>JBAMBK010002317.1:0-1424275 GCA_037043435.1 Drosophila suboccidentalis | reverse complement strand
AGGAAAATTAGATGCCGTGTCTCAAACAGTATTTCGGAGAGCTTTCCGCTACACAATGGGATACCCCAGGGTTCTCCCATTTCAGTTGTACTTTTCTTAATCGTATATAATAAGCTTGCCAACTTAATCAACATCCAAAGAAATCTAACATTTGTAGGCTACGCAGACGACTTCCACATCATCGTTAAATTTAACCAAAACCAAAGACAACACACAGCAAACTTAGACAATATTTTTCATAATATCATTAATTGGTGCTCTACGTCGGGCTCATCTTTATCATTAAATAAATGTAAGCACTTACATATATGTAAAAAACAAAATTGTCAATGCAAAATTTCAACAAATAATTTTGACATACCAATAGTTTCATCTATGAAAATACTTGGACTAACTTTTGACTCAAAATACAATTGGACTAAACATATCGACGAACTTATAATTTCTTTAAATAAAAAATTAAACATTATTAAATGCCTTTCGAGCCAGAAATTTAACTGTCATACGCACACCTTGATATCAATTGTAAAAGCAATAATTTTATCTAAAATTGACTATGGCCTTTGTTTTTATGGTAATGCATCCTATTCTCAACTTAAAAGAATCCAAACTATCCTAAATAGCTCAATTAGAACAGCTCTGGGTGCATTTCGATCTACACCCATTAATAATATGCTAATGGAATCAAACATAAATACAATCATAGAACGTCGAAATTTTCTACAAGCCAAATTAATCAAAAACATTTATTATTCAAAACAGTCACCACTAAACATAATAGTAAAGAAAACAATAAATAGACCCAATAATAAAAATAAACTCCCATCAGCTATAAAGAGAGGAATAAAACTATGTGGCGAATTGGATATTAAGCCCTTCCAACTTTACATTATCAAACAAAAACAACCTTTTTGGAAATTAAAAGAGAATACAATTAACACAGTACTTACTAATCTAAAAGTAAAGAACACAAACCAATCCTGCTTTAAACAAAATTTTCTTAATATTAAAAATAACTTACCTTATCACACATTTATTTACACGGACGGATCAAAAACCCAGCACTCAACTTCCTTTTCTGTTACCACCGAAGATAACATTTTAAAAATAGGCTTAATACCTAACTACTCATCAATCTTCTCAGCTGAGATTATTGCAATTTTCGAAGCGATTCAAATAGTTAGATTAAAACCCGGCAGATTTGTCATTTGTACTGATTCCTTATCCTCTCTTCACGCTATTGAAAACACTGATAACGTCACCTACTATCCTGCCTCAATAAGAACTTTGTTAATGTCACATTATCCAAAGATTTCATTACTTTGGATCCCTGGTCACAAAGGTATTAAGGGTAATGAACTAGCAGACGAAGAAGCCAAGTTAGCACCCAAATTCCCTTTAATCTTTACACACAATTTTAACATCACAGATTTGAATAAATCACTAAAAAATAACCTACTTAACTCCAAACTCAATCGGTTAAATCAGACCTCTAAGTGGTACCAATATGTAAATTCTGGAACACCAAGCCCTAATTATTATTTAAAAGATATTGACCATAGAACAATAAACAGAAACATGCAAATTAAATTTATCAGACTTAGACTTGGACACACTAAGGTAACCCACGAACACTATCTCGACCACAATATCAACAACATATGTCCGTATTGCCAAAACAATACAGCCATAACATTAGAACATGTATTTATTGACTGCGCATCAACAACCCTAATTAACCTACGCTCCAAATTCTTTGGGAACTCATCTCCCCAAACTTTCCTTTCCAATCCTACAAATTCCAACATCTTGAGAACTTTAAACTTTTTCAAAGAAGCCAAAATCTTTCATTTCATTTAAAACAAAGTCCACAGATGTACTTAATACATTAAGTAAATTTAAAACAAATGTAAATACTCATCAATTCAAATATCTATATATATATATACTAGAATTAAATAATTATCTATCTTTATAATTTATCGTAAGTACCTAGCCGAAGGCCCCAGCAGCCAGTGCTATAATTATAAGTTAGGTTATAAATTTATTTGTAATCTTACTGTTAATAAATAAAAAAATATTTTAATGCTATCTAATTTCTTTTCCTTCTTTCGTGATGATTAAAGAATTATTTAAACTACAGAATGACAATATATATGTAATAGCTGGCAATATATTACAGTCGAACTTTCCTATCTCGAATCACCATATCCAAGAAAAAAGTTCGAGTTATGGAGACTTCGACTTATGGAAGTTTTTTTGTTAAGTTTAGTAAACGCTATCGTCACTCAATTTAGTTCAAGTTAAGAGAATTCGAGTTATGGGCGTTCGAGTATGGAATTTCAATCTTTTAAAATTTAAATATGTATATTTTTTTGTTATCTACGAACGACTTTTAATTTCTATTACTTCTCTCGTGCTGCATGCAACTCACGCTGCCATCTCTAACGGCTGCCTCGTCTGTGTATTTGCAGTATTTACATGTCAAAGCTTTACTAGAAATCAGTGAGACGTGAATGATGTGAATGTGATGCCGATATTAAAGAGGATCGATTCGTTCGATATATACTGCATACTATATACTGTGTGCTAGCTCCTCTTATTATAAGTTGAGTTGAGTTGAGTTGAGTTGCGTTGAGTTGAGATGTGGCAGCATCAGAACCTTTTCAAGTGCACGGTGCATGTTGCATGCTGCATGTTGCACATGCCACTCTATCATAAAAAGCGCAGCACGGCAGCCAGGATATATTTCCAGATAAATGTATATACAAACTCGTACAGTGATGGGAGGTTGAGGTTGACGAGGCTCAGGAAAGATGCAGCGAGTCGCGTTCTCGCATCTCGTTCGTATCTCGTATCTCGTATCTGTGTTGGACACGTGAAACCATCATCAATCTACTTGGCAACGACAGTTTTAACGACTTCTTGCGGATTACTTCAAACAAAATAACCACTTTGTAGTCGGTGCAAAATTGTATGTATGTATGCCCCGGCTGCTGTTGATGGCTTTCCTCTGGACTTGGACTTCTTCCTTCCTGGTTAAGTCTACGGCTTTGGCCAACACTCCGTCTCCGTCTCTGTCTTTATCTCCATCTCCGTCTACGACTTTGGATACGAGCATTTGGATAAAGTTTTCGCTGCATGCCGCAAAAAGTTGCCGCCAAAAGTGCGAACGTTCACAAAAATCTCATCGCACACACATGCAAAAGTCAAACATAAATATTTATTATTGCAACCTGGTTGCAACTTGGCAACAGTTTCAATGTGCCAGAAGAATCGATTGCAGGCCAACTAAAGCTAAAGTTAGACAAAAAGATAACTTGAAGAATCAAATATTGATTGAGACTTGGGATAATTGATGTATTTTTAACTACTCAGAAAATAAATCATTCTGAAATTCAAGTTAAAAAGTTCTCAATTTTAACATTTACTTTTTTAAAAAATTATTGCTACATTTACAAAAATTGATCCTCGATAATCAAATTATTTGCTGAGAAGGAATTGATAAATCGTACTAGAATCAAATATTTAGTTTGATTTAAAAAATACCAAAAGTATTTTTGACATGTTTTGAGATTGATTTTATGTCGGAACACTGGATTTTTATTTCTGTACATATATATACACTACTGGCCAAATTAATAAGTACACTCTTCTTTTCTTACTATAACAGCGATTGTAAGTCAAGTCTTCATATTTAAAAAATATATTTGGAAAGGTTATTTAAATTCCGTTTGATGGATGCAAAACTTTCCTTAACCCATTAAGTACCCATTGAAATTTTCGAATTTTAAAAAAAGTCAACTTTCAAAACTGTTTTCCTAGGGCTCAAACCAAAAATGCTGGGATGCAAAAACATTTTTTTAACAATTTCAATTGTGACTGCAAAAAAAAATTTTCAAAAATCTTTTCGCTAGTAGTGTATATCTAAAAATGTAGATTTATATTTTTATTTATTTTTAAACGCGTTCAAATCGACTGTTTGTTTTCAGTTGCCTAATTGGCCAACTTCGACAGCATCGAAATAATGATCTACCTTTTGGCCAGATATTTTTTAATTTAATTTAAAAGCTAGTTGAATTAATGCCTGTGGCAATGGTTAAGAAAAACACACAGAGAAACAACCCTTAAAGCAAGGGAGCGAGAATAGCAGCTGTTGCAACTGTTGTTGTTGCTGTTGTTTTTGGCTTTTGCCATTGCATTGCTTTGGGCCAAGAGTTGATGACGATGATGATGATGATGATGATAAGGTGAGGTGTGCAGTGAAGCGCAGCGCATGAAAACCAAAACGTTGAATCCCTACAAACGTTGCTTCGGCCAACGGCTGTGGTCAGCTTGTAGTTTTTTTCAGCCTGCCTCTCTCTCTTTCTTTATCTTTCTCTCTTCCCCTTTGCTCTGTTTCTGTTACCTCTTTTACCCTCAGGTAGCAGCAGATGCGACAAAGCTTCATTAAAATTAACAAAACTTAATTGCAGCTTACGTGGCACGTAGCATGTTGCAAATGTTGCAAATGTTGCAAATGCGTGTGTTGCAATCTGTTTGATGGCCCCTACAATCGTTTGTATCGCTCGATTGGGGAGCCAAAAACAGCGACAGACCCCGAGACACACCTGCCACTGGACACTGGCCACTGGGCAATGTGGCAAGATCGCGACAGGATCGCAGGCTGCCAAATTTGATGTATTGCAGTCGACGATTCGCTGGTCCTGTTTCTCTTTCTGATCCTGTGAATTCAAGATTGCAGATTGCAGATTGCAGCTGCAGCAAATGGATTAGTGAACGCGTGCAACAGTTTTGGAGTCTTGCAGCCTTGCGTGCAACTGTAACTGACTATTGACAGCTGCCCCCGTCAATCCCTACCCTCCCCTGCCCCCTCCAGCCCACTCCTTGGCTCCTTTTGTCGCTGCTGCTGCGGGCATAGAACTTTCCTCAACTCAGCGTTAACCCATTTGGCCTGTCAATGGCTTGTAACTGGCTAACTGTTTAGTCGAACTGGCAACTGGCAACATGGCAGCTTGGAGCCAAAGTTGGCATGTCTGGAAATTACGTTAAGCGCTTTAGTGGCTTTGACATTTGCATGCAATGGGACGAGCAACTGCCAGGAGGATATTGGCTGACTTGAGCCAAACAGAACAATATCCAGCTCCAACTGCAATTACTCCTGCCCAAAATGTGTAACAAAAGGTCGTTGAGCCCATCAATTGGCCCAAAGTGGGCAGCAGGTGTGGGAGGAGGAGGAGGAGGGGGAGGAAAGTCAATTGCAATTTGAAATTGCAGTCACCTGACAGACAGACAGACAGACAGACGGACACAGGCAATTTGCTTTCAACATACTTTCTCACACTGAACACATCAATTTTTCAGGCCAAAAACTCAACGCAATTAATTGCAGGCGGTCGGTAAAACGAGGCGAGAGTGTCATATTCATAAATTGTGGCCTCAAACTGAGGCTTGTGGCCAAACTATTTGACCATATGGGCCAACAGGGCCAACAGCACTGCGTGTGGTCACAGGACGAGGACGAGGCACAGGACGAGGACGAGGACGAGGACGAGTCGTGTGTGTGTTTCAGTGGCGTCAGTTGTTTGAAGTGTGCCCCAATAAATGACGAGCAGTTGGCCAATGGGATCTGGTTTCAAAACAAAAGGTTTTCGATTACACAATTTAAAGCGCAATGCGTTAAATATTCAAACTCATTCATGTGCATGACGACGATTAAAATGCCACACACAAGGCACGTCTGAATATTGAATAATAACAGTATGACTACAAATATGAGTATGAATACGAGTGTGAGTACACTCAGACATATATGCCATCCTAAATGTAAGTATCTTTGTACTTGAATTTATAACGCTTTGTCAATAAATTATTAAATTGTATTTCATTTTATTCAAGTATATTTTTAGATAGAAACAAACTGAATGAGATTTATTTGTATTGGAAGCAAGTGCTTTTTGGGATAAGTTCAAGACTTTTGTGTAGTTAAACTAGTACGATTCGATATTTTAAAGACTTAAATTAATCCCAAAACGTACTTAAAGTATGCGAAAGCGAACTGGAAGTAAGAAAAAAGAGATAAGAACTCAGTCAGCTTTTGAGATCGTTTGTACTTGAGTATCCTCTGTTTAAGTACGGAAATCTTGATATCTTTCTGAGTAAACGAATATGAGTACGGGAATGAGTGCGAGTATGAGTGCGAAATGTGGCCGAATTGCCTGGCATTTAAATGCACAACAAGTCAAACATGCTAAAGATAATATCAAAAGATAGCTCATACGCCCCGTTGCGTTATCCTGGCCTGGCCTGGCCTGGCCAACAGGCAGCTGCACTCAACGTGGCTATATCCTGTTATCCTGTTGCAAGCGGCGTGACCACTTTTAAGTGCCTCAAGTGCCTCGGACTTGCAGTGTCGACGAGTCCATTATATAAATGCGCTTTTAATAATAGCACACAGCTCTCCCTCTCTCCCTCTCTCACTCTCTATCTCTGTCTCTATCTCTGTCTCAGAGTATATTTGCATTGGCAGTAGTTGCGAATGCCTTCCCGCATAAAATTGTGCGTTAAGCCAATGTAATTTAGATAACAGCTCGCAGATACGCGCTCAACTTGCGGATACAGATACAATAGTGGGTTAACTTTTCTGCAATATTCATCTGTTTTATTGTTGTGCAATTTTGTGGGCTTTATTGAACAACAATCAATGCTGCAGCGACTTCAATAAATGGCCATTAAATTGACATTAATCATTTAACCATTTAACATTTCATAGGCCCAGAAAAAATACGAGTATGCAAACCGTTTGTAAACCTCTCCATAAAATACGTTACGATGTCTACTTTTTAGACCCTGTGCTTAAGAGGCTTGAAGGGTATATTCCAATCGAATAATAAGAGCAATTTAAAAGTAACCTACTTTTATTTTATTAATATTACTTTTATTTTTTAATTATGAACTTATTTACAAAATATGTTCAGGGTCTTTCACAGAATGAATGAAAATCTATATTATTATTATTTAACATAATAGTTTTGTCTTACTTTTACTTTCAAATTTAATTAGCTTTTAAGTATTTACAGAGTAAGCACAGGGTCTCTTTTGGCCGAGTTTGCTCGACTGCAGACCTTTCAACTATTTTGTTGTTGTTTTATTAATTAAATTCCAATGCACGTTGACGCTGATGTTGACGATGTTGCGATTCCGCTCTGACGATTTCATGTAAATGCAATATAAATATTTAAGTATTTGCCACATGCTCATTTTTAACCGAACCTGCAGCTGCCTCAAACAACTGTCTCTCTCTCCCTCTCTCTCTCCCCTCTCTCTCTCTCTCTCTTTGACGTGTTGCAAATCAAACAGCAACAAGAAGAGTCCCCTTTATCCCCCGTGTTCATCGTCTGTCTGTCTGTCTGTCTGTCTGTTCTTTTGCATAAGCAAATAACGCGCTTGGTCACAAACACGTGAGTTTTCAGTTTCTGTTTCAGTTGCCAGTTGCCAGTTGCCAGCTACCAGTTGCCAGTTGCCAGTTGTCTCTGCATGAGTAACGACTGCCCTTCAGTTGCTGAGCTGCTGATGAATTCTCCACTTCCACAGTGACTGCCGTTTCCAGTTCCCACTTGACCCCTCGTGCCCAGTTCATAGTTCAATGACAAGCAGCTTTGGCTGGACACACACTGAGCTGAGTAGCCGTTATTGGCCCTTTGGCTGTTAACTTGGCTGTTAACTGTTACCTGGTGCCAGCTATTTGTCTGCGGTTTGGCGCTCTCGGCACACACACACACAGTTGCTATGTGCAACATTTAATTATTCAGTATTTGTGACTGGCCATCAAATGTGACAAACGAACCAACAGTCAGCAAAAACCGAGTTCATATATTTTTAAAAGTGGACTTCAATTAACTTATTTATAAGTTTTCGATATGTTGAAGGCATGTGAAATTAATATACATATTATTTCTTTAGTTATGAAATTAATATTAAGACAGGAATTTACAAAATATTTAATAAAGAAATATTTTCTATCATGAAATTTAATAAAAATTTGCAACAAGATAATGCAAGGAAATATGAGCAAAAAAATGCATTGCAACTTCCAACAGATTAAAACCAATTTTAATTCATTTAATTATAACACAAATGATTTCGATGGCATTAAAAAATGTATTCAACATTTTTTAATATAAGCATCTCTATGAAATCTGTATTTACATTTGCAATAACTCAATGCTTGTTCAAATTCTCAATTGTTTATTTATATTTATATTGTTTATTTAATGCGAGAAAAAACAAAAGACAATAGTCACAGGAAAAAAAAATGCCAACAATAGCAATATTTAAATAAATATTGTTGCAATAATAAGCACACTTCAAAAAACAAAATGACATAGATTACAAATTATTTCATAGTTTGCTCAACACATTAAACAATTAAATACCAAATGGATTTTCATTTATTCATATTTAATGTATAAGCATTAATCCTACTTTTAAAAAACTCGTCTTTTTTCTTTATATTCTTTTATGATATATTTGCAGTCAGCGTTTTTCTTTTGACCCTCTCCCTGAGTGTGTTCTTGTCCGGGTTTAGTTTTCGGTTTATACTTTATTTGCTGAGCTGATACTCAAGTCCTTTGGCACCCCAATAAAATTTTCGCTTGGCCGTTTTTTTGTTTAACGAAGTGGAACTTGCGTGCGGCAAGTCATAAAATAAAACAACAAGTAAGCTTAGTCCAAGCGAGCGTGCTCGACTACAAAATACTCTTTGAAAATTTCTATTTACATTCGAAACAGAGACACCGCTGTTGCAGACATATACAATTGCAAAGCCGGCAAGCAGTGCACTTTCTGTTAAGCACTTGCACTGCTTACCTTCTTCACTGACCGTTCTTGTTTAACTTCAGCGTATATGAGATCCTATAAAAAAACCTCTTTACGAGGTAAAAGTCTAGTGACGAAAATATTTTCTTGTCCCAAAATTTCTGATATCTGATCGTTTGGATGCTGTGGGGGTTTCAATTTTATCGGTTTTTAGCGATTTCCTGCTAAGATAGCGATTTTTCGAGAAAGTCGTAGAACAAACGTATCTAAATTTTTGATCGGAAACTAGTCCTCATTCACCGATTTAAGATATTTTATCTTTTGAACCAGTAGTCGGATTTTGATGATCGAGGTCATTCGACGCGTAATTTTGATTAGAATAGTAAGAAATTCAAATGGCTCCAACGGCCCCATTTGCTCCAATCATTTAAATTTGGCCCCTCCCACTTACACCTGTATATCTCACGAACCAGGTGAGTTTCTAAAAGTCTTAGTATGCAGTTTTGTAAGTTAGAACTTTACCTGTCGATTGGTATATAACTCGACCTGAGCGGGCAGTCGTAGCAAATTTTCCATTCTTCGTGCAGCATTTCAATACACAGAAAAAAAATGCTATTCTAAAATCAAGTATAAAATACTTAATTTAAGCTCGCATTTTTTAAGTATGTATTCAGGATTAAGATGAATAATCAAGCCTGTATCGGGATTAAAATGGGAAAATACACATTTGCTGAGCGCGAGAGGAAAATTCTCTCTCGGCCTCTCTCATTTCAACCGGTCCGGTGGCTCAATGGTTAGAGTCGCCGACTCCAGTTTGAAAAAAATCTGGGTTCGATTCCCCCCGTCAATAAAAAAAAAAAGGCAAAAAAAAAAAACAAAACTGAAAAAAACAATGTATAAAAAAAAACGTTTAAAACAAAAAAAACGTAAAAAAATAAAGTTTAAATGTAACGAAAAACATTATAATTAATACAAATTTTTTAGCCTGAATTTAAGAATTTCAGGATTGAATTCGGGATTGAAAAAATCAAGTATTTCATACTTGGTTTAAGAAAATCCGAGATTACCCCACTTCTGACATCGTTTCGGATTGAATTCGGGCTAAATATCCCGGATTTTATTTCTGTGTACTAAGCGTAAATCATGAAATAATAATTTTTTAATTGTTGATATTATGTATTATTGAAAGAATACAATTTATGGAATTATTAATGCGGGTTTGAAGAGTAGATAATTAATTAAGGAATCAGCAATGAGTTCCATTGTCTGTTGCATGCGCATATTTAAACCTATCCAGGGTATAATGAAGTTAATAGGGCGTGTTCGATTGTACTCGACTCGGAAATACCTCATCCGAAGCACCCTTCATATATTTATTTGCTGCTTTAATTGTATTTATATAAACATGCTTTTCATTCCTGATTGTCTATGAGCTTAAGACAGTCCTGAATCTAGATCTGAGATTCTATTTGCCTTTATCCTGCTAACCAAAATTAGAGCAGCCTTATAATAACCTTTCTATAATGCATTCTATTGTAGGGTATGAAATTCACGTCTGACTTGAATGCTATGTTCGTTTGACAATGGGGATTACTCGTAGTACAAGCTGTAAAGCCGCCCAGAATTGGAGGACGAGAAGAGGAGATGAGGAGACGGGACGAAATGACTTTGAGTCTGGCCAGAACGTACACGTAAATGACTAGTTAATTTCATGGAATTTGGCCAAAAAGTCTAAACTCATTAAACCATTTCGTATGGCGGCAGTCAGAAATTAAATGGCAGAGCTTACAACAGATTTGCAAAAGGGCCATAAAACGTGGCCAGCAGTTGAACAGTTGACCATAATTTACCCATTGTGTGTATATGTGTGTATGTGGGTGAGTGTGTGTGTGTGTGGGTGTGGCGATGCCTGTCAACGTTTAAATTGCGGTTGCAACGACAAAAATGAATAAGTGGGGCAACTGCATTTCGGATGCAACATTTTAAATGATTTCCATGTAGCATGCAGCAACAACAACAACAACAACAACAGCAAAATGCAACAGACCACCGCATGCAATTTGCCGTGCATCAGCATGAGGACAGACTGTAGACTGTGTGTGTGTGTGTGTGTGTGTTTGTGTGTGGGCCACATTGACCAATCCGGCAAATGAACAACGTGCAGTGGCCAACAACGTTCAATGTCCACACTTTTCACATTTGTGCTGTTCATATTTCATTCTCAATGACGCTGACAGGACAATGCGGTAACCGAGCCGTATGCGACGACTACGACGACGACGACGACGACGACGACGAGTCCTGTTCCTGTCCGTGTGCCCCCTTCTATATGCAAGTGTCTGTGAGTTGATTTGCATGTTGCAGCTGTGTCTGTGTCTGTGTGTGGGTGTCGCTTGCTTACACTGATTCCAACTGATGAAGTTGGCATTTTATGTGCGGTTGCTCGACCCACACACACACACACACTCACACACACGCCGCATTGTTTATCGCCAGCAGCGCAGACACCAACCAACTGCTGACCAGCCCCCTCCTCTCACTCTACTGCTTGCACTGCTTGCTGCTGTTGCAGGCTGCATTAATCAAAAGTTCAACCGTCAACAAAAGTGATTTTTCGTTTGCACAAAAATTTCGTTCATAATTAAAAAGAAATAAATAAAAATCAAAGAACTGCAACGTGAGCAAGTGAACAACAACATCAACAACAACAACAGCAACGTCGTACAATGAGTGGAATGAATAAATAAATGAATGAATGAATGACTGAATGCAAAGAGGATAACGATGACGACGACGACGCCGACGCATATGTTATTGGCAAACGGAAACAAGACTCCTTTCTGTATGTGCTCAGCCTGCTGGCAGCTGACAGTTCTTATCCTTACATATTTCTTTGAACGGATATGCGCAGGAAACCTCAAACACACACACAGTCGCCCTCGAATTTCGATTCATCTTTTGGGCTTGGCATTTGTTTCCTTTCAGCCTGTAGAGGAGAAAGAGGCAGCAGGTGATATAAACCTAACGATTTCCGGCTTATGATTTGACTTTATTCTTGAAGTGCTCCCCTCATCAATTATAACAGGATTTTGCATCTGCTTTCTGTTAACTTGGTTTCATATTTGAAAGCCAATCATCAGACTCAAGGGTTATTAATTGAACCCATTGACCTGACCCGCACCTTTCCTCTCCCGCTCCCCCTCCCTTCACATTGTTTCCTCTTGTTATTTATGTGATACGCCGTTTAATAACTCTAATGGCACTTGAGCTTGCAGTTCAAGTCCCCAAAGCGGGCTTGTAAAGGTAATAAGAAAAGTTTAACTTTATGATTTCTTACTGAGCAATGAAACTGGCTAACACGGCGTATACTTGTTGTTCTTATTCTTGGGTTTTGGGCACAATAAAAGCATAAAGTGACAACAAAGCGGCAAACAACAAAATAAATAAATCACAACAAAAGCAGACAGACAGAGAGAGAGAGAGAGAGAGAAAGACACACAAATAGCACGCACAGCAAAAGTATGAAAAAAAAACAGTAAGAAAAATATGAAAAAATAATCAATTTTATAACTAGAAAATACCCTGTAAGGGAGTTAAAATAATACAAATTAAGTAATAAATAATTTCAATTTAAATCTAGTTTCTTTTGGCCTTTGAAGATTATTCACAATAATAGTTTTGCAAATTCCGAAGATTGCCAAAGATAGATATTCATATGGTGCACATTTTTATGTTTGACAGGGTATGTGTAGCACCAAGAGTAACAAAAAAACTTTTAGTTGTCCGTGCGCCTTTTGTTCTTGCTCGTCCTTTTGCCTTAGCACGCGATTCATATTTTTCGAAGGCGAAAGCGCCTTCTTCATATGCTTGACTGCTTATTGTTACCGTATATTCTATAGTCCTGTTTGTTGTTGTTGTTGTTGTTCTTGCCGTTGGCATTTATTGTACGCCAGTTGACACAATGCACAACAAGGTGGGCGTAGACAGGACCTTAGCTCAACTTGGGTTTACTCCCAAAAAACAAAAAAAAGAAGTAGAAGAAAAGAGAAAACTGAAATGAAAGAAAAGAAAAGAAAACGGAAACTTTGTCATTGTTAGGTTGTTTGTGGGTCTCTGCCTCGGCTGTATCTCCTGCTCCTGCTCCTTTTGATCCTGCTCCTGCTGCTGCTAAGCATTTCCGGCTTTTATTGTTCTTGAGCTTGGGCCACCACTAAACGCTTCATCATTGCGCAGTTTTCATTTCCTTCTTTTTGCCGTCTTGTTCCCCCATTTTCGGGTTCGAATTGGTGTCGTTGCACGCTGAAATATTTATGTTGCGCCTTGTTAATTTATAATGTGCTTACTGCCCCAGCTCAATAGCATTTTGGCTTTAAGCATTGGCCACTTCTGCATGTCCTGCTCATTATAGACGCCTTCCCTTCTGCCTTCTCGTTCTCACTGCCACTGGTCGACATTTTTGCATGTCTCAGTGCCAAATCACCTTAGGACCAAAACCATCACGAATTTCTCACAAAAGTTTTGCATAAATTTTCGTGAAAATTTACGAGCTGCGAGCTGTGTAAAGTTTTTTGCTCCCCTTTATTTTTATTTATATTTTCCCTCTTTCATTTGTACAATATATTTTTATTTTATTTTTATTTTTTTTTTTTTGTGTAGCGTCTTCTGTTATTCGAAATTTACGATACAATAAATTTTGTCAAACATTTGAAGTTTACGAAAGCGGCCAAAGCCCAAAGGAGTTGGTTTGCCTTTGACTTTCGTTTCTTTTGTTTTTCTTTGTTTTGCTTTGCTTTGTTTGATAAGCCATTAGTCAAAATGACAAACGTTTAGGTTGATTTAAATTGCAAAGATTTACAGCGCACACGGTTAAGGATATTGAGATTGAAAACAAATGCAAAAACAACTACGAAAACAAGTACAATCCCAAGAAGGCTTCGAATTGAGCTCCAGGCTCAGGAAAGTAATCGAACTGTGTTTTTGTGTTAGAGTTATCGATTTGGCGAATATTTCCTTGTAATATGTTATTTTGAATTATGCAAATTGATAAATTATGCATTACACTGCAGAGAATTGGAAGTAAGTTATGGGTCTCTTTAGTTTCCACAGAAATCTTGATCAAACTCAAAAAATGTAAGGATGAAAATCTAAACTAAATTGATACTCTCTCAGATTTACGCCCTCTTACAGTATGGTACTATTAGCTCTCAGTGTATTCTACTATATTGTCTTTTCACACATTTCTCTCTAATTCCATTTTCTAGTTTAACCCGTATTTTTAGAACTCACAAATCATTTGAAAACTCGTGTGTAAATAAAATCTGAATATTGATTACCTTCGCCTGCAGTTGTTTGATAGGCAACTTTTAATATCCATAAAGTTTCCATTTACAGCAAACAAGAAGCGAGAATACTGTACTGTAGTTATTCCTCTACACATATCAATTGCCATAATATTTTTTGGAGAACGCTTTCAGCTCGCTCGTCCATAAAAAATGCAAAAGCCGCTTCGATGTATATTTTGTCCTAAAGCGTTTGTCTCCCACCTCCCACCTCCAACCTCACTCCTCTCTTTCCTCTCTCCTGTCGCTCAACGGAATCGGATTTTGGGCATTTCGTAGGGCCGCCAGAAATATTCGCATCCTTTTTTTTATTCGCATTCAACGTTTGCTCCTGACATTTTTCACTTTTTCTATATTTCTATTTTTTTTTTTGTTGTTGTTGTTGCAGCACGTTTTCTGTTGCTTTTGGCCTGGCCTGCAGTTGCAGGCAACCAATTTTGCACTAGCCCATTTAGTTTCATTTTGCCCCATTTTTTTGTTGCTTTGTTTTCTGGGAGGATTTTTGTGTTGTTGCATGTGCAACGGTTTCATATCCTGTACTGGGGCAATTAAGTTCGTAATCTGAGCGACATCTGTGCAGCATTCGGTTGTGCCACCGCCAATAACAACACCGACAACAACAACGACAACAACAAAATCAACAACAACTTTGGAGATTTTTCTGTGTGCAACGTTTTCAATATTTCGTCGACAATTTCATTTTGAGTTCTTCTCCTTTTTTTTTGGGAGGTGGACACAAAGAATGTGTGGGGCAAGTGGCAAGTGGCAAGTGGCACGAGGGCTAGGCTCATGGGGCAAATGGTAGCGTTGTTTACAGCTTGTTATTAACTCTTTCGAGTGCGGATGCCAATGATGTTTTTTTGGCCCTGGCCAACTGCAAAATGCAGCTGTCGCCTGCCACGTGATTTAAACGGCGAGCTGTAAATTCGCAAATAGCACAACTCGCATTTGTTCTGCCCATTTGGACAGGGAAGTTGGTCAATTACGAGTGCATGCAGCAGGCCTAGCTGGCTATCTCCAGCGAATTCCTTAACAATAGATTCTCCTGCAGCAGAACTCGGTGTAAATTAAACTGTTCTCGCTGTGAAGTGTCTTTTTCTGGACCTTGGATTCTTCCTTAAGCTATTGACACGTTACTGCAAAACCCAGCAGGATAACTTCTGAACAGTTCTACAAATAATATCTTAGATTAAAGATAAACTGATTTCAAATAAATTGGACTTATACCTAATTGCATTTTAGTCAACAAAAAATGCAAAATTTCTAAGAAATCTTAATTGAACAGTGTTCAGAAAATTTTGAGAGAACATTTATTATTTTGCAAAACTTGTAACTTTAGGGTTGAGTTAGTAATTGTAGGTAAATATTAACTAATGTGTGCAGAGGTAAAAATTGCAGTAGCGTTTTTAATTTAATGAAATCTTAGGCAATCTCTGTCAGTTTTTTGACAATGACTGAGGATTTGTGCAATCTTCAGCTCGAGGGCTGCCAACTCATTTGACTTTGACTTCAGATCAAATGGAGTTCGACTGCAGCTGGATTTCTAGAGATTGAAATTCCATGCAGCTGCAATACAATCAGCAAGTTGCTTGGCATTTGCATTGTTAAATACGCGTCTATACACACACACACACACACACGCACACTCACGCATACAGTGTGTGTTAACAAAAGTCGTCCTGCCTTCATAGCTGTCTTTCACCTTGTCCATTAACTGGCAACTCCTGCTGCTGAAAATCTGTTGGCCTGTTGGCCGAAATGCCGTATGGGGCGAGTGCTCGACAGCTGCTTGGATTTTGTATTTTGAAGGGAGCCGCATTGAAAGAAACATCCTTTTCACAAATACCCTGTAGCCATGGAAAGTGGCTCACAAGGGTAGCATAATCAGTTGACAAGCAGGAATTAAGCTAGGGAAAGTTTGTGAAAACGATAAATAAAGAATTTAAAATTTTGAGCAATTTAAAAAATTATTGATGAATTTATTAGTATAAACAAAATTGTATCCAGTATTAAAAATAAATTCAAATAAATATAGTTATATTAAAATTCAAGTAATATGTTAAATAGTAATAAGAATGTTTAATTTTTTGAACTTATTGGAATAAGTATGAGTAATAGAAATAGTAGGTAAAATTTGAAATTTAAATAAGATACTTATTCAAAATTTGTTATGAATAAAATGTTTAATAATATACTTAGCGTTAATTGTTATAATTTGTTAAAATTGTAATAAATGTTGTATAAAAGTTTCAAATTAATAATGTCAATAAAAAATTGAAATAAATCTTAAACCAACATTTAAACGAATGAATGAAAAAGCTGAATTGTACATTATATAGTTCCTGGTCAACAACACAGGATATCTGTTAGTCGTGCACTTCCAGCTAGAGCATGCCTCTTATTTCTCCATGTTTTTCCATTCCTTTTCTTCTTTTCATACATACGAAAATACGCCTAGGATATGCGCTGTAGTTGCAGCTGTCGTTCCGGCAGGCTCTGAATACGCACAAACACTCACACACACGCACACACACTTGCACTGTCACACACCCTCACTCACACACACACACACACACACACATAGAGTGTGAGACGATGGCCACACATATTCGTAGCTGAAGTCAGTGCCATAGCTAAAGGATTTTTATGGTTTTTCAATTGGTTCACGTTGTTGTTTTTATTCTTCTCGCTGTTTTCTTCTTTTTTTCTCTGTCATTTCTTTCATTTTATCAGAGCGAAGGCAGCTGTCAGGCGTTCGCTCTGCTGCTGCTTCTTCTTCTTATGCTTCGCGTGGGGCATTCATTAGGGGAACGCAGCATGAAATTCTGGCTAAGAGCCGCCTGCTGCCTGCTGCCTGCTGCAATGGTAAGAGTATTGGCAAAGGCAGGAGAAAGAAGCAAAAGCCCAAAAACAAATACGAGTACACGCATTGGAAGCAGCCATGCAGCAACAACAGCCTTGAGTGATAACATCATCATGTGCTCTATGTGTGTGTGTTGGAGTGTGTGTGCTGGTGTGTGTGTGAAAGCAGCGAAGCATGCTGGCAACATGCCATGCTGCCAAAAAGGAACAGCAGCCGCTGAAACCCAGAAACTGCAGCAACAGCCGCGACAACAACAACAACAGCAACAACAACAACAACAGCAACAGCAACAAGAATACGAAAACCTTGGCAACCAAAAACCCGTAGACAAGAACAAGGCAACAGCTCTCGACAATGGGCCAAAAACAGAAGGCACCGGCAAAAAAAAGAAGCAAAAATGAAAACAGAACAAAAGCAGGCAAAAAAAAAGATTAAATCAGGTAAGAAATTTTCGTTTGTGTTGTAAGTTTTTTGGTTGCACCTGCCGTTAGCTGGCAGCCGGTTTGTTTTTAGCCTCTGTTTCAGCTCAGCTGTTGTTGTTCTTCTAGTTGTTGTTGTTGTTGCTGTCGCTGTTGTTGTTGTTGTTGTTGTCATTCAGATGATTAGTGCGCAGCCTTCAAGCTGCGTCTGCGCAGCGTTTCACAATCTACTTTTGTTGTTGCTGTTGTGTTTTTGTTGTTGGTCCTTTTCGATTAACTGTTGCCGCTTTTGGCATCGCGTGCGTCGCCTGATCTGGAAACCAGAAACCTGTCCACGCATTGCAGCTTGTTTCAAGGCGTCGCCGCTCGCAAATTGGTCAACAAACTGTGTGAAAGTGTGCGTGAGTATGTGTGTGTGTGTGTGTGTGTGTGTGTGTGTGTCAGCATGTTAATGCCAAGAATCAACAGCCCTTGGGCGTGTTTGCCCTCATCGAAACACGCTCACTAAACAGTTGAAAACACCTGCGCTAATTTACGCGCCGCTTTTCAGGCATTGATTATTATTTGCTTTTGGGAACTTGAATAAATATTCTTAATTAAAATTTCTGATATCGCCAGAATTTATTTAAGTCATAGAGTTTCACAACTCATAAAAATATTAAAAAAGTAGAGTCCTATAATTATTTAATCTTAGATGTGCTAGTTGTAATTTCGATTTAAATACTTGCGGACCTTAAAAGAAAAAAACATTTTTTCTATGAATTTCTTTCCATTTATATATATACTGTATATACTTTTGTGCGTATATTAAAATATATTCTTACAATTCTCAACAATTAATATTTAATGTATATTTTTTTGTAGCTAAACTTTAATGTAAACATTATGTTAAGGGTTCAAATTATTCGAAATTAAAAAATTCGATTCCAGTGTATTATTTACTATAAAATAAAATGAAATGAGAATCACGTTGAAAGGTGTTTTTATAATAAAAAGTAACATCTGCCGATCCTGTGATAGAATGTGTAAAATTCTAAACTGAAACGGAAACGTGAAAGTAACCACGAAGTGAGAGTTAATGGCTTAAATGCAGCGACAATAACAGCAGCCAAGGTTTACTTCCAGGCCATTAGCTTAATATGGTCTGACCATAACGAGAACCGCATAGGGCAAAGAGACAACACCATAAAAGGCACCAGCAATAACAATAACAATATTAACAGACAGCAACAGCAGCAGCAGCAACAACCATGACAACAACAGGCGACAATGAAATGGAAATTGTAAAAAAAAAAACAGAAAAAAATAAAAAAGGGAAAAGAACATGCAGAGCAATGCAAATGGAAGCAGTTGCAATTTGCCGAGTTGAAAGGGCAGAGAGACAGAAGCGAGAACTGAGAATGGAGAACTGGGAACTGAGAACTGAGAACGGAACCAGCATGTGAGTAGAGTAGGGAGTGTGTGTGTGTGTGTGTGTTTTATATTCTGTGAATCGAGGGAGGAAAGGAGAATGGGGAATTGCCGGATGCGCTGTTAGCCGCACGAGTTGGCTGCATTAATGTTGCAATGTGCAGTGTGCAACAAGCTAGAACACCGCGCCACAAATTGACAACAAACAAAAGGCAACAGAAATTAAAAACTAAACAGCATGCAACGCTCAAAATATGCAAACAACAACAGCAACAACAACAACAACAACAACAACTCAATGGCAGTTGATTATAAGCCCATTGATGTTGCTGCTCAGTTCTGACCCTCAGCTCAACTTTGGCCCCCTTTGCTTGCCACCCTTCAGAACATTAAAAAAGAAAAATAAAAACGTACGAAAATATTGCAAATTGCAATACAACGCAGACAAAATGGCAACAAAGGCCACAAAGCGTGAGTTAGGGAAGGTGAGAGACAAAGAGCGAGAGAGTGAGGGAGAAGGGAAGCAAACTGTTGCAGGCAACGTTCAACATACATACATATAACGTATAGAACTTGCCTCCCCCTCGTGTGTGGCATGTGCAACGAAGCGCAGTCCGAATGGGTTGCACGCCTTCCTGCTCCTTGGTGGTTTATAGCTGCGCACACGGGAACACGGGAACAAGCGCCATTTTTGGCATATTCCTCCACATCTTTGAGCTGCTGCCACAGCAATTGTTGAAAATTCAACACCAACGCTCAACGGCAACAACGCCGCTAAAATAAACTTCAGTTCAGTTCGACGAATTTCTATTTCTATTTTTTATTTGTTGTTAGCTTTTAGCTTTAGCCAAAATGACTTTATGCTCTGTGCTGCATTCAAAGTAGCACTTTAAAACACTCGAAAGCATTGAAACAATAACCATGAATTTATGCGCTTTCCACATGCCACAAACGCGTTGCAGTTTCGAAACTCGTGAGTGCAAATGGTCAACAGCGAAAAAGAACTCATAAAATAAGTCAAATAGTGGATCAATTATGCGCTGAGAGCAAGTTGGTTGAATATTTTCGACAATCATTGTACAAATTGGAAACTTTATTCAAGTATTTTAAGCAGACCTATCTTTTTATGAGTACTTATAAAAAAGATTCTCAATTAATTTTGAATTATATATTATATAAAGCATTCACAATTCACATAGTTAACCGCATAAAAACACTTTTTTTTGTTAGCACTGTAGCGGCTGCTTATTTTTTTTTTTTTTTTTTTTTTCGTAAAAAATTTGTATATTTTATTTAAACAGGTTTTCTGCTACCTTTAGTGGCAACTTAATCTAGTTTTACATTTAAGGGAAGGAACAATTAATCACAGGTGAAACATATGTACATATATAGAATTATATTATTTACAGTGTATTATTTAGTCAACTCAATGAAGAAATCTAGTAGGGAGATCCAATGGATGGCACCTCTTGAGTCTTCTCTTTCTGGGTTTGGTAGTTAGTCGTCTGGCTAGCGCGTTAGGATGACCACCAAGTCGTTGAAGGTACTTCGATGCCTGAAGTTGCATAACATCGCCCACTTTAGGGCGGCTGCTTATAAGATCAACCATCTGCTGTTGTTGTTGGCTTACCGCAGGACACACCATGTGCCAGAAGGATATCATTTACACTGAAATTTACAAGACAATTAACATGTGCACAATTTTATCAAATATATATATGTTTTACTTGCATAATTGACAACAATTGTTGCTATCAATTAAAGATAGTTGAGCTGTAACTAAGAATCACTTGTATTCAATTTAAGCAGACTATGAATCAAGAGCGAATTACGCTCTTAAGAGCGCGCTCTCTGGCACAGTCGCTCTCTCTGTTTCGCTCCCACACACATGTGGAGTTCACGCTCTCTTAATTTGGCTTCAGTTGAGTGGCTTCAACCTGTTTAAGGGCCAAACGGCTGCTTGTTGCATGCTCTTCAACCGTTTCGTCGTTTCGCTCTCTCTCTCTCCTTCGTTCGGACTGAGAGGCGAAGCATCGGACATCGTCGGCTTCGGGCTCGTGTATAAAAAGGACGCTGCTGGTGCGCGCCGCTTTAGTCCTACGACAAACGCCGCGTCGACAACTTCGTTTGCCTCCAACAGCAGCCAACAAAGTGAATGTCAGACAATCTCAATCCATACAGAGTTGAGTTTTCCCTTTTTAAAAGCGAGTTTCAATTGTGCTTTTCATCTTCGTCTCTCTCCAACACTCGCTCCGTGCTCCGTGCTCGTCGTGTCGTTGTGTTGAAAGCCGCTTAAAAGGCCAGTCCTCGAGTGGCAAATAACAAACAGCTGAAAGTGCTAAACAAAGTGCGTCAAAGTGTGGCAAGGAGTCCGCGTATAATTGTAATACTGTTAGCCGCGCTTTTTATAAGGTGTTTAGCTTTGGGCCGTCATGAAACGTGGCCAACATTTGCATAAATACCCGACTCCCCAGCTTGATTAATTTTTGGTCACAAGGCAACCAAAAAAAAGTTACAACTTAAAAAAGAAAACAAAGAAACCAAAACTTGACTTCAATTATGGCGGTTTTAAATATTTTGCGGTTTATTTTGCTGCTGATCGTTGCGGTGGCAAGTGCGCGTGGCGCCACCGGAATCATCAGCGATGTGAACAACATGTTGCGCGACACGCAGTCGACCAGTTCAATGCCAGCAGCGACCACTGTACCATCCTCCAGCGTGGAGTTGCTGCGTTTCGTCAACGACGACGACGACAACGATGATGATGATGATAATTCTGCTGATGAACTGGAAATGCTATCAAATGGCGCCAAGCCACAAACTGATAACAATAATAACAACCTGAAGCTGGGCGATCAGGTGCGTCTGCTGACCAAGCAATTGAATGCTCTGATGACACGGCGCCGTGAGGATTACGAACTGCTCGAGCATAATTTACGCAAATCCCTGAGGCTGACGACAAACGCGGCCAGCGTCGACGCCGATATGCGCAGCGAACTGGATCAATTGAGGTGAGTAGGGTAAATTTCAAGGCGATTTGCACACCAAATTGATGGCTTAATTAGATGCAACTAGATGCCACTTGAGTTGCAAGTTGCCAAAACTTTGAAGGCCCGCAAAGTTTTCCAACTGTCGCAAGGCGGCAAAGATAGCTTAATTAAGTGGGCGTGTTGGCCACTAATTTTCATGGCTCACATACATATAAAACAGACACACAATCACAATCGCGCACTCACAGACTTCAACTTGTCTAAGCCAATTAAGCAACGCCTTAAAGTAGGCAACACTTTTATGGTTCGCTGAATTTTGATTGTCGTATTTGCTTTATTCCTAGGCATGTGTGTGCGTGTGTGTTTACTTTGCTTGTGTTTGTTATTGTAGCGCAAAAGTCAAGTTAATTTAAACAAATAAGAAACTGTCTAAGCCAGGCTGATAAGAAAATCGCTGGCCGGAAACACGTAGCTGATATTTTGGCAGCAAGAGAAGAGAGAGAAGAGAGGGGGAAAGAGATAGGGCCAAGCCTGTGTTTTGTGATTTGTTTGTTGTCTTGCTAGACAGGCTGACTAATAATGATTGTCTCATCGACACACACACACATACGCACACACACACATGTGAGCTGTTGTTGTTGATCTAGAGCAAAGGACAACGAAAATGGCGCACTCTTAATTTACTGTACAAATAGCTTTGGTTAGTTTTGCTTTTGCTTTCGTTGTCGTTGTTGTTGTCGTTGTCGTGAACGTCGTAAACTTTGTCACTGACACCGTAAATAATTCAGCACACGCGTGTGTCACACACACACACACACACATGGACAGCGACAGCGACAGAGACAGAGACAGGAACTCGCCAGGGCCAGTCAAACGTCATGTCAACTGTGGTTTATTGTGACCCCGCCAAGTCGTTATCTGATTGCGGCACGCCGTCAGGCGACAAACCGCATAGGGGATATATCTAAAGAGAGAGCGATAGACATAGAGAGTGAAAGAGCAAGCAGCTTGCAGCATTAGATCCATTAAACTGGCAGCCATTTGTCGCCACTGATTTGAGTATTAAATTTGATGGCACATTCAACGCATTCAACGCATTTCGTGTTGCAACCGCCTCCAGACTCCATTTGATAATTAAAATGTGCGAGATAACATCTCAAAATCCCATCACATCACATCGAATCACATCTCGCAGTATCGTCAAACTGTCAGACGCTTCGCGTTCGTCGTTCGTTTTGCATTTTGCGTATTTTCAATTTGCTTCATGTCATTGACAGCATTTCCAATTTTTGCTTGAATGACATTTACAGCTTTGCTTTTTTTATTTTGGCTTCTTTCACTGCTTACAAAAAAGATGGGGGAAAAAAAACTGTTGCAGCCATGCGAAAAATTGTGCAAATTTTTGTAGTTGATTTTGTGTTTGTATATGTGCCTGGTATAGAAAATACAATAGTGTACATTGCACATTTTCAACTATTTTTTTTGTTGATCAAATGTTTAGATTAATTGAGAGCAGACATGTCAGAGGCCATTGAATGGCCAATGAATGCATTCATTTCATTTCATGTTATTCAATTGAAAGCCAAAGCGACTCATGTGAAATACTAATTACATTTCGAACAGCGACGTTTTTCTGTTAATACTGAAAGTATATTTTAAAATTAATTAAAAAGTGTTACATCCAATTGAAAACAAATTTTAACAAGCTAGAAAGGCATTATCAGATTAAAATTAGACAGAAGTGTGATATAAAATATATCCTTTTATGTTATGTTAAACTATTTCAATTTCAACAGATATTTAATAATTGTGTTGATAAAATAAAAATTGATTTTTAAAATTAGTAATATAGTACGTTTAGCTTCCCTCTTTTAACCTTTCATCCGAATGATTTAGCCAACTTTTTCACTTATCACACATTAAATTTGCTTAAATAATTTAAGAGCCAAAGAACTTTGCACTCGCTGAGCACAAGTAAGGGCAGCTTTCAGATCTTTCACAAAACTTTTCGAGTCATCCGAATTTACAACACACAAATGCACACGTGCATCAGTCACCCGCAAGCAAATTGAAATATTACGTATACGCAAAGCACACACACACACACACACAAAAAAGAGAACCGAGTAGCAGTCGGAGAAAAAATGAAAGTTTTTTATGAAAATTTCGTGTAGCTTTGCTCTTTTGACAGTGAAAAATAAACCAGCAGCAGGAGCAGCTGTAGAGAAACCACAGCAACCAGCACAGCCACCACAAGCAACGCAATGAAGTCGGAGTTGTAGTCGAAGTCAAAAGAAAGTTTCTTTTTTTGTGATGGGAATAGAAGTTGAAAGATCCTCCCCTTCCCAGTCTGTCGTTCTGTCGCTCTGTCGCTCTGTCTGCTTTCAGCTCTTCCGACTGACTACTTTAATTGTATGAAATGCCACAAAAATGCGCTCAAGTTTTGAGGCTGCCAACTGCCAACTGCCACAAGTGCTACAACATTTTCATGTTCTGCAAAAAGCTAAACAAAATTTATTTTTGCCACACTTAAACAATAATTTCTCTGCTTTCCATGTTATTTTGTTCTTGTTGCTGTTCGCTCTTGTTTGTGGCTGCAAAGTTTTTCGCCATTTTTCGGCATTGTTTTCCTTTTAGTGAATTGCAGTTGACTGCGATTTCTACGAGTGTGTGTGTGTGAAGGTGTGAAATTATTTCGGCTTTTGTTGTGCCGCGTCTATGAGTTAATTTATTTTTGGAAGGCACTGTCAGAACTTAATTGAAAAACTGCATGAAAATGACGTTGCTTTTTCGTGTAAACCAAACGCGCAAATCCCATTAACGCGCTGCTTTTGGCCACACAGGCAATTAAGCCATCCGCCAGTCTGAAAATGTCAATTTAAATTAGATTCGGGGCGGGCTATGCCACGTTGCCACGCGCGGCCACACGTTGCCCGTTTCAAAGTCAATTAAAATGTTACGCATACGCCGTGTGCGCTGCATATTGAAGCTATCCCTCAACCTGGCTAATTAAGCAAGCCAGCTACAAATAGTTATATATAGTACGTAATTGTACAAGCTGAGTAACAAAATGTTAATTTTCACATTTCAGACGCGAGGTGCAAATGCTGCGTGCCACACACAGCGGCAACAAGGAACGCCTCACCGTCGAGTGGCTGCAACAGTCGATTTCGGAGATACGCAAACAGCTGGTGGAGCTGCAACGCACCGCCGGCAATGTGGCCAAGGATGTGAGGCACGGCGACGGTGCCGCCTACGAGGACTTGGCCACCATTCGCAACGACTACCAACAACTGAAGCTCGAGTTGGCCGCCCAACGCGAGCGACAGCAGCAAACGGAGGTCATTGTGCAGGAGATGCGAGAGGAACTGATGCAACAGGAGCAGGAATTCAAGCACCAATTGAATAAGCAACTCAATGCGAATGCGAATGCGAATTCCAAGACGAACACAATTCCCAAGCAGCAGACAGTTGGCGAACAGTCGGCGAGCATTGAGGAATACAGCGCGAGTCAGGAAGTCAGTCAAGAGGTGAGTGAAAAGTCGAGTCCTTGTTGTCAGTGCTGCCATTCTGGCGGAATTTTTAGCTTGGTAGTGGTTAAAAGCTGAAATTTAAACACTTGCTACAAAAAGGCTATTTTGTGATGAACAGAAACATCTTGTTTTAGTAAAGTAAAGTTCAGTAATAGATTATATAAAATAATATAAAACAATTCAATTTAATAAGAATAATTTTGTTTGGTTTTGTTTTTACCCTAAAGTCCTGTTGGTTTTCTACTATGAAAAACAAAGGACAACACTGGTCCTTGTTGTCAGGTAACTTTATGCTAATGATCAGATAAGCACGCACACTCGCAATACACACACACACACACACACACACGCGCTCTTAGGTGGAGTGCCTCAGTTTTTATGATTTTGAAATTTATTTTCGTTGTTCTTGTTGTTGCTGCTGCTGCTGCTATTTAAGTGCGCTCATAAAGCGACCGACCGCATCCCCTCTCCCTCTCCCTGCCCCACCCTCTACCACCATCATTGCCATTATCTGCCCATTTTATGCCTTATTTTATACCAAGACGCGGTCTGAGCATTGTTTTTTAAGAGGGGGAGACGCCATCTGAGGCACGATGTGCTAACGAGCCGAGTGCCCAACGATACTCAGCCGAGTGTCAGAATGTGTGTGCGTGTGTGTGTGTGTGTGTGTGTGTATTTGTTATGTCTTTCTCCTTTTTAATGGCGTCCCATATATGCTGCTTAAATTACTCATACGCACCGCAGGACGTCAACATATTTAATATTTAATGCCAACTCCTCGCCCCGGGCAGCCACTTAGCCCAGTCTTGATTCCATGACCCATCTCCATCTCCATCGCCAGTCCGCTTCAGTCTGCTCCTGTTGATGGCCTAACTGAATCATTAACATTAAGGTCAGGCAAATCGCAGACAACGGCGCAGACTGAGCGACAACATGCTAACAACTTTTAATTATAATTAAAGTCAATAAACGGAAGGAAAGCAAAAGTAAAAGTAAAAGTTGAATGAAGCTGTCAAGGGCATGTTGCACTTCAAAATACCCTAGAACTACAATAGAACTTTCAATTAATAAAGAAACGAGATTATTTTTAAAGAAAATAATTTAGAAAAGAAATATTTAAAAAGAAAAACTTCGTTTAGTCTTAATTAAATTAAAGAGAAAACTTTAGAAGAACTTGAAAAACATGTTTGAAAATTTATTAATGTCTCTTAAAATACCCTGTAAACCTTCAAAGCTCTCTGTGAATTACAATCTATGTATACTTCACATCAAAATCTCTAAGCTTAGGTTTCTCCTCTTTGTTCCAGCATGTGAAGTATTTTTTAAAAGAGCTTTAGGAATGTTGAGCATTGAGATATGAGTGCATCCGACAGGTTGTTTAGTTTTCCATTGACTGCAATGCTGGACAAGCATATCAATTTTGCATGCTCAATCCAAACCCTTTTATCCCTGACATAGAGACTTCACAGAAACCAACAGGTAAAGTCACAGAATAAAAGGTGGATAAAGGGTAAAGAGGGAGGAAACAAATATGTGATGAAGCAACTTGCAAAAGAAGAAAAAAATTGAATGGAGCGTTGTGCTTCATTAAAAGGATTATGCGACGCTCATATGCATGCGGTGGCCACAGAAAATATGTCAGTGGGATATCCAAAAACTGGTTTACAGCCACCTGTTTTCAGTTATCCCCCTCTCTCCACAGCTCTGGTCTTTGGATGAGAGCAGGTCCCCTTTTTTTTTACTTTGAAGTATTTGTATTTTGGATGTGAGTAAAAAGACGCTTAGCTGAAATTTGCTTGCTTAGGGACGATGATGTGTGGGAATGGTGAAAGGGCGGGAGAAAGGGAGCTAGGGAGGTGAATTTGCTGCCCCTTTTGATTGAAAAGTGAAGCTCGTTGAGCACTAACACACACACACACATACACACACACACGAAGCAATTACTCTCCCGACAAGCAGCCACTAAAAATTTTTTGACCACAAATTGCTTTAAAAAAGGCAAACAAAACCAATAAAACCGATGAAAGCGATAAAACGTGCAGTCAGGCGGCTTAAGCGGCTTTCACAACAGACGCAGTTTGAATCTGTTTGCAGTGCAGGACAGGATAATACACACACACTCGCACACACACACACACACACACACACACACATAGAAATTTATGTAATGTTAAAGGGCATGCCTTTGCCGAATCCCCTTTTTGCAAATACTTGAACAATACACGTACGTTTTGTATGTATATAGAATGAAATTGCTGAAAATTGCAAACAAAAAGCAGGAAATCACCTTTTAATCGCCTCGAGCGTTCAGTCAGAGAGCGCGTGGAATGGGGAAAGTGAAGAGAAGGTAGTGAAGGCAGAGAGAGAGGGGTGAGGAGGGGCAAACCAGAAATTGGTATCCAGCGCCAGCTGCTGATGTCAGGGAACAGAGTGACGGCTGCTGTCTTTTGTCTTGCCAACATTTGGCAAGTCCCCCTTGGCCGGCAGAAGCAACAACCAAAAGCAGCAGATGCTCTTGAGTGCCTTGATAATCAGTTTTGTATATATATACTAATGTATTATATATATATTTGTGTTTATTTTTTTCCTTGAGAGTGTGTGTGTTTGTTGTGTCTGCGTTTATGATGCGCGCGATGCTTCAGCACAATTTTGATCCTTTTCATTATTTCCTTCCCATTCACTCGCATTTCCCCCACCAAAGGACCAACAACAACAGTTATCAGTGAACCTGGTTTTAACCGAAAAATAAGAAAAAGTAGAAAAAACAATGAAAGTAAAAATGCTAAAAAGCAATTTCTAAAAATTGTTATTATAAAAGCGCAGCAAAGCAGAAATTAGGTTAAATTAGAAAAAAGCGCAGGGAAAAAAAAAAACAATGAAAATTGCACAGGTGGCTCGAAAGAATATATAAATAGGTGTATATAAATTCAAACCGCTTTGTCTCTCTGTGTATGTATGTGTCTGTGCGTGTGGTTAAATAAAATCCATTTTTATTTGATTAAAATGTATAATAATAAATATAAAAAAACGCAAATGCCAAAAGAAATTTGGCACTTATCCCCAAGGGCAGCTACAAAAAGACAGCAAGCGAATTTAATTTCGATTGTGCTTGCTCTATAAATGGCAAAAAAAAAGAATATTTAAATTTGTTAAATGAAAAGCTGGATCAAAAATATTTGAAAAGAGTTTAAATAGTAATAGAGATGCGAGAGAAACTGTATTTAAAGAGCAATTAGATTAAAAAAGCTGAATGCTCTTAAAGTATTTCAAATATAATGATAATTAGAACTGTCACTATAACTAGGAGCATCAAATCCAAAAATAACTTTAAGATGACTATTTTAAATTAATAATCCCCGCAATTCAATAAAAAATGTTTCCTTTTCAAACTAATTCTAGCAGTAACCCAACAATTGAAACACATTTTAGTCATTTTTCAATTTAAAATTTCATAAAGGCAACTTTTACTGGCTGTCTTTTTGCTTGCACAGTATGTTAAACAAATATTTTGACAATAGAAAATTTTTAATATTTTATTTTACAAAGAAAAATAATTCGTTTAATTTTTTTGAAAATATAGAACAATAATGTAAATATTTGTCTTTGCCAAAACATTTATTTGACTTACTGTATGTGCATATTGAATTAACAATTGTGCTTTGAGCAAATGAATGTCTAATTGACAACTTTCATCACATTGTGAAAGCCTTTGCCGACCCTTTTGTCATTCATTTTACTACTTATATTTGATGTTGGCACTTAGTTGTATGGCCCATACTAATTGAACTGAAATTGATGGCAAGACCTTTCGACTGTTGGCCCAAAACGAAGCCAAGCCACAGCTGCTACTGACAAGAGCCCCCTTTAGAAATACGAGTAACTGATGTTCTAATTGCAATGTGTGCAGATTTATAACAAAAGTCAATCCTGGACAGGACAGACAGACAGACAGACAACAGCACACAAGACAACAAACAAATGACATGATGGAAGCTGTCAGTAGCAACAGTTAAACGCAAATGTTTATCATTGGTTATTGATGCGATTGCCAGGAAAAAAAGGAGCTAAAATATACGAAAGCAAGGATATCCAACAGTAGAATAAGGAAATAAATACGAGTAGAGAGATACTCGTATTGTATTTCTCATGTGAGAAACTTGCTCTTAAATTAGCCAGGCAAACAAATGCGGGACACACAGACAGAGACAGAGACAGAGAAAGGGATAGAGACAAAGACAGAGATAGAGGCCCAGATTTCAGGTCTGGACTGAGAAAAGCATCCAGTTTCAGGCGTAACAAAATTTTTGTTTTGTTTCTGGTTTCTTTTTGTTGTTGTTGTTGTTGCTGGTTTCTTGTATTGTGTGTGCTCGAGTGGGCCCAGCATTTTACCTTATTTATGTTGATATTTGTGCTGCCTTTTGTTTTATGTTGCCTTCCTTCCCCTACTCCCTCCTCCCTTTCTTTTTTCCTTCCTCCAGCATTGTGGCTGGCAATTTGTTTGATTGTTGGAGTGCTTGTATTGTTTTTTTCTTTACTTTTTTCCTGTGTATGTACATAAGTCGCAGACAGACAGACAAAGTGTGGGAGGCTGTTATTTGCATACATATGTGCACACATATATATAGATACATATATACATATAGTGTACTTGTAGTTGATATATTTATTTTATGAGTCAAATTACCTTTATTGAAATTCGGCATACACTTGAGATTCATGTATCTATCTTGTATCTTGCCTTGAAATTCAAAGCCTCCTCTTCTCTTTTTTCTCGCCAAAGGTTTGTAAACATGTTACCTTTAACTTTCCTAGTGCTTCAACCAAAAATATGCATATATTTCTTTGAATATTTGCCTCTCAACTTTCGTCTCAAGTTTTATTCCTTTGACTTGAAAAATATTAAAATAGAAAACTGATCTCGTTTTCCAATGTTTCTTAAGCAGCCTGCGAAATATTCAAGTGCGCATTTTATTAAAAATTCGCAACACTTTGTTGCAATATTTGCGCATATTTAGTTTCAAATTATGCACACGTTTGCCATTTAGCCTTGACGGCTTTTAGCGGCCAAAATGGCAGCTCCCAATGGCGGGCACCTAAATGCGCATTAACTTAATGGCAACACACACACTTACACACACACACATTCGTTTTAACAGTTTTTAGCTGCTGTGTGTAACTTTTTGAGCGTCACACAAAAGTCCTATTAAATTTTTACGACAATTCAGCGTGGAGTTGCCACAGCAGCAGTAGAAGTAGATTTTATTTTCTATTTTCACTGCACACACACACACACTCTTACACACACACCATGTTACACCTATACACAAACATATTCCCTGGTTGTTCGTTGCATAGCTGACGCTAATAGCAAATCCTTGTTAACCTTCACATCAGCACAACATGTTGAATTTCACTTGAATCCAAGCGGTTTATGTCTTTGATGTGTGTGCGTGTGTGTGTGTGTGTGTGAGTATGTGCCCAAGATTTGCAAATTAATTAATCTTTCGACTGCTCTTTGTGCCTGATTAGCGTTTCTTAATTACGCACACACACACGGATACAAACACTTATATTTAAATTGTCACATACACAATCGTAAAATATTTATGCAGCAATTTCGATTTCAATTAGCGTCGCTGTCACTTGCCACAAAATGTCTTTAAAATTGTTTTCAGCTTCAGCCTGTTCAACTGTTAATTGGTATAACGGTACTTGTGACTGGGCCAACAGCGCATAAATCACATTTAATTATATTGTTGACGTCGCCTGCTGCCTGGAAATCGTATATATCACCTTGGCCATTTTTGATAGCCTCAACGTCTGCCCTGCAGCGTTTAGTAGCACCCACAAACACACACACACACACTTATGAAATAATATATACTATATATATATATATGTATGCTTGTGTGTGTGTGTGTGTTTGCTGTCGAACGTGGCGTATTAGCAACGTTCGTGACCTTTCGCATAAAACAGCAACGACGCTTCGCTTTTTTTTTGGCAATGTCCTTGCCAAGTGCCCCGCCCACCCATCGGGCCGCCCACTCGCGAAACGTGCGTTGAGGGCAAAGCAAACACAAACAGAAGCAGCAGCAGCAGCAGCAGGAAATACCGTTAAGTTTCGCTTCGATTGGCAGCACAAGTTTCGCGTAAATATTCGTGCATTTCCTTTTTTTAGCTGCGACATAAATAATTAAATTTACAAAAAAAAATTGAACCTAAAAAGTGAAAAATATGAAGAACAATTACGTAATAAGTATGTGCAGATATTCTTAGACATTTTATTTATATTTGATTCGTTTCATCTTAAGCTAAAAACAATTTTCAAACATTTTCAATAAGCACAGAATAATTAATTACCAAGTGCGCAGAACATTAATTTCAATTTTAATCATAAACAACTACAGTTCTCTGCAAAAAAACGGAAATAAGCTATCATTTATTTTTTCAACTTCATTTTTATTCACTCGAGTAACTGAAAAACTTCTGATTTAAATGCTGGCAATGTGACTTTTTTTTGTCCATCCAGTTTCTATGGCAAATACTATGTAGTAAAGTTCATCTGAGTATTGCTTAATTAAAAAGGCAGCATCAATTTTGCTGTCGTTTCTTTTCAGTTGCTCTTTTCATTCATTAGCAGCACATTTCTTGTTGCTTTAGAGATACTTTTGCCGAGATACTTTATTAGTCAATTATGAAGGGACATCTGCCGTAGACAAAAGCGTAGATGAAACATACAGTATACAGTATATATTCGTAATGAATGGAAAGCAAAGCAAACTGAGTATCTGTGAATATGCAATGGGAGATTGTGGCTGTGTGTGTGTGTGTGTGTGTGAGCATATTCATTACATATCCATTCACAAATCACAACTGTGACCCAAATGACATTACCTTGGTTAACGCTTGTCACTCAGTGATATTATACTTACTATTCGCATCTCCTCTTCCCCTCTCTTTTCTCTCTCTCTCTATCTCTTATTCTATCTCTTTCTCATTTTATGATATAAGAAGAATGTCATAAACAAATTTGTGTGTGTTGCTTACACACATACATAGATGCCAAGTTGCCATAACTAAGTATATAAGTGTGTGTGTTTGTGAGGTGTGTGTGTGTGTGTGTGTGTGTGTGTGCATGTGTGTGTGTTGGTTGTGCGGGTGTGTGTGCGTGTCTACTCACTCAACGCCAGGGATTTAAACGCGTTGCTGTCGTTGGCATTATTGTTGCACACGCCTTTTATACACACGCCTTGCATGTTCTTCCACATCTGTCTGTGCGGTTGTCTTTTTATACCCTGCGCCAAAGGTAACCTAAGTTTGTGCGAATGTATGTAACAGGCAGAAGTAGACATGACAGGCATCATAGAATATATATAATCAGGAGTAAATTTGGTTTTGATATTTCACTGGCATTTAAAAATGTAAAGCTAATGAAAATCATCATTATCAATGCTAATTAAATTAATTTTCTGCACAAATAATTTGTTTGAATTAAAAAAGCATTTCATTTGAAATATATTTTTCAATGCTAGTAAAATTTAATAAAATTTTCAAAACTTCTTTTTTTAGAAATCAAACATTTTCTGATAATGCTTTTAGTGATGCAGGGTATCTCTTGGTCATGCCGCTTCAACAAAAGCGTTCTTACTTTTTTCCAGTGCGTGTGTTTGTGTGCGTGACAAAGTTGTTCGGCACTGCTGCGCTGCGGTATGAGATGCATTTATAACAAATGGATTTAGGATTCAATTCCCTGCACATAATCCTGAGCACATGCATATTACAAGTGCGCCAAGACAACGCACAAAACAAACAGAAAGCTCTTAAGTAAAGCAGCTTTAAAGCTCAAGTGGATTTTCAGTTAAGGCTGCTTACTCATACTCCATCTTTAATCTATTTACAGGCAGCATCGCAGCTAATGTCGAGCAGCGAACTCGCCGATCATCGACGTCGCCATTGCCGCTTCCAGCAACAGCAGATTCACAATTTGCAACTGTCGCAACGGAATCTGCGGCGACAGATGAACGAACTGAAGTTCCATCATATTGACGAACGTGTGCGCAGCATCGAGCTGGAGCAACATCGCATCGCCAATGCCAATTTCAATTTGAGCCGTCAGATTGCGACACTGGACAAGCTGCACACTTCCATGCTGGAGCTGCTGGAGGACGTCGAGGGCCTGCAAAGCAAAATGGACAAGAACATTCCCGAGCTGCGACACGAAATCTCCAAGCTCGAGTTCGCCAATGCCCAAATCAGCGCCGAACAGAATTTGGTACGCGAAGAGGGCAAAAACGCAGCCCGTTCCCTGCAGGCGATGGCTGTCAGTGTTAGCGCGTTGCAAGAGGAGCGCGACGGGGTCAAGAAAATGGTCAAGACCGTCGAGCAGCTGCAGACGAATGTGGATCGAGTTCAAACACTTGTCAACACTGAACTGCACAATAAGGTAAGTTGCACTAAGAAACCACAATTCTCAATTATTTTCTGTTCTGTAAAAAATGTTCAAATATTTTCAATGTTTTACAAGATTTGCTATATTAAAATTTCTTTGAATACCTTATAAATTTTTTAAATAACAAAAAAATATTAATATGCAATCACTTTCTGATCATTGTTTGACTTTTAAATTGATTTTGCATTTAAATTTTGTTTGCTTAGAGAATTTATATTTTTTCCGTTAATATTAATAACATATTTTCCAAAATTTGGAACTCTCATAACTGTTTCAAAACTTGAACGATTTTGATGAGCAGTGTTTGTTGATCATTGTTTGGCCTCTATTTAAATTCTGCATTTCAATTTTGATAATTTAAAAAATTTCAATTTTTCAAAAATTTTGCAGCTATTTTAAACTCTTGTAACTTAACCAATTTCCATGCAGAATGTCAATTCGAGCATTGTCCGAATTCTTAATTAATTCCCCAGCTGAATTTTACGCATTTAGAAATTTTAAATTTTATCGAATATTTTCGATATTTTAGAAAACTTTAAAATAACATATTTAACAAACTATTTCCGTTATCTCCCCTCACAGCTCTCGCACTTGAATAAACCACACAAGCGTCCGCATAATCAGAAGCAGCCAGAACTACAGTTAGCGGATATTCAAGGGGACAGCGACTTGGCCGAAACTCTGGTGGCCGAGCTGGAGAACGTTGAGGCGCAGTATGAGGCGATTGTAAACAAATTGCCGCAGGACTGCAGCGAGCTGTCGACTCAGGTGGACGGACTGCATCTAATCGCGCCCGCTGGGCAGCATCATCCACTGATGGCGCACTGCACAGCCGATGGCTGGACGACAGTGCAGCGTCGCTTTGACGGCAGCGCCGACTTCAATCGCTCGTGGGCGGACTATGCCCAGGGCTTTGGCACCCCAGGTGGGGAGTATTGGATTGGCAACGAGCAACTGCATCATCTGACGCTGAACAATTGCACACAGCTGCGAGTGCAGATGCAGGATATCTATGACAACAATTGGGTTGCCGAGTACAAGCATTTCTATATATCATCGAGGGCCGATGGCTATAGGCTGCACATTGGCGAGTACAGTGGGAATGCATCGGATGCATTGAACTACCAACAGGGCATGCAGTTCTCGGCCATCGACGATGATCGCGACATATCACAGACGCACTGTGCTGCTAACTATGAGGGTGGCTGGTGGTTCTCCCATTGCCAGCACGCCAATCTCAATGGGCGCTACAATCTTGGCCTCACTTGGTTTGATGCCGGCCGCAACGAATGGATTGCGGTCAGATCAAGCCAAATGCTGGTCAAGCGGCTGCCCAGCGACGAGTGTGCGCCAAGCATTGGCAATGGGGCGCCTTCATCAATGACAACATCAATATCAACAACAACAAAATCCACGACAACAACTGTGGTCGAGCCAAGCACACGGCCAACCACTGTGGTGCAGTTCGTTGCCGCTGCGCAGGCGTAAGCGACTAGCTATTAAAATCACCATTTAATAGCCAACAGCTTCAGTGAACCACCAGAGCCATGCCTACTATAGTTTGGAGTGCGTGCGTGTGAAACGCGCAAAAAACAAAACAGAAAAACAGAAAACAGAAAAATATATATGTATAGAAATGTGTAAAGCAGAGTCATAGAAGGATTCGAAGAAGAATCCTGTGTAAATAGCTAGCTTCTTGTCTAAGTTGTAGTTAATACTAATTTCAATGGAGCTTATTAGCCTCGTCAAACACAAAATAGAAAACTAATTGAAAAGTGCTTAACAATAGAGAGTACACGTACACTAGGCGTATGCGTAATCTAGTTAATTCTAACCTCTAGTTTATTCAACCAACTTGTCCATGGAAATGTATGCAAACAAGCGTACATATTTGTTTTGTCTTTCAGCAGATCTCATAGAGACATAAGTTCACGCAGCTCAAACGAAAACATTCGGAAAACAAAATTCTCATCAATTCCAAAAACAAATTGTACTTAAATTCAACTCTATCTTAAATATCGATTTTTGGTCATATCATGAGCAGAACAAATAAGTGCGTGCATGTCTGCAGTTATTTCCATAATAACTACGAGTAATCCTAGTTGATAAGTGAAAGCCAGTCTCTAGTGTAGGCATCTCAGACAAATAATAAATATACATAACATACAAGTACTTAAAAATGTCAACACCACAAAGCAAACAAACTTATTCAATGCATTGAGTAATTTTGTGTGCTTCTGTGTAGAGAATTAGTCTTAAATTATATTTAAAGCGTCCATATCAAGATTGAACGGTCATTTAAGTCATTAAGTACTATACTATATACATATATAGTCCTAATGTTGGTATTTGTCATTGTTGTATTATACTCAAATGTTAACAGCATTCGATTCTTACCCCACATACACTTCAATTTCAATTTCAATTCAATTTTTTTGTTCTTTATGCAACAACCAACAATTTACATGTATGCCAAAGACACACACACACACACACAAACACACACATACAAATACATACTTATTATAATAATTTATGAAACTCGAGAAACAACCAACAAACTATTTTCTGCAGTTTTGCATATACCAAAAAATACAAATAAATATTAAATATAATACTATAATGATAATGATAACGACAACAAAAACTGTTGGCTAAAATTGCAGCTAACTTTAGTCAATAAATGGTATACATAATATATATATATATTTAAATATATGTAAAGTAAAGTATATACTTGTATACATTAATTTTATGTACGTTACGTATTAAGTGACTTGAACAAAATGAAAAACTGGCCATAGCCAGCGTATTTTACAATAAATGAATTGATGTGAATTTTCTCAGCAAGCTTTTTCTCTCTCTTTCCCCTTTAACAACAACAACAACAGCAGCTGCATCAATATCTTATTGTGCATACAGTGATTGGCAAAATTCTGTTCAACTTCGACATACGAGGAATGAATGTCAAAGAAGAGCTGGAACATATTTTAAGCCGATAGCTGACGAAGTTTTTATACCCTAATATTGTTTCTTCAAAAATTAAAAATGCCTAATGAACACTTAAATTTTGTAATCAAATATACATATATGCATATTTATGTTGTTATTTTATCCGAATTTTAACCTGATGTAAAATTTATTAATTTTTAATCCGATATCCATATAAACAACAGCTGTTCCAATTTCCAACTAAGTTTATCAGTTTGCTCAAAAATATATATGAGTCTTTTTGGACTCTGATAAGCTTTTTACACGAGAAAATCACAATGCCCTGAAGATTACAAAGCATAGTTAATCTTTGCATATGAACAACATGACAACGCACTATGGCGGCTCCAAGAGTGTTGTCAATGACAACAGTAACAACAACAACAACAGCAACGACAACAACAGGATGAACCACGCTGAATGCGCAGATTTATGGCTGCATTTTCACACACACACACACACATGAAAAAAGCGGATTCGCTTCAAGCGAAGCATAAAAAATGCGAGAATGAGAAATCTCGAAAGACAAAAAAAGAAAAGAGTCAAGCCAAAAGAACAATGCCACAGCTGCTCTGGGTTGCTTTTGTTTCTTTTGGCTGCTGAGATTGGCACTATTGTTTTAGCCAGATTACAGACTGTTGGTCTGCGTCAATGCCAGTTCAGGCAATCAATGCTGGCCAAGCAATTTGAAGCTCAAATGTCATAATATAAACTTCATACGATTAGCTGCGCCAGAAAGTATACTACACTTTTTATTCGAATTTTCACTTTATCAAAGGGGGGAGTGAAAAAGAAGTAAAAATCGTTGAGCTAAGAGTTATATCAGTGCTGGGAATTTTCATTTGAAAATACCAGCTGTCTGTCTGTGTGTCTATCTTATATCAATGGCAGCCGAAGCATAAGACATTTTCACACCAGAGAAGCTGCAACAGAGGCAAAAGCTCAGCTGCAATTTATCAGGCATGAGAGCACACGCCTTAATAATGGAAGAGTGCACATTTTTTACTATTGAATATTTTACGGCATTGACTTGTGACTTGTGACTCAGCTGGGGGTTTTTGACTTGCCCCTAATGTCATTGCGGATTGACGCACTGATCCTTATTTATGCATTTATTTTGTTGACACTTTTCGCACTCAAAAAATGCTTCTAGCCAAAATGAAAGTGCCACAAGTCACAAACCAACTGCATAGCTTATTTTTTTTTTTTATTTAGTTTTAATTTTTATTTTCTTATTTCTGAGCAGAGGAGTAAATAGAAGTTGGCATTTTTGGTTGGAGATACATTGAAAATGCGACATTTGAATATATTTTCAGCTTTACTTAGGTCAGTCAACAGTCAACACAGCGTTTTCCGCACCATTTAACCTAAGAACATCTTTCACAACCAACTCAAATTTAGTGTGAACTGAATAAAATACGGCCGAAAATGAAAAATAAAAAAAGGAAATTACGAACCCAAACTTACCTTCAGGTTGTTTCCTTTTCTTTTCTTTTCTTTTTTTTTTTTGGTATTTTTGTATATAAAAGTATTTACAAAGGCCACCGCTTAAATAAAAAGGGGCACAAATAAAAGCGAAAAGCTGCTGCACGCATTTAAAATGCAAATCTATTCATGGTTGTGTGGTCGTAAGCGGAAATGGAGTCTCCATGCCGTTGGCTCGCACTTCCGGCAATTAACAATGAGCCCACGAGAATAGAAACCAATTCAAGTGAATGATGGCTTCTTTAAATGTGAAAGTCGTTAGAATAAACAGAAGAAATAGATCAACCTCTTGACGAAATTTTGGTGTTCAATATCAATTTAGATTGAAATAGAAGAACTCTGAATGGACAAAAATTTAATTTAAAATATTATGTTAAAATCAAACCAGTTCAATAAATTATTTAAAATTCCAATTTAATTTTAAACCATAAATATGTTCAAAAAATTTGAAAAAAATTTACCAAAATTACGGCCATTTCAGAGAATGAACAATTAAATATACATATTTCCACGTGGGCATTGTTGTTCGCATGGAAAACCAAAAAGCGAGCTTAAACCAAAACCACGAGCTATCCAGGCCCAACAATTGGAGTGAACTGAGTCAAAAACAGCTGAAAATATCTGAGTATATATATATATTTTTAAAAGTGTGTGTGTGTGTGTGACCATGCACAATTTCTGCCAAATTATTTATGCGCTTTCAGCATTTTATGCATTTTATCCAACAGGGCGTATGCGCAATTAATATGCTACCATAATTATCATAATTAAGCGATGCTTTTTTATCGATTCGTCTTAAAGCTTAAGCTTACATTTTGTAGCAAGTAAATTTAAAAAGGTTTCAGCGAAATTCATGTTAACTGAACATACATGTGTCTGAGCGCTGAGCAATAAAAAGCAGCCAACAATTTAATTAAAAAGCATAATGCCCCCAGCTTAAGCAGACTCAAAGCGCACACTAACAACGCCAGCAATACCAACAACAAATAAAAGATAAAAAAACAAAAAACAAAAAACAAATGCGAACAAAAAAACAATAAACTTTTACGATTCTAATGTGTGTGTGGCGCAGAAATGACACGAAGCCGACGGCAAAGAGCAAACGCTTGTTAGCTTTCCCTTTTAATCAGCTGTCACGGCGTAGTTGTCTTTTGAATGCCCTGTAAACTTTTAGGAATGGGCATAAGGGGGTATAAGTGCTGGGTGTGTGTGAATGTAACTGGCAGACAAAGTATTTTCTATGTTTATTTTAGAGTCATTCTAAGTTTCAATTATTTCTATATGATTTCAGAATAATTTTTATGATATTTCATATGTCTTTTAATATTAATATTATAATTATTTTTACGATTAATCTAAAAGTGTCAACCATTTTTTTTAACAATAATAAAAAAAGTAGTGCAATTGAGCTTCTAACTAATTTCGAATTTGAAAATCAATATGAAGATATTTAATTAAATTTTAGTAAGCATTCATTTTACCATCTTCGATGTATTCAAGTTATGGTCAGCTCCATTCATAGGGTATCTGCCCATGATGCACACTCAACTGCTGTATTTTATCTTTGCTCATTTTTTGGTTTTTTTATCCTAAGTCCCACTGACAGCTAATGTGGTTGTGGCCAGACCAAGCCCAAATCCTCGCCAGGCGACCAGCTGTGTGAGCTTCAACTGAAGAGAATATGCTAATTATAATTAGCGGAAAATTTACATATGCTACGCACACTACTCACTGCTCAGAGATACGCTTCTAAGTCCTTAAGTAGATATCCAGTCCTGCTGCCGTTTGACAGTTTTTTTTTGCCATGTCACAGCAATTAGGCCAATTATAAATGTTATTGCCAGCAAAGTGCGCGAACTATTTTAATAATTCACGAAAATCTATTGGTCCAAATCCCACAACCAAATGAATTTACATTTTAAGCACCACAGTAATTAATTCATTCACAATTTTAGTTGATTTGGACTTGGGTTTTTTGGTGTAAATTGAATTAAATATTTGTTAGATTGATTGGCAAAATTTAACGTTTAGGTCAAATAATAATTATTTTTCCTGGTGTTAATTGCTAAAATTCAGTTGACATTATTTGCAGATTTAATATACTTAAAAGCACAAGGGAAATTCGTTTTGTAATTTAAATGACCCTATATTCAATACACAATAATATAATATTAAATATGCTAATTATTTATTGGTACCAAGTGCAGTTGCATTTTCCCTACTCAGATTATTCTAATGATTATGTCATTTGGGGCTTTTCTTTTCTTTAGTCTTTCCCACACTCAATTTGAGCTGTCAAATAGCCGTCCTTGACTTGGCTGACTTGGATAAAAAAAACCAAGCATACTTCTTAACAATGTACAAAAAAAAAAACGAATACAACGTGTACATATTCGTATTACTGGGTCACATTATATGGCTCTCAACGTTCTTTTGATCACAAAAAGCACCCAAAATAAGCCAGCTTATACAAAAAGCTAAAGTAATCACGACTCTAAATCTGAAGAGACCTTCTGCCCCAAAACTAAAAATGCACAATTTTCTTTTATACTCTTGCCACGAGATGGCACTAGACTGAAGAGAAGAAGGCTTTCAAACTCAGCCTGCCGCTTGTGTGTTTCCTTTTTTTTGGCCTAAGACCCTGTGTAAATGCTGCTAAAAGTCACATTGCATTCAAATGCACAGAAAGGACACCCTGTCCCCCTTCTATATCCCTTCTTCTGCGAGAGCCTTATTGTTTTCTGGTTTTTATCTACTGTGAGCTGCTTTTTCACTTTTCTCACTGCAACTGCGAATACAAAACTGTGAAAGGCGATTATTGTTGCAAAGTTGGTTGACAACTTGCGTCAGGCTGAAGGCAAAAACTTGCCTTAACTCTCTCTCTCTCTCTCTCTCTCTGTCTGATGAGGGGCAAGTCCAGAGCCCAGAATCCAGTGCCCAGAGAGTTGGGATTGAAGCTGGCCCCAAGTTTACAGCCAGCATCATAATAAGGCATCAAGTAAAAAGTCTACTGAAAATAAACAAATGCAAAAGATAGTTAGATAGTTGGTTGGCGTATTTTATGTCTTGGCCAAGCAGAAAGTTATCTTTTTTACTATATTTTATAACTACTTTGAATTCAAAAATTAATCTTGTATTTTACTTGCCAGCCATTGTTGCGGTTTCATTTTTGTCTTTAATGTCTGGGCCTTGCCTAAGGGGGTCAATGGCAGCAAAGTTGGTAAGTTGGTAAGTAGCAAAGGCTGCCGTCGAAAGGAAATTGAATATCCGCTAGAAAATTATCAATTTATGGTAAAATGAGCACTGATTGCAATGCCACGATACGAATTGAATGCGCCACGATGCTTTGCGGCATATTGGCCAAATTGAAAATGTATCGAAATGAAAACCAAAAACCCAACAACGAACAACGAGCAACGAAAAGAAGGCAACAGTCAACAAGCAGCTTGCCAACAGGGCCATAATGAGCAAGTCAATACCATGGACAGCATATATACTATAAAATACACACACCCACACACCCACACACACAGACAGACTGGCAATCGATGTGCAGAGCAATGAGACAGTGCTGAAAGGTCCTGAGACATTGCGATAAAAAGCAGATTGCAATTTGTTTTACTGATTTCCATGCTTTTGGCTTTATATTTGCACGACGGAAACTTTCATTAACTTCAAACAGAAACAGACAGTCGGACAGAGAGACAGACAGTCGGAAGACAAGGATGTCGACAGCCGCATATAATATAAAACATACACTTGCAGTAATGAGCTGTGCATGTATTTAATGTGATACTCGTACTTGTACTTACGCAAATGGCATGATTAAGTTGCATTTGCATTGTTCATTTATGCAATTATTTGTGATTAATAATGTAACGCAGGGCAGAAAATACTTATTTAAGCTTTAAGCTGCTTAACAAGCTTCTTATATTAAAAGCATTCAACAAGTCGAGGCTTCGATGTTTAGCCAAGCTTTAAGCTGTTGGCTGATTTAATTTTAGGTTGTTTCTGCAATTAAATAGGAAGAAAAGGCATTATTACTTCGAAACTGCTTAAGCTTTCAGTAAATTAAAACTAGTGGACGGTGCTGCAGTCGAGCATACTCGACTGTCGAAGACCTTACTATGGAAAAGCAAACACTGCTTAAAATAAAATTATATATATAAATGGTTCAGATATTTTAAACAACAAAAAAGTTTTTCATACTTTGACTTGATGTTCGACTGATCGTTCCTATGGCAGCTATATGATATAGTGGTCCGATTTCAACCAAATTTGGTCAGGATGTTTGGGGCCAGTCCATATGCATATTTTGTCGGTTTGGTGGAGATTTCCCTTATAGTCTCTGAGATCTAGGCGCTATTACAGACGGACATGGTTATATCGACTCGGCTGTTGGTGCTGATTAAGAATATACAGGGTTGCCCATATTCGACGGACCCATCTGACAACTCCATAACTTTTGACAGAGATGTCAGATCGCTTAATGACATACCGCGTTTGAAGCGTCAGTCCAAGCAGATTTTTACCAGATACACGCCACGCGAGCGCTCTGAAATAGTTGAAATTTACATTCAACAGAACAAGTCAATTGTGAAAACTCAACGTGCTTTTAAAAAATTAAAAAATGTGAAAAGTGCGCCTTCTAAGAACACCATTAAGCGTTTATACGAAAAATTTTCGACTGGTGAGGCTCTTTCTAATCCGAAGAGGCCAAATAAAAGTCGACCAAGGCGATCGGCCGAGAATATCGCTGCCGTACGAGCCAGTGTTGAGAGGTCCCCAAGAACATCCCAAAAACGCCGTTCTCAGCAGTTGGGCATGATTTGACGCCGCCTGACTTCTTCTTGTGGGGATATTTGAAGTCAAAGGTTTACGTTAACAAGCCAAGGACCGTAGAAGAGCTCAAGGACAACATTCGTGAAAAAATAGCCGCTATTCCGGCCGAAATGTTGGCGAAAACGATGGAAAATGCTGCAAAAAGGGCCCTGTACTTTTTTTAAGTACGGGGTCTAATAATACAAGTTTGTCGCACATTAATCTGAAAAAGCTACACAAAAATATCGAGTTTTAATTTCATTTAAATATCTAATGTCTAAAATAAACATTCACAATCTTTTATTTCGTCTTCTGTCATTTCATAATCGGCAGCAGCTCTGGCCCAAAAAGCGCCTAATTGGCCGCAAGTTGAAGTGCAAACATTTACCACCAAAGAGAAGCATCCCAACCATTTCATAAAGCATGCCGGGGAGTGCAACCAATTACATTGGCAAATAATGGCCACAAATGAGTTTTGAGTACAAACACTCACACTTACACTCACATTAACATTCACATTCACACTCGCATTCACATTCATATTCTCTTAGTTTGGCCAGAAACCGCAGGCAGTTCTATTCACAGCCAGATGGAGTTTTGAGCCTAACAAAAGTCCTGGGCACAAATCTAAATTTATGTGTGCATTAACTTCCCCTGACCTACGTCCCATGACATCTCACCTCTGACCTTTGTCTGCTTTCTCATGAAAGAAAGATGTCGAAATTGTGTAACTTTGTTGTGCAAGTAATTTTAACAAATTTGCGAGACATTTGTGGCCTTTTGTACAAATATTTAACCTATTTTTGGAGACCCGTTAAGGCCCTCTTTATCATTTCCCTTGGCCTTTAATTGTTGTTGCGTCTACTGTTGACTTGTTGCGGTCAAAGAGGCCAATTAAGTTAAATAATTAGCCAAAGTTTGTGGCATTCAGATAAAGTTGTTGTCGAAATTGGACCTGGTTACGGTCGAGGTAGCATCTCAACACTAATGCCAACAAATTTCAATAAAATCCCATTGTTTGCCATGCTGAGTTATTATGTCCGAAAAGTGTTGGCAATTTGAGGACCAAAGTAAACATTGAAGTTCGTTTGAAAATTCCTCAACAAATTTAAACTCAATTTGTAACAACAATAACAATTCCAAATTGAATATGGATCGCAACACTGAAATACGAACATCTAAAAAAAGACCGACAGCTTACATACAAAATACAAGATTGTCGAAAAGAACATTTTATCGTTCTCTTTATTGGATTTCTGTCTTCATTATCCTCGGCCTAATTTGTGTCGGCCTACACTATACTTTCAAATCGGACTTCGGACAATGCAATCTCTATGATGTCAAATGCAATTGATATGGTAAGTAAACATTTTCTTGTTATCTTAAATTAACCATAACTTCACTTTAGCCATCGACATTATGGAGAATGTGGCTTGCGAAACGAAATGTAATTTACATCGTTGCATCTACTGGACATTAGTTTGTGTATTGATAATGGTCCTAGTGTTTTTAATATTCTTCTTCATGGATGTTCCGGGACATTACTGCACAGATTATGAAGTTGTCTGCATTGATGTAAGTACAACTCTCAAATAGTTATTGATAATAACGCCTATAATATTCAATAGCCAGATGAAGAGGAAGTTTTATGAAAATGAGAATTTTTTGGTAAGCTTAGAGTCAATTGACTACCAATAGTTCTACTTCCTTCTTCAACTACCTGAACTGAATACCTTTGACTTTCAAACTCTCAAGGTATTCTGATATTTAAACTCAATTATTTGGTCTTACGTATACGTAATATTACAATCATTGTCAATAAACTCTGTTTATGAACTGCAGCTGATTTAAGATGTTTCCCTTTGATAATAAATTTGAAAAGTTTTAAAGTACAAAATGCAAATGTGCACAAATGTTTGCTTATAATTAAGAATTTTGCTGAATGCTGAATGGGGAAAAGTTTGCACAAGAATCAACTTAAGCAGATAGCAAATGTTGAACTTGCTCGACGGCATTTCAATAAATTGCAAGAGACTAAACAATTTGCATGTCTGTGCCAGAAACTCGCATGTGAATTTCCATTCAACCGATATGTATACAGTGCCTGTCAGCAGGCTGATGCCTGGCAAATTCATTGACATCAACTAAAACATGACCTGACTGTTGCTCTTGATATACATGATATTGCATATCTGATGGATTTGCTTAACTGAATTTAAAAAGGAAGGCAGCAAAAATAAAAAAGGAAAATGCTGTTGACCTACTGCCAGCATACGAGTATCGAGATGCTTTTCAAATTTATTGAAGCGGTCTCACTCACACACACACACACACACACACACACACTGAATTTTCAATGAATACACCCGCAGAATGAGTGCACTTTGCAATTGAATGCATATGAAGAAAGCGCAACGAGTCTATGAGCACTTTATGGCTATATGTTTTATATGCTATGTGGATTATTTAAGACCATAAGAAACTGCGATTTCCCGCATATTAATTAGTGGTTTTTGTTCTGGAGATTTTACGAGTATAGTTTGATTTTTTCTATGCATTTGTTAAACCATAAGAGTTCTCCAGCCAGCGCGTAAGTCACTTGTGGCCAAAAAGTTCATCCTCACACACACACACTCCCATAAAGTTGTAAATACAAACAACAAACTGCATACTAATGATGTCTCTGTTGTGGTCTGCACTTTTGCGCTCTTAGCCCGCATAATTGGGCCATGGGGTATACGTTAGTATGTATATGTGAGTGTGTGTTTTTATGTGTGTGTGAGTGTGTGTTGTTATTGCTGTTTATCTTTCTTTGAGACTATGATTTAATATGCAATACACAATAAAATACAAACACAAGTACATTTATTTTTAAGCTCAAGTATGGATTTAATTGATAACCCTAACTTGGCTTTAAGCTAATGAGGCAATTATAGCAGTAACTACTAACAATCAATCCAATTTAATATTAAGCTAATGCCAATTAACCCTCTTAGGCTATCTTTTAAAATAATGAAGAAACAGAAGTCTGAATTCAAAAATGAGCTCAGAAAAGGTGTAGATGGCTTCGTTCACCTGTGAGGTGACAAAATGTGAAAAGTGACTCAAGGCTCTTTTGGGGCTATCAGTGAAAAAAGACGGTTGAAAATATGTTTACATCTTAGATTTGTCATTTATCTATTGTTATGTAACACCAACCAAATAGATTTTGTTGTGTGTACAGCATAGAGCAGGCAGATTGAAATTGACCCTCCCGAGATTTTTCGCGAAAGAAAAACGGAAAAAACACATGGCATGTCTTAATCAAAAAAAAAGCACCAATTAAAGTTTCCGAGTGCTTTAAAGCATGTTGCAAATGTCAAGCTGTGTTTAAGAAAATATTTGCATGTTAAAAAACGGATTACTTTTTTAGTTATTGTGATTTAACGGATAAGTGTCTCGAGGCATGCTTACGTGTTAGAGGGTTAAAAGTTACTTACTTCAACTAATTCTTATCGAAATTAATATATAACAATAATAATTTTGATAACTTCAGAGCATTGAAAGCTCTCCATGTTTATTTTACTCATTCTTTTTAAACCTCTGGCTTGGCAGATTTATCTTCTTAAAAGCTAGCGTCATTGGATGTCAAGCAACTTGTTGTCAAGGTCAACTCCAGCCAAAACTGATGAAAATAAATGTGAGCTCTTACAACAAAACTCTCAAATGTTATTTTCTGACTGCGGCTGACACTTTTGCGCGCAGCAGGTGAAAAATAAATAAACTTTTAAATTTACAACAAGGATTTATTGCCAACTTCTGACCAAAACAAAATAAAAGTTTGATTTTATTTGATTTCAGAAAAAGCCTTAAAGCGTTTAACTTGGAAATTGACTAAAAATATGAATAACAATAAAATGGTAAAGTAAATATTTTTGTGGATAGTAATAAAATTGTATTATTATTGATCGGCTTTAATTGAAAGTATATTGAAACTATATTAGACATTGTTATGCTGACTATCTTTAATTCTGTGCAGAAATTTTGCAATATTAAATTGCTGTCAATCACAAAATTTGTCTGCAATTAATTGCAGGAAATTGCGATTTCCTTCTGCTTCTGCAAGTAATGTTAGTTGTACTGCAGTTAACGAGTTTATAAACAGTGCGCACACGCTGCGTATGCGTAATATTAAGATATCAGCATTTACATAATTAAGATTATGTTTCCGCTACAGACAGCTGATATTAATTAATCTGGAATATTAAAACGCATGCTTGGTGCAAATAAATTACTTTGAATGCCGTTAATATGTATAGTGCTGATATAGTGAGAGATACTAAGAGGCTTAAGTTTGTCTGTCCCTGTGTGAGGACTGATGAAGTCTGTTCGCATTGTTCCCCTATATTATCAACACTGGATGCTAATTAACAATTAGCCTGGCACAAAAGCATCCTGAGACTGTATCCTGTGAAGTCTGTGTCAAGTTTTGAGTCAAACATGCAGCTGCATTGTAGTTAAAACTTGAGCTTCTTACTATCCGGACATTGCTTTGTCTTGTTCTCGGACCACACACTGCACATCGAACTGCCCTTGGCTAAGAATACTTTCTTTATCCCTTTTTAGTTTTTTCTTTTTTTTGTTTCTCAAACAATTTAACAGTGTATTGACCTAATTGTGTGCTGTTGCTTGCAGCTATCTCCTTTCTCTCTCCCTCTACCCCAATCCTTCTCCATTTTACCAATTTTGCCTGGCACGCAAAACTTATCCACGACTTGAGTCCATTTTGGCAAGTTAAGCCAGGGACACTTTGGAATTTAAAGCAACTCCGAAAAGCAGCAAAAACTGCTGACTATCGGATTTAGTTAACTTTGTAGCCAAGTCGAGCTAAGTCCTTGATTTGGGTTTAATTCTCGAGCTCAATTGCCAGCTTCATACCCTTTCTTTTCAACAACAAACACGTGTCTTTACTCTCCTGATTACTCGTCTCTTCAGTACACTGCAAATTGTATTTAAAATCAACACATTTAGGTACAAAAGGCGTTGACATGCGCCCAAAGATAAACAAAACATTTGACATTATTTGCGATTCTTTGTTTTTTCTATTCGTTTTTATACAGTTGCAGCGAAGGTATTATAATTAAATCAGCATTTTTGTAACGCAATTCAGAAGAGATTGTGGTTGTTTTCTATACACTGCTAAATGCCCTATAAGTTTTATTCACTTGATCAATCTGACAAGATTAGATTGTGTCTCTTTCTAAGTTTAACAATTAACAATTAAAAACTAAATCAGTTTACTTTATAAAAGTAAGTTTTTATATAGGAGATTTTATATTTTAATGCATATTATAATATTTTATTTAACATATTCTGAAGGAATTGTTATTAAGATCGTAGAGCCATAGCCTAAAGATTTCTGAAAAGATATCGGTTGAATTTAGAATCGTGTTTGTTCTGTATTTACTTACAAAAAATCGAAAAGTGTGTTTAAATTGCGGCTAACCGAATATTTTCTATCTTTTCTTTTCTTTTCATTTTATATATTGTGATGAAAATGTAGCAACACGTGATGTGGTATGTAAATAAAGCACACTCTCTTTCACACTGATACAAACACACACACACACACGTGTACACTTTGTATGTGTGTCTGTGTGTGTTTACATTTGTGTCTGTTTGCGCTTCCGTCTGTCAGAAACAAATGTTCATGTTGTTGTTTATGTTTAAAGCCGTCGTAATGATTGTCACCCGCCACTCCCCCTTTCGGTACGCCCTAAAAAACTTAACCCCCCACCACCACATCCCCTCAGCACGTGTTTCCTCTTCGATATTTGCATTGGCATTGCATTGTTTCGGTTGCTCTGCTTTCTGCATATGAATGTAAATGCTTTAAGCGCGTTTTAATACGTAAAACAAAATGTAGAATTTCAACCAGAGAATTAAGTAGAACGTGTGCATTTTTTTGTGTATGACATTTTTGGGAATGCTTGGGAAAAAATATACTGAAAGCTGCTAAAATTTGTAAATAATATTATAAGGCTTATGTGATAAAGATTCTTTTTACCTGTGATAAAAATAAATCATGAAGGAAACAATGGAAATGCTTAATAATAAAATATGTAGAATTAAACATATGAAAGCAACTTGTGAAACTTCAAATTCCTTCAAATTTTTAAGACAAATGGAAGCACAAAAGAGGATAGAAAAGCTAATTCGCAGTAAACTTGAACAGATTTGGAATGGATTTAGAATAGATCAAATAATTAATAAAAAGAAATTAGTAAATAAATATATGTATATTTAATATGTACTTCTTGAGATTTCTTTGAATAATTTGATAAAAAATAAATCAGTGAATAAAAAATTAGAGAATAATAAGAATATATGTAAGACAATTTATACCTTTACTCTTGGGGATTCTTTGAAAAACTTAACCTGCCTTTTGTTATGAAATATATCTAAAAGGGAAGGGATTTATCTTTCTGGCAACAGGATAAACATAGCACAGCTGGCACACATGGCGAGGAAGTTGACCAACTATTGAGTTGAGTCTATCAAAGCAACATCAAATTTCGAGCACTCATAACTCATAGGGCGAAAACTTCCCTCAAAGTATTGGAAAGGGGAGACTGAAGAAAGGAGGAGAACAGGAAGATAGATAAATTAAAGTCCACTCAAGCACAAATGCAACTGCTTCAAAACAGATGACTGCACATGTTGCTGTGGCTGCTGTGGTCAGCTTGCCCCCAACTGAGGCATGTTGTGGGGAGGGGACGGGAGGGAGGCCTTTGCCTTGCAGCCAATTGTGGCAAGCAACAGCAACAGCAAACGGAAACGAGAAATTTGCAAAGTGCATGAATACAAAATGAGCTGTGTGAGTACATTAAATTCATTTTTATCGCACTCACAAATGATTCAAACACTTTAAGGACTCACCCACAGAAAATAATAGTTGAAACTAAGCGAAAAGCCGCAGATGCCAGCACAGATACTGATAAAGATACTCATGCAGTTATAGATATATATGTAGATACATTTACATATATTGTTTGTCTGCGCGTGCTGCGGCTACTTCGATTTCCGCATACACACAAATATTTGGTTTCATATTTTATTTTGCTTATTTTATACGCTTTTATCGACCACAAATTGAGCCATTAATTGAATTGATTGAAATTGATGTCACGCAAACAGTTTGCTTTGCCAACGCATTTGTTAAAGATACAACAGAAACGGTTAAGCTAAGCACTCTCATTTATTAAACTTATATTGTAAGTATATCTAACTTATTATCTTATTTATATATAACAATTTGAAAGCTTAATTAAAGTGTTTAAGCTTCCACTTTATGAAAAACTGCCGATGGCATCTTTTGAATTAGCAACAAAGTGAATTAATTCAAATCTCATTATAATTTAATAATAAAAAAATTTGCGATATAAAAAGATATGCTCTAAAATTCTTAATAAATTGGGCTATAGCGTCGGAATTTTAATATAATATCAGTTAAATAAAAAATCTATAACAAATTGAAACTTTGTCTTTCTGTAAATATTTACTTAATACTTTTTTTATTAAATTTACAAGTGAGCTTCAAAAGACCCTATCTTTACTTACTTACCTTCCCCATTAGCTTTAATCTAATATAATTGACAATAACTTCAATCAATATTTAATATAAATTTCTAAATCCTCGAAAATCCTTCTATCTGTCTTCATTCGCATTGGTGGCTTCATTTCCGTGCTCAAGTGTGCCCGAAAGGATTCAGTCGCCGGCAACTAATTTTCCCCATACTCGTAAGCATAAAAAAGTTGTAGTCTATTGTTGAAATTTTGGCAATCTTGCACTTGGTGCTCTTCGGGCTATAGTTTCATAAAATTGATACCGCAAAACTTTTCGGTGGAGAGACCGAAAAGCACTAGAAATGTTTCTCATATTTCGATTATTTACAAAACGATTCAAAATTTTTGGCCTTCAGCTTCCGCCGGATGTTGGCAATGTGGAGTTGGGGAGGGGCGTGGCAAGCAATGGCTGCTATTGACAATGATTATATGCGTTCTCTGTGGGTGTGTGTGTGTGTGTGTGTGTGTGTGTGTGGCTTGTCGATTGAGCAGCGAACTTTGATATTGTATTGTTCTCGTGGCAAAGTTAATCGAAAGCCTAATTAGTTGACTGCCCCTCAGACTCGTAATCTGAACGGTACTTGGAGTTGTAGTCCTCTCTGCTCTCCGGCAATTGGCAGGCAAGTTGATTGGGCAGCTGAGATCCAAGCAAATACAATTAAGCGGCTGCTGTTAAATTAGCAGCATAATAAGTACCAAAATGTAGTTAAGCCGTAAACAAGCACAAAAGCAAAGCCCGAGAAATTAAGCGCTGACATTGAACAAAAGTTTGCTTTATTTGATTGTTGTACTGGAGACGGAAAGCAGAAATAAGTTAAAGAGTGTGGAGAGTGTGGAGAGTGTTGTGGAGGGCATTACTTCAAGTCAATCGCACAGAACTTGGATAGATAAAATAGCATTGCGAACAAATTGTGCGAAATTGCATGGGCAAACAGGGAATAGGGACAACTACAACTACAACTACAACTACAACTTCGACAAAGCCAATCAAGGCCAAAGTAAAAGCCAAAAGTTCACAAATACTTTACCTTGGAAATGTACTTTATTTCTTATTTTTTTCTATTGCTCTTCACCATCGACAGACGTATAAAGATTTGCTGCATATTATGCTGAATATAGACGAGTTGCTTTTTTCTAGGCTTAAAGCGCATTAAAGCTTTAGCCAGGATAATTCTCTATGTTAAAGCAATAAAAGTGTGTTTAATTTTAATCTGAAACTGTCTTTGTTATGAATTATCTTTATGTTTGATTTTAAACCAAGCTATGACTGTTATTTCCAGCTAGTGTCATTGCAATTTGATACAGTTGAGAGCTAAATCGTAGAACGTAGACAAAGGACGTTGATAATCAAATATACTATATACATATTCAACCGAAAATTTGCTCCACATTCTTTGACATTACATAAAAATGTGTGCATTTATATTTTATGCATGACATGGCTTTAACTTACACACACATCGACACACACATGCATAGCGAGACAGATATATTATGAGCACATCCAGATAGATTTGTGGGCGTCTTGGCCGTATATGAAAATGGCTGACACGTTTTCGAGAACGACAGCTGCACATCACGTTTCTGCAGTCCTCGTCTATCATACGCGACGTTTCCTCTGTATAATATTACGTAATTACTTAAATATGTTATAGCCATAAAGTTATCAAATAACGTGAGTACATAAAAAATGCATACGACTTTCGCTTAATCCATTCGAAAAAAACTCTATTAAACTTGTGCTCCTAACTGGGCCAAAAAATAATTAGCGTGATGAATTCTATGACAATATTTTATTTGCATAAATTGAATTGACTTTCCCTCAAACTTTGATGGTGAGAATTGTAAAGTATCTAATGCGACATTTGTTTGAATAATTAATCGCATTTCAAGTGCAGCGCACTTTAAGCATTATTTAATTTAATACCCTTAATACCCTGATAAATGTCGAAGAAAGGTATAGGTTCATTCTATAATCAAATAATAAATAAATATTTAAAGCCTTGTCACTTGACTACAATATCTATAATACTTTGACCAACTCTTCTTTAATTGATAAATAATGCTCCAATTTTAAATTTCTTTATTTTTCTATCAATTTATAATAATCAGTCAATAAATGTAAAACTTATTCAAAAATTATCTGGACTTATCTTCTTTCTTCATATGTAAAACCATTTCTAATATTTTCTTTGTTTATCCTAATTAAAGGGTATCTTCCAACTGATCACTCGAATATCTGCTAAGTGAATTTTATTCAAATTTCATTTATTTGACTAATAATGTTACCAGCCAATAAATTCGCTGTGATACGTGAGAAATATTTGTAAAAGTACTTACAGCTTAAATGAAAAATCATCTCACGCACAACTAATTACATATATACATACATATTTTTATTCATGCAAGTGTTTGTGTGTGTGTGTGTGTGAATACATTCCCTTTAACTTTTTTTGGCAGTCGAATTTTATTTTCATGTTGTGCAAACACATTTGCGAAACGTGCAAGCATTTGCGATGCTTTTAACACTTTAATGACATTAATTTAAATGAATGCCAACCACACAGAGAGAGAAAGAGAATGAAAGAAAAAGTTGGAGGAAAAGAGACAAAAGCACACGCAGGCAGACACAACAAACAGCTGCATAGATAAAACAAAAATAAAAGCAGCAGCAAAAAAAATATACTTGAAATAGCAGCCAACTGCCAGTGCAAATCAAAAGCAATTTGTTGCTCTCCATGGGAACTCATTGGGATTGGACGAGTATATAAAGGAGTACGGGTATAAATACGAGAATATATAGAACTGAAACGTGGTATAAATGTAAGTCAAGCTGCCTCAGGCTAGGTTTAAATGCGGTAACGGATAGAAAACCATTGGCATTAGCAGAATAACAGCTGAAATACTCTTTACGTAGCTGAAACTTATCGTTAGAAAACAACTAAGATCAGTCATATTAAATAAAGATCAAATTTATATTGTATTAGGACTTATAATGTTCTGTGAAATGTAAGAAAAATAGGTATCTGAAAATAAACATCTGAATATGTATGTTAAGAATTATAGCCATCGAAAAAAATCACCTTGTCAACATGTGGCTCTTGATTAATTTAAAAAAAAAGATGTATTTAATAATTTTAAATTTATTTGGAAAGATCGTTTAAATTCCGTTTGAATGATGCAACAATTTCCTTAACCCATTAAGTACCCATTGGAAAATTCGAATTTTTGTGAACGTCTACTTTTTAAACTTTTATCCTCGATTTTTTCAAAAAAATATTTTGATGCAAGAAATTTTCAAAAATATTTTTCCCAGTATTTTTAATAATTTTTAAAAATCTTAAAAATTACTATTTTAACCCCTTTTTTCTACTTTTCACACAAAAAGTGGCTTTTCAGCAATTTTCAAAGGTGATAAGTTGACTTTTTCTCAATTTTAAACTAAATATTATTATAGTACATACATAATATGAAAACTGGTTGTGATGTTCCAACTGCTTAGCTTTTCTCTAATTAACTAAGCCTATCTTAAATCTTGGATTTTCTTCGGTATTATAATAATCTGTATCACATAATGTTTCCCACAAATTGAGAGTACTTTTTGCTAGTGCAATGAATTGTGTCTTGTGTATAAGTAAGTATTAAGCACAGTGCAAAGGGCAGTCGTTGGCAACGGGAACTAAAGAAACAGGAAACTGCAGCAAGGACTCTGACTGCAGCTGACAAGGACGAGAACGAGGACTGGGATGCGGACGAGAAGCTGGCCAGTTGGCGGCTAGCTGTCTTTAAAGATTTTCAGTCGAGTAGAGCTGAATGCATTTTCCAGTCAAAGGCAGTCAACAGATGCTACCATAATATGAAATAGCAAAAAAGAAGTTCAGCAAATTGACAGCTTTGACATGTTGACAAGGCAGAGAGAGGTAGAGAGAAAAAGAGAGAAAGACTGAGAATGGTTGAAAGAGTGAGAGAGAAACAGCTGCTGTTTTGGACAGCAACTGGCAACTTAACAGCTTTGAATTACAATCAATAATTATTTATTTATTCTTGTAATTATGGAATTATGCGAATATAAGTGTCTGCATTTAATTAACGTACACTAAGCACTATTGTTATGCATACATATTTATGATGTTTAGAGCTAAATTAAGTGTAAATATTTAAACCAATTTATAATTAAATTGCCAGACGAAAACTTGTGTCATGTCCTTTTGAAATTCGACAAAATCAACAACAATAAACAAATGGCGCTCATGCAAAAATATTCATGCAATTAGGCAATAAGTAAACAGACGACGAGCCGACTGACGACCCAAAACTTTGCAGTCAAAAGGCTTGACAACGCGGCGTATGCGCAATGACAATATGTAGGCATGACAATAATACACTACATACATAAATGGTATATTGATATTTGAATTTGATTTGTTAACGAATAAAGCATGAAACATGCTCTATGATATATAAAATAAAATATTAAATTTAAATTCGATACTTTATATAGAGTAAATTGAATTCTAGCAATACATGAAGCACTTGTTGTTCGAGTCTCATTTCGGAGTCTGTCTGTGCGTGGACCATAATATAATACAGAATTTTGCGAAGAGTCAAACTAATGCGATTTCGCTACCCATTGTTAAACTCAATGAAAAACATTGCGGGACGCAGTCCGTTGCAGTCGAAATTAAATTAGGCAGCAGCATGATTTGCCATTGTTAACTTGTTGCTGTGCTGCACTCAAGGAACAAGCCAAGCTGCCCTACTTAAAAATAATAAATGTTCATGGTCAACATTCATTTGCGTATTTATGTATATTTGTTTTCTCCCCATGATGCGGCTTACTCGTAAATGCCCTCAGCAAACGTAGCAGAAAAGTGCACAATAATTGTATGTATATTAAAATAAATACGACTACGAACAGCAAAAGGAAAAATGTATATAAATATATAAAAAAAAAGCAGACGCATTGCAAATGCATTCATTGTAGCTAAAGCTGCCGGCTTCTCGTTTCCGCCAGCTGAAGCACAGGATGTGATTTTCATTTTTATTTCCGGCAATTAGCACTCGAATTGAGAGAGCAAACGAACTCTGAGCTCTTAACACAGCCACTGAAGTACGCTCCGTCTCTCCTCGAATTCCATTTGAATGATGATATAAAACTGCGTTTCTCTAGATTCTACTCTCATACTCTTGGATAAGCAGGGTATAATCAACTTAGTTGAGAACTCAGAACTCAAATAGTTATTAAAGAAGAAAAAATCGATTTAATTAACTCGATTCACAGTCAAAATAATCATTGAAAAAAGGACTTAAAAATCAATTCGCGATAGTCAAGTTAAAGTCTTTTGCTTTTATTTCAACATCACTTATTATTGAAATCATTTATGCAACTTACGTATGAGTAATATTTTATACACATACATACACATCAAGCTGGCTTTCAGTTTAAATTCTATTCTTATTTCTAGGGTATTTTATACGCTACACCTTTTGATATTGCTTGTTCTTTATAGATTTTTACATAATTTTAATGCACTTCTGGCACTTAACGGTCGCAAATGTAAACTCTTCAAATTTCACTGCAATTTAAAGTTTCGGTCTGCATTTCCGCTAACGGCGACAGAACAGAAATTGGAGGCGAAGCGATCGAGGACGAGGAGAGACCGAGGACCACTTTGTTGCTGCTTTGCCACTAACTGTCAGGGTTTTCGCAAACGAACCTGACCGAATTTATGTTTCCGGCGTGGTCCACAGCTGCTGCGATGTCTGTGTCTCTTTCCTGTCTCTGTCTCTGTCTCTGTTTCTGTCCCCGTCGCTTCCGTTGGCATTACTATTAGTTGGTTGCAGCTCAAAAGCAAATAGAGTTTGCTTTAAGCAAGACCCACCGTTCATTTGAGTAAGTAATTGCGACTGGCAAGTGCCCAATTCACTTTCGCCGGCAAATCGCCAATAACTTACGACTTGTCCAACTAATTACTGACAGGCAAAGTTCGCAAGTAATTCGTAGTTCTTACTTAAGTTAAGATTTGGGCTGCAAAATGAAGATTAAACTGTCATCTATAAGTTATAAACTCATTTTTTAACTTAAAAAATGTGAAAAATTATAATAAAAACTTTTTTGACAGAAAGATGGATTTTTAATCAATTTCGGTAGATTTCTGATGACTCCACACAATTGTCCGTAATACATTCCTAACTCAATTTGATCCATTAAAATTATTTGAATGCCTTCCATAGTAATTTTGATACATTGAATTGTAATGGAATTGAATATGAGCCATAACGGTTTTTTAGTTAAATTGCTGTAATTAAGTATATTATTGATTGTAAATGATTTCACTACGAGTGATTGATGTGAAATTCAATTGCAGAACCAGCTGCAAGTTATTTATTTACGTTATACTCGTAAACGTGTCCCAAACTCAAACTCACACTCGACATATTTATGCCGACCAAAATTGATGTTTGATGTCGCAGCAAAGTTCGTTATAATTAAGGCAACTGATATACCAAATATAGTAGTAGACCAGCATCATCTTGATGCCTGTCACAGAGTTTTGAGGATGAGTACGAGTATCTTCTGTGTAACAAGTCGAGTGTATATTTATCAACTGGCCGCAGACCGACAATTTGTTCCTTGTTGGCTGTGAACAGGCAACGAGTGGAGACTCAACTCAACTCAACTCAAGTCAGTTAAGGAGCCAAAGCAGCTGACTGCCTGATTTATGAAGGCAGCACACAGCAGCCACAAAGAGGGAAATGGTATTGGGTCTGGGTCCGGGTCTGGGATCTGGATAAAATATTAAAGGCTGTGGAAAATTAACAGTTAAACGCTATCGAGTTTTAAATAACTCAAGTCAAAGTCTGTGACTAGACATCAAATAAAAAACTAACATCTAACCCGTCAAGATTTAAAACCTAATGCTGTCTGGCTTAATTGTTGAGACATGCGTTTTAAGCCGCAAAAAACCATTTCAGTTACGACTTTACACTTTTGCACTTCATTCAGTTTAGTTTCTTGGCAGCATTCGAAGCCATCAAAACGAAAGTAAAGCACCAAAAGGACTTTGCTCACTTACATTGCTTCTACTGCTACTTCTTTTAAGTCTTTTACTATGCTTTGCCTCTCACAGCTTACATAGATATCTCTTGATGTTGTTTTTCTTCTTGCTGTTGCTATTGCAGTTGGTATTTCAAAGCATTTTACATGGCATTAGAGATGTTCGAGCTTCTGCTTTACGAGCAAAGCGAATCCTCTAACTGTGCACATGTGTGTGTCTGTGCTACGAAAGTAACAAATATCTCTTGGGCAAACAGAGCGTATGTGTAATGCGCTTAGCGTATTGAGTGCCAAAGCAACAGCATGCGATATATCTACTAATGCTTCTGGTCGTAAGCAAATTTATGTCAATTCAATTATATTTAAAGCATTATCAAGCCGATTAGATTATGATATAATAATTATATAAGCTTTCAAGTAAATTGGAAGACAAGGAAAAAGCCTTCAAAGACAGACAGAAAGAAAGAAAAAATAGTTAGGCATAGAATTCATGCCCGATATTTCAATTTGATTTGGAGATGTGTGTTATAAGATACAGAAAAAAAGACACTGCATAAAAATATTTTTAGTTATCAATTTAACTGATTTAAAAAACATAAAAGAAATATTTTTCAATAATGAATTGTTAAAATCTAGAGATAAGCATTAAGTTCAACTGTAAACTGCATTTACATCTCTAATCTCAAGTTTGTTTATTTGCCAATCTGACGGATAAAACATTTCTTAAGAATTTTGTAATGATTTGCAAATTTGGTTTACTTTGTTAAAGTCATGTACAACATTTACTTCTGAAGAATTTTGTAAGAATTTATAATTTGTATGTGCCCTGTTAAATTTACGAAAACACATTTATGGCAAAGCACTTAAATAATGCATATTGTTTAAGCTAAACTGAGAAAATGCAAAAGAGAAAAATCGCTTTCAACTTTTGACATGTCAGAAATTTCAGTATGCATTAGTTGTGCCACAGTCTGTTGCCTTGTAAAACTGTAGATAGAGCCAACACACGTGTGTGCTCGAAATCCAAGTGACAATTGAATGGGGTGGCATTGGAGGGGGTCGAGGGAGGAATGGAAGTAGGTAGGTATGGAAAGAAGGAGAAGGAAGAGTTGCTGCTGATGCAGGAAACAGCCACAGTGCAGTCTGACAGATTCTTGACAGAATTCAAGCTGGCATACCAAAATATTACTTATGGCCGGACAGTAAACCGTCCTTACTACACACAAATACAAATTTAGATAAACTGTGTGTGTGTGTGTGTATTCAGCTGAAGCACGAATCTGAGGCGAAAAGAAAAAAAGAAATTGTCAATACGACAAAACATTGTACGTTGAACGCATTGTCAATAGAAACGTGCTCAAGCAAGTTATTGACATGAAAAATGCTCGTGTACATATTTTTGAGTTTTGATTTCAGATTTACGACTCTGCACACACACACACACACACACACACAGAAATACACAATAAATATGCACACACAAGCAAAGATTTACAATAATTTGGGCAATAATAAAATACAATTTGTTATCATGTTATGTGATGTAGATAATTGCCAAAATCATATGCCCTAAATCGGTCAAATCAATTCAATAATTTAAAGAAGGCATAAATATTAAGTAGATTAAGATGAGAGTGTGTTCGTTGAGCAGATACCCTATAAGTCAATGAAGTGTCAGTGTCAATGCAATTGATTGCAATAGTTTAAGTTACATTTTTTGAGTTGTAGAATGTTGAAACCATCAAAAAAGGTTTGTTTTAAAATTAAATCAATTGCTTGAATGTGAAAACTTATTCCTTTTTTATGACTTTGTTATACCCATTTGTGTTATATAAAGGGTATCGTCTACCTACCTTGTATCTATACGAAAATAATTGATTGATTGCACATTTTAAGAGAAGAATTTGAAAAAGCTTCGTCAACTGTTCAACTGATTGATGATTTATGGATTGTTATTGTACCTCTTTGTTTCAAGGAAAAATGTATTTAAATCTAGTCTATTTTTATTAAAAACAGATTTGAACAGGTTTGCATTAAAAGTGAAATTCTTTAAATATCCGATCAATTGTATATCCCTTTTCAGTTGAAATTTATTAAGATATGCTTTGTTTACAGTTCAACAAACTTCAACCGGTTGTACTTGTATTTTGTTTTGCAAGCTCAATCTTAAAGCCAAACTTGACCCATTATTCCCCAGTGCGTTTTTCATCATATATTTGTTTTTATTTTTGTGTGTTTGAAGTCGGCGCCAGACGAATATCAACAATAGAAACGAATACAGAAATAAAAAACAATCAAAAATGAAATGCCGAAATATTAAAATTGAAATTTGTTTTCTAAAAACGTAAAGCAACAACAACAACAACAACAACAACAACAACAGTAACAACAACAACAGTAACAACAACAATAACAGGCAGCCAAAAAACAAATCCCCAAAGTGGTTTTTCCAGCAACGTCGCGACGCCGCCGTCGCCTGTCGACTGTCGACTCCTGTCTCTCTCATGAGTCGGGCAAACGGAATAATATTTACCCAACGTGATTTTGTTTACCTATCTTTTCAAGCCCAACTGCGTGCCCAGGCAGAGTTACCTGCAGAGCTGCTCTACCTTCCACTCTCTCTCTCTCCCTTTAACTTTCCCCGACGAATTTATATGGCCACAAATTGTTTGTATTTTGTTATTAGTTTTCTCTGTTTATTTCGTTTTTAACATATTTTTTTCATTTCGCATTTGTACTCATTGTACTTGGGACTTGTTGTGTATTTTTTTGATGAACTGAAGTTAATCCAGCTGTCGCTGCTTAAGGCCCACACAAAAAACGTATCTTTAAGATACTTTCGTACAGCACACATTTCAATGAAGCACGACTAGAGATATAAGATATCTTTGGCTTAGAGATGTTGTAATACTTAAGATTTCTTTTACTTTCGCCTTAGTGATACATTGATTTTTTTAGAATTATTTTTCCTCTCAGATTTTCAATTAAACTTATATATTATATATAATGTTTAAAAATTAATATGAAATTTGATTTTCCTTTATCATTTATTAAATGAAAAAAAAATACATTTTATATAAATAAATATAATTTAATATACTCTAGCCAGATCCAAAATATATATGTATATATATAATATATCTTAGCCTTGACATGCGTCACAAAACTCAAGTCTTAAGTTGAACTCCCTCAACAAAGAGTATAGACGAAGTAGTTGCAACTTTAAGTTTCTTGACTTAATTTTAGTTGCACGAAGTTTTACAGCTGCACAAAGAGAGCAACAAAAACAAGGAAATGAGAGAGCTTGCAACATGCAACAACAACGTTAACAACAATAAAAACAACAACAACAATGGCAACAAAAAACGCAAAAGACTTTATTTAATTAAAAACTTGCCGCACGCATGCAAAATGGTCGTATATAAAAGATGTTACCATCTTTACATGGCCAAAACTTTTTGGCTAACTGCAAATGTATGTATGTTGGATTTTTCATTAGCACTTCTTAATTAGCCAGGCTCTGACACATGGCACATGCTTCGACTGAACTTTTTTATGGCACAGATTAATGAAAGTGTGTGCGTAAGAAAAGAAAGCCGCTCAAATGCCAAATGTCTAAGCATAAAACTTAGTATAAAGTTCTCGAATTGGGCTAAGAAGTCGGTACTGTCTGTAAATGTGTGTGTGAGTGTTGCAAATGTATCCAGGGAACAATCTCTTTTGATGTCATGAGCACTCCATTGTGTGCGCTTTATTGTCTGCTGTAAATCTCTATTACTTCTTGAGGTGTACTTTGGGGTGTACTTATTTAACATCTTTAACATGAAAATGACACGCCCAGCGCACAGCTAATGAAAGCAAATTGGTTGTAGCCAATTCTTGGCCAGGCTCTAGCCTTCGGCTGTGGCTTCAGCTCAGCCTTCAGTTCAAATTCTGTGGTTTGCTTAATAAACATGTTTGGCTCTTGTTTAAAATGTCGAAAGCACTCGACAACCTAAATTATTTCAATTAAAATCAATGTCAAAGGTTCAACATTGCAGACGTAGACGCATGTTTGCTTAAATATGGAAATAACGTGAGAATTGTAATTAATGTATGTGCAGTTTATTTAAAGCAGCATAAGGTAGATCTACAATTTCTACTACCAATTCTCAGCTAGTTTTTCTTCTAATTAATTGTACTACTATTAATACTACTACTAGAAATCTATCATAACTTGCTAGCAGCGTCTTAAGGCTTTAAAAATTCAATCCCGAACAAGCTTGATTTCAGGATTTAAAAAATCCCCAACAGGCTTGATTTATTACGAATTCTTTGTCATTAAAATCTCTTTCATCTACTAATTCTACTAATAAATCTTTTAATAATTCTACCACTATTTCTTGCACTTATTCTTCGTCATTTTTGTAAGTCATTACAATAAATTTTAAGTTGTAATTGAAGCAGTTTTAGTATTAAGAAATTCTAAGTACTAAAACTTCAATTTATTCTACTTTTAAGTATTTAATACTTCCTTAATTTCTACTTATTCTATTGTAGTCACTACAGCTTTAATTTATATCCACACATCACTCTACGTATATTTACAATAACTAGCAGTCGAACTCATTTTCCACAGACCACACTTATTATTATTATTATTTATTTTTTTTTTTGGAAAAAGAAAATCATATTTAAAGCTAACATTAATAAAAATTTATTTACAATTTGTATAATTTTAAGAGCATTTATAATTAATGCAAATAATTAATTATGTAGCTGCACGTTTGCAATTTCATTAATTGCGCGTTTATTAATGTCAACAATAAACAATAACAACAACAACGAGAACGACAACAATGAGAACAACAACTGGAAAGCGCATAATTAATGCCATGAAATGTGCATAAATTCAAAATGTGCTCCAAAAGGCAAAGGCAAACAGACTGAAGTCAAAGGGGGCTGGAGACTCGCAAGGGGATAGGCAAGGTGTAAAGGGATGAGGGATTGGTACTTGATAAAAGGTCAGGTGAGCGTGTCACTGGGAACGATAAATACTGGATGTACCATATGTGTGTGTGTTTGTTTGTCTGTTTGTTCACAAAAAGGATTAAAGTTTTAAGCGCGTCGCTTTATTAATTTGCATGTTGCATATTTTCAGGCGCGACGCGCATAAATCAAGCGCATTACACGAGATGCTTAATTTAAACATTGAAATCAACAATAAATTACACTTATGACTAAATTACACAACAACAGCTGTTGCCAGTAAATGAAAAATGATAATTGTAAACATTTCGTATTCGGGAACAACTGAAGAAGGAAATCGAGATGAGAAAACAAAGTGAGGAAACAAATTAAAAAAAAAATAACTTATAAGCAAAACATTTCATTAAACGCATTTTGCGAAAAGTCAAATGTATTTTAAATTCTAAATTGCATGCAAATAATTTATATTAAAATAAATGGTTTATGGTGTGAATTTATTATTTATTTTTAGTAGGTCCTTGAATTATTTAATATTTTTTAATAGCAAATTTCTTGTGGCAATTCTGTTTTTCTTCAATGTTTGCTTATGACTTTTAATTAATTAAATTTATTAAAAAAGAATTTTTCATTGTTATACTACTTTAAAGGCAAATATTAGTTGTAGTGGCATTTTCATTTAAAAAAGTTCTTTTCAATAGTCTAAAGCTGAAGATAACCTGGACTTCCTGCTGCTTCTATTCATATTTCCTGCTCTCCAACTATTTAACAGCTGCAGTCCAACTCTCACTTCCACTATTGGCATTATGCTTTTAAATAGAATAGATAGATAGCTAAATGCAAGGCATTTGTATGCACTTAGGAGCACTTTTAGAATAACAGTTGAGGCAGCCTGGAAATGGCAACTCGAGTAACTCCTAAAAACTTATTAAATTTGCTATTTTCCCTTCAACAATTAGCTCTCGTTGCTGCCAAACTACCAACCTACCGACCTACCTACCTTCCAACCTGGCTAACTAGCTAACTGGCTGCCTGGTGGGCTTTTGGGCCGCCTGGCTAACTGTTTCCGCAGCCCAGTTAATGAAAACTTTTGCGCATCGGCTTGAATGGGAACTTGAATAAGTAATAAAGCACTTGGCCTGCTAACAAAAAAATGTATAATATATATATATATATATAAAACGTGGCTAGCTGATGATGGTTGATGGCCAGAACGTTGCGGGGTATGGGAGGAATTCAGATTGGCTGACGGGCAGGCTATTTGCAAAATGCTTGACCAACTTCTGAACTTTTGAGTAACTTTTGATAGCATTCGCAGTTGTTTGTTGTTCTTGTTGTTGTTGTTGCTCTTGTTGTTGTTGTTGCAGTTGTTGAGAGACGCAGAATTTTGCCCATGTCGCCAGTGTTGTTAAGTCAAATAAGTGTTTTAATCGGACCACAGCTCGCAAATTAAGTGGCGCAAATAAATTGAAATGCAAATATAATGCGTAAATCAACTCATAAAACATACATTAATTAATGCATGCAGTTGACGCTTAAAGTGCTTTCCATTAAGTGTTACAATAGTTGAACAAGTTTATTTTACATAAACACAAAAAGTTGACAGCATGTCGAAGTTTAAATGTAATCAAGCTAATGTGCTTTAAGTGTAAACCTCGCAATTTTATTAAAACTTGTAAGCTCCAAAAGAACTTACACAGTAGAAGGAGTTCTATAAAGCAAAGCTAGTAATGAAAAGGTAAGCCTAATGAGTTAAATTTCTGTTTTTATGAAACTTTACTTTCCAGCCTTGCTCGCAACTAAGATAATAATGAATTAGTTGAGAACTAAAATTTATATATTTAAATTCAAAATAAGTAAGTAAGTAATGATTCCAGGGACTGCAAATAAGAGATATGAATGCTAATTTCAGCTAAAAAAAATCAATGTGAAGGAAGTATGCTACAGTAAAATGGTAAACACCAAAATTCCTATTTCAGCCGGAACTATTGATATCAGCCAAAAACTTCTATTTTAAATTTATAAAATATAAATCAAATTTAATTCCTTTTTTTAATTTTTATTTAAAAAGTCAACAATAATCGTTAAAATTCATTTTTTAAATAAAAGTTGTGAAATAAATAACTCTTATTTCTGATTTTTTCAATAAAAATAAAAGTTAAGAGTTATTTTTGATTTTTATTTTAAAAGTTACAAATAAGAGTTATTCCGTAATTTTTATTATAAAAATCAAAAAATAAAAGTTAAGTTGAATATCTTTTGAACCAATTGGTGTATAAAAACAATTTATATTTATTCTTGATCTATGATTCGAGATCTTTCATATAATATATAGCAAATGTCCTTTTTTTTTTCAATATTCTGTTGCAGTAATATATGTTGTAAATATTAGAAAGCCAAATACCAATTGATACTTATAATACTAAATACTACAACTTTCAAAATAATAATAGAAAAATATAATTTTCAAACCCAAGGGTAATGAAAATGCATATTATTTTTTTGTATATATATTTATAATTTATATAACAATGTTTAATTCTAGTATTTTAAGTATCAATTGGTATTTGGCTTGCCAATATTTACAACATATATTACTGCAACAGAATATTGAAAAAAAAAAAAATAGTAATAGAAAATAATTGGATCCTTCGAATTCGTCCTTGAAGGACATTTGCTATATATTATATGAAAGATCTCGAATCATAGATCAAGAATAAATTTAAATTTTTTTTTATACACCAATTCGTTTCAAAAGATATTCAACTTAACTTTTATTTTTTGATTTTTATAATAAAAGTTACGGAATAACTCTTATTTGTAACTTTTAAAATAAAAATCAAAAATAACTCTTAACTTTTATTTTTATTGAAAAAATCAGAAATAAGAGTTATTTTACAACTTTTATTAAAAAAATGAATTTTAACGATTATTTTTTACTTTTTAAATATAAATTAAAAATAAGAGTTATTTCGTAACTTTAAAATAAAAATCTAAAAATAATTGTTATTTTGCAATTTTTATTTTAAAAGTTGCGGTCCCTGAATGATTCAAATATACATAGTATGTGCTAAGCTTATGTATAAAATGCATTAAACGTTACACAAAGCTTTAATGTGATTCCAAATCTAAACAATTTTGTTTTTGAGCCTTAAACAACAGGACTAAGCAGTCGGTTGAGCCACACAAAGTCAGTGTTGCAAATCCAATCAAAATATGCACAGCTCACACAATTTAAATTCTGAATTAAATAAGGTAAGAGCAAGAAACAGTCTGACAAGAATTCATATAATAAATACTCGTATAATCAAATTGCAGTCAAGCTGGCTACAAGTTGCATTTGTAAGCAATTTCCAACACACAGTGGGGAATATCTCAATAACAGCACTCCACAATCCACACTCCACACTCCACTTGCCCCTTTTAGAAGGGAGAAATCTGAGCATTTGTCGTCTGTGGCCTGAAGCTGGCCAAGTGCACATAGCCGCAGGGGTAATGGAAATTCAATTTACCACATCATATGTATAATTAAAATTGCTTTAACCTTACTCCAAAGCCAAATTGCCAATTGCTTTTTGAATGTTTTTTATTATTTCTTATAATTATTCAAAATTCATATGCAAAAATGTTGTTTGTGCACAAACTCAAAGCATATGTAAATGAAATATGAGAATATATATTTTATTCATCACAAAAAGAATATATGTACATAGATTTGCTTTTCAATTGATTATTCTAACCAAGTTGTTGTTGCCACATTCTGCTCTATTTCTGTGGCCGTTTTTGAGGAACAATAGACATTACAATCAAGCCAATGCTATGGATGTAATCAAGCCTCAAATTTCGATGTCTATGTCAAATTTGCATAAAATAAACAATGCACATGGCGAATCTGTGAGGGTTCGAGAATTTCCAGTTGTGGAAATACAGACACGAAATACTGTAATTAGAATTTGCATATTATTACCATTGCAATCAGTGTGTGAGTTGGCAAGTTCATAAATATATTAACATTAATATTGTGGCTTACCACAGCCACACTAAATTTTGTATGCATTTCTGATGAAATCAAATTAAACTAATGCCAGTTGATTATCAATTTTATAATGCAGGGCTTAGCACTTTATAAAATTAAATTTAATATAAAAGGATATACCTAACTAGTCTCCATTGCTTCCACTTTTTTTCTACATTTCCTAGGGTATTTCCTGCCAGTAGATAGTAGTACTTTCTTGTTAGAAGTTCTATTAGAAACGATTGTGGCATGCGATCCAAAAACCCCAAAGCTGTCAATCAAAGTCAAGGCAAGTTTATTGCACTTGTAAAAGAAAAACATCTTCTGGCAGTCCAGAAAAGCAAAATCAAAGCACAGACATACATACACACATCTACGTTACCAATGGCGAGTACTTTGAGTCGTTTGGTATTTGTATCTTTATCCATATCAGTATCTTGCCAGAGTTATTTGTTTGCACATAAAAATAAGCAGACAACGCTCTAGAGAATCGACTTGTAAAGTGAAGTGAAAGGCATCAGCAACAACAACAACAACAACAACAATAGTGGAGTAGAAAATTCAAATCGAACAACAACAAGAATGAAACTACTTACGAGCACATGCAAATGGAATGTTGCAACATGCAGGAGGCGCCGCAAAGTATGCTATGGAATATTTTAAATTGTTTTTTCAACAAGGAATTTTAATATCAAATAAAAAACATGGCCACTAAACTAGAAACACATTAACACACACACACTAGAGAGATGCTGACAGACACGTGCAGAGTGCGCTATCAATTTGTGCTTCATCAAAGTTCTGTGCATATTTAACACAAGCAAAATAGACACAACAGAAAACAAAATCCGAATTAGCTTAGCGCTTACTGAAAGAATTCAGCAGTATGAAAAACGAATATGCTTTTCATCTGTGTTTGTGTGGGTGTTTCTGGCTAATTGAAATTAATTAAGTACGCATGCCTTTAATGAAAGTCACGCCTGATTGCTTTGCCTCCACACATAACATAACATATTTCAAGTGCAGCGGAGACTCACAAACTATTTCGCCACTAATTCGCCAGCAATTCGCATCTTGGAAGCCAGCTACTTTCTTTGGAAAACTCGCAAATTTATAGATACTTTAGCCAAATATTCTATTCATTTTATCAATTAAGATTATCTAACACAAATTTCCAAGTATTTGTTCTTTAGCTTACAGTTTTAAACTTAAGCTTGATACAATTTATATATTCCTTTAAAAAATTGATTTTTAGTTCTGTGACTTAAGTCGATAAATAAACAACTTTAGAACTGATTTCAAAATTATTTAATAAAGTGCAAAAAGACAACTCCTGAAGCAAATTTCCTTAGATGTTGTTAAGCAATAAGTTGCCATCTTTTTTAATACACTTTTTATATGCCAAAAGTCAACACGAACTGAGCCACAATTGAGTCAAGCTTCGTTGCATGCAATTTAGCGAAATTGTTTGGGCAAACTGTTTGCGGAACTTGGGCGTATGCTTATTATGCTCTTTCAACTGCCAAGTATTTGCCAAGTGAAAAAGAAATGAAAAGAAATAACATCAAAAGCTGCTGCTGCTGTTGAAACTGAACTGAAACTGAACTGAAACTGAAATAATTATTTATTAAAGCGTAAGTCCAAAGGCACAATAAACAGCAAAGTGCTGCAGCTTTAACTAAGCTAATTAGCTAATCAGTGGACCGGCACATGAGCAAACAAGTAAAGTTTCTTGGCCTTGGCAAACAGTTTTTAAGCCGGACAGCTGAAATGTATTTATTTCGCTACAATAACAAAAAACGTGACAATTTTTAACAAACCTCAAACTGTGTGGGCAACAACGATGCCTTGGTTAATCCCAAATTGATGAAGGCTCCACAAAAAAGTAGGCAATTATTATTAACTATGCTCCAGGGTGCCAGAGATCAGCACTTGCCATTGACATTGGCCCCCATAGGCACAACAACGAGGCGAGTAAGATAAGTATATATAAAGTTTGTACGTGTCTGGCATAAACTTTTGAAAGATACGCAACTGGTGGCACAAAAAATAAGGAAAAAGATTCGCAAAAAATGAATTTGCAGTTGAAGAAAGAGCAACTTTCAGCTGACTGTCAATTTGCATACAAAGCCTCATTCGAGGCTTCATACAAAGCAAATTACGCATACGCCGCGTTGCCTGGACAACTGTCGCAGCAGCTGAAAATGCTCGAATGCCATTGGCTAAATCGTATTGGCCGTACTTAATTGCTACTAATGAGTCATTATTGCTGGCCGGACAATGCAACTCTGCCGTTGCAGTTGCATGTTGCTTGTTGCTTGTTGCCACCAATTTGTTGTACGCATGGCAAATCAATGGCACAATGTTGCAGCAAAATCGACATTGCCGCATTGTACCTACTGCCATATTAGAGCTAATTGCAATTTAAGCTACTTCACTTTTAAATGGGAAAATTCCATTGAAAATGCGCAGAGAATTCAACGTGAATTCAGAGAGAGAGAGAAAGAGAAATTGCACAGGCAGCACAGCAATTCATTCAGTTGCAGTCTTGCATGAAAAATAATTTAGAGAAAAATGTATATTAAAAATAAAAATAAAAATAGAGCAAAGCACCTTAAAGCATCTTTCGTACTGAATTCTGCAAATATTTGCATAAATAAGTCAGCTGCAAACCGGATGAGGAAGTCGCCGCCAAGCGGCATTCATTCATTACCTGCTGCGAGATTTTTCTTTTATTTTATTTTATTTAGCGATATTGTTAAATGATTGGAGCAGAGAATTGTAAATCGCCTGCACAACAAAATGAAAACATTGCAATATGCAAATTCAGCACGCCTCCAGGTAGTATCTCTGTTAAAGTCACACAATGACACCAGCTGAAAGTGGCACATATATAAAAGATTAATCTCTTGTGCCTAGAGCTTAAAGTAAAGTCGTAAATAACAAGCTATCTCACACAAGGCAATCCTATGAGCAACAGAGTCTCAATCTAAGAGAAACACTGTAAAGCTTTAAGCTACTTGAGCTTACCTAGGAAATTTTGCCGGATATTCCTTAAGGAATTCCCTTAGGAATTTTGCCGGACTTTAGCTAGAAAATTCCCTAGAGATTTTTTCTAGGGAATCCATTTGTGAATTTGGCCAGATTTTCCCTAGAGATTCCAGATTAAAAAATTCAGTCCCCAACTGGCTTGATTTCGGGAATAAATCAATGGGGAAAGGCTAAAACCGAGCTCCCGACCATAGGATACCCATCACTTATTTTAATACATATATAAGATTTTTATTGCATACTTTTAGGCAGGTTTATTGCTTAGAAACTTTAGTAGGATGAAAGGCAATAATAGTAATTAACCTAATTATCGAAAAAAAATCCCTATATCTTTAAAACTAGGGTATGAAAATCAAACCAGAATACTCTTCAATATTACTATGTATATTCTGACTTGAATAATTCAAACCTGAACATTATTAAATTTGGGATTTATAAAATGAAAAGGCATTTTTTTTTTTTTTTTGTATTTTTTTACATTTTTGTAAATATTGTCACTAGATTTTTACCTCGTAAACAAGATTCTTTTAAAAGATTTAAAAATACTTGAGAGCTCTAAAAAAGCTTTGGCCTATTCTCATACTTTAAATTATTTAAACTTTTTAAAGCTATTAAAAGATTTATGCCTACGATTTCTTAAAGGCCTAAAAGCTCAGCTCATTGTCCAAATCATCGCTGTGGGCTACTCTACTGCTCGTCAAGCACTCATCATTATTCTTTTTTTAAGACAGTTTCCAAATTTAATTTGTGCCTTAATCAATATGAAAATATGAACTGATCTTTAAGCTAATTGTAATATGCCAAAAAGTGCTTAGAAAAAAATAACGCACACACACACAAAACAAAATATAACTTAGGCATTTATCAGTTGATGGCATTGAAAAATAACGCACAAAACGTTTTTAATAAATTTATCTTTCTCACGAGGACCAGGACGAGGGCAAGGACGAAGATGAGAATGAAGTTGGGGATAAGGATGATGAGAAGGACTCGCAGACAGGCAACACACATACATAAATTAAACGATATATCATGCTGACATCTTAAATATTGTTAAAAACTGTCACGTTTACGTTTTCGTTGCTTACTCATTCAGTCGGTGTTATATAAGTATCATACATACCTTAGGCCACGCCTAACCCACCCCGTACCCCCCTCCCACCTCCCAGCCCCCTAGCCCTCATCTGACTCTGCGGATTTCTGGACTGACAGTTAATGGACCATAAGAAATTCAATTAGAGAGGTTTGCTGCCGCATTTATTCTTCATATTGTTGCTGTTGTTGTTGGTGACAGCATTTTGTTTGTCTGTGTCTGTGTGTGTGTGTGTGTTTGTTTGTGTGTGTGTGTCATGCGCTATTCTTTTTGTGGCATTATTTTTTTATTAATGATACTTTAGGTTTTTGGGCATGAGACGACAGAGGCAGCCGCATTACAAAGCCAAAAAAAAAAGACGAGTAAAAAGGCAGACGCAATTGTCTAACTGTCAGTCAAGACACTCTCTGTCTGTCTGTCTGTCTATTTTGCCTGCAGCAGTAGCTTATGAATAGCTGGCAAAAATGTACAATAGAATAAACGCTACAAAACTGGCAGCCGGAAAAGACCGCAAAAATTTTCAATTGTCATGTGGAAAATCAACGTAAAAACGAGAAATGCTTTGAAATACGAGTATGCCTAATTAAGCAGACCTAAAAGGCAGACACTACAATAAGTGGAGCAGCAGCTAAAAGAAGATTGCAACAATCAAATTGGCAGCATGAAGCATTTTAATTAAGCCAAAGTAACGATAAGCAGCAGCAGGCAGGCAAACGCAAACATGGCCAAAAACCAAAAGCCAAACAGCGAAACGAAATGAAACGAAATGAAACGCAACGAAATACCGAAAATGCTGTCAGATCAATCTGTAACTGGTAACTGGTAGCTGGTAACTGGTAACTGGTGGCTTTTGGGCCGACAGTTTTGTCTGTCTGACTAACTGTTTGCTTGTTTGCTTATTTGCTTTCCTGATTGTGTTGCGGCGGTTTCTTCGCTGACAGCCGAAACAGGCAGCAGGCAGCAGGCAGCAGAGTCTTTGCCTTCATTAGCGCTGTCAAGTGACAAGCGACACCTTTTTCACCCCCACCTCCATTTGTATATTGTGTCTTGTGTGTGGGATTCAGCCAATTTGCATAACAGCCCCTCTTTCAGGATGACGATGATGTTAATCAAGTGCTATCGTTATAATCAGCACATTTGTTTCTTCTTTAAAGTTTATGCGCACACTATTTGTGAAATCACGTATACGCCATGTTTGCATTGGCTTTAAGCTCTAGATACTTTGCTCTACTTAACGCAAGCATTATTAACTCCGCTATGTCAGCTTAGTCAACAGCTGCAATTATTGCCATTTCCACTGCCGATGCTGACAAACTACGATTGCTTGGCAAATACCAACAAATCGATCAATTGTCGCTACTACTTTAGCAGCCAGCAAACGAACTCTGCTTCGTTTTGATAGCTGCAAATTGCTTTTTCTATACTCCTCAAACGCAATGCTATGCAATGAAATGCGATACAAAATAAAAATCGAAGAATAGATGGAAGTGGCAGTGGCAGTAGAAGCCGTTGCAAGTGCAGCCAACTCACGATAATGCAATTTATAACGCAATGCAATGCGCTCGAATGTATGCTACGATTTCTTTCACGTTGGCAAACTGGCATTTCAATTATGGCTCAAGTAAATAAACTACTTAACGCTCACAATGCCAATGCTTCTTCTACTTTGACTCTCCAACAAGCTTATCGTTATAATTGCATTTCTCCCTTATTTCTATTTCTATCTTTATATTTATGCTCGCACCGCAAGCTCTGATTTTTCCAATTACAAGTTAAATCAAAAAGCCAAACTATCAAACTTTGACCAGAAACATTTTCATTGTTCACAATTTTTTTACGTGTCGCTTCACAAATGTCCAAAAATATAAAAAAAAAAAGAAAGAGAGAGAAATATGAAACAAGAAAAAAGAAAAAAGGAAACAATGAGTTTCGCCCCACTCAGGAACGTCGTTAGATTTGTGCAGTGAACTGTGTGCATTTCATATTGTACTTCAATTAAACAAAATGTTCGTTTCAATGGGCAGAACTCTTGACTCCTTGACTTGGGCACAAAAGAAAAATGTTTCCCTTGTTTGCTGGCAAAATTTTGACAACTTGAAGGGCTTTTGTAGCTCATTTATATAATATCAAAGCAAATAGCTTTGAAAGTTTATACACTGACAAAATAGACCGGATCAAGAATATTTATTTTAAATAGATTATTTTAAAATTATGACAGCTTTATGAGAAAATACAAAATAATTAAATAGTAATCTTTACTCTGCAGGCAAGACAACATTAAACATTATGCTCCTTTCTTTATACTTACAAAAGAACATTCCTTTTTTTGTATTAAATAAATCAGCTTAAGTCAGAAATTAAATAAATCCCTAACCTACTTTTACGAGCTTAAAACAATATTTATTTTTTAATTTTTACAGCTATCTTGAGTGCATGGAAAGCTTTCCGGCATGTTAATTTCCCACAACTATTTCAATTTACATAAATACATAGCAAATTATGTGAAAGGCAAATAACTTTGCACTTGAGTTGACCTCAAATGCGTATTTCTTTGTTTGTCTTTATTAAATTTCGCAAATGCATAAAAATGGCCATTTAGTTAAGTACTTGAATAATGTTTCAAGGCAACATTGCAATCGTTTTTTAATAAAGGGTCCCAAGAACTTTACAAGCCCCTCGTATTTTAGTTATTTTTCAAAATGCTGACCACAAGTACACTCACCGCATATGAACAAGGCAGTGAAAAGGTCAAAAGTTCGTTCAAATTGAAGTACATGTGAGCAAAGTTCTAAGTACTCGACAAAAAAAAGAACAACAACAACAATTATACTTCATTCGTTTATTGTTTAAAGTGCTCTCTGAGAGCTTGCCGGCACTTTTGGCAACTGTTTTTATTAAGGTTGTAGCCAGGAATATGACCTAAAGAACTTTGTATTTCGAATAAATAAAACATAGAGTTAAAAAAAAGTAAAGTGATTTAAATTGACATGTAAATTGATGAAAAGGAAAGCTATTTTTATTTATTATTAATACGCAATTATACTTAATTTACACTTGATTGCCATTTTTTAAACATTTATTTTAATTAATCAACCAACTCTTTTAGATTTTATTGATTCGCCTATAACACTTGTAATGAAATTCAAATACCGTTTCAAAGTAATGAGAGGTCCGATGTGTGTTGTTGTTTTTGAGTTGCATGTGGTATTTAAAATATGCCTTTGTGCAGCACGCCTGCCACGCCCACAGGTATGCAACAGAGGCGCACATGCGTGCGGTACCTGGAAACAGAGCAGAAACATTATCCGGCATTGCAATGCTAACGAAGCAAACGAAGCACAGAGAAGCCACAAAGCAAGAATCAATTGGAATTGAAATCAGCATATGGCAAACGGGGACACAGTTCAGTTCAGGGGCGGTCGACTAAAGAGGCTGATGGGCAGTGAGCACAAAAATCATTGCAATTCTCAGTCATTGAATCGGAATGCAGCCTCTTGCAGTGCTTGTGGTAATTTTTTGCAATTACTCTGCAGGCCCAGAGCAGTTGCCAGCTGCAAAATGTAAGTGAAAAATGCAGGAGAAAAGTGTGTGTGAAAGTGTGGAGTGTGGAGTGTGGAGAGTGTCGAATGTGGGGCAAATGGGGCATGTGGCTAATGCGCACTTAAATATTTCATTTTGTGACGGCCGGAGCAAGTGCAGCATAAACTGGCCCAGGCATAGTAATAACAATGACAGCCAACAATGGCAACAAATAAGCCGAAAAATAAACAGGAACCCAGCTAAACAAATAACAGTAAATAACAGCAGCCAGCCATACACACAAACAAACATACACACACACACACACACACACATAGGACAGAGCACACCAAATGGCACACTAATCGTCTGCGCATTTGCTGCCTGCTTTTTGTTTGGACGCTCTCCCATTGTTGCCTAGCAAAAACTTTGCATGCCACCGCCCTTGGGGTGCCACGGGGCGTATGTGTATTGTCGTGTTCGTGTCTGGCTCTGGCTCCGGCTCTAACTCTGACTCTGACTCTGGCCCACAAAATGGGTCAATGGAACTTTATTTTGTTGCAGCAGACACAAATCGCTAGCGCAGCCGCCGACGTCGTCGTTGTCGTCCACGCCGCCAAACGTTGCACCAAATAAATTTCAAACTCTGTCACATAAATTTCGACTTCTTTTTTTATATGTTTCTCTCTGCCCATTACTATTTCTGCTCGTAGCCTGGTCAATGTTGTAGCTAAAAATTAAATTTGACTGCAGATTGTTAATAGGTCTGCAATGTGGCCATAAAGTGGCCATAAATAAGTCTGTGCAACAGCAGGCGATAACTAAGGGCGCACAAAAGCATGCTACACATTTTTCCTCTGCCTTCAAATGGTTAATTTCTGTGGTCACTCGAAAGTATGCTACAATTTATTCCACAGCCTATAAATGGTTAATTTCGTTGGGCGCGCGAAAGTATGTTACACATTTTGTTTTGCACTCTGAATACTTAATTATGGCAGCACAAAGAAAAATCACTTAACCAAAAATCTGTTTAGTTTGTCACACACCCACAAAGGGCTATAAACAAATTGTATGAAAACTTTCTGTGGGGCATAAACTTGATGCGCTTATTAAATTTATTTACCATGCAAAGTGAATGCCTTTTGAGAGCCACAAGTTTTGCGCTAGGAACTTTCAACAGACAGACACTCGTCCAAAAAGGTAACATGGCTATTATGACTTTCTTAGGCAGTATGTGACAAGAGCCGACTAGGTTTCTTCATTGAGTGCAGTTTATCAATTTTATTTAGAGTGTTCCATCTTCGTCATCTTTAACTAGAGTGTCTGTTGTCTTTAATAAACTTGAAGATACTCTCATCTGGGCTGCCTGCATGCAAAAATCAATAAGCCAAATGACAAACTCAGTATACCACAAGGCCTGTTTAATAAAGCACTCACACACACACACACATACACATACACTCAGGCAGTGGCAGTCATGTTGATTTTCAGCCGGAGGTTTGTTAGTAAAAACAGCAACATGCAACATCATCACATGTTGCAACATCAGCGAAAGTTTACCAACTGTATCATTATTTGTGCAATTTGTACTTTGTATTTACTAAGTGGAACACACACACACTCACACACATACGCTCATACACATACACAGCCTTTTCATTTGCTTTTCTTGCATTCCATCTTGGTTGATATTTCAATTCAGCTCAGCTCGGTTCAGTTCAGCTTTTCTGTGTTAATTATATATAAACGTGCAGGAGCATTTGCATTTACCAGCATGTTGCAAGTGTTGTGCATGACAAACTTTAATTTTCTAGCATTGTAAATTTGCCGACGATAAACTAATTAAATAACATGTTGTTTAAACTCTACATGACACCCTAATGGACTCACTAATATGCATTTATTTATATTAATGGTGTTTAGTTAAATAAAATCCCCATTTATTGTCATCTGATAGCAGATTGCAATTTAATTATGTTCCCAGTGCACAGTGGTTAGAACTTATTGTAAAAAGCTAAAAATTTAATTTGTAAGGGATAATATAAGGGGAGATGATATGATGGGAATACTTTATTAATATTAATAATAAATATATTAATATTAAGATTAAAGATCCATATTCTAAACTTAAATTAGTTCGACTTATCTGAAATAAATTATACTGTTATTTTAAAAGCAGATTTATTTTAGATTTGAAAATATTTTGATTATATAAACATGGTCATAATTAAGATATCAGGCAATTAAAAAATCAATATAAAATTCGATCTATATAAAAAATCTATATAACTAAAATCACATTACGAATGATTTTCCATTTGTTCTTATTTTTTTTTTAATTTTAAATTTAATTAACAACGCCAAGAATGCGTTATTATTTGCAAAAATGCAAACGCGTATATTCGGAAAAATAATAAGACAGAAATTAGATACAAATGAAAATTAATTGTGAGCATTGTGAGCATTGTTGAATTGTGGTCAAGCGGCAAAAAACCAAATAAATGCATATGGAAAATCTAAATTAGTTTTACGATTTATTCACTGCTAGCCACAAAAAAAACTAATTAAACTCAACTGACACAAGGAAAACTAATCATACAAAAAAACAACTTTTATTAAATAAAGCAAATAATTAAATTTCAGTATTAAAGCAATAAAATGAAATTGAAAAATGAATCCTTAAAGTTCCTTTTTATTAGTGACATTTTCAAGTGTGTGAAAGCCTAACGATTTGCACTTTCACAATGGATTATTAGGCACTTGTCACAACTTGTTATAAGACTCAACAAGTTTTGCATAAATTTAACACATTTTCCGATATGAACGTAAGGGTGACACGCGTTTGCGTCATATTATGAATATTACGTGTATTTTAAATAACCATGGCCATGGCCGGGAAAACTATGCAAAAGTGTTAGTAGAAGCCGACAAACACTTATGCAAATTTTCCTATAGTTTTCTCCTTACGCACACAGGCGAACAAGGCAGAAGGAAATATAAACATTTGCCGCCTTTTAGCAGCATAATATTTGAGAGACAGAGAGAGAGAGACACAATGGAAGAACGCGAGACGTGTTTATGTTTCGGATGCGTTGCAAAATGACATCCTGTCACATTTCCCGACACAGTCCATATGTGTGTGTTATGCGTGTGTGTGTGTGTGTGTGTGTGTCTATGTCTGCTACCATCTGTGGGCATCCTGCGTAACATACTAAAAACCGTATGTGTGTGAAGTGCGTGACTCCCGACGCGACCAAATCGACCCAAACAGACAACTCCCTCCCTGACTTACTCCCCGACTGGCTGACTGACTGACTGACTGAAGCCCATTTTAAAGCCATGTCACTCCGGTAACCAGCAACGGGCAACTGGCAACTGGAAACTGGCAAACAGCAGCAGCTGCTCGACAATCTGTCCAAAAAATAAATATATACATATATTTAAGTACAAAGGCACGTTTTATTTAAATTTCACGGCTAAGTATAAAGAATAAAAACGTTAACAGGCTCAAATGAACAAATTTCGTATTTCCGTAAAAATATGTTACAGCGCACACATGACTTTTACGCCCATTTAATAAGGCAATATTGAAATTAACATTATTTTTTATGTTTCTGATTCCCTGAGTAGGCACTTTCAGGCTGCCATTAAATGCCAAAGCCAGGCTAAGACACTCAGTATTTATGGCACTTAATAATTATAATAAAAATCAAAATGAAAATGAAAATGTCAATGATAAAAAATACAATTTTCATATGCCAGGCTTAGCTCATAAGTACATTTTTAATAATATAAAAAGATCAAGAATATAGTCAGATTATAATTGGGTAAAGGGAATAACAAGAAGTAACGAAATATTTAAATTAATATGAGTACGTTGAGCTAAAATAAATAAATAAATCGTATTGTTAGGTTTATTCAAATTTAATTAAAATATATTCAAAGTTAAATAAAGTTGAAACAGAAAACTTAAAACTAACAACATTAAATTTAATTCTCCAACATTTTTAGAATACAATTTTCTAAAAGTATTTCAAATTAAACATATTTTAAATATATTAAACTAGAAACTAGACTATTTCTAATACATCACACGATTTAAAAGTCTGTTAAATGTTGCCCAAGTAAATAGCCGTGCTCTTACCAAATTCAGCTCTCAAAGTCCTTGCTTAACTCAACTCTTAAGCTGTAACCGAAGAGAGTCAAATGTCAACAGAGAACATCCGTATGTTGTTTCTCTTAAGCTAAGTTGAAGCATGAAATTGTTGAGTGCATATGTGATTTAAGAGTTCATTGTTTGATATGAATTATTTGCATACAATTTTAATTTGCCGCTCTGTTCAATTCGATGTAAGGCACTCATCGCCAATTTACCTAAGTACTCGTACATCCAAAGGGTCCGAGTTGAATAAGCCGAAAAGCTTAAACATTTACCAAACCACAAAAACCGGCAATTGGCTGGCATTTCAAATGCGCTTCCAGGCAGCACTCTGCATATTAATCCACAGCAGATAGTACTTGGTAGGTGCATTACTCGTTGGCACTCATTGGCACTCACTCGGATTTGACTATATTCAGGTGATATTCGGGGGCTATACGGCATTATTTTGTAAATTATATTAATTGCTGGACCGCAGAATGTCAAAGGATTGCATAAATCGTATCTGGCTTTTAGTTTGGCATACAATTAATATAATTGAACACATTTGGGCTTAAATATGCCTTTTAGTGTTGTAAATTTCTCATATTCATATTATTATAGTTGTGGTTGAATTACAATGTGTGAAATTCTGTGTTATTAGTACATATTTTATCGCGCAGGATATTTGATTGGTACTAAGTTTCCAAATATCTAATAGTTTTTACATAGAATTTTACCATTCGGTTATTGTGAATTCTTAAATTGATTCTGCATTTTAAATTTGTAAGCTTACAATTGGCTTATCAACCCTGAAGTTTTCGATTCAAGTTTTCACCTGAAACCAGTTAAATAACTTGTCAGAGGAACTAAACACTTTAAGGTCCTGTAGGTCAGGTAGAAAGGAGTTCACACAAACCGGAAGTGGAAACGGAAAATCCATTTTATATGATTTGCACTTGACAATCGAAATGTGCAGCTCTCTTATTGTATATATAGTAAGTATGTATGTAAGTACATGTTTCTGCGGTTTGCACACACACTCACTCATAGTTGAGACGTGCACTGCAATATTTTTATATGAGCTGCAAAAGTTTTGCTCTGCTTATGTGTAAAGATAAAAGAGTGAGGGAGCGGGGAAAAGGGCCGAGGGAAGAGGCAACCATGAAAAGGGCACTAGAGCAATACGAACTGGAGGGCAATACGCACTCACGTTCATAAATGTAATGCAATTTCAAATAGAACTTTATTTAATTGAGTATTTCGGTGTTAAGGTTGTCGGCAGGGAGTACACACACACAGACACACACAATAACACACACCAGCACTTACTCTTAACCGTATTTTATGCGGGCTGTTGGAGTTTTACAAACTTTGTGTGTCACTTTGAAACCAGCTGCTTTTGCGGTTGCCTATTGTCTATATGAACTTGAAGAATTTTAATAAACTTGCACTCGGCCAAATAACTCCAAATAACCCAATTACACTGGCTTAAGGTTTTATTTAAGTTTTATTTAAGTTGTATATAAGCTTTGATAACGGCCAATCAGAATGCGAAAAAGCTCAAATTATATCTTTAAGTAAGCTCTTCGACTCCAAAAAATAACTTTTTTAATAATAAAAGAAGAAACGAAAGACATTCGGTAAATCAAGAAAAATCATGAAAAATCATAGTTTAGTTGAATTCCTTTTATTAATTTTTGTAATTGCTTAAATGTATATGTGAAAGAGGTAATCATGCATAAATCATATTTCATGCGTATATAATTAATATAATTAATGTAAAAAAAGCTTACTAATCTAATACAAATGAGTATATGTAATTATTTAAGCTTCAACAAATGTATGATCAAGGTGTACTACAGTTAAAATTCCACAGACAATGACGTAATTATTTATGATTTAAAAATCTCATTACTAAACACGCTCCACACGCAAATAAATGCCTCCGATTGTGCCCAAAAGAAACGACTTGGGATTATATTTGAGAGGTATTTCTGTCTTCTCGCACACTGAGAATTTAAAGTTCTTTATCAGCTGGGCCAGGCCAACACGTGTTTGCATTTGACCAAAACGCATTCCCACACAATTCCTTGGGCCATCTCCGAAGGGCAACCACTCGACAGAGTCACGAGCAGCGACTTTCTCAGCTGAGAATCTCTCCGGATCGAACTTCTCGGGCTCGGGATAGAAGTCTTCATCTCGATGGAGTGCAGTTGCGGGAATTAAAACTGGAGTTCCCTTCTCAATCACGTACTTTGGATGACCAGGAACAACGTAATCGTTAAGAGCCTTGCGCTCTAGGACTGGCAAAAGCGTATAAAGACGAAGAGTTTCTTAAATAGAAAATAAAAATTAAAATCAATATGAAACAGGGGTGTTGCTTGTCTTACCAGAAATCACCTGATGCAAGTACCGCATATCATTAATGGATTCATAGGTCAGTTTGCCGTCGTGTTTCTCGATCACACTCAAGATATCTTCCCTCAGTTTATCCTGAATATCAGTGTTCTGAGCCAATTCATACAAACAGTAGCTCATGGTGGACAAACTGCGAATGAGAATAATTCCAGATGATGTTCACAAGTTCTTCATGGGACTGGTAAACGATACAATTGCATATCGAGAAAAGGAGAAGATTAAACGAAACGATTTCATGGAGATGCTGATCGAGCTGAAGCAGAAGGGAAGTTTTACATTGGAAAATGGTGAAGTGGTCACGGGATTGGATGTTGGTGAACTGGCAGCCCAGGTCTTTGTCTTCTTTTTGGCTGGATTCGATGAGGTTTCGAATTTGTTTCGAAAATTGTATCGTTTACCAGTCCCATGAAGAACTTGTGAACATCATCTGGAATTATTCTCATTCGCAGTTTGGCTGCCAGATCGGGAAAACTGAAAGTGAATGCTGTGAGTAGTTCACCGTGACGCATCTCGGTGAAGAATTTCTGTCCCATTGTACGGAATTCGGTGACGGGAGTGCGAAGAGTATTGCATTCGATTCCGAAGGCACAGGTGCCAATGACATCGGTGGTGTAACGGGCCATTAGATCTTTGATCTCGATGATTGAATCTCCAACTTGTTCAACTTGTTTGGACATTACCTCCACGAATTCCTCAGAAACTTTGATGACAGTCGGAAACATAAACTTCATTTTGCCTGAGGTGAATGTGGGTGTGAGTTTCTGTCTCATCTCCTTCCAACGTTTGCCATCCAAATTGAAGAGATGACCCGTCAATGGATCATCTTGCACATTGTGGAACTGTCCACGATCGGCAAAGTTGGAAAAATCCTTAATCAAAACATTCTTGGCCAACTTAATGTCCATTACAAAGACGCTTGGCCTGTGAAAGAAATTAAATCCCACAAATGGATGGCCAGTTTTGCGAAACTTGTTATAGTAATCAACAATGAGATCATCGAGCACACGATTCTTTCTAAATCCAACCAGATTGCCGTAGAATGGATGCGGCGGATCTTGAGGTATTCCTCGATTCCTCCAATATGTTGTATTCCGATGCAGAAGATACGCCATTAACGCACACACAGCAATCACTAAATATATTAAAAACCACATTTTGTGAACTGTCTGCAGCAACTATTCAGTGGAAACTGATTGTTGTCGGGCCAAACAACGAATGTTTTAAGCTCTTCAATTTAACAAATATCAGAGTGACTGAGCAGAAACTGAAATGAGCTGGAGAGATAACAATGTTGTAGCATTTTGGGAGAGAGTGTAGTTCAGCGAGTATTATGATGATAATAGCCAGCATTCAACAGCAAACATTTACATATTTTTGTTTGCTCTATATTATTAAACAGAAAAATACGATGCATTTAAATGTACATTTATATAATTATTTATTTATTTTAGTATTTTCTTATTAATTTATTTACTTATTTATTTGTTAATTTATTTATTTACTTAAATAATTCTTTATGTTTATTAATTTAATATTTTAAGATATACTCATTTTTTTATTTTTCTTTTTATTTATTTTATTATATATTTATTTTAGTATTTTCTTATTAATTTATTTACTTATTTATTTGTTAATTTATTTATTTACTTAAATAATTCTTTTGGTTTATTAATTTAATATTTTAAGATATACTCTATTTTTTATTTTTCTATTTATTTATTTTCTTTATTTATTTTAGTATTTTCTTATTAATTTATTTACTTATTTATTTGTTAATTTATTTATTTACTTAAATATTTCTTTATATTTATTGATTTAATATTTTACCCTTATTTTATTTTATTTTATTATTTTTTTATTTTAGTATTTTCTTATAAATTTATTTACTTATTTATTTATTTACTTAAATATTTCTTTATATTTATTAATTTAATATTACAATATATACTCTTATTTTATTTTATTTTATTATTTATTTATTTAATTTATTTATTTGAGTATTTTCTTATTAATTTATTTACTTATTTATTTGTTAATTTAGTTATTTACTTAAATAATTCTTTATGTTTATTAATTTAATGTTTTAATATATACTCATTTTTTTATTTTTCTATTTATTTATTTTCTTTATTTATTTTAGTATTTTCTTATTAATTTATTTACTTATATATTTGTAAATTTATTTATTTATTTTAATATTTCTTTATATTTATTGATTTAATATTTTCCGATGCTACATGTACTGAGAACTATTATTAACTTATTAATCAGTCACAAAAATTTAGTCGTAATAATTAAACTCTTTTGATTTTTAAAAAAAATAAGTATATATTTTATCAATGTACTTTTATCTTTTATCTTTTACAAGTGTACTTTTATCTGTTCATTAATAATTATTAAGTAATAATTCAACTCTTTATATAAAGATCATAGAAAGCATATTTTACCAAAGTTATTAAAGTTAATTAGTGTACTTTTATCTGTAAAATAAGCTTTAAAATCTCAATTAAGCATCAAAAATCATTGAAAAACTTCAACTAAATTTATTGAACAGAGTATTATAAATATCGCATGCACATCAAAAATGCATTTAAGACTTTTAAAGCGCCTCAAAACTATCAAAGGCTCAAGGAGCCTAAACTACTCATAACTTGAAACTAGTAGTTGCTATTTTCAAGAGCTTAAGTCCTATCAAATATGCTTTTATTGCTCAATTATTTTCTTGAATTTATAACAATTTTATTGAGAATTATCTTAAATAATTGTAAAAATACATTGGCTCTTTTGCTGCAGAAATAAATTGTTTTGCCAATTGAATTGAATTTGCAGTGCAAATGCGTTTCAATTCCGGAAAATTTACTAAATTGGTAAAATGTAATACACATGCTTGTGTGAGTGTGTGTGTGTGTGTGTGTGTGGCAAGTACACACTTGCCACGACAATAAAAAATGCTAAACAATAAATAAGAAGCAAAAAGCGCAGTGCAGAGAAAGAGAGAGGATGGAGATAGACAGAGACAGAGACAGAGAGTGGTAAGGGAAAAGGGCATGTGGAAGGAAGGAAGGAAGGAAGTAGGAATGATGCTCACATGAGTTTATTATGCGATACAGGGCATTATCTGCCAGCTAACAGTGTTTATTTGAGGAAGTGAGTGTGTGTGTGTGTGTGTGTGTGTGTGTGTGTAAGACACAGAGTGTGTGTGCACTGAAGCATCATTTTATTTATGCTCATAATGCTGCGCAATGAATAATTATGCAAATGGGTCAACCAGTGGTCAAGCCGCCTGCCAACCATTTTGGCCAAAGGGGATTTTGGCTTGAAGCAAGCTCCAGCTTATGGCCCGGCAGATAAATCCCACAAGACAGTTGCTGCTTCTACTGCTGCTTCAGCTGGTTGGTTGGTAGCAGTTACAAATTACAAGTTTGTATAATTTGCCAAGCACTTAAGCCGCAATGCAGAGTCCTGGCCAAAATGCAGTTGGCCAAAATATGACCATTAACGTTTAACGCTTAGTTCACGTTCACGTTCACGTTCACTTCACTTCCCTTCAGTTAAGTTACTCGTAAGTTTCTTTTGCAATTCTTTTTAATCGTTTGTTGGAAGAATAATGCTTAAATGTCGCTGGCAGTCCAGCGAAAATAATTAACAACTTTTTTGCCTCACAGCAAAATGAAAACAAAAAAAAAAAGTAGCTAACAAATTTTCAAGCCATTTTTTTCGCGCCTTTTTTCTGTCGCCAAGGCTGCGTTCAAGTGCAAGTCCAAGTCCAAGTTTTGTACGCGTAAAACTTTGTTGCCTTTTGATAGGAACTTCAAGTTCTTCGTCTGTGCCACTTTGATATTTAAGATCCTTGGCTTCAGCTCCTTCTGCCTCTGCTTCTGCTTCTGCCTGTCTAACAGCTCATGAAACTTGCCCCTCCAAAACTCGCACACAACTTAATCGTGTCTATTCGTATTTTAATTTCATAAACTTGAACTGGCTGAAATTTGTTCTTGGTGTTTTTTGCTCATTGAAAATCAAAACAAACTTTTGGAATCAGCTCTTTAATATAAATATATATGTATACATATTTATCCATATCATTTTATATTACACTTTTTCCTCTTCTACAGCTGCATAATATTTATTAGAAAAGCAGCTGCTGACGAAGCAAATAAATCAATATCGCATTAACTGCTTAGTCGCCCAAAAAAGTTTTTGCCTAAATATCCAAAGCACATAAATAACGAAATGTCAAAAAGTTTTTGGCCAACAATTTCTTTACCAAATTAAACTGGCAACTCCGCAGTCAACTGCAAATGTTTCGGCCATTTTGATAGCCTCTGCCATCCGGACATTCAAAATGACTTTCAAGAAGTATTACTTTTTGATGAAATGTGCAGTTTAGCCTAATTGATAAATTAATTAATATTATATCTATATAAATGAAAGATTATCGCCTTTATACAGATACTTCAATTGTTCCTAGAAAATGCAATATTATTACTAAGTATTATTGAAATAACAATCAAAGTTATATACTTTATTTTCGTACATGTGTCATGGTAGCTGACATTATTTATTTTAAGAAATATTTTGATTAAGTATAAAACATTTATTAAATCAAAGTGAAGCATTCTCTCATACAACATACTTCCATATTTTGCTCGTACTTTACATAATTTCCTTCATAATCCATTACTTTTTCCCTTTGCCGTCGCTTGCATTAACAAAAGGAAGCTCCAAGCTTTGTTTTCGATTACTTTGAATTAATTCTGACTACGAACTTTAGGTGTGTGTTCTGTTCGCAACGTGACAAAGGCAAATTGCACTTCAATGCATTAACATAAGCCAAAAATAAAGAAGATAATTAAACGAATCTTGTCAGGAAAATAGTGCAAGTTTAGCTTGATAAATGATAAATGACTTTGGAGCTGCAAATGTAATAAAGTTTTAATTAGAATTTCAAGTGATAAATTAATGCTGAGAGGGAAAACAAATAGTTGTTGAATTAAAGAAGTTTCTTAAACTGCAGCAACTGGTTATGACTAGAGAACTATTTTAAAATAATCACTTAAAACTTCAAAATTTGTTCCATAATTAATTTAAAATAATAAATATTTAAGCTGAATTCACTTTAGAGTCCCTGGTCTCATATTTGATCCAAAACTTGTCTTTGGGCACCATTGTAATGCCTTTAATGCTGCTCATCATATCCTTGACAGTTTTCTGAGCAGGCAACAGTTTGAACTTCAGCATCAAATGATAGACTATGGACTTGACTTCCATCAAAGCCATGCGGTTGCCTAAATAAAAAACAGAGTCTTTAATAAAAATGGTTTACAGAAGTATTTTCGAAACTTACCGATACAATTTCTGGGTCCCACTCCAAATGGCAGATAGGTAAATGGTTTAATCTCATGTTTATTCTCATCCGCGAAGCGTTCGGGTCTAAACTCAGTGGGATCAGGGAAATTCTCGGGATCATAATGTAATCCTATAATGGGTATGAACACGGTATCTCCTTTCTTTAAGGAAAACACGGTATCATTGTTCTCATCACGTAAATCGATGTCTGCATTGCAATGTCGATCAGTTCGCGGTGCAGGTGGCCATTTTCGCAATGCTTCAGATACAACCATATCCATATACTTCATATGCACAAGTGTATCATAATCGAGGGGCTTCCCCTCCAACTGCTCCTCCACGCCCTGAATTTCCTCATACAACTTCGCTTGCACATCGGGATTCATGCATAGTTCGTAGGTGAGAAAACAGAGACAAACGGAAACTGTCTCGAAGCCCGCAAAGAAGAAGAGCAGACATTGGGCCAATAGATCGTCATCTGAGAACTTCTTTTCTCCGTCATCGCCCTTTCGTTGGGCCTCCATTAGCAAATGGATCATATCGGGCCGTATTATCTTGTTCTCCACACGATACTTCATGGCATCGAAAACCAAACTCTTGAAGTAGTTGATATTCTTCTCATCCATTATGCTGACATTCAGAGCCTGGCAAATAAATTAATATATAATTAATCAAGTTCAATAATTAGGAGAGAAATTTGGACAAACCTTCATTAGCTTTGGCAAAATCATAAAGAGTACACTCTTAACAACTGCCGCGGTTGTTATTTTCGTTATATTCTGACCAATTTTGAAGAATTGATTGTTCTTCTCCTCGAAGGAATTCACTTTGAAGCCAAAGGCCGCCGAAGCAATCACATCGTTGGTGAATCGAGTAAAATAGTCCTTCATCTCCAGCTCAATGGAGTTGCCGCCATTTGACTTGATTTCACCCTCAATGTATTGAACTCCCACCTCACTGCAGACATTGATCAGCTCGTACATAGCTCGCATTTTGCTACCGGTAAATGTGGGTGTCAATATATTTCTCATTTCCTTCCACTCGCGATCGTTTAGCTGGACCAGACTCTTGGTGAACGGCGTCTCGATTTCCTTTATAGACATGTGATTCATAAAATGATCGAATTCCTTAACACCCACAGTCTTGATCATTTCCACATCTCGCACCACAAACATCGGATCACGCAAAAAGTATAGTCCATAAATTTTAGAATCTCGAAATTGCTCATGCTGATCGATTAGCCTTTGCAGCGTTGGCACTGAACCGAATATTTCTCCAAAACTTAAATTGCCTATCCATGGTTTTGGGGTCTCGTGGGGTATATTCCGTTCAGTAAATGTGTGATATTTGGCCACTGACCATTTATAGATCAGCGTCAACAGCACGATTACAAGTGTACCGATTATCAGATACATTACTGGGTATCTCACATATGCGATGTATATATAAATCTAAGAAATTTATTCTGTAGCGATCAGTTTTGTTTTTAACTACTCGATTCAAGAGCTCGATTGCAACTGAAGCGATCAAATCTAATAATATGTTTTATGTACTTGAAATAAATAGAGAACTTACTCTCTGTCCTACTCTCTTTTCCCTCTTTTAGTAAAAATGTAAATATACCAAACAAATCCAAACTCTCTGTTCAATTGGTTACTGTTTCTCTCCCTCTCTCTCTTCCTATCTATTTATGCTCGTTCAGTTCTGCAATAACAATTAAAATATACGAAATAAATATTGTTACGCTCTTTTGTCTATACTCACTTTATCTTTCTCTCCCTCTCTCTCTTGTTCAGTCTATAAACCTGTTCTCTCTCTATTACTCACTCTCAGAAAAATGATTCCCTCCATTACTTCCTCTCACAAAAATGTTTGAAAAACAAATTAATACCCTAGCATTTTACCTAGGCAAAAAGTAGGTGCTATTATGAACTATTCAACTGCTTTGTCAACAGCTGAAATAAAATTTAACCCACTAAAAAAACGAGTGTGCAAATATTTGTTAGGGTATCTTAGGAACAGTCTCTGGTTATCTCGTGTTCACACCCTCTCGAGCAGAGTATTCCCACTTATTGAAACCTCTTAATGAAAATATAGAGTATTTCAGCGTCGATAAGGCAAAATGAGGAATGTTTTTTAGTCACAGCAAAGTGAGATAAGCAGTTAATAAACAAACAAATAAATGTTGTCGCTCAATGTTTCGGAATATATATTATACAGTATTGAATAGTGCAATATGATATCGTCTGGTGAAATACGCTTAACGATTAGATTGAATAGAAAAATATAAACTAGTATAAAATAAATACTACAGCATTACAAAATTATAACATTATGTTGAATTAATAAGCATCAAAAAGTGAAGTAAAGCATTGTTATTAATAAATATATTAATTTCCTTAAACACAAATGCAAACAAATATACCTGGTATCAGTTGTTGGTAACTTTATTTATCAATCATATGTATATAAAATATGCAATCTAATCTCAATTGCAAAAAGATAAATCGATACATTATATGGTGATTATAAATATTATACGATTTGTTCAAACTCTGCCAACAATTTTAAAGATCATTGCGACGCACGAGTTTGATCCAAAACTTTTCCTTTGGCTGCATATGGAAACCTTTCAAGCTGTCCATCATGTTCTTAACTGTTTTTTCACCAGGCACTAGCTGAAATTTGCTCAACAGATGATAAATTATAGATTTTACCTCCATAAGTGCCATTCTATTGCCTGAAAATGAATTGGGAATTATTAAAAACACTTTTTTATTATTGAACTTTCGTTTTCTTACCAATGCAACTTCGTGGACCAACACCAAAAGGTAAATACGTAAATGGCTTTATTTGGTCTTTATTCTCCTCCAGGAAGCGTTCCGGTTTGAATAGATTGGGATCGGGAAAATTCTCTGGATCACGATGCAATGCTATAATTGGAACAACTACAATGTCGCCCTTTCGAAACTTGGCCAACAACTGCTGATTATCGTCCAGCATATCAATATCTTTGCCGCAGACACGATCCAAGCTAAAGGCAGGTGGCCAAATACGCAAAAGCTCCGATATAACCAGGTCCATATACTTCATCTTGGCCAACATGCTATAGCTAAGAGGTTTTCCCTGCAGTTCCTGTTCGACTGACAATATCTCTTCGTATAACTTCGACTGAACCTCCGGATTTATGCAGAGCTCATAGGTCAGATACGATAGACAGACCGACATTGTTTCAAAGCCCACAAGAAAGAAGAGCACACATTGTGCCAAAAGATCTTCATCATTAAATTCCGCACGATCCTTGAGAGACTCTGAAAGAATCTCATCTTTCTGTTCCTGTTGAAACTGCCGCTTGGCCTCCATCAGCAAATGTATCATGTCAGTTCGTATTATTTTATGCTCTGCGCGATATTTCATGGCATCGAATATTAAACTGTTAAAATAAGCCACCTTTTGGGCATCAAACAGTCGAACTCCGAGTGCCTAAAACACAAAAAACAAAGCAAGTGTAAGAAGCTTTTATCCCAAAATAAAGTTTATGAGTTTTATACATATTAATTTCATAGAATTTCACAATTACCTTCATGACACGTGGCATTATTCCAAAGAGTATAACCTTTATCATGGCCAGACCCGAGAAATGGGCCACTGATTGTCCTGCTTTATAGAATTGATTATTTTTATCCACAAATGAATTGACTTTGATGCCAAAAGCAGCCGACGCAATCACATCGTTGGCAAAACGCTCAAAGTAATCCTTCATCTCCAGCTCGATATCTAAGCTATTTGAGTTTCTCAACTGACTCTCAATATATCTGATTCCCTCCACGCTGCATTCGTTGATCAGCTCGAACATGGTCTTAAGTTTACTTCCGGTAAACGAAGGTGTCAACGTATTGCGCATTTCCCTCCATTTGTCATCCTTCAAGGCAATCAAACACTTGGAGAACAAGGACTCGCTGAACTCTGGAATCAGCATTCGATGATTGGTGAAGTGATCAAAGTCCTGTATGAAAACCCTTTTGACCAGCTCCGCGTCGTGCAGCACAAAAAATGGCTCCCTTATATTGTAGAATCCATAGATTTTATGTTCCTTAAACTTCTGATACTTGTCGATAAGCATCTGTATAAACGGAGTTCGTCCAAACATAACTCGCAGACTTAGATTTCCTATAAATGGCTTTGGTGGCTCATGGACAATGCCACGATCCTTGAAGGACCGATACGGAGCCATGGAAAACTTATAGACCAGCGCAAGCAGCACCGACAACAAGGCTATAATGATGAGAGCCATGTTGAACTGATCCCACGAAGTGAGAGATTATAACTAAACTGTGAAAGAACTCGAATTAGGCACAAATAATAATTTCATGACAATTTGTAATAATTTATCTATTGAATAGCATTGATGATTCTTATCAATAGATAATTAATGAATGATATCAATGAGAAGAGTATAGGGATGATCATGAATTTGACATTCTGTTTACAAATTTATCATAATATTTGAATTAATTATCGAGATATTATTTTTTTCAGAATATCTATAAATTTGTAATTCTATCCTCATAAAATTCGGAATATTTGTTATTTAAACTAGTAATTGATTTTCCATATATTAACTTTATTTAGAGTATATAACTGTCGGACATACTTAAAAAAACAAAACCTTTTTGTACACTCTTAATTAAGTGGCTGATGAAAAACTCCTGATTGCAGCCTAAATAAATAAATAGATAATCATAAATATATAAACATTAAATAATTGCATTAGGAAATTACGATTATATATTTGTCGTTACAAAAAACTTTTCTTATTTACCAAAAAATGAATATGATAAAAATTTATCAGCTAAACTGATAGCACAACAGTAATTACGAGCATATTAAAGCATAAAAAAAGGAACCAAATCAATAGAATACTCATTGCAAGATTAAAGTAAAACTAGCTGAAAAAATGAAAAGAAATAGAATAAAAAAAATACTTTTAAATAAATTGAAAAGCTGCAAACATCAATTAGTTTTACTCAAAGCTATCAAATAGTATATACAAAAATGAAATAAAAAAGATAAAATGAATAGAAGGATATGGCAGTTTTTTTATGCAACTGGCAATCAATAAATACATACATACTATATACATATATGAAGTTCAATGCAAATAAAATTAATGAAAAAGCTCAGGTGGCCACTTTCATAATAAAAATGCCAAATCATGTGTAGCTCAATTTGGGCAATTGAAAGTGCAATTGAAATTACAATTAAATTGCATTGAAATTGAGCCTGGGAGTCTTTGCCACGCGTAACATGAGCTAAGCACAAATTACAGTAATCGTTGAATTAATTTCGCAAGGTCCTATAAAAGTCAACGGTCCTCAAAACACGACCGACAGTTGTGCTAAAAATGTTTGAGGATATTCCGTTAATTTATATGAACGTGAGGATCTTACGTTTCTGGGCCTTGCTCTACGATAGGAATGTGAAGCGTTATATCTGCCTAACGCTCTCCATCGTCCATGTGCTCACCCAACTGATGTACATGTTCAGCACCGACGAAGGCATCACGGGCATCATACGCAACTCCTACATGCTCGTCCTTTGGATCAATACGGTCCTGCGGGCATACTTACTGCTACACGACCAGGAAAGTTATCTGCAACTGATTTGCAATCTGAGAGCTTACTACCACGAGCTATTGCGCCTTAAGGACTCCTATGTGACACATCTCCTGGATCAGGTGAATCGACAGGGTCAGTTTATGGCACGCGGCAATCTCTTCTTCGGCCTGCTCACCTGTATTGGCTTCGGCCTCTATCCGCTGAGTTCCAGCGACCGAGGTGAGCGAAAGTAAATGTGTGTGCTTTAGATTAATTCAGCTTTGGATTAATTCAGCATTAATCCTCCATTTGCTTTCAAAACTCCTTTCCTCACAATTCGTGTTCGTAGAACAAAAATCACGAACATAAGTTTATTTGAAGCTTTAAAGTACCTTGAATAGTGATTAATGTCGAAATTTAAAAATCGATTTTACACCACAAATAAAAAGCCTAACAGAAAGAGGAAAGTTGTAATAATTTTAAACTTTCATGTGCTTTCTATGACAAATCGACAACAGAATATCGATGAAATTTGTATGATTATTCTGGTGAACGGCAGTGATGAGTAATCATGATTTCAAAATTTTGTGATTATGATGACTGAAAATTCATCACCAAAATAGTACGCTGAAATTCTGTGATTGTGATGCTTTCTTATCGATACAACAAATCGTTATCAACAGAGCACAAGATTTGAAAAGAAATAGTACAAAATCAATAAGGAAACCACTTTATTAATATTAATTTGGTTTTCTTAAAAAAATGCAAAGAAGACGTTGGAATCTGCGGTTAGGAAAAGTGCTTTAAACTTTCTCATATAAAATATTAAATGCGCATACAATATTGGCTTAATTATTGGTTAATGCAATTTATCATCTATTTTTTTAAATCTGGCCTTTTGCTGTGTTCATTTCCATTACATTAAGCATTTTGCGCCAATTTGCTTTGAATTTGTTAAATAATCTTAAAAGCTTTGACAAAAAAGAAATGACAGCTTTGATTTTGCATTAAGACTTCATCAAATTGATTAGTCTGGTGAGCACGGCCAATGTTTATTAACGCTTAAAACATATAATTTTCTTTTTAAATAAAACTTATCGCATGCAGTATAAATGTTACTGTAAGTGCTACTTTCAACTAATTTTATATGTGCACAAATGTTCGCATTGTATTACAGTGCTGCCCTTTGGCAGCAAAATACCCGGCGTGAATGAGTATGCCACGCCGTACTATGAAGTTTGGTTCGTCTTTCACATGCTCATCACCCCGATGGGCTGCTGCATGTACATTCCGTATACGACGCTGTGTGTGGCCTTCATTATGTTCGGGATTGTGATGTGCAAGGCGTTGCAGCATCGATTGCGTTGTTTGAATGGAAGGCAGCTAACCAGGCAGCAGCTATCACAGGAAATAGTCGAATGTATTATCTATCATCAGCGGATCATTGAGTACGTATATATAGAAAATACCACAAGGAATTGAATTGAACTTTCGCTACTCCACTAGTTATATAAAGACTATCAATAAGCTGACTACATATATATTTCTGATTGAGTTTTTGGCATTTGGTGCACTGCTCTGTGCGCTGCTCTTTATGCTGATGTTTGTAAGTGTATCACAGTGTGTTTGATATGCCCTATATTTATCATCCTCTCTCACCTCTCGTTCCATTTTTTGAAGGTGGATTCCACAGCCCATGTGGCCATTGTGGGTGCGTATATAAACATGATACTGGCACAGATATTGGCCCTATATTGGTATGCCAATGAGTTAAGGGAACAGGTGTGTATTTGTCCTCGTTCTAACTGATTGACAGTGTTGCCTTTTGAACGTTGCAGAACTTGGGCATTGCCACTGCGGCCTATGAAACCGAATGGTTTACCTTTGACATCCCAATACGCAAAAATATTCTACTTATGATATTACGTGCACAACGTCCGGCTTCGGTGAGATTTAAAGCAAATTAACGACTTAATTACTTAATATAATTGCATTTCATTACGTTTAATTACCTGCAAACTGCAGATACGCTTGGGCAACATACGACCCATCACCCTGGAGCTGTTTCAACACCTGCTGAACACAACATACACATTCTTCACGGTGCTAAAACGTATTTACGGTTGAACTAGACACAACGTACACTTAATACGCATACGTCACGTGTGCCCAAATTAATATTGCTATCAAGTTTATTGCAGCTTCAGCTTGACTAAAAGTGTTGCCTACATTCAGGCGGAGCTTAATATTTATAATCTCAACAAATCCTTTTGAAAATACTATCAAATTTAATTGAATATAAACAATTTCATCTACATATGCGTAGTCTTCAAATATTAATTGGCCCCATTTGTAGTTAACCGCAAAAATCTTGACTTTGGTCTGCAAAATGTGTATTTAAATGGAAAGTAATTAAATAGTTGGCTTTTAATAAATAATTAAAGCAAAGCAGAAAAAACACAATGTTTGAATTTAATAAACTGTATGTGTGTTGATAAGAAAAAAAAAGTGTATTTAATTAAATTGAAAAAATAATTTAATGCATTTTTTCAAATTGCAGATGGTATAATTTTTTATCAGATATTGTTGTTTTATTTTTTTTGTGTATTTATCAAAAAATGCTCGCACATTTTGTTGCGCATCATTTGCGGTTGTCGCGCATTTTACTGTGCGTTTGCATTTTTCGAACACTCCCCACCGCACCACACCCTCACCACCGCTCTTCCCGAACAAACCTCATCGACTACATATAAAAAAGCGCGTAAAACTGTTGAAGGTGTGGCGAAAGAGCGATAAAAACTGTTTGCTGAAGTTGTCAACGGCTGAATTTGCCAGCAAACTTTGCACCACTGACTTTGAGTGGCATTCGCTGCCACCACCAGCTGGCAATGGGTTCGCTAGGCACCGAGGCACTGACAGCAATTGAGGTAACAAGTACAACAACAACAACAAAAACCACAACAACAATAATAAATAATAACAAAAAGAATACAATTCAATTTGGAAACACTATGCAACAAAGTTAATGACAAAATTAAAGCCAATTTTGATTATATATTATAAAATAAAATATTAATATAATATACACTGGCGAACATAATTATTGGCACAGCAAACATTTTGAGATTTGGGGGCTTAATTGTTCCCCTATCGTTAACATATTGGCATCAATGGAAAGGTCATTTAAATTCCGTTTGAATGATATAAAACTTTCCTTAACCCATTAAGTACCCTTCGAAAATTTCGAATTTATGTAAAAGTCAATTTTCGAAACTTTTTTCCTCGATTTTTTACAAAAAATATTTGAATGCAAAAAAATTCTTCAAACAGTTTAAGGAGTGACTGCAAAATGACAATTTTAGCCCCTTTTACCTACTTTTTACACAAAAAGTGCCTTTTTCGCAATTTTCAAAAAATTATAAAAAATACTAGCAAAAATATTTTTTAAAAATTTTTTTGGCAGTCACTCCTTAAATTGTTTGAAGAATTTTTTTGCATTCCAAAGTATTTGTGATGAAATACCAGAATTATTTTTGAAATTCGCTTCAATTTAAAATCTAAAAAAAAAAAGTAATTTAAAATTGAGTCCATTCGTCACTAGCATGTTTAGCAGTAAACAACTAATATTAGTTATTAAGTTAGCTTTAAGAATCCCAAATAAATACAAATTAAATAACTGTTTCCCTACTTTAGTCACTAGCGTCACTTATCCTGCGCAAGTTGTAATGCATTTCAATTGATTTTATTTCAGTAGCATTTAGTGTTGTTAACGTTTAGCCATTGTTGGAGGTTAGAAAAAACTAAATCCGGCGAGATCAGTGTTGTCGTAGATCTCGCTGATGGAGCAGAGATTGATGAATGCCGGATTCCGTCCGGTGCGACACTCGGTGGCCGGCCTATCGCCGCTGAGATAAACCGGCGCATTCACATCGTTGCCCCGGACAAAGTTGCAGGTCATATACTGATGCGTGCTGAGGAGCCACTGTCCGGCATCGTTGCTGGTGTTGTGCGTCTGCCTGAGGATGCCACAGCCCACGTGGGTGGTGCTGTCCCTCACCAATTGTGTAAAGTACGCAATGCACTTGCTAATGCGAATATGTAGAATTCTTTGAGAGATCAATCGAGAGCAGGCATTGAGTTCTGTGATCTTCTTACCTATTGATGGGTGGACTATAGGCAATAATATCCCGCATGCTGCACTCCTTATACTCGGCAAACATTTGCTCCAGCGTGGCATTGATGACCTCATCCTCGGTATGGTATTCGAGTGGTGTATTTGCGATGCCATCACTCGGCTCGCTCTGCCAACCGCCCTCGGCCACCACCTGGGCCACATTGCGGAACTGTTCGCTGTTCCGGCAATGATCATTGACCAGAGCACAACGCTTCACATTCAGTTCCGCAAAGCTGGCCAACTCGGGATCCCATTGCAAGGTGGCCATGCGTGTGGCGGGCTTGAAACCCATGAGATCACCGCGTGCAATCCGATCACGATAGTCGTTCAAGGCATTGAGGATCATGCTACGTCGATCTGCATTAATTCGCACCACATGCGCATCCGGGCTGCAACTCTCCGCCAGCTCCTATTAAAATGTGTAACACACTTTCTCTCAGGATGAGAAACTTGGAAGACATTTGTCCAAACTTACGCCAAAATTGTTGCAAGCAATGTGCTTTTCGGGTCCCGGACACAGCACAGGATCACAGTAGTCAAAGGCCATCAGGATTCTTGGCCAAAAGCAGAGCTGCCACAGAGCAGCCAGCAGCCAACAGTTAGTGCACAACATTTTCGGGTTACCCAGCTAATTTGGACAGCTCTCTGCCAGACGCACACTGTCTTATATAGAGTTGGCCATGCCAATCGATTTGGCCACCAAGCGTGGCTATCAAACTAACCAATTGGCCACGTTAAGCACTCGTTGGTCATGCCAATAAATTGAGTAAATTGAGTAATAACAACACTAGTTAACAGCCATTTAGAACACCAATGATTTTAAAATTCAATTTTTAAAAAACTAGTTTTTATGAAAGAGCTTTCGAGTTATACAGGGGTGCCACAGAAATCGCTTAAGCTTGAATTTCACCTATATTTGTATGAAATTTAAGTGAAATTCAAAATCAATTCAATTCGAATTTTGTTCTTTCAATTTTCGGAGTTATTGCGACGTTTTTCAGTATTTTTCGAAACGAAGTTATCAAGTTTTTCATTTAGTTATTTTTATCTTTATTACTTTGTGCACAACCCTCGTCTGCACTGATGGGCTCCACATAATTGGGATCGACTTGTTCCTTGGGATCGCATAGGAATTCATAGTCACTATTCCGACCGGCTGCGCAATCCTGGCCAGGCACATCACTCACTTCATAGGGCGGCATATCATTGACATCGGCACGGGATAAATTACAGATCATGGTCACCGTGGAGCCTCCATTTGGATCTAGATTCTCGGTTAAACGCACCGCACAACCCATCCGATCCCCTCTGTCCTGCAGCAGAGGAATATAATGTCCCACACAGGTGCTGAAAATCCAAAAATAAAAAAAAAAGAAGAGTAGGGAGTAGGAAACTCACTCACCCGTTGGCCTTGGCCTTGGACTTGGGAAGTATGTGATTGTTGGCATCCATGCGACAACCATCAAGGTCATTAAACCATGTGGGCACAACGATGTCAATCAAATCCTTGGCCACATTCTGGTAATGCTTCACAGTGCCCGACAACTCAATCGTGGCCACATAGTTGTACTTCTCCATATTCGAGCAGAGTTTCTTATAATCGCAATTGTGCACCAACACCATGGCCGAGTTGGCCAGATCCTTATCCCAGCCCATGGTGGGCATACGTGATGCTGCCGACATGTTGTAGTACAAACCGCTTGCAACCACATTGCGAAAGACGTTCACATTCTGGAGTATGTTCTCCCTCAGTGCGCCATTAACCTTGATATAACGATGCACTCCCAAGCCGCAAGTCTTGGAAAATACCTATAAATTGGTGCGAGTTACCAAAAAATCCAAATAAATTCACGGTCATTTGTCTTACTAATCTCTTGATGCAGCCCACATATAGAGTGCCCTCTGCACAATATGTCTGGTCACAAGTTAGGCCACAGTCCGAGCAGAGTCTGCCCTGAACACAGCTCACGATTGCCAGTAGCACCAGCAACTTGGCTATCATATTTCAGCTTGAACTTCGTGGACCAACGTGGCAACAATCAATGAGAGAGCTTAACTTTTGGCTTAATGCAGCTGATCAGCGTAGCCAAATGATTTGTTAACAATTCTCTGCAGCTAACAGCATTTAATATGCCTATTATTTTTCTCTTACAGCTAGAGAAAGACAAGTTTCCAACCATTCTATTCCGATTTCCAATTTCGCAACAATTTCGCGGAAATATATTATTAACAAGTTGACAATTTTCTGTTTCAAACAAATTTTAATTAGAATATGAAATTCTTCATTTTATAATCAATTATATTTCTGTAGTTTTATTTTTGGACGGAAATGTCTAAGATTATGCTTGACTTTTTTTGTTTTATTTTCCAATTTATTGGATTTGCGAAAATTCTCTACGAATTTCTAGCAATAAGTTCAGCTGTCAATTTTCAGCCAACTCCTAGAAGTATGCTACAATTTTTTAATGTGAAATTCCACACAGCGCATTTAATCAACAATTGTAATTAAAATGAAAAAACAATTTTCATTCGAAAATTAACATTTGTCTGAGTTGTTTTGATTTGTAAATGCTGCAAATTATGCTCAAAATAACATAATTTATTGCAAATCACACATTTTATTAACACTTTTCGTTTCAAGCTTTGTTCTTATGTTCATAATATAAATTAAATTTAAGTCGCTCTTAACATATTTACATCACAAATACATGTGTGAATAATGACTAAGGAAATAATGTATTGTGTTGATAACAATGAATGGCTTTTCACGTTGTTTCTTTGGGTGCTCAAGCACATATCGTATATATATGTATATATAAGCTCCAGCTTATATATTAAGTTGTATCGGCAGCTGTAAAGCGTTGATTAAATTGTTTTTGGTCGATAATTTGTGAATCGTCGGAATGCAGGCCAAATTCATAGATGATAGATGATAAACAGATCAAACGAATCAATAGTTGGGATTGTAGGGCATCTGCTTCTCATAGCCGGCGGGCACAACGCTGGGTGCAGAGTTCGCCATGGCCGCGTCGTATGATGGTGGATTCATATTCGCCGCTCCAGCGCCAGGAAATTGTTGGGCAAGCGGATAGGGAGCCCCATGTGGTTGCACTGGCGGATAGGGTGCAACATGTGGTTGCATGCTGCAATTAAAGAGCAGAATGTAATCCAAGTACTTGATTTTTATTAGTGGTAATCTTAATTAAACTTACCCAGGCATCGGTGGCTGTGCTGAAGGCATTGGCATAGGCATCTGCACGGTTACATTGGGACTACACAAAACAGAGAGAGACGAAGGGGAATTAATTATTACTCATTATTGGCATTTGCTGCACTCAAGGCTTACCCCGTTGTCTGTGCAGGATATGGTGCACTATATGTATTGGTTTGATAGGTTCCTGCGGGCACTGTTGTCACTGGATAACCGCCAGGCGCTGTGTGTGTTGCCGATGTAACCACAACGGGTGCTGCAAGAAATAACAAAATCAAAATCAATTCAATTAGTTGATCAGTTAACGTTAACATTGTTTATTTAAGCAATTACTTTGTTCGTTCAATATATAACCCACATTGCTAGATGCCTGTGCACGACGTCTTAAGCAGACGACAGTCGTGATTAGCACAAATAGCATAAATCCCAGGGATAAACCTATTATAAGTCCCACTGCCATTTTATTTCAACGATATCCAAATCCGAACTCGCAATCTTTCACAATCGTTGCCTTTGAGATGACAATGCCAACTGCGTGCTGAGTACACTCATTCAGTCTAGTCATTATACTTCTAAAGTATACAAGTATTGACAGTGACTGATAAGCATTATACGCATGTATTATTCTTCTTTTATCAAGAATTTCCCGTTCGTAAAGTTACAAAGAAGAACACGAGTTAACAATCTTAAAATAACAAAATAAAAAAGCTTTTTCCCACTTGCAGTCAGTTGAAATAGTAATTTTGCTGTGTTCAGACTAGATACAAGCATTTAAAAAGTCAATTGTTAAATTATAAGCATTAGATAAAATTAAAATACAAACTTTACCACTTTGCTGTATTGCCAATTGTTTCTTTCTCTTTATATAAAACGACAAAGCAGCCATTCCAAAAGTAAAGGTGAGAATCACAATAAAACAAATGAACCAGATGAAAAAAACCTCCATTGTAGCACTCTCCACAAAAACCCAAAGCAGACTGACTCTCAAACAAATATTTTTTAAGTTTTTTCCTATGAAAAAAAAAACCCCCCTCAAGCCAATTACGCGTATCTTGTATAAGCCAACATAAGCTCTTATTAATTTATTATTCACCATACTTTTGTTGCTTATTTCGATTGTTTTCATACATTTTATAAACGCAGACACTGCAAGCAAATTTATAATATAAGAGAGAGAACTAAATGATTAATAAGAGAGCAACACAATTAAAAAGCAGAAAAACTGAACTAGTTTCGTGTTTAAAAATTAACTTAAATAATTTCCACACCGATAAGTTGTAATTTGTGGAGCTATAAATAGTAGGGAAAGTTTTTTCCAATATACGTGTTATCAGCTCCTTATCAACAGACACACACACACACACACACACTCAGACATATCATACACATATAGAAAATATAAGTCAACTCATTTTCAGACCTGCGCCCTTCATCAACTTCGCTCGCCGGTTGCGTCCGCGTGTTAGAAAGACCGCCATGGAGGTCATAAAAAATACGGATAGAGTAAAGAACAATATCCAATAGATGCCGGCATTATCCATAGCTAAAACTGAATGAAAGTCTAAACAATCCGATACGAACAACGCCAGAAACGCGCAAAGACTAAAATAAAAATGCACAAATTACGTTCAAGTCCAAGCGAGATTAGGAAAAACAAAAGCACAAGTCATGCCATTTATTTGCAGCAATTGAAAAGGGCAATCTGAAGAATCATAAAGATAAGAAGGCCAAAAACAACTTGCCAAAAGCTTTTTCAACTCACTCAGATCATCCAAAGTTTTCACACGTCGCTGTTGACGCTTAAAATGCAGTGCATAGCTGATCGTACCGAAGATCAGGCAATAACTACAGACCTTAAAGATCAGCCTTAACAAATGCGTAATCAGTATCAAATGGGAATTGTAGCTGTAATCGGAACTGGACTCTATCGACAGCGTAGAGTTCGGCATTCTCGGGCAGTTCGAGCAAAACTAAACTCAGGCAAACTGTCTAGTCCATGAAATTAGTCAACTATTAAGCTTATCCATAAAATTAATGAGGAATCTAATGCACAATTAATTTAAACATCAATTCATTAGAGGTCAGCTCATTCAGTGTCTCTCAGGATTAATGTTTAACCAATATCTATAATAAACAATTATAACTGACTGTCACAATTATATTATACTAAGTGCTATTTGCTTTAAAATGACTTTTTTCAAGAAAAATGTGATTGGAATTTAAAAATAAAGTAGTTTATTTAATTTATACCTTATTCTTATTTTTAGATTATAGAACTATAATTTGTTACTTTGAATAATTTTCAACTCTATTGTATACTTCAAAGTTCTATTCAGGTGGAAATCTTCTTATATTTATTTCATTCTCTTCATGTTTACTTACATTTATTATAAATACAAATTTATCAGTTCAACACTTCTATACATACACTTCATAAACAAGATTTAAACAAACAAAAAAATTCCTAATAATTACTTTGTAATAATTATGAAATCACTTGAACTTTGTGTAATTTGTTCTGTTTTTTAATCACTTGAGCTCGTTTTCCATCTTTGTCTATAAGCCAGGCATAAACAATAATTAAACCACATAGTATAACTAAAACGAGCGCTTCATAGATTATAAAGTTATAATCAAGTTGCATTCGCTCGGTTAAAAATGCCCAATATGCTGTTTCAAATACGGTTGCATTCATGTTGAAGGTCTAACCCGAACTCCGAATGATTCACTCGATGTATGTACATTATAAGAACTCAAACCGAGTCCATGCATTAATTTAATAGCTCTATTACCACTAAGTAGTCGTATAAGTAATTTTCTGCTCCTCTTTTCGTCGACAATCAATAGATATGTTATTTGAACTCCCGTACTCACTTGAATCATCGGTTATTTCTATACTATCATGATTATTATCATCGATTTCAATGTGATCATAGCCATCAATATCTCGATCTCTGCCACAACAACAATCCGAACCGTAACGCAACATGGCAACAATTATGAGAAGAAATATTATAAAATAAAGACCAATCTGCTTATTATCGAGAACCATCGAGCGTGTACTGTACTTATACTTTGAAAACAGCGAATCGACTGAAGCATTGTGTGGAAAATATACTTATTGTAATACTGCATTATTGAATTTCATGCTATATAACTTATCGGGGTTACTTGAAGAATGTATGATTAATCAGTCAATGCACAGCATCAGCGGGTACATATTTATTTATGGGCACTGAGTGGAAAGTTGCTTTAAATGAGATTAGCACTAAGTACACTTTCAATGCTATATTGACGAATAAAAACGAATGTTTAATATTTTACTTCTCTGATTTGATTAAATAAATTCTTCATAATTGCATTATTATTATTAAAATCACTATTAAAATCTGGAAATAGCTTTCCTTGATCTATTTTAGAACTAAAATAGTTTTCATCTATGTATTAAATAATTCAAATACCAATAACAAATCGCTCCTCCGCATCATTGTTAACGTGACTTATTAGCTTATAACAACAGCAACAGAGCTGACAGACACCAAAAAGATAACAGAATATATCCATGAAATATAGGAAATATAGAAGAAAACTCTGATGCTGGATGAATTGAACACTTTGAAAGCAACTAATCGAATGAAACATTGACTTTTATGTCATATACTCATGCTATTGAACTTATCAGGGATACTTAAAATGCGAATTTTTAATTAGAATATGGGATTTTTTGGGGCTGAGGGGAAAGGTTACATTAAATGAGATTAGCATTAAATATTCTGTCAATGCAAACTTCAAGAATAAAAACGATTTCATAACTTTTATTTATATATATAATGAATTATTATGCTCAACATTTTTTTATTAATAATTAAATCACTTTCACTTTAATCATTTGAGCCAGTCTTATTACTATAAAGAACTCAAAGAGTTTATCTATTGATCAAATAGCTCAATTACCACTAAGTAGGGGACTACGTGCTTCCTCCTCCTCATTGTCGCTCATACAGTTACAACAACATTTCAGTAAGGCAAAACAACAGACGAAGAATACACACAAAATACATGCAATGGTAAAGTCATCCATGAATACGAGAACATGAGATGCAAAATAACTCTGATTTTGGATGAAATTAACACTTTGAAAGCAACGAAACGAATGAAGCGTTGTATTTTATTTGTGATATATCGAAGTTAGATAAAGAATGTATGATTCATAAATTTACTACGCCCTATAAAAGGTTTTGCATAATGCTACGATCGTATTGAATGTCTAATAAGAGCTCTAAATGATTCACTCAGAGATCATCTGTTAAATAATAAAAATGATTGCATACTTTTAGACTGATCAAATTCTTAGCATTATATAATCAATGGACAAAAGTATGCTACATAGCTTTTTATATTTAGACTGAAGTGAATCAATTTACAACAAAAAGGTATAATTTTAATTTAATTTTATGGTGACAAGCAAATAAATAATAGCCTCATTTCAACACAAATTTTTAAAAATGTACATTTTAATAAATGTAAATAATGTAAGTAATAATGTAATGTAATAATGAAAGTGGATATATTAAAGAGGATAAATTAATGTATTACTGTCGATTTACTTAATTAAATATATTGAAACTAATGATTAAAACTTAAATTTAAGTAAATAAGGTAATATGAAATATTATATTTTTATTTACTATTACAAATTCCATCAGAAGTTCTGACTTCTTTATGCTTTCGCCACTTGCACAAACAATTAAAACAACAGGCACCAAAAATAATGGCAAACACAAAAATCGCAAACGCAAAGAAAACTGTATCGCTCGTATGCCGGGGAAACGTTGTATTATCCTTGTGATGGTTTCCATTCAAAAAACTATCAGGAAAATGCCAAGTATCACCTTCAACGCGAACCGGAATCGAGTCTCCATCTAACGTTGCATATGATGCATGCATTCTAAGAGCGAAGAACTTAAACACGTTTGATTATTACGACGCGAGAATAGAAACTGACAATCAAGTTCACTAGATATGTTCAGAAAGCGAAGCTTGTAAACTGGAAAAGCCCATTGTGTCATAAAGTGGCTGGGGAACTGATTGGAAATTCTAATTGTAATTGCGCAATCGAAAAATAAAAAACCAAAATGCAAATTTCTCAAAGAGTTGAAAAATTGAGAAACCGTTGAATCACAGAGATAACTCAAAGACAAGTAAATTTAATTGAATTAATACACTCACTGGCATGTCGAAAGAGTTGAACGTACATTTTGACAACAAAGCAACAGCGGATGAAATGAATAGTTGCAACTGTGAAGACGACCGTCAACATTAACACGGCCAATGGCAGAAATGCCAGCCAATCCATAGCGGGCACTTAATCAAAATTCATTATCCGTTCAGCTCGCAACGAAATCACAAATGCAAATGATTCCCTTATAACATGGCCAACAGAACTCGGCCACTGCAATTGCCATTTACAGCCTGAAATGGGGCAGTAAATAAATATGTATAAAAAAAGCAGCTGCTATTGCCCGAGTTGATAAGAAACAAATCCAAGAATGAAATGAATGTCAAATCAAAAACAGTTGCTAAAGGACCTGTCTCCTTTATATACAAAATTGGAGCATACTTTTCAGCTGCAACGCATTATACAATCCTATAGCCTGGGATTGTCACTTGAAGCGTCGCCGTCTTGTCAGCGACAGCTAAGGAGGATGACAAAGGAATCGATTGAAGAACTTTAATCGGTTTCGCGTTCTTATTATTTGTAGCGATTGTGCGGTCATGGAACGCTTTATTTATAATGATATGCAAACAGTTCAGTTGTGGCATGCAACTCAAGTCAAATGCAAGCAAAGCTATGACAAAAGTCTTATCAGAAATAAAGTTCTATGTTCACTACTAAGGGATGTTATGAATATAGAATGGGTTTTAATTATAATTCTATTTCAACTTATTTCGTATAGTTTAAACCTTGTTCATTTCTTAATTATAACCTAGCTTGTTTAACGTAAATTATAATTTCATGTACTTATTAAAGAATAAAAACCGATACAATTCGTATTTTGGTAAATTCTATAATATTGAACATTCAATAAAATTAATTAAAGTTTTCAATACATATCCCGTGCTCTTTTAGAATAAGATTTCTAACACACATATGATTCTCGTATGTATTTTTTTAAGTATTTGTTTTAAGTGATTCATATAAATATGAATTTGCTATGATCAAGTAATCCATATTCTACAATAAAATTAGTTTGAGAATTATTATTCAATCATTTTAACGTCCATGTGACCTATTCTGTTGACTTTTCTCAAATTTAAAACTAGATTAAGTTGCCCCAAAGGTAACAGAAAGCCTGTTAAATAAAATTACAAATTTTTATAAAAAAAAAACAAAAGAAGAGAATTGTTATTGTCATTTGTTAAACAAAAGACATATCCTAAACAGTTTTATAATTAGATACAACAGGGATCCGAGCTGATGGATATGCCATCACATCCGCAATCAGAGCTGTTGCTTGTGGCAGCCTCTAAAACATCGCCTGTTATATCCAAAGTGGTTCCGACATCGTCCATGGCTAGAAAAGTTTACAAATCTTCAGTGGAAATACTCCAATGAGTTTGAATTTCATTTTCCATCGGTTTCTTCAGATTGTCGTGCATCATTTATAGATTATCATGACTTCAGCTGGGGACACTTGGTAGGCTATTAACTTATTATTGTTCATTGTTTATTTTTTTTATAGGAAATCCAGGTATTTACGTGTTGAAACATCCTTTGAACTCGGGTCTTCTTCTGAACAACACGATCTACAGCAAAGTGAAACACAAACAACAACACTCGCAAATAGAATGCAGCCAACAAAGAATATTTCTATCATCCTTTTAGAGTTAGAGCAATCGAAGACTTTCGCCTTACTCGAGTTTGCAAAAGCAACTAATTAAGTATCTGTCCGCGCTTCAACTCAAAGTAACTAGCAAAACCGCTAACAAGTTTAGCGGCTGCAAGCCAAGTTTGCCGGCCATAGAACCAGAAATAAATGTTGAAATAACATACATATATAAGATCAAATGGCCATAAAAAAAAATAAGCAAATGTGCTTAAAATATATGCTGAGACTAAAATGAAGAATTCTCCTTTAATAAATAATTTCGTAAGCAGAGCTAAAAACAATCAAAGACGTTCTCCTAGAATATCTCTTCGTATTTCGACCCGATAAAACTTAAAAAAAATTAAAAGCAACAGTATGTCGGATTGTCTTACCGGTTGCAAGCCAAAACATTATATTTGCAATACTAATTTTCAGTACAATTGAGAAAGCAACAATTAAAATTGCGTCACAATTCTTGAACAATTGTCTGCGATTGCCGCTGAGACTTGTTTAAAAACAAGTTTTAATAAAAAAGGCAACTTTGACATTTAAAAGTATATGTATTTTTGAGCGTTATGAACAGTTGAACAAATTTTAGAAACAGTCTGTAGAGAAAGTATGTGTTGATCTACGTATACATTGCAGTTGAAAATTCTATACGGTTGTATTTTTTAAATATTTATGTTTTATCATAAATTCCAATGAATAAAATCAAGGTCTGCTAAATACAACTGTAGTTTATTATAAATTTAAAATTAAAACCCTTTTTAATTTTTAAACACATTAAAGGATATCTCACAGTCGCGCACACTTAATTGTATAATTCTTACTTGTATCTTGTAGCTGGCGTTTTTTGACAAAGTGTCGAATTATGACCGTCAAGAAGCCAATGAGAACAACAACAAATAGACAGATCAGCACAATTGTTGAGATTTTCAAATGGAAATCGGTTGGTTCATGTGCCATTTTAAATGATATATAAATAACTAAATTATTAATTGATTAACTGATTTATTAATTAAAAACTATAAATTCGAATAATGTTCATTTGTTTCAGTCTAAATTCACTTTCAAACTACGCGTTGTGCATTTCTGTCACATTTGGCGGTCAATGAAACACAACGAAGGCGATTTCTTGTTTTAAAGTAATTTTGGATGTTTGGATGGCTTGAAATTGGAGTATGATAAGATATGGCAATTAGCCTGCGACGTCACAAAATCGAACGGTCCCCGATTATGAGCTGCGAATTAGCCCAAAGCGCAGTAAAATTATAAAAGTTCTAAAGTGGACACAGAATTTACAACTATGTTGTGCGTCAATCGAATTCGAATTCAGATTTTTGTAGCGGTTTCTTTTCTTTTCTGTTTATTTATATTAGCCAATTAGGTTTCCTAATGGAAAATGCTTAAGCCCAATTGATACTCAGAACTTCCTCGTATCGCCCATGATAATCTTTATTTGGGTTCGACGTCTGTTGACGTCAGTAATGAATAACAAACACATTATTCAATTACACCAAACTCGATCAGTCTGACATAATACAGGTTCGAATGAACACCAACTAATCTTGTTAAACGTGCAATTTTAAAGTCTATATCGCACTGATCAGGGGGTTTTCCTTTTATTGTGATAACTTAATATAACAAAATCAAAACCATTCAAAATAGGCAGTTCTTGAAGTTCAAGCCACTTAACGCGGCACGTGATAAGATTTTCCAAGTCCAATTTCGGACTAAAACATTGTAATCTTATAGTCTTTCTAAGAAATCATCTTATCATGGGAAAACTTGTTTATAACAGCATATATTTTTAGGCATTCACTCACTGTTGGTCACCACTGTAGCCGTTCCCATTCGCATTTTACGCGATCTAAGTATTCTCAGAATGGCGATCAGCACACAGACACAGAAAATAACCAAAATTGGTATCCAAACACCCAAATATAGATAAACCATATTGATGGAGCAGAAATCACGAGGAACTCCGCGTGGGGCTTTAAAGTGTTTGAAATTCCGAGGTGTACTGAACGTTAATTATCAAGTGAACTCAGCTTGAACTTTAATTTGTTATCAATTTTATTATTTATCTATTTCAAAAGGGAAATAAAGAACCCAAAGTTTATCTATTATGGCGCTACATTTGATAGGGTATATGGAATATAATAATAAAGTGGATTCTAGCGACGAAATTCTTAAAAATATTCAGAAAATAATAACTAAAGATTTTGAAATGTTAAAAAATATACATTTATGATCAAATAAATCTAAACAAATAATAATAACTACACATTTTATATAAATGCGACATTCGTACGCATTCAAAGTGAATTAAAACAAGTGCCATGACTTTATTTTATTTTGACAAAAGGCGAAACTTATAGCTCTTGATTAGCACTATAACTGGTGATAAGGCTGATTTTGGGCAATTGTTCGTATTCAAGATAATTTAAAAAAAACGAAGGCATTCGCACGCGACTCAAACAGAAGCAGATTTTCGGCGACCAGTTTCAACACTGATTTCGGCAAAACGTGAACGAATATTTTGATGCAATTAATTTTAAAATGGAATGCATTCATTTATCTAAAAAATACTTTTTGTTTTATTTTAAAAATATTAAGTCGATTTTTTTTTAATTTGATTTAAATCACTGTCGAATGCGACATTTCGTTCTACAAAATATTTATGTTATTTCTGTCTCTCTTTTTTTGAATTCTATATCGAAACAGCTCGAAAAACTTGTTTTAAATTAAACTTTTAATATATTTTTATGTATTAAAATGGTTTATAATACAATTTTACTATCTTTCTTAGTGTAATCGATAGAATACAAGCGGTCCATTTTGGAAATCAATTTTTAAGAAAATGGGCAAAAAAATATACAAAACGTGAATTTATTACAATGTAGAATCTATATGTTCATCCTATTGAATTTCTTCTAGCGTATATTGCTTAAATAAATAAGTTGAATACATTTTTGAAAAAAGATTTCGCAAGATGTGAGTTTTCAATTTTACGTTTTTGGCCTCGGTTGACATTTCTGTGGATATGCCCATATATATTATAAATATATAAATATATATTTCAAAAATATTTATTTATACTTGTATAAATATTATAAATGTAAAATATTTTTGAAATGTTATAGTTATACATTTATGATTAAAAAAATGTAAAAATTCAATATTTATAAAGTACTACCAAGTAAATCATATTGTATTAAATATTCGGAATGTATTAATAGTATATTATTATTTATATTTATTTTTATACATATTTATAATAAGTAGGAAAACATTTATTTGTATACCGAAACTTCAACTATTTTATAGCGCCCAGACAGTACGATAATCGAATAAAAACCCTTAGATAAGATAGAATACAGTTGACTTGATAATTATTAGTCATTCGCCGATTGATAACATGTACGTATTTACATAATTATAATTAAATAATTGAAATTAATGCGATATGATATCATGATAATGATGATCAGATATGAACAAAAAATAAGACAAAGACAAAGTGTCATTTGCCTTTGTTTACGAAAGAGATTGCTTGGCAATAAGTAAAAATAACAAACAAACAAAAAACTATAAACAAAACATGAAAATACATAGCATTAAATATAGAGTAGACGAGAGATAAGAAAAAAAAAACTAAACAAATTCATTGAAGGGATTGAGAGAATTCTAAATAAAATAAATGTATTTTATGATTAGTCATAATAAATATTGCTTCCTATTCAGTTATCACCACGGTTGCCACAATTGGCGTTTTTGCGCCAAAACTGGCTCTTCTTTGTCTTGTTGGCGCAATGGGACTTATTTTTTCGAATTGGCTCCTTTTTTATCAGTTCAGAATTAGGTTTTTGTATGTTTGTTGTGTATTTTGTATTTTGTTGTGTTGTTTGTTTGTTGAAAAGAAGAACTAAAACGGAATATTGAAACAGAAAGCGAGCGAGCCGCGCATTTGTCACTCGCTCCTCCTCCTTGGCGGCCATTAAAACTCACACCAAATAGCTAGCCGGACCGCTCCTTTGAGGTATGGTCATACCGCTCGCACACTGTCCTAAACTGTGCTAGAAACGTTTTCTGCGCCATCTACTTGCTAATTTAGCGCTGTTCTGCGCTCCTGTCACCCGATTTTAGTTTCTACCCAATTTCTATTAGTTTTTCAACTCATAGAATTTGCGGCCACCGAAAAACTAACTTTTTCAATTTTTAAACTAGAATTTTGAAACTTTTACCAGAACTCTTGTTGGACTTTTCTCGAATTTACAATTTTGTTACTTTTTGCACTTTTTCTAACTTCGCCACGCGAAGAGCTAACGGCACCAAACCAACTCTAGATTGAACTTAACTAATTTACAGAATTTTGGATTTTGTTCCTTTTTTCAAATTGTTTTCATTGAATTTTTAATTGATTTTGGAAAATTCGAAATTTTCACTTCAAATTTGGCGCGCACTAATACTCACACAGACACTAATACTTGCACCATTGGCGGAGAAAAAGTCACTAACACTTGCAAACTAACAGAGAAGAGTGCTAGAGTGTTAGTGTTATACGCGTTAACAGTGTTGCAATGTTACTTAACATTGCTTTTGCGCCTTTTTGGCTAATTTTTTGTTTGTTTTTGGCTCAATCAGATATTTTTAAGTGGCAACCGTAGTTATCACATGACCACATACACATATATGCAAATATAAATTTACATAGTTGTACGCATGTGTGTGTAATTCCCCCTCCTCAATTAAAACTATCTATGACTCATCATGGAACAAGATTAAATTGGATTCAACTTACTTGACAACACTGTGCCACGCCGCTGGCTGGAGCAGCAATAGCCACAGCAACTCATAATGAGGAAGGTCAACAGGAAGAACATAAAGATGCCCCAGAAATCCATCGCGAATCCGTCGTCCAAATCCGTCCACACCCGAAGGTTTTCGTGATCACCCACTGTTCATTGCGAAATGAAATTGATAAGAAAGATATACACATATACTATGTATATAAGTGAACAAACTGCAAGCGTACTCACGTTTTATGCCTTGTTGATGCGCTAAAAAGGTTTGTTAATAATTTATAAATTCCACTTGTTGCCACTCGTTTGTTTTAGTTGTTCTTGCTCCCTCGTTTGCTCTTGTAATTTGCAAACGTGTAATTTTATAAATATGTGCTTAGAGCTTATTAATTCAACCAAGTTCACCGTATTGAATTAACCAAATCAACTTAATAACACGCCTTATCTTATCTACTATAAAAGTGAAAGATTAGTAATCTTTAACTTCTCTCTGGTTGATAATTGATACCGTGTGGCCAATTTAGTAGAGGTCACAAAATCATCTGGCAACCCTGACTTAAAAAAGGTGGCAGCCCTGGCTTACCGAAAAAGTCTCACCGATAGTTTTGGTACGTGGCAGCCTTGTAACCACACAAAAAGGACGATGTCAGATTTAAGTATTTTTTATGATTTTATTTTTCATATTTCCTCTGATTAGGAAACGAGGAGTGCCGAACTCGCAAAATTCATAATATTATCGCCTTTATTGTATTGTTTCAAAATAAATGTAAAAAACAAAAATAAATTTACAATCAAATTGACAGTTGTGTTTCGAAAAACAGACAAGAGGTGGCGCTAGCCAATGCCAATTGGCAGTTGGTTCATTTCGCAACACTGCTCAACAGAGCTTTGTTTAGTACGCACGCGAACAGCTGTTGCCTATCGATAGCTTATCGCAATATCGACTTACACAAAATTCTGTGAAAAAATCAGGAAAACATAAAAAAAACTTAAGGTGAATATTATTATAATAGGAAAAATAATTAATTATTTAATTGAATAAGGTAGAATAACGCTAATGATAACGAGTATTTGGTTTTGTCCATTTAATCGATAGTGAGGTTCTTGCTTAGTGTTTGTTAGAAGTACTACACACTTATACATACTGCTTTGCCATTTTTATCATGGCGATTTCTTTTTGACATTTGACTACAACCGGGCGCACGTGTTTTTCGGGCTAAGCTCTGTGCTAAATTATAGTAAAATCAAAGTAATTTCCGATTGTATTTTGACACACATCTAAACGAACGAAAATTTACTAACAAATTTGTATATTAATTGTTTGATTGTGCGCGTGTGTGCGTGTGTACATTACAGATGAATCCAGAGAAGCTTAAGAAGTTGCAGGCACAGGTGCGCATTGGCGGCAAGGGCACCCCACGCCGCAAGAAGAAGATTGTGCACTCGACCCCGGCGACCGATGACAAGAAGTTGCAGTCATCGCTGAAAAAGTTGTCAGTCAACACCATTCCCGGTATTGAGGAAGTGAACATTATCAAAAATGACGGCACCGTCATTCATTTCAACAACCCAAAGGCGCAAGCATCGCTGCCCACGAACACTTTCGCCATTACCGGTCATGGCGAGAACAAGACGATCTCGGAGATGCTGCCAGGTATTCTGACGCAATTGGGTCCCCAGGATATCAATCAGCTGAAGAAGATTGCTTCGGAGATTGCCAGTAAGAGCAGTGCTGCTGGTGGTGCTGCTGCCGCCGGCGCCGCTGCTGCTGCGGCTGCAGATGCTGCCGATGATGATGTGCCCGATCTGGTTGAGAACTTTGAGGAGGTTGCTATTGCTGGTGCCAGTGCCGAGCAGGCCAAGAAATCTGGTGAAGTTGCGGCATCTGCCTAAGCAGCAACAACAACAAAAACCACAACAACAACAACACATACAAACACACACATACACTGCATACTGCGAACAGAAGTGGAAGCTTCTCTTCTTCTATTGGGGGTCATACAACAACAACAAATACTATAAAAAAAAACAAAAATAAAGGCATCCGAGTGATCGCTGAGAACAGAACACACATAAAATATAATAATTATATTAATATATTAAGGGTATTTTCAACTTTAAAAATAGTTATAGTTGGAAGCGCGCGCAGCATAACAACAAAAATATATATATATATGTACAAGAAAAAATTATGTATTTCCAAGCGATTAAAGCACGTTTCCACTACACATACAAACAAAGAAAACCACCACGTTTCCACTGACTAAAAACGCCGCATTCTTTTTGATTTGCCTCCCACAAACACAAAACAATTAACATAAATAACATACATATACAACAAATCTAATAGTATCTACAGTTTTGATTATTTTAAATATTGTGAATGTGAATATTCAAAGTGATGGACAACGGACGACGACTAAAACACTCCAGATAAAGTCATTGCCAGTTGTGTGTGTGCGAGGGAGCAGCAGCAACCATGTTGAGAGCGAATATATTTTTAGCATTAGCATTACTTTCTCCTATCCTTCTCCTCCAACAACAACAACAACATGTAAGAGAGCCAAGCTAAGAGTAATCTACCCCCCGCCGCCCACACCGTTCCTTCCTACAACAACTCCAAACTTTGACTTTATGTTCATATAACAATAATAAAAACAAAACTTTTTGGATCGAGTGAATCACAATGATGCAACGCGAAATTGTACCAAAATTGTTAAAAACATCTTTTATAATTTGTAAACTATTTTTTTAGACTATCATACATACATTAAAAAGAACTGTAAAAATAAAACTCATTCATATTGTAAGCATTTATTTCTGACTTGCATAACTCATGCCCCCACCGGTACGCACAAACACTCTCACATGCGTGTGCGTGTGTGCTTAGCAACGCCTTTTGGAATTAGGGGAGAGAGAGGGAGACGAGCAGAGTGTTGGATGAAGAAGCAGAAGCACGCGGCAGACAAAAAAAAACTTGTTGACATTGAAATTTGGGTTTAAGCTTCTCGCAGCTGTTTGAAGTTTAAAGAACATTGTGTTAAGGTTTTTGTGAATATAACCAACAACTACGTCGTTTTGCATTCTAAAGAACACACAAACTGTACTAATGAAGGCGGCGTATGAAAACGATTGCAAGCTATCAGGAAAATATGTACAGTGAATCAATAAAGTAAGTATGCAGTTGGCAAATCAAACTTTAGGCAATGAAAAAACATAAAAGCAATGCATTTACAACAAAAAAGTAAATATATTTGAAAAATATAAATTATTTACTTCATTTTAGGCACTTAAAATATTAAAAAAAACATAAACTCTTCAAATTATCGGAATATTAACGAAAATACCCTAAAAAATACATCAAAAAAGTATGTATGCAAAACCAATTTAATCCGTTTTTTAATAGTTTATACATAACTAAGTAACATTATTATAGTTTTTAATAATTGGTATGGTATCCCTTTTGCTTTAAAACTGCTTGGAGTCTGGATCTCATGGAGCATACAAGGTTCATGATTACACTAGGGGGTATATTCTCCCACTCCTCCAAGAGAGCTTTCTTTAAGTCATCCTTCTTATTAATCTTTCGTTTTCCTACAAGACGATGAAGGTGATCCCACAAATGCTCGATTAAGTTTAAGTCAGGTGACTGGGGTGGTGTTTTGAGCTGTTTTTTCACCTTATAAAGAGGTCACTCCTTTAGTATGCACGCAGTATGCTTGGGGTCGTTATCTTGTTGGAAGACGAAGGAGTCTCCAAGGCCAAGTTTCTCTGCACTTTGGTGTAAAATGTTCTTTAAAATGTCCAAGTATCCAAGCCTGTCCATTATCCCATGGATAAATACCTGCTTGCCTACTCCAGATGCTGCCAAACAACCCAAGACAATGCCGTCTACCGTACCAAAAGACTTTCATTTGCGAAGGAGCATGAATAAGCAGACCAAAGAACCTGGAACACCCTCATATTTTCATATAAGAGTGGGTTCAACATCCAAGGATCGGATGGATATACAAAAGTATGGCCAAAAGTAAATTCCAAACTGGAGCCACGGAATATGATGGGCACAGTCAAGCACGGTAGCGGGTGTATACTGGTCTGGGGTTGTTTGGCAGCATCTGGAGTAGGCAAGCAGGTATTTATCCATGGGATAATGGACAGGCTTGGATACTTGGACATTTTAAAGAACATTTTACACCAAAGTGCAGAGAAACTTGGCCTTGGAGACTCCTTCGTCTTCCAACAAGATAACGACCCCAAGCATACTGCGTGCATACTAAAGGAGTGACCTCTTTATAAGGTGAAAAAACAGCTCAAAACACCACCCCAGTCACCTGACTTAAACTTAATCGAGCATTTGTGGGATCACCTTCATCGTCTTGTAGGAAAACGAAAGATTAATAAGAAGGATGACTTAAAGAAAGCTCTCTTGGAGGAGTGGGAGAATATACCCCCTAGTGTAATCATGAACCTTGTATGCTCCATGAGATCCAGACTCCAAGCAGTTTTAAAGCAAAAGGGATACCATACCAATTATTAAAAACTATAATAATGTTACTTAGTTATGTATAAACTATTAAAAAACGGATTAAATTGGTTTTGCATACATACTTTTTTGATGTATTTTTTAGGGTATTTTCGTTAATATTCCGATAATTTGAAGAGTTTATGTTTTTTTTAATATTTTAAGTGCCTAAAATGAAGTAAATAATTTATATTTTTCAAATATATTTACTTTTTTGTTGTAAATGCATTGCTTTTATGTTTTTTCATTGCCTAAAGTTTGATTTGCCAACTGCATACTTACTTTATTGATTCACTGTACATAACAAAATAATAGCAATTCAAAGGTGAAAACTTTACACTCATGCATACATACAGACATTTGTATATATGTTAATGTAAATGTATTTGTGCGTATGTGAGGCTGGTTTTTGTTATTCTATAATATTTCGCCATGAGTCACGCTTCCCCTTTATCTGTTCATTACAAAATAAACACATTTTAAGTGTGCGAATTGTGTTTCGTGAAGTTTCTATCAACAATCTGCGGTTAATCCTTATCAAATTGTGCAAGGCCTTAAAAATACCGCAATAATTGCTGCAATAATGGGTTGAACAAAATGTTTAGAATAACCTAGAACTATTTGCCATATAGTATATATTTATAGTTTAATATATGTATAAGAAAATACATTCTGTGGTTTTATTTAACTAAAAACAATAACAACTTCCCCTTTTTAGTGAAATCGAAAGTTGGCGCTCGTTTAGATAACGATTGCCACACATCGACATATTTCTATCGATAAATGCCGCACAGCGGTGCCAAAAAATATCTATCGATACATATCAATATTATATCAACAACCCTATTTTTACGTGGCTTGAAAAAAAACAATTCACAGGAAATTCGACTAATTATTAAATTTAATGTAATATTAGTTGATGCACCTGTGGCAAAATTCAATGTGCATAGTGCAAATACACAAGCAGCATTAAACCAGAGAGCCAAATGAACTGTAAGTAGCCGCATATTGCAAAACTCGGCGGGATTCCAACTGCAACAGGAGTTCTTCGATCAAAACATCCCTTTCACTTTTAATTGCAAGTCGAAGTTTGCTTGCACCCACGTAGCTGGTTTTCAAGTGTACATATTAAAAAGTGCAATTGTCCACGCAGCTGATTTTCAGTTTGTTATTCAATGCTCAACACCTTCCCCGCCAATTGGAAGAGTGGAAAACAAAATACAAAGAAACACAACAAAAGAAAAGGCGCAACATCAAGTGTTGTGGTTCGTTTGGCTTTGTCATAATGCATACATACAAACATGCACACAAGTGGCTACATATGTATGTATGTATGTGTGGGCTCTAAAAATAAACAAAATTTAGCATATTGTTTTGAAAACAGCAAAAAAAGTACTTTTTGTATACGTCAACAAACCATTTTCTTACATAAACAGAGTGCAAATAAGCAAACATAAACAGTTGGGATTTGCCAAACACACACGCATGCATATGCATACATACAATTGGAAATCCCCCTGCGTTCGGTATCAGCTGTTTGCCATTGGCCAGCAGCTGCTGCTTGTTCTTCTTTGGCGTCGTCGTTCGGTCTGCTCAGTAACGGTTATTTCGCATTCGATTGAAATTTAAAGCGCGTCGCGTCGCATTGCTCTCTCTCTCTCTTCCTAGTTGTTTACTAGCTAAAGCTTGTTCTTCTTTGGCGTCGTCGTTTAGTCTGCTCAGTTACGGTTATTTCCAATTCCATTGAAATTGCAAGCGCTTCCTTTTTCTCTCTTTCGCTCTCTCTCCTTTTCTTGTTCTCTGGCTGACGAAACTGAAACTCTTTTGCAGAAATTTCTAGCAAATATTGCGTCAGTTAATGCATAGTATTTCATCAGCTACTTTTATAAAAGCAGCGCGTCCAACGAAGCCTCTTTTATTACGCTAAAGAAATGCAAGCGAAACGGATGCAGATCAAAACACAATTGCGGCAATTGGGCATAGGATAGGTTAGGATTACACACGCACATACACACACAAACATACATATTTATTTATTAATTAACTTTCTTTATCTCATTTCATGTCATGTTAAGAATCATCCTATACGCACAGCATCACTCACACAGTCAGGCAATGATTCCAAGGATATAGAGTCCAACAATCAGCTTAGTTAGAGAAACCCCAACCAAACATGAACAACAACAATCCAGCGCCGCCCCCTTCGGCGAATGTGGGCGTGGGCATCAAGTGCGCCCGCAGCAACATCTTCAATGTGGACGGATTGCCCACGCAGCTGCAGCAGCAGCTGAACATTGACTATGCCAGCATACGGGGCAAGGATGTCCTCGTGAATCCCACAGAGGCACAGCTCCAGCTGCTCAAGCGGCGGCTCCTCGATCGCATCGCGGACAGTTGCGGCGAGACAATCTATGAGATTGGCGTGGGCGAGGGTAAATCTCTACTGCACCTCACTCCAAGTTCACTCCTTAATTCTGTAATCTTTTCTTAGATGGCAGCGACAGTGGCCTAAATGCCGAGCAGTTTGAGGCCTCGATGGAGACGCTGCGTCAACTGTCAGTTGCCATTGATGCGGACATGGTCAAGCTGCGGGAGCGTCCGTCCGAGAAGGGCAAAATTGGGCAGTTTCTGTTGCGCAAGCATATCGACACCGCTGACTTTATGGAGATACGGTAAACGTCCGGATACAGTGCATCCCAATGGTCACTCAACAACTCTTTCTCTCCTGTTTATAGTGTTGCGGTGGTGGGCAATGTGGATGCCGGCAAATCCACGTTGCTGGGCGTGCTCACCCACGGCGAACTGGACAATGGGCGTGGCCATGCCAGGCAGCGTCTGTTCAGGCACAAGCACGAGATCGAAAGCGGACGCACCAGCTCGGTGGGCAACGACATCCTTGGCTTTGACGGCATTGGCAATGTGGTGAATAAACCCGATCATGGCCACCTCGACTGGGTCAAGATCTGCGAGAAGTCGGCCAAGGTGATCACCTTTATAGATTTGGCGGGACATGAGCGGTATCTGAAGACCACCGTGTTTGGCATGACGGGACACGCGCCCGACTTTGGCATGTTGATGGTGAGTGAAGTGACTTGGATTGGTGAAGATTCCGTCTCTGAAATCGATTCGAATCTCTTGCAGATTGGCGCTAATGCGGGCATCATTGGCATGACCAAGGAGCATCTGGGCCTGGCATTGGCCCTGGCCGTGCCCGTCTTTGTCGTGGTCACCAAAATCGACATGTGTCCACCCAATGTGCTCCAGGATAATATGAAGCTGCTCTTTAAGATGCTGAAATCCCAGGGCTGCCGCAAGGTGCCGGTGGTGGTGCGCACCCAGGACGATGTGGTGCTCAGCGCCACGAATTTCGTCAGCGAACGCTTGTGCCCCATCTTCCAGGTGTCCAATGTGAACGGCGACAACCTGGAGCTGCTCAAAATGTTCCTCAATCTGCTGAGCACACGCATGGCCGGCTCCGAGAATCTTCCAGCCGAGTTTCAAATCGACGATGTCTACTCGGTGCCCGGCGTGGGCACCGTCGTGTCCGGCACCTGTCTCCAGGGCACCATCAAATTGAACGATGTCCTGATGCTCGGCCCGAATGCGGTGGGCAGCTTTGTGCCCATCACCATCAAGAGCATCCACCGCAAGCGCATGAATGTGGAGCGCGTGCGTTGTGGACAGACGGCGAGCTTTGCGCTCAAGAAGATTAAGCGCGCCTATCTGCGCAAGGGCATGGTGATGGTCTCGCCGGAGCTGAAGCCGCAGGCCTGCTGGGAATTCGAGGGCGAGATCCTGGTGCTGCACCATCCCACAACGATCTCGGCCCGCTACCAGGCCATGGTGCACTGCGGCAGCATACGCCAGACCGCCTCCATAGTGCACATGTCCCGGGAGTGTCTGCGCACCGGCGACAAGGCCCACGTCAAGTTCCGGTTCATCAAGCAGCCGGAGTATATACGGGCCGGGCAGCGTCTGGTCTTCCGCGAGGGTCGCACCAAGGCCGTGGGCAACATACTGCGACCGATGCCACATGCAGCTGCCTCGCCCTATCGCCCCAAGCCGGCCAAGATGCAGTCGCGTGCCCACAACGGCAGCAACAGCGCCAGCAACCAGCAGCGGCACAACGGCCAAGGCTCATCCTCGGCAGCGTCAGCAGCAGCTGCTGGCAGCAAGGATCCTGGCGAGGACGGCAAACAGAATGGCGGAGATCGACGCGAGGGCAGCCGGCGGGGAGGCAAGCGGAAACGCAATAATCGCCCGCCAGCAAACAGCAGCTCATCAATGGCCGGAACAGGAGCATCTGGAGCCCCAGTCAATGGCGGCAGTTGCTCCAATCCGATGGAGCCAACCGCGTCGGAGCCAAAACAACAAAACTGAATCGTGTTTCGTTCGTCTTCGTCTTGAATTCAAAATTTGTTAGTTGTTAAGCTCCAAAGTATTTTGGCTAAATCCGTTGGTTGTGCGTTTTGGGATCGAGTTAGAGAGAAACTATTTTGCTACAGGTAACAAATCATCCCCAGGAGTCAACATATTAGCTCGGAATATCGTGTGTAAATTTGCTACAAAATTTATATTAATAAACGTCTTTTGTTTTCGTCCATGTAAAGAGAGAGAGAGAACGAATTTGGTAATGACTATTTAAGCCAAATTGATTATGAATTTTCAGAGCATAGAACTTTAAGCTGAATTAACGAATGATCTGTTCACATTATGATTTCATTTTCATTATTTTTCTACATTTAATATTATAGTTATTACGTTGAAGCGTATTTGAATTACAACAATAAATTAAAAGTTTGACAAACTCTAAAAAAACACTCAAATTGTTTTCAATGTTTTTCACTTTAAATTTAAAATTGATTTAATATTATATAAATTCAATTACACAATAATTCAACTAAAAGTTTGACAAACTCTTAAAATGTTGGCAAATTCTTTGATTGTAAATTACGAAAAATCTATTAAAATTAAAATACGTTTAATTACTCTTGCATAATTTTGTTTATGTTCCTAAAGCCTAAGCCATTTATATTAACAATAATTTAGTTGTTTTTCTTGTTTTTTAGCTCCTTCTTGACACCCTCCAGCTCCTGTCGCACATTGTTCTTGAACATATTGACGAAAGATCTGCAAGATTTGGTTATAGATACAATCTATCTATAAGGTAGTTTTGAGGAGCACTCACTTGAAGCGTTCCGGCGTCATCTCGTGTAGTCCCTGTTCCCTGGCCAAGCTCTTGGTGCGGTACATGAGGGAGACAACCACTTGGGCGGCCCGTCGCATGGGATAACTGTCGGCCATGCGCTGGATGAGCTGCTCGTTGTTGGCCAGATAGCGCATCAGCAGACGCAGCACCATCTTGTCACTCCTCTTGTTCCTCCTCCTCCGCCGGTCTCAACTAGAACTCGGTGTCCTTGTACTTTTTGATCAGCTGCTGTTTGAGCTTCAGCTGACTGCGCAACAGTTCCAATCGCTGCAGTTGCTCTTCCTTGTTGTAATCGATGCCCGGCAGCTGCTTTATTTGCTCCCGCGCCGAATCGAAGCGTTTCTGTAGCTCAAAGATCTAAAAAACAAAACAAAGAAACAGGTTACAATTACAGTGCATTCATTAAGTAAACACCCACCTTGTGATTGCAGTCCTGTGACTCTCGCAGCTTCACTGCGTTCTCGAGCGGATCCTTTTCCACGCTGCAAGTCGCAAAAAGTGTTATATAATTAAACAAAGTTTGATTTCTCTCTGCGCAGTTTGCACTGCAAATATTGTCAATAATGTTTTTGCCAACAAAACAAAGTTTGTTGCACTCACACACACGGCACGCACACTTATCCAATAATAATAACAACAACAACCGCAACAAAACAAAAACACAAACAAATTTACCAGCGCACAATATCGTAGATGATCGGCAAAATTTCGATGTCAAGCTGGTCGACTGTCAGAGGGCCGCCGATGCCGATGCCGTTCGATGTTTGCGTCTCTTGTGAGACTGTTGTTGTGGGCTCAAAAGGTGAATTTGATGTTTGCACCAAGCCGTCGGCAGTAAGTGTCGGTTTTCTGTCCTCAATTTGATTAATGGGCGATAATTCCATTATAATTTTGCGTTTTTTTGGAACGCGTCGGCTTTGGATATTTGTTTTGATGTCAATTATTTATGTTATCGATATATTTTCAAGCTATCGCAATTTCTGTCGTTGCAGTGTTGTAAAGTTCCCGCTTTGTCAACTGACATTTAATTTTGGCGCACGCGCGAAATTTTCAAATGCTGACGACCGACCTGAATTGAATGCGAAAAAAACTATGCACTAATTTTGATTGTTGTAAAACGGGTCTTTTAATTAAATTAATCATTTATCACCCTTAATTTGCACTATTCACATATCATTCATTCACTGTGTCGAGCCTTACACGAGCCTACGTTTTTACGTCTTTAAATTTATTTACTTATTTAATTGCCACAATTAAATTGATGATTGACTATAAAAAGAATAATACTGCCAAATTGCGCTAATTATTATAAATTAGCAACGACACATTTAATAACCGCTAATGAAGTCCACTAAAAATTGTTCATGGCAAATTAATTAAGACCAAAGTCGGCAGCAATTTTTTGTTTCTCGTTCAAAAATATGTAAGAAAACTGTCCGATCAATATCTTTAAGTGTGCATTTTGATTGCAACGAATGGCATCTTTGACTTTCATTGTGCAAAATAAATTAATTTCACTTGAAACCTTGCTATTGATGGCAATTTAAAAACAATTGAAAAATATTTAATTCCACTTCGCTCATTGCCATCAATTGAAGAAATGTACAACGAAAGCATTAAAAGCCTTATAAAACCAATTTTATTGAATGAATGCCATTTTTTCAGACAGGCCAGCAATTTCGGCAAATTCTTAAAAACGGCCTTTGTCAATTAAACTTTCAATTAACAAGTCGACCGACTTATGGATGAATGAACCAAAAAAAAAACACACAAAAATGTCAATGTCGGGAAATAATTAATGCGAATTAAACAGCGCCTTAGCAACATTCGGCATGTGTTTTATTTACAAATATCAATTATTTAAAACAATTTCAAGCTGTACATTAATTTACCGCAGCTTATCGCTGCTACTCCCAAATAATCAATCGTATAGACTTAATTTAAATTGCGCGCCATGTTTTGTTTTGAAAGTCTAGTATCGATAGTATCGAGACACACTCAGTCAGGTGCAGCGGTTGCTCTTTTAGTTGCTGCTCTTAAGGAATCGGATGGAGCGAAACAGCTGCTCAACTGTTGCGTCTCTTTGTTGTTGCTGTCTTCCTTCATTGTTTGGCAGGTGCAAGAGTCAGGATGCCATAAAACGAGTTTGTTTTCTACATTTGTTTTTGTTTTGGCACGCATAGATAGCGAGAGAGACGATGACATCTCTTGTCAGTGCGTGGCGATAACGTTGCTGCATTCCACTAGCATTTACATACAATATGCATTTGTTTGTGTGCCAGTGCGTGTTTAAAGAGCGCCAACTAGGCCCCAATGCTCTTTGTGTTGCAAGAGCGAGGGAGAGATGGAGAGAGAGAGAGAGAGTTAGAGAGTATCAAAGCGTCAGTCAGCTGGTAAATGCAGAGCAAGAGCTAAAATTTAATATTAGCGTGTGAGGCACGCTCACCAAAATCAGTACGTTTGCTTCCATCGGCTAAAACACAAGTTTTTGTGCGAGTGTCTAAACAACCATAAATAACAACAGCGTCAACAATAACAAGCTATTTGAGCGGTCAACCCATAACAACAACATCGATAACTACAACTACTGTTACAACAACACGAGCAGCAATAAACACGTCGGCGTTTTTAAGTTTATTAAAAAGAAGCGGAAAAGTTTAATTAGCGCGCATAGCGACGACGCCGCCGCAGCTTAAAACATATTTGTGTTTGCGCTTTTCCGAAGGCTCTCCCAGTTTTCCTTGCCTTTTATTACGTGTGCGTGCCAAAATACGTCATCGACGCGCGCAGCAAAAGTGCGAACGGCAACAACAACAACAACAATATTAGCAAACGGCAGCCATTGAAAGCTTCTGAGTGGGCAGCTTACACACATACGCATACACACATACTCACACCCACATAGAAATAGCTGTGCAAGCACAGTAGCGTACATAAAGGCCTATTGAATTGAATTCAATTGCAACTACAACACGAGCAATCAACATAAATCGAGGAAAATTTCGCTCTGTTTGAAATAATTAAATTGTTATTGTATCGAGCGACGACATTCACAGTGAAACGCAACAACAGCAACAGGCCAGTCAAGCGCGCAACACGTGTGTCAGAGCGAGACAACAGCAGTGTCATATTGAAAGAGCGCAGCAGCGGGTGCAAGTGAAATACGCGTTTGATAAAAAAAAAACAGAAATAACGGAGAAACAGCAAGGAAAAACAAAAGAAACAACGTCGCGGAGGCAGTAATCAAAATAACAGCAGATAAGAGAACGTGCAAAACAGCTGAGCAGAGCAGTGCAGCAAGTGTAATAAAAACAACAACAACAACATTAAGAAAACAATGCCCTTTCTCAATTGACACAAGAGGAACAGCAACAACAACAACAACAACAACAGCAATCAAAATTCGAACGCAGCGCGCGCACATTGTTGTCAATTAGGGAAGCAGCACAGTACGTTAGCGTAAGCAGAGCAGCCACGTCGCAGTCGCAGTAGCAGTCGCAGTCGCAGTCACAGCATCCACAGCACAACAACGACAATCAACTTGATCAACCATCAGCCGCAGTCGCAGCAGCAGTAGCAGTAGCATTCGCAGTCTCATCGTCGTCGTCGTCGTCCCCGTGTCCGTCGTAATCACAAGTTTTTTGATCGTCGTCGTCGGCTCGCGCTCGGTTTGCGTTGGGGCTTGTGTTTAATTCCGAAACTGAAACTGTATCTGTAGTTTCCCGCTAACGGCGAATATTCTCACAACTCATTGATATTTTAACCTCGTGTCCGTGTTGGTTGCCGCTCGACCAAGGTTCTGGCCACACAAAATGCTCGTCTCTTTGGGCTTTTCGAAGCCTCGCTTCGTCGGATTAAAAGTGCTCCTATAGCGCGAATTTAAAAAACGCCGGCAAAACATTTCAAAAAAACAATCCATCGAATTGGCAACAAGAAAATATCAAAGATATATAATCAATGAACCGCTGTTAAAAATATTTAAAAAAAAAAAAGTATAAAGAAAGAACAACAATAAATTAGTAAATCAAAAGACCAAACATTGCGCGCAAAGAAATAACAAAAACGAATCGAAAGAAAAAAAGAAAAACGATCGACTAAACAAACAAATCAGATCATTTTTTCGGGTTGTTAATTTGATTAATCAAATATTATACAAATTTGTACAATTAGCGTTATAACTCGAAAACCCGTTTTCGAAATCCCAAAAGTTAATAAAGTTAATAAAAAAAACTAAAAAGAAGTTAAATCAATCTCTAATAAAAACTTTATTGTAGCCAACTGACCAACAACCAATACAAATACAAATACCAATACATGTGCAAATACACCGACAGTAATACACGCAAAGATAACGCATACAAACGTGAAGAAGGCTTTTAAAACTTTATCAGTTGCGAGCAGCATTACCAATACAACAACAAACGACTTCTATAAATAACACGCATACATTGAAAAGCTGTTTCTCGCTCTCTTTCTCTCTCTGCGATTAAACTTAAAGCAAAAGCAGCGAAAAAATACATTAGCAAGCGATTTTCATGCTCAGTGGAAAACAGAATACATTTGAAACGCGTCTGGAATAGTTGTGTCTGCGGGTCTCTTCGGAAAAAATAGAAAATATACATAATATATATATATATATATATGCAATAATTATTATATATATGCTCATTTGTGTATCGAACGTGATAAAGTGTTAAACAAAGCGTCGTCGTCAACAGTGTTGAGAAAAAGATACATCAAAATCCAACAATAAAACAAATGAACATTTCGCGTGTTCAACTTTTAACTATCAAGAACTTTGCGCCTTTACCAAATTGCCCGCAATAATGTCTGCCTTGTGACAGTGTCTCAACAACAACAATATAAAGAATATATATAGAAAAATATATATTTAGTGGAAGTCGTACAAGTGCCACAACTATTTGGTTACCGCCTAATTAGAATGTCAAATATCTGACAGCGTGCAATACACATAAACAAAGCTCATAACTACACTGCGAAAAAAGCAGTGACAACAACAGCAACAAAAACTTGCAAAGAAAGCCCTGTGTAAGGAGCTTTCTCAACAACAGTTATTATAAATCACGCAAACGGTTTCAACACAAGCTCGCTATAATGTTCGCATCAATCTGACAGCGGTTTAAACGCCTAAAAAAAATCCAGAAAAAAGTTAAACAACAGTGCAACTTAGCTAAAGGAAACGTTCCCAATTCCAGCAAAAGGAAGAAGGAAACGCCGTAGAAGCAGCAGCAGAAGAGGAAGAAAGCTTTTCGGAAAACTTTCAAATTTTTGTGCATCCCCCAAAGTATCAGAACTTAACGATAAATGGAGAAATCTGAAATACGACTGCAACGCATGTCAAATGAATATCAATCGCAATCGAGTTATATGTATCTGCGGAACAAAATGCTGTTAAAAATTGAAAATACCCTACTCCGAAGCCATCGTCAGCGTGAGACAACTGGGATCAAGAAACTATACAATTCGTTTTTTGTGCTCTTTTAATTCGAATTCGTTTTCAACACCGCCGAAGAACGCACAACGAATTTTTTATCAATTCAAAAGCATAACTATTTAGTTGCAAAAAAGATTCAATTTGTAAAAAGAATTAAAAACTATAGATATTATATTTGGTTGTTAGTTGTATCCAAAATCAAAGTGCTGTGCTAAGAAAAAAAAACTTAAAAAAAATACAAAAAAATCAAAACTAGTGTCATTAAATCTTCTTTGTTGTCATAAACAATTTTAAAATATATATAAAAAATGTTGACCTAAATAAATAAATATATATAAAAATACATTTTTATAAAAATCCCATTAACAATTTTCTACTTCGAATATATACATATGTTGTATATTGTTAACAACAATAATTGGATAATACAAAATAATAATTAAGGGGGAAGAAGCTGCAAAAACTTGACAAAATTGCACGCGAAAGCTCGAAGGATACACCCTAAAACCCCGTGTTTCTTTTAACCGGGTGCGTATTAACGGTACGGTAATTGTGGCCAACAAATTCAAATTCAACAATAGACAAACCGATAGTAAATAAACAATAAACAATTTTGTTTTCGTGCTGTGTGTTCTGAAGAAAAAAAACAGACGAGTTTGGAAAGTAATTTGTTTTCATACCGAATGGCGCTTTCGTTTCTTTCGCAAAGTTCCGGCCTCTTGGATTTACAAAGCATATTTGATCCACAATATTCATTGCAACAACATCAACAACAACAACTACAACTACATTTACCATCACAACAACAACAACAACAATCATCTCGCACGTCAACGAAATTTGATTTAAGCATTTTCAACGATTTCGACCAAATGGAATTCAACAACAATTTGAATAGAAACCATAATCAATATCAGAATAATAACAATAATAATAATAGCATTAACAACAATAATAACCACAATACCACCAACAACAACAACAACACCATACATACGCACCAGGCCAACGGTGAAAATCTTAATCAGGTAAGTTCTATAATTTAAGAGCAAACAAAACTTGTTGTGTGAAAGTTTCAGCTTTCTAGCTTTAACCGTTTGGCCTACACGTTGATTCTCAGTCAGTTTTTTGAAAAGTTTCGTATCAAATGTACATAAAACTTTTTTTCTTTAATTTTTTGATTACATTGAAATATGTGTTTGTTTTCACCATTAATTAGAACGAAAATAAAATGAATGTATTAATGTATTTACAATAAATTAGAATAGAATAAATATCAAATAACAAATTGACTGGCACAGACAGGTAAACAAATGGACAAACAACTCTTGTCAAATGCGAATATTACGTAAATAAATCGGCTTGACAGACATATGATAGCCGCTACTTACGACTAAATACTATATCAAGATGGACTCTTAAAACATACTTATAAATAGCTAAAGTCCGTCGGCTTTAATTGGTCTATCATGGGGGCTATCTTGAAGCTTCGACAGGTCGTCCTCTTGTGGTTTTTATTTACACTCTACGCTTATCTTTTTCTTTGAAGCCAATAAAATGAAATCAAATATTACAAACGCAGACGCAAAGTAAACAAATATGTATGTAGAAATCTCAAATCTATATAGAGCGAAATGCAATGAATCGATTGTGGAAACGTTTGGCTTTCAGATTTTCTCAGCTCTCATTTATAAAATAGAAAAAAAAAGCGACAATACAAACAACAGAAAACTGAGTCTATCAAGGCACAATTCTCTCAAATATGTTTACTAGAGCGTGTATTATCAGCAAGGTTTAGGACCCCTATAGCATTTTAGGTAGAATTGAGTGATAATGAGACATTGAGTAGACATTTTAATTGAATAACGAGCTAAGCGTTTCGAAAATGTTCAGTTTTCAAAAGTTTTCTAGAGACAAGGATCTAAGATGCTGTTGTGTTCTTGATATACGTACTTTTTCCTTACCTTGAAATGGAAATATTCATGTACTTTCAATTAAACGCTTTCTTTTAGATCCAAAATCGTCATTTTATCAGCGGTTATCATCATCAGCATATTGGATCGGATTATGAGCAAGTAATTAACTTTGTTGACTCACCACCGAATTCTGAGGAATCTTGGACAGGTAAGGAAATATTCATTTGTGTTTTTAAGCTCATCAAAACAGCAAAAGTTCATCGAATCCATTCAATCAATCAATCAAATCATCGCTTAGAGCTATGCAATATTGGCTAATCGATACGTTTCGATTCGGTTTGTTATAATGCAGACGCACAGTCCAAGGAATCACCAGGACCCCAAATAATCGACGTTAGGACAATTTACTCCAACTCCAACAGCGGTTCACGCAAAAGACGAATGGATTGGGACTCATTAGATATCGGTCAAAGTGAAAATTCGCCGACAAATCAAACTGGCGATTTACCCCATAAAGCGACACATCACGAGAAGGATAAGCACAAGCGTGAAAAGCATTCAGGTAAGATTGGAAAATGGAAAATGTCTATATTTTACACTACAGAAAAAGATAAAGTATCGACATATATAAAAAAAACACTTAAATTTGATTTGGTTAATCATTTTAAAGCTATAGTTTTGATAGTACCGCTTAGATATAGTTAATATTTTTAAGGCTGTGCTATTTATATAATCTATCAACTTCCAAGCAGTTAGATTAGATTAAAGAAAACTAATCGCAGAGATTCTTTCTCCTGAAAAAGTTCTCGTACTCACCATTGTTTAATACATATAAATAATAGAATTTAATAATTAGAGAACAATGTGCAACTGTCTCACACAAACTGAGCCAAAAAATGGAATGTTTAAGTAATTATTATATAAAATCAAGTAGATATTTATTTTAAGCAAATGTCGAGTATATTGAACGCAACTCAACTGACAGTAAGATATTTGAACAAGTTGCCAATTTGACGTTTGCCTTTGAAGACTCAAAAATGATGGCCAAGACACACAGAGAGAGAGAGAGAGCAAACAGTTTGAAAACAGTCTGTGAGAATAAAGAAAATACAATAATTTGGTAACCGGTTTTAGGTATTTGACGTCTGCGCAACGTGCAATTTGGCGCCGCTTTTAATTAGCAGGAGGATATAGTTGTATCTTTGTCTGTTTCTGTTGCTGAGAGTATCAAGTTGCTTTAATCAGAGTGGAGTTTTGTTAAACCAATTGACTACAGTCAATTTCCAAGCGCAATGTTATTTTGATCATGTTTTGGCTTCTTTAATCATTCTGCATTTAAATTTCGTGAAAATCGATCGAATTAACTCGATTGATAGTCTAAAAAATGATCGAGTTAAAGTATTATGTATTTTTACACTACTTTTTTATAGAGTTTATATGCACTCGATTTGTTTTTGCTTTAATATTGATCTTATTTTAATGTGATAATTGTTTTATAAATCAAGAGTTGTATCTGTTAATTGATCAATATTTAAGTGTGTAGCTCATAAAATTGATTTTTATTGACCAATTCGTGAGTTAACATTTAAAATTTAATTAAACATTTGTTTTAAGGTTTAACAAATGTGCTAGACACTTTTTTTTCTTGTCTTAAATAAAGTCCAGGGATCTATAAAATAATCAAAAGTAAAAAAAGGAAAAGAATAGGGTTGGGTATGGGATTCGTTTTAAAACCTGGAGTTTCAGTAATTTCTAAGGTTTTTTTTTTTAGCTTTCAATCAATATAAAAATCTTCAAGATATCCAAAGCAATTCACAATCAAAATCGAACTTTGCATTGGTGTTATAATTATAGTAAAAAAACTACCAACTTGTTGTATTTGTTGCCAGAAAGACTGAGAGTTGTGTCTGAAGCATGTAATTAAGTTAACACATATGTGCAAGACATGGTGTTAATTGTTGGAGCATTGCAAGAATAGAAACGAGCTGCGTTTATGGCTTTTATGATTATATATTTAAACAATAGAAGCTCTGGGAATTTTCCAATGCACGCCCCTTTCACAATAGAGAAAGATAGATATAGAGATAGAAAAGGAGAGAGAATGTTGAAAGTCTTAGCTTAAAAAGTATTTCCATTCAGGGGGCCTGATCTGTATGTCTGTCTGACAATTTCCAGAAGCTTGACTGAACGGTAAAGTTATTGGGTCGCAATCACGCCATTGTCATTGGCCTAATTACAGCAGCTACAATGCTGATACAAAAATATGTATATAAACTCTCCCGACTTGACCATATAATTTAAGCTCTTTACAAGCTCAAAATGTAAAGTTTGCACATGGATAGCGAAAGAGAGAGAGCGAGAGAGTCTGGGTGGGAGAGGGAGAGAGAGAGAGAGCGGGCAATTCTCGTGATGATGGCTTATCAACGAATATAAATACGAAATCAACACGACAAATGTGCACAGATAAGACCGCTAAATTGTCGACGTTTGGTAGAACCCACAATTAAAGCAATTTCGCTTTTCGTTAAAACAACTGAAACACACTTTGTTTCAACAAATTGTTCCATTGTTTAATTAGTTTTGGAGGAAAAACTTACAGCAATTAGACAAAAAAAAAACTATTCAATTATTTTTTCTAACAGCAAATAATAATTAGGCTTTAAACTTGGATTATACAAGTGCAATCATTATAATATTTGCACGGCTTATATAACGTTGGCAATTCAATGGATCCATTCTATAGTTTAATTCCTTTTTATATACACATATCAGTCGAGATCAGCCGAGCCTATCCTCAATTTTGTATTATTTGTCGGGGTTTTGCTCTTGAAATTTCATCGATTGACATTTGAGCAATTAGTTTAAACAATTTCCTCTTTTGTTGTATGACAAATTAGCGAGTCGTGTGAACAGTTCAACTTTGAACGCTTAAAAGAGCTCGACATTGATATACCCTGTAAGCATTTACTTTGAAATTAAATTAAAGTTGATCAGATACTCAAAATTTGACTGCAGGATATGAATATTTTATTGGCACCCTGTATATTTGCTTTATTCTAATATACCCTGTAAATACTACATTTCTTTATCATCATGTCTGCTGTCCAAAATTTGATTACAGGGTATAAAAACAGTAACTTAAGCATGTAGACATGTTGGACAGTATCTGAAACGAAACGTGCTTCAGTCCGAAATATTTAATCATCATTTGCGTCATCAGGTTCGAGATATGACTGAATTAATTGCCATAAATTTACAAATTTCTATTCAATTTTCGTTCATTTAGATCTTAAAATTATGATTAGGTATTACACACAGATCTATCACTATTAATTAGTCAAATAATGCGATGAAATGTTGAGAACTCAACTATCATTATTCATTCGTTTTAATTAAGCTCCATTTGTTTACTGAAAGTTATTAAAGTTAATAACATAAATTTTATATGGAGTTTACAATTGTTTAGCTTTTAGTTGAGTGAAAAATAAAAGTTTTCTTTGATTGATAAGTCACTCCAGATAAGATTATAAATAATAAAATACCTTAGATTCAAAACGAAGATCAAAGTATTAAATATTCTAAATTCTATTGATTTTACAGGTCGCAGCAGCTGGAGCGACGATATTGGCTTCGATCTGAACGCAGAGTTTAATAGCAACTCGTATTTGAACAAGTGAGTGTGTAGATAAATATGGAAAGAAGAGGCAACAAATAAGGTAAATTATAATTTATATTCACAGTGAGAACTTTTTATCGTTCTCCCCGAGCCTGACGGCACTGAAACAGGAGCCGCAAACGGAGCAGCTCAAGCCGAATCCGAAGGAAATCAGCAACTCGGCCGCCTCTGTGGTCAATATTGGCAAGATCGATAAGTCGCCGTTGGGTGACGCCAATCAGGAGGCAGGAAGTGGAACTGGCAGTGGCAGTGCAAGTGGCAACAACAAACATGAGTTGAACCCGGGCAACATTTGTGGCTGTGGCTCGCCGCAAGGCTCGCCCGCCGCAACGGACTTTGAACTGAGTGGCAATGGCAATGGCAATGGAAATGCAGTTGACAAAGACAAATCTGCAGCTGGCAACGAGGCCTACGCACAGGCGCGTAAGTTTAACTGAGATACATTTGTATCTGCATGTTGATAATTGTCTAAATTGATCAATTACAGCACGCTCGGGATTGCAGCAACAGCTGAGCGTTGTCGAGGAGGCCAAAATAGAGCCGAGTTCCTCTGGCGGTGCAGCCCATGCTGAGGATCACAAGTAAGATCACAGATACTTTGTAGATTTAACAAAACAACATTTAATGACACCTCTGTATCTATGTACTGAGAGAAAAGTTTAACTATTCCTTGGATTTGTAGTAAAGATATCAAGTATTTATCTAGTGATAACTACAAAAATAGTGAGACAAATGAATCTTATCGTAGAAACTATCATATCCCGAAAATTCCTTTAGTTTGAAGATAACACGTAAAAAGGGAAGATAAGCTTAGAAATTATATTTAAATTTGAGCTTTAACTATAAATTCAATTGAGTATTTTTTTTAAATTTGATTTTGTAATAGTTTCAACTACATATATAATACTTTCTATATAATCAATTTGTTCTTTTTCCTTATTTTTCAACAGATTTCAGTACATTTTGGCAGCGGCCACCTCAATTGCAACAAAGAACAATGAGGAGACTTTGACCTATCTGAATCAGGGTCAAAGCTATGAGATCAAATTGAAGAAAATTGGAGACTTATCTTTCTATCGCGATAAGATTTTGAAGGTGAGTGAAATGTCGTCGGTTTGTTTGCAAATAATTGTAAGCATAATGTTAATAAAAGTATAAATCATAAATGTCTGTCTAGATTTAACTGTCTGTCTGTCCGCTGTCCGCTTTCTCTGTCTCACTCACACGATTCTTGTCTTTTTCTCGCTGTGTTTGCATGTGTTGAGTTCAAACTAATTTGCGAAAAAAGAGAAAAATTTGTTTAAATTGACTGAGTTATTGTTATGGCTGGTTTCCATTAAGACTCGTTGATTCGACTGGCAGCGCAGTCGACGCAGGCGGAGACAGAGACAGAGACAGCGACTGAGGGCAGTTATGTGCTTGTTGCCTATATTGAAATATTAAAGTTATGTTCGTGGATGTTAATTGATTTTAATATGCCCCAATTAAACTTAATTTGTACGCAAAACAACTTGAGGCAATGACAAACGACAATGCTGACAACGAATTGTATCTTCAAGTAACCTAAAATGTATCTTTTAAACTCAACTTTGTACTGTGAACTTTTCTTCTTTCAGAGCGTTATCAAAATCTGTTTCCATGAGCGTCGTCTGCAGTTTATGGAACGGGAGCAGATGCAACAATGGCAACAGTCGCGTCCTGGCGATCGCATCATTGAGGTGGATGTGCCACTATCGTATGGCTTGTGCCACGTGTCGCAGCCATTGAGTTCGAGTTCATTGAATACGGTTGAAATCTTTTGGGATCCATTGAAGGAGGTCGGTGTTTACATCAAGGTCAATTGCATATCAACCGAGTTTACGCCAAAGAAGCACGGCGGCGAAAAGGGTGTACCATTTCGACTACAAATTGAAACTTATATAGAAAATACAACAACAACAACAGCAGCAACACAAACAGCAGCAACAACAACTAACAACAGTGGCAACAGCAGCAGCTCAAGCAGCAGCAGCAACAGCAGCAGCAGCAGTGCCAATGGCAACAACAACAACAGCAATACAACAACTAGCAATAACAACAACAGCAGCAACAGCAACAAAACTTTAGCAATCACATCGCCCGACAATCGTACGGGAAATGGCAGCAACAACATCGCCGGACTTGCCACACTCAACGGCAAACAGGCGGTGCATGCAGCTGCCTGTCAGATTAAGGTAAGGGTATTCCCTCCCAAACAAATAATCAATTTACAATTGCAATTTACAATTACAATCAACAGGTATTCAAGCTAAAGGGCGCCGATCGCAAGCATAAACAAGATCGCGAAAAGATCCAAAAGCGTCCACAGTCCGAGCAGGAGAAATTCCAGCCGAGCTACGAGTGCACCATCATGAATGATATATCATTGGATCTGATAATGCCAACAACAACAACAACCGGCTGCTACAGTCCCGAATAGTGAGTACACACTGTAGTACAATATATCATCGATCGATCGATCAATTGCCTTTAATTAAATACAATTATTTTGTTGTTCCACGCGACAATCAATTCAAAATGAAGCGAACTAGAAATTGCTTCAACTATTTGGCGCATTTCCCCTAGAATCAAACTATCAGGGATGCCACAGAAATCGCTTTCGCTTGAATTTCACTTAAATTTCATACAAATTTAAAGTATATATAGTACTAAAAATTTCAGCCATCTAGCTTTGGATTTGTATTTTTGATACACTTGTCGAATTAAATTAAAAACGACTTAAACTTTATTGTGTTAAAATTTCAGCCTTCTAGCTCTTATCGTTTTGTCTATGCGTTGGTTGCCGATCATCAGGCTGAACATAACATTTTATAGATATAGATTTATAAATAATAATTAGCATGACCTAAATTCTAGATTAGCTTTTGCTCTTTGCATAATACACACAAGTTCAAGTACAGTTCCCTAAAACACCCCATCCAGACAGCCAGACATGAATGCCTTTTAATCATTCCCATTTCCAATTATATACACAAATATTTGTTTACTTATTTCGAGAGCTATGCTAATGGAACTTTCCCAAAATGTTATAGAAATCAAAATGATTCGATTTATTTATTTTCGACACGATCGATGCGTCAAAAAGAGCGCAAATCAGATAAATAGACCGGAAATTAGTTGTTTACTCTCTCACGAGAACATTGTTGTTGTTTGTTACTGAAGGATATATTTGTCGGTTCTCTTTGGTAGCCGCTGTAAGAGAGCTTTTATTGAGAAAGAGAGCTTGTGAGAGATGGAGATTTTCTGAATGTGTTGCTAAGTTTTTCTCCCCTGTAATTTATTGGACTCTCGAACCGGTCTCAATTTTTTTTGCTGCAAAATCAATGAAAAAAAATAAACTTTGTAGTTATTTTTAGTACGGCTTTCAACCGGTTTTATTACCCTGTATGTGTGGGGTATGTGAGCACTTCATTTTTATTACTTTATTATATATTCATAGAATCAAAAACAAACAAAATTAAATGTGAAATTTAAGTTTATTATATTCTTAAAATTGATATACTTTTTGCTATGTCTTTTCACTAACTGGCAACAAGGCAACTTTAAATTCAAGGGTATAAGCTAGTCGAGTATTGCTCAGTTGCTGCTTTTTACTTGAGAAATTCTTTTGCAACGCAATTAACAGTGTTAAAATGTTCATAGGGGTGCATTATATTTTCAAGTACATAAATCTAGCTAATTTCTCCAACAAATATGAAGCAAATAGAACGAGATATAAAAGTATTTGTATATATGTATATCGGTTGCTAATTGAATTGTACAGCCAAGCAAAATATTTCCACTAATATTTGTAGCGTCTGCAAAACGCTGGCAGAACTGAAGGTCGGTTAACAACAATAATGGCATTTCTGATGGCTGACTGAACAGATTTATATAGGGTTTAATCAAGCACAGCAATAGGTATTAAATATCAGTTTGTGGTTGCCATAAAACCAAAGCGTAAACTGAGCTGAGAGCATAAAAAAGTAGAGAGACAGAGAGAGAGTGGAGAGTAAGTGAGAGACAAGTCTGTGTGTGTGTGTGTGTATCTGTATCTGTTGGATTGATTATGTTGGCCATTCGCGAACATGCGCTTGTATCTGAAGGATCGCGCCTGTCGTTGCCACAACATATATTATCACACAATATTACAAAGAATTTGTAAATATAAGTATAACAAAATTAAACAAATATTCATAATTAAATTTATGTGATTTTCTTTTGTTTTATTGCAGTATGAAATTGTGGCCGAATTCGCCAGTTCATATACCAAAATATGATGGGATGCTGCCATTTACGAGCAGCGCATCGCCAGGGACCAGCAGCAGTCCAATTGCCATCAATTCAGTGACATCAACAAATTCGCCAACATTGAAACTAATGGATGCCACAAATATGGTATCGCCGCCGCATGTGCCAGCGGATATGGATGATTATGTATGTAGATACTTTACCCAAACAAGTATACATTGTGTACAAAGCTCTAATTGAATTTATTTGCATTAGAATCAGAACATAATGCCGGAATCAACGCCCGCACAAGTGACACAATGGCTGACCAATCATCGTCTCACGGCCTACCTCAACACCTTTGCCCACTTCTCCGGCGCTGATATTATGCGGTGAGTTTTTTACACACTCATTTTGGTCAACTGAGTACTCATTTTACTCCCTCTCTCTGTGTTTAGCATGTCGAAGGAGGATCTGATACAAATCTGTGGTCTTGCCGATGGCATACGCATGAACAACATTCTGCGCGCCAAGTAAGTTTCATTAATCACAGTTAATTTAAAAAACTAACTCACATTTATGTTTGCAGAACTATTGCACCTCGTCTGACGCTCTATGCCAGCATGGATGGCTTCAGCTACAATGCCATCTACTTGCTCTCCAACACGGCCAAGGAGTTGCAGCAGAAGCTGTTCAAGTTGCCTGGCTTTTATGAGTTCATGGCCAAGGGCGGCTCAACTGGCGTCTTGGAGAATGGTGGCGCTGTGGCAGCTGCAGCTGCGGCCGCGGCACTCTACAACAATTGGGGCATGCATTCAAAGTACTCGGGCAGCGGCTCAAACATATTCAATGAGGTCAACAAGAGTTGCGTATACATTTCGGGTCCCTCGGGCATCCATGTTAGCGTTACGGATGAGGTGCTCAACAATGAGATCAAGGATGGCAGTCTCTATGCTCTCGATGTGCAGGCCGGCAAAGTTGTTTTAAAATTGATGAATAAGCAGGATAACAATTGAACATGTTAGCATTTTTGTAGAATTGCTTTTGTTGAAATGCCTAAAGATAGTGAAAAACATAAATGAAAAGTATAGTTTTTAGCATTTATCACTAAACTAACTATCCAATTTTACGAATAACACACACGTATTACAATTACAAACACATCAAATACATATAGTTGTATATACTATATACGTATTCATTTCTATATAAGTTTCAATTTGTATGAGATTTCGCGCAGCAATTTTGAACAAGTAATAACAGAACATCCCCCACATTATTAATAATTGTTGTAATCTTTAGTTTAATCCTTAGTTTTCCCCCAAATTTGTATCATTTAATACTTGATTTCATTTTTATCATCCCGATTCGTTTTCATTTCGAAACTTTATTTCTTTATTATCTAATGCTGCATGTTTCATAAGTTTAAGTTTTTATTATTTTATTTTCTAACTACGTAAATAACATTTACATAATTGTTTAATATTATACCACATAAATCTGTATAAATCAGTTGCAAAACATTTGAAGTAGAAAAATCCAAACAAAAAAATTTAAAAAAATACAAAAAAAAAAATAAAAAAAAATATATAATTAGCATATGCATATTACAAAAAAAAAACCCCAGCAACAAATTATATTTACCACATTCAAAGTACAGTACCACGATAAATCGAACATTGAACAACAACAAATGTCGGATGAGAGTTCAGCTAACAACCAAAACAACGTCTATTGTCTTTACTTATCCAGCTTAACCATAGTATGTGATAGAATCAATAAAGTGTTATCCAAAAGTGGACTGTCAAAAAAAGAAAAAAAAAATGATATATGTGTTTTATTAAACGTTTGAATTAACTAGTTAATATAAATAAATTAAATTTGTAGTCATCTTGAGAATTAATTTGAAAACATTTCAGGTATAAAATAAACTTTTAATCGCTCATTTCTGATTTTCCGGATTTCTCACTTGACAAATGTCTCACAAATATTTATAAAAGCGAGAAGAGTTGTCGCTTTGTTCAAGTGATTGACATTGACAATCCTGAGCGAAATTTGGGAGTCCCCTTCCGTTTTCCAAATTTCAACAATTTAATTTTTGGCCTAATTTCAATTAAAATTATAAAGTAAAAACAAATTAAATATTCGAATGAAGTGTTTTACAGTACTCGTAATGTTGATGCTTTGCTCTGCGTTGGGTAAATGGAAGGAATCTCTTAATTCTAATTAAATTATAATATCATGAAATATCTGAAGCAGGCATTAAAGCTGATTGTGAAATCAAACAGTGGATGGTGGAGGGAACGAATCGTATTTTTACCTATCGCGATGACAGAGGTGCCCTTCAGTTGCTCCGCAAAGAGATTGTGCCCAACGGTTTGACGCTTCACATGCTCTGCAATGGCGGGGATGTTGTGGAAACTCAATGCCAGGATAATGGAGCATTTACAGTGGCATTGCCCATGAGTTGTTCGAATCCGATGCAACCAAAGGTTTATAAAATCCAAGACAATCAATGTTCCGAACAAATGTACGTCATTGGTTATGAGATTGAGGGACGTCAGTTGGAGCTCTATCGATCCTGTTATGATGCGAAATTGGGGCGTGTCTTGTACGCCCAAAGCGATGTCTACTTCAAAAGCTTTTGTAAGAGATAGAAATGAATCCCTTGCCCGTGCTGATGTGAGTTCTTTTATACAGTTGCAAAGCGTCCGTTTGTGGATTTCACAACCGATGAGATTGTGACACCAGCGGAGGCCGCATCTTATTATAAACGGAATATTTACGATGCCTTTTGTTCCGTCTTTGGCAATGGTCAAAGTTATTTGCCAAATTCGAATGCGTTGATTATCAATCGTGGACATTTGGTGGCCTCAGCAGACTTTTTATTTGTCGATCAAATGTCGAGCACATTTCGATATCTGAATATTGTGCCACAATTCAAAACAATCAACGATGGCAACTGGGAGAAAATCGAACGATGGATACGCAGTCAAGTGCCCTGGACAGCTGCATTTCGGATCAAAACGGGTGGCATTGATGTCCTCACGCTGACAGATGAGAGAGGTGCCAATCGGGAAGCCTATTTGACCGACTCCAAGTTGCCAGTTCCCCTGTGGATCTACAAAGTTGTCAGAGATTCCAACGGAAAAGGACTCTATGTTTTTCTCTCCCTTAACAGCATATTCGAGAAACGGAGACCAAATGTTATTGCCGCTTGCCAGACTGTGCAATGTCCTTTCAGCTTGCCGGATAATCCAGATGATGGGTTTATATATTGCTGCGATCCATCAAAGTTTCCATACTGAAACAAAAGGGGTTGTTTTAATTTAAATTAAACTAAGCAAAATTATATAATCTTACCAGTTTTTAGCATAGATCTTTCAACCTTTCAAACTTTAATAATTCTTAATGTGGAATCTAATTTAAGAAAATATAAGTTAGTTATTTTTATTTAGAAATCATATTTAAAGTAAAATAACAAAATATATCCAATAAATTTTTAGCTTGAACAGTTTTCATTTCGCAACCATATTGTTGTAATTTAAGGCTTAAATAGTTCGTTATTCACAGTTTAATTGTGCTCTTAATAATTTAGTATTTTTATTAAACGTTCCGAGGCTTATTAGGCAACTGCAAACGATTAACTTAATTTGCATACACTGCACAAAATAGTTTACCAAGTCAATAATAAATATAGAATTTTGAAAGCTTCTGTGCATTATCTCCATTTATATAAAAAAAAAATCACATTTATTGCCCGTACATTTTTTAGTCAATGTAGAATTTTAATAAATGGAAAGGGAAATCGAATAGTTATGGACATATATATACTTAAATTCAACTTCAGTGAGCATTTGATTTGTGTTATAAAATTTCAATATTCTTTTTAATTAGCTTAAGTTTGAGCTCTATTAAAATGCTTAACGAGCTTTTAATTGTTAACGCAATGCGATTTAAAAGCCCTTGGGAATCTCAGGACCCGCAATAGTCGTAACCAGAGTCCCTTTCATAATGCAGCTGAATTTTGATAGCGCTGTGAAGGTCTTTTATATTGGCCAAAAGCGAATACTCGACATTTATTCGATTTGGCCACAGGAACAAAAATGGAAACGTCTGATGAGTGGAGTACATTTCTGGCATGTATTCGGTTTCTGGATATTGATCTTTGATTTGATTCTTATATTGCATATTGGCATTAATATAAGCCAGATGAGTGAGGTGGTTAAGGGATTCTTTGTGTTGGCCACCTGCATTGCCTACACGCTTAAGGTGACTTTTCCAAGATTATAAACATTTCAGGGAGTGTTCCGTAATTTTAGCATATCTTTTAGGTGTTGTCCGTCAAGATGAACAATGTGGCATTGCTGCAACTCTTTAACGAGCTCCATGGCGCACACTTTCGACCCGACGGCTCTGAGGAGCAGCTCATCTTTGGGACAGCCAGTGGCCTAAGTCGCTTAATCTTCAAATATTATGGAATTACATCAGTAACGGCTTTGTTATTGGTGCTCCTAGCTCAGTTTGCCATTGACAACACCCAACTGCCATTGGCAACCTATAATCCATTTAGTGGAGATCGTGGCACATTTGGTTACTACTTCATGTATTGGTATCAGTGTGTGGCACTGTCGCTGGCCTGTTTCCTGAATATATCCTACGATTCGCTTTGCTGCTCCATGTTCATATTTGTGAAATGTCAATTGGATATTCTGGCATTGCGTCTTCAGAGATTGGGCCACAATTGCGATGAAACCGATGAGATGCAACTGCGACTGCAGGTGAAGCATTGCATAGAGTACTATACGAGAATTGTGGAACTGTCGGCTGACATCGAGACTTTGGTCTACAAGCCTATATCTGCTCAGATCTTATGCTCGATTCTAGTTCTAACCGCCAACTTTTATGCCATGTCTTTGGTAAGCTATAAAGAAAATATATATTCCTTTCCAACATCTAAATCTCTTTATAGTTATCCGATGAAAAGCTGGTTTTCCTCAAGTACTTCATCTACCAAAGCTGCATGTTAATGCAGGTCTTCATCTTGTGCTACTTTGCCGGGTGAGTATCTGTAGATAATTAAAGTCTGAGTATAAGTTGTGAGTTTATCAGTAAGTAATGTAAACGATTCTATATACGAATGTCGAAAAATATTACTCAGAATACAAAAATTCGGAAAAAAAAAACTAGGAATCCAAAATTAGGAATCCAAAATAACGAATCCAAAATTAGGAATACAGTTATTAGGTATCCAAAATTAGGAAGACAAAAATTGGGAAAACAAAAATTAGGAAATTTCGGCTTTTTCCTATTAGCAAAAAGACAACATTTGACGAACTATTTATTTCAAAATCAGGACATCAATTGTCAGCGCATGTGAACCATTTATTTCAAAATCTTCATGTTTGTATTGTGTGTCACCTTATACGAGTATAAAAATTCAACAATTCTTCCATCTTTGTGTTGGTCGTTTTTATTAAGTAGCGATTTAAGACGGTTGTCTACCCTTTCATATTTGGATCGTTTTTTTCTCGGGCCTATCTCCAGCGTTAATTTGAATAATCTTAACGTCTTGTTCATCTTGCTCTTTCATTAGGTATCTTTAAAAATTTAATATTACTAATTGAAAAAATTTAACCAAAGATACTTTTCCCAATTTTTTTTTTTCCTAATTTTTGTACTCTGAATATTTTTTTTTGTTGAAATTCCTAATTTATGATTCCTAATTTTTTCTTACCAATTTTGGATTCCTAAAATTTTATTCTTGGTTTTTTTTTTATCTTTTTAAAATTCCTTAAAAAAGTTTCAGAATTCGTATGAGGTACCAATGTAAACATTCTTCTTTCACCTTTAGCGAGATTGCCCAGCGCAGCTCGGAGCTGCCGCATGAGCTGTACAGGAGCAACTGGGTGAGCTGGCGGCGCTGCAATCGACGCTTGATGCTGATGTTCATGCAACGCCTGGACACGCCCATACGCATAAGGACCTTAAATGCCAGCCATGCCTTCGACTTGGTCCTGTTCAGTTCGGTAAGTTGATTTACTGCCTTCATTTTGTGCACTGTAGTTAAATTCGCCATAATGAGCGGCTCATTAGAGCTCATTATCCTACGTGGTCCTTGCATAAGTTGTGGCTATAAAAGCCACTGAAATGTGGCAGCCATTACGACAGTTAAAATGCAAGTTGTTCTGGCCAAGACGAATCAGGAGGAGCACGACGAGATCACCGAGAGCTTTTACAAGTACCAGGTGTTGTATTTCAAGATATTGGCCTTGTGGCAGCTACATCCGAATGCCACAAGACTGCAACGTTGGCTGCATCAGCTGCGCTTCGGGATGTTCTTTGGCATTGTGGCCGTAATGCTGCTCTTCTTTGCCATCCGTGTGCTGGGCAACATTGATCAGTTGCGTGTGATACTCCAGGTGTTCTTCATATTTGCCACCGAAGTGTCCTGCATGGGCAAGTTGCTCATCATTCGGCTGAGGCAGCAGGAGCATGAGAATCTTCGCAACGAGATGCATTCTAGCGATTTACGAGCCAGATGTCCCCGGCAATTGCGTGTCTTTAAAGATGGCGCCAGGACGGCCATCAATGTGCGCAATTACTACGGTCTGATGTCCCTTCTGGCAGCCACATTAATATTGCTGACAGAGCTGTTTTCGGACACCAGCGCCTTGCCCGTGTCCATGTACGAGCCGTGCAACTTGACCGCGTCCAGCTGCTACTATGGCCTCTATGTGTACCAAGTCATGACGGTGTTCCCCACCTGCTGGCTGAACATTGCCTACGATTCCATGTCCCAGGCACTGCTCAACTTTGTCCGGGCCCAATTGGTCATGCTGTCGATGCGCTTGGAGAGTTTGGGAGCTGCTCAGACGCCTCAGGATGATCATCGCATTGCGCTGGAATTGCGCGATTGTTGCATCTACTATGCACGCATTGTGCGGCTCAGGGATTTGGTGAACGGTTTCATAAAGATCCCCTTCTCGGTGCAGCTGATCTGCTCCATTCTGGTGCTCGTCTCCAACTTCTATGCCATGTCCACAAATGCGGGCGAAACACTTTTCATTATCAAGATGGCGACGTATCAGTTCGTAATGCTGATGCAAATATTCATTATATGCTATGCGGCCAACGAGGTGACGCATCAGAGCTCCCTGCTGGGTCACGCCCTCTACAAATCGGAGTGGATCACGTGGAACAAGTGCAATCGCAAGATGGTCCTCCTGATGATGCTGCGCTTCAATTCACCGCTGCGTGTGCACACAATCGATCACAATCAGAGCTTTAGTTTGCCCACTTTTGCAGCTGTATGAAGAAAGTAACTGTGAATTAATGCTATTGATTAATGTTTATCTTTCCGTTACAGATTGTCAACTGCTCGTATAGCTATTTTGCTTTGCTAAAGAGAGTCAACAGTTAAATATCCCCTTTTCCAGGATATAAGGAAGTTTATTATTAATCTGCGACGGATAACGGATAACTCAATTTCAGATTTAACTCAATTTAAAAAATTGAGTGCACGCGTTGGCAGCACCGCTTATCGATAAGCGATGACACATTACAATCGCTTATCGTTAGTTTTTTTTAGGTAATTTTTAGCACATTATTTAGTATTGTTATAAAATACACTAATAAATGCCACACTTTAAAATACCGATAACAATTAAGTGCGTTTTACAACACCAAACATATCATATCGTTCAGCTGACGCTCGCTCGTTCTTCTTTGCTTGTCACACAAATTTTGCTATGTGTAAAAAGTTAAAATGTCGGAGAATTTGAAAATAAATAAAGCCGAACCTAGTTGCCTGCATTGCAGAGTGCACAACTCAAAACAGCCATTTCAGGAGATATTCGATGAAGTGGGAATTGAAATCGAACTGCCCGATCTGCTGGCCAAATATTTTCAGATAAATGTCAAACCCGATGCAAAAAAACAGCAGCTGCTGTGCGAAGAGTGCGTTAAAACCTTAATTCGTTTCTTCGACATCGATGAGCTGCAGCGGGAACAGGATGCGGCCAAGGATAAGAACCAGAAGCACACCAAGAATGAGAAAACTCCATCGGCTGCTGTTAAAAGGGAAACGAGCCCCAGTAAAAAACAAACGCCGCCAACGAACAAAGCTAAAAATGAACCTAAAAAGTTGCCAACTTCTGTAAAGTTGGCAACGCCAGAGGCTGCTCCTCCTTCAAAGGCTGCTCCTCCAGCAAAGGCTTCTCCTCCCGCTGAACCAGTTTCCATGCGCATCACCAGGGGAAAATCAGCAACAGTGACACAAAAACGAACCCAGATCAATGCCAAATCCAAGCCAAGTGAAAAGTCCAGTGGGAAGGCGGAAGGTAAACGGCACGGCTCCAAGGAAGCAAGAACAGGAGAGCAGGAGCAGATAAGCGAGCTCTTGCGTGACATTCTGGATGATGACAAATCCAAGGAGGGAGCGACGACAAAAGTGCGTCCGAAGGAGAAAAATGTGGAGAAGCACACGCAACAGGCAGATCAGGAGGAGGGAGAGACGGACAAGCAGCAGGATAATGCTGATGAGCTCGAGTTTCTGCTGGAGCCTGAAGGTAATATATATAGCATACTCTACTCCATGGAAACATTACTTGAATAATTACTCTATTTTCAGATGGCTCCTCTGACTTGGAGATCCGTCACTTCAAGGTGGAGAAGCACACATCAGTTGACACCGCACAATCGCAAAGCGAGGATGAATCCCTCAAAGTGGAGCCCTTCAACTTTGTATTAATCAAAGAATGTGCGTAACATATACATTAATTCCGACAACAAAGAATAATCATCCAATTGTAATCCCGCACAGCTGATGACATTGAAGATCTGTATGAATACTTGGCAACTGTGGTGAAGACTTGCTTCGAGACCTTGACTTTTGAATGGTCCACGGTGTGTTGTCACTGCTCGCTGAAGTGCAGCAAATTTGAGACCTTGCTGGTGCACATGCACAAGTGTCACCAGCTGCCCGAGGAGCACTACAGGTGCCCCATTGAGGAGTGCAACGCCGAGTTGCCCAGCTACAAATTCTTGGCCATGCATTTAGTTTTGCTGCATGCCCCTGTGGCGGAGTAAGTTGCCCCTTTAAATGTTTGCCAAAAACAATTGAATAACTGAATGTTTCCAACTCTGTTCGCAGCATACCCATTTATGGCAGCTGCCCCGAGTGCAACATGACCTTCTCCAATATATTGCAGTACAATAAACACTCCTGCGCCCATGTCATCAAGAAGCGTCGTGGCATTCGCTTGTATTGCGAAATGTGCGGCTTGGAGTTCCCCTCATGGAAGCGGTAAGTTCAGCAAATCTCTGCTTTGTCTTTGAACTGTTAATCTGAATTGTTTATTCTATTGCAGCTTTAACTTTCACAATCAGTTCCACTTGGAGAGGCATCGACCACGTGCCTGTTTTGTGTGCAATTATGCGGACACCAACATCGATGAACTGTTCCAGCATTTGCATTATTCACACGAACCCGAAGGCACGCTCTTCTGTGATCTGTAAGTGTGTAAAGTTCATTTGATCTTATCCAAACTAAACTGTCTTGTCAATTTGCAGCTGTGATCGCTATTTTCGTGATCCTGCCGTCTTCACGGATCACAATAAAACCCATTCGAATGTCAACAACATCACATTCGTCTGCACCATTTGCAATGCCAGCTTTGAGACACGGGGACGTCTCAGTAACCACATAGTGAGTGCAACTGTTTCACATTCTTAAATTGTAATTAATCGCTTTACCTTTAATTGCAGCGCTCCACGCATGGATCCATCATTAGCTGTGAGCTGTGCTGTCGAGAGTTTGCCACGGAGGCTTCCTACAATATGCACATGAAGAAGCATCTGATCATTGAGCGTGAGGTGCATGTGTGCAGCAATTGTGGCCTTCTCAACGAGAGTCAGGAGAAGATGATGGTAGGCAATTATTCCACTCAATTGTATGCATACAATTCTCAAACGATTCTCTTGCAGACTCACGTGGAGAATGTGGATTCCGCTTGCTTTGGCGTTGAAGTCTATGTGGAACTTTTAAGGGATGCCTATGTTTGTGAATATTGCTCAGCTTACTATAAGCAAAAGACAGATTTGCGGGCTCACCGGAATTCAGGCATACACAAGGATGGTTTCTGTTGGTGTCAGCCGTGTGGCAAGGAGTTTAACGACATGAAAATCTATCGTCATCATATGCGCAACTTTCAGCAACAACGAGCGGATGTTGAACACCGCAAGCTGGAGATTTGCATCTACTTTATGTGCGACTATGAAGTAAGCTCGAGTTGTTTCCACTCCTTTGTATATCCTTGAGTAATGCTGTATTTTATATTGCAGAATTGCTTTGAGTCGTACGTCAATTGGAATTCCTTGTACACGCACAAGAAGCGCACTCACAATGTGGTCGACAAGGAGATGTCGACGTCAAAGGCCAACGAATGGATCTGTCAGTTCTGTCAGAAGGTTTGTCGCTCCAAAATGTCGCTATCGGTGCATGTGGCACGCAGTCACAACAACAGTAAGCAGTTTAAAAAGATAGATCTGATAATCCTTATAAAATAACTACTTTCCTCTCAGATAATATAATTTGCCCGATCTGCAAGGCGTCGTATAAGGATGACGAGGCGTTGAAGAAGCATCACGCCTATTGGCATGAGCCCATGACGTGTGCGCTGTGCCTGAAAGTGGTCAAGAATCGTCGCAACTATGACACACACATGAATGTGGTGCACTCGAATAATAAGCGTTATGGCTGCAACATCTGCAAGAAGGGATTCTACCACAGGAGCGAAATGGAGGCACATAAGCGAGTGAGTTGCCCTATATCGAATAATGGGAAGATTGTCTAATATCTGATTATCATTAGCAGTTGCATTCACAATTGTACAGCTGCGGACAGTGCAGCTTCACCACGAGGAACAAGCAATCATTGTCGGTACATGTGCTTGGCCAGCACTACAAAAGTTTCGCCTTTGAGTGTACTATCTGCAATAAGCATTTTGGACGTCGTCAGGGCTTAACCAATCATATGCAACGTGTCCATGGCTCCAAGAATACGTGTCGTGATTACTACGATGGTGGCTGCAGCAAAACATTTAATACAATCGCCCAGTTGAACGTGCACGTGCGTAAAGTACATGATGGCAGCATTGTCCTTCCAGAGGAGGACGACCAGGAGGAGGATCAGGATGAGCAGCAGGATCACGAAGAACACGAGGAGGAACACGAGGAGCACGATGAGCAGAATGAGGATGAACCGGAGCAGCAGCAGGATCGAAAATCGACACCATCGACATCAAAGAAACGTTGCATACGCATCAGCGATACACACATCGAGTTCATAAGCGCCGATCCCGAAGAGGATGACAATACGGACATTACGGAAGCGAAAAACCTTGAGGAACTCGAAGAAGCCAAATACAAACCGCCGCCAGCCAAAAAGAAAAGGAAACAGAGCTAATTAAAAATAACTTTGTTTGATGTTTGCTAAAGCAGTTAATTGAATAATTTTCTCTTTATTGATTTTTGATTTAATTTAATTAGTTGCTACCCATAAATTGAACACAAAACATGTCAGTTAATGGACATACATGCTCCTATATCATGTTATGTATTTCCTTTTAATTAATTTAACTATTAAATTAGTTAATTTCATTCCTAGGCTCTCTTATCGTCATATTAAATCACTTTTACTACGCTCAATTTGTCTAATCGCTTAAGCACTTGTCCTCTATGTTCACTTTATATATCAACCGTCTCCGTTTAGCTTGTGTCCTCCATTATCACTTTAAGTATAAACTGTTCTTTGATTCACTTTGAACATTGAATTATACTGATGTTGATTCTATTAATTTATCATTTAGTTTTATATACATTCACAATTTTATTAAGCTGCATCAAGACAAGTTGATATATAGCCATAGTTCTTTATCGTTTCGTTCACAGCTTTAACAAAATTTGGGTATATATTTTTGTAGTATGCCCTACAAATTTGAGCTTAGTTTTAATTTTTCTATATGCTTAAGCGAAACTCCCGCAAATATCTAAAAAAAACGAATTCGAATTGTTGTAAGCAATTGAAATGTGTGTCTGTAAGCTTAATTAAGTTTGTTACAGGGTATCTGTAAGTCTTGCTATATTCAATATGTACATATTACACTAGTATTTACGGCAGCAATTTTGATTTGATTTATTTAAGCAGTTTGCAGTTTGGTCATTAAAATGTTTAATGCAAGTTGAATGAAATAAACTGTATACGAATGTATGATTGATTTATGATACTCTATAACTTGGTACAGCAAGGAGTACACTCGACTAGAGTGCACTCCCGTCTTACAGATAGTATTATTATTATTATAGTTATAATTATAATAGATATAACATATTGACTAACTTTAATTGCATTTTAACTAACCAGAATCTGGCGGAAGCAAATTTGATTTATTAAGCGTTGTTGTTTGGTCATTTAAGCTTTGAAGATTGAGTGCGGAGCTTACCTGTAAAATGAATAGAGTTAATTGTAATTAAATGTAATTTAAATTAAGATAGTTGAGATCTTAACTTACTGGGCTAATTGGTGTTATAACAATGGCGGTGCGCGTGGCGCAATGTAGGAGAGCCGTGTCCTCCGTGGACTCATCACAGTCACCATCTGGATCGACATCCATGCCATCGGCGCCAATATCGCTATCAATTTCCCACGATGGAAAATGCTCCATCTCGCCCTCACAGTTCAGATCCTCCTCCTCGAAATCCTCATACTCATCAATGAGTATAACTGCAGCGACAAAGTTTTCAATTATATCGTTTTAAATACAATTACTTTAAAATTCTTGGCAAATTTGTTGATGAAAGAAATAACATAAAAGGTGTTGACAATTTTTCTGATATAATGTTGTGCTTTATTTTGGCATAATAAATGATTCTTTGGCGGTGGCAAGTGTCATGTGACATGGGTGGGATTGTCCTAAGTTCAGGCTCGGCCTGGCTTACTTGAACTATCTGGCGGCGTTGGCTTGGCACTGGAATCCAAGGATTGTGCGCCCTCATCTGGCATATTGATGCGTTGCTCGTGCTTGCTATATGGCTCCGATGTGGATCGATGCAGGCTATAATTACAGTTTATTTTTATATATATTTTTTTTATGATTAAGGAATATTTGTAGTGTTTACCTTAAAGTAACGCGTTTTTTAGTTCTATTCTCTAAATCAGTCATAAATACATCATTGTGCTGTTGCTTCTCAGGCGGTAGCTGATATGAGTTAAGCACGGAAGACTATAGAGAAATGGACAGATATGTATATTTAATAATTAATAATTTTCGAAATCAATTTATACATTTGTATGTATATATTTTTTGAATTAAATTAAATTTTATTTAAGTGCAGAATCAATTAAGAGTTCAAACAATGATCAAAAAGATATTGCTTATTAAAATCGTGTAAGATTTATGAGACTTGGAAGTATTCGAAAATTTGTTAACAGTTAAGATGTAAAGTTAAGTATGGAAAAAATAGCCAATATTGGAAAAAAATTTGAATGTTTTAAAATTCCAAATGTTAACTGCAAAATGATTTTAGAGCTTAAACAATGATCAAAAAGACATTCAGGACTGTTCTGAATTTCATATGTTTTCAAAAAGTAAAAATCAAACGAAAACGAACGTTTTACTATTTGCTGTTCCCGATTCCGAACGAAATGGGCTTGTATTTACTGTTCGAACTCAATTTCGAAGATTCATTTTGAGTAATTCAGGTTGAATATAGCTGATAGAAGGTACATTAGACTAAAACTTCGTTGTATCAATAACAAAAATTAAAGTGGAATTCAGAACAGCTCAATTTGGTTTTTTATAAAATATTTTCTAGATGCTTTTAAAAAAATTCTTTTAAAAAATACTTCAACTGTTTAAACTTGAAGTAGTTATGTTGATCGATTCTAAAAATTTTCAAAATTATTAAAATTTTCATTTTATAATTTTAGGCATTTATTTTAATGCTTTATATGGCATTTATTTTCAAATCCGACGACAAAATCGGTTTGGATTTGAAAATGAAAAGAGCGTTCAAAGTTTTCCAAAAAGGTTACTTATGAAATAATCAGTTCTTGTAGAGAATCGCACCTTAGTATTGGTCGCTGAATGCTGTGTATGCGGCGGCATTGGTGTTTGTGTGGCGATCGCATCCGTTGTGATTGTTGCCGTCTGCGTTGAGGTCAAGGCCGTCTCGTTGGCGTCCAGGCGATCGGCGGATGAGGCTGCCGAGGATGCGGCCGTCGTCACCAGCTCGGGATGAACGCTGAGAGTTGCGGTGCGTTTCCACACATCGATCATGTGCTGATTGTGTGTGTGATGCAGATTGTGACTGTGACTAGGGCTAATGGAATGTATTTTGGGCTTTGGATTTGCGGGCAATGGAAGCGCTAAGAATCTATCACGATCCTCCATATAGGCCTTGATGAGAATATCCAGTTTCTCCTCAATGTCCACCACCTGCAAAGTATTCCAAACTATTAGCACCGTCAACGGGTAGGGTATTTAACCGTACGGTATAACTCACCTGTCGCTCGACTTTGACCACACGGGAGGCCAAGCTGATCTTTGATGCGTACACATCTTTTGCCTTCGAGCCTTGTTTGCCCAGTATTTGATCGAGACTGTGGGCGGTAGAAAGGGGTACAATTTATAAAATACAATAAAAAATAGAATTAAAGAGATTACAAGTGTCCCTGTGATTCAAAGTTTTGCCATTTTACAAAGCCTCTCCTGTGAGTGCAAGGAAATATTCCCTAGAGCCTTAGACTATCAAAGTTTTGAGTAAATTGGAACTTCTTTAATACCCTCTTCCTGCACGGAACTTTTGCCACTTTTTAGGGAGCTTGTAAGGCTTTTACCAACTTTATTTTGCTTGACTAAAATTAATTTTTAAGCTAACATTTTCTAGCCTTTAGAGAATTGGTATAGTTTTATTGCCTTGCGTTTGATGTCCTTATGTGAATATGAAAAGGTTTTTAAAGTTTTTAGCAAACTAGTTAATAAGGTTTGAATGCGATTAATCACGCTCAAACCCAAGACTTTGAACTCTACTTAAACAAATTTAACGCATACGCACTAGAAATGCACTTTTTAAGCTAGGTACCTATTAAATCAAAATAAAATTATTCTAATCATGTTAAATTTATGACGCTTTAAACTCAAAACTCCCACAGCTAAATATTATGGACAGCGCTTTAAGCAAACATCAAGTATACGCACCGCAAATGCAGCATTTTGACGCGTCCCAGCAGATCCACGTGACCTGTATGCAAATGGGAGAAAATAACAAATATATAGTATAATAAATAAAAGGCACTAAAGAATGCGAGTATAAGAAATGAACGCACCCGCCGCATACTGTTCCATGACATCTTTGACATCGTATGGCTTTAATGCCTCCTTAAACTTGCGACGTGCAACAAAGTACTTGAGCTGCAATTGAAGAGTTGAAAGTAATTAAATTTAGAAAGCAGTTGTTGGAGAAATATATGAATTTATAGTTTGATGGATTACCTTGCGTATAAAGCGTATGGCGATCTTGTGACGATTTGTCAGCTGCGTGCAACGCGGCTCCTCATCCTCATCTGCGGGCAATTTGTGAATCAGAGAGATTGACTTGTGCGTTAGGTTTTGGTTGCTTGCTTCGCGCGGTTGTTTATTGTTTTTTTATTTTGTTTTTTTTTGTTTTTTAGTAGTAGTACATTAATGCAAGTCAAGTCAAGTCCAAAACAAATCCAACAACACACAATTAACACATACATAGTAGCGTTATACACACACACAGACAAGTATTTAATACGAGTATGTAGTATAAAAATATGGAACGTACAATAAGATATTACAGATATATTAGGTTAGTCAAATGCAGTTACAAATACCGTTACAAATATAATATATATATGTCACAATTGGATATCAATGAGTTTTCTTTTCTTTTTTTAGGGACATTGAGTTAATCATTGGGATTAGTTAGTTAATTGATTTAGTTAGTTGGTTAGTGGAGCAGTAGTTGTTAGTTAAGCAAGCGTTGTGTGTTTGTGAGAATGTAGCGTTAGGTGAGCATTGATGCTGATTGAAAATGGGAGTCGCTCAGTTTGCTCCCTTGAGATGCAGTTAAGCTTAGTTTAGTTTAGTTAGTATAGATTTGATAGTACAGCGACTACAGCAAAATGCAATATTCAACTAAGTTCTAAGATCTATTTTATATACATTTAGAGAGTGAGACAGAGAGCGCATGCTAATCGAATCCTACTTTTGCCTGGCCTACATACAGCTCATGTTGCAAGCTGTACGCACTTGCCACATAGAATGCGCCATGCGGCTCCGTTTCGCCTCTGCCGCTGCCGCCGCCGCCGCCGCCGCCCTGCAATGAACCCGTCTCCAAAAAATGCGAAGCAGCCGCAAAGAATCGTCCTGTGCGTCCGCGACTTGAACTTGGACTTGACTCGCCATCGAGCCTCCTTCGACTCTCCCTCTGCCCCGCCTCCGGCTGCAGCTGCCCCGCCTCCAGGTCGGGTGTGGGCATAACACGCGGATTACGCAGCGAAAAGGTCGAGCCAAAGAAATCACCTTGCAACCAGCCACAGAGCACCACGGGTATGGTCAACATATTGGATCTAGTCGCGATCTTGGTTTCAGTTTCAGTTGCAGTTGCGTTTGGAACTGAGCCCAAACTGGAGCTGTGCTTGCAATTGGCCAGATCTGAAGGCGACGGCATTGGCTTTGCTGCGTGTGTGTGTGTGTGTGTGTGTGAGTGTGTGAGTTTAAGTGTGAGTGAGAAAGCGCATTAGTTTCGGCCTGAAAGTCCCTAAGTTGTTTGGCATTTAGCCATTAACCATTTATCAAATGTGTACAGATATAATTTTCCTTTTATTTTTTTTCAATATTCAACCAATAACAACATCAATTCAATTCAATTCAATTCAATTTAATTCAATTTAAAATGCAACCACAACATTGACACAACCACAACACTCAATATAAGGATATTTGGATATTAGAAATCTCTTGTTTTTTTTGTTTCTTTGTTTTTTTTAGGTGTTATATTGTAGTAGTAGTATTGGAACCTCGAGCGGGACCTTGTAGACTTACCGTCTGAATTTTTAATATTTTTTAAGCAAGTTGTTTCAGCAACTGAATCTTCGCTAAAACTTGGATTCATGGATTTGCCATTTTGTACTACCTCTGAAAATGTCAAACCAGATGTTAAAGTTTTTCTTTCTTTCGTTTTCGATTTGAATAGTTTTTCTTTTTTTTTTTTTTTAAATTAATTATGTGCCAATCAATCAATTAAAGAGACACGGTAGTCTATATGGGTCGCACATAACGGTTACAAAAATGTAAAAACAAAAAACAAAATATTAAAAAAAAAAACAACACACAGCAGAAAACAAATTGTTAAATATTTTGTGGACGCTTTGACAATCCTTCAATAAATTATAAGCTACGAGTATTTAGTTTCTTTTAACTTTAAAACATTCCTTTATTAACTTTTTTATTTCATTTAATTTTTAGCTATTTATTGTTATTTGTTTAGTTTAGTATTTGGGTTTAGCAGAGAGAAAAACATTTAGAGGCAAAATCTTAACTATGATTGAATGATCTATGATAATGCTTGATGGGTGTCTGAAATGGTCAAGCAATTGTGATTGATTAGTGATAAAATCAGAGCTGAAATTCTGTTTGATAAACCTCAAGTTTACTTTCCTAATTCTGCACATTTTGCATTTATCTTAATCAAAATGATTACATGTTTATTGTTGATAACATTTATCTATCAATCATTCAATAAAATTGTGTAATTGCTTTGCAATTCCTACTGTCATATTGCTCTAATTAATTGGTATATCTTTTAATAAATTAATATTTATTGTTATTGAATTGAAAGCAGCTCGAATGCAGGGGGACGAACAAATATGACAGAATTCAGGGGCTTAGGCTGAAAGAGGGTTAAGGTTTGGAAGTTTTAGAGATAAATTAAAAATTCTAGAAGAATATAAAATTAAGTGTGCTGTTGAAATTAAGATATTCCCAAGTTCTGGAAAGCCCCTTAAAATATTTCTGACTACGCCACTGTGACTAGAACAAATGCTGCATGTGTGAATATTTTATAGATTTATCTGAATGAATAAATGATTCGGATTAAATGGTTTTTTTTTGTTAGTGTAAAATTAGTATGCAGAATGAATGAAATTTGCAAATGATTGAAAATTCATTCGATTGTCATTTGAGTAAATTGTGTTGATTATGCGAAAAGGCAGCGCAAAGAGAGCAGGGAAAATGTCTGCATGAATTCTGTACAGATGAGAGCATGAATAGAGAGTTGTATAGTAGAACATGCTTGCGTTATAAGACAAATAGAAAACAATAACGTGTTATTGTCTATATAATTTTGTTGTTATGATTTCCTCAATTCTTGCTTGTTAATATTTGCTGTGCAACGGGTGTGTGTGTGAGTGCAAACAGAAATTGAAATAAGTGAATGGAAACTGTATTGGAAACTTTCGAACATTTGCTGAGGCAATTTTCAAATCAAATCAGATTCAGCAACAAAATCGAATCAAAATGGATTAGAGAATGTAAATTGATTATTTAGCAGCTTACCCAAATTCTCAACAGATGCGTTGATATCGCGAATGGTGCGCGCATACCGTGTAGAGGCCCGCGACGAGCCGGGTGGCTTGGACAGCGAGGAGCCGTCGGGACCCGGGGCCTGGATGGTCTGACTCTTGTGTCGCCTGATCGTCGGCAAGCGGGCCACGAAGGATGTGTTGTGCTTAAAACTGGATGAGGCCCGTCTGTGGAATATTGCAATATATGGGGCACAAATATTTGAACAATAAGTAAACATAAATACATATGTATGGCATAGAAATAGATTTGAGGAGCGAGGGAGTTATTTTAATAAACAAGAGACAGTAAAGAGAACTGTGTCAGTGTGTAAGTGTGCGTGTGTGTGTGTGTGTGCTTGTGAGTGTGTAAGTGTATAAGAGTGCTGGACGTGTTGGCTATAGAACAAATTACTTGTGACAGGTGCTGACGGGAGGAGAAATTGCAATGACACGAGCTGAAAGTGGCAAGCGATAGTTGCTTAAAGCTTGCAGCTGCTTTCAAAGCTCTCACAAAGCTTTCAGTATGCGAAAGTTGCTGAAAGTTTACTCTTAGCTGTGAGTAAGCAGAAGTTGCTTAAAGCTTTTAGGTGCTTTTGGTTGTAAGTTTAATGTGCTTTTAAAGCTCTCACACTCAATTTATAGTTAAGCTTAACTGAGTTAAAGCTTTAAGGTGCTTTCAAAGCTAATTGATAAGAATTTTGTTTATGTTCTATATGCTTTCAGCTGGTGTCATTTCGATTCATTAACTGACAACCCACAAAAAAAACACTTAAAGTTACATAGAAAAAAACTACTATAAATTTGTGCTTTTTGCTTTAAAGATGGTGTAATTGTAAATAATTAGATACAAATGGAATAAAATGGGAATAAAAAATGCATTTAATTGATTGATTGAACTCACATGTTAATTATAGTACACACATTAAATGGTTTATTTGGATATGTTTATTGTTTTTTGTTTGTTTGTTTATTTATTGGTTTTTATAACCACACAGCGGCAGCAGAATGAGAATCAATTTGTATCACATTGATTAATTTACTTAATATCATTTATGTAAAACATAAATTAAACAATTTGCAAAATATCGAATTTAGCATAGTTTTCGTTTCGCTTTTGGATTTACACATATGTTTTATATGGAAAATTAGGCACAGAATGGAAAGAATTGAATGGATATACAAATAGATATAGGTACACAGATAGTATGTGGACAGAGATAGTTTCGAGAGGAAGTCAGATATAGAGTGCATTTTAGAAGCTGCGAATTAAAATCTCGATTAATGTGTGTTGGCTTTTTTTTAAATGTGATTCTTTTTTAAATTTTTTAATGTACTTAGGAGCATTTATGACTTTGCGTTAATGACTTTGTGCTTAATAAGCAAATACCCTAGAAAAACAATAAAATGAATAGCATTTGCAATTTGCATTTGAAATCAGTTTTGCTTGTATTTGTTTTTGTTTGTTTTATTTTTCAAATTATTATTTTCTTTTTAACTTTTACCTATATTCGGTTATGTTTTTTAATAATCGCTCCCAGTTTTCAGAACTGAAAAGTTTATAAAAATTATTATGAAAGAAAATGATAGAGGTACGTAAAAAATGTCTTTTAAACAAATTAAGTACGCTGAAACTGAAATTATTAATTGAGAGACGAGAGTTGTTGTGGATAATATGTTTGTATATATAAATAGAGTACAGGGTATTATTATTTAGTATATACAGACTACAGACTGTAGTGTATTGTACAAAACTAATTCGAGATCGCTCGACATGCGCCTTTCGCCGTGATTCTCATAACTGAACTGCAGCTGCAGCACACGTCTCTCTATTAAACGGTACTTTGTTGTGTATCTAGTGTGTCTGAGTGTGTGTGTGTGTGTGGCGTGTGGCGTGTGTGAATCTAATCAACAGGGCAACTATCATGAAATAACTCGAAGGCTTAGACTACAAAAAAGCTTAACAATTGATTTTTAGTATATTTGAAGTATATTATTAAACACAAAATTACGAGAAAGTTTAGCCAATTATTAAAAGATGTTAGAATTTTTTAAATGGAAATATTTAAAAAAACTATTGTTTTTAATTATCAAAAAAATATTGAGAAACAAATAAATAAACATTAATAGGAATAATTTCAAAATTTAATTCGTTTTGCTTAAAAATTGATTTAAAATATATTTCAAGTTTATCATTTAACTCGAAATTACGAGCAATTTTTTACCAATTTCTAAAATATGTTAGAATTTTTTAACTGGAAATATTTAAATAATCTATTGTAATATTGAGAAACAAATAAATAAACATTAATAGGAATAATTTAAAAATTTAATTCGTTTTGAGTTAGAAATATAAATGGAATTATTGAAAAAGTAAAAAGAAATTTTAAAGTTTAATTCAAAATATAAACCTGTATCTATTTTGGTTTACTTTCGAGTTATTTCATGGAGTTTAACTTAAAATTTCTTTTACACTCTTTTTGCTGCAAGTCCCGTAATGAATATTGTATAAACTTGAGTGTGATTGTGTGTATTGGTTGCCTCAGGGACAAGGTCTACTTACGATGCGGGCGGACTTGGCAGCGCCACCTGATGTATCTTCCAGGTGGCCACCGAAACGGAATGCTCATCGGACGCATAGCAGCGCCAGACGGCCTGGATGAGTGTTGCCGCCGGCTGACGACGCCGGATCATGTGCTTCTGGCGCTGCTGTTGTTGCACCTTCAACGCAAAACCGCTGCCCAGAATACCCTGCAATGAGAATGATCAATGAGTGGTGACATCCGGTTGCCGGATGCGGCAAAAGTTAAAGATTCAGCTGCCATTGCAGTTGCACTTACCGCAGGCAGCGCAAAGAAGGATATGCCCAGGAGGGCACAGCAGGAGGCAATCAATTTGCCCTGCCAGGTGATGGGCACCATGTCGCCATAGCCAACCGTACAGAGCGTAATCTGAGTCAAGTGTAAATAATTAATAAGTAAGTTGCAAGCTGTGTTGCAAGTTGCTTGGTTGGTTGGTTACATACCACGCCCCACCACAACGCCTGGGCGAAATTGTTGAACTTCTCGTTGACGTCCTTCTCCCACATGTAAACTAGGAATGATGCAAAGATTAGGCCTAAAAATCCAATATACATAGTTGTGATGAGCTCCTACAAATACAAAATACACATTAAATTTGTCAATTTATCTTAAAATACCCTGCAATAATTATATAACCTGTCTATGTGCGTATACAACCGAACCGAGCAGCTTCCAAGTGCCGCCACGTCGATCCATGCGCACCATGCGAAGTATCTGAAAGAATCTCAAACCCCGCAACGCACTTGTGGCAAACACCTGGCCAGAGGTGCCCATGCCTAATACTACAATTGAGGCTAAAATGGTGATAATATCTAAAACGCAAACAGAGTTACATTAAATATAAATAAATGGTATTTATAATAGTATTGCTTACCTATAATACAAAATGGTTGCTTTATAAACTTAAGTCGCCCCAGTGTTCCCTGGTAGCGTGAGCGACAGCCCGATGACCAAAGTCTCGCCCCGAACTCCATGGTGAACCAAATGACAACTATGATCTCCATGCGAAATAATATATACACAGCGTCCTCCTCGTATTCCTTGATGGTCGAAAACACGCTCAGTGCGAGACATGTGAACACCATTATAAAACTGCAATATATAATATTTAAAAATATTTTAAAATTGTGTATATTCGAAATACTTCAATAAACTTGTCTGATAAAAACCTTTGATAAACAAGAGACTCATTTCTTGACGGAAATCAAATTTTAAGTTAGTTTTATAAAGTTTTTATATTATCATAAAATTGTTGTGGTAAAGTTATCCCTACCATAAAATAAAGTGGAAAAAAGAATTACCCAAAAAATACAATATATGTTTATATAAAATATGACAGATATGTTGATCTATAATTACTATAAATTATTGTTATTAGTACGAATATATGGCCCGTTACATTCGTATGCATTTTAACTGAGAGATATATTTCGATATATATTTAAAAAGATTTAATAAAGTTTTTATAATATTATCATATTATTTTTGTAGTAAAGTTCACTTCCACATTTCTATTCGTCTATCCCTACCATATATATAACAAAATAACTGACAAATATGTTGATCTATAATTACTATAACTTATTGTTATTAGTACGAATATATGGCCCGTTAAATTCGTATACATTTTAACTGACAGATATACTTCGACATAAATTTAAAAAGATTTTGCATTAAAGTATTTTTACACTAACAAATCATAAAGATTTAATATACAAAAATCAGTTAAATCTTTTAAAACTCTATTGCCCAGTTCTACTTTTAATGAGCACAAAAACAGCAACAAATTGACAGATTCTTAAGTAACTACTATAGTTAAAAACTTACTCTAAATTCTAGTTTTAAGTATAATAGTGTTAATCGATCAGTTACTTACACCATCACATGATAGAATATTGCATGCAGGCCCCGCGGTCTCTCCAGAAAATTGTAGAGTCGACTTTGCATCCGTCGGTAGCGCGCATCGCGGCGATGTGTGCCGCGATTATAATTGAGCGGCTTCCCAAGGAGCGACATTCGCGGTTGCAGAAATTTTGGCGATTTATTTGGTCCCGCCGGTCTACATTTCCTATAAGAAAAATATCAAAATATTACAGCATAAGCACACATTTTCAAATATGAGTCAAAACAAGTTAAACAATATCTATGTATATATATAAGTATGTACCCCTTGAAACCTCTAATATCGTAGAAAGCGTAAACATCGTTTTCGGGATCCATTGAGAATGCATTCCCCGATAACACTAAAACACTTGACTAAACTGCACACAGAGCGAGAAACTAAGTGTTTGATAGATAGAGAACTGATAATACCCGTAGGTTGTCTGAACTTTTCGGGTTTACCGGGGTTTACCGACTAAGCAACGACGTGTGTCGCGTTTGGCGTTCAAATCACAACTCGATCGACAGTTGTTCGATTCGCATGTTTAAACCTTCCAGTTTAGACTTTCCAAAAACCTCCATGTGTAAACTTTTATTAATTATATATACATAAACTGTTTTATTTTTCTACACACCTTGCATTTTTATTATAAACGCAGACCTTTATTTGATTTGATTTTATTTCGATATTGTATTTTATTTATTTCGGTTTTTTTTCGTTCTTTTTGATGTCATAAAATTTTGCGACGACTTCAATTTTCGCACAAATTTGTTGTTGATTTCGTTGATTTGTTTTTTGTTTTTTTTCTGGGAGCGTGTCTTCGTGTGGGCGGGCAGCTCCTTAGTTTAGTCACGATCTCTGGAGGTTTTTGTTTTTGCCTCAAACGTGTCAGAAGCTTAACGTACGTCATTAACATTGCGTAGCTATTGTATCTTGAAGATACGAGTATGTGAATAGTGCAAATAGAGGTGTAAATATTACTTACCACCAACGGGGTGCGGTTTTAATTGGAAAATTTCGTTGACAATGGAAAAGTTTAGCAGCAAAACAATTAGGCTCTTTTTTAGTGTAATAAATAGTAAGTTTTATTAATAAACAACTTGAAGCCTTAGGCAGGCACTTGACCCAGTTTATAGTATATATTGTACAATCTAATTTGCGTAGCATGTGATAATCTATAGAAAGATCAGCTATCAGTTTTCAATGTGAGCTTGTCGAATTGCATACGAAATGCAGGCATAGGCTGTCTTAACTTTATTTAAGTTTAAATACGCTTAAAAACTTATAAATTGTAAATTTTCCGAGTTTTTTTATTTTTTCTATATTCTAAAATGATGTAAGTTCATTGAATTGAGTTTGAGTTTCCTTTTTTAAGATAGAAAGCAAGAATAAGAAAATATTGAAGTATAAAAAGTATAGATTAAATTTGGGCTAATAGATAAAAGCTATAAACTTTAATCGCTTTAAAGCTCTATTGATATTTATATAGGTAAGTGCATATGTAATAGTGAAATTTTTTTATTAAAAGCTCTCCTTGCATAGCTTTTTTCCTACGCTGAGCTTAAAGCTTTTGAGTGAGCGTAATTGCTTTATAGGGTATTTTGAAGTCGCATAATTGCATTATGTAATAAAGTTGTTCCAATTACACAATTTCCATTGTTCGACAATTGCTAAGGAATTATTAAACTTTTTATAGCTCAAAATGAAATTTGCAATAATTTGCTTCATTTTGTTAGTTTTTCTTTTATTGTTTAGCTATAAATTTGCTATGAATCGCTATAAAATTACCCCACACAGAACTGATTCTCATATTGGCATGCTAATTGTGTGTGGGTATCAGGCCATAATTTAGCATTCAGCTAACAAGATTTGCAATACATCAAACGGATCGTCGTCTTACGTCTTTCTTTGTTCGTAACATGAAAGCTCTCTTGACACGAACTTCACGACTTGACTTGCAGTGAGGAAAAACAAACTTACAGATACAATTTATGAGTCATAGATACTGTATCTTATCTGCGACACACAACACAATTTTTGGCAAAACAATTTCGTTGCTAAAAAAACGAAAAAATAACAAACATGACAATAATTCCAGTTTAAATTGTTGTTGTTTAAATTTTTAATGTAATGCTTTTTTAGTCTGTAGCCTGGCTTAGGTTAAATGGTAGTTAAAATATACTGTGTATTTATATATGTGTGTGGTGTGTGTGAGTGTGTACTGTATCTGTGTGTATGCACGTCTTGTCCATTTAAATGTATATACAGTAATTGGTTTTTGAAAGGCGGTAAATAATAATAAAAATATGTATAATATATTGGATATATGTAAGATACTTTATATTTATGTGTGTATGTTTGTGTATATATATATAGCCATATATGGCATATAGTATATATGTATATGGGGTTTGTATCCGTCAGTTTGATACAAGATCACAAGTTGTTGTTGCTGTTAGCACCCAGCTCGTAGCATCGTTGTTGTGGTTGTTGTTCACTTCTTGGCATCGATAATGATCTCATCGCCCGACTGTAGATTGTAACTGTAGAGTCGCTTGTTGGGGTATTTCATCTCCTCGGGCCCATGCTCCTTGTAATCCTGATCGAGATAATAGAGACGCATCTTGTTCGGAGCCAGATTGATGAGCTTCTCCAGCTTGATCTTCAGATCGTTGACCGTCAAATAGATGTCCACAAATCGACTCTCGCTCACATCGTTGTAGGTGAAGACGACTTTGATCCGCTTCTCCGGCTTCAGATTGATATTGACCAAGGGATCCAGTTTGCCATGGACGGCCAGGAGTTCGGCATATCGCGGTGGTCGCTCACTCTCCGGCTTGTCCATGTAATGACGGACAAAGGCGCGTTCCGCGTCCACACGCTCATCCACACTGATCTTGCCGCCACCGTTCAACATGGACACATTGGGAAGACGCGCTATGAGCAGCTGGCGACGCTCGTGCTCTGTGCACTCCAGTGTTTCCCACAGGGGCCAGTGCTTGACCCGCAGATTCTGGAGCTGACTGTACTTGGCCAACTCATCGATGTCGGCCCAGCTATTCAACTGGGCGCAGCTGAGATTGAGTAACTTCAGGTGGGGAAAATACTTGTGACTCTCGCTGGCCGAATCCAGTTCGGCGGTGGACGTGGTGGTGGTCGTGGCGGGTTGCAGGGATTTGATGGGACACTCGGCCAGCACCAGGGACTCTAAGCTGGGGAAGAGTCTGCCCAGGCGACAGATCTCCTGCCAGTGCTCAATGGGATTGCCGGTAAAGTGGAGCGTCTTCAACGTCGGATGAGCTCGTGTTAACTTGCGATTGGCCTGGCACAGATTGCAGCACGTTTCCGTATCCGCTTCCGCTTCCGCTTCCGCATTCGCATCCACATCCGCTTTATCGCTGTGTGTCTGTGGCACGCATTGACAGTTGTTGCATCTCTCAGACTCCGCTTCCAATTCCGCCTCCTCCTGCGCCGCATCGAGAAGCACCGCACGATAATTGTTGAGACTCAGGTGCAGCTCCTGCAACACGGGCAGATTCTGCAGCAAGGCATCCACGCACATCCAGTCGAGATAGGTGCCATTTAGTACCAGATTCTTCAGGTTCACCGTCGGCGCCGCCTGCAGTGCACTCGCCGGACTCATCAATTGATTCTTGCTCAGATTCAAGAACTCAATCCTCGGCATGTGCTTCAGTATGTTGAAGACCTCCTGCCAGTCCTGCAGCTTATTCTGTGCCAAGTCCAGTTCACGCACTCGCTGACATTTCTCACGGATGCTCTCAAAATTTCCGGCGCAATCGATGTCACAATCGTTGAGCACGAGCAGCTCGGGCACACTGGTCAGCGGGGAGAGGCGGGGTATGAATATTGAGAACTCCATTCGGCCGCCGCATTTAGTAACCGTAAAATCATTGGGCAGATCGGAGCGCTTATGCAGCTCCGGCTGATTGGCGTTCTCGAATTCGCATTCGGCAAAATATTTGCGCTCGAGCGCCTCCAGCAATGAGGGCATCTCGCTTACGCTCTCGCTCTCGCGCTCGCACTCGCACTCGCTCTCTTCTTAAACGGTGTCTGCGGCCAGTGTCTACACAACGTAACTTATGTAAATTTACGTTTCACTTTTGTTTTGGTTTTTGTTTCTATTTCGTCTTGTCTTTATGCTGCTTAAGTTTGCGCGCAGACTGCGTTTGCTATGCGCTTTGAGCTTCGACTTTATTGCTGTCAAAGCTTTTGCTTCCAGTTACTGTTGTTGCAGTTGTAGTTGTTAATGTTGTTGTTGCAGTTAAAGTAGTCGCAGCTTCTGTTCGTCACTTCTGCTGCTGCAGTTGCTACTGCGCTGCTTCTGCGCTGCTTATTGATTTTTGGGAGAACTTTTAGTTGCGTTTTATGTGCATTAAATTTGTTGCTGCTTTTGTTGCTGCTTTTGTTGCTGTTGTTGTTGCGTGATGCAATTGTTTTGTGCTTGTTTTGCGCAGTTTATTGCAGTCGTCGATTTAAACAAATTGCTGCGCACGTTGTAGCTATTGCTGCTTATATTACTGTTGTTGTTGCTGTTGTAATTGCGCACTTGTTTAACAAATTTGTTATTGTCGAAACAAAGAAAAACACAACAAATGCGTGTGTGGGGGCCACTTGCCAGTCTACCTACTGTTCCTCTTTGTCTCTCTCTCTCTCTTCTCCTTGTGTTAATAATCCAGTCAATGGCGTTTACTACGACAAAAGCCAGACCAATGCTGAGTAGCTCTTGATTTTGTTGGGTTTTTCCTTGTTTTTTATTTGATAATTTTTTTTTGTATGTTATTGTTTAGTTTTTCTAATTGCTGTTGCTGCTGGTGATTTTGTTGGTGTCTCTCCGTCCGTTCGCAACGCCACCAAACGCTCAACTAAACCACAACACAAGAACGAATTCGCCACCGTGTTGTATGTATTCTTGTGGCCCGTTTTGCCAGTCGCGCTGCCAGCTTCGTTGTGTGCTTTTTTCTGTGTGTAGGTCGCCGTCGTGCGCACAGGAGCGGATTCAGGGGTAGCTAATATTATTAATTTTGTTTTTTCTTGTACTTTTTGCTATTGGGCACACGGCCGTTTGATTTTGTTACTTTTGATTCGTATTCCGAAATTGAACTAGGCGGATAAGTTCTCATCTGATTTAACTATGAAAAAACCAATAATATTTTGCTCTTAAAGGCGCTGCCGCCCCTGCAGCTAAAATCAGATAAGAACTTATCTCGTAAATTTTGATGACACTGAATAAAGAACTACGATATGATTCCAAGTACACATATCGCAGCGATTGCTTCTTTATATTAACATACAGTTGTGAAGTAATTGTTTATTTTGCAAATAAAAAAAGATCTTAGTTTTTTTCTATTAACAATTTCTTATTTTCTTAAGTTATCTTTATCTTTGAGTATTGCGCCCCACACTTGGGCGCTCTCAACTGGCCCGTTGTAAGTTTTAAATTTTGACTGCGACCTTGCGACGTAAATAAATGTACGCTCAATTACGAAATTGTTTCATTTCAAGCAACAAATATTGGTGTGCTGCTTTCGCTTTTTTTGTGGGGCAAGCTAAAATAGAATATTTCAAATTATAAATGTATAAAAACACATTTGCAATGACCTTGTGCGTTGTGCACTTGGCAGCGGCCCTACAATAACAAAGGCCTTAGAATTGGGCGCCCTGCTGACGACTAAATGCGCCACTGTAGTGCTCGCCTGGAAAACCAGTTATAAAGTCAACGGTCATGTCACAGTGAGCACACGCTACAGTAAACTACCCCCTAAAATATAAATAACAAATTTTATTTATTGTGATTGATGGCATTAAATTGCAAGCCAGGGGATGCATATAAAGATACATTTAAATTGGAAATTTTCATAACCTCGGCGAGAATATGATATTACAACCGAAACGTTATTTGCGTCGTTGTTGTCGTAACATCTCAGTGGGGTTCACTTTGCTGACAGCTTGAAAGGTGCGCAATGAATGAGTGAGTTTTGCCAGTGGGTGGGGGGAACTGGGGCAATCCGACGTTTCGGAGAGCGAGAGAGCCAGACAAAGTGGATTTGAGAGCACGCGTCGTGAGCGTAACAAAGCTCTCTCGCTCAGCTGTGCTTTGTTGTCGTTACACAAACATATGTTTGTTTGCATTTGCGTTTGTACGAAACTGCGCAGCATGTTGAAAAGCTCGCTGCTCAGCTGTTTACGTTGGCATTGCATTATGCGTGAGAAGAGCTTTCTGCTCACTCCCTCTCTCGCAGCTTTTACGAGTGTAAAATAACAACAAAAAGACACAAAGACAAAACTGAAACAGATGGCAGCCCTGTGACAATGGGGCAATGGCAATGGATATCGTCGTCGTCGTTGTTGTTATTGGTGTTGTTTGGGGGGCGTTTCAAATTTGATTTGCAGAAAGCATAACTATTGGCGCCTTCTACCGTTTTTTTACGAGTCAAAAGTCAATTTGCTGCGAATATTGTTACGATGTCAGATAGGAATACGAATGCGAATATCTAGAAAAATGCTGCATGTTAAAACAGACAGATACGTTTGTACGTGCAGATGGAATACTTTTTATTTGACTGTCGACATGTGTGTGTGTGTGTTGTTGTTGTTGCACTTGGTCAACTGTCTGACGAGGGTTCCATCCAATCAATTTACATATGTATGTATGTATGCATGTAGATTTCATTACTGCTGTCATATCTTTGCGCTTCAAAGAACTTTTCAGCGAATTTACTGCACATGCTATGTGTATTATACGGATTCTATTCTATTATTGGTGCTGTTGTTGAATCAATAGAAAATTGAAAATATAAAATGGCAAAATATATACTCAAATATTATTCCAGTTGCATCTTTTGATCAAGATAAATAATATATCTCGAGTGCATATATTTAATTTTATTTTCTTATAAGCAAATCTTGAAAATTTAGATATTCTGAGTTTTGTTTTTCTTTTGAATTGCAAATCCATTTCGCTTTGTTGTGCATTTGATTTTGAGGTTAATTGTATCGTTAACCATGACGACATAATAAAGATATTTTTTTTAGAAAATTAAGTTAGAATGCATTGACTACTAAATACCCTGTGTACGATAGTTCTCGTTTTTCTATATTTTTTACTTTTTACTTGAAGTATGTGTAATATAATTGTTTATAGCTGAACTGAATATTATTGATCAAAATATATCTCAAATTAAGTTATTTCCTATGATTCTTTTGAATTTTAATGGCTCATGAATTTTTAAAACATTGGAAAATTTTTATCCATTAATTGAAAAGTTTAATGAGTTTTTTTTTTTGGCAAGAGTCTTCTTAATCATTAAGTTAAGGACATTCCCCTGTTAAAAAATACATAAACTCGGCAAAATAAAATTTCAAAAACAATTTGGGCTCATTGAACACATTAATTATGTCATTGTTGTCGTTGTATTTGTTGTTGTTCTTGTTGTTATTGCTGTCGTCGACCCGCAATACAGTTGTTGTGGTCTGAGCCATTTAGTGGCAATTTCGCACACTCTTCTAACCATTTGAGTATATACCAATATGTACGTGGATATAGTCTATAATTATCTGTGGCCAAGTCGCAACACTTTGTGTATTATTCGACGAGAATTTTGCGATTTTGTTATGGTTTGACCGGCATTTCTTTTTCATGCAAACCAAAAAAGCAGACAAATAAGCCGATTGTCAATAGTCCCACAATATATGGGACTCTGACATAATTTTATTAGCACTCATATATCATTATTTGTGTATTTTTCAGTTTAACCGTTTCATGAAGATCGATTGCGCCAGGTCTTTAATGAATTTATAACTCAAAAAACAACGCATTTGTAATTAGAAAAATGTATATTGTATGTATGTAGATATTTCTGTTTGGGGTTTATTTAATGAACGCAATTTTATTGCTCGATTTGTGTTTACAAATTTATATGCAAATATGTAGCTACATATATAGTATATTTACATATATATTTATATCAAAGCAAAAAGGCGCAAATAAACCAGACGCAAAATCGTTCAAATCAATTGCGTCAATAAATGTGCCTAAGATGCTCCATAGTTGTTGTTGTGTTTGTTGTATTTGTTGTTGTTGTTCTTGTCGCTCGTAAAGTTCTATAAATTGTTGTGTGTAAAATGGAAATTTTGACTTTTTGGACCGGCGGCATTTAACGACTTAAATGGAATGGCACAAGTAAAACGCTCCACGTAAACAATGCAGCTTCAATTTATAAGAAAAGCAATTTTCTTGTCTCAAAAATGTTCTCTAGCTCAGTCTAGACAGCATTTTTTTTTTAATTTTCTTGCTGTTTTTTTATATTTTTTTGTTGAATTATTACATCGTTGTTGTTTGTATTTTTTTTTAGTCTTTTAGTCTTTGGTCTTTGTCTGGCCGCAAACAAGTGGTTAACCTTGCGTATGAGTAATGTTATTGTTGTGTGTGTGTGTGTGTGTGTTTATTAAGCCACAGTTCTCACAGCAATTCCACTAAAGTTGATATATTATATGTACACATAGACATACACATACAGTTATATATTCGTATGGATCGACATTTCTCTGACCTATTTGTCGCAGTGTGCAGAATGCAGTCAACAAATAACTTAAAGAATAAATATTATTCTCATGCTCATAAATTTTTTTAGCCAATAAATATGTTGAATGAAATCAGAAACAGAATTGTTTTTCGGTATTTTTTTTCTGCAATAAATTGGCAAAGTTGACAAATTGAATAAATGACACAATAACGTCACTTTATGCCTGGCTGACTGATTGATTGATTGACTGATTGATAAACTGACTGACTGATTGGCCGCCGTTGCTGACAGCATTCATTAGTTTCCCACAATATTTACACACAACGAGATAAAAAATATTTCGAATTTTAATGATACTCCGTTATACCCTTTGAATCTGATAGGGTAGCACAATTACTTGAGAATTTATTGCTTAACTTCAAAAAACTACAGGGTATTTCTTAGTTTAACAGTGCCATTTTTATGGTCAATTTTTGCTTGTTTTCTCTTTTTTTTTCACGCTTCACATAATTTTGGCGTTGTTGTGGTTGAGACTAACGTTAATTTAATATGCGACATTTGCACTTTTCGGTCAGCGCAAGCGAAATCCAATGATAACCCCCAACGTGAAGGGTTGAGCGGAAAGAGGGGATTGAGGGTTGAGGTTGGGGGTTTGTTTGCTGTTGGTCTTGGTGTCACTATCGCTGAATCGGTATCGTTTTGCGGGTCGGTAACTGTTGACAGGCGAACACTTTCAACTTTCAGCTGCCACAGTTGCCAACGCTTGCTCTTAATATTATTATTATTATTATTATTATTATTATTTTGCAGCGAAAAGTTCAATTAAACTGATGCACTTGATGCTTGGCTCGTTAAAATTGAAATTGCTTTATGCTCGATGTAGTTTAACACTTTGACAGCTGCGTTTTATAAAGATCATAAAAAATAGGAGCTTAAATTAAGTTTGAATTTAATTTTAAGACTGCTCAAGAGCTAATTGAAAAAAGTAAACTTCGTGAAGAGGGATAATAGTAAACTAAAGCGCTGATTAGAGCTTCGGTTAATCAGGGTCTTTTTTAAAGTTATTTACAAGGATTAAAACCCTAACCGAAACCGTAACCTTTTACCGGTAAAAACCGATTGAAATTTGAAACCGTAACTGAAACCGTAACCGAAAAAAAAATTTTTCATCTGACCGAAACCTTTAAACCGAAACTCTGCAAACCGAAATAACCGTATCGAAACCGTTTCATTTATAAGGGTTAATTTCGGTTTTCCACACATGCTAAAAAAAAAAAAATAAAAGCAAGATGCAAAAATTATCTGCATTTCACTGTCTTATGCATGTACACACATACAGTGTGCCACTAATGTCTTCATACAGCATAAATTTGTCAAATTTGGGTATAATAAAGATGTTTTGATGCGGGTTTTTTTATATTAATCTTTAAATCACTTAAATTCCGCTCGAATGATACAAAAATTTCTTTAACCCATTAAGTACCCTTGGAAAATTAAGAATTTTAGAAAAAGGAAATTTTTCAAGTTTTTTCCTTGATTTTTTCAAAAAATATTTTGATGCAAAAAATTTTTTGAAACAATTCTAATAGCAACTGCAAAAAAAAATTATCAAAAATATTTTTGCTAGTATTTTTTATGATTTTTTGAAAATTGTTAAAAAGCCACATTTTGTATGAAAAAGAGGAAAATCGGGTTAAAATAGTAATTTTTAGCAACACTGAGAAAGTAATGCGCTTTAGTATTATTGCAAAGAAATTTTTTTTTTTGTGAACCGAAACCATACCGGTATTTCAAAACCGAAACACACAAAAACCGGTTCACCGTTACGAAACCTTTATTCAAATATTTACCGTAACCGATAACCGAAAACCTAAATGCGAATATAACCGAAACCGTAACTGAAACCGATATTCGTTTCGGTTTTAGTCCCTGGATATTTACAATCTCTGTAAATTCTTTAAAATATGTAATTTTATTGCATTTATTGACTGAATTAATCGCTGCTATCTTTGCTGTCCGATTAATCAAAAGCTCAGTCATAACTTCAAGCTAGTGTCATTTGACAAGTCTTAACTTGGATGGGGGATTGTAAATATAGTAAAATAGTTTGATTGTCAGCTGTCTAGTATGCTGAATTAAACCTTGTCCATTTGTATCTCAAGTAAACACAGAAATGGTTATAAACTAGCATTAACAGTTGAATCATTTGATTGCCTTGGCTGATAAGTCTTATCAGCTTTGGCCTCAAATAAGTATGATTCTTTCAGACGCTCCAGATAATGTTTGTAGTTCATTTCAGTTGAGCTAAGTTGTGCTCAAAGTGCTCTAATATCTGAATCATCATCAGCTGTTGTATTATTAAATGAGCTTGCAGACAGAGACCACCGAGACCTTCATTTCAATTGCACTTTCTCAAACAGTCGGCCTGGCATTTCAACTCATTATATGCAATTAGTGGTTCTCTTTCACTCGACCAGGGGCATAAAGCAATAAATGGGCCGGTCAAGTCCACTAACTAACTGAATTATTCATAGTCAACTCGTGCTAAAAGGCATAAAAGAAACGCCCAGAAGAAGACTTGTACAATAAATATACCTATCTATATACATACATATATAAATATATATACACTATGTCTGTATGCTGTATTATAGTCAGTTGAAGCTCTCAGGGCGCAATTAATTTGCTGGCAATAATGAAATCTAGGACAAAATGTTCGCAAAAGAAAATCGTTGACAGTTGGCATACAAGCACAACTTGAGTCTCTGTTCTTCCTTTATGCATATTCATGAAGCATATAGAAGTGATAGACTAGCAGATACTCTGTTCGTACTGGCATTTATAAATAAAGTTCGAGATTTAGAGAAATCATCTTCTAACATATGTATTTCATTTGTATTTCACATTCATTTCGTCCAAACATTTGTTTTCTTAAGCTATTTTTTATATTTGGAAATTCAAATCTTAAATCTTAAGTGTTAGCATTGAATCAACTCCTGTCATAATTAACTGATTTTAATTCTCAAATTAAACTACAAAATCAATACAATTAACTTGATTGATAGTCAAAATTATCGAGTTAAATTACTTACTGGGAAAGAATGCAGAAAATCCCTGTTATTATCCTAGACTTCAGTTGCTTTCGATATTCGACAGTCTAAAACTTCTTTGTCGTTTGTAAGCTACCGTACAGCTTGGCGTACATATCCTAGAGTCGTGTTTAGAGCTACAGGGTATAAGGACTGCACACCTTGCACTGCTTTACAGTTCCAGATTGAAAATGAAATCATTTGTCAGCTACAGATTGCAGTTACACGTATGCCGAGTGTTGTTTTATTTTTTACTGTGCCTTTTATTTTGGCCTAGATGGCTTAAAGCCGTTTTCAACGAGTTGGCAAGTAGAAAAGAGAAGTTGATGGGCAACTATGTATGCATGTATGTATGTATTGTATGTATTGTATGTGTGTCTGTATGTGGAAGATATCTGCATATCAATTGTTGGCATTCACACTTGTATAGAGTGTTTGCTTTTTGGGCCATGTTTTAATCAAACTAAAATGCCAGGCAAACTAAACGACTTTTTTACCTCCCCCCCGAAGAAGAAGAAAAGTGGGAGACGGAATTTGTATGTGTCTGTTTTACGGTAAAGCGACGTGCTAACTGTAAAATCCCGCTAAGTGAAGTGTCGCACACAGAAAAAGACGGGCTAAAATCAAGAATAAATGTTGGAATTTAACTAAGATCTTAATTTAAGCTTGGACTTATTCTATTGCTGATGTCTTGATATCAAGAAAATAGAGTTGATAGAAAGGATTGCCAGAGAAAGCTTAAGTTGAAATAGATTTATTTTAAATTTTTAAACTAAACTATGATATTTGGAGTCTAAATGTGTGGAAAATATAACTTACAAGAGATCAATATTTTTATGATTCTACAGGGAAATTTAGAAAATTATTTAAACATATATGTATAAAGAAAATACATTAAGCTCATCTTCTGCTAAAAATGATTTCATTATAATGTTATGTTTGCAGAGAATAAAGTTAAGATGACTTTAATTTACGATTAGAAAATTAGAAATCTAGATATTTAGCGTATAGATTAGACCCAGTTTGAATTTAAAATTTATTTTCAGAAATATGTATATAGGATTAGGTTTAGATTACAAAAGTCTACACTCAGATTGTATTAGAGGTAGTTGAAAACACGCTTGAAAGCTGAAAAATATTCTAAAAACTGATACGTCAATTAACTGTTTCATTCAGAAAGGAATCCCTAAGATTGATTAACAAATATTCACAGATATACAGTATTTTGTAAGCTTATCCCAACAGCTGCTTATCATTTGGGGCACAACAATTAAAATGCTTCCAGCTGCAATGCGAACAAATTGCGAATTCTTTTCGCACATTGCCATTGGGAATGGGATTGTGATTGTGATTGTGATTGCTCGATGGTTCGTTTAATGGTGGCAATTTTCCATTTGGTGGTACGCTCGCTGATTAGGCGTCAATCCCCCCTCGCGCTGGCTGATGATGGCGTGCCAGAAAGTTATCAATGCCCGCTCGAATGAATCACTTTAAGTGCGCTAATTTTGCTGTCTATCCATTTTCGTATTCATTTTCATTTTCATATCTGGGGGCTTCAACTTTGTACCATTTGCATATTCTTATACTAGCTTGCCGCCGCCGGACAATTTGTTTATTCAAATTGTTAAGATCTTTTCAGTTCTCGTTCTTGTTTTGTGGTTTTACGTGATGCTCTTCATCAATCAAATGTTTGTTGGGGACGGACGGAGGTGAAGGCGACAACGATTTGGTGGCACAAAACAATCGCAAATTCATTGTAATTTGTTTGAACAGCTGTCGGGCAAAAGTAAAATGCAAACAGCAAAAAAAACGTGAAAAAGAAGATGTCTGTTACCAAAGGCAAGTGACATGGAGGGGCTGTAAGTGTACAAGGGCGAGGGGGCGGGGACGGGGTCAGGGGTTGGCTTTGTTTGCAGACAGATTATTCGGATGTTGCTTTGGACTTTAAAGAGTCGCCTACGTGCAGACACGCAAATGTGCAATGACAGGCTAATGATAATTACGCAAGTGGATGGAACTGAGGTGACTCTGGCTCTGGCTCCGAGTGTCGCAATTGACGGCCCCAAATAATGTGTGTGCCCTGCTTAGAGTGAATGATACATAAATAATTCGATTGGATTAATTTTGAACTCGTTTAACATCTACATTGAGCTCACTTTAAATTTTCGTGTGCTTAACAAATGAGGCTTAGCTTAAGCTTTCATTCAATCTTGCTGATGAAAGCTTTTTAAAGTCGCCATCAGAAAATCAGTTATGTTTTGCGAGCTTTCATGTGCTTTTAAAGCTCTCGTAATCAGTATATTATTATCTATTTTAAGTAAAAATTCTTCAAGTGTTTGTACAAGTTAAAAAAGCATTTGTTAAATTCAGCTTAAAGCTTTTTTGTGCTTTGAAAGCGTATTAAATTCGCTGTTAATAGGTTTAGTATACAACTTATATTTTATTGAAAGTTCAGATGCTTTGTGTAAAATATATACAATACTAGTATACAATACTTTATTTAATGTGCTTTCAAATGCCAAATGTCAGTTGGTTTAGTTTTGACATCACAAGTTTATATTTAAAGCTCTCAGGTGTAAAGTTTATCTTCTGTCAAAGTCTGCCTTTTGAGCTTAAGCTATATCAAAATGTTTAATTGCCCTGCTCAAAATGGTGTCATTGGTGTTATGTGTTTGTTGGACTTAATCCGCATTTAACGCCTGATGCGCAACATGAAGGTGGCCTTCTCATAAAGTGACATACAAACACACACACACACACACACACACAAATACCGAGTAAACAGAAATAAAACAGCGGCAGGCTGAATTATAATTATAACGAAATTGAGTTACGTTGTCAGCGTTGGCACCACGGGGCGTATGAGTAATGACACGAACAAGATATGTTATAAATACACGCAAATGAAAACTGTTTGCTCGATATGCATGTACATTTATTACTATTATAGCTACTATTATTATTATTATAATGTCACAAATATATTGTTAATTATAATTGCATTTTGCATTTGCCTGCAACTTTAGAATTACATTCAGCTCGACTAAAAGCTGCCCTACAGAATGCGTTTCAGCCACAAAACATTTGCAATTAAATACTTGTCAAAGTTTTTCTACTACGTTTTCAGCTTTACTTTTTTCATTCTGTTCCCAGCTACTTTAAGTACTCAAATTTCTGTGCAAAAAAATCTTTTAGACACTTTACCTAAACATAAATTGTTTGAAAAAAAATTTGTAGCAAATTTCATGTTGAACATATGAGTTTAATCTAATTAAAAGTTGAGATAACATCTCTTGATATTTTAAGTAATTAATTTAGTCTTTATTGCTGTAATAATTAAGTAAAATCTCAAGTTCAGATTTGCAAATATATTTTTGTGAGTTTTTTTAGATTCTGAAAAAAACATAGTCTATTTTTTGGGGCAAGTAATTTAAATGTTAATCTAGTATGTAGATAAGAGCTGTACTTTCTTTATTATTATACTATAGCTAATAACAAATAGTTTGTAATCATATAAATCTGAATTCTTTTTTTTATACATCCTTCAACTATAAATCTATTATGAAAATCTCACAAGTTCCTTCCTTTTATTCCCCTTTTCTTGAACATCAAATCAATTTTTTATATTTCAAATGAAAAATTCGTAGTTTCGTTTTGCAAAAATGAGCAAACAACTGTTATTTTTCTCTTGCCATCTCTGCTTTTGCCAGGGCAATTGACCAGCATTTGGCATTTGCTTAGGGGACGACATGCAAATGTCGTTCCTTCGATTGTTTGCCAAGTGCAAACAAATGCCAACGGAGTAAAAACGGAACTGCCAATTGTTTGTGGACACATTTGAGGACATGTAAGCGGTAATTAATTGGCAATGTCAAGCGCGGAGAGACAAATGCGATGGGCCAACCTGTTATCAGTCCGTGGAATTTGCTAAATGGGCAGCCCTCTAAGTGACAAGTTGTCAATCAACTTTAATGTTTTTTTCTATTTATTTTGTAGATATGCGTAGAGGAGGGGCAAAGGTTAAACACAGCTTGACAGGCATCTTAGAATATTTAAGAAGGTGGCGTGCAACATGTTGCAAAGCGACGACAATTATGCAGGTGCTTATATGACTTCTTAGCCATATTAGGAGTACGCGTAATCCTTGAAATTAGATACCCGGCACTAAGTAAGTATTATACTTGCATAAAGGAAGCGTTGTCATTTCGGTGCCATTTTGAACTAAATGTTGCAGGTGTGTGTAAGTCTGTGTGTGTGTCTGTGTGTGTGTGCTACTCTGGCTCAACGTTGCGTATGAGCAACTTTTGAATAATTAACTCACTTCAATGGCACTCTCGAGAGCCCTTTTGTCTTTCTCTTTCTCTCTCACTTGTTCTCTTCCCTGTATCTCTGACTCTTTCCACATTCTCGCCGTCTCATCGCGCTGTCTCGGCTTGCCACTTGATGTGGAACGTTATAAAGTAAAAGTGCGCTGCAAGAACATTTGATATGCATAAATTAAAATGCAACCACAGCACATACAACACACTCATACACACACTCATTCACACACACACACATGCTCATGTTTCTCTTGTCACTGCTGGCATTTTGCAATGTTCTTAATGGAGGCTGTGTGTGTATGAGTGTGTGTGTCTGTGTGCACACACATTGCCGGAATATTATAAAATATTCGCTGACTTCATAGCATCCATATATTATTGCATTTTTGGTCTCTGACACTTTATCAATAACTTTGGCAACAAAGTTACATTTTCATTAACACACACACATACACATACACATTTATATATTGCATAAGTCATAATATTGACTATGATATAACCCCTTTAGTCAATTTCAGCAAATGCATAGCTTATCCAAAAGTGACAATTTTAGTTATGAGCTTAATATTGATTTTAGAAGTTAAATATTAACATGTACTTTCTTCAAATAAGTCTTTGGCAAATTCAAAGATGCTCTTCAATTTTAATAAAGCACTCAAAAAAACCTAGTTTTTAAAAGGGATAATAATTGGCTAACATTTTTAATTAAAAATATAAGTATACAAGACTTTTTGTAAAGGTTAAATAGTGAAGAAAGCGATTTGAATACTTGGCATTTATTAACCTTGTCTAAACTTGTCTTGCACAAATTTGCAATAACAACGGAAATATGAACACAGTTCTAAAAATGGGAAATGCAAAAGCGGGCTAAGAAAACTATTTGACAGAAACAATGAAAGTTTTGTTGAAATGTTCTAAAAGTTGTCTACGACAATTTGCCATATTTACGGCAAGTTTTGCACTTGGGACGCCGCATGCAACAGCTGTTGGCTAAAATGTTGTTGCTGCTGCTGTTGGCTAAAATGCTGCAGCTGCAAGTTTGATGAGTAGTAGCTCCCCCGTCTCCCTCCTTGTCCCCTTGCTTCCGTTGAAGAGATTGCATTTTTAAAAAGGGTCCCGCAGCGACATTGTCGCAATGCTGACCCATTGACATTGGTGATTGTGATTTGTAGCTTGTTGCACTTGTTGTCAATGACAAAACTGGCAATTCATATATGTACGTACAATATATATTTGTAGTACTAACATATGGATAAGTACTTAGTGTTTGCATATGGCAAAATAGTAATCGATATTATTGATTTGCTGTTGCTCGTTCTGGCCTTACATATTGGCAATCGCCTTATATCTATGCCCAGTTTTGTCATTACAACTGATTGGCCAATCGGATTTCGCAATCGTCATGTAAATATTTGCAATTACTCAGACAGCAAACACACAAGTCCAGTATAAGTGTGTGAGGGTGTGAGTGTGAGTATACTCATCTTCTTAATCGTATATTCCTAGTGAATATCACTTTGATGGCAGACATTAAACTTGATTCGCCTTGCTGCCATCAAAAGCAAAGCGAAAGGAAAGCAAAACACACAAAATCTAGCTACAATTTGTAATGTCTCTTCTATCCGTAGTCTCTCTCTCTCTCTATCTCTCTCTGGGGCTCAAAGTGTTTCTGGGGTAAAGTTAGTTGGCGTGAATAATTTCCACTAAATACAATAAAACCATTTAGCTGCAGGCATTAAAAATTTGCATAGAAATGAAAGCATCGCAACCGGAACTGTGCCACAAAATAATAATAATAAAAAAAATAAAACATACAACAACAGAATGAAAAAATAAAAGAAACAGTTGATGAGCTTCTGTTGTTTTGTGGGTTTTTACTGTACTTTCGGGCGGGTGTTGCCTGCCCGCGGATGTAAATAATAAAAAGCACATTAAACAGCATTTTCTTTCATTTCGAAACGAAAACGAAACAATTCCCATTTCCACTTCAGACTAGGGCACACAAATACACAAACACACAGAGATACACAAACACAGCCGAAAAGTATGCTTTACTTGTGGTTACTGCAACGGTGACGTCTACGGCGACGTCAACGGCGACGGCGACGCTTTTGACACTTGGGCAGCTGCACTACTTAGAGGGCTGCGGCCACACGGCCCACTTAGAGAAATGCACTTTGCACTTAAATGGACATTAGATTTTCTCATGCAGTTTATTGTATCATAAATTGTTCTTAACCGCCACAAAGTATGCAACATTAAAAATGAAGCGATTTGTAAGCGAAAGAGATTTTGAACTAAAAACTCAGAAATTAAGCTTTTTATTTGCTATGAATGAACAAACAAATAAACAAGTTGTAAGTATAGAAAAACTATAGAGACTTTAAAGAGACATGAAAGAAATATTTCAAAGAACTTGAATAATACTCAATAATGCGATTTATTTTTCATAATATTTCATTACTTCAATTAGTTTTCTTGTAAAAATTACAATTTGTTTACTGTTTTAATTAGATATTCTAGGAAAAAATGTGGAAAATATTTTGGAATAAAACATGTTGATGAAATTAAATAAACAAACAAGTTGCGAGTAAAAAAAGTTATATGTTATCACACGCAGGTATTATGATAAAATGTATCAAATTAAATGTGTTTCATTTCAAATTTATTTGATCTGCTTTAATTGTAAAATCTTGACAATTGTATTAAATCGCTTACACTCACACAAAGATAGAGTATTTTCGAGTTGTATATAAACTGAAAATCGCACACTTGTTTCATTTAGTTATTTATAAAGTTGAAATTACAAATTCACGCCAATTGAAGATACGAAAATGAAAAGCAGCGCATGCACAAGAGCATAAAATGTTCGTTATTGCTCAATTACTTGGGGGTTTCTCGTGTTTTGTTTCATGTTTCATGTTTTTGTTGTGTTTCGTGTTTTGCGGCCGGACGTCGTCGTCGTCTTTCCGTCTCTTTGATGCCCCTCTTTGTTAGCCATGGCAAATTGTGGCAGCTGCTACTTGGGGGCCACTTGCAACACGGCCTGCCACTTTTTTTTATGCCTTTCATTTTCATTTTCATGTCCAATTTCGCATTTGGCGCACGCTGAGCCTAAAAGACTGCACTTGAAAATTTAATAGGCGCTGCAGTAGTTTTGGCCTGCCCCGAAGTCCCTGTTAGCCATGCTGCGGGTTTCTTTCACGTCTTCTTCCTTTTCTCTGCCTCCTGTCGTGTGTGTGTGGCCTTTATGATGACCAATTTTATGATGACTTTGGTGTGTGTGTGTGTGTGTTTGTGTGAATGTGTCCTGTCTGGGCGCCAACTCTGCCCTTCTCTGGCCCAACTCAAATGAATTGTGAAATGTAATCCGGTGCCTGGCATGTGCCATGTTTATTTGCCTGCCAGCCGGATGGTAGTTGGATGGTAGTTGGTAACGTTTCCCGGGCCAATGTGCCAATTGAGTTTAATTTGTTGAATGCCTTTTGACAGATTTCAAAATTAACTGGTCGCACACTTGACTGCGCCACCAAAAGCAAACCAAATGATTCGTAGTCACTCACTGTTGTTTCATCTTCTCTGCTCGACAATAATCACACAACTGACTCTCCATTCGCCCGTATTCGCATGTGATTGAAGGCATTTCCGAAAACCCAATGACATTAGCTCAAACTGTCACTCGAACATTGACAGCTCGAAAGCGTACAACTAACGAGCGGGTTATACCATCAAATTGCACTACAACTGTAGAGTATTTAGATTTTAGAAAGAGCTTTGACTTAATAGTTCGTTGAGTTGACTCATATTCTAGTAATTCCAATTATACTTGAGCTTTCCGTTTTAAAATATTTACAAATATTTTTGTGTGCTTTTTAATAATTTAAAAATGGATAAAATTTAATAACACATACGTATATTTATTGTAAAGTTTTGTATGCCTTTACCGAAGAAAAAATTAAAATTATATAAGAGCTTTCAGTTATTTATCACAGCTATAATGTGCTTTTAAATTATTTATGAAAGTATAGCAGCAATATGAAGACGCTTAATGCGGTTTGAAGTTACATAAATATATTTAATGCATTTAAAATACTGCATTTAATTTAGCTTTCATGTGCTTTCAAGAGCTTTAGCAAAGAAAAGCAACACAATCTTTATCTAACTAGCTTAGATTAAACTTAATAAAGCATAGAGATAGAAAATGTCGTATGCCTTTACGGAAGAAAATATTAAAATTATAGAAGAGCCTTCAGTTATTTATTACAGCTTTAATGTGCTTTAAAATTGAAGTTACATAAGTATTTAATACATTTAAAATACTGCATTTAATCTAGCTTTCATGTGCTTTTAAAAGCTTTAACAAAGAAAAGCAACTTAATCTTTATCTAACTAGCTTAGATTAAACTTAATAAAGCATAGAGCTTTCAAGAGCTTTATTTCCTACGCGTTTAATCTTAGCTCGTATCGCATTTTCAGCTAGTGTCATTGTTACATTTATCCTTGGCCAACTTGATTGTTTGCTCGTGCAGATGAGAGGATTTTATTGCACGAATTCATTTGTGAAATTTGATTATGCACACTTAAATATATTTATGTACGAGAATGTCGAAGGTTCTGTTCACTTGGAAACTCACTTGACAAACTTGTGCCTTGTGGCCTTATCAATTTTTAAACAGCCCAGTTAGTTGGTTGGTAATCATTGATTTGCCGCAAACTTTGGCCAAACTTAACGTAATCCGATTAAAGTCAACAGTCTGTTGGCCATTTCTATTAAACTGATTTCCCATGCAAAACAGCTGCTGAATAAGGCTTATATGCCTCAGTTTCTTAAGCTCCCTTTTTGGGAAGGCAACGAAAGCACTTAATGCATTTTCATTTTCATTTTCATGAAAGAAAACGCAAACACTATCGATAACACTGTGCCACCTTCCGCTTCCGCTTCCTGTTCTTTTTCTTTCTTTTTCTTTATAATGCACATTTTGCATGCTATTAGCAATTCCGGCTACATTTTAAATCCGGGTCCTTAAAGGTTTTATGCAAAATTAACATTTTACGAGTGCTCTTATTTTACTTGCAAATTTACGACATTTTAATGAGCATGCATTTCAATTAAATTCTGCAATTACTATCAACAATTAATGATGGATTTACTGTGGTTTTTCCTAACCATTTAATTGACATTGAATCAGCCAGTAATTGCATTAAATATGCTTTGTAGGGCATAACATTTAGCATGACTGTATGTATACTTATTCCCAATTCTAGCTTGCAATATTTCTTGTTGATTCTTTCTGAAACTATTCCATAAATCTTGCTCAACATATTGGGTCAATATATTTTCGTCTCCGGCTAAATTCGACAATTGATTTTATGTATTTGCAGAAATTGCATTTGCTAGGCAATTTATTGGAATGTTTTGGCAGTTCAACTAACATAGCTATTACTCTCAGTGTCAACACAAGTTGGCAGCGTTTAAATATTTATATTTCCATTTAAGTATTTATAAACACACATTTAACACATACTGCACAAATAAATAGAAATATTTTCCACACATTTCCAAACGATAACAGAAAAAAAGAAATAGAACATTTTGGGTAAACGTAAAACAAACGTGTTCCGTTTTTTATTGTCTTTTTGATGCTGACTTTTGGGATAGCAAACAGACATGAAATGAAATATTTTTTATGGTTTGGCTATTTGCATACATTTTTATTGTTTTGATAAGAAAAGAGTTTTCATTTGTTACATTTATCGGGCATTCGTCAAAGGTTAAAGCACTTTAGATTCACAAGAGTTCTTAATGGTTTCAATGATAAATTTGAATAATGAAACCTTCAATATTGATTCGATTATATTATTCATTCATTGCCCACAATTTTCCCATTGAATTGAACAAGTTAAAGACCTTTTCACATGCTTGAACTGATCCCATAACTTCTGATTCCAATTCAATTAGCCATAATATCTTTAAGGACATCATGTAAATTTGATCTGCAATGCAGGTGTATATTGCAGTGTCTGATTAGGGCCAAACATTGCACTATTTGAGCCGAAAACACTCGCTGTGGTCACAACATTACCATAATCCGCTGACTTATGTTAGTTGCCCAATTTGCATAAGCTGCTCACGCTCCTCGACTGATGCCGCATGCCATAAAATGACCTACTAACTGCCACACTGCACTGTGTTTTTAGAACACTTTATATACTCTAAAAACTGGAAGATATAGAATATTCCAGATTCAGAAAATGGCAAATAAAATACACACAGAGACTAGGATTCTACAGGTAAATATTTATTAGCTCAGTTCTTCGATAAACTCGGAAAGAGTAGTTATAAATTAATGGGTAGGTTTGAAAAAATTGAAATTAGCTTATTAAATGTAAATAAAAAAACAATTTGAAGCTCACAGAATGAAAAAAAATTGTTAATCTTGGAAAAAAATTTATTATTTAAAAAATCGAAATTAAAAAAATGTATATGCAGAATTAAATAAGAGCCCTAAAAATGATCAAAAAGTCAATGCTCATCAAAATCAGTTAAGATTTGACAAAGCTAGAAAGCTTAAAAGTTTTCGAATATTTGCTAAGGGGTATTTATGGAGAAAATAGTAAATTCTGGAACAAATTTAATTTTTTTAAAATATTTAATTTAAAATGCAGAATCAATTTAGAGTCCAAACAATGATCAAAAAGACATTCCAAATGAAAATCGGTTAATGTTTGACAAAGTTATGAATCAATAAAGTTTAAATAAAATTAATTATTTAATGTAAGCTTAAGCCTACACAGAAATTACCTTAAATGTGTTATTGCTTATAGGGTATCTCGGAGTTGCTTAGGCTTTACCTTGACTAACTTAATTTAGCTTATATTGGCCAAGTAAAAGGCGAAATGAAGTCAAGTGCAGATATGCGCGTATTGCGATATCCGACAATGAATTTTAATGAGTGTTGCAGTTGCAACGTTGACTAAAAATAACAAATACAGTTGAGCAGCAGCTACAGGAAGCGGCAGGGGAAAAAAGCCAAGAAAGCCGCATTTTCAATGACTTACTAAATATGTAAATTAATGAAACCAAGCCAAAAAATACGAGTATATTGTTGAAATGCCTGGGGTGCTACACTCGGAAAGACAGGGAGAGAAAGACAGAGTGAAAAGAGAGAGAGAGAAGAGAAAGAAAGAAAGGTGGCAAATGCTATGAGAATTTCCTTTGAACTATTTTTGTATGCATATTGAGTGCAGTTGTTGCTTTTTGTGTGGAATGCAGGCACTAACAAATGGCATTGCCGAAAGCCCCTCGCCATTTTTCCAAATATTGTTGTTGTTGTTGTTGTCGTTGTTGATGCTTTGGGTGTTGTTGTTGCCATTATCGTTAGGCGGAACAAGTGCAGCTAACAATGCACTCGAGCCTTGTCGCTGACACTTGACACAGCCGCAACAATAACGGCAGCCGCAACTAATAACTAACAGTTGCTGGTGGTGAAAATAGTACAATAACAAACACTCGAATCATACGTATGTATGTGTTTTTGTAAGAACAATAAAAACTACAACAAGAACAACAGCAACAGCGACAGCAATAACTGTGACCACGTTGCGTATACGTCATGTGGCGCCCCCAGCTAAAGTGAACTTTTTAATTTCCTGTGCAAATTCATTTTAATTGCAACCAACTAACACACATACACACACACACACATACACTCATTCACTCACACACACACGCTGCGCCCTTACATTGATTTAATTTCTGTGTCATTTTTAATTAATTGTTAATGCATTTTGATGTAAATTAAATGAAAGCCAGCTCATTAAAATTGTAGATTGCTGCGGCAAACAGCAAAATTAACAAATAAATATGCTATACTAAGTGCATACCTTGAAAATAGAAAACAACTAAAAAAGGGTTGTTTATTTGCATTTTAGGAAGTTCAAGCTTGTGTCGAATATTCTGTTTAAGTACAGGGTATCGCTTAGTTGCGCATTTCTGTCCAACGCTTATTTACTTGTTGCCTTTTTATGTTTGCCATTGCACTTAATATTTTTGTCTTTCTATTTGTATTATTTAATTACAATATGCGTAATTTGCATTGTGTTTTCAAGCGGAATTTTATTAGAATTTTGTTTGGCATTGTTAATTAGCTGTTTAAGTAGCGGAAATAACGACAAGACATTTAAATATAATAAATTTGGTAAGCCGCTTTAATAAACTTTCATTTGATTTACTTATTTTCGTTTTATTTTAAGTTTTAAGAGAATTCTTTAGCAAAATTTAAATAAATAACTATTGAATGAATTTTCTGACTTTGTTGGTTATTTTTTTACCCTAAGAACTCTTATGACACTACACTACTTTATTTTCTTTTACCTCGAATTCAAGTGATACAAACTCATTATACTTTTTTACACTTTAATAATTTTGTTGTTGAAGCTCTTGTGCCTTTTTTAATTTATAAAATGGCTCTGTTTAGTCATTGAAAATATTTGTTGAACTTGCAGCCAAAATTTCAATGTTATTATTGTAATTTTCTATTTGAATTCTGTTGTTTTCTCTGCTGATTTCCATGAGCTTAGCTGAGTATTAAAGCGCAGTTAAAGCTATTGATTTAATCATTTTGTTTTGGCTATTTTTTCGCAAACTTCCCACGCTATTTTATGACTATTTTGTCTGATCATAAATGCGTTGAAATGCGTTCATTATTTGTTTTATCTGATTGTCATATATATATTTATAATGGACATTGTGCTATCGGTGCCATCGCACGTCAATAATACATATATCATATATCGCATTAAGGCCAAAAAGTAATAAAAAAAATATCGTGATAGACTAACAATACGCATAAATCATTTAACACTCGCCTCTTAATCGAATCGAATCAATATACACAGAAAATATTGTTACGCCCACGCCAATTAAGAGGTGGCAAAGTTTAAATTTAATTTAGTTTTTATATTGTTGTTTGGTCTACTAATTAACTAATATGCAAAAAGGTAAACAAACGGGATTTTTAATTACATTTGTTGGACTCTAATTGCCAGTGTGGGCGTGTGGTAGATGGGCGTGTACACCCAGGGGAATTGGCCGAAATTGATGGGGTTTCGAGCCAGGTTATCTACGTTGGCTTGTGCCTGACTTGGCTCAGCGCGAACACTGCAGGCCAAAGGCTACAAGCCGTAAATTTCACACAACCAACAGTCGATCGATTCAAGAAGAAGAAGAAGGAGGAGATATATATATGTATATATACATATGTGGCACAGCTCGACACTGTGATTTGGCTTAAGCGATAAAGGGGAAAGGTCTTTTGTGTGACGGGACCAGGCCAAGCATAACAGTTTAAATGCGAGGAGGGTCTATTAAAAAGCAAAATGGAGTACATGCCAGTACACACACGCACACACACACACACACACATTACATTACAACTACACACTCACACTCGCACAAAAGCCAACATGCAATTTATGAACAGCTTTTTGCTAGCGGGCCAAAATGCTCGTTTGAAGCTAACAAAATGTTCCAGGCCCAAAAACCGAAGCCAACCTGCCACGTTCAGTGCTGATAAACGCAAAAAGAAAACTCTTAGCAAATAAAAAAAAAACAAAGTAAAGAAAAATATACAGAAAAAAAAATAAGTACACTTAGTGTAGAAAAAGGTAGAAACAAAAAGAAAGCGTAACTCAGGTGAGAGTAAAGTCAAGTCAAGTCAAGTCGTCTGCTTAGGTAAGGCGATTTCTATGTGCTGTGTGTGTGTGTGTGTGTAGATGGGCAGCAAATTGCAAAGACTTCTCAAGGGAGCCAGCGAAGTTGTTGCACCAATGGTAGTTTGTATAGTATACCCTCTGCTATTTAAGCAGAGGGGTGTGTCCAACGTGCGAACAAAAGTGAAAAAAATCTGGCAAAAAATTCAATATTAACTACTACTAATTGAGTTTCGAAATTCGAAATTGAGAAAGAAATTCTCGAACTGGGCACAATAATATTTTTTCCAGCATATAAACTATTCTAGAGTAGTTACTCGGTGTTGTAAAATAGATAAAAAGAATCTACTTCTAATGAATATGTCAATATTTGAGTGTAAACTGTTAACTAGAATTTGATACTAGTATTTTGATAAAAAATTAATTTTAAGTTGATATTTTTATGAACTTTATGGTCATAAATCAGTCCATAGTCCTTTCCTTTTCCTAAAAAAGTTAAATTTAACAAATTTTTCAAAAATAAAACGCTAGAATATTTTCACAATTTATTCAGGGTCATCGCCTAGTCGAGTATACCCTTTCGGAGCTGTCAAGTTAACAGCGCTTGTTGCTGTTGTTTGCTATGGATTAAATTTATAAAAATTGAAAGTAGTCTGCCGGAGTATGGAGTTTGTGGAGGGGCGGAGGAATGGAGGATGTACACTGAGTACACAAAGTATACGGCCAATGCGCACAGTGAAACTTTTGCATTGCATTCGTGCGCCATAAGCCGTGAAAGTTTTATGCAAATGTTGTATGCTAAAATATGCGCCAGGTTGCCGCTTGGATGGGAGGAGCGTGGAGCCTTCGCTCGGACAGGACGCTTGCCACATGCAACATGCCATGTGCCACCCACACGACCCGCCCCTCACCCCGTCGAGGTCAGCGACTAACGGCATTTTCTGATATATATTGGCGCATGAGGCGTCGTGTGCAATTTGCAGTGTAACATTTATTAGAGTTGCAAACCCTTTTTCCCCCTTTATTCTCCCCTGAACCTACAACCCCTCTTCACCTTCCCCGTCTTTCCTCGCTCCCCCCTTCCGCTGCTCTCAATCAGCCCCGTAATAACCATGGAACGCAGCTATGAAAACCAGTGAAAGTTATTTTGTGCAATTTTTCGTTCGGTGGTTTCGTTATTTTTTTCTTTATTTTTTCAGCACTTTCAGATTTTACGGTCACAGGCACAACAAAAGGTTGTGTGCGTGTGTGTGTGTGTATAAGGGAGTTTGTATATTTGTGTGTATGTGTTACGTTAAAGGTACATTTTGTATGTAGTTTCTGTTTCATTTTAATTTTCTCTTTCAATTACAGAGTCTCGTTCAAAAATGTAATTACTAAAGTGTTGCACATTTTGGTCAAAAATAGCAGAGAAGCCGCTTCAACTTTTTCAATTCCATCACGAAATGGCAAAGCTGACATTTTCCTTTGTTCCCTTCTGACCACACATGAGTCATAATCTCGAGCAAAAAATAATATGGCAAAAGTAATTGCAAAAGTAAAAGTAATTTCGGTTTTTTACTTCAATCCTTGCTTTAAATTCATAATTTCTGTCATAGAATTTCCATTTCATTCGTTGAAAACTATTTTAAAGTATACTACGTTTTATACTTTGTCAAAGTTCACTCGAAAACTGCCATAAATTCTCCAGTTTCATAAAAAGTGAATTTATTGCCCTATTCAATTCTTCAACTCCAGTTATTTGGCCAAAAACTAAACCGTTTAGCATTATGAGTAGCACTTAATCACTGATTTGGCTTATAGATTATTACTGCATTTACATTTTCTTGATTTCATTATAATGTTGCCACTTTTGCCGCTCTGCGTTCTCTTCTCTCCTTCTCATCTCAAGCAATCGAAATGAGTTCATTGTTATGAGTTAGTAAAAAAAGTTATTGGCTTTGGAAAGGCAACAAAAGTGTTGGCCTTGATACAATTGTTGTTGTTGCTGCTATTGGGAGTCAGATTTCTAGGCGTTGACTTACACTAAAGTTACGAGAAATAAAGACCCAAAGGGGTTTTGCCCCTAATGGAGAAACGCAATCAAATGCCATGTGTCAACTGCTATTGAGTGTTTACTTCCCTCTCCTTCCCTCCTTTTGTCCGCGACCTACAACAGCGGCAAATAATTTGTCGTGTACTTCATATACTTTATATACACTGCTGGTCATAGGTTAGACGCACCAAATAAATTTTTTAATAAATCTTTATATTTGCTTTCTGGCATGTATTAGATGTCCCAAATATTTTTTATATCAAAGTTCGAATCTTGTTCGAAAAACATCTGCTCATAGTTGGTTGATTCGCGAAAACATAACTGTGCATTCGAAGACTCTAGAAAATGTCATGCAATCACGTGCACTTTCGGTTGGTCATTGAAATAGACGCACTTCACATTTCTAAGTCTTGTGCTAACGAATGCAATTATTTTGATTAAATAAAAACTAAAAATAAGGAAATCAATTGTTTTCGACCAATTTTTAAAGAAAAAATGGGAAAAGCTACAATATTGAGTTTGTTAGAACGTCAGAAAATAGACTTCTTCCACTCACAAGGACTATCGAACCGAAATATTGCCAAACAGATAAAGCGCAGCTCTAGAACTGTTGACAGATATTTGAAAGATCCGGAGGCATATGGAGAGCACTTCAAAGGGCGAAAAAAAGCACTAACTTCCCGAGACGAACGTAAAATTGTTCGAATTGCTTCCAATTCGACCAAGTCAGCAGCTAAAATTAAGGAATTAGCCGGAGTAAGCGCAAGCCTTTCAACTGTTCAGCGTACAATCAGAAATGCAACACATCTTAAGCGTCTTAAAATCAAGAAAAAGCCACCTCTGGATGCTAAACGCAAGGAAAAACGGCTTCAATACGCGAAAGAATACATGACGTGGACTGTTCAATCTGACACTCGACTTAATGATTGGCGTTCGGTTGTCTTTACTGATGAAAAGCGTTTCAATTTAGATGGCCCTGATGGCTTTCAATACTATTTTCATGATTTGCGAAAAGACGAGCTGTTTTTAAGCCGCCATCACAGCCGAGAAGGTGGAGTCATGGTGTGGGGTGCCATCACATTTTATGGAACAATTGATTTGATTTTTATTGATCAAAAGATGAACGGTGAGCGCTTCAAAACATTGTTGGAGTCTGTATTTCCAAAACTTAATGATCTCTTCGGACCAATACGATGGATTTTTCAACAAGACAATGCTCCTATTCACAACGCTCGAGTAGTAAAGTCATTTATTTCGAGTCAAAACGTTAATATCATGACTTGGCCACCATATTCCCCGGACCTCAACGTAATTGAAAATGTTTGGGGCTGGCTTACACGGAAAGTATATGAAGGGGGAAAGCAATACGAAGATAAGGAAACACTAACTGCAGCAATTAAACTTGCTTGGAGCGAGATTTCGCTGAGCTACATGGATTCCCTGTATAATTCTATGAAGGACCGGATATATGAAGTTATTACAAACAAAGGAGGCAGTACTCATTACTGAAATTATTTTTTCTTTTTTTCTAATAAGTCAAATAGATACACAAGTTAAAAATTAAATTTTAAAATAGGTTACTTTTCTTCCAAAATATAAATTAGTTTAAGTGCGTCTATTCTAGTGACCAAGAAAAAAGTGCCTTATTTGAAATAGCTTTAAGAAAATGTTTGAAAACAGAATTTTGTTAAGTTTGTATAATCTTTCGAATAGTATACTTGAAAAATCATTGAATTACCAAGGTTTTTACATTTCAACTTTTTTTCAATTGTATTCAAAATAAAAGTTATAAAATATTTTGTAATGCAAGTAAGGGTGCGTCTAACCTATTGACGAGCAGTGTATTTCTTTTTTTTTTTCCTTGGGCCCATAAAGTCAACAGAAACAGAAAAAAAGACGACGACAAAATAGAAAAAAATTTGGAGCAGGCAGCGTCATTTCATGCTACAGGCCAATAAAAAGTTCGACTTTCATAGCAGGGAACAGGGATGAGGGGATGAGGGATTGAGGGGATGACGACCCAATTCCAGACGTGCCTTATCGCAGGGTTTTACCTCCGAAATACCTATACACAGACCTGGCGAGAGAACATCATAATTATGCACACTAATTTAATAATAATATTGCCAAAGCAAAGGATATTTCTATAGTTGCCATGTAGGGAATCAGAATTGGTAGTGGGGGCAAGGGGAAAAAGGGAAATTGCCATATTAATTGCACATTGAATTTACTCATTTGCCAGGATAGTCAAGGATTTTTGTGCTGCGTTTGCTGCGCGATTTCCGGCACGCATATTTAATCAATTATACAAATTGCCAGCACGTAAATTGTAGTCCAGTAAATTTGTAGATATTTATCGTGACAAAGGGGCATATGGGCCAGGGGGAGAGGGGTAGGGTAAATGAGACTAAGTTTCAGCTGTTTCACCTGGCGTCAATCAGATTAAATACAGCATAAATTGTGTGCGCGCTTATCAAGACGAACGTATCGCAAATGTGCTCAAATTTTTACAAATATGCCAAGAACACACAACACACACACACAAACTCTTACCTTAATGGCGTACAACATTTTGAACGTAAATTAAAAATAAAAGCAGGCGCGCATAATTTTCAATTTTCATACAACGTTAAAAGCGCTGAAAAATGATATTGAAAAACGAAACTTAACGATGGCCCCAAAACGAAAACAGCAACCGCAGCTGAGAGGACTGACAAAGAGAGAGGGAGACAGAAAGGGACAGAGAGAGAGAATGAGAGAGAGAGACAGGGAAAGGTAGCTGAAATATGGAAGTTAAAAGTTTGGGAGTTACATTTGGCCTACACTTTGCGCACTTTTAAATTTTCAAACGTGACTTTAAAAGATCGTATAAAAATATTTGCAAATTTAATAAATGTACTACAGGTAGTCTAAAAATATTTTTGAAGTAATTTTAAAAATTAATCAAAGTAAGCTCGTTTTGTATATGGGTTTTTCCAGGATCGCGAACGCGACATTTGTACGACTTTAAATGAAAAATAAAATGGCAAAAATTGACATTTTCAAAAATGTTTTCTCACGTGTTTATTGCATTTTATCAACACTATTTTTATGATAAAAGACAACCTTTGAAGACTTTTCGTTTTTTAATTATTTATAGAAAACAATGCATCGCGAACGCGACGAAAAATTGAAGTCATTTTTGACTTAATCTTGACAAATGCGAAAGTCTGCGAAATGTGGCGAGTAATTTGTAAGAAAATACTCTTAAGGCTCTATTCTCTTTCAGCAAAAAATTTTTTTCGACTTTTTTTTTTTGCATTTATTTATAGCTTGGGTAGTTGTGAATATGCCCCTAAAAGGATTTTTAGAAATTCGAAATACTTAAGGAGATATGGCCGTTTTTATCCAGCAATGTTAATGTTAATGCATGTGAAGTCAAAACTTTAAACGCGTTTATCTCGAAACCACGTTTTTCGAGCTGGCGGCCACGATTCCGCCAGTTCTACTGAACCGATTTGGATGAAACTAAGTTTAATCGACGTAGAATTGTCACCATTCTGGCCCGTAGCAAAATAAAAATTTTGCGATTTTTTTTTACTATTTTTTTTTTACACTAAACTACAAAAAAATGGGTCCAAATTCGATTTTTCAATTTCAAGTGCCGCCATTTTGACAAAAAAAATCGCAAAATTTTTATTTTGCTACGGGCCAGAATTACATCTATGCTGATCATAACCCTATATTTTTTTTTTTTTCAGACGCTCCGGAGACCCGGAATCGTGGCCGCCATGACGACACCTTTTTTTTGCACCACCAACTTTGAAGTCTCATTACTTTTTGAACACCCCTCGTGTCGAGGCAAAAAAAATTTTTTTATTTTCTTTCATTAATTACTAATTCAATAAAAGCAACAAAATTCAAATATCTTATTGCGTTTTCAAATGCGAATTTTTTCAAAAAAGGTCCAAAAACAGCAATCTGAAGGAGAATAGGGCCTTAAACCATAATAAAGTAATGTAGTTTTCCATTTTAGAAATAATTTTGATATGTAACTACCGTTTTATATATTTTATAAGTTTTATTTGTAATTTGTAACGTGACATCGCGAACGTGACAAGATTTCCACGTAGTTTTTCCAAGAGTTTGTTCATAAAAATTGCATTCTATATATCGGAAACAGCTTTTAAAACTTGTTTTAAATTAAACTTTCAATATATTTCTAAGAATTAAAATGGTTCATGTTACAATCTTACTGTCCTACTAAGTGTAATCGTTAAAATACAAACGGTCCATTTTGGAAGTCAATTTTTAAGAAAATGGGCAAATATATGGAAAAAGTGAATTTATTCCAATGTAGAATCTATATCTTCATCCTATTGAATTTCTTTGAGCGTATATTGCTTAAAAAAATAACTTAAATACATTTTTGGAAGAAAATTTCACAAGATGAGAGTTTTTAATCAATTTTACGTTTTTTGGCAAGGTGGACCTTTTTCTGGAAATGCCCATATTCTATTTATAGTATAGGAATTTTTATTTAATAATGCTAAATTAGCGAGCTCTGATGCTAATATATCCAAATATTTTTTTGTTACATTTTATGCAAATATGAAATGATTAAAAATAACTCAAATATTTTTAGAAAATTTTGTTAAATTTAATAAGAAAAGAAAGCAAATTTGTTTTGAAGCGTGCAATAAATTTCTAGATGTATTTTACAGAGTCAACTAACGGGACAAGCCCGCAGCAACCACCACCACCACCAAAAAAAAGGGGTTTGACCGCAAAAGCCGCAGGATACGACGGTAAGGGAATCCTGCCGGGCAAGGAAGCGTCTTCAAAAGTTTTGCCGTTTGAAAATAGCTTTGAAGTTGCCGACCAAGTTGAACTAAACTAATAACTTGAGACAAATTAACTTATAGACACACACACACATACACACACAAACAGACTGTATGTGTGTGTGTGTGTGTGTGTGTGTTTGGGTTGGCATGCAAATTGCTAAAATACCAAAGTGTTATTTGCTTGAGTGGCAACCAACAGTGTCGTCGTGACGTCATTGTCATTGGATTTATTACGCATACGCCGCATGTGCACCAACAATTTAGCTGGCCTCATTTACAACAACTTTTTTTTCTTCACTTTTTTCTGTTTTCTGTTATTTTTCACTTTTTTTTTTCCTGCTGTCAACGAGAAAACAGAAAGCTTTACATAGACTCTGGCATTCAATTTGGCGTTCAGTTTGTTGCGTTGAATGTCATAAAAATGTGTTTGAGGTAAGGTAACAATAACAAATAAACACGCGCCCGCCTCCCAGTCTGACTATCTGTGTGTACGAGTGTATATGTGTGTGTGTGTGTTCCTTTTGTGTGTGCGTATATATGTATGTATGTTTATAGAGAGAGGCTTCGCTTTACACATGCAAATGCCAAGACATGGCATAAAAGTCAAAGCCAAATGGATAATCAGTTTCAACTATGAGATACTTTTACTCGTTTTTATTAAACGTTTTAAATATAGATTGTTTTTTTTATTATTTAATTTATTTTCAACTATTTACGCTTATTATTGAAAACATCTTTTCGGTGCCAAATATATAACCAAACAAGATTATTTCTTAACAAAATTGAAACATATGTAAAGAATGTTTAAGATTTTGTGAGGGCATTTTAAGTCCGCTTCTCTTATTCATGTTCATAACTTAAGTAGTTAAGTTAATTGTAGCAACAATTCAAATATTTAAGAATAACTCTTTCAGTTTGCAGCTGAGCTAAGAAAAGAGTAATTATAATTTAAGGGGTTGCAAGACGAGATAAAACTGTTGATGCCCCATGGCACGCAATGGGTGCGGGTATCTCAACGAGTATAAAAAAAAGTAAACAAATATAAAGTGTTGTGTCTGTGTGTACGACTGTAGGTGAGAGTATGAGTGTGTTAGTGTGTGTGTGTGTGTGTGTTGTGCTTTTCAGTGCTATTCATTTACGAAAAGCTGGCAAAAAGTTGTGGAAATAAGCTGTGGCAACAGACGCTGTGTAGGCGTACGGATAAGTAAACCAAGAGGCGATATCAACTGAAGCTGGAGCTAAAAAACCAGAAGGAAAAACCAGAAGAAGAAGAAGTAGAAGAAGAAGAATAAGAGTAGATGTTGTCAACGTCAGGACAGTACAATGCTGTCAGCGATTTTTAAAGTCTAACGCTCTTATTTACACATGCTGCCATATGTGGCACTGCACAATTTGCATACATATGTGAATGTGTATGTATGTGTTAGCCAAGACATTTGTATGTGTGCGTGTTTATGTGTATATGTTATTGTGTCACTGCCTTAAGAATTTTGCAAAATTTTCAAGTTGCTACTACGTTAAATACTTTGGCTCTGACGCCATTTTGTACACTTGGCTGCATGGCACACATCCTGGCTCACAACAGCAACAACAACAATTAAACTGGCACCTTCTAGCTTCAACCCAACCACCAAACTCTTGGCCACAATAAGAGCCAGCGGCTTAGCATCGTTCCCAACTCGCCAGTTGCTTAAGCGTCGAAACCAACACGAAAAGTTTGAGCACAAAAAAAAGGAAAAAGTAATCATAAAACCGTCGCATATGTGCATATGAGAATGTATTGCTTATAAGTCACACACACGCACACACACACGCACACACCTTTATATTCGCTCACACAAAAGGGCGACAAGTCTATTTGTCCTGAACTCACTCTACAGCTTAGGTTTATACTTACCTATGGGTATATTTTTGTATAATTGACAGCAGCTCTGCTAAATGCTGTAAATTCTACTTTAACTACCCTGTAATCATATATTTACATAGATGGGGCATGATTAAACAATTTCATTTATTTCTGCATTTTGGAAAATTCTTGAAAACTCGAAAGATTCATTATTAATAATTTACAAATTATCAGTTATTGTCTTCATATTAACCATACGCCTAGATAGCCAGGTTTTCTGTCATTTCTGAATATGTGAGTATATGTCACACATTAATATGTATTATTATATGTATTATTTTCAACAAATAGTGTAGTAATTTGTATATTTCTTTCAGTACTTAATTCTTTCAACTTAGCTGAATATTTCACAAGAATTCAATGATAAATTCATTAGGGTCCATTTAGTTTTATCTCAAACTTGTTTACTGAGTATCTCACTGTCGTGAAACTCTTTACTAGTTAAAATCCACTTGTTTTCTTTACGTTGCGGCATATTTCACTTTAAAAAAGGCCCCAGAAAACATTTGGTTTCAGGCTGAGGCCGCCCTCTGTTAAATGGCGCGTAAAATTTCACACTCAATTTGTATGTGTATGTGTGTGTGTGTGTGTGTATGGGATTTGGTTTATTTTTTTATCTAAAGGGTCTGCGTTTGGTTTTTTGGTTTTGTGCTGTTTAATATGCTCGTGGCTTAATAATATGGAATTTATGCGCATTTTTGTTGGCCAGAATTTTAAATTTATTGTTTGGCTCATTGATTTGTGGCCTTTGAAATTATTTATAAATAATTTAATATGCTCGTTGAAATCGAGTTATTTAATAACAAATAAATTGCAATTTATATAAATTGAGATTTAGATTTAAAGTGAAAAAACATTTACGGTTCGACAACACAAATAATAACAAATTCTTTAGAATAATAGAGATACACAGAATTCATAGAAATAAACTGCAGACTGAGTGCACAAGAATTTGAAAGGTTTTGTGTGCTATATAAATATACCCCGTAATTGTGAACTGAAGTAAAAAAGGGTTGAACTCAGTTGCAATTTCAGTGAAAATATAATTCAGTGAAAATATATTTTGAAAAAGAAACAAAGACTGCATCAAACTAGTTTTATAACAGATATTGAAATAACATCTCTCTATTCTGAAAACTTTACGTAAAGAGCTGCAGCTTTTGCAGGGCATTTTCCAGTCAAGTTTTCTTTCCTTATCATTTTGATTTGTTCTTCTCCTTTCTCAACTTGTTTATTTAGTTTCCAAAAAAAGGAGAATAACATTTCAAGTTCTCCAAAACCCAAAGCAGAATTGTTACACAGAGTTATGAAAACACAATTGAAATTGCTATAATATTATAGTTGTACAACACTTAATTAAATTAAGCTTCTTGCATTTGCAATTTGCGGCCAAAGCTCAAATTATGTAGTTAAATAGAAAATTAAAATTAAATTAAGACTGTTTTATTTAATTGAAATTGTTTTTATTGTGCTATAAATAAATATAAATTGCTCAGCTAATTGTTGTAATTGTGTAAATTTAAAGCTGAACCTTAAACATGGCAATAGATTGCCAATTGACCTTGACACTTGTGATATAAGAACTATATAAGCTATGAGATTGAACCACATTGAACTATTTCTGATAATTATAATAAAATTTGGAGCTGCAATTATGTATATTTAATTATATTTCAATAATTCTATGATGATAATATTTATTTGTTCTTTAAGCCATATGCTCAAATAATTGTAGCTTCTTCAGACTTAAAATGACTTCATATAAATGCTAAAAATATTGTTGTCAGGCCAACAAATCTCTCGACACGCTGCAATTCAATTAATTTCGTGATGTCAAGTGTCATTTGTTGAATATTGTGAAGAGAGTGGAAATAAGCAGAGATTGTGCCTCCTGTGTGGATGCTCCTGCTGATAGCAATTTGTTGTGGGATTAGCCCATTGTTTGCACTCAGCCGCCCAGACAACGCCCAGTCTAAACTCAATTTAACAGATCCAAGTGCCCCAAGTACCCCAAATGCCGCCTCAAACACAGCTGGAACTGGGCAAGGTGCAGATACAATTGCGAACAACTTTTCTCTACTGTCGAAAAATGTTGTAATTGATTTACAAATGCAAATGTTTTTTTTTGGCTCACGTGTGTTTCTAACTTACCCCGCCTCCTTCGCTCAAAACTGTTTTAAACCCTCTGTCATCTCCTGAGAATAGTTCAGAGCTATAGCATTTCAGGCACGTACCGAATTTGTCGCTTATCTCTCTAGCTGCTGCCCCTTTCCGAACCTAATCAGTATGAGGGGGCGGCTTTAAATTTGTGTTTTTCCAGTTGGCAGGGGTAGGAAGAATAGGGGGACTCCTGCTGATGTTGTAATTGCTGTTTACGGCCCTTTAAAGCAGTTAACAGCTGAAGCATACACAATTTGCCTGCTTGTGTGTTACAGCTTCAAGTTGAGCTAATTAAAGGCCAGGAAAAAGGTCGTAATAGAGAATTTTTAATTAGACTGAGATTGATTCTCAGAAAACTTTTGTTATCACTCTTTAAAATGTTTAATATTTCTTAAAAATATTAAAAAATATTACTTACTTTCTTGCTTAACAGCTTCAATGACAAAATTATAATTTCACCTAAAAAATATCTGCATTCACATTTCATCAAATTATTGACAATACTTTGCGAAGTAGAACCAGTTGGGAATTATAAAAGTTTGCGATTGATAGCACAAAATTCATGGCAGCATGAATTTTGCACGCAAAATTGCACAGTAGTTTCAAGTGCTAACAGTAAATTGGTTTGTCAGCAATAGACGCTGATGGATATGAACCCGGGGAACCTTGAGGCGTGACTGGGATATACGGCTTACGGGTTTTAAGCCAACTCCAGCTCCAGCCCTGGCACGTACTGCGAATGGAAATGGACAGGGCCGGGAAAAAGCCATAATCTAGTTTGGCAACTCAGAAAGGTGTTTCCCCAACTCTTTCCCTCGCCCTCTATTCAATTTCTCAATTTCTCAATACTTGCTCTTTCGCAGTCCCACGTTTTTTGTCAGTTTATCAGCTGGTGCTAACAAATTTTTGGAAACTGATTGTCTATTCTCGTGTCTTTTGTTTGATTTGTCTGGCGTGTTTTTTAGCCGTATTTTTGTTTGGCATCTACTTGCGAATTCTCAAGAATTTTTAATGATTTTTTCTGTTAAATATATACATAAGTATGTATGTATGTATGTTTATATATTTATCTTAAGAGTTTGTATTTGTTGGCCGAAACATATGCTTTTTTATCTGTTGCCTGCAGTTGGCTTTAACGAGCTAACAAGTGAAATATATTTAAATAAAATATAGAAATACAATTCTATGCGCATCTATAGATAAGTATATTTGAGAATAAACATATACATATGTATAAATCGTCGTATATCTATATACACTGTCCTACAAAACAAATTGTGTTGCTCAAGTTAATTTTAGTAAGAAATAAATTTTCGTTCTAAAAAACTATTATTAAAATATTCTTTTAATGCATTTAGTTGTTGTTTCAATTCTTATAAGAAGCAACTTGACATTTTTTAATTATTTACTCATATTTAATCGATATTAAAATATTTGATCGCATTTTTAATAAAGAGTTACTTTATTTATCAAAAAATAAAATTTTTTCTATGTTTTCCGTTAAATTCCAAAGAATCTGTTTAGAAATTCGAAGTTTCGGGAAATTCTCAATAAATATAATTTACAAAAACGGTTTCCCTTTTATTCTATAAATATTTTATTAAAATTTAATTGCATTTTCGAAGTAATTCGATGTTGTTTAGTGTAAGAACTTGGGAATTGTATATCCAATATAAAATCGGACGATTATTTCCGCCGCCAAAAACAAATATATTTGAAAATTTTCTGCTCTTTGTTGTTCTTGTTGTTGATTTTCTCTAACCGAATATTTTGAAAGAAATTTAGCAAATTTTATTAAATAATTTCTTGCCATGTTTGCAATTAAATTAATAAGCGAAGAAGAAGAAGCGGAGAAGAGAAAAATATGGTAAATTAAATTGTACTTACTTTTGTTTAATATGAACAAATTCGCACCTTTCTGCTGAGCTGCGTACAATATCAGCAAAAAATTCTTTATTTGTATTTATTGTTGTTTTTGTTTGTTGATGTTGATTATTGAAATAATTTATTTACTTTTTGTTGTTTTGTTAAGCGTCTTTTGCGCCGGTTTTATTGAGATGTTGTTGCTACTGCAATTGTTGTTGTTGTTGATTTTGTTTAAAGCCAATTTAAGCCTTTAATCAGCACTTTTTGTATTCTCTTCACACTCACTCACTCACACACACACACACACACACAAACACTTAAACACTCAGACACGCGTCGCATTTGCATTTGTTTTGTATTTATTGTGCTCAATTTGTTGTTGTTGCTGTTTGCTTTTGTTTTACGCGCTTTATAAATTGAACTTGAGTTTAATATTATTTATTATTAACACGAGCGACGCCGCCAATTGCCGTGCACGTTGTTGCGATTGCGAATGTGCGGAGTAACTGTAAACTGTGAAACTGCCAAACAACAGCGAGTCGGGCAGTTACCGTTACCGTTACCGAGCGTGTGAACAGAACAGCGTCGTCTGCGATACTTGTGCGAAAAATTTGCTACAAAAGATGCCGCCAATACTTGACGTTTTACGCTCAAACACAATCGCACTCAACGTGTGCGATTCGTTTTGGTATGAGTGCTTTTTGCTTTTTGTTTTTGTTGCTATTCGTTCGCTGTCTGCGTGTTGGGGGTGGCGCACATGCTCAGCATACGTCATCAATGTGGTTCGAATCGAACATGTTGCGGTTCGAAGCGTTTGCTTGCACTCAAACTCTCACTCTCGTTGCTCGCTCTCGCACTCGCTAACTGTTGCCGTTCTCGAGCATGTCTGTAGAGTGCGGCATGTGTTTCGTTCGTTCGTTCGTTTGTTTGCCTTGGATTCAGTTTTCGTGCATGGCATGCCAAAATTACTTGAGTAGGTTGGTAGGTCACTGCCTCGTGTCGCTGTGTGCGTGTGCGCGCAACTGTATTTGTGTGTGTGTGTGTATGCCGCTCCTTTCAGAATACATATGCACATATACATTCACACATATGCGTTTGAGTGCGATGGGGTTTTTCGTCTATGTCTGTGTTTAAGTTCATTAACGGCAACACCGCGCAACAGTTCACGGCATGCGCTGCCTTCTATGAAACTTATGGCTTTGCTTGACATGCTTACACATGTTTGTGTGTGTGTTGGTGTGTGGCCGTTAGTTAGCTGTAAGAGATACTCAAATTTTTGGGACTGATTGCTTCGTCTATTTGCCCGTGGCAGGAACAACAATAATAGCAGCAGCGAACGCAGCAGCAGCTGAATGAATGGATCTGAAATTGTGCAAATGTTGTTGTTCTTTTTCCTTTTCTTTTTTTTTGGGTGCGGTCCCTATTCAAATCTGCGGCTATACTGTTGATAGATATTATTTGCACGTGCTTGTCTAGATTGTATTTGATGAGAAATGATATGAATACAGCCGACTTTAACCTTTTTTAGGTTTTATTTATCCTGCGAGTGATTTCTAAAGTAAATAAAAAAAGGGTCAAACTTTGAACTTTTATGACACAATCAAATCAATGTTCGCACTAATGCAATTCTATAATTGCGAGTATTATGTGTGTTTAATATTAAGGTCCCAAATGTGGCAGCTCTGAGCTAAGCTTCGTTAAGTTTTCGTTTCGTTAAGCTAGCAAAAATACCAAATAAGAAATCCAATTTCAGTAGTTTTTGAACTCTTTTAAGTTCGCTTACTTTTAAATGCATTTCAGCGGATTTTTAACATTTTTAATGACCGTCATAATTAAGTAAAAATTGTATGTGCAATTTTGAGCAATTAAATAAAATTGTCAATAACTCAATTTGGCATTTTCTGCTAATTTTGTGGTAGACCAAAATGTTTAATTATAATTTTTATAAAATGCCGATTAGCAAATATTAAATATGTGCGGCAGATGTTTGTAATTATTGTTGGCTCTGTATATGTATGTAGCTGTGTGAGTGACTGTGTGTGTGTGACTATTTGGTAGGTATTTTTATGGCTGTCTGTCTGTTCGTTCGTCCATTTCCGTGGCCGTTAGGCGCTAATTAAGTGCATTTTCTACACACACACACACACATTTGGCTGACCAGAGTTGCCAACTCACTTGGGGGACTCATTAAGAGTAAATCCCAAATTAATTGGGTATTAGACACAATGCATTACGGGCTAAGCGAAAAGTGTTGTGTGTGTGTTGGTTTGCGGTGTGTGTGTGTGGTGTGTGGTGTGCTTTTGGCCTAGGCTCAGTCAGCTATAAAATGGCCCAAATGGGCGTGGCAATAGCGCCCATAAAAGTAAGCAAATAATAAAAACCAAGCCAAAACAAAAAAAATGACTGTCAGTCGCTTATTGATTCTCACTGTACTGTAAAAACGCCCAACAGCACACCCCCCCCCCGCCCAAATTCCCAACCCAGGGGCCATTGGATCGTAAAATTATTTGTATGCTGTAAAAACGGTAATAATTTATATACAAACATACCTACATATGTACATATATAAAAGATATACTATCATGTACTATATTGTATATATTTAAGAATATGCAGACTGAGCTTTGCTTATTGTTATTGTTGTTGTTGTTGCTTTTTCCTTAAATTATGCAGAAAAGTCAGCAAATTCGAGTTGGACCAATTTTTTGTTTGTATTTCAAAACTGCAGACATCACAACAAACAAAGAAACTAAAGCCTACACACACACACACAGATACTCACAGATACTCACACACATAAATTGGGATTTTGTTCAGTGGAAGCAGAAAATGGTTTGTTTATTATACGGGGTCGGTCTCTATTTGTCTAGGCACAAAATAGGCTTTGAGATTTTTGGACAACAATTTGTATGCTCTTAATAAATGTCAGCCTGACATAGATATAGCGACATATCTGTAGAACAAAAAATGTATCCTTAAAGTCGTACACCAATCAATTTAGTATTATTTCTTTTGGAGCTTCTAATTGGAGCTTGTTAATATTAAATCAATACTTGTATAAATAAACCAGCTTTAATGAAGGTCAGGGGCTCGGCTTTTATGAGGCCCCAGGAAAGAATGATATAGCTGGGAATTAAACAGCTGAAGAGTCATTGAATTAGCATAATAGGGGCAGTGAGTTAACCCTTTAATGGCATTGGAGGAAATTTAGGAAAAAATAAGAAAGAAGTATGTATAGTTTTATTTATTTATTTTATACTATTTCTTATATTTGTTCTCTGTCTTTAGTTCTCTCTTACTTTTTTAATAACTAATATTTTGCTAGTACCCATTGATCTGATTGGGTTTTATTTAAATTAAATTACATTTTTTTGTGGAATTTATTTGAATTGTCAATTTATTTGTATCTACGTACTAAGAAGATAATCCTGATAAATCTTAAGAATATCTTACAGATGCTTTTTACTACTGGAATCTCAATCTGTTCCAAATTCCATCTGAGCTAATACGCCTTCAATTGAAAGTGCTGCACATTAGTTTTATTTGAATATCCCACAGGCTAAACAATCAGTTTATCTAAGTTGGTAGCTACCAATCTACTCTCCTTCCTCCCTCCCTCTCTGTCTACACACTCCCCTTACTTCTATATTCCTGTACATTCTATATTCCTGCTGTGCTTTCCTATTGTTATGCGTGGTATGCGCATTTTTGTGTACAAGTAAATGTACTTACGACATGCCTGCGATTTATTTGACTTCAACAACAACTACATGGATATAGGTGTGTGTGTGTGTGTGTGTGCAAATCAACCCAGTCACGTAGCTCTCTTAGGCGGGCCTAATCAAATAAACGCACCATATTAAACAACAGCCACAACAACAAAATTAGAACAACAAGCGACAAGTAAATATATGAGTTTGACACCTCAACACTCAGATTGCCTAGACAAAGACTGACAGAGATAGCATGTGTGCGCGACACAGAGAGAGAGAGAGAGAGAGAGACGGAGTGGGAGAGAGATAGAGAATGAGTGCGAGATCGAGTTAAGTACATGTTTTTCAGCCTGACAAAAACTACTTCAGGCAACGCTGCAAAGTATGCTATGATTTTTGCATTTCTATATACCCTGTAAATATGTATAGCTTAAAGATGAGTTGTATTAAGTTAAGGATTGTAGGAGACAAAGGAATGGCAATAATTGTAAATGCAAGATGGCATTAAATTAATATTAAAACAGATATTAAAACAAAAAATATTTCTTATATAAAAGTTATGCTAAAAAGTATTTGCATCGCCATTATATGAGCTTATAGGGTATCTTAATTGGTCAAACAAGCAATTGATTGCTTTTTTATAGTCTTTCTAAAACGTTTTATAATTAAAATCATATCACGCATACCTTATGTTTCACTATAATATAGCAAATTGCATTTTAAGATGCCAAGTTTCTTAAAATAAGTAGTCATATCAAGTATACGCAATGTTGAGTTGACCTACTATAAAAACTTAGCAAAGGGTAACTGCAAGAGCCATCAAGCTTTTAGTTCCATAAGAAACACAACTAATAATCAACTTTTCAATCAATTGCTGTAGCTGTTTCGATATCAAGTATACGCCACGTAGTGCTGCTCTAAAATAATTTAATTACAGGGTATCTAGCGCAGTCTAGCAGACTTTCGGTCTCATTAGCAGCTCATTTACTTGCTGTTTTCATTTACATTATTTTTTCGTGTCTCCTTTTATAATTTGCTGCAGCTGACGTCATATTAATTATACGCCACGTTGTGCACGGCAGACATAAAAAACAAGCAAAGGAAGGAAACGAAGAAGGAGGTGGAGGAGGAGGAACATCCGATTGGCTTGTGGCACACAGAGAGAGATTCAATCGGATTGTGTGTTGTGTGCTGGGTGGCAACTCGAAATTGAGTGGCACGGCTCGAGTGCGATTCTTTCTTTCTTTTTTTATATGTACTTGGTCTGGTTGGCACTTGAGTGCGTCTGACGAAATGAGCCATCAAAATGCTCTGTATCTGCCTCCGCCGCTCAGTCGATGCCCGGTTGTTTACATATTTGTTGTTGTTGATTGTGTGTGTTGGCATTTTCTTTTTTTTGTTGCCTTTTCCCCTGTTTTTTATTTAGAACTTGTGTTTACTAGACGGGCAGCACGTGCTGACAGAGCACACCATCCGTTGACCCCCAAAAAAACAAAGCAGACTCGTACCCAATCCCTCAGCTTGTGCTTGTCATTGTTGTTGTTTGAGTTGTTGTTGTTGGTGCTTTGGGTTATGCGCCTGTTACAGAGGCATGCATATTTCATATGGCCATAAGCTGTAGATGTTGGCAGTGCTGTCTCAGCCGTGTCTCAGTCTCAGTCTCAGGTCGCCACTAATCGCAATTGTTGAAAGGGGCAGCAACAACAGAAACAACAGCATCACATCATTATTTTTAGCTGCTTCGGTTTCCGTTTTTATCGTTGTTCTTTTGCCTGTTACTGTTACTGTTTCTCTCTCATTCCTCTTTGATTACTTATTTATTTATGTACTTTAGCTTATTCCCTAGCTGCTGCACGTTAATTTCAATTGTTGCAAAGCCCCAAATACTTCAAGATTTGCAATTTTCAATTTACTTACCATGAATGCGGCAAGTGGCAGTGGCATAATCAACAAGTCTGTTTATCACTCTACAAAAAGCAGCTTTGCCTTTGGCACCAACAACACCAGCTGCTGACTTTCGTTTTCTGCGGCTTTCGATTTGTGCCAAATGGGCGGTTTTTACTTTTGCTTTCCCTTTTTCGGTTGCATGCAGCATAGGGCCAGAAAATCTGTTGCCACTAAACCGACAACAAACGCAAACAAATTGGCAAATAGATTAATTGATTAGACGAACTTTGTATGCTCTTTGTGCGTCGATTTAAAGTGCAGGACAAAAGTCTAAATACATTGCATACTTTTAAGTTCAATTTCATTTTATTTATCAGCAAATTTTGGCTGCAAGTCCTTTGCGTTACGCAAGAGGTTTGGTCCATATTTTATCTATGCTAAATCTGTGTTGGTTATGTTGCTAATTTGTATGTACGGATTCCACACTTACCAAATAAAAGAAATTTCGTTATTGTTCAAAAAAAAAAAACCAAATTTTGGCTGAAAAATACTTCTTAATCGACTTACCATCAAGGCGAGAAAAAGAAGGCTAAAAAGGTGCCACCCACTTGATCTCCCAACTAGGGTACTTTTGTAAATAGATAACTGTATATAGTGTATATAATGTAATATTTAATATAATTTTTAGTTTTAAGTTCCCATTTAACGTCCATGTGACCTACACTATCTTCACTTGATTAAGTTGCCCCTTAGGTAACAGAAAGCCAGTTAAATAAAATTACTAATTTTTTACCAAAAAAAAAAAAAAAAAAAAATACTTTATCATTTGTTTTTCTATAAATTTTGTCCACTATTATGAGAGCTTATATTTTAAGTTTAAAGTTAGTTTTAAAATTTGATAAAATTATCCCCAAAATTCAGAAGCGGAACTCAAGTCGATACAATTAAAGTTAATATGCAACTATTTGACCTATTTTTAAAAGTAGCTGAGTAGCACATTCAAAAGTCTTTGAAAGCATTCCATTTGAATATTCCAGTAAAGATGTTGAAATTAATTGGATAAATATTTCGACATTTCGACTAAAATCAATAGAGAAGGGCTGAAAGCAACCCGCAAACTTAAAATGCAACTGTCTTAATTGAAACTGACATCGCAGACAGAGCATTTTCTGCTCTGTTAACTTCAAGACAGAGTGACGAAATGGACCCACAACTCAGAGACACAGATAATGAGATTGAAACAGAGACAAAGAGTCGACTTTAAGTTGTGCTTAAATTTAAGATTTATTTTGTTAATGTGTTTTTTGTATTGCACAGAAAATGTTACGCTTATTGTGTAAAAACAGTGACAAATCACACCCAGATTTGTGAGAGATTTTGTCATACGATTTCATCATTATTTTGGTTTTTTTTGCTTAAGATGTTCACGCCCACATCTGGCCACGCCCATAAAATGGTCAGTGTGCATTAGACAAAAGGATGCCGCGTACGTCGCTTGGCCTTGATGGGATACTCGTAACCCTCGAAGTCGTCGTCCAGCTCGTCCTGCTCGTGATAATGATGACTGTGACTGCTGCGATGATGCTTCTTTGGCTCCTTGTGCTCCTTGTGCTCCTTGACCGGCACCGGGATGGGCAGCGGCACTTTCTTTATGACCGTCTTGGTGTGCACATGCGTGTGATGCTTTACGGGCACATGGATCCGTATCCTGTGTGCGAGAATGCCAAAATGTCAATGTGAATGTTCGTTTCTCTAAATGTGGTTTGTCAATGTGAATGACTATGTGTTTGTGTGTGTGGTAGGTGGACATGTCGTTAAAGGCGTGGCCGTTACACTTACTTAAGCTTGTCGTTTGATGGATGGCCGCTTGTCAGGACAAACATCATGCAAGTGATAAACAGCAAACTTAATGCCTGCAAATATAAGAGAAAACATTTGTAGGAGCGCTGCAGGCGAGTGTGATCGACTAAATGATACCCAGCTGTGTAGAAAGTGTTACAACTTTGCAGAGAATTTTTGAATGTTTGGTAAATTTAAGAGTTTACCTATAGAAAATTATAAATATACTACAGTTGCTCTCCATAGTACAACAAAGCCTACATAACAAATTTGATTACTCTAGCTCTTACAGTTTCCGATAACTTTTGTGTTTTTAATATGAATGTATGGAAGTTTTAAGATAAGATACAGATTTCCAAAGAGTGGCAATCAAATTATAATTTAAATCATGCTGTAAATATTATTAAAAATCCAAAATACTAAACTTTATGACTCTAGCTCTTTAAGTATCTTAGCTACATACACTTATATTAAACAGATTTAATCAACTCGACTGTCGAATAAAAATCTAAAGTTTCTCCAACTTTTCTAGCTATTGCTACCATTTCCAATGCTTACAGGATATACGGAAAAAACACAAGTAAGTCCAAAGACCAGAAAAAAAGACGCGTTCTCGCATTAAGCACACAAATTTCTTGCTCTTTAAGACTCTTGGCCAATGCGGCGGATGTGTGATAAAAAAGTTTAACGTCTATAAACAGCACAATATAATTAGCATAATGCCCATTTAGCTGCTATTTTGTTTTTTATATCGCATTGTAAGGATATCAAATCTGATTTTGATTGCAGCAATTCGTTGTGGGCGTGGCACTGACTTGCCTTCTACGACCTTTTAAGCTCCGGCCAAAAGCCTCAAGTCAGAATCTATCGATTTTCCTGAGAGAAATTCGTTGAAAATTCAGTTGGTCAAATTTAGCGCCCCGAAGCGTATTCAATTAACAGTTTTGTTATGAAATTGAAAATTGAAAACAGAAAATTGCTTGGCTCATCACTTTCCAACTCATTAAATAACACATTGAACTGTTCTTGGCCATGTGGCCGAAAAGTTTTCAAATCAATAGGGCCAAAATAGCAACAGCAGCTGCCTCAAGTAATTTGTTTAATAGACGAGCCAAGTACGAGTATTATGATTAACATTTTTATTATAAATAATTGAGAGTTTTGCTTAGAAAATGTATAATTAGATATTTGGTTTATATAGCCAGAGAACTGACCATGGAGAACAACTGAAGAGCTGATAAAAATAGTGTGAAATAAACATTGAAGTCAAACAGGGAATTACAACAATTGAAGTCATGAAATGTTATAATAAAAATGTCAATGCGTTGAAAATTAATGGAGCTCCCGAGAGTTTAATAATATTAAACATTTCAGAACTTGTTGAAAGCCTCAAGAGAACACTTGGCCAACATTTGCTACATGGTCTAATTAAAAAGATGTATTGGTCAATTAATTAAATCCAACAGGGAGTTAAGACTGTACTATGATTGACGCTGAATTAAAAACGAATAAAATTGTATGCACTGTAATAAATAAATTGTTCGATTCATTCACTCATTACACACGCGCTTAAAATCAATCAAATTGTTTTGCGACACAAAAACAACATTTGCAATGTTTCAATATTTCAATATTTTGTTACTGCGGTTTTCCATTCGATTCGGGTGTGTTTTGCATTTTTACTTTCTAAGCTGGTTTTTTGTGGCTAAATTTAAGCGCTTTTTCATCTCATTTTCCTGCTGTGTACTTAATAATTTATTTATTCAATGCGTTCGATGAACTTTGTTGTTAATTGTTGTTGTTGTTATTATTGTTGTTGCTTTGTTGTTGTTTTGATTAAATTAAGTCCACACCATGAGGAAAAAACTTCATTTCAATTTCCACCGACGTTTTGCATAAAGAAATGAAAATTTTGCATTTGCATTTACTTTTATTTTTTTTTGGCTCAGTTTTTTTGTCTTTATTGTCTATTATATATTTTTTTGTTAAACCACATTTTTTGTTTGCATTCTAGTTGTTCTGTTTTATTGTTGAAATGCAAATGTAATTAACACTTACTCCTTGGGGCAGTTGCATTTTGAACACGTCTGCAATCTTAACACGTTGTCGCCAGACTTGAATTTTCTTTTATTAATGCTGTACTTTTTTTATGGTCTCTATTTAACTTCGTCTTTTTCTACGTCCTCTTTAGATTATTCAAATTCGTTTAATAATATTTGTTATTTTCTTCGTTTTTTTCTATGTTGTTTTGGAGCGTGCTGGCAGCGTTGTCTAGCGTACAAATGAAATTGCATTGGGACCTCGAGTTGTTCGCCGTTTAAATATAAAAAAAATCGAAGAAAAAAAATGGGAAAAATTGCTGGTACAGTGAAACGTGCCACGGCTGGAAATGAAAACTTTAGCAACAAGTGAGAGTGCAACGGAGCGAGAGATAGATGCCACAATGAGAGAGAACGAGAGAGAGAGAGAGGGAGAGAGAAAGAGTGCGATAGCAAATAATGACATGAAGTTGCCGAGTTGGAAGTAAGAAAAACAAAAACATAATCAACATACACCGGCTGCAAAACTTGACCAGCTTTTTTTGCTTAGGCCAGCTAAGCAGACATTGAAGAGGGAGCGGGGAGAGTGGGGAGAAAGAGAGGGGCTGACTTTGTATTTGCAGAGTGCGACAACAATAGTTTGGCAGCTAAAATAATTGAGGCAGCTGCAACTATAGGCGACTCACAAAGTCGCTGCAATACAGAAGAAACAACAGCTTTGGCTGAGAATTAAGCCTTGTGTGAGTTTTTAAGAAATGTAGCCATGCTTTCAAGAGCTTACCGTACTGTTCATTTTTATGTTAAGGCTGCTTTAAGGGATAAAAGTAGTGATTAAAAAACAACAACACGATACTTGCGAATTTTATTTTTAGCTACAACGGTGGCCAAAGGATTTTGGCACCCCTTAAAGTTAGTTCTAGCAAAATTTTGAACTTACTTCATGTATAGTTTGGTATCAATGGAAAGGTCTTTTGAATTCCTTTCGAATGAATACTTTCCTTAACTCATTAGGTACCCATTGAAATTTTCGAATATTTGTAAACGTCAACTTTTTCAACTTTTTTCCTCGGTTTTTTAAAAAAAATGTTTTGCTGCAGAAAGTTTCTTTAAACAATTTTAATAGTAACTGCAAAAAAATTGTTCAAATATCTTTTCGCTAGTATTTTTTTATAATTTCTTAAAAATGGCGAAAAAAAACTTTTTGCATGAAAATGAGGAAAAAGTGCCTTTTTCCCAACTTATATTCATAAATTAATATTAAGGTACCATATATTTTCTAAAGTCTTTCTAAGCAAAATTATGTTGAACAAAAAACTAAAATTAAGATTATAATAATTTTAAATATATTTAATATATGTAATTCACAATTTTACTTAATGAGCTTTTTGTTTCATTGATTTTTTATTAATTGGTTTGCTTTAAAAATATTTCAAATTAAAAATTGAATTTTTAAAGTATATCTAAAGAGTTTCTATGAATTTTGAGCTACTTAAAATAAGCCAAATCTGCTGTGACAGGCAACAAGCCGCAGCAAACAATTTGTAGAGTGTCAAAGTTTTGACTGATAGTGAAAATACAGCTAGTAGCATTACAACAGCGGCAATGGAAGTGGCAACGGCAACGGCAACAATAATTTCAGACGCACATTAGCAATACGAAATACGAAATACGAAAAATACGAAATACGAAATACGAGTACAATCTTAAAAATGCTCACACAATGTGTATGAATGAATAAGAGGCATGCTCTGGAGGCATTGGCAAAGAGCAATGGGAGTCGCCTCAAATACATGCCAACCACATTGTGAAAAGCCGCCAAACGTGTGGTAACAACAAGCAAAACAGCGAGGGGAACACAGAGGGGTAGGGGTAGTGGTAGGGGTAGGGGAAAGGTGCAGCGCCAAAGTCAAAAGCGTAATTGAAGCTTGTGCCTCAGTTAAACGCAGGTTGATTATGTCTACTGGCTTTTCATGGTGAGCCGCAACGGCCGCAGACAACAAACAACCAACAACAACAACAACAACAACAGACAACAATGAATTGGCAGCAGGTTCAACTTGCCACAAGGATTATGCTGCTTCCTGGTTGCCTAAAAGTCCGCAACCGAAACTGTAACCGTAACGTTAACCAAAATCCAAAAACTCAAAACTCTAAAAACTGAACAAAATCATTTGATTTTTACTCCATTTTCCCATTTTTCATTTGTCTCCTCTAACGAATTCATTGCAAATTTCGAGCACGTTGAAATATGTCGCCCCCACCTCCACCTCCACCTGCACCTCTTGTTACCGCCACTTGAATTGACAGTTTTTGACTGTGGCAATTTAAATGTGCAACGAGGCTGCAATAACTAACTAACAACATCAACATCAACATCAACATCGACATCATGATATGGCAATTGAGTTGATTGGCATTGCCATTCTGGCCAGCGGGCTATTTCATCTAATGGGTAATCCATCTAATGCAGGAAGCATTCCAAATGCCGAATACACCAAATGCCTAATGCCTAATGAGACTAACTGCTGGCAAATTAACTCTTAATCATGCGATTAATCTGAACAAAAGAAAGCATAGCGATAACAAATAGTAAACCTATTTCATTGCACACTTGATCAAGCAATCAATTATGGAAAAGATAGAGCCACAATCAAATTTACATTTATATACTTACTATTTATTTTAATTCTTAATTTAAAAAACGGTTTTTTGTATTTTATTTTAAATCTGTACAATTGCACTTAGTTGACATTAATAAATTAATAAAGAAATCAAAAGAAAAAAAAGAAAAAAAAAAAAAAATACTTTGAAAGCCTATAAATGCTTAAATTTTTAAGTACAGTCGACCTTTCCTAGCTCGAATCACCATTATCTCCAAAGACAAAATTCGACATATGGAATTTTATTTTTAAGTTTATTAAAAGAAGCTACAATTTCATGCATTTAAATAAGTATTGTTGATCTTGAACTCGAATTAAGATCTTGTTAACTTAAAATTATCTTAAAAAGATCTGGTTAACTTAAAATTAATGAATCAAGTTCTCTTGTACTCGAATTAAGGTTTGACTAGCTTAAAATGAGTAAAAAATATTCTTAAAATAAGTATTTTGATCTTGAATCGGGTTCTCTTCTTCTCAAATTAAGATCTTGTGAACTTCAAATGGGTACAAAAAATTTTGGAAATAAGTATTGTTGATCTTGAATCAATTTCTCTTGTAATCGACTCACAAAAAGATACTTAAAAAGCAATCTTATTCCTTTAACTAATCTAAAGAGAGTTGCTTTACATTGTATGTCATTACTAAAATTTGGTGCTTTTTGTAAGCACATGAAAGCTTGTCAATGAGCTTCAAGGTATCAACAACTTATTTAAAGCTAAAGCATAGATGATATTGGAAAAACCAGAACAAGCTTTAATAATCGGTCAATTTACAAGTTGAACAACTAGAGCTTTATGCTTACTAAAATAGATTAAAAAGCAAATCTGTAAACAGCTTTATTTTCACTTAAAGCTTTAAGCTCAGCTTGCTTTAATCCGTTGTTAAGCCATGCCATTTTTTAACTACTTCGCTTTCGACGCCTTAAACTGCAACACATTAACTGGTTTTAGACCCATTTTTCGGTCAGTCCAATTGCATAACAATCACAACAATGGCCAAAACGACACTTTGAGTCGGTCAGCAGCTCATCCGTTTGATAACTGGACTGAAACAGAAATTTTCCGCACAAATTAGCAGGTGAAAAAGTGAAAAATAATAACAATTGCGTTTTCACTTTGTGATATAACAAATGTGAAAAATGTATAATTATTTAGCTATATATAAATGCTTTGTGTCTAATTGTATATATTTGCTATGATTTATTGGCCAATGTGGCTGGCAATTTTATAGGTGTATTTGTTTTTTTCGGCATTTATGTTCGATGCCAATTAAAATTGATGATATAATCGAAGTTGTATTCACAACAAAGTCAACAAAAAAATAATGAAAATACCCGAATGCATGAGTAAACAAATTGTGACTGGTTACCGGTAACTGGTTACTCGTGACTCGTTACCTGTTACTCGTTACTCGCAGCTGGTTAAAGTCGGAGTCCCAGTCCGGGTACAAAGCTATATAGCTCTGGATCCGGTTACGCGGCGTATACATAATGGACACGTTGCCAAGTGTCAAAATAAAGAGACAATATTATTAATTGAACGTTGCACCAAAATCGCTTATGGCCATTTCGACCAAGCCAGGTCATTAGCAGCAAATTAAGTGAATGTGACAACGACAGCAGCAACAAACAACAACAACACAACAAACGGAAACAACAACAACAACATCTACAGAGAGTTGGTTGAAAGCCTTTCAATCAATCGTTTGCCTCTTTGCCGATCTGCGTCAATATTTGTGCAATAAAAACTGGCGCAAGGCCAAAAGGGATTCGACTCGACTCGTTCAATCAATTGGCCCATTCCGTAAAGGCCACATTTGGCTAACCTGTTGGCCAGGCGGCGCCACAAAGAAATAATGAAACGTCATGTAACGATAAGAAAGAAAGCCTTTCGAATTTAAAGATGGGATGTTTGAGAAGTTGTGATTTTAAGCATTTACTTGTAGATTTTAAGCTTGTTGTTTGTTAAGCTCTGACCGAAAATTTTTACTCTACTAAACAAAATTTTGTAAAATACAAATTTTTAAGTTTTTTTTTTTGTTTTTTAAGCGACAAATATGTAAAAGTTGAAATCTCTATAAACAGTAAAATAGATAGTAAAAATAAATAGCTAAATATTCATTTCAAGGCGCTTTAAACTTAAATTCACTAGTATATGATTAAAATATGCTTGCCTTAAATTTTTAAATGATAATAATTTAATAATCAAATTTTATTTATATTGGAAATCAATCAAGTAATTTTTAAATTATTTTAATAATTATATTTCGTTCCAAATAAATATCAATTAATAATATCAATACTATTATATACTATTTATACTTACTTATATGTTTAGTTTCGAATTAGTTTAGTTTCTTCTCAATCTTCCGTCTTTAATCAATCGTAGAAAAACTCTTGGTGTTGTTTTTCTTCATAAATTAATTGATGGCAAGATTGATTCTAGTTTTCTTTTAGAACGCCTTACCTTTCCCGTTCCCCGTAGAACCACTATCACACTATCAGCTGGAACTATCAGCCATTATCTTTACCTACATGCACAACTGATTACGCTTTGCACAGTTCACTTCGTGTTTTCTGCACCTACTATAATAGCCTTTATCACGCTATCTCTGCAGAACTCTCTCTCCCCTCCTTGAAATCCTCCCTTTTCCCCTTCCTTTCTAGAAATCCCTAACCTTACTAATTTCTAATATTTGTTATATTATTAACTATTACTACAAATACTTTTTGATCTGATGGGATTTTTCTGGGTTTTTTCCAATCCTTGCAACGAATGTTGGATCATTTGATAATTTTGAATACCCCCAGATTTTAATTTTATTTTATTTTATTATTTTTTTAAAAATTATTTTTTACCTTTTCAGTTTAACATTAAATTTAATTATTAATAATTAACTTAAATTTTTATATTTATTAACTTATACTTTAATTTTTACTTTATTGGTCAACTGCTTTTAGTTGACATTAAATAAATAAATAAAATAAATAATATCAATTATGTTAATACAATTTATACCTACTTTTAGAGCTGCCCTCGCACTCATGCAGCTCTCATTGAGCGTAGCAAAAAAGGATTATCGCATTGTAAGCCCCGGAAACCAATACATCAGCTGCATGTTGTCTTCATTTCCTTTACAAATAAATTTTCACTTAACTATGTCGGTCGTCGTCGTCGTCGTCGTCGTCGTGTGGCATGCAACATTCAATAGCTGCCGCTGCCACAGTCGCTGCCACAGCCGCAGCCGCAGTTGCCGCGTATTGAATCCGAGTCCGAATCCGAGTCCGTATGTGAACCGGGTGCATTGTTTGCTGTGGCTCTTGTTGTGTGACACAATTTTCCCGTTTGCCTCGTAAATTCAAATTGACGGAAGCACGTTAAAGTTGCAACAGCAACGGCAGCAAACGGCAGCAAAATGTTGCATGGTCCACAAGTTTGTTGTACATTTATATATTATGCATTTTGCATACGTTGATTCGATTGTGAGTCAATAAAGCTGTCATTTTGCTTGTTTGTTGTTTCATTTTTGGTGTTTGTAATTTATCGACGTGCTAAAGAGCCAATCATGTCCTGCATGAATGTGGCCAATAAGACGCCTCAACTCCCTTTTTTTGTTGACTCCATTGCTGACAAGGCCAACGGCTAAGCGGGCAACTGGTTTTCCTTTTTTATTTTGCTGAGTGTGGCCAAGTGGCAAGACATTTGGCAAGTTCAGCAAACTTTTGGCGATTGCCACAACACTAGAGCAGCAGCCGGGCCAGGCACTTGCCTTGATGGCCATAACTTCAAAGCTCTCTTGGCCATAAAACGTACTGCACACTGAGCACAAAATCCCATCCCTTCACTCCTCCCCCTTCAACACCTGCTAAATCCAAGTTGTGGCAAACTGAGACTAAACTTATTTTTGTGTGTGTCTGAAATAAACAGCAATGCTCGGCACTCGGCACTGGGCCACAAATGAACTCAATGCCACTTAGATTTATGGCCAGTCTCCGGTTGTTGCTTATGACCATTTGCGGTATGTTGGTATCTGTGTATTCGTGTATGTTGCAAGGTCATTTTGATGAAGTCACTGAGTCATAGTCTTATGCGATAATGTTTACCTTTAAACCACAACGCAACACAAAACTTTACTTTCGCTTTAGTTTTCCTTTGGTTTTTATTTTATCTTCTTTCCTTTTGTTTTTTTGTGGGGCACTTCTAGCCGTTAAGCTAGAACAATAAAAAAGTACTTGCTTGTCTTGATGAAAGTTGCTTTTAAAGCTGATTGACTTTAATGTGCTTTGTTTAAGGCAGAAAGTAAAATTGTAAAATTTTAACTTAATATTTAAAATTAATATGTGTCCGCCAGCAGCTTTTAAAGCACATTAAAGCTTAAAGCTCATTAATAAAAATGAACTTGAGCTAATGCTAAGCTGAAGCTTTTCTAAATTAAATATACAAATATTACCCATCAGCTTTTAAAGCACCTGAAAGCTTTAAGCACATTATTTTAAATGAACTTGAGCTAATGTTAAGCTGAAGCTTTTCTAAAGTAAATATACGAATATTACCCATCAGCTTTTAAAGCACCTGAAAGCTTTAAGCACATTATTTCAAATGAATTTGAGCTAATGCCGAGCTGAAATAAAGTTTTTCCTAATTAGATGCACAGATATTAAAACTATCCAGATGAACATCAAATTTTAAAAATTGAAAATATGAAATACCTGTGAAACAAACAGAAATTGCAGTAAAATATAAATCTACCACAAAAATGGCATTAAGATAAACAAAATGCATTTTAAGCTGTTGAACGCATCTTTTCATTTCCTGGTATTTACAAGTCATTGTCAGTCAATCAATCAGTCAATCAGGTTGCATTTAATACGGCTCTTCGTTAATTTACCTATTTAAGAGACGAGAGGCGATTACGAACAATGCCGTTGTCATTTGTTATTGTGGAGTTCACTGCCAGCAGTCAGCAAACAAATTGAAAATGTCATTAAGTACTTAGTTGATAATTGAAAATGTGAAACAACAAAGACAAAGAGAATAAATATATATGTATCCCCTTTCCACTCATCCGCCCAACTGGAAAAACTGCATAATTGAAAAAGAGACTGAGAGAGATATTTCAATCGTTTCATTGTTTGTTTTTCTTTTTTTTGTATAATTCAGATTACACTTTATTGTTAAGAATGAATTGAATTATTTAGTTTGTTTCTCATTTTGTTTTTTCTTTTTTTTAGTTGAAAGTTTTGTACAAACTTTCTGCGAATTGTTCTTTTTGTGTTGTGATTGGTTTTCTTTTATGTTTGGTTTTAATCATAATCGTAATAATCATAATAATAATAATAATAATGCAGTATGACATAATATATATGTGTGTGTATATATATATATATGTTTGTTTGTATCTTTGTTGTTGGATTTTACTATATATATATATATATAGAGATACAGTTTATATATATATATAATTCGATTTACCTAGAAAACAATTTACAAATATATAAAAAACGAATTCATCTAGTTAAACTAAGCATATAAAAAACGATCTATATGCATTGTATATATACTCTTATATATACTATATACTTATGCTTCTTCTTTATCTTCTTTTTCATTTGTTGATCTGCTTTGCTTTCATTCTGCTGCGTTTTATTTTTGTTGAGTTTTTTGGTTTTGTTTTTCATTTTGTTTTCTTTGCTTTTTTTGGGCAGGTATTTTCATTCCTTTTTTCCTTCTTCTTGCAACAATCGCAACTATTTTTCGCATTTTCTTTTATAAAGGAAAATTGTTTACAACTGCGCCATAAATATTATGCTGTATTTATGTGCTGTGTGTATCTCTTGTTTTTTTTATTTATGTTTGCGTCTAAAAGCATTTAAAAAACCATTAAAATAAAACCCAAAAAAAAATAAAAAACAAAGCCATAATAGAGAAAAGAATACAAAGAAAATACATGAGAGAGAAAGAAAACTCTAGTAGAATGCGGCACAAAGCAAACCAAACAAAAAGCGAACAAAATACGGGATAAATATTGCGCATACGCCGCGTGGTGCAGACAAGTTGTGTCAAAAGGATATTTTGCTGTTCTGATACGTGCAAAGTTACAGAGTGGACTGCCTAAATTGACCAGCGCAGTGCCCACTGTACTGCTGATGGGTGTGCCAAAAAACGAAAGCGAAACATGAAATGAAAATTAAACTCGCATCATTTGTAACTGTCAGATGCACGCATACATTTGCATACGCATGTGTCTGAGTGTTGACTGTGTGTGTGTGTGTGTGTATGTTGGATGTGTGTGTGTGTGTGTGTTTTTTTGCAATGTGCAACAGTCGTACTACGGCTACCCTTAATCATATATCATGAATGAATGAATTCTTTTTCAGCTGCTTTTCATTTATATAAGTTTTGTTTTTTGTTTTTTGTATATAATTAATTTCAGATTTTGTTTCTTTTTTACTTTTTATTTAAAGTCATTTGTGTGTGTGTGTGTGTGTATGTGTGTTGTGTGTATTTGTTTATAGGGGGAGTTGGTTGTTGTTGTTGTTGTTGTAAATATTGTAACATAATTCATATGCTAAATTTAAATTTAGATTTACTTGTGTTTGTTGTATTTTTGTTTGTTTTATTTTATTATTAAAAATTTAACCATTTCTTTTCTTTTCTTTGCACTAAAAACTTAGCATAAAAATTTAACAATATATATATTTATTTCTTGTATATATATTATATATAGATACTTTTCTTTGTGTTTTGCTTTGTTTATTTACTCAACTCAACTGCACTGTATAATTTGCTGTATTTTTTTTTTAACTTTTCTCATTTCATTTTGTTTTCCATTTTCCACTGCATTTTCATTGATTTCCTTACTATTTGAAAGCTGCTCCCTTGCTTTGTATAAATTAGAACTAATTCATTTATTCGCTATATATATAATTTAATATATACATATGTGTATATATGCATGTATATATGTGTGTTGTATATATATAAAGTATTTACTATTAATTTTAATATTATTTTTTTACTTTTGTTTTAAGGCCAAAAATGTCGAACGTAAATTGATGTTTTTAGCTGTAAAATGTTTGGGGCCCAACGAAAGATTTCAAAAGTTTATAACAAAAAAAACCCTTTAGTGGAACTGCAATTGGTAATTTATTGTTGTTGCTGTTGTTGTTGTTGTTGTTACTTTTGTATGCATACATTTGTAATAATTTGTTTAATTATATATATTTAATTAGTTTATTTAATAATATGCCTGCCTGTTGGGAAAGGAGGAGTTGGGAAATTAACTTGGCTAACTGCAATTTAGTAAAAAATGGTTGATGGATGTATGTGGTATGAAGAGATGTCTTGGGCGGGGGAGGGAGCAGGGAGGAGGGGCATTTAAGACACACCAATTATCACCTACTAAACGAAGTGTTGTGCTTGTTGTTGCTTTAACGCTAGTTTAACTAATTTAAATGTATGTGTATGTGTGTGTATATATGAGAGTGTGTTTGTGTGTGTGTGTGTAACGTCTTTGTGTAGTCAGTCATTTTATTTGAATATATAAAAATCGAGTAACAAAAGAATTAAATGACATCCAATTTGTTTAATTACCTTGTCTTTAAATGTATTGCAGGGACGTGGCAAAAGGGGTTGATAAGGGGGAGGGGGGAATAGGGCTTCAAAGAAGGGTGGGCTGGGGGGTGGTAAGGGGGCTGTCCGGGTTTGTTGTGGCGTGCGGTCCATCAGTCTGTTTGTTTGTTTTAATATTCTCTTTTTTTTATTCTTGCTTATATATTTCATTTTTTTGTTTTTGTTTTGTTTTGTTTTGTTTTTATTTCTTATAAGTTTCGCTTAAAACAATAAACTTGTAACTTGATAATTACGATATAATTTTCATTTTTGTTTTACTTTTTCCATTTCTCCTGCTCATTGTGTAACTTTATCATTTAGTACAATTTGTTTATGTATCTTTTTTATTGTATTGTATATCAAAAGTTTTTCTGTTCTTGTTTGTTGTTGGGTTAGCTAAACTATTAAAGTCTGTTAATGCTTTTAATTAATTATTTTATTTTATTTTAATTGTTTTCATTTAAATCTAATAAACCTTGGAACCGGAATTTTTTGGGGAAAATGCTAAAAAATAGTTAAACGAAATGAAAATGGTTTTGTTTGTGTTTTTGCTTTTGCTTTTCTCCTAAATGTGTTTTAACTTTTTGCTTGTTTTCGCTTTAAATGTTAAACGTAAATGTAATTGTAATTATTTAAACATTAAACATTAATCATAATTATATAAGAACACATTTTTCCGAGATATTCGATTTTGTTTTTTGCTTTTCTTTTTCTTCTTTTTGTTTACAAAATTGTTTTGCATTATGTATAAAAAATGATAATATATAAATGATTATTATATATATTATTTATGTATAGTAATATATATATATTGTATATATAATACACATGTTTAGTTTACAACAAAAGGCAGAGACAACCTAGAGGGTTAGCGGTGTTTCAGGGGCGGGGAATCGAGGGGGGAGGTAGGTAGGTAGGTAGGAGGAAAATCAAGCTGAGCTCAGTTAAAAAACGCAACATTCTAAAAGTGTTTTTTTTTTATATTTTAAAGAAATATTTGAAATTCTTGTTTATTAAGTACTTGGCTAGAGGGCTGGGGGCGTGGCTATGTTTTCGTTTATTTATTTGTTTTTATTTAAGCTGTGTTGTATAACTGAAAACTATTTATGTTGTTTTTAACTTGTAGTATTTTCGGTTTTTTTGCTAAAATGCATTTTGACTTTTGTTTTTGTTTGTTTGTTTCTTGTCTATGAAGCGAAAGATTAACTGAGTTACATTTTATAATTTATTTAATTTTATTTCCTTTTTTTCCATTTAATTAGCCTGTGTTTTTATTTCGTTTATGTTTTTCTTCTTGTCTAGAAAAAAGTATATATAATATTTTTGAAATATTTTTGCTTTTGTTTTGTTTTTTCTTTTGTTTTTGTTTGTAGCTTTTAAGTGAGTCCTCGGCCAGGATCACATCCTTGGTTGTATGCTAGCTTAAATGATGATAAAGTTGTTGTTTTGTTTTTATATTGTTTTGTTGTTGTTGTTGTTTGTTGTTATTGTTGTTTGCCGCCTCAGTCCTCCAGCTGCAGTTGCTGCTCGGGTGATGTTGCCGTTGCCGTTGGTGTTGCCGTTGCAGTTGCAAGTATTTGCAGGGGACAACCGGCAGCAACATCGGCCACAGAGCCGGCGGATGTATCCATAAAGATCGGCTCTGGTTATGTTAGATCCTGCTGTGAATCTATTGAGAATAGCTCCTTATACAGCGCTGGGAATACAACATTCGGATGTTGTTGCTTAAATTTGCTCAGCGCTTCCATATGCAAAATCGAAATATCGCTGAAAGTACACAAGTAAATGGAAGGAAGATAATTAAAATGTGCTTTTGGGGTTGATAAAGATTTAGCCAAGATCTAACCGGAAATTGGGTATGTTATTGAGGAGCGTGTCCAGCACGGTTACATCGCCCTTGAGCGGCGCATGATTCGTTTCCAGCTCCTGCCGTATTGCATTCATGCTCAGATTGAAAAGCCTCTGTATTTCCGTATTGCCGCGCACTCCATTACGTTCTACATATATAAAGGATTAGAATGTAAATATATATCTCTTCGATAACAGTAACAAATATAGATATCTTTACCTGGCCAGAGCAATACTAAGCTCTGATATAGCGCCAGTTCGGTTTCAGTCAGTTTGAGTTCGGCTATCGATTTAGCCGTTTGGAAAATGCGCGACACCAGACGCATCTCATCCGAATCGGATGTGTAGAACGCCTCCTGCGGCAGCATCACATCGCCATACAGCACAGCATTCTGTGAGAGATCGAGCAATCTGGACATGCGAACAATCGCCAGCTCAAACGAGCCCGTCTTCAGCAGCAGTATCTAAACAACACAAATATCATTTAATTAAAAAATATCTGAAATGTAGTATATACAATTATTTACCTGATCATCCTGACTGAGTCGCATAAAGCCCGGTATTAGCTTTGCAAATTCGATAATATTCTGTATCATTTGTGTCAGCTTCTCGGCGCAGTCCAGCCAGAGATCCTCTTGGCCCAGATTTTTATAATAGAGTATGCGTGACAGATCCTACAGCGGGCAAATAGAAAAAAATTTAGTTCCTTAGTAAATTATGTAACAATTGAGAATTCGCTAGGGTAAAAATCAGACCAACTGAAAAATTTCATAATTTTCATGACAAAATCAACAAAAATGTTGACTTTCATAACTTTACCAAAACTGAACAGATTTTTAAGCGGAATGGAATCATGGTTCGTCCTCTAAGTTCATTATACTTTAAAATTCAATTAGTTTCGTTAAAGTAATTAAATTTTGGCCAGAATCATCAAAAATTCAAAATTTTGTGTCTTATGCAGGGACCGTAATCATTATGAGTTTTATTATCACTGCGGACGGCAGTCCGCGCTAGTGACGAAAGCAGCACGAAGGGTGCAAAGGCGACTAGCATATATACACAGGAAGAATGGAAAATTTGCTATGTAATAATTAAATAGTAATGATTATTTAAAGATTTTTAAGGATTTTCTTCAATGATAATGATTAAATTTGAGCGAAAAAAATAAAACTCACAAGTAATCAATATTTGTGATTTTTATTTTTTCGTTCAAAATAGAACTAAATTTTAAAAATGATTACGTAATAATTTAAAAGATTTGGTTTTGCTTTTTATGGGTTCTCTGGGTTTCTTTTAAGGGGATATGCAAAAATACTTTGTGAAAATCCTACACAAAAGCCATGAATTTAAAGTAAGTTTTATTTTAAGCGAAAAAAATAAAAATCATTATAATGATTATTTATGAGTTTTATTTTTTCGCTCATATTTAATCATTATCATTATTTTTTTTGTATATGTATTCTAGTCATTGATTTTTAATCATTATTTTCAGTCCCTGGTCTTATGTTTTAATTTTTAATTAACTTCTTATGAGATGTTTCATTTTTTTGGAAAATTTATGCCAAAATGAAAACAATTTTAACTTGTAAAGTTTTATAACTTTTTTACTTTTATAACTTTGTTAAAGCTGAAGAGAATTTCAAGGGAAAAGTAGTTTTGATATTGGTTTGAACTCAAAATTCAAGCTTCATTTATATTTGATCAAATTTGTTCAAATAATTTTTATTTGTCAAAATTTAAATTTAAATTTAGATCTGTTTCTTTCATCACCTGTGGCTTTCGGAACATGTCATGCACAGATTCCAGTTTGGTATTTGTATTTGCATGCGCCTCCGCCAGAGTTTTGATCAGCACATCGTTGATATCGCCGTCCGCTGAAAGAGTTTCAACTAATTATAATCCATAAATGAGTCTTTAAGCAAATTAAAGCTATACCATGACTAATAAATTCGGGGTCGATCATTGTACTGCGCGGCTCGTATGTGGTGCTGTCCACATAGTCGGCCGAGATATCATATTGCATGGTCTGCTGTGGCGTCACCGATGCCGAGTAGCCGTAGGGACTCCCATAGCCGACCTCATTGTTGGAGTAGCCGCCGCTGTAGCTGTGAAAGAGTTGCAACCAAGAAGAGAAGATGCCATAAATAGGGGTTAGGATATTGTATCATAGTTGTCATCCTCTATAGGTTTTAGTGAGATACTGCACCTGTTGTAGTTGTTGTGCTGCAGCTGGTCGCTGCTAGAGGGCGTCTGTGTGTCGTACACGGAGCTATCCGGGGCCGCGTCGCTCTGCGCACGCATCTGGGCGCGATGGAATCGCACCTCATCCTCAACTTTCTCGCGCTGTTTTTTGGACATTCTGCCGAATTTTACAGCTGCAATAAAAAAGAAGAAACATCAGTGATAGTGGCAAATGTATCTGGCAGATACTTATTGTATCTTTTGTGCTTTGTGTGGCTGCCTGCATCATACCATCACGACTCATTCCCAGTTTTAGGCACTTTTGCAGTCTACAGTATTGACAGCGATTCCGATTAACCCGATCCACCACACATTGCTTATTGCGGGGACACTGATAGTTCACCACGGAGCTCTGCGATCGCCGGAAGAATCCCTTGCAGCCCTCGCAGGTGATGACGCCGTAATGCACGCCCGATGATTTATCGCCACAGACTTTGCATGGAATTATTTCAATTTGAGCTGCAAAGAAACAATCGAAAAATTGATTAGAAATTTAGAAATTTGAAAATTGTACTGATATTTTATTGAAATAGTTTTTTTCTTTAATTTATTGCATTAAATGGCGAAAAATTTATTATTTCTTAAACAATAAAGGGAGAACATTTCAGGGCTTGTACACAGAAAAAAAAAGTCAGTCTAAAATCAAGTTTCAAATACTTTAAGCTCGCATCTTAAAAATATGTATTCAGGATTAAGATGAATAATCAAGCCTGTATCGGGATTAAAATGGGAAAATACACATTTGCTGTGCGCGAGAGGAAAATTCTCTCTCGGCCTCTCTCATTTCAACCGGTCCGGTGGCTCAGTGGTTAGAGTCGCCGACCTGTCACATAACTAGAACATCCAGTTTGGAAAAATATTGGGTTCAATTCCCCCCGTCAATTAAGAAAAAAAAATGTAAAAAAAAAGTTTAAAAAAAAAAGTTTAAAAAAAAAAGATAAAAAAAAAAATCTTAAAACAAAGAAAAATTTAAATGTAACGAAACAAATTTTTATTAATACAAATTTTTTAGCCTGAATTACACAATTTTAGGATTGAATTCGGCATTGAAAAAATCAAGTATTTTATACTTGGTTTAAGAAAATCCGAGATTACCCCACTTCTGACAACGTTGCGGATTGAATTCCCGTTTTTTTTTCTGTGTATTATTAAAATAATGTTTAAGTTTTCATGTTTAATAATAATAAACACTGTTCTTAGATAGCTAGGAAATTGTAGTCTTACTTTTATAATAAAATACAAACTTTTGGTTTTTAATCTTTTTTATTAATATTTTTCAGCATTGTAAATAAAGTTTACATTACATTTATAATGGAACACGAGTATAAAGGCAATGGCATAAGTTCTGGGGTGAGTTAATCATATCCAAATTAAGTTGAAATACTGTAAAAACTTCTCGATTCTTAGACCACCATTATAGCCATTGAATATGATGGCGGAGTTGTGATTGCCGCCGATTCGAGGACTAGCTGCCAGAATTATGTATCGAATCGACTGGCGGATAAGCTGACATACATCACGGACAAGATCTATTGCTGTCGGAGCGGTTCGGCAGCTCAGACACAGGCCCTGGCCCGGGATGTTTCGGCCATGTTGAACCACTTCGAGATTGTGATGGGCGAGCCAATGTTGGTCTGCGATGCGGCTGTGACATTCCGCAATCACATCTATAGGAATCGCAATTCCCGAATCACCAGCGTCATTGTGGCTGGCTGGGATCACAAAAAGGGCGGTCAGGTTTATAGTGTACCGGTTAGCGGATTTCTAATACGCGAACCATACGCAGTTGCCGGCTCGGGCTCGAGCTACATCCAGGGACTTGTCACATCCCAATATTATCCTGGCATGCCATTGGATGAGGTTGTGGCACTGGCCATAAAAGCCGTCAAAATCGCCATTGGCCATGACTGTAGTTCTGGGGGCGTGGTTCGCGTTGGCATTATTGATAAGGACGGTATAAGGACTAGTGTCTATTGCCAACACGATCCCAAAATCTGTCAAGTTACCAACAAAATGCTATGGAGCTTAGAATTTGGGCAGTGGTAGCCCCGGCTTTTTAAATTTTAAAAGTGTAATCAGTTTTTACTCTACACATTAAAGATCTAAAAATGTAAATGGATCTAGTTTTTAATTATTTCTTTTGATTGGTTCTAACTGAACTAAAAATATTTTTCGAATTTTTAATAATTTCCCCATATCTTATACTGAAAAAATAGATTATTTTCCTTGAAATGACTCAAATACGCTTAATATACTTCCTCATCTGTAATTTGCTACCTTAACTAAACACTCAATTTTGTGCTGTATCTAATAACTATATCATGCGCTTAATAAAAGAACAATTGTTAAGTGAATTACATACAGAAGGCCTATTTGCATTGTTGCCAAGTGGTTCCGGCAATACTTTGTTCCGGCTAATTGTAGGGCCAACTGTCTGTACTTCGAACTCAAAGACCATTAACCGGTAACCGTTTGGCCTCTTGGCCCCCAATGCAAAAGTAATGCAAATTGAAGTTCTTTTGGCAGACAATTTGCTACAATGCGCCATTAGGATTATTACTTGGGTCTTAGTAGGTTGGCCATTGTCATCGCTTAACAATGCGAGATTCGTCTAAGAACCAAGTACTTAATACGCAATAAGTACGCGTACACTGAGAAAAATTAAGTGAGAGACAACTGAGCATAGACATTTAAAATTATGAATTGATATTTTTGGTAGTTATATTGACTTTATACATTTGAATATAAATTGCATAGATATTTTAAATAAATTGTATTATTTTTATAATCATATTTCATTTTGATTTAATTACTCCCTACACACAATCTCAACTGTTACTGTTGTTTCAAATATTTTGATATTTTCTTCATTTCAATTTAAAGTTGTTTTACAGCTCACACTAAATTTCGCTCAGTGTAGCGCGGCATAAAAAGAGTAAAGTACCTTAAGCCACTTGTTTGCCTAGACAATGGGGCTGAGAAGCTGCTTCAGCGCCAGCATCAGATCAACTAAATTGTTGTGAATATGTATGGATATACATATGGGGGTGTGAGTGTATGTGTGAGCGACAGCTGTTGGGATTCCCTCGCAGCAAGCAACAATCCTTTTCAACGATGATGTAATTTCTGCGCGGCGGCAAACAAAAAGAGAGCAGCAGATGCATACAACAACAACAACAACAATAATAACAACAACAGCGAAAGCAACAGCAACTGATGATCAACTGCAGCATACACAGACACACACACACATGCTTACGCACACGCACACGAGCACTTGCAGCAGCAGAAGAACTGGTTCTAGGCAGCGCTTTTGATGTTGAATACTGGGCCACAGTTGATTACAAACTCCCCGCAACCCGCCACCCGCACTCCGCTCCTGTTTGCGCTGCCGCAACAGCTGAATCCGCATTCATTTGCGCTGCTCTCGAACTGAGCGTATTGTGTAATCCAACGCTTTGCGTATTTACCCACGAGGATGAAAGATGCGCGCTGAACCGAAAGCAGACAAACACAGACGCAGCCAGCAGCGACAGCGGCAGCGGCAGAGCAGCAGCAGCAGCAGCAGCACAGCAGACAGCCTCCGTTGCAGTTGAAAAATGTGCCAAGTCGCTTTGTTGTTGTTGCTCCCGCTGCTTTTGCTGCATTTGGGAGAAATGTGTGACAGTTGATGAGCGTCAGAGCGAATGAGTAAGAGACGTCTGTCTGTGACAGAGTGTGTGTGTGTGTGTGTGTGTGTGAGTGACTGACTGAAATGTTTTTCAAGTGTCAATGAACTTTTCCAACACGGCAGTATCACACACCATAATACAAATCATACAACAAACACACACACACATACACGCTTATTCTCATTCTCCATTCTCGTGAGTGCGCGATGCGAATGAAAAGACAAAAACATATTCAAAAGAAAGTTCATAGCGAGCGCTCTTTATTCTTAAGCGCACGCTCTTAAGCGCATGCGTTGTCACGCTCTTACTACCGCTCTCTCTCTCTCTCTCTTAACACACAGCGCCAATGCAATCGCAGCTGAAGAGCGCAACGAAACGCAACGCAATGCGACGACTCTCAGTGCAACAGACATATTTCGTTTCATGTTTTTTTTTTGTTATTTATTTTGAAATGTGTGTCGTCACCAGCGGGCTGACGGCAACTGTCGGCGAGGGGGTGGGGATGTGGTGTGTTGGGTGGGTGTTTTGGGTGTTCGTTGACTTATTCGTGCGACTGTTGTTGTTTGGGCATCGCTTAAAGCGCTTTAAACTTGCAACGTTCTCAGACATTACAGTACGCGAGAATTTAACCAAAAAAGTAAACGAGCACACACACACACATAGACTTAAATGTACATATGTATGTCGGTAAATCTTTATCTTTATCGGCTTAGCTTTAGCTGTAAATGTATGTACGTGCGTTCTTTTTGAAGACGGATAAGAGGAACGACAAGTATAGACAAGTACAAGCTGACAACTTTACCGTTATGCGAACGCATAAGGTTTTATTTTTTATATTCTGCTGTTTATATTACTGAGAGCTTGCTGTAAACAGTTGAGAGCTTCAATAGAACTTCAAACGAACAAAAGACGTTTATGCCATGAAATTCGTGTATACAAAGATCCATAAATACATAATTTGTGTATGCAATAATGTTGCCAAATATTTGCTTAATAATTGTAAATATAAGCAGCTGCATGAGTGTGAGTTTGAGTACGAGTACGAGTATGAATATGAATATGAATATGAATATGAGTACATTCGTTATTGTCTTGTAGAATTTTATTTACCAAAGCACAATCAAAAGCAAATAACTGAATGACATACTTTCCAAAATGTGTGACAAATATTTGCCAAAAATTATTTGTCATCGTGAAATAACTGTATACGCCTATACACACATACATACATAAGTACATATGTTATAATATCTCAATATATGCACATAATAAAATTAAAGCAATCCCTTAGGAAAGCCTTAAGTATTAATGTAAAAATATTAACAATGCATATTATAATAATATAATATTAATAACATTAAGTATAATATGAATATAAACGTATATAAATTATTCATTTGTACTTTCATTAGTATCATTTACTGATAAAAATGCAAGTATCTGTTAGAATAATCCATTACAAAATATCTATTTGTACACTTGGAATGAAACTCATACTTACAAAGAAGATGTTACTTAAACAAAATAAAGTTCAAATTAAAATCTAAGCAAATCTTCTTTGAGTGTCGTTCAGTTAAATTTTATAGACATTTAATAAGACTTAAAATATTAAATAAATAAATAAATAATTTCAATTCAATTTGCTCGCTTTTCCACAATGAAATTAACGCATTAACGAAATAAGAAATAAAAATAACGCATACGCACCATATGCGCAGCCAGCAAAACAAGTAACAGTTAATTAACTGCTGCAGTTGCTTTAAAAAAATACAAAAAATACAAAAAATAAAAATGCCGCAAGTGCAAACCGCAATTCGCCAACAAGTTTTCCACAGGCTGCAGCACAAAACGATAATTTAAACGCTGTGCAAAAATGCACAATAAAATAAAATTCTGAATGGGCCACAAAAAAAACACACACACACACATACGCAAAGTAGAAGAAGCAGAGAAAGAAAGAAAATGCGAAAATATTTGTGCATATATGCAATTTATTTTGCATGCCTGCGGGATTTGTGCCGTTCTCTGCCTCCTCTTCGTCATCTTCTTCGTCTTGCTCGCCTGCTTTTCTTGCCGTTTCCCGCTGGGTGGAGCAATAACCAGAAGTCAAAATTAATATGTTCTTCTTTATTGCAAATGCAGGCACAACAAAAATAAAAAATCAACGAAAATTAATATGCAGCGACATGTGCGAAAAGTGCGCATGGAAAAGAGAAAAAATATAAAAAACAAATATATAGGAGAACTGCATATGATTTGAACTTTTCGACTGCAATGAGCGCGCCATCAAATAAAACAATAATAATAGTAATAATAACAAAAACAAGCGCACAAAAAGCTACATAATATCAGTCCGTTTTAAAGCTAGCGAGACAGACCACAGAGCAGAGACAGCGGCAGAGGCAGAGTCAGAGTCAAAGGCAGCGGCAGCGGCAGCGAGACGGGAGAGCCAGCGTCAAATGAAGTCGCAGTCGCTGCGCTGCTGCTGCTGCTGTTGTTGTTATTGCTGTATTTGCCAGCTATTGCACAAGTTGTCACGAAGCAAATACACGTTCGGGCCCATGGCACGAGCGCAACACATTCGCATTCGCATTCGCAAAAGCAGCTTCGTAAGTGGGTCAGCGAGCTGTGGGGTCAATGCACCGCCTGCCTGACAGCCTGAACTGCTGCTGCCGTTGCTGCTGCTGCTGCTGCTGTGAGAGCGAGAGCGTGAGCTCATAATAATAATAAAACAGCGCCAACTCACAACTTTACAAGCAAACACACACGCACACACACAGACATAAACACCTATATGGGCAGGCAGACAGACAGCTTTTGTATAGTTGCTCTTTGCTTCAACTATAAAAGCGCGCGCTCTTTGTGTGCCAAAGAGAGTGACATAGAGAGCAAGCGAGCGCGTTAGGCTTAAACTTGCCCACGCTCTCTCACTTTGTCTAACTGTGTCTGTGTGTGTGTGTGTGTGTGTGTGTGCTTGGTTCTTTGCGCCCAAGTTAACGTGAACACGTCAAAAAAAAAAAAAATAAATAAATAAATAAAACTCGTTTCATAGCAGCTTTCACAAGTGAAAAGGGAAGGGTGTAGGTAAGCCGGCTGACGGAAAGAAATACATATAAAAATGCCGTTAGAGAGCGACTGAGGCAGCGGTAGAGGCAGCGACAGAGGCAGAGGCAGCGGCAGCGGCATTAGCATGTTGTTGGCATGGCTACGTAATGTTGGCGCTTTCTTTTTGCTCACACACGCATTTGCATATGCCTCTGTGTGTGTGTGTGTGTGTGCTCGTGTGTTTGAGGAAGACGCCGTTAGAATTAGCAAAGAGCAACAAATTCATTCACGCTTCCCGCTGCCCGCTGCTCATTCTTTTAATACAGTAATAATAATCAGCAGAATCATTATAATAATATAATTTTAATTTACGCGCAGTTATGCCAAAGTCACAGGCCTAACGGTGCTTTGCAGTCAATGGCCTTTTTTTCATTTTCTGCTTCTTTTTTGGCAGCTGATGACCAACGCAGGCATTTTTTGTAATGTTTACATTTCGCACACCAGAACTCTGCTGCCATCTCCGTCTCCCTTTCTCTTTCTCTTTCTTACTCCCTCTCTGTCTCACTGTGTGCGTGCTTTTGGCGTTTTGCTTTTTTGCCAACAAAGATCTGGCTCATACGCAACAACAACAACAACAACCAAAATATGTATGTTCTTTTTGCCCAAAAGTTGATTGACCCACGAAATTTCGCAGCCAAATGAAAACGAAGCAAGAACACAAATTTCACACAAATGATGTAATTTCATTTCATTTTTGGTTGTTTTTTTGTTATAAGCCAAGTTAAGTATTAAGCTGTTTTTTACTAACTGGATTAGTTGCAATTCCGAATGCATAATTTAAGATTTTTTTTTACTTTTAAGATGAGTGTACACATGACGTATGCGTTATATATTGTTCTCCAACGAAAAATCACGTATACGCCGCACGTGACAATGAAAACTGTGCAATTGATACGAATGTGTGTGAGTGTGTGTGTGTGTGTGACTGTGTGTGTGTTCGATTAAGTTAAGATACATTTTTGTCACATGATTCATGTGTGTGAAATTTCTCTGTAAAAATTGTATGCATACAAATCGAACTTTTAACTTCTTTCTTCTTCGTTTTGTGCAGGCTTTAAATGGCATGTGGAGGAGTATAATAAATATTCATTAAATTGTGAATAATAAACAGTTAACAAACTGAAAGTTGAAGCCGCTTTCTTTGTATACATTAAATGCCTTTCATCAAAGCATTTCAATTTGCCAATTCATATGTTTTCTGCTTCTTTCTCGTTTTTGCTTTTGTGCTGTCTCATTGAATTTTGCATATATCATTAAAAATTTGTTTAAATCGGTTAATAGGCTTATAAATAACATCACGTATCCTCCATGGTCACTTGCATTATGTTGCACTGAAATATAAGTGGGCATGGAGAAATCTTGATTTTATAAAACAATTTTGATATATTGATAATTATTATATATATTTAATTTATTTTAATTATCTTTTCTTGTTCTTTTCTCTACTTTCTCAGCTAAAAATTTTTTCTATTATTTTTATTATTTTCAGTTTCAACTGCCGCTTTTCATCTTTTATTACTTTTGCTGTAAATATATTTTATTTCAGGCATTACAAAATATTTTATAAATTATTGAAAATTTGCCCAAACTGGAAATTCTTTAGAATTTTTGAGCGTTGTGCAAATGACATCATAGAAAATACGTAGAATACGTTGAGTACATATTACGAAAGACCTCTGAAAAACCTTATAGCTATTGCTATTCTAATGCAAAGCAAACTAAACAAAGCCGCAAAACAATGGAACAGAGCATAAAGTACAAAGTGCAGCAGAAGGTACGTTTGTGTGTGTGGTGTATATGTTTGTGTGTGTGTGTGTGTGTGTGTGTAGTGGAGGCATGTTTCCACCCCATAAAAAGTAGGCCCATGCATTATTTATGCACGGCTTCAAATGCAACAGCGTCGACATAAATGAAACTCAACTCAAAAACAAAAAACAGAAACAACGAAATAATAAAAATACCTTGACAACCTCAAAAGCCACACACAAAGCCACGTAAGTTGACTCTTTTTTAGCATTACATTTGCGCAACTTGCAACAGCAGCTGACAACAACAGATAACAACGACAAAACGACAACAAGATTTACACTTAAATAGCCAATTATTTATGGTATTTAAGTGTTGTTGTTGTTGTTGTTGTTATTGCTAGAACCGAAAAACGCAGCAACAACATTTGAAATTTTCAAGTTGAACACGAACTTTGGCCAAAAGCAACTAACTAACTAACTAACAAACAAAGTTGTCTTGTCTTTTGTTTTGCGAAAAGCGCGAAAAATTCTTAAAAGAAAATGCAACATGCAGTGGAAAAACTGGTTTTTTTATAGCGAGCCAGCGCCTAATTGATAGTTTTTTGCACAGGCACAGAACGAATGAAGGAACAACGCGGCGTATGCGCAATTTTTCTGTTTGTTTTTTTCATTTTTTTATAACAATGAATGCCACAACTAGCGGCAGCATCAATTGTTGCTGCTGCAACAGTAACAAAACACGAAAAATTCTGCTGTCATCCGCCCCTTTGGCTGTGCAAAAAAAAAATGGGAAAAGAAGAAACAAAATAACAAAAAAAAAAAAAGTCGTTGACGTTGCATGCAAATTGTAATCACAAAAATCGAGTCGCAAACACCGAAAACTATATACACTGTATATAGAAACTATGTACTAGAGATATATATGTACAGTAGTCGCCGCTAACAACAACAACAGTCACAACAACAACATGAACAACCGCAGCAGCAGCAACAGCAGCGTCTATAAAATACACAAAACTAAAAGGCATTCATTTTGTTTTTTCCAACGTTGTTGTTGATGTTGTTGCTATTTTTCGTTGTTGTTGTTGTTGTTGCCATCGTTGCTTCCATCATGCAACTGTGCGCACTAATATCCGTCCTTGGCTCGTCTGTTCAACTTTGTCCCAGTTTTTCGCATTTGTTGGCGGCGCTCGTTCGCCTCTAACTTGTCGGCGAGTTGCATTTTTGTGTGTGCAGCGCATACAACAACAAAATACACACACACACACACACACAAACACACACTTTACACTCGCAGCTCCAACAAATATATGTATATTCGTCTATTCATTTGGCGCGACTCGAAATTCCCAGTTGAACCTCATGAAATATACGAGTATTTATGCTGCAAGTGGACTTAATAAAGGAGGAGTTTTAACTGCGCCTAAAGTAAAAAAACATACCCTTTGTGTTGCTATCTACTAATAGTTAGCTAGTTATTGGTTTTAAAAGAGCCTGGCCTGAATATGTAGTTCTCCAGGGAGTACTTTATTCATGCCTTCGCTGTACAAGCAGTATGTTAAATGAAAATTTGCAATATTGAAAAATTCTTTCTGTCTTATTTGATAAAGTGATGAAATAATGCGTGAAAATGTCATGATTTAGGCAGAACATCTAAAATGCTAATTAAATGAATTTTAAAAAGAAGTTTTAACTAATGATTATAAGTTTTTGTTGGAAATGTGATTCTCTTAGACAAATTAAACCGTTTTTTTTTAAATTTTTGTAGTTAAAAAACATTACATTGTCTGATAATTAATCTCTCTGGGGAGTGGTTTAGCATGCCTTCACTTTTTATTCAAATAATGTATAATTATTGGTAAAAATACACATTACAAGGTAGTTCTTTTGTCATCACAAACCTCATTTCTTGATAACACACTAGCTTTTTCTTGCATGTCATGAATTTTCAGCTTTAAGAACAAATTCTGTTTTTTCTGCATTTCCCACTGGGTATTTGTTGTTCGAAGCTGCATTGTGGGGCACATGCAATCTTTTATTTGCTGCCCATACATAAAAACACACACACACACGCACACATCTATAGGTATCTCTGTATCTTTAGCTGTATGTGTGTATGTGTGTGTGTGTCAAACTCACGCACATTAAATACTATGCGAGAGTTGCATAGATAAGATACGCAGCAGCAGCTGCTGCTGTGGCGATTCTGTGGCTGTGGCTGTGGCGGGTTCTCTGTGTTGTCCCCTCCCCATCCCCTCCCCTCTCTGTGTGGTGACTCTGTGTTGCACTATACGTATTTTCATATGTGAGAATGTTTGTATGTGCGGCCCCGTGGGGGCCACTGATGCATTGCATTTTGTCTGGCCAGATAATTGCTAGAATAATATTATTGCCTATGCATATGCATGAATTTCAATTCTGCCTCCTCCTCTTCTTCTTCTCACTCACATTGCATTCATCCAAAATTTGTTAGGCAATTTTGGGAATTTTTTCGACGAAGGCAATGTGTTAAATATGTGATAATTAAAAGAGCCAAAACAAAAAAAAGGTTAACTCTAAATTTGAACAACTGAAGTCTTTCCGAAATGTTTGATTTTGTCGTCTTTTCTTTGTGCTGCTTTCGTAAACGTTTAGATTTTAGAAGAGAGTTTCATTTATCGTTCCTTCATTTTAAATTTAAGTTTCTTTTTCATTCGTAAACGTTTTGACTGACAGCTCTAAAATAACTTCGCTCTCTGAAGAGAGTTGCAATTTTATATTCTTCTTTATGCGTGATTCGTAAACGTTCTGACTGACAAATTTTCCTTTAAGAGTTGAAGCTCTTTATTTATTTCGCTCTCTGAAGAGATTGTATTTTCTGCTTTATGCAGAATTCGGAAATGTTTTAACAAGAAGTCTTCATCAAACTTTGTCCTCTCAACAGAAATCAACTGAGTATGCATTTCTTCTTTGTGTCGCATTCGTAAACAATTAGACTGATAGCTTTAAATGCTCTCAAGTTAATGTTGTAATCAATTGACTACTTCAATTCTTTTTCTTGTCTGTGTAATAGCATTGAAGTTGTGGCCTTATGACACACATTTGTGGTTAGCTTATCTCACATTACTAAGTATTTAATATATAAACTTGCACATTTTTCATATACATAGACTATAGACTATAAATTGCCCGAGCAGATAACTGCAATTGACAATCATTAAACAAAGTCTATAACACTTCACGGAGAGACGCCAATTCAATGAAACATTCAATGATATTATCATTATGATGTTGTTGTCTTTCAAATCATTAATCAAAACATGTATATTTATAGCATAGCGAACAATCTGAATAATCTTTGTAGACTCTATCGTTTAACTGACTAATGCAAACTGTCAGATAACCCTTATAAGTAGGTATTGGGTGTACTTAACCAAATATACAAAAGAAAACAGAAACTATGTCTACAGCTTATCTTTACGACAAGTGCTACGAAACATTAGAAACATATTTCAACAGGTTCAATGACCTTTACACATAGAAACCAAAAAGTTCAGTAAGGGTATTTCGGGGTATTATAATTCTACAGCAATTTTCGGGACATTCAGTTCAAAAGATATAGTTTCTAATACAAATATAATAATATTCTGTGTCTTTGAATAATAGGAAATTTAGAATTATCTAAAATAATCTTGTTTTTACAAAAATTCTGTTTTTTAGCTACTTTTATTGAAAGGGTATACAAAATAAAACACGGTTTTAAGTTTTGCCATTTAATGTAATGTCTGGCCGCAAATTTAATGAAAATTTCCATATTTATCGTAACAAAAAACAAAAAGAATAAAAACTAATGTGGTTTCTACTTTGTTTCTGGGACAAAAGCGAATGAACTTTCCGAAAACAACAACAAAAACACGAAAATTGCTCTATTTGTTTGCAAACAAGTCAAAAGTTTTGAAAATATTTGCATGTGCCATATATCAATTTGGAATTTCCATATCCCCCAAAAATGAAATGCAGAAATTCCCATTTTTTTTTTGTTAAGTGTGACTGGTGGGAAGAGTTGGGGAGTGGAAGAAGGAGGGGCGGGGCAACTGCCCAGTTTTCCCAGTGGCACCAGGAACACATTACAAGCAGCTGTCCGAGTAATGGAAATATTCCCATTTTAGTGCTGCGAGTCCAGTAATTTCTCTCTCCCCACCCCTCTTTCCCTACACTACTTTGCCCAAATATTTGAGACATTTGCTGAAACATGCATATGGCGTGTAAATAAAAATCAAATTAGCTGCTTTATGGCCAACAAATGATGGCAAAAAGGCAAACAGTAAAATTCAAGTGGCTTCTAGACTTTTTCGTCAAGCAATTAAAAGCGCAACAACAATACAAAAAAGCACAAATGGAAATTCACGCAATAATTGTCAAATGATGGATACAAACAAAGGGCCGCATACACTGAGACAAAATTATAAGAAATTGATAGTTTTTCTTAAACTCTTTAGATGAACTTTATTATATTATATTAATTTGTATATCTATTGTGCTAGTTTTTAATATATTGTTAATTAAAGCGCTTGATTAAGTTTAATTTCTAGCTTCAATTAGTTTGTCCCAGTGTATCTATGACAGAGGCAAGCAGTCTAACAAATAACAAAACTAACGCCACTCTCACGCTCTCTCACTCTCGCTCTTGGACGCTCAGCAATGCTCAGCCACTCGCTCTCCATAAAATGTATGCGTAAATAATAATATAAGTTGAGCTTCTGCCGCCGCTGCTGCTGCCAGCGGCGACAGCGACGCTGGCGAAGGCGATGGAGTCGTCAAGCCATAGAAAGCATCGCATTGTTTGTGTGTGTGAAAGCGAATTTGATTGCTGCCTGCTGCCCACTGCCTTTGGCACTCGCATGTTGTAACATGCGTCGCGATGACGTCGACGCGTCAACGCTCCCGCATAACAGCGACACACGCACGCACGCACGCACACGCAGCTCACGCACTCTCCACGAACTGAACGAAAGCAAGCAGCGACAGAGAGAGGGAGAGAGAGCGAAAGAGTGTGGGAGCTCAAGAGAGCGAGGGTCTGTGCTTTCTTGTCTGTGCGATTGTGTGTGTGTGTGTGTGTGTGTGTGTAGAGAGTGCGTATGGATCTGTTCGGGTGAATGACCGCCGAAAATTAAATTTTTTGTCGATTTTAGACTTTTACTATGTTGACGCTGCTTGATGATTGTGTTGTGTTGTATTGTGCTTTGCCTGCCTGCCTTTTGACGAAGCACACACACACACACACACTTGTATGCGAAGAGAACTAGTGAGAGAGATACAACAACAATGCGCTGCTTTATAGTTTTCGTTGAGCGTCAACGGCGTTCGCACTATCGCGTGTAGTTTTTATGGTTACGGTGAAGGGGGGGATAGCTGGGTGGGTGGCTGGCTAGGGAACGACCTGCAAGCTATTTACGTGTATGTGAGTGTGTTTGTGTGTGTGTGTGCCTAGACTACACAATCAGCAGCAGCAGCAGCAACTACAACAACAACAAGAAGAGCAAACGCAACGCAGGCATTTCACTCAGCAACAACAACGTTGAACGACAACTTTACTTTTTTCTTTCATTTTTGGTGTTTCTCTTTGAATTTTTGACGGTTTTCGCTTGCACTGTTGTGCCGCAAGGGCCAAGGGAGGGGTTGGAGCTGCGCGAAGGGGGGCGGGGGCGGGGTGTAAGCATACGATCGCCAGCCACTTTCGACAACGAATCTTTTGCTTCTTTTATTTTTCTCTTGTTGTAAAGTTGCTTTTGCTATAGTTGTTGTTGTTGTTGCTGCTTTTTTTTTGGCCGCTTTCTGTTTACGCCGCATTTCTTTCACTTTGTACCGTACTATCTGTTTGCTGTTTTCTGTTTCACATTTTATTGTCGTTGCTTTTTGTATTTTTATGAAGTACCGAGTGCCAAATGCCGTGCGACACATGGAGGAAAGAGCGAGAGAGGGAGAAGTTGCCTTTTTGGCAAAACTCAAGACAACTCAAAGTGAAAATTTCAATAAAGAAAATAAAACAACAGTTGCCATCACTTTTGTTGTCGCTTATTTCTTTTGTGGTTGTTGTTGCTGTTGTTGTTGTTGTTGCTGCTGCTGTCGCGGAAGTCATAAAGGCAAATTGCATGCATATTTTGTTGGGTTTTGCGGGCGCTTTTAGGGCCTGCCCAGCTACTGTTGCTATTACCTCCCTTTTCCCATCCCTTTTCACCTACCTACTCAGCCCCTTCCCTTTTCAGCCCCTTTGTCACACGCAACGCACGCAGCAGGCTAAAAACAGTTTTAGTTGCCGCGTTTTTGATGGCTTTTAATTGTTCGACTTTTTGGGGGAAAAACAAAGTGAAAACAAGTCACAAAAGGAAAATGGGAAAAGTTACCATTTCGTATTAACGAAGTGTAAACTCTCTTCAACAAAATAAAGCCACACTTTTATGGGTTTTACAATAATAAATAACAGATTTAATCGCTCCGTTAGAGATTGCATAAGAAACAATGATGGATTTGCGCTATAAATGCAGATAAAACGCATTTTGTAAGGAATTTAAACATGTTTTTTAGAGCTCCATAAGAGCAACATAACCTCAAAGTGGAAAACTTAAACTTCAATTGAACAACATAACCTATAAATATAAAAAACCATCAATGAACATTTTTATTTTTTGATCATAATAAGCAGATTAAGTTTAAATTGATTTCCATCAGTTGAATTTGATCATAAGTAAGTGTTTTAATTAAAACTTTTATTACTTAATTGTTATTATTAATATTATTATTTATTATTATTATTATTATTTAATTTTAGCTCACTTATATTAATTTATGCAAATTTTATACAAGTAGCTCCTCTAATTGTTAAGTTTATAAATTCCTTTTTGGTGCCTTAGATATTTATGTGAGATTAATGTGTGCTCTAATTAATGAGTGCTCTAATGCAAGCTGGTTTTATAGCTCGTAAATCGCTTGTAAATGCTAAATATTAAGTTTAGGCTCAGCACACGCAACATTTTCGCTTTGATTGACTTACAAAGGAGAGACCTAGGATTGGGGGTATTCCTAGTTGATGAGGGGATTGTTGTTGGGGGCCATTAGCTTGACCGAAAGGTTTACACACAAACACACAAACACGGAGCAAGGGAGATTGAGGGACGGCGATTAAGATTTATGATGGGCGTCCTGCGTTGATGGGCCAGAAATACGCATTAACCATAAAACCAAAAGGCCTGACAAATGCTCATTATTCATTTGGGCCGCTGACCCCGCTGACCTGAGAGGTCAAAGAACGCAAGCTTCTGATAAGGCGAAAAAAGGGCGACAAACGGGAGACGAGGCAATAGTTGAGTTGCAATAATTGCAACAATTTCCAATACGCATTTCTATAAATGTTTATCGGTTTATATACTCTTTATACATCAGCATACATAGTATATATCTTATATGTTTAATTATACTATGAGCATTGAGCCAAAAATAAATTGAATTGCCAACGCATCGTGTAAAATACAATAAAAATTCATAAAAATGGCAAGGAAAAAACATATAAATGAAAATTGCCAACAACTTTTTTTACACACAATTCGCAGACATAATAAATGAGATTTAGATAGAAAAGTGAGCTCGAATATGAGTTACCCTGTTAAAATGTTTGCAAATACATATATCTTTCTATTGATTATAGTACTATAATGAAATTTTCAAACTAAGTAGATGAACATATTTTATGGCTTTAATAAATAACAGACTCAATGGAACAATTAGTTTACTATTAACTAAGTAACTTTATAATAATTTATACAGGGTATGACAATACCTATACAAATGCCAATGCATACTGTACATATAAGTATATTTATATAAATTTTATTGTGCAGCCAAAAAATCATAAAAAGGCAAAAGAAATTGTTGGCATTACAATATTGCTTTTTATTGCTGGCGCGCGAATTTTAATTTGCCAGTTGCTTTGTCTATGTGTGTGTGTGTGTATCTGCACCTATTGCAAATGTATCTACAAGTTGGAGAAATGTATCTGTGAGTCAGCTATGAAAAAAGGGTCTCTTTCATGATGGCTTATTGGAGGTGACTCGTCAGCAAACTGATTGCCATATCGAATTAGTTTAATTGTTAATGTAAACACAAAGCAGAAGAGAGACAGCAGGAGAGTGAAAGAAAAAGAGAGAGAGAGAGAGATAATAAATGTGTGTGTATGTGTGTGCAATAATGTTTCGTAATATATCTGTTGTTGTTGTTGTTACTGCGTTGCGTCTTTCTTCATTTACGAATTTCATGGATTTCCCTACAATATAATAATTCCGCTTGCTGTTGAGAAACTCAAGTCTCAAGTAACTTTCACTGCCAACGACGCGACGAAGCGACGAGGCTGCAGCAGCAGCTTAATTTATTTCGGCAACTTCCAACTGCCAACTTCCCCCTCTAGGCCAATTCAGCTAGAGAAACAACTGACTGACCGACTGACTGACTAGCTAACTAACATAATATCAAAGCAGACACTGTGTAACTTTGATATCGTTTTAGCTTTTTAACTTGTAGACCATGCAGGTTATTTATAGATCAGAAGATATGCCTTATAGCTTAAGATTTATGTTAACAAATTAAGAAATTTAATGAATAAATGTTATATCTACCCTTAACAATAGAATACATTTGTCAATTGCAGCTTAGATATTTGTCTAATTTAGTAATAGGGATTTACAGGCCTTCTATTTATATATTTTTAAGTTAATATGAATATGTGAAGCTCTAACAGAATTCGATTTTCCCATTGAATATTACTTGATTTCTATAAAGTTTTTGCTTATAAGCTTTCTTTGGAATTAACTTAGTTCTTATCTTCATTTTCATCTTCGTGTCCAGTAATTCATAAGCTGACAGCTATAGCTTACGGATTAAGCCTGTGTTTAGCTTTGAAAAGCTTTTCAAAAGCTACGTTAAATATTTAAAATATGGAGAATGTTTTTTAAGTTACTTTCTTGTAAGTTTCAATAATTGTTTAAATAATTAAAATTGCTTAAAACAAATCAACTTATTTTCAGATATTGACAGAATTTTATTACATAAATTATTAAGCAATAATCAGCTTAAAGCTCTGAATATCAGAGCTTACTGCAACTTTAGTACTTTTCGATACTGAATCGATGTTCGATGGATGTTGTGTGTTTACCTTTGATTGAACCGCTTGAATTGTTTTGTCCCGCTGGCGATTGCACGTTGCTTTGACCCAAGTTATTTGCGTGTGCTTCCAGTTTTGAAGTGACGCTGCTCCACATGTCAAACATACGTTGCGTATACATAATTAACGGGACGTCGAAGCGCTTGCCACCAAAACTTTTACTTTACTTATGATTCTTCGAGTTGTTGTTCTTTTTGTTTTGTTATATACTTGCATATATGTAATATACACACACGCACACTAGCACAACACTGACACACACACAGCTACATAGCCCGGGTGTGTGTGTGTATGTGTGTGTGTTGTCAACTTAATTGTGATCGCTTAGTTACAATTTTCCAGCAGCAAAATTTTCCAGTTGTTATTATTGTGATTATTATGTAACTAGGGTAAAGTAAACGCTTTTCCGATTTTTATTGTATAGCTGCACTTGATTTTCTTACGGCGTAGGGTTGCCCAAGGGTTAGGGGTATTCAATATATTTATTTAAATTTGTTTTTGTTATTGCACTTTGAAGTTTCTTTAACTTGTTTTTTTATATGTGTGAAATTACTAATATCACAGTGGAGGGGGGGCAGGGGGCGTGTTATTAGCGCTGCTGCTTCTTCTTCGTCTGCTTGCCAATCTATATAAAGTTTATATATATAGGTGTATATAACTATATAGTATGTATATATATGGTTTGTGTGTATATATAGTTCTAACTTCTGTTCTTCTTCTGTCTTCAGGCCTGTAGGTACTAAAACTTGTTTATTTTTTATTTATTTATATATTATATATATATTTTTTTAACTATTTGAATAATGCTGCTGCTGCTGCTCTGCTTCTTCTTGCTTTGCTGATTACTTTTTTTGTTTGTTTATTGTTGTGTAAACTATTTAACTATTTAATAAGACACTTGTTCGCGTATATATTTATATAGAAATGTTGGTTTTTTAGCAATTTTTTAAAGATTTTTAAAGTTTTATTGCTGATCTTTCTGCTTCCACTTTCAGCCCTTTTGCAGCACATGCAATTTTAGATTATTGTTGCTGTTGCTTTTTGAGGTTTTGGGCTGCTGTTGTTGTTGTTGTTGCTGCTGCTGCTGTGGTTGTTGATTTAGCACTTTCACTGCGATTTTGTTGCTGCGTTTGCTGTGATTTTTATGTTGCTGTTGTTGCTTGCTCTTTTTGTTGTTGCTGTTGTTGCTGCTGGTGCTGTTGTTGTTGTTGTTGTTATGCTCATTGTTTTGTCGATTTCTCTGTTTTGTTTGATTCCAAATCAAAATTTCCAAAAATACGAAAATTTCACGACAATTAATTCCGGAAGACATTTAGGGGCATTCTTCAAAACAGCATTTCAAGTGAATTTTGTGGTATTATTATTATATTTTATAATAATTATGTTTTATTATAATTCCTCTTCTTCTTCTTCTTCTTGTTGCTTGTTATTATTGTTGTTTATTTAAACACTTTGATATATAAAATGGTTTGGCCCGTTATATAAATGCTTTTGCTTTTGCTGCGCGTTGTTAGCCATGGCCAATGCATGGCATTCAGCATATTGTTAATTTACTCTCTGGGCGTGGCAAAATACTGCCTGCGAATTTAACAGATCAATTAATATGGCACAACAATTGCCTCTGTATTTGTGTGTGTGTGTGTGTGTGTGGCGCGTGTGTGTGTGGAAATGATTTTTTCCAATAATTGAATTTGCCTTAAAACAAAAAAACATCAAACAAAACCAAACAGGACATGAAAACTGTGCCGGGACGAGCAACCCCAAACCCCCTCCCCCAAACAGACCCCACCCGTTAGCCCCACCGTCTACCCCAAAAAAAAAAAAACATAAAAACAAACTCCCAAGCGAAGCGAAATGCATGAGAATGTAACATGAACATGAAAAATCGATACAGAAATGAGATTTAAGGGTGCTAGACAGTCGGGGGGAGGTGGGGCGAGCAGCCTAGTCATAATAGTGGGGGGTGTGGCTGAATACTGTGGTGGAGTGGGGTGGCAACTCTGTCAGACAGGCGCGTCGCCGCCTGCAGAAACGAGCATGAAAATGCAGTTCACGAAGCAGCAGCGACAGCAACAACAACAACAACACTGACGACGCATAAATCTCACAACGAAAGCTCAGTTCGTTTGCCAGAGCGAGAGCGAGCGAGAGAGAGAGAGGCGAGGCGAGGCAAAGCAATAACATGTGCGTGCGTGTATGTGTGTGTGTGTGTGCGCTTGTAAACAGTGAAAAAAGTTCTATGACCCAAAGCTTCAGCATGCCGGCAAAAGCAATGAATATAAAACATTTTTACTTTATATGTATGCTGCTTCTTCTAACAACTAGCAACAACAACAACAAGCAGAAGAAGGAGCAGCAGAAACAGAATGACAGGCAGAGTCATGTGAGGGAGAGGTTGAAGTTGTGGGTGCTTAGGGAGTGTGGGCGGGGCGGGGCGGGGGGCAGCAGAAGTGGTCGCTGTTTGGGGGGTTAGTTTATTGGAACTCCAAATGCGGAAGCCAGCAAAACGCAGACATGCAAATACGTCACCAACAAACTATTGTTGTTGTTGCTGTTGCTATTGTTGCCGTCGTCACCAAAGCGACAACAACAGAAATTGTGCCAGCAGCGACAACAGCAATAGCAACAACAACAACAACAACAATTGTAACTAAAGCAGCGCCAGCATTTTATTGTTGTAATGGAGAAATTTACATATAGAAATGTAGCAAGCAGAACCGCCAGCGTCGCTGTCGGAAACAGTGGGAAGCGCAGCTAAAAGCAGCGACAGCGACAGCGACGTCAGCGTCAAATAAACTGAAAAGAAAATGAAAATGAATAGCAACAACAACAAGAACAACAACGGCAACAAATAGAAGAAGCAGAAGAAACAGCAGGGCATGAAATTCAAAAATTCTCTCACTGTGCGCACAGCACACGAGCGACAACGAACTTACTAACGGTACTAAGCCGGTCAAGCCCGAAAAAAGGGAGGCGGCAGAGCAGAGCTCCAACAACAACAACAACAACAAGAACAGCAGCGACAGCAATAAGAACTGACGACAAAGTTACATGCTGACTGCTAGCGTCGCTGCCAGCTGCGCTGCCCCGCCGCTGTCGCAGTACGTTGACGCCGAAAAAGACCAATGACCTATGCTAGAGCGACACACACACACACACATATACACGTGTATGTACATGCATACACAAGCATAGGCGCTGCCTCTGTCGCTGTCGCTGCTAGGCTTTTTTCTGCTCTTTGTTCTTGTTGCTGTTGCTGTTGCCGCTGCCGCTGCTGCTGCTGCTGCTATTTCTTTTCCCCCCGTTGGGTGAGTCTAGGGTGGGCTGGCACACTTATAGACGACACATAGAGTGTGTGCTTAGCAATGTTGTTCTACTAACGATAATGCAAACAGTTGACGCTGACTGCTGCCCAGTGTTTGACATTCTAGCTGTTTAATAGCTACATTTGGCTATTTTACAATCGCAAAATTAAGAAAAAATATCTTGATATTTTAAAAAATTATTTAAAAACTTTTATTACTTTTAAAACTCAAAATATTCTCATTTAAAATTATTATTAAAAACTATTTTGTCGATAGGATTTTCATTGGAGATGCAGCATAAAATTGAGCAACATTTTTAATTTTTAAATCCACGATTCAGCAGTTAGAAAAATTGTAAGGTCAAATTTAAAAATTCATTCGTGAAGATCAATAAGAAAATAGAATACTTTCAATGGAATTAAATATTACAATTTAGCCAATAGCTATAAAAATATTATCGATAAATTTTTGATCAATTTTTTAACATTTTTAGATATTTTTTTTTGCATTAGCTTAGGAATTTTAGCGCATGAAATTCTGGCAGCACTGCTGCTGCCCGCCTGGGCAGAGCTACAGAAAGAGACGGAGGCGGAGGCAGCGTTAGTAGTGGGTGGAGGGGGGCGCAGTGGGCGTAGTGGGCGTAGACAGCGCTGCTTTAGGTGCTCTGAACTCAACTGAACCGAACTGAACTGAACTAAGCAACCAACTGGGTGACTTACTGGGAGTTGAGTCTGCTGCCAACTCTGAACTGTTAGCTGAAATGTAATGTTACTCGTAGTTGGCAGTTCAGTTCAGTTCAGTTCTCTTGCCTTTTTAGCCAAAGAAACTGTCTAGTTTTCATAATGACAACCAAAAACAACTATGCATAATGTTTGATAATCATAACTGGGCACAATGGGCAACAATTTGCATTGTTTTGTGTCTTGTTTAGGGACATTCGACGGAGTACGAGGGGAGAGGGGGCGTGGCTATAAAACAATGTGACTACATTATGAAAGATTATTACTGTGAACTTTTAACTGTCATGCTGATGATGATAATGATGATGGTATGAGAAAATTTACATACACTCGGTCTCCATTACAAGCTTAACAAAGTGGGATTATTTAACAAAAATTACTGTTAAATCTAGAGTTAGGACAAAACTAATAGAATGGCATTTTGAATTTGGAAATATTGAGTTGAATTCTGCTCAAGTTACAGATTTTGAATTGATTACGAATCTGATAGTTGAAATTGAAATATACGTGTTACTCCCAAGTACGTATTGATTGAAAACCAACTGAAAAATATGTCTTTTGTAAAGGAAATTTCCAAGTCATTGATAGATACTTCAGAAAAGAAATAATACAAGTATCCGTCAGTTTACAAGACTTTAATGAGAATCTAAAAAGAAAACTAGAATACTTCTCTAAAAAGAAGAAGTTACTTCAAAAGAAACAAGTTTAAATGCAAATTCAATTATTTGAAAAGGAGCTTTCAAAGCTCCCAAAACTTTTGAAGTTTTACGCTAAAATCATATTTAAAATAAATGATCATAAATGATATAGAACAGTCATAAACTGTTTATAATCCATATACGAGTAGTATCCAATAGATTATCCAATTGTTCGGCTTTTTTTTAGTATTTCAAATATTCCATATAATCCTTTTTTGTAGGGTTTTTTGTAAATGCACACACACACACAGATACATAGAGTGTCGCACACACACACACACACACACGCATACAGACGCACAGTAATTTATTGTATTACACAATCGAAATTATTGTCGAAGGGGGCGTGGCGTGTGTGTGTGTGTGTGTGTGTGGGCGAGGGAAATGCTCCAAAAAGTTAACATGAATTTTCTTTATTTTTGTGCTTTTTGGAGTCTGTACCAATAAATTACGTCACTTGCACTTCCGTTTTGTTGTTGCTGTTGCAGTTGCAGTTGTTGTTGTTGCAGTTGTTGTTGTTGCAGTTGTTGTTGTTGTTGTCGCATCGCATCGAGATGGACCAACGACGTTGCTGTTGCAGTTGCAATTGCAATTGCAGTTGCATTAAACAGTTAGGCACGATTTGGAATTTGAATGCACTCTTTAGACTTTTTACTTTTTGCTTTTGCTATAATTAATATTTTGTTTTGGTTGATTTGTTGTTGTTGTTGTTGTTGTAGTTGAAACCGAACAACTTCACAGATGCCAACAGCAATTTAGCCAGGCATGTTGCAATATTTTTTTTATGTTGTTGTTATTGCATTTGAATATTTTATCTATTGCTGCCGTTGCCGTTGCTGCACCGCACACCGCAGACGCACCGCACCGCAATTGAGATACAGAGACACGCACTATAGACGGAGAGCGGACGAGAGACGCGCGTTGAACAGTTGAAAAAACGCATACACGTAGAGACACACAATCACACAGAAATCAAATACAATATATATATATAAATATATATATGTATGTTTTTATTTTTATATATATGTATGTATATTTAAACAACAACAACAAATAATTAATAATAAAGATACAACGCGCAACGCATCGTTACCGCCGCCGCGATACGCTCAATACGAAGTGTAGCTGAAGACTGCCTCAAAATGTTATCGAGTTCGTTGTCCAAGTGGCGCGCCGCATTGCGGCCTCACTGTGGCAGCAACTCACAACACACACACACGCACACACACACTCAGGCACATTACTCAAAAAAGAGAGTGCGCGCCAAAGAGCAATGTAGCCACGTTGCGCTCAGCAGCAGCAGCAGCGCCCCCGTCCCCAACGCGCGCGCTCTCTCTCTCACTCACTCACTCTCCAACAACCCAAGCGAACGTCCGCTAACCAAGCAAAGCCAAAGCACTGTTGATGACGACGCCGCGAAGTCGACGCCAGCGTCGCGTCGCTGCCTGCTGAGTGGGTATATGTGTCTCTGTGCCGATGACTTCTTCAATTTTTTTCAGCATTACGCTTTGTGCGATTCATTCGCTATGGCAACCGCTTCACTGGCGCTTTTCTATGTGTGTGTGTCTGTGTGTTGGGGCGAGAGCGTTTGCATTTGTATGGGTGGAAGAGTGAGCAGCGCGCGCTTTTTCCTAATCAGCTGTTATTGCTCGCTCTTACAATGCGAGAGCGCCAGAGTGTTAGAGAGTTGAACTCTCTTACAATACGAAGCTTTGCTGCAGGCGGAAAAAGCTGTGTGCCATATTACTATTACAGCATTTGTTGTTTTTACTGTGTCTTTTTCTATCTGTCTTTCTTTCCTTCCTTCTGTTTTTTTCTTTTTTTGGTGTGTTGCCGATTTTTCGTTCATTTCCTTTTTGGACTGCGCTTCTCTGGCTACGTCTACTGTCATTTCCATTTGAAATTCCCAATTAGCAGGTCAATTGCTTTTTAGGCCAAACTGTGTGCATTGCAGTTGACTTCTGTCCCTCTCCCTCTTCCCACCGTGTACCGCTCTTTTGTTCTCTCTCTTTCTGTCTGGCTGACTGTTTTGTTTGTTCACTCCTTCCTTTTGCATTGCTTCTATGCTATCATCCTGTGCGCCATTTAATTACAGTTTCAGCTTACTTTTCCTCAACAACGACTTACTTATGCATGAAAATTGTTTCTAATGGCTTTGCAAATTGCGCACAAATGCATTTTTTATACGTTATGTACGCCCCAAAATAAACATATGCGACGCTTCTCAACACTGAAAGTCGAGTGCTATAATTGGAAAATAAATTCTCAGTTTGAAATGTAAAACCAAAAGGAAATCAATGGAACTCTGATCAAGTTATGGTAGTTTTAAGATTTGATTTTAATAACAATCAAGAAGATGAAGAAGAAGAGCTTCGAATTAAAGCTACTGAAAAGTTATACTTAATTTATTCCTAACTTTCAGTTATTTAAAATTAGAAATCCTAAGGCCGTGTTTCTAATTGATCATTAATTAATTCGCATTTATAATCGGTTTTTAAAATCGTTTTCTAATTTAAAAAGTTTAAACATATGAATTTTGCAAGCCTTATTAAATGATATTGATAAAAATAAAATAAAAATAATGCTTAACAGCCAAGGTAAACAAGTGTCAAAGTTTAAAAAAATATATATATTCAGATATATTTATTTATATTGTTTTAAGCTTAAGGGACACGGATTTCGAGTCGAACTTAAGTATCGAGTCGATGCTGCAATCGACTTTCAGTTTGCAAAATTGGCAACAAAAATGTTTCGCAGCTCGAAAAAAAGTTAATAAATTAATATTTTGTAGCTAATTTATGTCTTGTTATTGTTGTAATGCATACAATTAACTCTGCCGCAACACGCACACAAATGTATCTTTCGGCTATAGCCATAGATACAGCTGTATGCATTGGTATCTGTTATGGGACAGCATAAAACTTTGCATAAACGAAACAAACAGATGAACACAAAAATACAAAAAGACAACAACAACATCAACTTAAACTCAATATTACGAAATTCCCAACAACTATAAAGATTGGCAAAATAACGAAAAATAGATAGAAAACAAAAAAATAAAACGTGAATATGATAATGAAACTCTGCTACGGTCGATTGGAAAGAAACCTCATGCGGCGCTGCCTAATGGACAAAGTTACAGGGCCCCCTCTTTAAGGAGGACAGAAGGAGAGGGGAGAGTGGTGGGGAAGGGGGGGTAACACCCTCCCCTTGGCAGATTCATGCATGAAATGCAAACGTTGTTTGACTGAAATTATAATGAACTCATCTATGGCCAATTCATATACATAACTAGTACCAACAACCACAAACAGCTTATGGGGGACATCTCTTTATATCTATATACCTACATATATTTTGTCTGCTATTCGCAAAAGTGATAGTGCGTTTCCCCCACCTCCCCCCACTCTTATACATGTCTCCCCTATCGATAGTCTCGCAATTCGTCGTGGGGTTTTGTTTCTTGTGTAATGCGCCAAGCGATCAATGCTCAACTTCAGGGTCGCATCTTATAGATACAGATACATTTGCAGCTTAGCTAGACACTAAACTTAGTTAACCACAACACACCAGTCTCCAGTCTGGCTTTTGATTATTTTCTTTGCCAAATCTAATATCGTTATTGATGCGTTTGTTGAGCTACATTTCAAGTTCCCAAAAAATATTTATGTTCGTAATACTTAGCTGGTTTAATGTTTAGAGAAGTTTCAATTTTCTAGCTGCATTTAAAGTCTACTAAGTTCAATATGGCAAATGTTGAAAAAAATTTAAATTCTCAAATTTCAAAAAACAAAAAATTTATGTCCAGAATTAATTTATAGCCAAAACTATGATCAAAAAGATACTCCGATTGCAAATAGTTTAAGATTCGACAAATTTACGAGACTTCTAAGTTTAAAAAAATATTTAAAGGGGTATTTATGTAAAAATATACATTTTTGGAAAAACTAGAAATTTTTTAATTTGACAAAATTTAAATGCACAATAAGTTTAGAGCCGATACACTGATAAAAAAAAGATGTTGTGTATCAAAATTGGTAAGTATTTGACAAAGTTACGAAACTAAGAAATGTTCGAAAATACGTTAAGGGATATTTATGGAAAACTATAAACTTTTTGAAAATAAATGAAATTTATTAAACAAACAAAATGTAAATGCAGAAAAAATTAAGAGCCTAAAGAATGATGAAAAAGTCATTCCAACTATAAATCGGTTGAGCTTCGACAAAGCTATGAGATCTCGAAGTTTGAAAAATTATGTTAAGGGGTAGGTATGAAAATAAGTAGCAAATTTTGGAAAATTTTGAAATTTCTAAACGGACCAAATTTAAATGCAGAATCAATTTAGAGTCCAAACAATGTTAATAAACGTATTCCAAATGAGAATCGATGTTGACAAAGCTTGATTGCGATAGAAACTTAGTTCTTCGCTTACATTTCTTCTTTACTCAACTCTCTTAATTCTCTTTGCATTTCTCTTTTCTGCAGATAAAAGTTAACTGCAGTTTAGCCCAGCCCAAGACTATACTCAGCATTAATCGGGTTAATCTAGTTATTGATATGATCGATGCCAGAAAATGGACTAATCAATCATCACAAATGACATAAGAGTCCGTTTTAAAAATACTAATGAGCTGCGCCTTGAGCTCAAGTGTATCAACGAACGAAATGTAGATCAATCTTTGTTTTTATTTTGAGTTGCCCCTTTTTAAGAATGAAACCCTTTTGCTGCTCCGCCCATGTGCCTGAGGCCGAGGCTGCGACTCATTTGGGGCCAACATCAGAACTGACAACTGCTGTTCCGCCTTTTTTCGCATTTATTTCGTCTTTTATTTTATTATTACAAATTTGCTAGCCTCAAGTCTCTAAATCAATTTCAAGCTTAAGCATATTATAAAAAAAAAGATACAGTCTGACAGTGAGTGTCAGACTTATTCACTCACTGCCCCCTCGTCTCGTCACCCGCTTTTGGCCAGGCTCATTAACATTGTAAAGAAATGCTGGCAATTCTACAATTCTATTGTAATCGCAGTCTCAAGACGTCAGACTCAGAATGTATCCAAGTATCTATGAGCTGTGTATCTATTTATGTCTGTGTGTGTGTGTGTGTGGTTGTGTGTGTGTTAGCCAAGACTTCATTCAACTAACTGTATAGTTTGTAGCTGCGGCTTTTACCGCTAAGGTTCGTGCTACGGTAAAAACTATGAGCCAAGAAAAGAATGTTGTGTGCGGTGCCCAGAACTGTGACTTGACTAGCCAACACAGCGACGTTGGCTTAAACCTGATGGTATGAGTTAGTATGTGTGTGTGTTTGTGTGTGTGTTTGGCTCATTTGTGCCGCAAGTGAGTCAAAGAGCCGTAAAGCGAATGTGTCGAGGCAGCAAGAATCGCACAAAACTAACAGAACCTAATGATAAAGAACACCTCGCAGCCCGCAGTCGCTGCCGCTGCCGCTGCCTCAGTCGACGTCGACGTCGCTGTTGGCTTTGCGGCTTATTTAGTATGTCAAAACATGTATTTTTTTTTGTATTTCAACTTCTTGTTGGCTTTTTTTACTGCTGCAACCGTCGTCGTCGTCGTCTATGGAAAGTGGGACACAGTCGCAGCAACGTCGCGTCGTCGTTGTTGTTGTTACTGTTGTTGTTGTTGTTGTTGCTGCCACAAAGGTGAATAGCCAATAAATCGACGCTTGTAAATTGAAATTCTTTAGCACGGGGTGTGCGTCTATCTATGTGCCTATAATATAATGGTGTGTGTGTGTGCCAAGACGCACATACACCTGTTGTTGCCACTGCTCGGCACTTGAGGCTCGACTCTTGACTCGCGACTTTGTGGCAGTGTCAGGCTCTGTGTTAATTGTGGTCCGTGTTGCTTGCGCAACGAATGCTGCCATCATTTGCATATCACACACATATTTCACTCATTAACACAGTGAACACTCACAGAGTGAACCAGCAGCAACAGTAGAACTTTTTATTTTTTGAAATACATTTCTTAAGCAATTTCTTAGCACTTCAGCTTTGCGAGAGAAACGTTTACGAATATGACACAAAGAAAAGTAGGAAAAAGTAAGAAAAATGCTAACGATAGAGAGTGAAATTGGACAGAAAGAGAGAATAGATGGATTTTTCGTATTAAAGAAATAAAAGCTTAATTGTTACAGAAAGAAAACTTATTTAATATAGAACCAAACAATATTACAGTACGTTAAAACCTTTGCGAATTGAGCACAAAGAGAAGAAAGAAAGTTAGATGTTACCAAAGACGAAATTGAGACCACACAGCTCGATTAAACCAAAGGCAAGTGAAATATTAAAAAAATCCATGTACCACAAATTTACAAGCGATAAAACGTTTGCGAATGTATCACAAAGAGGGGAGCAAAAATGAAAGCGCAGTTAAAATAATCACAGCAAAGATACAGAAATAGAGTTATGTTTGGAGTGATAGCTGAGACAATTAGGACAAGTTAATATAGCTTTCATTACACAGTTTGAATGGTAAAAGTTTTAGATTATAGCATAAAAAGGGTAAAGAAGAGAAATTAAATGGCTGTTCATCTCAACAGAGAAGTTATATTGTATATAAATCTTATTTATATCTTTATCTACCCTTCGTTATCGTAACTTATTTCAAAATATACTTAATATTTAATTCTTAAGTGCACTTTAGGCACATTTTACTGTACTTAGTGCATATGTGTACTGACCTGTCATGGCTCCATTGCCGCTGCTGCTGTCTCTATCTCTCTCCCTGTCCCTTTCCCTGTCCCTGTCCTCTCTGTCTCTTTCTCTTTCTCTGTCTCTGTCGCGTGTTGCTGTCGCCGCCAACGCAGCAATCGTTGTGGTTGCTGCGGTTGTTGTTGCCGTTGTTGCTGTGGCAGTTGCTGTTGTTGTCGCGGTTGCTGTTGCTGTTGCCGATGGCTTCTGTGTGGTTGCCAGCAATGGCGGAGGCGTACGTTCTCGTCGTCGTCTGTCTGTGGGCGTGGCTGTCTTGCGATTGTTGCTGGCAATGTTGCTGTTGCTGCTGGTGCTAGACTCGCTGCTGGCAATCTGTTTGCAAACGCTGCTGATGTTGCTGATGTTACTGATGCTGCTGAAGCTGCTCAGGCTGCTAAAGCTGCCGGAACGCGCCAATGCCGGTGGCTCTGACATAAACTTTGATTGCTGTTGCTGCTGCTGCTGCTGTTGCTGGTGTTGTTGCTGCTGTTGCTGGTGTGTTGCTGTCAGCGCTAAGCGTTTGGGCGCCGGCTCAGCCAGTTGTGCGTCTTCATGCTGCTCTGGCGATGCACTCGCTATGATGGTTGCCCCCACCTGCTCCTCGTCGTCGCCGGCAACCGACTCAAAGCAGACATCCAGCAATGTGGCTCCTCCGCCCGTCTGCAATCCGGCAATATCCTTCAGATCAATCCAACTGGCGCCCAATTTGTCGGCATCGTTGAGTGGCAAACTCAAGACACGTGTATCGCCCTCGTCGACAATGTGAAAAGCCTGTGTTGGTTCGATTTTCACAATGATCGGTTGACTGGAAATTATTTGAGAGCGATTGCTGTTGTTGTTACAGTTGTTGTTGTTGGAGCTGTTATTGTTGCTGCTGCTGCTCAGCAAACTGGCCATATTCTCATCGTCGTCCTCGTCAACGGCTTCCAGTTCGCTCAGTTGTTGTTCAATTTGCAGGTACGTGGTTGTTGTTGTTGTTGTATTTGCTGCTGTTGCTGCTGCTGATATTGTATTGCTATTGTTGCTGATGTTGCTGGTGGCACTGGCCAGACTCCTGATGGTCGTCACGGGCTCTCGCTGTCCACGTAGCACATCCAATTTGAGCACCGTGCACTTGTCCGTCTGTTGATATTGATGTTGCTGCTGCGGTCGCACATAGGCAGTTGTTGCTGCTGCTGTGGTTGTTGTTGTTGCTGTCGCTGTCGCTGCCTCCGTTAGAAAGGCCAACGGCGGCGATGTGGCTTTGTTTGATGTGCTCACACAGCGCAGCGTTGTGGGCGTGGCAGTTGTTGTTGTTGTTCGTGCCACAATTGTTGTTGCTGCCGGCAGCGGTATTATCGATATCGATGGCACTTTGCTGCGCAAATTTGCCACTGCTGCCGCTGTGGCAGCATCCGCATCCAGATAGCTAGCCGTGGCAGTTGCTGTTGCTGCTGCCGACGTAGCAACTGTTGCTGCCGCTGCTGATGTTGTTGCTGTCGCTCTGTTGCTGCCAACGGGCGCTGCCTGCTGTATCAGCAGGAGATCTCTTGGCCTATCCGTTGTGAGGGCCGTTTTCTAAACCAATTTCTATAGAAAGCTGGCAACAATTGCTAGTTGCAGGTTTTTTTTTTTAATTTAGTTTTTTCTTACTTTTTGGCTATCTATTTATATGAACTTGCATTTTAATTGTTGTCAACATTTCGCACACTTTTCGCACTTTGGTTTTTTACGTTTTTGTTTGTTGGAATGTAGAAGCACAACATCAAAATAAATTGAGATAAATCAGCCTTACAAAAGTGCACTTAAAATCGTTTAACACTAGAAGAACGTCACCACATCAAAACTTTGTCAATTGCTTTTCTTTCGTAATTTATTATAATTATTTAATTAATTATATGAATTAAATTTAATTATATGTATAGAATATTTAATATTTGGTGTGTGTTTGCTGCAGTTGCAGCTGCAATTGCTGCTACTGTTGCTGTTGCTCCAGCAATTTTCTGCAGCTTGGAATATGCGTCGTATACTCAATTTGTGTATTCTGCTTGTCTTGTGCGTTGCAAAAATTGCTTTGAATATTTGTTTTGGCTTTCAGTTGTCGTGTGTGTTTTTTATGCTTTCGTTTTTAATTTTATGTTGTTTTTTTTTAGTTTTATGCACAGTAAATCAGTCGCCTTGGTGTTTGTTGTTGCTGCCAAAATGCATTTCCTTTTCTTTTATTATTTAAATATGTTAAGGTATTTGTTGCAAGTGCAACTGCCACACAGCTCCTGTGCCTGGGCTATTGTGCGCTGTTTGTTGCTGCTGCTGTTGCTGTTGCTGCTGCTATTGCTGCTGCTGCTGCTGCTGTTGCAAGTGTGTATCTGTGGCCGTAACTGGCAAATGCTGCTACTATTGCTGCTGCTGTTGTTGTTGTTGCTGTTGTTGTTGTTGCTGTTGTCATATCCTGACGCTGCACATGCAACGTATTGTTATTGTTGCTGCTGCTGTTGCTGTTGTTGCTGTTGTCGCTGCAAGGCTGCAAGGCGCCATTGGAATTTGTCACTGGAAGTGTGTCGATGTTGCTGCCGCTGCCGGCGTCGCTGCTGCTCGTTTTCCACATTGCGGCACGCAACCCTAGCGCCAGTTGTTGTTGCCACCATGCAACTAGCCGAAAAGTAAATCGGCAGCAACAACAACCCCCAACCACCAACAACGACGACGACGACGACGCAGCAACAACAACCACCAGCTGGTGGCTTTAATAATCGATTTTTTCAGCGCGCACACATATGCAAATTGTTACACACACACACGCACACACACACACTCAAGTAAATGCAATGCTTTCGCTTTTCTCAGTTCACAATGAATTTTTTAATCATTTTCTAATTGCAATTAAAATTAATTTCATTTTCGTTTATTTTTATAAATTTTTTATTACTAATTATTTGCATTTATTTTGTATTTATTTATACTTTGTGTTGGCATTGCAACTGCAGTTTTTCCACCGCGTTTTCCACAGGTTTTTCCATTGTTTACACACAGTTTTCTTTTTTGCTTCAACTTTTACATGTTTTTGTTTTGTGTTTTTCAGCTTTTCAATTATAATTGATTAAATTGATATTCACATTGCACTTGACTTGTTTTTTTGTGTTGTTCTTTGCACTATTTTTAATGTGTTTTTTTGTTGTTGAGTCCGCGTATCCTTTGCGTTGCGTCCTTTGCAGGAATGTGTCCCAAATTCAAGTGCGCCACAAACACATTTCACAGTTCACAGTTCGTGCCGCACTTTCCGTTTCGCCACTCAGCTGCCTTGGAAAAGGACTCTGCCATGGGAAGAAATTCGCAATGCCAATGTGTATGTGTGTGTAGTGTGTGTGTGTGTACTGTGAGTGTGTGTGTGTTTTGTATGCAGTCGAAAAATGGGACTCGCTGCGCTGCGAAAATAGGGTTAGTAGGCATAATGCCAAGTGCATACGCCAGGAAAACGCTGGAAAACGGGAAAACGCGCTCGGCATTGTTGCGCAGCTTTTCCTACCCTTAAGCAAAACTTTCCTTCCTTTTACACATGCGTCAGTCTGTGTGTGTGTGTGTGTGTGTGTGTGTGTGTGTTGGGGAAATTCTCAATGTGGTGAATTTGGGTTTTTTGGGAAATTTCGTTAGACTTTTGGGGTTGATTTTCCTTTTTGAATCAAGCGCGCTTTTTGTATGAAATATGAAATAAACTCAGTCTTGTATTGAACAGACAGATACCCTGTAAAATGACTATTTGTTCAAAAATAATTTAATTTGATAAATAAAATTACAAAAGCTGTTTGACTTAAAGATACCTTGTACTAAATTAATAAAGAGAACTATGACTATGAGCTACCCTATACTCAAATAACTTAATGTTTGTGAAGTTTTAAAGCTAGTAGGGGTCAGTTACGCAATACCCTGTAAATAGAACATAGCAAAATATGGCTAAATTTGACTTTGAGGCAAAAATGATGGACTTACAGATACTCTGCTCCAAAAAGATTATTATTTTAAAATCAAATCAAAATTCCCAAGATGACAGATAAACAAATACTACGTAGAAAGAAAATAGCAGTTATAAAATTATTAATGAAATAAAAAAATTCTTGATATTCTTTGTACAAAAAAAGTTGTTCATACTGAGACTTGATTTTCGACTGATCGTTCCTATGGCAGCTATATGATATAGTGGTCCGATCCAAATTAAAAAACAAATTTGATCTGCGTCCGGTATCCAGCAACCTACATACCAGATTTGAAGTCTCTAGCTATTATAGTCTCTGAGATCGACGCGTTCAAACAGACGGACGGACAGACAGACGGACATGGCTCAATCAACTCGGCTGTTGATGCTGATCAAGAATATATACACTTTATGGGGTCAAAGATGCTTCCTTCTCCCTGTTACATACATCACACAAATCTAATATACCCTTTTTGACCATTTTCAATGGGCACAGGGTATAAAAATGAGAACCAAGGATCAAAAGTACTCTACGGTAAGATAATGATAGAAAAAAGGGTGTTAAGCGAGTTTTACTAATAGATGATACATCACTTTTTCTGTAATTCGTATATTTACAATTTTAATCCAAATATAAAATGAAATAATTGAATACAAAGTAAAAATCAAAAAAGATACAACTAAGTACGGAATGAATTCTATTCAATTTAAAACAATTCTGAGATAGGGTCAACATTATACTTTTGCTAATTTAGGAATTCAGCGTTATACTCGTAATAAGTAAATATCAAGTGATATTAAAATGTTAACAAAATTTGCATAACTCGAGCACTCTAACTGAAATCCATCTTAGCCTGTCTTAAATTCTTTGGCATGCGAATCATGTGCCGCAAATAGATCAATGAAAGCGCCAATAAAAATCTGTAAACAAATCTATTTTTGTTGGATCTGCAAGAAGGCAATAAACTCGGCGAATCAATTAATTTTGATGGCTTAAACCGATGCTCTCAATGGGGTTCAAAACAGTTAGGGCCAAAACAGCTGTTAAATCGTTTGTTGTCCGTTAGAGAATTGGCCAAGATTGGCGTTACACAATCAAACTTAACAACATGGCTTATAACTGGGCCCTTTTGATCATCATCATTATCATTATCATCATCATTTTTTGGGCGCATCATTAGCCATATTATCAGCGAAGCGAGTTGGCCAACAGCGTTGTCTTCGCTGCTAACTTCTTTAATATTTCATGTTTTCCGTTGGCTTAAATCATGTTAGATTTATTTGTGCTGGTTTCTGTGCTAAAAAGAGGGGAAGAAGAGGGGGCAGGGGGGGGGGCAAGATTGCGCAAGCAGCCATCATCAGCTTTGGGCCAAGAGTCTAACTGGTTCTAGCTGTAAGCCAACAATTTGGCTCAGACGTTGGCTTGCAACGTTATGGAAGCGCCGTTGGTTCTAACGTGAAAATGTGTGCCTCACCGTTGTAACGATCATCCTCTCTCCACCCCTCCTCCTCCTTGTTCTTCTATTTCTATTTCTTTTTGTTTGCAGTTTCTCAGTTGAATTGTTGTTGGCCACGTTACAGACAATTGCAGTAGTTGAAGTCTTAGAGACGCGATTCTAACCAGTTTCTTGGCTCAGACCAAACAGAGAGAGAGAAAGAGAGAGAGGGAGAAAGAGAGGGAGAGGGAGCATAGGCAAGTCCAGGGTAAGAAAGTCCCGTAAGAAAGTCCCAGTTATTCAAGAGGAAAAACCTGTTACACGCAAAGTGGAACTGGCTCTGATTGTGGCCAAGAACAAATCACAAAACAGAAGGCAACAAGAAAAAACAACAACAACAACAGCTACCACAACTGAAACACGTTAGTACCGTTGTGTCGGATTCTTTGTTGCGCAACTGTGTTGCAAGATTAGCTGACGACTGGTTTATTGCAACGTCGCGTTGTTGTTGTTGTTGCTGCTGTTGTTGCTGTTGTTGTTGTTGCTGCTGTTGTTGCTGTTGCTGCTGTCGATGAGGCAACTTGCTTCAAGTTGCTGCTGGGCGCAAGCGCAGCGTCGTTTCTTGCCACTTTTATATAAACTTGACTGTTATTATTGTTGTTGCTATTGCTGCTGCTGCTGCTGCTTTATGCGATGTTGCAACATCTGCAGCTAGAATCGGAAATGCGGCACAAGAAAAGCAAAAACAACTACGGATAAATTGGAAAACCTTGCGTGCGTTGAAGCTTGACTGCGTTTTGCATTCAGTCAATTTTCCAAAGGCTTTTCCGACTTCATCAAACTTGATTATTGAAAACCGTTGCCTCTTTGTTGTTCTTTTACAATCCATTAATTTAATCATGTTTTTTTTTTGGATTTTTAATAACACTTGTATTACTGACAAGGCCAAGTCAAAGTAGTTTTTTTGAATATTCATTTGTTTTGGCTCATCGGAAAATATCACCAGAATTATTTGTGATTTGCAGCGAAATCTTTTTTTAAGCTTTTAATATGCAGCTTAGCTTGGTACAATAATTATAATTAGGCGCAATTATTGCATAATAAATAAATATTATTATAAAAGCCTTGAAAATTCGAAATCTTTTGCTGATTTCTCAAAAGCGAATGCTTACTTGATGATTGAGTGAATGATAATTGGAATAAATAACTATATTCTTATGATCACAACTATTGAAAGAAGATGAAGAAAACTTGACAGTAGATGAAATATTGCTGGGATCGATCAAAAAGTGTGTCTTCTAGAATTATTCAGTTTTGGGTACAATTTCAGATATAGAAATAATGGTTAACGTTCAAAAAAATACTTAACCCTCTACCGCATACAGAGCCATATATGGCTTTCAATTTTTAATGAAATTTCTTTTAGTTAAAACGGTACTTAAGCGAACTCGATTGTTATTGGTCATTCTCTTTGCACTATTGTGATTTTGTGCGTGATTTTGTGCGTGATTTTGTGAATTAAATTTATATCTTCAAAAAAAAAACATTTCTTTTGTTGAAGAATAATATTTCCAAAAGAAAATTAAGTTTTCTTTCATAAAAAAATAGAATTTGACTGTAAGGTAGGCATTATATATACTAATTCTTGCAAAAATCGGCGAAAAAATGTATGGTTCTTCATTTATTTTTTCCTAAACTATTTACCAAAAAAAAAAATTTGTTCAAATATATATTATAATATGCCTAATAAACACATATATGCATAAAATTATGTGTTTTCCTTATTGGATCTACGTTCATGCAGTAGAGGGTTAAAAATTTATTATAATACTTTTTTTTAAATAAACTTTAGTTTCAGATCTATAAAAGTCCATTTTCGATCTCAAAATCGATTCGAAAATGATTACATTTTTTAAAACTTTTATACACTTAAGTTTAAACAGAAATGTGCAAAAAAATAAAGCGTGGTATTTGGTAAAAGAAAAGGTGAAGGTAAACATAAAAAAATTAAACATCGACTATGACGAATTGTGTTTTTATTACAAGATTTGTCATGCTATGCAACTCAGGTGTTTTTTGATTAAAAACAATCAACATCAAATTGAAAGATCCACCAAAGTAATTAACATAATTATCAAATTAGACATATTATGTAATATGATAATGAAATTGTTATCGACTACGATATCGAACTCACCTCTGATAGTGCTTGGCATGTTACATGCGTTCTTTGATCTCATCTAATTGGACGTCATAAAACACGGTTGAAAAGAGAGCTTTCTCCAAAGCTTTCGCAGTTAAAGTTTATTAAATTGAATTCGAGGTTCACATGTCAAATTTATCGATAACGATAGTTAATTAGTTCAAGGGGAAAAACAAAACGAGTATCGTTAACAGGTTAAGCCGAATGTAGACGAGTGCAAACGGTTTTCAAACGGTAAATAAGCCGAAGTGGGCGCAACGAGTGGCCCAAGAACGAGTGCGTTTCCGCCTGATTGACTGAAGGCGAGGGAAAAACGAACGAGATGACGATGACAAAAACAACAACACTGGACACGCTGGACTGGACGTGTGGACAAACGTTTGAACACTAAACGGCAAGGCGAGGAATCGGTATCCGAATCCGAATCGAAGTCCGAGTCGGAGTCAGAGTCATCTGCCAGCAACAAAAAAAAAAAATAATAATAAAAAAGAAAGAAAAACCTGTGCAGAAGGTGGGCCCCAAACGATGATGATGCCGAACGACACAAAACGCGCATCGGGCGTCGCATCGCGATGCGAACTGCGACCAGCGGCCAGTTGCATTTCTCGGAGAAAGGAGAAAGGAGTTTGCCAAGAGCAGCAGAGAGTAGCAGACAGATATACATACACTCCTTCCCCCTTCCCCTTCACACGCACACACACAGACACACACATATTCTGCAGTTCGCGAAAGAATTCCTGCTAATTAAATGCGTGATCATCGCTCAAAAATACACTCCAACAACACGAAAGTAACAAGAGTCATGCGCGCATTTCATCAGAGAACACTAGAGATGGTCGCGTGACACGATCAGTTGGTGCTCCTAATGAAATGTCTATGAAAAGAAAACGTTTCTAATTAAAAGCTTATTAGTAGTTAATCTAATATTAGTGACTAAGAATAGAAAATCACTCCAAAAAATGTCAAAATTTTTATAAAACTCCAAATTTAAAAAAATAAAATAAATCTGCAAACTAATTCAAGGTAAAAATAAACTGTTTAACAAACCCTTTCAAAAAATGTCATTAACGACTTAGATTTTTTAGTATGTCTTCCTATTGAACTCCTTAAAGCTGAGCTTTGTAACAATCTTAAATCGCTTATCGATATACTCCAACTGGAAGTCCATCTCTGGGCAGAGTCCAAGTACAGATTCAGCAGATTTCTGGTCAAAGTCTTAGCTGAAGTCCGTGACGTTGCTTGGGGGCCGCGTCATCGAAGCTTCAGCAGGCTACAGCTGCACTTACACACACACAAACACCAACTCACACACTCACAAAGCGCACCTTTAACTTTAATCGTTAAATAAACAGGAAGACTTCTACTGCAAACACACACACCAACACACACACACACACACAAATGTAAGCAAGAGAAAACTTATCACAAGTCAGCAGCGAAGGAGAAAGAAAAAATGAAATAAAACAGGTTGAGAAGTACCGCTAAGCGGGAAGAAGAAGAAGAAGCAAAAGCGGCAGCAGCAACAGCAGCAAGAAGCAGCATTGGCAACAGCAACAGCGCCAACACACAAGCCCCACAAGCAAAAAGGTCAACGAACGTTCTTAGCGAAGAAGAATGGAATCAAAACACAAAAACACGAAAAACTGAGCATGCCAGCAAATAAAGAAAGAGCGGGAGCGCTCAAGAGAGAGGCGAGGTGAGCGCACTGCAAACGAGCGAGCGAGCGAGAGAGAACGTGTATGCAAAGAAAGTGCGCAGAGAGAAAGCAACTAGCAAAGCGATCAACAAATTAAAGAGAACACAGCAACAGATCGGCAAGAGAGAACAGAGATTATTAAGAGAGAGAGAGCGTGCGTTAACTTAAATAAAATGTCAAAATTAATGCGATATGCATTTTGTAAAGTATTTTTATGAAAATAACCTGAAGAAAATGTATTTTTAGCAGGAATTTCTGAATCGCATGCCCAAGACAAAAGTGCACTAAAAGCTGCAGCAAAGGCGAGATAGCAAGAAAGAGAGAGAGAGAGAGATAGTGATAAAGAGAGTGCGGAGCGTAGCGGGCGTTATCACATTGTAACTGTCTCGAGCAAGTCAAAAGAAACTGAAAATTCTTGTTATATTGCTCAATATTTGGTAATACGCACGCACACAATTAAAACTCACACACACACACATGGACAGCAAAAGCCATTGAATGTAGCGGTATATTGACGAAATTTCTGAGACGAGCAACAAACAAAGCTCATTGACCTCCAGCAGCCGTCAGCGTCGCAGTCAACGTCGCCGTCGCCATCGCTAGCACAGTTGTAACTGTGTAATGAGCTTTTAGAGCGGGAAGGGGGAGGGGGAGGAAGCAACAGCTGCCGGGGCAAGAAGTCGTCGTTTTTTATTTTATGTTTTTTCTTTTGTATTTGATATCTTCCGTTTTGTTTCTAAGTCGCGCTTAAGTCAATTTAACAGAGATTTTTATGTCTTCCTGTGGCCAAAACTCAAAAGCTTATGCAACTGGCCAGCGTGGGTTGTGGACTGTGTGTATTACAGATTGTGGACTGTGGATTGCGGATTGTGACATGCGTGTCTTTTGCAATCTTTTCAAAGTGATAAGCCGCTGGCAAATATTGTTATTGGCCAAACAATATCTGGCCAAAACAAATGAATGCGAAAATGCCAGCCAAAGAGTCTCAGTGCAAATTGCGTGCAACATTGATCCTGTTTCACTGTGCAGCACACTCGCTCTCTCCCTCTTCCTCTCTCGCTCTGCCTTGGCCGCGCTCTCGCTGTGCTTGCTGCACGCTGATTGGTCAGTGGCCTGTCTAAGGCTTCGGTCGACCGCGATTGGCTGCTGCCTGCTCTTCTTCCTTTTCATGCGTCCTGCCCACGCAATTTCCTCTTTGATTTGCCTGTTGCTTGACTTTATGCTCTTTGCAAAGAGAGTTGCTGACATATTTAAAAGATTGTGATTAATATAATGAATTATTATTATATTTATATGTAATTGTTAAGTGTTCAGTTATTATATGACAATATTCTAACTGAATCTGTTTCTTAGACATTTCAATGTAAGATTTAACCTTAAAAATTTAGTTATAAATACTAAGGTGAGTCTACTGTTTAAAAAGAAATCTTTGAGTTCGGACAGAGTATTCAGTGGTGCACTTGTCCGTCGCTACCAATTATCCTTGATTTTGTGGTAGTTACGAGCACATATTTTCATTCATTTTACCGAGTTTACTGCAAGGGATTCTATTAGCAGCCCTTCATTTTTTGGTATAAATAGGACGAGTCTAATGCAAAAGTTCCTAGTAAAACGCTGATTGCGAAATCGAGCACAAGTGCGAATATTAAACGTGGTAAATAGCAAAAGATTGTGAAGTAAAAAGTGTGTGAAATAAATAAAATTTGTCAGCCAAATCATTGCTGTATTTAAAACTTGACTGAAACATACTTTTTGTCTGTTTCTTTAGAAAAATGTTATAATTTTTTCAATATTTAATGAGTTTTATTATTTAAAAACAATAATTCAATGAAAAATGTCTGTGAAAAACTTAAAATTTGTTGAATTAAAGAGTCCTGAACTTGTTTCTTCTAATAATATAATATTCTTAAAAAAAATAATAAAATAGTAAATTTAAATGCTCGAATTCAGTTCAAATGTATCTATTCAAATTCGGCGATAAGTCTAAAGTATTGTCAAGTGCTTAATGCTTACACACTCATTTCTAATTGTATCAAAAATTTACTTTTACTAATTAATTGTCAATGCATGACAAAATGCAGTTCAATCTGTTTTGAAGAGCTTGAACTCAGACTCGCTCGGATTAAAACGATACACAACAGTTTGTATAAAAATATATAGTATCTTTTTAAACAATAAACAGTCTACAATATTAGATTGGTTTGAGATTGGTTTTAGAAATAAACAACAATATAATGGAATACCACTCAACATTTAAACGGAATTTTGTTGGGAAATCTGCACACGCTGATCTATCATGTCCAACTGCCTGCAATAACAATATTATATCTATATAAATCTATATAGTATATCAATATAGTATATTTGTGATATTCAGTTGCATGTTGCAATCGTAATTGACTGACAATCTGTAAACACACGATTCAAATTTTTCGTATACAAAAAATTGCATTCATTAATTAATTCGTTTCAATTATTTTGTGGGATTAATGCATATATTAAGTGATAGAATATACAAAATTATCATTAATTAATTCGAGCTGCAATTATTTGTGGGATCAATGCATATATTAGTGGTAGCATATAAAAATTGGAGAATAGAACGTGCCAGGCATTCGAACCATTAACACTGTCACTGTCCAATCGGAACGGAAATCGGAAAAGCTATCAAAATATTTGTGCAGTCATAATTAAGCAACCCTTTTTATTTGGCGACAACAACGACCTGTGGCTCAATGAGGTTAATACAACCCTAGACTGGAGAACGCTCAACGCTATTTTCTCAGCTGGCCACGTTTCCCAGGCCAAGACACACATACAAACACACACACGTGTGTCGTTCCATGGTTCGCTTTTCATTTCCAATTAGAGTGAAGCCCTACAACGTCGAAAAATAGTGTCCAAGTTTTGTACATTTTCAGTCAACGGTCGACGTTCCAATTTGCCATCTGAATTTGGCCCACAAAAAGTTGGCTAAAACCAAAAACCAAACTCTACCAACAGATAATGGCGATGTCCAAAGTCTAAAGCAATATCCAAGCAACAGTTAACCAAAAAAGAGAGTTCCAGTTCCAAAAGCTGCCAAGGGATTAGGCCGAATAGTTAAAGCCACATTCTTCCCCCTCGTCCCGTCCTCGCTCAAAACTTACAGTAAACATCCATTGACACACACTCGCACACACACACACACCACTGCTGACGTCATCGCCATGGATTTTAAGGAGTATCGTCAACGGGGTAAGTGATAATAAAACGCACAGCAGCAGCTCGAGATACATTTGTATCTTATTTGATGGGCTTAATTTGATTTGCAGTTTGCTGCAGCTGTAGGCTAAAGGGATTACGGATTTGTCCCAACACATTTGCCTAGTTCAATATGCATAAACTCGTATATCTTGATTTCATCTAATCGGTTTTGCTGCTACTTTATTAGTTTCTATTCGTTTGCATTCGTTTGAGAAAAAGAATACAAAATTTTATTAACAAACTAAAAAATGATGAAATATATTTAAAATATATAAAAAAATTATAAAAAAGTGGTCAAGTTTAAAAAGAAAATCAACATTTAATAAATATGGGTATTTCCAGGATCGCGAACGCGACATTTGTACGACTTTAAATGAAAAAAGAAATGGCTAAAATTTACATTTTCAAAAATCTTTTCTCACGTGTTTAATGCATTTTATCAACTCTATTTTTATGATAAATGACAATCTTTGAAGGCTTGTCGTTTTTTAATTATTTATAGAAAACAATGCATCGCGAACGCGACGAAAAATGGAAGTCATTTTTGACTTCATCTTGACAAATGCGAAAGTCTGCGAAATGTGGCGAGTAATTTGGAAGAAAATACTCTTAAACCATAATAAAATAATGTAGTTTTCCATTTTAGAAATAATTTTGATATGTAACTACCATTTTATATATTTTACAAGTTTTCTTTGTAATTTGTAACGTGACATCGCGAACGTGACAAGATTTCCACTTAGTTTTTCCAAGAGTTTGTTCATAAAATTGTATTCTATATTCCGATATATAGCTCTTAGAACTTGTTTCAAATTAAACTTTCAATATATTTCTATATATTAAAATGGTTTATGTTACAATCTTACTCCCTGACTTAGTGTAATCGTTAAAATACAAACAGTCCATTTTGAAAATAAATTTTTAAGAAAATAGTCAAAAATATGGAAAAAGTTAATTTATTCCAATGTAGAATCTATATGTTCATCCTATTGAATTTCTTCTAGCGTCTATTGATAAAATAATTAACTTGAATACATTTTTGGAAGAAAATTTCACAAGATGAGAGTTTTTAATCAATTTTACGTTTTTTGGCAAGGTGGACCTTTTTCTGGAAATGCCCATATGTATATTATGAGTATTGTATTAATAAACTAAAAAATTATGCAATATATTTAAAATTTAAGAACTTATTAGAATACTTTCAAAAATTTTATTTAAATAAGGAATTTTCTAACTTTAGGGGAGATTTTGTAATTTTATTGTTAATCTATTATAATAATACACTATACAGGGGTCGGCACTCGAAGTGTTACTAGCATAACGCTGCTCTAGCATCCAAACGGCAATAGACAGCGCGCTCATGTTTTGGCTGGTGTTTGTCTGATTAATTGTCTACAAGCTTACAAAAGTATATTGATATATGTCGTAGTGAAAAAAAGTTATCTAAATGGACTTGAAGCGCAAAAGTGCAACACTTTCACGTTAGTGGCGAACTTAAAAATATTTCATTTTCTGATAAAAAAATTTTTATAGTTCAGCAATTTTTAAGCAAGCAGTTCGATCGCGTATGGTTAAAGGACATATCAGACGACACTTTAGACCAACGGATTGCTCTGCGAAAGCAAGCACCTGCATCAGTGATGGATTGGGCCACAGTAACTGCTACAGGACGCTCACCACTGGCTTTCATCGAGCAGGGCGTAAAGGTTAACCAACATATCTACCTTAAAAAGGTCTTAAAAGATGCTTTGGTACCTTGGGCACGCAAACAATTCCGTAGAAACTATTAGATATTTCAACAAGACTCGGCACAATCTCATTAAGCCGGACAAACACAACGATTTTTACAAAACAACGTTTCCAGCTTCATTTCATCACAGCAATGGCCGCCATATTCCCCAGATTTAAATCCAATGGATTTTTTCATATGGTCCATTCTGGAGGCCAAAGTGTCAACTAAAAAATATGAGACGGTCAACGCTTTGAAAACTGCTCTTCTCCTAGAATAGCACAAAATACCATCAGACCACGATCGTGCTGCGTGTGAAGCCTTCCCGACCAAACTCGATGCTGTAATCCGCGCTAGGGCTGGCTACATCAAACAATAAATACATTTTCCTAAAGCTTGAAATGTTTTCAAAATAATCTGAAGTTTTGAAATGAAAACTAAAAAAATTGACAAAATTACAGCGTTTTTTATTGGTAACACTTCGAGTGCCGACCCCTGTAGTTATATTTCAAATCAAGATATTATGTATTTGGCTTGCAGGCAAGGAGATGGTTGACTATATAGCCGACTACTTGGAGAATATCAGAGATCGTCGCGTCTTTCCGGATGTGAGTCCCGGCTATATGCGCCAGCTGCTGCCGGAGTCGGCGCCCGTCGAGGGCGAGCCGTGGCCCAAGATCTTTGGGGACGTGGAGAACATTGTGATGCCGGGCGTGACGCATTGGCAGTCGCCACATATGCACGGCTACTTTCCGGCACTGAACTCGATGCCGTCGCTGTTGGGCGACATGTTGGCGGATGCCATCAACTGTCTGGGCTTCACCTGGGCCAGTTCGCCGGCGTGCACAGAGCTGGAGATTGTGGTGATGAATTGGCTGGGCAAGATGATCGGATTGCCGGATGAGTTTCTGCATCTGAGCAATACGAGCAAAGGAGGCGGCGTCCTGCAGACGACGGCCAGTGAGGCGACACTGGTTTGCCTGCTCGCAGGACGCACACGGGCCATCCAGCGATTCCATGAGCATAATCCGGGCTATCAGGATGCGGAAATAAATGCTCGACTCGTGGCCTACTGCTCGGATCAGGCGCACTCCAGTGTCGAGAAGGCGGCGCTCATTGGTGAGTTGCAAGTTGTAAGCCGCTTACACATTGTGATTCCCCTTTCTGTTCCCCTTCTCTATCCCTTATCCTGCAGGACTCGTGCGTATGCGCTACATTGAGGCCGACGAGGAGCTGGCCATGAGAGGCAAACTGTTGCGCGAGGCCATCGACGATGACATTAAGCAGGGACTCGTCCCGTTCTGGGTGAGTTTTCTGCTTTTTTTAGTCTTGTCAAAATTAATTGGACGCCGCCGTCGTGCAATTAGGCGCTGAGTGGATTTGTGGACAGCAGCAGCTGTGCCTCTCCGCTTTTCAAACTCTCTCTTTCTCTCCCCTCTCCCACTCTCTCCACTCTCCCTGCTTTTCTGATTCCCACTGGAGCCAATTATTAAACGTCAGCACTTGAATGTATCGTTGAGAGTTGCGTTTGCTTATCGCCCGCATTTTAAGTACTAAATAATATCTATAGCCGATTACGTAACTCTCTCGAGAGTATTTACTCTTTTCTTCTTTTCTCTGTGTCTCTTTTTGCTTCTTTCGTAATCGTTTAACTGGCAGCATGTGAAGTGTGTTTGCTTGCGAGCAAACTTTTGATTAGCAACTTCTTAATTTATATCTTTAGTCGGTTGATTACTATTTGAAAATAGTTAATTAAGGACAAGAAAATATTTTAAAAATTCAAGTTAAATGAAATTTAATTAAATTAAGTGATAAATGGAAAACTTTAAGGTTAACAAAATAATCGTAAAATTAAAAATGTTCAGCTTAACTCATTTGTTATTAAGGACAAGAGAATTAGGCTGAATTTATTCAACTGACCTCTGCTTTTTCCCTCTGTATCTTTTTATCTTTATCTCCATCTCTCTCTCTCTATCTCTCACTCACTTTTTTTTTTCTCAACAACTCCCTCTCTATACCCAAAATTCAAAATATAAAAAGTCTCCAGTTGCTTTACTAATTCTTCTTTATGTTGTGTTCTTAACCCATTTTCTGCCGCAAAATTTTGTATTTTCAGAGCGATTTTTTTTTGTAAACCAATGTATTCAAATCCAAGTGGAAAATTGAAGAAAATCCAGAAAATGTTAACTCTGGTCATCCCATATTTAAAAAATAAAAATGTATTTTAAAATTAATTTTAAAAAATATTTAAGTTTTAAAATAATATGAGTTTTAATTTGAATTTTAACCTCATATTCGGTATTAGAAGGTCCAAATTAGCCTAGAAAAGTAGTTTTTAATGAAAAACTCACTACTTTTCTGTATCGCGGCATAAAATGGGTTAAACGGTATACAAAGTAAACCAGCGGTGGGCACGAAATCTGAATTCGGAAGCAGCCACTAGCTCCCAGAGCCCATGCGTGCCCAACGCTGGAGTAAACTACTGAATACATACAAATTCTCTCTTATCGATTCCTTTTTCCGCTAAATTCTAAGCTTCCATTCTCTCCAATTTGCTTTCCCCTTCTCCCTCTCTCTGTTTTTTTTACAGTTCACATGAGAAAACTCTCTTACTTAAATGTTCTTAAATGAATTTCATTTTAAGCGCTCTTCTAACATTTTTACAATTAACTTTACTGGCTGTTTGTGCAAGTCTTAAGTATTTATAAATACAAATAAATAAAAATTCTTTATATTTTACAGGTGTGTGCCACACTTGGCAGCACGGGCAGCTGCAGCTTTGACAATTTGGACGAGGTGTGTACACACAACTATCTCTCGATCTCTAATCTCTAACTGAATTAATTGTAATCTCGAATGCTCAGATTGGCGTCGTGTGTCGGGAGTACAATTTGTGGCTTCATGTGGATGCGGCGTATGCGGGCAGCGCCTTCATTTGCCCCGAGTTCCGCACCTGGCTGCGGGGCATCGAGCGGGCGGACTCGATCGCCTTCAATCCCTCCAAGTGGCTGATGGTGCACTTCGATGCCACGGCGATGTGGGTGAGGGACAGCACCGCAGTGCATCGCACCTTCAATGTGGAGCCGTTGTATCTGCAGCATGAGAATTCCGGAGTTGCTGTCGATTTTATGCACTGGCAAATTCCGTTGAGTCGACGCTTTCGATCCTTGAAAGTGTGGTTCGTCCTGCGATCCTTTGGCATCAAGGGTCTGCAGCGGCACATTCGAGAAGGCGTTCGTCTGGCCCAGAAATTCGAGGCACTCGTCCTAGCCGATCATCGGTTTGAGTTGCCCGCCAAGCGCCACCTAGGTCTCGTTGTCTTTCGGATTCGCGGCGATAACGAGATCACCGAGCGATTGCTGAAACGTTTAAATTATCGAGGCAATCAACACTGCGTACCGTCCTCGCTGAAAGGGCAGTACGTGATTCGATTTACCATCACCTCGACACACACGACACTGGATGACATTGTCAAGGATTGGATGGAGATCAGGCAGGTGGCCTCGATGGTTCTGGACGAGATGAACATCACCATTGCGAATCGCGTCTATCTCAAGGGTATACACTGGGCCCTACCCAATTATTAGCACCGTCTTTTCTTGTTTATCACCCGTTTCAATTCCTTATGTTACGTTTACGTTCTTCTTTAGTTCAATTTTTGTATGTATTTCATATTAATTATTGTTTATGTTTTGTCCATTGTATAAAACACTGTGATCCACCCAAAAAAAAAAATACTTTATTCTATCATAATCTCTCTCTCTCGGCTTGAAAGGAAAGTATCTATACTTACACATGAATCTCCACAAAGATAAATAGTTAGTGAAATTATCTCGGATAAGTCATTATTTAGTTAAAGTATCTGTAAGATACAAATGTATCTATGTATGACACAACTGTATCTTATTAGATTCTTTTAGTCTGTACACATGAGAATCTCCTAAAGTCGCTGTAAGCTCATTAAGTATCTTAAAGATACAAATATATCTGAGCAAGACAAAGATTTCAGCTGCAGGATGAGATACCGAGCATAGAGAAATTGGTTAAGACAAGTTAGAAATGTATCTGAATAGAAATAGATACATATTTCCATGTTTTTAGTACACTTTTTAGTTTATTAGAAGCAAGTCTTTTGATTAGAAGTACACATAAGATACAAATGTATCTACCAGAAATAAATGAATGTGTAGTACGCCTTTAAATATATTTTGAATTTCTTTGTAACTTTCTGGGATTACTAGACATCCGTTCAGGAGTTTCTCTAACAAAATGCTTTAGATACAAATTGTAGTGAGCAGAACTTTTTGAGAGCAAAGGTATTTCTTTATTACTTATTTTAATTTTTTTAAAAGTATGTTTATATCCAATCACATGTCAAAGACAGTTTGTGGATGATAAATAATTATAAGTTTCCCACTCAGAGACCAAGGAGAAGAACGAATCCTTTGGCTCCAGTTTGTTGTTGTCCAACTCGCCGCTGTCGCCGAAGGTGGTTAACGGTTCCTTTGCGGCCATCTTCGATGCGGATGAGTTTCTGGCCAAGACCTATGCAGGCATACGAATTGCAGTAAGTACAAGAAACTGAAAATAGGTGGAAGTTGATGTATCTCTCGATCCAAACAGCACCAGGAATCCCCATCGACGCGGCGTCGGGTGCGGGGCATTCTCATGTCCGGCAAACAGTTCTCGCTGGACTCGCACATGGATGTGGCTGTGGTGCGCACCACATTGGATGACAGCGGCGAGACAGTGAACACCACAGTGAACTCCTATGGACGCACCGCCACAGGCCGTGAGGTTGGCGGACAGTCGGTTGGGGGACAGGCGAGCATACGGGAGGATGTGGACAACGAGGAGTCCGCGGCGGAAGGTATGAAGCCCAGGTAGTGTAGTCGCCAAAAATTAGTTGCTATTGCCAGGTAACCAGGTACCAAATTTGCTCGAAATGCTTTAGAAGATTAATCAAAACTCCCTCTCTTGTTGTCTCTTGATTTACTTGACTTGTTGATTTTATTGAATTCCGAGCAGAAACTGAACTGATGCAACTCCAGAGCCAAAGCAACTCCAATTCCCAGTCCAGCAATAGCCATAATCACAATCTGCAACTCAAACTCAATCTCAACTACAATGATAATGACAATGACAACGACTATGACAACTACAATCTCAATCTCAATGCCACGCCCGCCAATCACTTTCGACCCATTGCCCTCTACACGGCCCAAACGCAAACGCAGCTGAAGTCGGAGTCGAATCTCAGTCGCGATGTGACCGTCTCCGTGGACAGTTTGTCGACACCGGTGACCCACTGTGATGTCTACCATGGCAAGCGATTTCTGGAGCCCGTGAGCAGCCTGATCGACAACAGTTCCTTCACCAGCAGCATCTGTCACATGCCCACGCCCATCACAACGCCCACGGAGCCCCTGAATTTCGAGGACATCGATTGGCCAGCGAGGACATTCAGTCAACTGCTGTTCGAGCGTTATGCCCACTCCTCGTCGCGGTCGAACGAGGGCTCCTCCTCCACAGACAGCAGCAGTCTGAGCCTGGCCAGAATCATCACGCCCACTCCGAGCATCCTGAGTAGCCTCAGTGATTTGGCCTCGCCGCTTCTCGGCTCCTTTGGCTCCCAATCGCAGCCCCTGCAGTCGGCATTGGGTGCATCCAGGTTCAGTGATTCGGATGCCACCATTTGCTCGGCGGCCTCATCGCTGGAATCCCTATAAATAATACCCATTAAATAAAATACAAATTAAATTAATCTATTTAATCTACATACTATAAATGTACTACTTAGACATTGAATTCTTCACTGCTGTGCAATCAATAATGTTACCTATCGTAGTATCGAATCGAGATCGGATCAGAACACAAATATATATCTGTATCTATAGCTCTTACTCTTAACCCATGTAATATACGTAATATATATGCATAACTTAGGCAAACAAACTGTTACTTCTTATAATAATCATATCCAATATATGTAATTGATTCTCTCTGAATATATCTATACAAATTGTTAAGTCAAAATTTTACTCCTCAATGTGATTAAAGTTCCAGCAATAAAACTAAATATTTAATCAGTTCTATTTAATTATTCATTTAAATAAATATATAAAATAAAATAAATTACCAAAGTACAAAAAAAAGTCATTTAAAACAGGCATGTTCTTTGATTTATTAAGTATTGATTTTTATTTTTATTTTGTCACAGGGAACCTTATTATTATTTAGAATATTTTTATAGAGCACATAATTCTATCATAATAAAATTTAAAGCTTACTGAAAATTCTTGATAATGTCATTCTTTCATCATTTCAAATATTATTGATTTTTGAGAATTCTCAGTGGTAATATTAGGTAAGCTTTCTATCTTTTTAATATTATTTTTTTATAATAGGACTATTTTAAAACTGTTTTTTTTTTTAGGAAAAGTAATTTTTGGAATATTTTAGATAATATTTCAGATAACTATGCTAAAGATAAGTTCTCAATTAAGACTTTACCAAATCTGTTAAAGTATCTGCCAAAATATCTAGTCATTTTAACAAACTATAATTTCTCAAGTAAAAAACAAATAAAAATTTCAGTCCTAGCTAAAAATTAATTTTGATCAAGGTTAGACTGTCAAAACTGTGCTACAAACGTAGTCACTAAACTAAATTACTCCCTAAAATGTTTCATAAATAATTACGAACCAACTTTTATCCCTACGAATTATCGAAAGCTGGTTACAAGCTCAAAATTTTGAATGGTTCATCGTTCGTTATCAGATGGAAACGACAAGCAACAACTCTTGGAACATGCAACAAGTTAAGATAATACAAATCAAATACTGTTCAACGGGAATTTCTATTAATTGAAATACAAAAAAAACAATTCAAAGAAAATATTTATATTTGAAATTTTAATTCTGAATTCTGACTTCAGCGGACTTCAGTTGTTGGAGCTGCTATCGTTATTGTATTGGCAACAGTTGAGGTTTTATCCGAGTTGAGGACCTCTGAGGCAATCTTGAACTTGGTCTGCACATAGAACGTTAGCAAATAAATGATAATGAAATCATAGAAGAGTATGATCGTGGCCAGAAGATAATCATTGATTCTCATCTCCGCAAAGCGACCTCCTGTAATTGTTTGTGCGTGGTACATGACAAACTAAAAGAGAAAGTTGAGAAAACTTTAAGAAATATTCATCCAAATGAGACTTACCAATAGCATTATAAGGCTAACTATATGCTGGAACATGATGAAACTGTAAGGAGCCGTTGTCAGCACATACAACATGAGCATGAAAATTGACGCAATGAGAAAGACAAAGGCTATCACAAATATAATGACGACATCCAGTGTTAAATCGTGCTGAAATCAAGAGAATAATAAATTAAAAAGTAAGCTGAAAATTAGGAGGTTGTAACACTAACCGGTATGACGGCACCCACAAGTATAAAGAGGAATAATAAGAGGATGCAGACGACAAACCACATCAACATATCCGGCCACTGGGATCGCGCCACAAGTGCAAACAGTCCAATAATGGCAAACTCCACCTGAAATTTAGTTTGAGTACAAATCAAGTTATGTATTCTGTAAACGTTTTCCACTATAAGCTATAATCCTACTTAATCGCAACAAGATCGGACAAATGGAAAGCTGATAATGGCTGATTTAAGTTTTTAGGCAATGTAAGTGCCAAAAAGTATGCAATACAAAATATTTTTGATGTATATTTAAGTAAAGAGTATCCTATAGTCGGAAACTCGACTTTAGCCTTTCCCCACTTGTTTTTTATATACAATTTTAATTAAATACAATAAATGTTTACTACTTACAATTACTATAGTTAGCACCCAGTTGAGCACAGGTATAAAGCGCGCTTGCTCGAAGAATATAAAGAACATGAGCAAAACGATTGCCAGTCCAAAGAATATTACACTAATCCATTCATAATCCCGAAATACATTACCAACCATCCGGCTGCAGTTAAAAGACAGAGCTTACAAAAAATACAAGTATATGATTATTCTAATTGCAACTTACATAAGGCTCACTGTTAGCCATTGACCAATGGCCAAGACGAGCCAGAGTGCGGTCACCAAATAGACGATAATGGCGAATTTTCGACGGGCCCTTTGATAGGACCCAATGCGTTCATCCATCCTCTGATTTAACTAAAAATTTATACGTACTATGCTTAAAAATTGTATAAAAAAAACTAGTTAAAAGAAAACTATGTCTAGTTTTAAAAAAAAAAATAACTATTGATTTTCTAATTGTTTACTGAGTTAACAAAACGTGTGATTCAAGGCAAGTTTGATAAATTAGTTCAAAACTATTTAAGGTTTCCTAGGAAAATTATATAAATAAATTCCAAAGCTCTTATAATGTAAACATAAATGGGCACACCAAACTTGAATTCTTTAAGTTTAGTTAAATATTTATTCATTGATTTTTTTTTTAATTAAAAAAATAGTTTTAAAAGAGTTTTTTTTTAGTGTAGAAATTAAGGCTTGCTTTGGGTTAAGCTTAAACTGAGTTGGCATTTCCCTATGTGATTATATATTTTATATAAATTTATGTTAAAATCAAACAAACAATTTTTTACTAATGGATTCAGCTAGAGATCTCGCTGACCATGAAAAGAAAGTATCCAAAAAATTGCTAAGGAAAACATATATAGTAACGATAATAATGCTGTTAATTGGTCAAATTCAGGTCTTAGTCGTTATGAAAATGTAAGCAGATGATTGAATGATTAAACCCAAGAATATCAAGTCTAAAAAATATCGTAAATATATGTGTATCTGTTTTGACTTTGCAGTGAACCGCTGAAGAAATTTTTGGGAGAGCACTACTATTTGAGTCTGGTGCAGTTTTTTATAAGCTTTATATCGATACAGCTATACGTATTCTTTTATCACATTATGGTTCGCACATCGACATGGAAACGCATTTTAGCCGGCATTTGGACAGTAAATAAATCAATTTAAATTTATAATTATATAATTATAAATTTAATATAAATTCATAACTTATATATTGTGTTAAATTAACAATTGCATTCCCAGTTCGAGGTTAACACCATTTCCATTATGAAACCCGCCAAAAAAGCGTCTGTCACTAGCCTCATTTTATCCTGGCTTCTGACCTTCTTCATCATGGCCGTAAGCGTTGTGTACGGCAATGCGGCCGTTAAGCATCGACGTGGACTCTTTGTAAGTGCATTCTATAATTTCTATATATAATTCCATTAAAATTGTCTAAATTCTCCAGGTCGCACGGCATAATGTCATACGCTGGAGTGAGCGTCTCTTTGTCCTGACCAGCTTTGGAATCATTGTGTGCTCCGAAATGCGACGTAATACCATTGAGTTTCCCACACTCTTTATCTACAGCATGATATCGAATGTTGTAAGACCCAGCAAAAAAAACACAGTAGCGAACAAGGAAAACCGAACGCCTTAAAAGAGCGACTTTTGGAGTTTATTTTTAAAGTGTTTTTTTATTAGAACATAGAAAAAACGTATGAGGCCAAGGAACCGTTTGAATGATACAAAACTTTCCTTAACCCATTAAGTACCCATTGAAAATTTCGAAGTTTGGCAAAAAAAAACAAATTGCTAGTATTTTGTATAATTTTTTGAAAGCTGCAAAAGCCAATTTTTGTATGAAAATTAAGAAAAAAAAAACTTTTTTGCAGTTTTCAAAAATTATTAAAAAAAATACTAGCGAAGTGATTTTAGAAAAACATTTTTGAAGTCATTATTAGAATTGTTTAAAGAATATTTTTGCATCCAAACAATTCTTGTTTGAGCCCGAGGAAAAACGTTTAAAAAGTAGTCTTTCACAAAGAAAGGAAAGTTTTGTATCATTCAAACGGTTCCTTGGCCTCATACGTTTTTTCTATGGTCTAATAAATAAACACTAAAAATACTCCAAAAGCCGCTCTTTTATGGTGTCCGGATTTCTTTGTTCGCTACTGTATAACACTAGCTGACTGGATGAGAACTCTCTAAAAGCACATGAAAGCTCCCAGATCGATTATTCTGCATGACAAAAAGCGTGAATGTACGTTCAAAGCTCATTATTTCAATCATTTAAAGCTTAAATGCTCTCTCAGCCACTAGAAAATTTCAAAAGGCATGCTATTCAATACCTTCCAGGAGTAAGATCTGTTCTAACCGATTATTGAGCTTGTGATTAACTACTCCCAAATATCTTTGCAACTTGAAGCTTTCATGTGCTTTTAAAAGCTTTTCTCAGTTAGTGCCCAGGACAATTTGCTAAATATCCGCCCCATTTGCAGTTTGTGGTAATATTTGCTGCCTCGATACGAAAACCAAATTTCTATCATCTGGATGCTATTGGCGATCACATACTTATTGGCCAGCTGTATTACCTCAATTTCTTTGCTCTCTACATGGGCTACGTATGGACAACGGTATCTGGATTTGAATTGATTAAATACGATCCTATTGCAAAGATGTTAGGGTTGCCTTCGTGAGTTTCGTGGCTACGGCGCATGTCCACAAACAGCTGTTCCACACACTCGTACACTGACTGCAACATAACTGCTGCTCGATTTCAATCCAGTTCCCTCAGTTTAAAGGGCCAGCTCTCAATGTTTACGTCACAATCGTTCGCCGTGTAAACAGCTTGGTTTGTGTTCCGCATGTTGAATCCTGGTCGTTAAAAAATCGATAAAGTTTTTCCTTTTACAATACAATACAATGTATCAAAGAAATGTGTAAATAATAATAACAGTTGTATGATTTCTTTTTCAAGTTTTCTACAAAAATGTTCGCGTTTCTTTGTGGCAAACGTACGTTGTAATTACATTTAGTTTAACACCGAAAAAAGTTTATAACAAATTACATGCCATTTCATATAAAGTATATATATATGTATAAAGTATATAATGTTCCAAACAAATGTATGGAACAATGTGTATAAAGTGGTGTTGTGCGTGTATATAAATTTATATAAATATGTTAAATGTTTCAACTGCAAAAGGAGAACCCTCTCACGTACACGCACTCACACACACATAGACATTTCAAATGCCACATTATTATTATTATTATTGTTTCTTTTATCGATTTGAATGCCAACGGAGTGTTGGCATTATTGTTGCGTTTACAATACATATACATATGTGAAAATATTGTTTGTTAAACATTTACGAATATTAATAATAATAGTACAATCTGTTTAAGTGTTAATACATAGTTTTAGACACAGTTTCCATAATAATTTTTTTTGTTTCTTTTTGCGCATAAGGCCAAAACGAAGGCAACAGAGTTCATAGTTTCCCATTAAAGTTAAAGTTTTCTGTTTTTTCTTTCTCTTCTTTTTCTTGAATGTTTTTTTTTTCTTATGGGGGCGTGGCGAGGGGCGTCTTACGTGCCATGATCAGAGGTGCTGCTGCTGCTGCTCGATGGCAAAGCGCACACTGTAAAAGTTGAAACAAGAAATGTGATTAGTTGAAATTCTTCTGGTAAAGAACCCGCCCTCTTCTTCTTCACATGGCCCACACTCACATACATACATACATGTGTATTTACAAGTTATAAAACAAAATTAGCTTACTGCTAACTTGGCTTATAAACTGGGCAAATAAACAAATTAACACATAGAACACGCAACTACAATTTTTTACCTTTTCTTAAACTAAATTGTTTAAAGTTGTATATCATTTGCGTTAGATATTAATACACATATAAAAATATATATATATATTTTAGGGGTGTGTGGTAATAGCTGCCTTAGAGTTATGCGTTTGTTGTAAGCTCAACAAGTTGCCTTGTTGCATGTTTATCTATTGGTTTGCTTTTGTCTTTTGCTTATCAATTGTATATCGAGACTGCAAGTAGAAAAAAAAAGAAAAACAAAATTTGACAATTTTTCAATAGTTGTTGCCAATCCATCAGTGTTGTGTGTTAGTCAATTGGCCGGGCTAAGACCAACTGACGTTAACCGACACCTAAAAACCGCAAAAACGGACGAAACACAATACCAAAAAAATAAAGTGACTTGAAGTGACGTCATGCGCGTCTTATCAACAAGTTGGTTGCTTATACTAAACATATGTGTGTGTGTCAGTGTGTGTGTTCCATTGTGTGTTTACAAATGCATATGTGGGTGTGGGTGTGTGTCTGTGCCAATATGTGTGTGCCTGTGTTTATTTTAGATTAAACCTTTTAAAGCAAGTGCGATTTTGCATGAGTTTCTTTTGATAAGAAAAATTAGTTTCATTTAGTGTTAAATTACTTTAAAATAATTTAATATTTGACTAATTAAATGTAAAACTTCTGGCATAACAATTAAATATTAGTTAACTAATTTTATCAAATATTAACTAGTTTTCATTTTGTTATCAATTAATATTTGAGTTATTCAATATAGTTATTATTCGATATTTGAGGAATATATATTTCTGTTTAATTTGTTAATTTAGGCAGTAATAATTTATTTATATGTGAGTTAATGTGTGTGCTTAACTTAAATCAAGGCCAAGCTAACCGCAACCAAATAAAATACAGAGCTGACATTACTGCCAAACAATTTTAAAGGAATTGAGTTATTTAAATATAGAGTGAAAATACTCCACAAGTCCAAGTAATTACAGCTCTGATTATAGCAAGCAAAGCAAGTTTCTTGGCTTTAACCAACTGCAGTCTTACCTATGATAATGATGAGCAAGATGACAGCAATGACGCCCAGAATGATCATCATCTTCATGTTGGCCCACCATTGCTTGCGCTTCAGTTTGCCCGCCTGTTGCTCGAACTGTGAGGCGCCCTGTTCCAATTGATCGGCACGTTCCCCAAGTTCCGACAATTTCTGGTCACGTTCGAGGACCTTTTCGACATTGACACGCATTATGCCGACGACCTCGTCCACCTTGGCCTGTGTCTGCTGCAGACGCTTCTGTGCGGCATTGTTGTTGCTGTTGTCGTAAAAGTTGTTGTTGTTCGGCGGTGGCGGAAGTATGGGAAAACTATATAATATTATATGTGTACATATATGTGACGACGGAAATGAAGCAAAGCGCGACTTACAGTCCAACGCATCAATGCAATCACAAGTGTGTGTGAATAACCAAGTGAATCATTCAAGGAATTCATTAATTAATTGAGTTCGATTCAATGACATCACAGCAGGATTTTTGTTGTTGCATTTTATGCGTTACACTTGGAAAAAGGGAGGCGACACTTACTCATTATTATTGGAACCGGAAGGTGCGGGCGCTTCATTGTTCTCCATCTTTGAGCTGAAAAATAGAATTGCTACTTTTGATTACAAAGAACTCGCATTGTTTAAACAACGAGAAAATGTTGTATACATTTGGAAAAGAAACTCACATTCTTTTCAACAAGGCTGATTTACGACAAGTGCACAACAACAAGTGCGTTTAATTTCGTTTAAATGAACAACAGAAAGCAAAGTACATCTTATCTATGCAATATTGTGCTCAGTGAATCATCAACTCCCCAAACTTGGACTAGACACACAAAAACAGTGTTGAGCGTTCATCAATCACACAGTGACTGTACACACTGATCACGGCAACTAGCGCAAATACAACTATAATTCATTTACGTTTACAATGCAACTTTAGCTCGCTTAATATATTATTTTCTAGTTTGTTATTTGCAACTAAACTTTCCCTGCACTCACTATCTTGCTCAATCTAAACCGCGACTCTTCACCCAGACCGTGACAAAAGTGCCAGCTCCAGTGGATCAAAAAAAAATAAAAATGACTTGTTGCTCGCGCAATTTGCAGCCGCCTTGCCAACGCACAATATTTACATTGTATACTCCCCCTCGCCCCATTTACCCTAGTCACCACTCACCTCAGAAATGTTTATTGTACAATTAATTTGTTAGTTTTAAAGCTGTTTGCTGGTTGGTTTCTGCTTTGCTTTGCTTTTTAATTTTCTTTTTAATTTTTGATTGAAAGAAACTGTGCTTGTTAGAGGTGGAGAAACATTGAGTGAAACATCGATGTCGTCGATGCTTGCAAAACATCGGAGCTATCGATGTTTGGTAGCCCACTATCGAATGTTTTTATATACAACGAAAATAAACAATCAACAAGTGAGAGCGAGAGAGAAAATATTCGATGTTGTCAACTGTGTGGCAGGTTTGGTTCACAGAAAAAGAGTCACCGATAGCTTTAATAAGTGGTAGCCTTGTCACCATAAAAAATAGTCGAAAGCTATAAAATTATTTCGACACTTTCTCTATAAATTGCAAATTGCAAATAAATTTCGCGCCTGACAATTTTTAGTTCGGGCGGTCAGATTGTGGCGGCCGGGCGATATCTTTGCATGAGATAATATCGCTGTTAAGTTAACAGTTTGTCGCACTGCTAATGGCTATCGATTATCAGCACTGTTACTTTGTTAAGTATGGCAACGCTTGCGTCAACAGTCTGGCAGTGTTTGACTAGTTGGCGGGCTTTTCACATTCTTTTTTTGTATTGCAGCAGTAAATAACAAAGGTAATATGGAAAATGCATAACTCGCTAGCCTCGAGGTTGCTAGTGCGACTGTTGTTGCTGTTTGCACTAGTTACCGTGATATCGATAGCCATACTGACGAAATGGGGCTTCGATGAGCTGACTGCCCAAACAGACAAGGATTCTTCGCATGTGAATCCCAGTGAATCCAATGGATATAGTTATATGTTAAATGCACGGGATGCAGAAATTGAACGCCTGAAGCATGAAGTGCTGACGCTGCGCGCCCAACTGGTGTTATTACACACGAATCGAAGCGGTAACAATGGAATGCCCAACAGGTTGCCAATTCCTGGACTCTCCTCCTCCTCCAGCAGCAACAATAACACACAACAGCTGCAACAACAACAACAAGCGACACCCGATACAACAGTTGCCTCGCTGACGCATCATTATGACTGCAGCAGCTATATACGCAAACAGGTGGGCGCCGCCGAGATTCTCCATGGTCTGCCACTGAACAACGAGTATGAGATGATGCCCTTCAATCACTTCACCTTCACGCGTGTCTATCCCATTGATCTCGGCCTGGGCAAGCGGGTGGTGGAGAAGCCCATTGGCTACAGGCGTCGCGATCTCCTGGAGGCCGTCAACAAGGCTCTGGAGAGCCTCAATCGCAATCACACGGCCCGGGCCCGTGCCAAGGGCATTTCCACCACGGATGTGGCCAAGTACACGCTGGACGACTTTGTCGAGGGCATCTACCGCACGGAGCCCACAACTGGCAGCCAATATGAGCTGTATTTCCAGAGCATCAAGCACCAGACGAATGTGGTGCGCAAGGCGTTGATAATGCGTCCATTTGCACCACTGCAGACGGTGCAGCTATCCGAGGTGGCGCCCAGTTCCATCATACATGTCATACTGCCACTTGCAGGTCGCCTGCGCAGCTTTCGCAGCTTCATGCAGATGTTTCAGCATCTGACGGATCGTCGCCTGCAACTGATCGTCGTTTACTTTGGCGAAACTGGACTCAAAGAGGCCCAAGGAATTGCCAAGGAATCAGAGCGGGTTCAGCTCTTAGCGCTGAATGAAACCTTCAGCAGAGGTGGGTAGAAAGTTGTGATGTAAATCCAAGACACATTTATAACAATTTGTATTTGTATTTGTATTGCAGCCAAGGCTTTGCGTCTGGGCGCCGAGCACATTCAGCCGGATGCGGCCAAGACGTCGGAGGATGCGCTGCTCTTCATGTGCGACGTGGACATTGTGTTTACGGCCAAGTTTCTGGAACGCTGCCGCTGGAATGCCTCGCCAGGCAAGAAGGTATCTAAGTCAACGCATCTAAAGAGGATTTCCTTTAAGAATAGTCGCAAATAATACTAGGGATAGGAAAGTTGAGGGGGAAATTGTTGAATATAATTTAAGATGTTTGTAATTAGAAAATAAAATTAGGGAAAATCTAATTAGGGAATTTAAAATTCGGAAAATGAAAAACGTAAAGCAGAAACCATAAATTGTCGAAATCAAAATGATATTTTGTTAAAAATATCAAAATTTGTAGCTGTTGTACCTTGAATGTTAATGATTATTTGATTCTCCTAATTTTTTTTATTATTTGAAGACAGAATTTAACTAGACTTTTTTCTTATATGTATAAGTTAACTCAATTTTAATTTCACTTTCATTCGCAGGTCTATTATCCGGTTGTGTTCAGCCTCTACAATCCCCATGTGGTGTACACGCTGCAGGGCAAACTGTTGCCCAACGAGGAGGACCAGCTGGTCATCTCCAGGGACACGGGTTTCTGGCGTGACTTTGGCTATGGCATGACGTGCCAATATCGCTCGGATTTCCTGCAAATTCGCGGCTTCGATGAGGAAATTGTTGGCTGGGGCGGCGAGGATGTGATGCTCTATCGCAAATATGTGCGATCCAAAATCAAAATCATACGTGCCACAGATCCGGGCATTTTCCATCGCTGGCACACAAAGGTAAAGGACGCCTTCTGGATCAGCCACATGTTAATTTTAAATTCTCTTACAGATTTGCACCAGCTCTTTGAGTGCGGATCAATATCGTGCCTGCATACGATCGCGTGCTCTTAATGAGGCCTCCCATGCCCAGTTGGGTTTCCTGGCGTTTCAGGACGAGATTGCCGCGGCAAGTGCATCCATGTCTGTCTCGTTGGGAAGAACACACTCTTGATATCTCATTGGTATCACTGGATTTGGATTTGGCCTTCTGCTTTCGATACTCGATACTCAGCCACAATGTGACAATAACTTGTATTTAGCCAATCGTTGAACTACTTAGCATAAAATTGTTAAATCTCTTTTGTTTGCCCAACACTTTGAGAGAGCCTAGATACTTACTTAATCCTATGACAAATTGTTCTTCCATGAAGCAAACTAGATGCAATCTTCAAACAATAAACATAAACAAGCTATACACATAAATATACATACATATAAACAAATTTATCATGCGCGTATTGTATCATAATGAACTTATGTACATTAAACACAGCGTCTGCTCGCATTAGATAAACAAATTAAATCGTTTAATTAAACTTGTCGCCGTTTGTTTGTGGACGGTTTGTTCGGAGCTGTCGACTTGGATGCCAACGACCTCCATGCGGGGTTCACTGCGCATGCAGACGAAGAAGCGGACAAAGAAGATGCCGCAGGAGCAGCCACACAGCTTTCCACTCTACCGTAAAGTTCACATATGTGGCCTTATTTTAGTGTAATTTTTGTTAGGGCATAAAGAATACAACATACATTTTGTCATATTGAATTAAAACTCCCTTAACTCTATCAAAGCCTTAACGATTTTCATAAGTAATGTCACTTTGAGCATTTTTTTTTAATGATTCTGCATGAACATTTTTTTTCACCTAAAAAATTTAAATATTTTCCAAAATTTTGAATTTTTTCCATCCCTTGACACTTTTTCAAAAACTTCTAAGACCCATAGCTCTGCCAAAATTTATTCGATTTTCATGCGGAATATCATTTTGATCACTGTTTGACTTCTTTATTAAATCTGCATTATAATTTTCTACATTTGAAAAATATAAATATTTTGCAAAATTTCCCCTTTTCTTTTAAACCTTCACCTTAAATATTTTCAAAAGCTTTCGTTGCACATTTGCTTTTTGTTTGCTCGCCAAATTGATTCGGCAGCAAAAATTAATTCAAATTTGAATGTTAAGCTTTAATCTAAAGCTTTTTTAAATCAAAACTAAATTAAACCAACATTTTTAATCAAATTTTAAAGCTTTTTATAAGATTGTAGCTGAAATAAAAAATATATTTAAAATTACAAATTAAATCATGCACTTAAAGGGAATACAAAGTATGTCATATTTCATAAATCTTTCGCATCTTCAAGTTTTTCAAGTTCGTCTAGTAAATTGCAAAGATAAACCCTTTTCATGGTCACGGTCTTGGGTTATGTAAGCGCCCCAAAACTGAACTTGTTCGTTGCCAATTAACAATGCTAATTTCACGCCTTTAATCCACAATATATTTATATCCCGCTGTTCTGAGTCATAGTTGAGATCGGGCGCCACTCCAAAAAAGAACCCAAAAAAGAACCCAAAAAAAAGAAAACAATTGTCGACGGTTCGAAGGAATTCGCTTGACCATTACGCAATCCGTGTGGATGGATGCATAATTAGCAAATGTTGTTGAGGTGTGTATCAGATTAAACACAGCAGACAGAAATAATGACAGGTCTCCCAGCGAAAACATCCTCCTGTCATTCTGCGAATGCCAAACTGACCATGAAAATCTCGAAAATGGAGCGTCTGTTATATTTTATTTTGAACTTGGGGTTGGGAACAACAACACCCAAGGTGTTGCAGGTGACGCCCGAGCCAAATGCCACACACACCTGTAGTACATGCCACACCCCCCTCTCTCTCAACTCTGACCCGTCTCTCTCTCCCTCAACTCTGACCCCGCTCTCGTGTCTCGCCGCTTGATCTCGCGCTTCAGTGCGTCTCTCTTCGAGCTCTTTTCGGTCTCGGATTCGGTTCTAGAAACGAACTTTGTGGCTGTTTCAAATAAATACCTCTGCCCCAGACCTGAACATCACATTCGTGATTTCAATTCTGTTGCCAGCGACACGTCGAGCTACATTTTCTAAACACTTAAAAGGATTGCGAACCGAATTTGATAGTGCTAAGCACAGTTCAAAAGGGCACGACACGTGCCTGAAATAAGTTTTGTGCTGGTGATTTTTAATTGAAGTGAAACGATTTCAAAATGCACTTTTTACAATTGGTGAGTTGTAATTAATTTTGTGGAAGATCATACAGTTAATGTTATAGCAACAACATAACGATAACTAACTAATTGAAAAACAAAAAATTAAAACAGGAGAACACATCATTTGAATGGATTTAAATAGTTTTTAATGAATTCTTCGAGAGAAATATTATGAACATGTTTTAATTTTAAAAATAAGCAGATATATGCAGATTTTATTAAAATTATTTTGTTATGACATCTTATAGGTAAGTAATAAAGGATTTGATTAAAAATCCACAATTTAACTACAAGTAAAAGTCAACTAAAATTTAACTAGTTTGCGTGTAGATAGCAAGGGGCAGAGCAATAGAAAGAAGGAGAGAGATATACTATTCTTTGGTTGCTAAGGTAATAATATCAAATTCTGACTATTAACTAAATTTCAAATAAAGATTTTAAATAAACTATTGTGCAGTGGGGTTGTAGAAGATAGAAGAATATATTACCTTAACTCAATTATATGTAATTATTAATATGGGAATGAGTTGTAGTGTTTTGTTGATATTTTATATTAGTTGTCAGTCTGTAAAGAATCTTATCGAAATAACTTCATATTTTATGACGATGCACAATTTATTGATATTATCGTTAATATCAATAATGAATTTGCCTACAATATAACGATTTGTTTTTCTTTGGCGTTCAGATATATTTTCGTTAAATTTCAAGTCTAAAAAGGTAATTTTGAATCAGTTTTAAAAGGGTTCAAAAGTAGTTTGATAATCAGGGGTGCCACAGGAATCGCTTTCGCTTGAATTTGACGTAAATTTCATACAAATTTAAGTCAAATTCAAGTGATTTCTGTGGCACACCTGAATATATACTAGATTGACTTATGAAGAATTTCTTAATTTCTAAGTTTTATAGTGAATTTTTACTCTGTAAGAATTTATAATCGTAATGATCTTAATAAATTCAGAAAGCTAAACAAATAAAACAGATATTAGTCACTGCGGACGGCAGTCCGCGCTAGTGACGAAAGCAGCACGAACTGTGCGAAAGGTATATTATTCTACTATGTATATCTAGGCTTATGCAATCTAGTAATGATCATAAGTAAGAGTAATATTTAGTACTATCTGTATCCAAAATATGCAAATGTCACCAAAAATCGCTGACCTACCCCTAGAGTAAAACCAATTAATGCAATTCATATGCGTAACTGTTGCTTTATGATGTAATTATTTTCAAAATGATTATAATGCAGATTATATTACGTAAATGCCGAAAAACAAATAAGTATTTTTATGCATAATTCCAACTGAAATTTGTGATGGCAACGACCGTAGGAATACGAGTAGTAAATATATAGAAATTTTTAACATTTCCATTCATTTTTTTTTTGTTATTTATGAAAAATATAATTGTTCTAATAAAGTGGGCACACACAGCGGATTCAGCGACAAGTCACGAGCTGGGAGATCCGCACAGAGATTGGCCAGTTTTGGTGGTGCTGTATTTGGTTTTTGGCCAGTCTCGACCCCAAGCGGAAGTTGTTCCTGATGCTTGGCTAACAAAGCGTGGCGGAGAGCTCACCACATTCATGATTAACTCTTTATTTTTTTCTCTTTTTTCATTTTCCACTTTTGGAGGGGGTCTGGAGGGGGTCGCATGTGTGGCCAAAGTTTTGGTTTCATAGCGAGCTTTATGAGTCCATGAATGAAAAATTAAAATGATGTCAATGCTACTTTATGCATATATGAATATGAGTTTAGTTTTTCGATTTTACTCTATTTTTTTTGCATTCTTTTTAACAATTTTTCCATGCTTTTGTTTCTGCTTGAGCAAATTAAATGCGAGCACTTCGAGGTGTAAGCCCTAATCTATGCTATAGTATTATTGCATAATCGAGTAGCTGCCAGGTGGTAAAGGGGAAAAAAAAGAAGATGGTTGAGGGGAATTCGACGGTGGTTCAACATTGATCATATTTCACGCTCGCTGGCGCCGATTGTCCATTTTTAATGATCATAATGACGCTGCTGATGATTTCTACATATGGCTTTGTATTTCGACCAGTGCTTTAATACTTTTCTCAATTATGATTGGACTCTTTGCATGTGTGGTGTGTGTGTGTGTGTGTGTGTGTAAGGGCTTTGGCCCAGTTGATCGTTGGACTGTGAAATCTATCCATAAACAATCAGCTAATGATCATGCAACCTATCTACTCTCAGCTCATCTAACTCTCTTCTCTAATCTACTCTTCTCATCTCGTTTTTTAGCTGATCTGCTTGGCCGTTGTCTGTGTCCAGGGTGGTGGAATTCAGGGTCCGGAGGCGCGCAGTGCCACGCCCACTGGAGGTGAGAAGCGAGGAGCTTCGTCCGCTGGCATCCTGGACTCGGTTCTTCGGGGCAACGGGAAGAGTCGCCAGTCGCGCTGTGTGAGGTGCTATGAGGATCGTTATTATCCTAGTACAGGCAGCGATCGTTATCCTAGTACAGGCAGCGATCGTTATAGTGGCTACTCAAGTCGTACCGCAGAGGATCCACGCAGTGCCTGGTATTATTCCTACGATCGTTATGAGGATCGCGGCAGCGGAGGTCGCGATCGCGATCGTGATCGTGACTACGATCGTTACTATAATCGAGATGATCGCTATTCACCGCGCCCCACCTACGATCGTTACGAGGGGCGTGGCTATGATGACTATAGAAGGGGATCCACCTATGATCGCGGATCTGGCTACACTGGATACTCTGGTTACTCTGCCTACGATAGCAGAGATCGCTATTATGGTGATCGTTACAGTGACAGTTCACGGGGTGAGTGATGTATTTATATTATATACTTAGATTCTTTCAATAGAATTCAGATAATAATTTTATTCTTAATCATTTTTAGAAATGGTAAGCAGAATTATGAATATATTTCTAAGTTTATTTCTGATCATCTTGGATTTTTTTAAAATTATTAGTTAAGCTTTCTCTCTGTTCTATACTTCTTCCAATCTTACTGATTTTGAGTTTGATTTTAATGAAATATTCCTTTTCAGATCGTTATTATGATCGCTCACGTACCGGCTCCAACTATGACAAGTACGATCCGTACGATCGCTACTATTCAAGGTATGATTTTCGCAACTATCGTCCATGGGATGAGACCTACAGGTATCGCTATCCTGCTTCTTTTACTTAACTTACATATACAAAGCTTTTCGCTGTTTTTCTGTGTGCTCGTAACGCTGTTGTCATTTCTAACCTTGCTCTTTGCCTCTTTACTTACATACAACAACAACAACAACAACAACTACAACATAACAACAACTACAACTACAACAATGCCTACTAAACGCACACATAAATAAACATTAAAAACAACAACATGAACTCTGGATACTGATCGCGAATACGAAATCTCACCACTTCCCCCACTACTGTTACTGTCCTTTCAACCACCTAAAAAACTGCACCCCAAAAAACGCACCCACGATTGTCGATTGTCGATTGTCGCCTCCCAGAGGACAGTCGGGCTTCGATAACTCGGGGCGTGGCTATTACTTTGCCGGCGGCGATGACGATGACACTCGTCGTCCCAGTTCGCATCCGTTCTACGATCGCGAACGCGCCTCCTCCGCCTCGTCCCCTGCCTCCCCTGCCTCGCCCTGCGGTCACCTGATCAGCAATTGTCCCTACGCGGATCGTGGCACAAAGATCTCCTCCTCGGCCATTGGCAGCGATGGTTATCGTGGCGGTCACACCACTGTCATGGGTGACATGGGCAGCAAGTCAGCCACTGGTCCGGGCAGCTGGACCTATCTGGGGGATCAGGACAGTAATAAGCAGAGCAGCAACAATGGCGCTGGCAACAAGAGTGGTGCAGGCAACACAGGTGGCAGCGGCAGCGGCAGCGGCAGCGGCGGAGGTGGAGGCAGTCGAAATGGGGACAGGGAGAGGGACAGAGAGCGTGATGCACAGAGGTAAGTTGCAGTGGGTGCTGTTGCCACATGCCACATGCCACGTTCACAAGTTCACCCAACAACAAAATCTATGTTTATCGCTTGGCTAATTAAACTTGAATGAATTGTTAAAATCATTAAATTAGGCTCGCCCTTCTGTCGCCCCTTGTAGCTCTTCCTATGGTGGCCGACCGCGTCCTCTAGGCGGCAGTTATCTCTTCGATCGGGACAGCAATGCCGTTCCAGAGAGTGCCAGCGATGCCGCTAACTCAACTGGTGATGGTCCTGCTAATGGTCATGGTGATGGTAGCCACAAAATGCCAGCAGCTGCGGCCCAAACGGCGCCTGCTCCCAACAACGAGTCCCAGCTCAATGACAAGGACAAGGACAAGTCAGTGCAGTGAAGGAGAAGGAGAAGGAGAAGTTGCCCCACCGCAATCTCAATCGCAATCGCAGCTGCCTCGTAGGCGTGGCTTTTTAACTTAATGTCTTCTATTTATGTCTAACTTCTAAGCTTAAACTTGATAAATATCGTATTTAAATTTATGTGTGGCACGTCGAAGCGATTTTGCTCAATAAACAATTCAAAAGGATTCTCAATAAATCATTCCGTTTCATTCACAGTAGTCCCATTAAAACACATTAAAATTCAATATTGGAAGTACAGTTTATTACTAATATTATTTAATAGGAATTCAATTATTGTTCGTTGTCAGCGCTGAACATACAAAACTTATTATATATTTTTTAAAAAATAGCCCAGTTTTGAAAAAAAGATTTATTGTAATATTTTTTTTATTTTAGTTAAAACAATACTTTAGGCCTGAGCAATATGTTTAAAATAATCATAAATAAATTTAAAATAATGAAAACACAAAAAATAAAGTAAATAAACAAATAAAAATACATTAAATTATGGGAAAAAAATATTAAAAGTAAATTAAATGACGTAAATAAAATTAAAAAAAAAATACTTAATTTAAAACAATAAAAATAACAAGAATAAAGGAAATAACCAAATCAAAAAACACTAAAATATGGCAAAAAAATATTAAAAATAAATTAAACGAGGTAAATTAAACTTCAAAAAAAAAAACTAAACTAAAATACACAAATCAACAATAAAACGTAAAGAAATGATAAAAATTAAAATCAATACGAAAATAATAAATACATAAACTAAATAAAATGTAATTTTTTAAATAATATATAAAATGTATAACTAAAATAGGTAAAATCATAATGCTAAATAATATTTTTAAAATAATGTGAATTTAATGAAATAAGTATAATAAATTGAAGGAACATGATTGAAAGAATAAAACATAATTAAACAAAACTTATCAAATCTTTGAAAATATACAGAAAATAAAATATAAGTAGCTACTCAATTAAAAATTGTGATTAAATAATAAAAACAAAAAAAGATTAAACAAACTAAGAAACAATAATTTTAAGAAATCAAACATCGCAATCAATAAAACAAGAAAATTTAAAGATAACTTAAACAAATTATTTTCATAATGATTTGTACGTAAAACAAAATTAAGATTTAAATAAAAAACTTATTGAATGTTAAATTAAGAAAAATAAAACAAATAAATAATAAAGTAATTGACAAACAAATTAAACATATATTAAATTTGAAATAAAACAAATAAAATAAACAATATATAAATAAATAAATAAATTTAGATAAATTAAAAAAAAAGAAGGTAATAACTATGAATAACAAACAAACTGAACTCATATTCAAATTGTAATAAAAAATATGTGAATTTAAAAAGTATATAGTAAAAATTTCAGAAACTAAAAACAAAGGAAAAGTACTTTAGAAATAAAGAAACAAAATATTAAACAAAATAAAATATTAGAAACAAAACTTACCAAATAAATAAAAAAATTATATTTAAAATGAAACATGAAATTAAAAATTAATAACTTACCCAAAAAATGGAAGGAAACCAAATTGGAAACGGGAAATGAAACGAAGAAATTCCAACATAAACTTTGAAATAAATAATAAATATAAACAAAAAACTTACCAAATGAAAATTGAAAAATAAAATTGAGTAATGACATTTTTTTATAAATAAAAACTAATTGCTTTTGAAACTTAAATTATTAACAAATATTTTTTCTTTTGTAACAAAAACACGCCTGCTATTGGCAATATACATTGTTAAAAATTTCGCGATTTTACATGTGGAATTCCTAAAGGGTTTTCTTTATATTTTTTTGTCTTTTTTTTTGTGGAAACTTTCAACAAGGATATTGTTAGACCAACAAATTTATAGCTTTATAACGAAAGTTAACAGAAAACAGCAATTGAAACTGAAAAATCAAACTAAAAAGGCACAAAAAAATTAAGTGGTTGTCGTTGTCGTTGACTGGAAGTGATTGTCGGAATGCCTCAGATAAGAAGTGGCTATTGTAGATCCAGAATTGTCCATAGATACTCGCTGATGATCCGATTGCAGTGACTCAGTGTTTGTATAGTTATGTGAGTCAAACATGTTGTTGACTGAGTTTTTTTTTAGGTTATTGTAGACTTGGTGTAGAGTTGTTAGATTTTGCAATAAATGTTGTAGATATGTTCTACATTGAAGATAAGGCCCATTTTTGATTTGGAGTCGAGTTGTTGTAGAAAATGTTGTTTTAGAATATTTCTTGAATTGAGATGATCCATTTACATTATTTATTTTCTTTTGTTTGACTGAATGTTGCAGATTTTTTTTTGAATATTATCCATTTACATTTTTTCTTTTCGTTTTTTATTGGGAGTTTAGTTGTTATCGTTGGGGATAATCTTGTTTATTTTTGTAGAATATTTCATGAGTTGAGATAATCGATTTATCTGATTTATTTTCTTTTAATTAAAGTTGAGGTCCAATTTCAACTTGGAGTTAAGTTGTTAGAGTGAATGTTGAACATTTTTCTTTCATTTCATTTTTGAATTGAGCCGATTGATTCACATTTGTTATATTTTTTTTTTAATTAAAGTTGAGGCCCATTTTCCGTTTTTTTTTAAGTAAACATAGCCTCATTTTCGGCATGTTTTTTTTTTTTGTTAAAGGCAAGCTGCAGAAGAGTGTTTTATTATTATAATACCAGGCTTAGGTATTACTTTATTTTGCTATACTTACAGTTTTTTTTTAAGTCTTTTAAATATTTTTCATAGTTATTTTAACTGTACTTAGTAGAGTTAGCCGCCACCTGGAACTGGCGACGGCTTGGCTGCCTGTTGAATGGAATATTTTCTTTGTTCGAAACTTCTTTGAGTTGTTCTTCACTTTGTAAAACTCCAAACTGAACTGTGCTGGACTGCTGATCACACTGACTATTTATAGGCCTGCAAAACCCACCACCGAAAGATAATAGTCTATAGAGAGGGGACTCAACAATTGAAAAATACTTTCGCATGAAATGAAAATGTGCACCCAGAACGCAGGCGTGCCCTTGCTATCCGATTCCCATTCCCATTCTTATTCCAATTCCCATTCCCTCTACCCATTCCCGTTTCCCCTTTTGCTGGTCCGAATCCCGGTGGTCTGCGTGCCGTTGGGTCATAACAACAGAGGAGGGTTCAAGATATACGAGCTCAGGCGTATTGAAATGGAAATGTTTATGCTGGTATGCGTACAAGATCCCCAGAGTGGTTCAGTGGTAGTGCTGCTGGTGACGCTAGTGACGGTGGTGGTGGTTGAAATACCACCACCGCCAAGATCTATGGGAATGGTTAATTGTTAATGTGCTGTATGGGAAACAACAACCAGTTGATATAGCTAAAAAGGAAAACAATAATAAAAAGTGGAGTGCATATTAATCAGTCAAGATTTGTTACTCCTTGGCGAACTTGCTTTCGACTGTTGAACTGATCTCCCTAGATTTTCTCACGGTTTCTAAGGGAGATTTGCCAGCTTTTCACACAGTTCCCTTTATTGGGGTGAGATTACAGACATTTGGCTACTGGTGGGCAGCCCCGACTGACAATTTACAACTTATGCTGGTTGCCATTGAATTGTACAATTAACGAGCAGCTACTGCAAAAAAATGCGGGCTTTGAAAGAAAGGGAAGGAGAGAGAAGAGACAGCTGCGAGAATGCAATCAATACACTAAAATTGAGGTAACTCCAATAATACTACTAGCTTAAGCTTACTCACTTAAAAATAAATATTTGTATTGTCCATTGGGGCTGTTCAACTGCTGATAAACTCGCTTATCTATCGACTGTCTGATAAGGCAGAAAATTCCATATTGAAACTCTCTCAGTTCTCACCTGTCCCTCGAGTGGTTCAAGTCATGTCAAAATGCTTCGACTTTCGTATCGCCCGAAGTTGAAGCATTTTCTGTTTTTAGTGCTATTCATTTATATATTCATTATATTCGAGCACTCATTTCTGCGTGTGAGTGCTAAAATATTATTTAATTTCGATTCGCTCTGTGATTTTTCCTACTCATATTGTCATATTCGAGTGAAAATCTTTTGCGTGCTTAATGAAATGAAAAATTAATCGAAATGAATCATTTCGTTTGAAAATTAAAGAAAAAAGAAACCAAGTAAAATGCGTGCAAAACGTTTTGTGTTTTTCTCATTGAAAAAGTGGCTACTGCACAGTGGTGCAAGTTTTGGATAAGAATAAAATTTATTCTCAAGTCAGATCTTTAAAATAAATTTAAAAAATATTATGCGAAAACATTGAAAGTTATTTAATGAATGAAACCAATAACAAGTTTTAGAAAATAAATAAATATGTTAAAAAACAATAAATTCTTTATGCATGTGAACTGTAAGTTTTATCTTTGTTGACAACTCAAAGTGTTTGAAGAGGTTTCATTCCAAGGTGCGGCATGGCCATGATAAATAACAACAAATTAATTTGGTCAACAAACATAGATATAAAGTATATATACTTGTGAAACAGTATATATATATACTTATGCTTACATCTGTATGCACACAGATACAATAATTATTCTATTGGACAGCCAAGACAAATGTTTTAAATTTTTTTTTTTTTTTTTGGAATATATATTTTTTTTATGTTATTGTGTATTTTCTTATAAAAATAGCTTGAATTTATAATGTTACGAAGTGCGACTGACTCACGCACACACTCACACAGACACACACACACAGATACACAGATACACAGTTAGTGGGGCACTCCAATTGAGAAACAAAACCTACAAATTATAAAGTCGACTCATGTTGAATTAAAGTGCGTTTACATGCCCCAATCAAACACACACACACACACACACAGAAATCCACACAGACCCCAACCAAACACACACACACCCACACATGCACAGACAAATATCCAAAGCAGCGTTAACGCTGACGCTGACTGCGCTGCTGACGCAGACGCTGCTGCTGCTGCTGCTGCTGCCGCCTGCTGATGACGCGAGGACAGAGTCAGCAATGGCGCCAGTTTCATGCGAAACGTACGTTGATTAACTTGTTGCATACGCGTCGCCAAAGTCCTGCCCCAGACACTTGTTGTGCCTCTCCTTATACATACATTTATATATGTGTTTGTGTGTGTGCTTGTGTTTGTTATAGTGTGTGTGTGTGTGTGTGAGTGGGTGCGATAATCATTTGCGTATTATTGCAGGCGCCAACAACTGTCCCGTCGCGGTCTCTCTCTCTCACTCGCCCTCTTTTTGTGTCTCTCTCTCTCCGTTTCGATATCTGCGGCAGGTCAGCGTGTGTGCACAAGCCACAAAACAAACACTCGCAAAAAAAACAAACAATAATAATACTCAACCGTAGAACAAAGCGCATTAAAATTCAATAAAAACTTATAACAGTTTCACTAATGACATTAGCTGTAAGCAAAGGCGGATTAAGCTTGTTAACGAACAAGTTATAGACTTTTCTCACTACAAAAAGTATTAAAATTTCTTCTTAATTTCGAAATCTTTACTATGTAAATAAATATTGTACATTTGTTGAAAATTTTAAACAAATGAAAATTTATTTCGTAGTTGTTGAAAATGTGTAAAAACGGTGAAGAGTATATTGATTTTGTAGTTTTCTTAATGTTTTGTTAAGATATGCATAGCTGATTTATTTTGCTTTTTATTTTTAACTGAAAATTGTATTTGTCGAACGTTTTTTGATATATATTTTAATATTGTTGCTGATTTTTCTTGAACGCTTAGTCTTAGGCATTCAGAAAATAGTTTTCTTTCAATTTTATTAACAAGTTTCTTCAGCAAATCATTTCCAATTAATTTTGAAAGCTCCTGAAAGCTTTCGATAATAGAAGACTTGTTATTAACAGTTAAAGCTCAAAGTTTCATCCAGTGCTTTTTACTAGTACTACGATCGTTGCTGCTTTAAATTCACTTTCAGCTAATGTCATTGGCTATAAATTTCTTATGTGCTAAAAGCTTTGTTCTACTTCTGCCTTAAAATTGAAAGAAATTTCCCATATCGAACTTTATTTAATTGGTTCTCCTATAATTTGTTTTCAAAATATCCATTCCTAAATTGGGGCAATTGTTTTTACGAGTGTAGCTGGATAGTTGGGCTTTAGTTGAACAAAGAATGTCGAGGTTGGGGATTGTCGTCGTCGTTGTCGTTGTCGATGATGATGACACTGAAAGACGCGCGCGCGTTTGTTGTTGTTGTTTCTATGTGCTGTAAATGACCCCCTCCTACTACCCTTCTCCAAACCCCCTTGACCCCTCCCTTGAGCCATGCAGTCCCTGGCTGCCAAGCATGTTATCGTTAATCGATGGCCGCCCATCAACCAAACTGAAAGCAAACAAGCAACAGGAGTCGCTTTAAGGGGGGCTGCCTGCGTCGACGGCGACTTCAGCGTCGCAGTTGGCGTTGTCGACGCTGTTGACGTTTGAAAATAAACAAACAGCGACGCAGCTGAGACGCTGCTGACGTTGACGCTGACGCTGCCAGTGGCGTTGGCGTTGGCGACTCCTGAACAGCATGACACTTGTAGTCACGAGTGGGCAGCTTGGCGCACAAGTCGCGTAACTGTAATTCACACCTGGACGCCGACCAAACAGGATATATAACAGTAGTTCTTCTAACGGCTAACGGTTAACGGCTAACGGCACTCTACGGCTGCGTACGCCACTCAAGGTCACTCCGAAAGTGCGCCTCATTCGGTCAAATACAAATAATTAAATTTTAAATTTAAAAATTCACTTTTATACGCCCGTTCATTAAATTTTTACATATAGATAAGTGAGCAAAGATTTATATCGGAATATATATATATATACATTTGTTTTTGAATTTGTGCAAAAATGCTGGCGGCCCAAGAGAATCGTTTTCAATATGTTTACTTTACGCTCTCCGGTCTGGTGGCATGCACCATGCTAATACTATTCTATATCTCCATGCGCACAACCCTTGTGAGTCTCCAAATATATATTAAAGTGTGTGTGCGAGTGTGTGTGTGTAGTGTGTGTGTGCTGTTGACTTCTTTATCTAATCTTTGTGGCAATTTGCAGAATGAACGCCTGCGCGAAGATCTCAAGCTGCTGCAGCGTCAACTCATCTATGAGAAACCGAATCCACATTGGAGCTACAACAACAGCTGGCGACGCATCGGCAATGCAACATTGCGGCATGAAATCTACTCGGCGTACTTTGATGTGCGCACTGATATTATCAGTGAGTGGCAGATAGTATAAGGAATAAGTGTAGTCATAAGTAGATAGATATGAGAAGAGTACTCTAAGAAAATAGTAATACTATTATGCTTTGGGGAAGATAAAGATAGTTGTTGTCATTTTGTTCTTATAACTTTACATAAAATATACATATTTGTAAATATTTTATGACTCAGAGAATCGTGTTTTAGTAAGTAATTGCAGATAGAATAATAGTCTAGAAATTCCCATTAAATTACCTTTATTTATGAAAACAATTTAAAAAGTATCTTTTCTACTACTATACGGAATCATAGATAACTAATTAGAGTAATGGTAAATTGATAATAATAATAATAATAATCATCTTGTAAGTCTGAAGAATTTAACTCAATTATTTGTAAAATTATTATTTTCGCATGTAATTAAATACATTTTTCTTCAAATATTGAAGATATGTACCTTAAGCCTGATATATGATTTGAAGAAAATCTTATAAAATATATCGCAAGAAACTCGTAAATCATAAAAAAAATACTAGCGAAGAGATTTTTGAAACTCTTATTTGCAGTCACTCTTAGAATTGTTTGAAGCATTTTTTTGCATCAAATTATTTTTTGTAAAAAATCGAGGAAAAAAGTTGAAAAATTTACTTTTTTTTTTAAATTCAAAATTTTCAATGGGTACTTAATGGGTTAAGGAAAGTTTTGCATCATTCAAACGGAATTCAAAAGACCTTTCCAAATATATTTTTTTTACTGTAAAGACTTGACTTACATAGCTGTTAAAGTAAAAAAAAGGGTGTTCGAATTAAAAATATTGTTAAATTATTGTTAAAAATATTTTTTATCATATTTTTTTAAGTATTGGAGAATCGATTAATCATAGTGAGATATATAAAATTTATATTTATTGATGTACAAAATTAATCCTTTAAATTCTAACTCCTCTTCTACTCCTTCTCTCCATTCCCTTTTTAAGGCAATGTAAAGCTGGATGAGGAGCAGTTGACGGTGGGTTCGTTGCGGATCTTTGCCATTTTGCCGGAGCGACTCCGCGACTCGAGGGTCAGTTGCATTGTGAGATACGCGGATTTCACGAGTCACGAGATCCTGGCCGAGGAGGCGGGTGCGATGCACGATGTGCACAACAACAGCTTTGCGGCTTGGAGCATCATGTGCCCGTTGCAGGTGGCGAAAGAGTCGCCGCCGCGGCTGCCACAGCTTGTGGCACTGAGCTATGCCTCCAATCGATTGAGCCACATCAGTCCGAGCTACATACAAATAAGGTGAGTGTACAATTTGATAATTTTAATATTCAACTAACAATTTCTCTTCTCTTAAATCTATATCTATAGTTATCCGCGCAACATGTCGGAGATGTTTAACAAATCGCGTGCCACAATCTCCGTGTGCGTTGGACCCTTGCAGGAGAATTACTCGAATGTGCTGCGTCTGGTGGAGTTTGTGGAGATGTATCGATTGCAGGGCGCGGTTCACTTCTACTTCTACTACGTGGAGGCCAGCGAGGAGGTGCGACGCGTCCTGGATCACTATCAGCGCCTGGGACTCGCCGATGTCTTCGAGTGGAATGTCCAGGCGCATCTGCAGGATGTCCACTACGCTGGAATTGTGGCCCAGTTCAACGATTGCGTCTATCGAGCGAATGTTGTGGACAATCATCGCTATGCGGCCGTCGTGGATCTGGATGAGGTGCTGATGCCCCTGAAGCACAATTCTCTGGCCGATTACCTGCGACAGTGTGACGAGGGTCGCACCTCCGGTTTCGTCTTTCGCAATGTGTTCTTCTATCGGCGCGATAGCAACGATACCTTCAATGCACCCGGTCACATCATGAATCGCGTGCTCTACACACAGTCGAAGGTGCGACGCACGCTGGAGGTGATGCCCGCCTACACGCGCAGCAAGGTGGTGGTCAACACCCGGGCCATTGTCGAGATGGGCAACCATCAGGTCTACCGCTCCGCGCCCGGCTTCGTCGATCACATTGTGCACCAGACGGTGGGGCTGTTGTTCCACTATCGCGACAAGTGCATCAACTGCAAAATGGTGCTGATTGTGGACTACACAGCTCGGCGATTTGGCTCGCTGCTCTTCGATCGCGTCGACGGCACGTGTCTGGAGGTCTTCATGGAACGCCGTGGCATCTGTGCGCTGGCGTAACCCGAATGCAGGGCGATCATGGCATTATCATGGCATCATCGTGGCCTTATCGCCTGGGTAAACGCCCATCGAATGGACGAAGCTGAAAATTGTGTCATGTCAGTCGTGTGGTGTCTCTCAACTTGAAAACATGCTTAAGTTCTGTTCGCTGCGTCGCGGCAACCGGCAATCAAAGTCAAACTCGATCTCGATCTCGAATTTGGAGGCGCCTCCACCCGAGTTGCCCGCCAAACGTGTGTCCAAAAGTGTATGACTCTCTCACACATGTCTAGTACCTAAGAAACTGTTTGCCTTTGTCTACTCAATAAAAATAAAAAATAATTGTGTGCTTTAAGTGAAGTTTAATTGCTGGTTTCCAAACTCATTTGCAGTCCTCGCTGCGCCTGCAGGATGTCACCTTGAGCGATGCACAGCTATTAAATGTGCTCAAGGCTCAGCGTGCACGAGGTCCTTTAATATTGGCACTCAGCAGGTGAGTAACAACAACAGCAACAACAGTAATAACAACAATAACAAGTGCTTAACTTGAGCGCTTGCAGCTCAACTGCGAAACCGGAAGCGGAAGCTTGCCATCATTGCGGCACGCCATTTTTGACTCGCAAGAGTCAAGCACTTCAAAATGGTGGCACAACAGCGACAGGTGAGCTGTTAACAGTGGCTTGACATAGCGCTTACAGTGGATTAACAGACCAATGTTGTTGTTGTTAACAGCATGTTTTAGTTGATCATGATTTATTGTATTTTTTGTTCATTTATTTAACTAACATCATGATTTATTTTTCATCTATTTAAATTTTTTAATTGCAATTATTATCTGTTGACAATGTTCCATCAATATCAAAATTATATAAATTGTAGTATTCCTTGTTATATTTTCTCTTCTCTGTCTCTTATTTATTAACAATTATGTTGTATACTGAGCAAAAATTGCATACTTCTATTTTCTTGCTATATATTTTAAGTCTTTTTCTATGTTTTATTATCTTTCTTATATCAGAAACTTTCTTTATCATTCCATAATATTAAAATTTCTTTCGTATATATTTGGCCTTCTAAAATTAATCAATTTATATGAATTTTTTCATTAATTAGTCTTCTTTTAAATTTGACCTTTTATTTGTATCTTTAATCCATTATCACTTTCAAATTGAATCTTTTCTATATTCCTCTATTCCTCTCCCTTGCTCATTCTTTCGACCCAACGCTCTGTTCTCTGTTTCCCTTTTGCTTTTTCTAATCCAATTGACAGGATTTTAACCGTAACAAGTCCATCACGTGTGTCCTGCGCTGTCCTGTCCATCGGCTGACAGGCTCAGGCGGCAGCTTCCCTGACAACCGAGAACCGAGTCCTGTCCACGTTACGTCCACGGACGTTACGAGTAGTGAGCTCACCATTTGATTTGCTCGTGGTGGAACCTAGAGAACTAGTGAACCTCCCCCTCATATTGCTGTCAATACATACATGTAATAATGTTGGAATGTTGCTGTCGCTGGTCGCTTTTGTTTCCCTTCCCCCGTTAAGCCGATGTGTTCAGTGCATAAACGAAAACAAACCATAAAAAACTATAACAAAAGCTGGAAAAAATACAAAAAACTAAAATAAAAACTGTGGCAATAATAACTGTCGTCGGTCGAGCTGTGCTACAAAACTGACTGACCCCTTGGCCCCTTTCACATATACGATATGTACATAGCATATACATATAAATAAGTACATTTGTATTGGACTTATGCGCTGTCACAGAGGGAACTCGCCCTGGCCGCTGACTGTTGGAGCTTGACGATATGCCGAGCGGAAGGGAACTGGCAGGGGCAGAAAGAGAGGGTTGACTGGACAGTGCTAAAGGCCGGCAACAGGCAAATGCGCATACCCATTAAATTAGCAAGCCAACAGGGTATACACTTTGGTTGTATAAAATAAAATATATTAAATTGCCTTTAATTTGTATCTTTTTCAAACTTTAATCTACGTATATTTCTTGATCAAATTTAATATTTAGACTCTTGAAGGAACCTTTTTCACACTTTTTGAATGTTTTTAAAACGCTAACTTGAGTTAAAATTGTTCATCTATTCGAACTTTTTATAAGGTATCTCCTTGTGCATAATACCCAATACAAAAGCGAGGGTGAGCAGAGTGTTTTTAAACAAGAGTTTCTAAGCACGAGTATATAAGGCATAAGGTGGAATATATTCATAGAGTATCTTTACACAAAATCGTATCTTTATAACTCTAACATTTGCATTCCATATATCACATAAAATATTTTACAATCTTTCTTATCGAAAGCATTTACAACTATGTTCGTATATGAACAATAGTCAACAATGTTTTATAGAATCAAATGTATTTCATAGATATCAGATATTATCTTATCATCAGAACAGAATCAGAAGTGAAGAACTTCTCGAACAACCCACGCAACTGACAACGCCACCCGCAATATGCCGTCATTGTCATCGTTATGACTCGCCTCCCCTTTTCGTTCTCCTCCTCCTCTCCCCACTCTCTCGTTTTATATGCAGTCCCTAAACCAGATGCGCACATGCACCAGTATCATGAGTATGAGTGCTCAGGCGAGTACTCATATGAGTACTCATACTCGTACTCATACTCATACTCATTTGCTGTTGTTTGTTTGGATTCTTTTGTTTTGTTTTTTGCCTTTGCTTTGCTTTGCTTGGACGACAGCCTAACCCATTGATTCTGTGTGTGGAGAGAGACATAACAACATAACGTGCTCGCCTCCTGCCTGACTCACTCCGCACCCTTTTCACACTGTGCATGTGTGTGTGTGTGTGTGCATCTGTGTGTGAATTTATGCATACAAATTGGAAAATATCGGATCTGTGGTTCGTGCCCAGCGACGAAACAAACAGAAACAGAGACAGAGACAGAAAACAGAACATAACAACAAATCGTCAACAAGTCACGCCAAAGCCGGCAACAGAGCACAGCTCCCAGAGACAGGGACAGAATCGGTGGCAGAGGCAGAGCCGGAGGCAGAGACAGACGCAGAGACAGACGCAGAGTAGACACAGAGACCGACGCTGACAGACAGTGAGACTGAGTCCCCATAGCACCCACCACTCGCAGTTGCCGTCGCTGTTAGCGCTGCCAGCAACAAGTCAACGTCAAACTAATCAAAAAGCAACGAACAGTGGGACAACCTTATGATAATATATGAATATTTAATTGGTTTAATTAGAGTGACCATTTTTCTCTCTTTCAAATGGGTTAAGGGTTAAATTGAAAAGAATAATATTGAAAAATTGGTTGATTTTATTTAGAAACGTTCAAAATCATAGATATTTATGCACAAAATCTTAATTAAAAGTTTAAAATAAGTTTGTTGAAATAAAATGGCGTAACGTGCAGAAAAAAGTAAGACAAATCCCATAAATTAATAAAAATATTATATTTATTAACATTACCAACCTAGTATAAGAGATAGAAATACCAAATTTGGTATTAAATTCAATGTGTACGCAAAGCAGCTTATTATTAATAGCTTATGATTTTGTCACACCTCCTATCGGCCAAAAAATTACATCGCAAGAGTAATTTTAAAGTTCCAATCAGTTAATTACCTTGAAAGTTATCAAATGTCGGATATGAATATATGTTAAATATTTGCTTTAAACATTTCAAAAAGTCAATTGCATTGCCTAGATTTTCGAAAAGCTCAAAGTTTGGGAACCACTGTGCGCTACAGACGCTGCTCAGTCGCTGCCAGCGTGCCTGCGTCGCTGTCGCCAAATACGCCGTTGTTTTGTGCTATACGATACCGTAGGCCCCTGCTATTTAGTTACTACAGAAGTTTTGCCAAGTCAAGTTGTCGGCATCGTCGTCGGCGTCGTCGTCGTCTTCGTGAGTCGTAAGTTCGTGTTCGTGTATATTTTAGCAACAGCAACAACAGAGAGTGCGAATGCTGCGTCGATCGCTAAGCTCTTAAGAAGAAGAAGAAGAAGAACAGCAACAACAGCAACAAGTACCAACAACAGTTAAAAAGTGCGCGCGTTTAATCCTCGCAAAGTGAATTTGTTTGGTTTTGTTGTTGTTCCAAGTGTGTGTACGTGTGTGTGTGTGTGTGCATTGCAGCTGAAGGCGTTTCCAGTAAACAACGTGAGTTAATAATTTTTATGGCCCAAGCTATTAATTAACCTTATCAAATTAGCTCGCAAATTGCGAACGCCAAGTTCAGAGTTGAGTTGAGTTTCGTTTTCTATGGCGCGCGCTTTATGACAGTTCTTAACCCCAGTGTGAAATCCGAAATGCAAAGTGTGCTATGTACAAAACTGTTATACGCACACGCATTTGACCAAACGACCTTCGGTTCATTAAATATTTAAATCCAAGTGCGATAAGCACTTTTTAGGAAATTAAGTAATATATTTATGGGTCTTCGATTGAAGGTATGAAAAGATATAACAATATTCGAGTTAATTATGCTCGAATAAGATATGATAATACCTCAAAATATACACAAAATAGTATGCGCTTCAAATTCTGATAGTTGAATAGTTAAATGTGTATCTGATGAGTGTGTGTTGTGTGTGTGTGATTTTAATTCGTTTTAAATTATACTATACGAGAGTTATTCGAGTCAGCATTTGGTCATAGTTCAATTAATTGTTTAATGACCGGATGCATGGAGGGCGCTTGGCATGCAAATGAAGTTCGCCCAGGTTTGCCTTTGGTCTTTTTCATTTATTTTTTATTTATTAGAAATTTTCTATAATTTTTTTTGAAAGTATTTGGACATGTTTAATTTCACCTGTCACTCAAGTCAATCAAAAAACTTTCAATTAATTTATTACAACAATATTTTGCGCATATTAATTATACGCACTGTTCACTACACGCGTCGACAAGAAAACCATTGCGATTGTCTACGTATTATTATTATTTATTATTCTGCCTTTGTTTACGCTGGCAACACGACGACATGCCACAAATTTTGATAAGACAAACGTTTGAGTTTTAATAGACCTAAACTAAACGAAACTAAGTCTATTAGTAAGATTGTCTGTGAGTAACAATGGCTCTTAATTTTATTTAGCACAAACCAAAAGATGACAGATAAACATCGCATATTTGTTGGTCCACATTTGTTCAAAATTAGAAGAAAGCAGCTGCTTAAGATTTTGATTAAAATATAAATAAATTAAAATTTAAATTTAAATAAAATTATTGTCCTCCGAAAATAATTATTATTGCACAAAATTTTTAATATTTAAATGCCTTCTATTTTTCAAAATAATATTTCAAATAAGAGTTATAAAAAATAGGATTATTTTCCAAAAAAAACTATTAGGGGTGCAACAGAAATCGCTTTCACTTGAATTTCACTTCAATTTCATTTCGCTGTGCCTAGTCCTAGTCCGATTTAGATTTTCGAAGTCAGGGTTAGCGTTGCCACATTCTTTAGTCAGAATTCGAAGTGAGGTATTTAAAAAAAATATATGGAACCACCTCAGTTTTCTTTAAATAAAGCATTAAAAAAATAAGTATTTTGGGGTAAATCAAGTTTTACTGAAAAAAACCTTTAACTTATTGTGCAATTTGTGAAAACATTATACACGAAGAGTTGCCAGACTAATGGCATACAATTTTCTCGCGCCAGTTACTTTTAAATTTTTTTTAGCTGAACAAAATCAATTATTACATACATATATAAATTAAATTATGTTAATTAAATAAGAAAAAAATTAAAAGCTTATTGCTCTGCAATGATAAACTGGAAAAAGTTGCTAATCAATCCCTTGGGTAATTTAATATGATAAGGTTGGTGAAATTAAATCTCTCGAAGTTCTGTGGCACCTCGAAAATTTCCTTGCGGAGTTGTTTTCTGCGGAATTCTATTTCGCTTGCGATTTTTATGGCATCCCTGTATATTTAAGTGGAAATCGGTTTGGCTCTGACAAAATGTATTTACCCTATCTGAAAACTAGTTAAACTCAAGCAATTGGAATCAATAGCCGTCTTTACTTATTGATAAATATCAACGAAAGTAAGCAAAGACATAAAATATTCAGATTAAGCCCAAAAAAGTAAAGCAGTTGTGAAAATTCCCAGGCAAAATCGTTAAAGTTCGAATGGTGACTCAATATCGTGTCAATACTCAGCCTTTAAGAGCAATACTTTCCTATAAATCAACGGTCAATGGCACTTGAATAAGAAAATATTGAAGAACTTTAAGCCAGTGGCATTTTAACTGTCGTCGATTGTTGTGGCGTCATTGTTGTGGTTTCTGGTTACCTGAGGCTTAAAGTTGCCTCCGATTTCAGTTGGCGAGTGGAGTGGAAGAGAAGGGGAAGTTACAAGTGTCGCTTTAATTACCTGCGAGTCACATTAATTGGGCGTGAAGCATGAATGAGTGATTAAGTTGCATGCCGCACTCAATTATAGCGGAATTCTCAATTGCCTTTGTTCCCCAATGTTGTATCCATATCGTATCGTTTTGACCATTTTTGTAGCGCCCACACTTGACGTTATGGCCCAAACACGACAGCTATTATTTCATTATGATAATTTGCAATCGTTTATTATGTCTATCTATAAGTAGTTACTTCTTATTGTTGTTGTTTTTATTGTCGTTGCCACTCAGCTGACGGCTGACGTTTATTGTTGTTCGTTTTTGGCCTTTTTCTTTATTTTTGTTTCCAGTTTTTGTTTTCAATTTTTGCTGCCAAAAATCTGAAAAGTCGCATAAAATACATGAGCATTTTGGCATATGATTCAGAGAACCCGCAGCAATAAATAAGTTGTTTTTGTCTTTTTATTTTTATTTGTACGAGTATTTGTATTTTAATTTCAAGTTGAAAGCATAACAAATTTTGAAATGCAATTAGCAATCATTTGTTATCTATTGACCAAACCATTATTCAAATTCAAAGTGCTGGGCGTTGCCCAAAACGCCCATTTTAATTTTTTTCGAATTACTTTGTATATTTTCAAATTAGTTTTCAATTTCTGACATGTGTTATGTGATTTTGTATACTCTAAAGTTGTGATTTAAATCGAGACAATGAATTGGGTTTAATATCGAATTCTAAAAGTCGACAAAAAATCGATTGAATGTCGATATATCTCCAAATAATACAAATATATAACTTTTTTGACTCAATTACTTAAAGATTTAATTAAATATGAATATAAATGTAAGTTTATAGGCAAGCAGAGTGTCTGCTTGTCGAGCACACTCAGTTCCAAGTTGATTTATATTTATTTTCTATGCGAAAAGAAACACCAGGCAAATGCCAAATGCTTGATTAAATATTGATAAAAGTACAAAATTCAGCGAACTGGACAAACACACTCATACACACACACTCGCACACACACACTCACACATTAATATACCTATATGTTGTATAATCGCATGTAGAACGTATGTTTGTTGTTTCTGCATGTCAGATAAGTTAACATTTTGATTTTAGACTTTTATCAAGTATTTTATTTATACTTTTATACTCTCCGCCTTTTTGTTTTTGGTAATAATTTTTTTTATTTATGTGAATGATTTCATAGCTGAAATCTAAAAAAAAAAATTAACATTTAAAATCAAAAAAGAAACTCGAAAAAGTTGCACTCGTAATTACCGTTCAGCCAAAAAAAAAAAAGAAAGCAAAATAACATACAAATAAAATTCTATACCTGATAAACGAGTGTTAATTGTGTTTATAAGCTCTCTCTCTCTCTCTCTCTCTCTATCAACACTTCCAGCTGATGTTGATGAAATTGAAAGCTGCTTCCAGCTGTCAATAAGTTGGCAAAATGCCAAAACCTTCTATTCGCGTGTACCAGGTGCTCAGCAAAACAGCTGGCCTCTCACTGCCAATAGAATTCGAATAGAACTTAACACTTTTAATTGCACAAAGAAACTTGAATACCCTAACATGATGGTTCTTTTAGAATTCAAATAAAATTTGTTGCGCATTGATTAGCAACTTTGTTTAACGTAGTCTTGATATGTAGAGAAAATCGGAATTAAAAATATGAATTTCAACCTTTATTGATTTTTAGCAATTCTTATATGCATATATATTTTTTTAAATTTAATATTTTTATTTTTAAACAATTTGAACTGCTGATTAAGTATAATTAGTAAATAATTTATATAGCAATGATATTCATATAATTTGAATAGTTTAAGACTTTTTTGTTGATTTTTCCTATGTTAATTTTTACTAAAGGTATCTTATTTTTTTTATTTTATATTATAATTAATTGAACTGGAATTTGAGGTTAATTTTGATTCAGTTTATAGATTTTTCTTATATTTATTTTATCTTGTTATTTTTATTTTATATAAAACTCATCGAACTTTGATTCTAAATTAATTTTAATTCAGTTTATAGAAAAGGAGATAAAAAATTCATTTTTGGTCTTTAATTGTAAAGAGATATTTCTGACTTTTGGAAACTTATCAAAACAATCTTAAAATTATTATTTAAATTATCTATCTGAATATTTATTTATTTATGAATATTAAATATGCTTAGCATGAAATCATTCTCTTAGTTGTTGTACCCCTTTTTGTAGGTAGTGTATGCTAAAAAGACAAGCTTTCCATTGGCGAATTGATTTGAGGTACCAGGAAATCGAACTCATTCAGAGCGGCAGAACAAAGAGAGGCAGAAATATGGTAGAGAGTGAGAGAGAGAGAGATGGCAGAGCGAGCGACAATAATTAGCTTTTGTTGAGCACAACAAAACCGCAACAACAAAACGTTAGAACAACAACAACAACAATAGACAGTTAACAACTTTGGCAAAACTTATCGTCGCAGTTTCCACTTTTGTTATTGTTGTTGTTATTATTGTTGTTACTGTTGTTGTTGTTGTTGTTGTCGGCTCGCTGTCTGTGTTTGTCTGTGTAGAGGCTGCTGCTGTCGTTGTCGGGTTGCCAGGTGACAAACACTGTTGTTGCTGTTGTTGCTGTTGTTGTCGGTTGTTGTTGATGTTGTTGGTTGTTCGTTGACGCATTGGCTGAAGCTTGCCGAAGCTTCAGTTGCCATTAGAACTTCGACTTTGACGTTGTGTCGATCGCGAGCGCGTTCCGTAAACGAAAATACTTACCAAAAAGCAATTACACTGCGCTACACAAAATAGTATTCGTTGTTAGTTCTTTAGAACATTTCAATGCTATAAATAGCGCAAGTCAAGTGCGTGTGTGTGTGAGTTTTGTTTTGTTTGTAACTGTAAAAACTTAGAATCAATGCCTGACGCAATGGGCCAAAGTTTTCTTTGCTAATGTGTTTGTTTATTTTTGCATACTAAGCGGAAAGCGGAAAGGCAGAGGGGGAGGGGTAAATAGAGGGGTGGCAGGGGTACCTGAGGTCATGGTCTAAGGTGGCAAATTTCACAAACTGCAATTAGGTGGCAAATTATTAACAGTTTTGTGCCAAGGTCCGGGAAATGGGCATAGATTGATAAATTTGGCGCTGAGATCATTATTCGATTTTTAAGACACTTGAAAAAGAATATGATAAGACAAGCGAATGGGATAGACTAAATGGACAGAGACAAATGTATCTGGTCACACAGTGCACAGTCCGTTGACCGACAGCTGCCCCTTTTGGGCGCCGTCTCTCTCTCTCTCTCTGTCTTACCCTCTCTTTCTCATATTGTTTGGGATTTTGGGATTTGGGATTCAGAGATTTAATTGTAGATTCACATTCAGTTGGCGCACGTACGCGATGCATTGAAGAACGCGACAGAAGACTGTAGACTGTAGACTGCAGACCGAAGACTGCAGAAACGTGGCCTTTGATCAAAACCGACAAAATTTCCAATTAATTGAGTACTAAATGCGCCGCTTTAGTTCTTAGTTGCGATTTCTTTTCTTTTTTATGTTGTTTTTTACATTTTTTTGTAAAATGCTTTTGTAAATTGCCGCCTTACGTTGACCTCTCTGGCTAGCGCAAAGCAGCGCTGCTTGCGTTGACGCTGGCGTTGCTGTTGTCGTGACGTCAGCGTCAACAGCGACAGCGACTTCGGCGTCGACGTCGCTGTTTGTGGGTGGCGGCAGAATTGAGAGCGCGCGAGCCATAAATTAATATACTAAATAATTTGTTTGTATTACAACTGTGTGTGTGTGTGATGTGTAAAATATAAATACAGAGAGTATGCAAGAGAGGGAGAGAGAGAGCGGGAGAGAGAGGGAGTGCGAGCATGCAGCATGTTGCCCAAATAAATTGCGTATACGTAAACAGTAAGGCAACAACAACAACAACAACAACGACTACAGCACCAAAAGTGTAGGCAAATGAAGCACCAACAACAACTTAAAAATCTATGCTAATTAGCAACAAACAGAAATAACAAAGCAACAGATACAACAACAACAACAACAATAAACAGCAAAAAGAGCCAAAAGAGAATACACAAGTCAATTGGCAATTGAGACTTTTGAAAGCCCCTGCATCAGCTGGGAACAAATTCAAGTGTAAAGTGAATTTGGCAAGAGATATTATAGAAAACAGAAGATATTATAGAAATCTCGATGTACGATATAACTAGAGAATCTTATTAAATATGGTATGCCGCGATAATCACGCCAAAATTAGAAAACAACTCTATAATTGTGAAAATTCTATAGTTTCTGTGTTGAACTTTGTGAATAGTTAAAAAATTAAAATTTTAAAAAATTTTTATATTAAATGAACAATCGATTAATCACTTGATTAATTTGAAGCATACATTCTATATTTCAACCTTCTTCAAAAGATACTTTTTAAGATAAACTTTTGCATAACAAACAACTCCGTTTTAAACTTGTGCTTCTCCATCATAAACGTATCTTTTAAAAGTATTCTCCATAACAAAACTCCTACCAAGTTCTTTCTAAAAGTTTATATTTCAAACTAAATACAATTTTATAGAACAGAGCAAAAACAACAGCAATTCACGATCATTTACACTCCGCTCGTCTCCAATTAAATGCGAATAAATATAATTTCTGATAACATAAAATCAATTTATATTCTAAGAAAAACCCCATATTAGCATTTGCATAATGTGCAGTGATTGTTCGATATTTTGATATCGTAGTCGTTGTTCAATTTCTGATCAATTTTCGCCCCTAATTTTAACACAGAAAATGAATTTCAATTTTTCGAGAAAACAAATATAGAACCAATTGGGAAACCTTATCAGCATTTACAATGCGATTGTACATGGAGAAAAGATAACTTGAAAGGTTAAGCAGAAAACGAAATGCATATCAATTGCAATTAGTTGTTGTTGTTGTTGTTGTCATTATTGTTGTTCTTGTTGTTGTTGTTACTGATATTGAGTGTGAGTTGCGTAATAACAGAAAATGAAATGAGTAAATTTAGTTCTGAGACTCTTGCTAGACATTTAATGATAGTACTTAAGAGCTGAAGGCTATTCCAAAAAGCCACAAAGACAACGGATGCGAATCCAAATGAAATAAACTCAGGAGGGAGATAGCAAAGGGTGAGAAGGTGTTAAGTTCGTTTAATGTCTGTCTGTCTGTCTGACGGAGGCTGAAAATTGCCCGTTTTAATGGGTTTTTAATTAGGTAGCAAATGCTAAGTTTACACTTTTTGCTTTGCAGTTCATCTGCGAATTTCTAGAACTCTTGTTAATTCAACTGTGAATTCTCTTTGCACATGCACTTGCCATAGTCTGTGCCACTGTGCCACACTGTGTTGCATAATTTCAATTCCCTTGCATCACGTGCACACTTCACACATTATTCCCCTGTTCCCCGCTCCCGTGTCTCCCTCCCTGGCACCTGATCGGGAGTCACAGTTCTATTTGTGCCACAAAAATGATCATCATCATCATCATGTTACAGCAGCAGAAGAAAGAAGTGGGAAATTAAAGAAAGCAAAAGGAAATTGAAGTCTATTAAGTACCTTTAAAAATAAAGCAAATTCTACTAACCGCATGGCCCAGTAGAAGCCATCTTACATACAGATACAGATATAGATACATACATTTATCTATATACAATACTATATCTTGTACTGGCCGGCACACTTTGTCAGTCGAAAACCGCTTCAATTTCAACTCGTAAAAATTATTCAAGTGTACACACACACACACACAGTCAGACAGACAACGCTAAAAACAAAACAAAACAAAAAAAACCAACAAAATCAAAAACAAATCGAAAGAAATTACGCACGAAAAATATCTTGAAAATGCCATAAGTTGTACATAGATACACACACACACACACACATACACTTGCATATGGGAAGCAGACAGTGCGCTGTGTATATATATTTCCGTGTTCTGTGTGTGTCTGTGTGTGTGTGTGTGTAATTTAAATGCGCTGTAAGCAATTTGTTTGGCCATATTGAGAGGGCTACAGTGAAAGGTCAGAGTGGGGGCGGGTGGAGGTCAGATTGGAAATAGGGAGGGGGAAAGGGGTGTGGAGTGAGTAGTTGTTGGATGAAGGTAGCTAAATTGATGCAACAAATAAACATAAATTGATTTTCAAACTAAACAAATTTACTGAATGAAGTTCAAAAGTTTGAAAACAACATTTGCATCAAGTTGAAATATTTACTACATTTTTCAGACAGTAATTTTTCAAATATTAAAAACCTCAAATAATTTCTATGTCATTTAAAATTTTACAACTTACAAATCAAAGCTTAGATTAGCAATTTTATTAAGAGCAAACTTTAAATAAAATGTTTAACACCATAAAAAATATTTCAAATAAATTTCCACATTTCAATTTTAACAAATTTTTAAGAAATAGTTTTGCTTTAATAAAACATTTAAATTTATTATTTCAAACATGTTTTGAGCATTCCTTTTGAAAAATTCTTTGAAAATAAGTAGAAATATTTTTGGAACTTGCACAAATTTATTTGTTTGTTGAAAAGTTCAAACAGCTCAAAAACGTTGAGTTCTTCATTTTGGCTGGCATATTCATTGAATAAATAAAAAGCATTAAATGTGCTCTCCCATCTCAGAATGAACTTGCTGGCAATAATTTAGCTCAAGCTGAAACGTAGCCAAAAAAGATATGTATATATAAATTTAAAGATGACATTATTTGCAGCGCAAAAACATTTGTTCTAAACAACTCAGTTTTCAGTTCTTGTTTATAACCCACAGTCAGATTTTAATTATAGGATTTTCTCTCTTTTAATTCTGCAACAAATATTGTTTGAATTGGTCTTGATTTTGATTTTGGCTTTGTTTAGTTTATTTTTTATTTATTTATCTGATTTACGTATGAACAACTTTGTCGAGTTGAGACAACGACAACAGCTCTGCATATAGTACTCTGTAGTTTGTTTGCTTTGCACTTTAAACACACACTCCTCCCACTACACTGCCTCCCACTTCCACTTCCACTTCTCCCTCTCCTGCTACAACTTGAAGAACTCCCACTAGTTGTGGCAACTGTTGCTCTCAGTTCAATTTGTACAGACACTGTGTATTTTTAAAATGATCATCAGACGAGCCTCATTATGAATCCTCTCTCTCTCCGTCTCCCTCTCCGTCTACCTCTCCTTCCAATTTTACATGTTGTTGTGGGCATTTATCTTAGTTTTTCTTTCGTTTTCCTTTCTTTTTTTTACTTTTCTTCTCGTATGGGGGCCCGCTTGGCAGCTGGGAACAGCCCATGGGCCATTCCTTGATCGCCAGTTGAAGAAAACGGGAGCGCGAGCGCACCGCAAAAAACAAAAACTCGGTATATTGTCAGATACAAATCTAGCTAGAAAATGACGAAATGGCGAACAACAACAAAATCTGGCGCGTTGAGAGCGAAAGCTGAAAACTAAAACGTAGAATTCTTGAAATTTCTTCTGTTTTTTTTTTGTGGCGAACAATTACGTGAGATATATATTTATATATATATAGGGTATTTTTATATATATCAAAATTTTGTGCACCGTCCGACGCGTGTCAAAACTTATGCCGGGCAAATGTTCTGTTGTCGACGTCGCAGTCGCAGTCGCTGTTGACGTTGACGCTGCTTGAAATGCCGGTTGGGCGTTTGGTTAATCGGCTGACGGCGCCGCATGGTTCAGTTATTCGGTTTTAGTTGTGTTTCTGCCAGCGACACGAGTGACACAGAGAGAGAAAAATCCCACAAAAAATATACACAACAGCAATATACAAAAAAAAATACGACGACGACAATAAACGAGCAAAAAGTAAACGAATAGAGGCAATTTTTAGATTTAGCTGATTGAAGGCGGCGAACGCGGCGTATGCGTAATAAGCGGACACAGACACAGAATTGCAACAAGCAGGCAAACAACAAACTCAACAAACTCACACACGCACACAAATAAGAAATACTTATTGTAGAAACGAAAGCTAACTAGTTATATAAAGACTTAAAGTGTTCGTTGTGGTTTTAGTAAACAGTTTAGCAGGCTTAAACGCGAACTAGACGATGCCAAATAATCGTAATCGGAATCGCAATCGTAATCGTAATAAGCGCAACAAAAATCAAAACGCAAATCAAAATAAACAGCCAACGACAGAGGAGGAGAAACAGGCGGAACAAGAGCAGCAACAGCAGCAGCAGGAGGAGGCAACGACAACAGCAACAACATCATCATCATCATTATCATCAGCAACAACAACATTAAAGGCAGCTGACGATCATCATAATGATAATAATGCAAATTCTGGCAACATTTCAAATGGGTCATCAACAGCCAGCGACAGCATCACAGTTGCTGATGGGGCTCCGGCTGGCATAGCGATCACCAGCGACAACAGCAACAGCAACACGGCGTCAGTGAATCAGCCAGAAGATCAGCCAAGAGATCTTGCTGAAGATCAGCCAGTGAGTCAGCCAAAGAATACGATAGTTGATCAACTGATAAATCAATCTATAAAAACATCAGCTGATTACACTAAAGAGCAGCCTGAACATCGTGGTGAGGATCGCGCTGAAGATCAGTTGGAAGAGCAGCTGAAAGCAGAGCAACCAAAGCGATCTGAAGATCAACTGGCGGAGCTGTCCAAAGATCACTTAGTTGATCAAGTTAAAGACAAGCCTGAAAATCTTACCAAAGATCAGTTAACTCACTCTGAGGATCAGCTGCCGAAACAGCCAAAGGAGCCTGTAGTTCACTTGGTGCCTGTAAGAGTTGAGAAGGAAGCAAGATCTTCAAGTCAACTACAAGATCAGTCAAAAGCTCTTTCTGAGGATCGGTCGGAACAGCAGCCAACAGTTCACATAGTTCCAGTGATTGTTGAAAAGAACGAAGGGGCAGAAGATCAGCTGATCGTGCAGCCTAAAAATCATTTAACTGATCACTCTGAGGATCAGCAGCCCACCGTTCACATAGTGCCCGTGTTTGTTCAGAAGGACGAAAGCTGTATCAATCGAAGTGAAGATCAATCTATAGATCAGTCAGAGAGTCAGCTTAAAGATAAACCAAAGGCAGCAGTACGTTTGATACCCGTAACTTTAGAGAAGAAGGAAATCTACTTAAAGGAAGTTCACCAGCAAGAAAGCAACACAATGGGCGCCAAGAATTCGAAGCAACAACAATCAGAGTTGCCACAGCAACAACAGCAGCAACCAGAGTTGCCACAGCAGCCGCAGCAGAAGGCGCCAGGCAGTCCGCGTCAAGCGAAGGTCATAGTGCATCGCTTAGTGCGTGAGGAAGGCGATCAAATAGATGGACAACAGCAGCAACAGATTGTAGCCCCTCTGCAATCCCCGGCACCGCAGCAACATGCGCCAAATCAGCCGCTGCAACGCAGCACCAAGGTGATAATACATCAGATACGCGTGGAGACGGATGAGGAGGAACGCGCGCGGAAAGGTAAGCCCACAATTGAGGAGATCAGCAGCACAACGACAACATCAGCAGCAACACACAGCAACAGCAGCAACAGCGGCACATTATCACCTCCGCCACGTTATCTCGTTGAATCTCCATCGCCGAAGAACGCCTCGAGTGTCGCACAGTTCGGGAAATTCGCGCGAGATGTGCAGATTCAGGAGTTGGAGCTGACCAGCGATTGCAGCTCCGGGGAGTTCAATTTGAATGGCATGCAATCGCCGGTGGTTTGCGAGGCGGATTCGGAGACGGAGGCCACCACGCCCGTGGCTGTGAAGGCGTTCTCGCCAGAGTTGCCGTCCAGCAGCCGTGCGGAGCAACAGGAGCAGCTGCGTCAGAAGCGCGCCCAGAAACGGAATGCACTTGAATCGCACTTTCTGCCGCAGCTGCTCAGTCCGCGCTATCTGGACAGCATTCTGGAGGAGAATAGCGAAGCAACTGCGGGCAGTGATCAGGCCTTGAGTCGCAGCAACTCCACCGCCAGCACTGATCCTGCCAAGACTCGTCCCGTTGTCCCGCCAAAGGCAAATGAATCCTTTCCGCGTAGTCAACTTGATTTTAGTCGCCGGCACAAGCGTCGCGAGGAGCCGGTAGCTCTCATGCTGGAAACAAAGCTGCTGGATCAGCCCAGTGATCTGGAGAGCTGCACCCGACTCCAGAGCACGCTTTCCCCTCAATCCGAGGACGCCGAGCTCGTCTATCTCAGCTCCTCGGCCTCAAGCAGCGTCTCCGATCTCATGGAACTCGAATTGGAACAGGCTGCCGCTCTGGCTGAACGTGCTCTCATCGATCTTGATACGGATGCCAGCAAACTGATCAATCGACCCGACGACGACCTCAGCAGCACAACGACAACTGAACCCGTCAGCTCCTCCAACGAAACGGAAACTGAGGGAGAGTGCGAGGTTCGTAGTGCTCAACTCGTACTAACCAACTAACCAAAGGGGGGAAATGGACTAGGAGTTGATTGAGGGAATGGTAAAGAGGCTATCATTGAGTAGAATTAAGGATAATTTCCGATATATTGTTGAATTATCATAGTTTGAAAATTTGCTTACAAAAATGACGATCGATTGATCAACGATTATTACTTAAGGGATAAATTGAAAATATCAATCAAATTATTTAACATGTCTTAATTAGTTTGCTAATCAACATTACAATTGCAAAATATACTTAGATTGTTAGAACAGTGTAAATTTTAGCGTTTAAATTTAATCATTGATCGCACATTGTGCTTTATGCTTTGCTGATACTCAATAATTACTAGCTGACGTTTGCACTGATAAAACCCAAAACATTGATAAGTTAGTTATCTTAAAATACACTTTTATATAACTTTTTAATTGTTTTTTTTTTACATTTTTGTGAAAGATAAGCATACAATATAGACAGTGTATATATATATCGATAGGCCGAGGGACATAACAAATGGGGTCAGTTTGCAAATGGTTTCTCTGGAAAGCGCCATAAACGTGATCTAGGCCATGTTTATGCTTAGCACGCACTAGAAAAGAAAATGGCTAGCAATTTAATTGAGTAACAACAATAACAAACAGATAAACCACTTGAGAAATGCAAAAAAAGAAAACAAACAACAAATACCTATTGCAGGTCGAAACGGAAGTGGACACGGAAACGGAGGCGACCATTCAATCGAGTCGGGAGAGCACACCTGTTAATGCTCATCCAAGCCACGAAGAGGCATCGCCGAGCAGTTCGCTGTCATCGCTCCTAAGTGCCGCAACGCCAACAGCGACGCCAACGCCGACGCCAGCAGCGACGCCAACAGCGACGCCAACGCCAGCTGAGGCGCCGCCCACGCGAGCGTTTAGTGAGCGTGAAAGAGAGACAACTTTGGATGAGGTGCCGATAATGTTGGCCAACGAATTTGGCTCGAACAAATTGGCCAACAGTCGAAGTGCAGCGCCGTCGCTGTCGGTAACGCGCGAGGAATTTGTACGCAATATGGAAAAAGTGCGCGAATTGATCGAAATGACGCGACGCGAAGAAAACGCGATCGAAGAAAACGCGAACGCAAATGGAAACGGAAACGGCAACGGAAATGAAAATCGTAACGAATTGCGCTGTAGGTTAACACCCACGCCCTCGCCCTCGCCACCGCCTGTGCCACCACCACCCAGCAGCATGCACCATCCCAACCACACAACCACCTCAGCCACTGCAACCACTGAAATGCATCCCATTCTAAGTCTTTCCCTGCTCAAGCGCCAGGAATCAAATGATTCGCATTGCTCAGACAGCACACAGCACAGTCAATGCACTGCCATTCATATGGCCTCACCACCACCCACTAGCCAACCACCCACAAACCAACCACCCACGCCCCCGCTACGCCAGCAGCAACCACAACTACACAACAGCAACCACTGCAACAACAACCCACACAATTGGAGCTTAGTGCAATTTCACAATTTTCAGGCGAAACGGATGCGGAAAGCATCAAGAAACTGCGTTTGCTATGCACGGAAACCTTGGCCTCGATGCCTTATGGCGAACAGATGCTTGAGGAGCTCGCTACTGTGGCACAAAACATAACAGAGCAACAGCAGCAGCAACAACAGCAACAGCAGCAACAACACGCGAGCAACATGCCTTATCCATTGCCACATTTGCCGCACATCAGCGAGCTGCAACTTTCGTTGGGAGCAGCTAAAGAAGATGCCTGGTTAGGTTTGCCCACCCAGGCAGATCCCAAGTTGCTGGTCTGCCTCTCGCCTGGACAACGCGCGCTGGTTGAGCAGCAGTCACAGCAGCAGCAACACCAACAGCAGCAACATCAACCCGATCAGCTGCTGGATGCGCATGAAAAGTTCCTGCAACGTCGCGGTTACCATGAGTTGACTGTAGAACAAGTGCGCGCCTTGGACAGCGAGCAACTGAAACTGGAACAGGAGCAGATATTGAAAACGGCAGCGAAAATGCGCGAATTGCGCAAGAGTTTGACGCCCACATCGCCACCACCGCCAACAGTAGAAGCAACAGCAGCAACAACAGCGCAAGCACCGCAGCAATTGTCGTCGCCGGTGCCGCCGCCGGTGCCAGTGAAGAGCGCAGAGACCGCGGCCAAGGCAAAGAGCCAGGCAGATGACGCAAGAGAGCGAGGCAACAGCAACTATCAAAAGGTGATCACATCGACGGCGACATCATCATTTGAAAATAAACCAAGACAAGCAGCAGCAGCAGCTGATTCACAGCAGCAATCGTCCGAGCAGTTGCCTCACTCATTTGACCAGCGCACGTCCAGGCGGACAGAGCAACAGCAGCAACAGCAACACAGCAGCTACACGAGCAACATTAGCCACATGAGCAGCAACAATACTACCAACACCAGCAACAACATCTCCAGCAACAACTCCAAATTTCCAGCCAGCATGGAGAGTGAACTGGCGCGCCTTTTTCCCAGCATTGCCCAGCAGGGTGACATCTTTGATGAGGAGCGCAAACGCTTCTCCAACATCGAGCAGAGCGGCCAACAGAAACCAGTGCAGAGCAAACGTTACTCCAACATCGAGACGAGCTCGTTTGAGTCGAAGAAGCGCACAGAAAATGGCCAAGTTGTCTATGATTACAGCAACAGCAGCAGGGAGCAGCAGGAGGAGGGTGAGAAGCCAACAAACGGTGGCAAGTTTCCACTCAAAGCACAAGAAGAAGCACAGCCCAAGGTGCATCACATAAATGTGAGAAGCAAAGTCGAGGATGAGGTAGATGATTGTGCACCGCCAGTGCCACCGCCGCCGGCAACAAATATTATGTCAGCAACCAAATTAAATGGCAAAGCAAACACTTTCATTGATGACGCACAACAGCAACAGCAACACATCACTGAGAGCAGCAGCAGCAACAATAGAGAAGAGCAACAACAGATAAACTCAACTGTTGCCAGCTCCAAGGTGAACAACGTCGGCAGCACTTATGAGGAATTTCGGCAACGTGCCAAGGCAGCAATCGAAGCAATTGCTCAGCCCAACAACAACAACCACAGCATCATTGGCAGCAGCAACAGCATCGCGCAACCTTTGGATAATGAAAAGCTGTTCAAGGACTTTGATGCCTTGTCCCAACAACTCAATGCCGAGCTGCAAACGAGTCGCGATAAACGCGAGCAACGCGATAAGTCCGCCTCCCTCTACGATCTCAGTCGCCTGAGCAACAGCAGCAACAACATGGCCATTCATGGCCAGCAGCAATTGGAGCAACTGAAGCGGCAACGTCATGCGCACATGCAGGAATTGGAACAGGAAATCGAGCGCTCGGCAAAGTCGCGACAGGAGCGTTTATCCTCAGTGCCGCGGAGTACAGAGATTCCCATAGATCTAGCTCCCGATTATGCTGCGCGATCCCGTCGCGCGGAGTCGCTGTGCAATCTGAATGAGCCACTGCGTCCACACAGCTCGGCGGAGCATTATCGGGCTGCACCACAGGACGACTGGTCGCGGTATGCCAACGACTTGGGCTACTCGGAGAACATAGCGCGTCCCTTTGCCCGCGAGGTGGAGATTTGCTATCAGCGTCAGGGACAAGGACACGGACACGGACAGCGGCAACCGCACGCGATACGTGCACCACGTCTGTCCGTTAGCACCAACGATTTGTCCAGCAGCAGCTACGATAGCTACAATGCCTACGGTGGTGCACGGAGGCATGCCCCCATGTTGCCACAGGCACCGCAGCAACAGAGGCCGCATTACGCCAGCTGCTATTCGATGATCGAGCGGGACCCCAATCCCACGTACATCAGCACCACCTCCAGGCGTGGTGTGTCCCCGGCACCACCACAGATGACACAGATACCACAGGCGCCACTCCAACCACCTGCCTACGACAGGCAGCAGCGGCGCGCGTCCTTGCCACGCGAGTTGCACGAACAGCAGCTGAAGTATATACTCAGCAAGGAGGAGGAACTGAAGCTGGAGTTCGAGCGACTGCAGCATGAGCGGCGACGGCTCATGGACGAGATGCAGAGGGCGCCGACGGTGCTGCAGGCGCCACCGCCCCGACGGGAGAGCTACCGACCGGCGCCCAAGTTGCCGACGCTGAGCGAGGACGAGGTGTTCCGCCAGCAGATGGCCGAGGAGTGGATGAACAAGGTGGCGGAGCGGGAGGAGCGGCGTCAGCACAAGATCATCAAGATCTCCAAGATCGAGGATGAGCAGCAACATGTCACCGAGGAGCAGGCGAACATCAGCGATGAGTTCCTCAATCGGGTGAAGGAGCGACGTCACAAGCTCGCTATGCCAGCGGACAGTGATTGGGAAAGTGGCGCGGAGTCCCAGCCGATGCATCCCAAGGCGACGGGCAGCGAGTCCGACGTGGAGGCGCCTCCGGTGCGTGTCCTGGAGGGTCAGGCGGAGGCCAATCTGCGTGAGCTGCCGCGGCACCTGAGGGAATTCGCCAAGTTCTCCACTTGCGAGCAGCTGGAGGGCGGACAGGGTCAAGTGGAGCGTCACGAGGAGCAGGAGCGCAGCGAGATGGCAACCGACAATTCGCATAGCAGTGCCAGCAAGAAGTCGACGATTGTGAAGACGTACAAGGTGTCCAGGCTGCCGCCTTCTGTCCAGGGTGAGTGTGCCACGGACAAACCGATGGTCGCTGCTAATCGTTATCGTTATCGATCGAATACCGCGAAACTCGTTAGCCATAATGTTCAACTAGGCAACGCTTCTGTAACTAGCTCCCGCCGCTCCCAATCGCCTGACACTGGTTGTGGTTCCGCTTCCAAAGGTTCCTCCTCTCTCTCCCACTCCCACTCCTCTTCCCCATCCTCTTCTCCAGCACCTCGCACTTCCCATAGCACCCCAACAGCATCCACTGTGCAAACCGATAGCAACAATAATACAACTGATTCATCCAACTCCACCTCCAATTCAACAGCTGGCAGCATTCTGAGCACTGCTCTCCTACTCGGCTTGTCCGTGCTGACGGCCTGGCAAAAGCTCAGCTAAACTCCTTTCCATGTACTCCAAGAAGAATCCTTTCCAGTTTTTATAGAATTGTCAAGGAAATTGTTAAATCTATTTAGTTTCACACCAAATTTTCTATAGCATACTTTTTGGTGCTTCTTTTCTTTAAATTTCTTTTAAAGTCTGAAAAATAAAATAAGATTCTTAAGAAATGCAAACTTTAACAAAAATATTTATTTTTTATTTACTTTCAAGTTAAATAGTTTAGAGTTCGCATTTTGGAATCATTTCTATAGCATGCAATTCGGTGGCATCTAAGAACTAGCCTAAAAGTATGCTCTGAAAAATGATTTGGATATTTTTAGACAATTTTAAATAAAATCTGGAAAGTAATTTAATTTCTCGCAGTATATTTTCAACTCACTGGTGAAGGGTCAAACCACACATCTGTTCATCTTAATAGCAGCACATCAATATAAATATATATATTTTTCATAAATGTGTTTGTTGTTGTAGCGACTCTCTCTCTCCCATACTCTTTGTCTATTTGTGTCTCTCTCTGTGTGTGTCTCTCTCTTTTTTGTATATCAAAATTTCTCTCTATCGCCGCCCCTCACACAGACGACAACAATGAAAACACCAACAACAGCAACATTGACAACAAGAGCTACAGTAACAACAACAACAACAGCAATACAACAACATCAACAACATCTACATCAACAACAAAAAGTTGTCATGTTAAACACGAGTCCAACTCCAATACGAGAGCAACTCCAACAACGTCGCCATCGTCGCCTTCGCCATCGTCGTCTTCGCCATTTTTGGGCAATTTGCATAGAAATTTCGATGAGCTCTTTGCCCATTCGCCTTTCCGTTCGAAAATCGTTGAGGAGTTTGATAAATACTGGCGCAATTTTGAGCATACCACGTCCGACAGTTTCTGAATCTGAATCAAAGTGCACGCCCAGAAACCTTTGTTAATGGAACCGCAATAAATGCTTTCACATTAATCAAAATATCCCCAACCTTTGTTAGACCCCCAAATATACTCGACCTTGCAGCATGCAGCCTACTTATAACTTAATGAACAAAAATCAAAATAATCAAAAACTATTTGTTTCAATAAAATGTTGAATAAATGACAAATGATTCTTGTGAAAATTAGTTAATTGTTTTTGTTTTGAAATTAATGTTTATAGTGTTGTTGAATGTTTAATAAATGATAAAATGATTAACCAAAACTCAATTGTTATATTGTCTTTATTATTTTTATATATGCATGATCCATAAATACACATATTTATCTATATATATATCTTTATTCTTATCTACACAAAACAAAATCTCTCTGTGACACAACTTAACACTAGACAAGTTAAGTTGTGTCACAGAGAGATTTTGTTTTGTGTTAGCGCTTGTAAATGATGCATTGCTTGATTGACTAATCCTAAATCTATAGTGTATCTTAACTAATAATAATAATCATGCAACAGATATTCATTCAAGTTAAGTTAAGACTTCATTTTTAGATATAATAAATCTTACTTTAAAGGAAGGATTGAAAGCGCATTAAAGCTTTCTGATGATAATAGCTAATTTGAGATCTTTGAAAACACTTGAGGATTTTTTTGGCTATAATTTTTTTCAGCTTATAAAAGTATTTTAATGTTTATTCATGTCATAGTTCAAAGCTTAAAGCTCTTTTTGTAGCCAGAATGTGTTTATAATAAGCTCTCATTTCTATCATTAACTATATTTATAAGCTACTTAATACTTAGAACTGTCAGATTAAGTGCCATAAACAGCACGTGCTATTGAGAGTTATTGAGCACATAAATTAAAAATGATTGCCAATTATTTATGAGTCACAATTAGGTTGATGCTCATTAGCAAAGGCCATTATTCTGGAATAAGTAGCATAAGCTTTAATTTATTTATTTCTGAATACAACTCTGCGCTCAAGTGTTCCACTAGAGAAGTCAATTTTGAATTATAAACACTCGCTGTACAAGTGCCTCAATCCCAAATCCCCCTCAGCTGCTTCAATTGCTGCGTCGCATCGGCTTATCTGGGGCAGCGCAAGAAATTGCATTGATCGGGAGAGGGGGATGGGGGGGATAGAGAAGCGGTGGAGGATAGAGGGATGGGAAGATAGGGAATTGCGATTAAGCGGAAATTTTAATTAATTCCATTCAATTGCATGACAGCGGCGAGCCGAACAAGCAATTCGTTTGTTTTGCACAATTGAGCACAGGGTTCTTAGACTAAGTGCAGCATGTGGCAGGCCTCGCAACGAAAAGAAAAGCGAAGAGAAGAGAGCGAGATAGATAGATAGAGAGAGAGCAAGAGCGCACACTAAATGAATGCCAACATTTTGATAGCCATAGCAATTAAATCCGAGAGGCCGACACAGCAGCAACAGCAACAAGAGCGACAGCAGCAGCAGCAACAGCGGCAACAGCAAGCAGCGACGCCGACGTCGACAGCAACGTCAACGCCAACGATGACTGCGAAATTGCGTATACGCCCGCAGAAACAGACGCGTTTCCTTCTATCACCGCAGCAGCTGCAGCGACAGCGACAGCGCCGCAGTTGGTCCGAAAGTGATCTGCTCAAGGAGATCGACAACGAGCTGCAGCTGGCCAAGGGCTTCCTCTTTGCCAACGGTCGGTGTAAGCCCTAGACCCCCCGCCCCCACAATATCCCTCTGCCTACCACTGTCTGCCTGTCTCCGTCTCTATCTCCGTCTGTGTCTGTGTCTATGTCTGCCCTTCAACTGTCTGTTGTCTGTTCTCTGTTTCGGAAATGAGCGCAGCTGCTTGCTAATTGGCCAAATTTTTACATGTATATATAATCGAATAACTTAAAAAAATGTATATACATATATCGTAGTGTAGTTGCGCTCGTTTTCGTTTCGTTTCGTTACGTTTTAATAATCGCATTCGTACTTATGCCATTTTTATTTTTAGCCAAATTAATTATCACCTGCAGCCGCAAAGTATGCAACACTTTTCTTGCAGCGATTTGTTAATAATCAAATTGTGTATACGACGTGAGCAACGCGCGAGCGACTTTTGGTCATTTGGTAAACTGTGAAAATGTATCTTTATCTTTATCTTGGTCTTTTATCTTTTGCCTGTCGAACAAATTTATGGCCCACTTCAAAAATCTCTCACTCTCACTCATTTTTCTCTCGGTCGCTCTCACTGGCGCTCTTTGTGCTCAAGTGTGGAATAATTTTGGTTGGATGTTTTTTTCTTTTTGTTTTTGTTTTACCACTTGCCGCGCCACCTTCCTGTCTCTGTTTACGAAAGCATCAACATTTTGTTTATACTAAAAGCTGAAGAAAAAAAAAATCAAATTTGATGAGGGAACATTCAACGCATTTGTTGTTTTCGCCCGCTCACACAAATTGAGTTTTCTTTTAGCAGCAGCCGAAAAGTTTAAGAAGAAAATCCAAGCAACTTGTACAACATTTTCGCCTGGCGTAGTCGTCGTCGTGTTTAAGTCGTGTGCGCAACGCGAAGGCGCGTGAAAAACAAAAAACCAAAATTATATATATACAAATTAAAAATATATATATATAAATATATCATATTTAGCATCATCAGCAACAGAGGCAACGCCAGCGTCAGCGTCATCATTTTCTATATTTCCACTTTCATACCGCTGAAAATCGAGATCGAGTTCAAAAAATGGGGCAGGGTTAGTCGACCGTATTTCTTTTCAATGGGTTTTCCTGTGTGTGTGTGTGTGTGTGTATTGTTGTGTTTTCCCCCAAAACTTGTGCAGTGCAAAGTGAAGTGTATTTATAATTAATTGTCATAATTTTAACGTGATCATTCTGCAATAATTTTTGCAGAACACACACAAAACTCAACAATGTTTGCGCCTAAATTTAAAGCACGCGCGCCAACTGGCTCAGGTAAAGCACCTCATATACACCAAAGATACTGTATCTCACGGATACAACACACTATTGTGGGCGGATTGTGCAGTACATCTACAAAGTGTGACACTTTCCGGCAAATCTGGCTAACATGACGTTTTCAATGGGCAGCATTTTCTTCTCTATAAGCTTGACGAATTCTTTGATGATGTTTCATTGAAGGCCGCGTGCAAATTGAAATTGAATGGTTCATTGACAAAAAATTAGACTCAATGACTTCACGTTAACAATAACAATCCAAAGATAAATGTTTTATAATAGGGATTTTAGCTTAGAGTGCATTAATTTCTCTAGATAATTTGTAGCTAGTAATCATTGACTTTTCCTACAATTAATCATCTTTCCACTTACGTATCTTTATTTATTTAACTAAGCCAAAATTTCTAATCAACTTTCGTTTTGCTTTTAAGCACTTTTCCTATTTGTGAAAATTTATTGGCACTTATTTATAGATGATTCAGTTAGCTTTGAGTTTAGTTTTCCAGTTCTCATTATGATTGAAATGATGATGAGATGCTGTTGATGATATTGTGTATATATCATTCACTCGTTTGTAGAACTGAACTTGATTTTGTTGGCTCGCAAATGTTTATTTTAAATATTTCACATTAGTTCAAGTTAATTGTGCTGGGCGAAGGCAAAAAAAAATATAAAACAAAAATTCCTCACTGGAACTGGAGGTTTGCTGTTTTTCCAATTTTTCACTTGATATTTTTTTCGGTTACTTTGTGCTAAATATATAAAATGACGTACAATACAGAAATGTTGTTGCCTGAACAATATTTATTACAATTTATTTGTGTGCAACGGAATTGTTCTTGTTAGACGCGACGCCCACATCTCGGACTGCCTTTTACAGTATCCATTAAAAATGGCAAATAAACATAAAGAAAATCCAGATGGGGAAGAATCGAAATTCGAAATGACGACGATCATATAATAATAGTACCAACCTGATGATGTCCATGAATTTGATTTGTTTGCTCAGCTTTATGAACACCTTATGGCAAATTCAATGTGAATTTTTTGTGTGTTGGCGTTACTAATCTATCAAAATGCGTATACGCCCCATTTGCCCAGTTGATCCGCGTCACGATGCCTCATCTTTCATCGTCAATCGCACAGAGCATTAGTCTAATATCATAGAGTTAACTTTGGAAAATGCTTTGCTTTTCATTTTCACAGTTCTTTTTTGGGCCATAAAGGCGCCTTTATTTATTTAAAGCATTAATTTGTGCGTTGTTATTTTTAAATCTTTCGCTGAGTTGTTGTTATTGTTGTTGCTTTTTTCTCAGTTTCTGAGGGGAGCATATAATTCTATTTATTTTTTGCGGCGACTTTTAGTGACTGAACATAATTTATAGATATTATAAAATTTCTGTTGAACTTGAACAGCAGCAAATTGTTGTTGATATTATTATTGATATATTTTTGTGAATGATACCAAATTGCTGGGATTAAAAGAAAGATTAGTTTGTTAGCTAAATAATCTATTAAAAAAGCGAAATATAGAGTAAGTTTTTTTTAACAAAAAACTACAATGACCTTTGCAACCTGCCCAACCTTAGCTCAGGTTCTTTCTATGCTCCACATCAAACTCGTGCCGCTTTCTAAAGGGCTTAATTGTCATTCCCCTTTCCCCTGTCAAGCTATCTGTCTACTCTGAATTCACTTCATAAATACTTTGGCCACTTAATAATGCCATACCAAATAAATCAATTCGAGAATGCTTCTCAATTTGTTGTGCCAAAAACAACAACAACAACATCAGCAATGTGTGTGTTTGGGGCGCACCCATTGTAGGCTGGGTCACAACGCTTCGACGACTGCCAGGTCGCGACTCTCCACTCCCTTGGGCGAACTGCCGACCCCATACCTCCAATTTATATCCAATCCCAATCGCCATCCCAAACCCAATTCCAATACCACAAATAAATGGGCGCACGCACAGGTTGCTGTCAGTTTAACGGACAGCGCGCTGTTTCCATGTATTGCAAGGCCATAGGGTAGCACTAAAAATATAGTTGTACTCTTTTTACCCTGTTAACGAATAGTGAGGCAGTGGGGTATTATTAACTAGATAACTAGACAACTTGTTTGGCTAACAAACCAATTGAGTTTTGTTGGTGAGAAATTGATAAAAAATTATAGAAAAAATTTAACTCAAATGAATAAAATTTGAATAGCAAAAATTATCATAGATAAAATATCAATACAGTTAAATTCTTCACAGATTTTTGGGTATAACAAGCCAAGATCTGTGAGTTTTATTCAATTTACAGGGTATTTTCCTAGTTACCAGTTAACTATATTTTTCAGAGTATCAACACAAGAGTGTTTCCCTAAAGTTGCGCTGCAATTACAGGGTATTTCTGGGTCTTATTGCTTGGTCTAAGCTGTTGATGTACTTGTAGCTTATATGCTATTTAAAATTGCAGGTAGAATTGTTGTTGTTGTTTCTTTTCTACAAACTTAAGGTCTTGTGCGATATTTCCATTTGGCAAATCAATAAATTTCACATAAATCGAGAGCAGAGTCAAAGCAAAAGTCAATTTCCTAAGTAAACGCGCTTCTTCACGAACGAGCGCGGGCGCTCCTTGGAACACACCCAACGACAGCAACAACAAGAACAGCAACAACAACCTCAACAACAACAACTAGTTAAACCCATTCCCCTGCCTTATTTCATTGGCTAACAAAAATTTCCATCTGATTTATTCTAAAGTGAGTGTAAAAACGGAGGTAAAAAGCAAACCGGAAGTGCCAAGCCAAACCAGATAAAATAGAAAAAAAAGAAGAGAAATAGAAAAAAGAACAAACCATTTCAGAAATATAACCAAAAGCACAATTGTCTCTTGTCTCTTGTCTTTTGTGTGTGTTTTGCGTTTAGACAATAAACGCAAATGAAATCATTTTGATTGACTCTTTTGGGGAGTACTCCACTTGCATACTTGCCGAATGAATAGTATTCACGAGTATATTTAGTCGCTTGGGCATCCGTTCCATTTCGCATTGCACGCATAATTGGCGTTCTGCCTTTGTCTGGGGACGGTCTCTCGCAGTCCAAAATACCAAATCCAAATCAGAGAATAAAAAATGTAAAACTAAATGTTGAACTGAAGTGCGCGCTTCATCGAGCACGGAGAACGGAGCACGGAGCACGGACAGAGCGCTCCCACATTTGATTGCACTCGTAATTGATCTTCTATTTAAAATCGCTGAACGCAAATAAAGCACGAGGAAATTGTAGAAAGAGGGGGGGCAGAAATAGTTGGGGGAACGGGGTTTTTGGAACTGCCTCTGACTGGGTGTGTTTAGCCATTTAGCAGTCGCTTGTGATTTGCGCCTTTTGTTTTTCCTCTTCGCATTTATTTGTTTTTTCCCCTATCCAGCGACGCTTCGCTTTCCCAAAAATGTAATCATCGAGCTTGCTCTGCTCGACGTTGCCGGCACACGCAAAATTCAGTCGCTTTGAGCCGCGCGCGGAGTCACCAACTCAGTGAGAACTCGCAACGGTTTTTCAAAATCCATACTCCCGATACTAAAACTATAAAGTGTGTGCCAATTTTAGAAACTTCCTCATCCTTTAATTGGGTAAATTCGTTTGTATCATTGGATAGTGTGCAGCAAAATACGAGTGATTCATTGAATGAATTAGAGGAAGGACTGTGATTTTGATTGACACTGGCAAGACTTTGATTCGATTGTATAATTCGATTAAGTGCTGATTGAATTAAGACGTCAGCGCAGCCACCCACAACAATAATAACAACAACAACAACAGCAACAACAACAACTAGCCAAAAATACTATATACACCTATATATAACTGTATATATTTGATCTGAGCCAAAAGCAAAATACGTGTCAATGTCTAGCGACTATGCGCCTAGAGGGCAGGCAATATCTCGCTATCTATCTATCTATCTATCTATCTACAAGTATCTCTAGCTGTATCTACGAGTGTGTGTGTGTGTGTTCCTGTGTGTGTGTGTGCGATATTACAGGTGGCCTATAAATCTGTTAAGTCAAAGATTTTGACTAGGCTGCAGACAGCGAGGGTCGCTTCAAATCTAATATTTTTTTTAGCTCCAGATTTGTCAAAAATATATATTTTTTTGTATGTTGTTTCAAAAACAAAAGTGTGCCTCAAAATAATTTAGCAATTTCTGTTCAAAAATTAGTCAGATGAATTAATATTTATTTCAACTAAAGACAAAATTATGTTAGTTTTCCTTTAATAGATTAAATTAATAAATTAATTCATTAAATACTAAATATATATTTTTAAAGGTTTTTTTATATAAATCATAATTTAAAGAAATACAAAGGATTAAAGATGAAAATGTATTCAAAACAGTCCAGTTGTGGCTTAAGTAAAAAATTAAAATGTAAAGTAAAAAATTATTTTGGGTAATAAGCTTTAAAAAATCCCAAATTAAAATGCAATACATCAAACCTTAGTATCTATTAATAGTAGTATTTAATAGAATTGAAATTGTTTAGTTTTAATAGGTATTTATTTTTGCCAGGTTTTACTGTACTAAACAATTGAAACACCTCGTGAGCGAATTTTATTTTTTTGTACCCTTTAGTCGCTTCGGATTCAAATATAATTTTATATCAGACTGTGTCGTGTATTTATTTCGTTTTGTATGCTGTGAAAGTCTTTTTTGTAAATTCTAAACATGCGCCAAATGGTGTGACTCATCCAACAACATTTATGTACATATGTACCTATGTGATTGTGTGTATGTTTATGTTGAGTGTATTTGTATGCGATAGTTTTTCGGGTTTTTGTGGCCAAATTTTGAATGGCTGCCAAATGCGGCTTCCTTGGTCGTATTAATTATTGCTGTTCAACGTCGCGATGTTTGTTTGTCAATTTGTCTTCGCTCCGTTTGTTGACTGCAACATTTATTTCGGTTAGAAATCAAAACAAAAAAAAAATAAAAATAAAAAGAAACATTGCGGCAGACGAGCATAAATTTGTTGACAAGTGTAAATGTCGCGGCGCGTCAGTAAAAAAATGAAAGAATGAAATGAAACCTCAACTCGGAATTGAACTTGCGCCCCTGAAAATGTCATGTGTTGCCATCAGCCACCTGCCATTTGGCCACCTTGCCACCTTGCCCCACCATTAGTGTCAGTGTTGCCACCCACACAGCAATCCATTCACGCAACAATCATTCCCACTCTCGACAGGCGTTTGGACACCCAAAAGTCAGACACCGCACGGCTCCAGCAACGATCTGGACAACTGTTGCTCCTCGGCGGCACCGACGCCACCGCCACCACCCACACAGCCGGTGTGGACACCACAGCCATCGCCGGCCCTGAGCGGACGCAAGGAGTTCCGTCCCGTGCGCTTCGAATCGCCCACCTTGCCACGTCGCTACACGGCCCTGCAACAACAACAGCAGCAACAACAACAGCAGCAGGAACAACAACAGCAACATCCACAGACGACGACAATACCACCGTGGTCCTATACAAACGGCAGCTGTCCCCCTGTGCCAAGTGCACCACGCAGCACCACCACAAATCTGAGCTCCAACAACTCGGATTACGCCGAAACCGATTGTTCCACCCACTTTGGCCCAGTGGCGCCCTCTGCCAGCGTTTCCGATAAGATTAAAAGTACTGCCCCGCCCTGCAAATAAACCCAGATCTCTGTTCAACTCTAGAATACAATCTCAGGATGGGCAAAGAGCAATGAGTTTTTTTGAATATTTCAATAATATGTTCGTTTATCTATCAGATACTTGAAATTGGAAAATGTAATTATTTTTAAAGCATAGATTTGTTTTAGGTATACATCTTTTTCAATGAAACAACATTTTGTAAACCAATTTCGACTCAATCGTCCTACAACTTTCTGAGCTATAACTCTTCTATCATTATTAGTTTGGAGAATTAGTTTTCAATAGCGTTAACTTTTTAGATACAAGTTACACACAAAATCTAAGCTCAATTATTTGAGTGATTCCTAGGGTTTGGAGCTGTGCTAATTTAATTTTATACTTATATATCCAATCACTTCTCTTATGCTTAAAAAAAAGTATAAATATTTTCAAAATAATTTATTAATTACTTGCTCTTTGTTCATCAGACATTGTAATATCTATTAGTTTAACAAATCGTTTATTTGAGTTGAGGATAAACTCGCAAAGTTATTAGATTTTTCCGTGCCAAGTTTTTACTCGTATTTTGCTGCTTAAATCTCACTTAGTTGTCTCTTGCAACATTTGCCATTCGTTCGCTAATGATACTCATTTCTCTTCCTCCCGCGATCCCCTTGCCAATCCCCTTAACGCTGAAAGCATTTGAGCGCTCGGCTTCCACATCGGAGCTGAACAGGCCGTTTGTGCGCCGTCAACTGTCTGACTGTAGCCGTCCAGTTTATAGGCCCAATGAAGTCAGTAAGTATTAACTACAGGGTATTACAAGTGTTTACCTAAAATGACCAAAAGATCGCGTCGTTATACACAAGAAAACAATAGCAACAACAACTAAATACACAGAGAAGGGCAACAATTGTCAATGTAATTGTTTTTAACTGTTGCACAAAACTGTTGCTGTTTTGCCCTGTTGTTTCTTTCAACACACCTTCCCCTGACACCCAACCCAAACCCCACTGACACCCGCACACAAAGTACTAAATGCAATCTACGGTTTACAGTCTACAAAGTCAAGCACGAGTATATGAGCGAACCGGAAACGGAAAGCGATCGTCCGCGCAAAATGGCACAGTTAGGTCGACGGCAATACGAAGGCATCGGTCCGGTGACCAACGATGGAATGCCCATAATACTCAGATCGGTAAAGCTTCGGTTCCCCCCCTTTTGTTAGCGTCTATTATATCTCTATCTATTTCCCATTGATTGCAATGATCACTGCAGGAAGTCCAGGAGCCGCATCAGCATGAATGGTACAAGCGACTCTATCAGACCATACATAAGCAGAAGAATGGCGGTAATTGTTCTTGCCATTTGATAAACCCAAACTGAAGCATTATAAAATATAGTAAACCCCTCTCAATACCAATTCCCAATTCCTAAATCTCCCTTGAAGTTCTCTTTTGTAATGCTTCGGTTCTTTGCCTGCCGAACTAGTTCTAATCATTTCTCCAAAAAATACTCTCTTTCTTTCTCTAATTGTCTTCTTAAAACTTTGAAATCCATACCACAATCACCCCAAATCCATAAACGCTTCTCTCAAAAATGTTCTGTAAAACGCAAACACCACAGACGATTTCGTGATACGCTACAAGTGTCCCAGAGGTGATTCTATGATTCTTCTAATACTATATATTTTGTAAACGTACTCGTAATTTATTCTAAATTCTGCCTAAGCTTGCCCCTTAAAAAGTAGTCTGTATCTACCTATTCGCATATATTTTTTGGTTTTTTATCGGCTTTTCTTTTTTGCTTGTACATAGACAGCGTACCTGCTTTGAGCTACCAGACAAAAATGTCAATTGGTAGTCGTAATTTGGAAAATTTAATTTTTTATTTATCTTCTTTTTGAAATGCATGCAATATTATTATTTTTATATTTTCGTGCTCATCGGTTTAGAAATATTGGATTGCTTTTACTAAACTTCCACACTAATCGTAACTAATCTAAGGTCTAACTCATGCTATAAGCTTTGAAACAACGCCCTAACATCATGTCTGCTGCACATAACACACCAAGCAACCACAACAACAACTACAGTGATAATAACAACCACAAGAACAACAACAACAACATCAGTAGTAATTTCTAATCTTAACAAATGAAATGTATTTACCATCGTCTAATCCAGTTCTCTGTCCAAAATATAGCTCGTCCATCGTATAAGAGCAATGGTTATGTGTCTGAGCCCGAACCCAACTACGATTCCGATTACTCAACTCTAAAGTATCGTACACCGAACCCACTACGCGTTCAGTCCGTTTCCTCGGCCGTCAATGTGCGAAATCTAAACCAGGACGATAAGTAAGTAAATCCCCGAAAGAAATCCCAAAAAAAGTCTTCTGATAAACCTTTGTTCTCTCTTTAGATTGTATGGTACTATGCCCAATCCCATAAAATCGGCACAGAATTCATACAAAAATCAACCTGGTCGAATTGAGAATTACACAACTGGTCACTCGTCTGTTTCGGAGAAGGAAAAGAAGGAGGCAAGTGCCACAGCACCGAGCTAAAGACACGCGTACACTATTCACGGCGCATCCCTACCAATAACTAACCCATGATAACTCAACAACGTCTAACGCTAAACACTTCCAATTTGATTCATAGTCTCGATACGACATCGATCGCTTGAATTATTTCATTTCTGAAACACTATCATTTTAATATCCCATCTCAGACATGATCATAGCACTCATCTCACATCCAAAGTATTCATACAAACGCATAGCAATTATTCTAACTCACAGCTCAATTATCTTATTCACAATTCTAGTGGTGGGACGAAGTGATGGACATCTTTAACGGGGTATGAACTCTAATCTATATATTCCTCTTCTATAGATAACTAATTTTATTTTAGTTATAGATTTCTTTTAGAATAAGTGTCCGCTCTCTGATTACTTTTGAGTTCTTTAAACCGTTTTCCGTCGATATAATATTTCCCGTAATCCTCTTACCCAGTAATTAAAAGTATATTTCTGCCTATTATTGTATTTCCCCCGATTTTGTTATGCTTAACGTAAAGTGGCTCAGGGAACATACACGCATACCGCGTATTATCATAGAATTCGTCGATGATTTTGATAATTACTCAGTAAGTTTTAGTTATAGTCATAGTTTAGTTTAGTTTAGGCATCATTGCGTCCACAAATGAAGAAGGCACCCGAATTACTAATCTTTGCAAGAAAGTAAATCAAACTCCTACGTCGTTTCACTTGGAAAACCCTTTCTAAACTGCATTTTAATAAAAATTATTTCCTTTATTTGTATAGAATTTGGAGCAATCGAAACTATCGCCGCTCTACACAGAAGGCAACTTGTCAAGGTAGGAGAGCTCTCATTAAAATCTTTGAAAGTGTCTTAATAACTTATATCGTTTCTCTCTAAACAGAGCTCTGGCCAAAGAATCTGGTTACACCAGCGATTCCAATCTAGTCTTCCGCAAAAAGGAGCTACCAGTGAGCAGTCCTCTGAGCCCGGTAGAGCAGCGACAAGCCTACAAGAGTCTGCAGGCGGGTGGAGAACCTCCGTTGCTGGGCTTCCGTAAGCCAGCGCCCGAGAAACCCAAAGGTAAGACCCCATTGGAGATCTTTAAAATGTTGTTAATGTAATATCTAATACCTAGAGATCTAAGTAGCAGTTCTTACTAATTTTTCAAAGGTGTTGGTTCTCTCTTTCTTGCCGGAGCTCTATAACTTTTAACCTTAACTCGATTCTACTCTTTTCTTAACTATTTGGTATTCTATTCAACACACCCACTGCTCTCACTAGAAGTTGTTATCAGCAAAGAAAAAAACCAGAGTTACAGCACTGCAGCACTTACCGGGCACCCTCTAAATGTCGCTGCCGTTCCGATCCTAATATGATATCTTTCCCCTTCCCAACATAAGAAATTGTGGAAGAATTCGAATTTATACAGATAACGCCGACGCTTACCAAAATACGCGTAAGCACGAAACCGCTTGAAGAAGCTGAGGAAGAACTTCAGCCAGTGACAGCAGCAGTACCTCCACCGCCACCGCCTCCCCCACCACCACCGCCTCCATCAGCTACTACTTCAACAGGCAATAAGATGTTTTCGCATTTTTCCAAGAATCTGCCCTCCTTTATACCGCTGAGCAAGAAGCAGCAACAGCAGCAGCAGCAGCTGCAGCAACAGGAGGCGCCTCCTTTGCCGCCCAATCGACGATCCTCGTGCACGAAGAGCACAGTGCGTGTGGAGAAAGTAATGAGCAGCTGTTCCAAGTCGCGGCACGACCAATGCTTTCAGCCACCCGGGGGAAGTAATACCCTAACCCTGCGCAAGGTCTCTACTTCGCGACGGGAGCCCATTTCCCGGTCCAAGTCGACGGGCGCGGTGTCCACGTTGTTGGCCACGCTGACGGCCACGAAGGAGACGCGCAGCAAGGATGGTTGCCTGCTGCGGGTGCAGCAGCAGCAGCACCAGCATCACGCCAGGCTGCGTTCCGTGAGTCCGAGTCGTCGTCCGGCGCGTCTGCTCGCGTTGCGTCACTCGAGCCGGAGTCCCGTGGCCTTTGGCCGGAGCATCTCCAAGGAGCGCAGCTTTGCCGAGGAGAAGAAGCGTCTGGAGAACACGTTGCCAGCGGGTCGCACCAACTTTGAGGCTAGCACGAATATCTTGCGGGATCCCTCGCTGAAGTCGCCGCAGGAGGTGCGTGAGGCGGTGCGTTCCTACGCCACATGCAAGGCGCAGCATACGCGCAGCAAGTCCTTGCCACGCCTGCGTCACAGCACCGTTAGCACCACCACGCGTCACACCATGTGCTTTCCCCAGGTGAGGCCACAAAACCTGCTCGACTGCAGTCGCGCCTTCAAGAAGGTCCTGCCCAAGTGCGGCAAGGGGCAGGTCGTCAAGGCGATTGCCACCGTGCATCGCAGCGCCTCCAACGACAGTTTGCCGCGCAGCAACTCCACCTACTCCATTGACTCGATGGTGCGACAGGAGTACGTTCCCATTGCACCACCCAAGACCTATGTGGGCAAATCGAAGCCGACCAAGTCCCTGCCATCGTTGCAGACCAGCCGCAGTGAGGGCCACGTGCCACGCAAACGTGCCAGCACCACCGTGAAAGCAGCCAAGACCACCACGCAGAAATCGAAGCAACCACCAGCCTTAGCTCGGCAATCCTACAGTGAAACGGTGCGGGAGAAAACCAACTTCTGGAACGATTACAATGCCAAGCAGACAACCCATATTCAAATCCAGAATCAGACACCGCATTCCCTGCCCCAGGCGGCGAACTGTGCCACCACCGAGTACAGGTATAGCTCGCTGCATGAGCCACCCTACGGCGAGGATATCTATGATTATACCGGACAAGGACATGGACAGGGCCAAGGACCTCCGAGTTGCATTGAGGATCTCGTGTGGAAGTACGAGAACAAGGGACAACATTACATGCGACCCGCGGCTGTCACGGACATTGCGCGTCCGCAGTCGCCGCAGGGAGAGGTGTCGGTGGGTCAGCGACGCTTCTCACCCACCCGGGAGGTGCGCGTTCCACAGACGCCTCAGCGGGAGGTGCGTTCCCCCTCACGTCGGCGCATCGACAGCCTGCGCTCGAGTCAGCGTCAGGACAAGGACAACAACAAGGATCAACAGGTGGTGGCGAGGGCAAGCAGTCTCAGCAGCGCCGATGATCGCAGCAAGCGCCAGGCGAGTGGTGCAGCATCCAATGGCCTCTATCAGTGCGGTGAGTTGGCGCACAGTGCCACCTCCTTGACGTACCTGGAGCGCCACAGTCCCAGTTGTCGGTATCGCAACAATTGCGAACGCTTCACGGACTTGAATCGCTTCTACAGCACCTTGGAGCGGGTGGGGCAACTGGAGCGTGCCACATCCGCGAGCAACTTTCATCCACTGCGCAAGGATGCGGAACTTCTGAACTTTGATGAGTGGCGCAAGGTGCGTCTCCATGAGAGAGCAGAGAAGGAGCTGCAGTATCTGGTGGGTAAATTGCAGGATGATCAGCGGGATCGCGATCTACACTTTCGTTCCAAGGATGTGAACGAGATCAAGTGGCGTCACGATGCAGATCAGGCTCTGCACGCCAAGCAGAAGTCTGTCGAGGATCTGCGGGAGAACTTTGAGCAGCTGCAGCTGCTGAAGCAACAGCGGGCGGAGGCGCAACTGCCTCCTGTCCAGCGTCAATGGCGACGCAATACAGTTGCTGACTTGGCCAGCAGCCTGGAGGGAAGGGATCCCCAGCCCAGGGAGCAACAAGAGTCAAAGGATCCACATCAGCCAGAGCGTCATTTGAGCAATGATTTGGTTAGCACCTTGTCCAAGGATCAAATCAAGAAGATCACTCAGCAGTTGAACGAGATCTATGCGGGAAATCGCAAACACGCCCTAGAGGAGCACTATGTGGTCACCGTGGAGAAGGGTTCGAAGCCCAGCAGCCATGCCAACACCCTAAAAGTTCGCTGCAATTCCAGCATTACCAAGGAGCAGCTGTTGGGTCCAGTTCTCCGCAAGCGGGAGGAGCAACAACCCCAGACATTGCCACGTGCCACACGCAGTCAATCTCCTGTCGTTGTGGCCAGGGAGACACGTGGTGCCATCGCAGCCAAGAACGCCGAGCTGACGCTTATCAAACCACCAGATGTACCGCCACGTCCCAAGCCCAAAAGTGAACCGAAACCAGTCAAGGCCGACCCAGAGCCCAAGGAGGAATCCAAGGAGAATCCCATAAACCAGAAGATACAATACTTTGAGGATCGTCAGTTCGAGGAGCCACCGAAGACCGTCTATCATGCCAGGGAGGATAGCTCGCCGGATGAGGCGGAGGTGATGCGTCTCATTGAGCAGAATATGCAGGCCCGTCAGCACGCGCGGCACAATCATGTCCATGTCCACACGGAGCTCAGCAACTCCCTGACCGATCTGAGCGGTGTCTTTGGCGAACGCCCCGCGGCCAGGGTAAATTTTCACTTGCACAGCCCGCCCGATCGTCCACCCGAAGCACCAGAAGGCGACGAACTGCAGCGGGAGCGGGATCGGGATCGGGATCAAGAGGATCACGAGCTGCTCAGCTACGAGCATGGTTCTCCCGATGGCAGTCTTGAGCTCTACGATGCCTACTACCGCTCGAGAAGTCTTTCGCCGCAGTCGCAGGTCTCCGCCTGCTCCAGCTCCTACTTGCAGAGGGTCTACACCGGGGAGGTGCAGAAGATCAAGCAGAAATTCGAGAGCATTCAGCGGGAACAATCCAATGAACGGCGTGATTTTTTTGGGCTTAGTTCGCTGCGGAAGGCGCGCAGCGATCCTGAATTCAATGCAGGATCAAAAGACGCCTTGGCCAATGCTACGGAGGCATTGCCGGAGACCCAAGAGACACAAGATGTCACGCACCTGACCCACAAATTTGAGCTGCGTGGTGCGACCCCCTCGCCGGAACGCGGAAGGAGAAGGCAACGCGGCTTGTTGATGCCCCACATCGATATCATTAGCAAGACGGCGGCCCTTAAGCGGGAGCTGTTGCCCAGGGGAAGTCCAACGCGCAGCCACAGCAGCAACAGCTGCACCACCACCGGGCAGGTGCAGAGTCTACGCAGTCGCTACGAGTCACCAGAGCCACCAGCACCACCAGGAGAGTCACAAAGTTTGACACAACGTTACTTGTCCACCTCGTTGGCAGATCTGCGTGATGTTCACGACATTTCGCCACATTTGAGCGGAGATTGGGTGGCTCACAGGCATCCGGAACGCACGCCGGCTTTGCCAAAGAAACCACTACGAAGTGGTGGCGGTGGTGCCGTGGTGCGTGCCAGTTCCACATCGCCCATCAGGCCAGCGAAGTCACAGAGCAACTTGGGTGACATCTTTGCTAATCAGAAGTTCGATCCACAGATGCATCGCCCCAAGGCCCGCTATGTGCCCGATGGTGCAGATGCAACCACCACCGCAGCAACCACATCAAAGCGTGCCGCTGGTGGTGCCAACACTCTGGAGCGTCTCAAACGCAGCATGGCGGTTACATTCAAAGGTAACGCAGGTAACAACTTCTCAGTGGTGCAGTGGTGGGTGTGTGTTTAGGGTTACCATGCTTCAGTTGCTCTCTGCTCTCCTAATCTCGTAGTGTTGTTTTTTAACGCTTGGCTCCCAACGGGTTTCCCATCCCTTAATTGGTTTATTTATTCTCCCAAAATTATCCCTATTGTATTGTTATTGTTGGCGCAGATTTTGACTCGAGCGCCGCACCACCAATCCCACCACAGCCGCCACTCAAGGGCCTGTCGTCCACGGCCTATGAGCCCCACTCCGCGCACCACACCAATGGTGATCAGGTTGACTCAGGTACAGGTACAGGTGAGTGAGGCGATCGCTCCCTCGATCTACGCTAAGTGATCTCCCGATTTGGGCTTCGCTGCACTAAATACGCTGCTTTGAGATGTACTAAAATTAGATGTACTAAAAAATCAATACTTGAGAATTTATTCGGTATTTTAAAGAGTGAAAATTGGTTATGTTGTTCTTAAATGAAATGAACTAAAAAGTCATGGTTTTGGATATTTGCTCTTATGCGAAATGGATCATTTTGATAGTGTACCTGGGGTGAAATTTCAATTTCATATAATACAAAATATTATAATATGTATTTGGATATTTGGTACCATTCGTATTTAACCTCATTTTGAGTGTACTAAAATTGTTTAAGAGTGAATATTTTTGATAGTAGCTCTAAAATTGAATGTAGAATTTCTCATATTTAAGAACTTTTTACTGTACCTTGCTGTGCCTTGTTACATTTTAACAGATCTAAAAAAAAAATTCGTGATTTCTTATCTTTTTTAAGTTCTTTCCATTCAGAAAGTTCAATTCCACCATAAACTTCATTAATTTATCTAAAAACTCATTTCAATCAGTGAATTTATTACCACCCCCTTTTATTTTCTTGAAAGCTACGCCTCTGCGTGTGCTCGGCACATTCAGTGACCTTTGTGAAATTCCATTTGCTTTTTACTACCGCAACAAAATTTCCGCCAATGCTGCAATTTCATTTTGAAGGTGCGACCGGCATTAGTTGACCAAATTAATCGATAGTACCAATAACAAAGAGACAGAGAGACAGACAGAGGGCAAGAGGGACGGGCAGGTGGGCAGTGACAATGTTGACCCGCTTAATACGACCACGCGACACCTGTCCAAGGCACGAGCCGACTCCCGAGTGGAAAGCCACCCCCAAAGCCGGCAACACTTGCCACACACAGAGAGAGAGACGTTGCCATGGCCAAAATGTGGCAACCAAACAATTGGCCAGAGCCCAGGTAAACCGTTAGTCTACGGTTTAGTTAGTTTCACTTTTCCGTGCCAAAAACGTCAGTATCGTCGTGCCACAGTCGGCCAACATTTCCTAATTAAATGTGGCAAAAATAGAACGCGCTCCCCTCGCTTACATAATGCAACTTTGAGTGTGTGGCAAGTGCAGAAAAAGCGAAGAAAAAAAAAAAGAGAAGAATTATCATAAAAATAATTCAAAGTATGATACATCAAACACTCGCGCCGCGACGCAGCAACACCTACGCAGGCCAGCATCTCCATGGCAACCACAACAGCAGCAGCAACATCAATCGGAACAACAGACGCACTCCCTCAGCAACTGTTGCTGGCGGCAATCGCGTGCATTGGCGACAGACGCAGCAGCAGCAGCAGAAGCTCCATGGCAGCTGCAATGATTTAGAGCTGACAGATGACAACAGCACGCACTTGCAACGCCAGCAGCAACAGCAGCAGCAGCAGCAGCGTTGGTGGCGTCACAACAACAATGCCAACAATTGGCCGCAGCGACCGCTGAGCAGCGGCGCCGACAGCAGCTACTACAACAACAACATCGACCACAACAACAGTGAGAAGATAACACCTGCCACACTTCATCGCAGCGTCTGCGACTTGCCCAACTGTGGCAAGTTGCTCTGGATACGACGCAGCTTTGACTATGAGACAAGTGTCCCAATGTTGCCACCACCGCCAACCGTTGCTGCAACTGCAACTGCAACACCGACTCCAACTGCGGTCAGAGATGTGAGCTATCACATTGTGGGCTTGCCACACACGCCGCTGCCGTTGCCGGGGCAGCGTCAGGCATACTTGGCCAATCGTCATGCCATTGGCGGCTCCATGCCACTGCTCAGGTGGCAGCAGCAACAGTTGCAACAACAGCAGCAGCAGCAGCAACAACTACAAAGCAGCAGTTAGTATTCGAAGCGAGAAGAAAGCAAGTAAAAGGCGCAGGCCAGCCCACTTGCCACGCCCCCTGGGCACAAGACAGACTTTCTCATTCAACTAAACGACCTTCCTCTTGGGCGCTTTCTCACGCTTATTCTCTGTGCAAAAATGAACAAGACTTGTTATCCAGCGATAACGTCAGACAGACAGAGAGAGAGAGAGAGCCGCCAAACAAAGAGAGCGCTCGAGATACGACGAGTTAGATAGAGCCTAGGAAGGAGAGCGAGATAGCTTTTTGCTATGCCACTCACGTTTCGAGCAAGCTTTTGATAAAAAGCTTTGTGGGAGCTTTTCGCGGCCTAACGATCTTATGACTGATCTTATAATTGGTACAGTGGTACAAGTAGTTACTTTACTCTACACATTTAAATGGTAACATAAAAGATGGAGACACTTTTATGAAAAATTTAAGCAGTTTTGACTACCAAATTTTTGCATTTTCTTAGCTAAAGAGTTTAAATTGCCTTAAAAAAATTACCTCACGATCTTTTTACTTCATTCTATCTTTCTATCTCTTTTCTCTCAATATTTCTTTCTCTACTTCGATATTCTATTCGAGTCTGTCCTTCTTCTTATCTTTCTCACTTTCCCTTTCAATCTCCTTATCTAATCTGCAATCTTAAAATGAGTCAGCTATTATTTCAAAGCATTAATTACCCTCTATAAAAAGATATACCCCAAAAAGAAAACTACAAATCAATTTTTAATTTTTTTATTGGCATTTAAGTCAATTAACATGAATGTAAGAAGAATCTTCTCAAAATCAAGTATGTGAATGTGCTACTTGACCCACTGTACGCAGTGAGTAATTCAGACAACAACTATAAAACTTGACAAGTAAAAGAGAGAGAAGAAGAAGCAGAAGAAGCAACTGGAATTGTCGGAATACTAAACGTGAGGTTTGAGGGCGCCCAAATGAAACGGCATTCGTAGTATTTACGATACGACGATAACTAAACGATTTACTCAGCCGAAAGACTTTTGGCGCTCAATCTGCAAGTTGCTCAGTTGCTCCGTTGCTCAGTCTCTCAATTGCTCAGTCTTTCAGTTTCATTCAGTTTCAATTTCAATTTCAGTTTCAGTTTCAGTTGAGCGCCACGCGTGCTACAGTCAAGTTGGGTACGTGCCGCATCGCGAGAGCAAGATACATAGAAAAAAATCAAATCGATCGTAAAATCGTAAAGTCGGATTCGGTTTCAGGTTCAAAACTTGATGATAGGTTTATCAGCTGGTCGAGTGTAGCCTTCCCAGCTACTTAACTGTTGGGTTGTTGTTCTGATTTTGATTGATTGAAAGTGTGACTAAGCGAAGGGGAGAAGCAGACAACAAAACAAAGCAAAAACTAAAATAATATCCAATTGTCTGGCTCTTTAGCATATTAACAATTAACAGGAAAAGCCGCAGAAAAGCCGGCATGACTGGTTGTTGTATGCATGTGTGTAGTGCAGTTTAGTGCAGTGTATGTGTGTGTAGTGTAGTGTAGTGTATGTGCAGTGAAAGATGAAAATCGGCAACACTTTCAAAACGCTGCAATTTGCGGCGCCACAAACACAAATCAGTGAAAGTGAAAAATCTCCTCAAGTGACAATTAAACTTTTTGTTGTACAACAATTTGTTGTACCTTCTGTTGTTGTTGTTGTTGTCGTTTTGTGACGCTTTATGCTTTATAGTTTATGGCCTTTTTTCAGCATTTTGTCACTGTGTAAACACAAATATTTGTGCAGTTGCTCAAGTTTTTTTTGTTTTTTGTGTCCCCCAAATAAGTTGCCATGAAATTGTCTTTTCGACAATTGTACAGAAAGAAATTTCCAATTTATTTGTTTGCTGATAGATGGGTGTAAAGGGGGTGAGGGGAAGGAAGGGAGTCGTATGGACTTTGATGTAAATTCAGCTGCGCAATTATTTTAAATGCGTGCATTCTTAATTGATTTGTAACGCATTTATAGTATTCACATTCATTCATATCAGTTGAGTTCTATTCGCCTGTAATTCACTCTCAAGTTCGTGAATAACTCGCTGAGTTTATGTAAATTTTTTAAATATCTTACGACTCTGCCAAACAAGGTCGTGACAGATTGTTAATTTAACTTAAAGTTTGTTAACTGTTTTGTTTAGACATCTTGTTAGCCTCATAAATCAACACAGCGAGATGAGTTTTTGGAGGTTTATTTTGTTTTTGATTACAGTTACTTATGACAGTTGATTAACCGAGGTTTTTCTCACTCTAGGACATTACAATACCCTGTAATTGACTAGGAATTACATAATCAAGTTAGGAATTATATTATCATAACTTGATCTTTGAATATCATAATACGTATTTAATTTCCAATAGTATTCCTTTTATTAAGGGACTCCCAAATACTGTAGATACCCTATAATTGCTTCATAATACATATTTAAATTTGCAAGAGAATATTTATGACAGACTGGGAGATTGAATAAAAAGGAATTCTGAAAAGTGCTTTTTCTTGATTTTGTATCACTTTTTAGACTGTTATTGAAGTAGAATGTAGACAACCTATAATTTATCTACAGAAAGACTTCATAGTATATTTGATCTATTCATATATTTTCCAGAATTCTTTATCTTACCCCTCAGCATTCGAATTGACTCATCTAACGAGTCTAGTACTTGTATTCAAATTACACTTTTGATTACCCGGGTTACAGATAAAAAACCACTAAAAGCAATAAGTCAATTAGCACTTGCTGTCAGTTTGGTCACCCACTCAAGCCACTCAAGCCACTTAACCCACTCCCCACCCAGTGTTGCACCACTTTGTCTCAATTTGGCTATCAGTGGAAACCTAACGAGCATTAACTTCAATTGCGGCTCATTTTCGATACAATGGAGAAATGTTAATTCAATTTTCAACTTGTAAACGCGCTGCTCTCACACACTATTCTCTCTATGTTTTGCCCTCTTCTTCTATCTCTATCGCTATCTCTATCTTGCCAAGTTGGACTTGGGTTGTTGGGTTATCTCTGATCTATCTGGTTAGCGAGGCGTGCGATCAACAACATTCAACACACAGACGGAGATGGAGACAGGAACAGAGACAGTGTCAGCTAACGTTGTTTATTTGCAAACCAATTGGCATAACTATAACTAAAGCAACGTCTACGGCTACAGTTAGAGATACAGATACGTAGACAGTTGCAGATACAGCTACAGTTAGTGATAGAGATAGAGATAAGAAGAGCGAAGCTCCTACGGTTTCATAACAACGGCGACTATTTTATTTTGCGGTTAGCTCGTCTTACACTTGCCCTAACGACTCTTGTTGCTATTTTTAGTGTCAACAATAAATATACCACGTAATTATTAAAATCTTCTCAAAGGGTATAAACATTTCTTATCGAACTTCAAGCGTTTATAGCTTTTTCAAAACTAAACATCGTAACTTTGCCAAAACTGAACAGATTTTTAAGCGGAAAATCATTTTTCTTCTAGTTTTTTCACTCTTGTGTACAGGGTATTTTCTTAGTCGAGCAGGGAGAACCAACACAGACACCGAAATCTGTTGATAACGCAACTGAGTTTTGGCTACAGCTTTTGGTTATTGCTTTGATCCAATCCCAACTAAATGCATATACATATTCTATATAGAGTTTAATTATCGTTCCGATACAGACGTGAATATACACTTCAAGACACCGTTGAGGCATGAGTATAAACAGAACGTATCGGAGGAGGAATTAGCCATACGACAAGCGGAGCATATGCAGAAATTGTACCACGAGGAGCGCAGACGGAAGTATCTACAGGAGCTGCAGGACATGAATTCGCGACGACACACCGACAACTTTACACCCTCACAGAAGTCACCGATTGCCTTAAATCGCTACGATGATTTCCCCACGGACGTGACACTCAAATCGCTGGTGGGGCCCAAAACAGTCGCCAGGGCGCTCTACAATTTCCAGGGACAGACTTCCAAGTAAGCTTCTTAATTTAGAGATTTATTTACCAATACTTTTAATACTCTACATTTTTTAGGGAGCTTTCGTTCCGCAAGGGCGACACCATCTACATACGGCGTCAGATCGATCCCAATTGGTACGAGGGTGAGCACAATGCGATGATTGGTCTGCTGCCCGCCAGCTACGTCGAGGTGGGTTCAAGTTTTCTTAGACTTGATTTCTATTATACTAATTGATGTCCTTTCGCTTCCTGCACAGATTGTGAGCCGCGATGGCGCCCGCACCCCCGCCAAACGACCCTCGGAGGGTCAGGCACGTGCCAAGTACAACTTCCAGGCTCAGTCCGGCGTGGAACTCTCCCTCAACAAAGGCGAGCTGGTCACACTGACACGGCGAGTCGACGGCAATTGGTTCGAGGGCAAAATCGCCAATCGCAAGGGCATTTTCCCAGTCTCCTATGTTGAGGTAAGTTCCTCTAAATGTTTAAATGTTAAGCAATTGATTTATTGATGTTTATAAATTAAATACTTTTGTAACTTTTTATTGAGCAAAAACTCTTCAACTAGTATTCAAAATGTAAGATCAGAAAAAGATTAAAGTTCTCTACACATATAAAATTGCATAAAAAAGTTTACAATATTTTTCAATATTAAAAAATTAGTTAAGTATTTAAATATAAGATTATATTTCTTTTTTATCAAAAAATGGGATTATTGTGATAAATTCAAATTTATTATTATTTAAACTAAATCTCTCATCATTCTTTTAGGTGCTAACCGATATTGGAGCCGAGGATATTGCGGCCAGAACCACGACCGTCATCAGCAGTCAGAGCACGACGAATCTGCGTCCGAATCTGGACGTGCTGCGCACAAATATCAACAACGAGTTCAACACGCTGACACAGAATGGATCCCAGCCACCGAATGGTATCCTGAAGGACACCAGGACGCTGCACAAGACAGACGCGCTCCACGTGGACACCAGCTCCGAGCCATTGACGTGAGTTGGCCTCAATTGAAACAAATAATATTTATGTTAAATAATGTTTGATGTAATGATTGCAGTTATCGCGCACTCTACAAGTATCGGCCACAGAACTCGGATGAGCTGGAGATCTTCGAGGGGGATCTGGTGCATGTGCTGGAGAAGTGCGACGACGGTTGGTTCGTGGGCACCTCACAGCGCACCGGCTGCTTTGGCACATTCCCCGGCAACTATGTGGAGCGTGCCTGAATCGGATCGAGACCGAGAGATCCCGTCGAGAACCGTTGAGATATTTGCTTTGTTTTGGCCGAGAAAAAAAGGGGGAAAACCTAAAGAAAACGAAGTGAAAAACTATGCAAAGGTTTATTTCTAATCTTAATGAATTTGTAGTCTAATAACTTGAACCGCAGCCAAGGCAATAGCAATTATTAATTATTTATTTGAATTGCAATTCAACAACAAGAATAATAATAATAATTTTAATTGTTGTTAACTTTGCCGATTGCCGATAAAGTGTTTTCTCTTTAATTTAAATAATGTACAACTATTTATTTATTTTTAAAGAAAATGTTGAAATTATGTTAATTTATAAAACCAAAAAAAAAGAATATATAATTATATTAACCAGAAGTTTTTCCCACACAACCACACACACAGACACACACACACCAAATATCACCAGCGATATTTTATATATTTTTTTTTAATTTCGTTAATCTACTAATTTTAACTAGTCACAGCTAATTTCCAAAAAAAAAAACCACAGAAAATAAAAAAATCACCAGAAATGAAAATATATTAAAATGTTAAACACAAAAGTGCCTTAAAAATGAAATGTTTATTGACTTAAAAAAATAAAATAATAATGATTAATTAATGAAACAACAAAAAAGTGCCCTTCGACTAATAATTAATTATTAATCATAATATTGAAGAACTAAAAAAACAAAAAACAAGAAAATCATTTGTAATTTTATGATCGTTTTAATAATACACAGACACCTGTTGCAAGCGAATGCGTATTAAGTAAATAAATTAAACAAAAACACCAACAACAACAAAAACAACAACAACTCGAGTTTTCTATTGGAAAATACAATTTATTATTGTTAATTGTAAGTAGTTCAACAATCAGCCTAAAATTAAAGACAAATGCCTAAGTTTACACGATGAACGATAACGTGAAGTTTCAGTACAAATTGCAATGTTTATACGATGAATAATATTGCGAACTGACAGATGTTAAGCCTAATCACAAAATGGGGAAATTAAATGCAGAATCTTTATAATTTTTTATATAAATATGTTTACTTAGTAGTTTTAAAAAAAACCAAAACTTAATCATGATTTCAAAATGAAAACTGCCCTTCAATAGATCACAATTAACACACTCGTATAAACATTTTTAAACATTGATAACGTGAAGTTTCAGTACAAATTGCAATGTTTATACGATGAATAATATTGCGAACTGGCAGATGTTAAGCCACATCACAAAATGGGGAATTTAAATGCAGAATCTTTATAATTTTTTTATATAAATATGTTTACTTAGTGTGTAGTTTAAAAAAAAACCAAAACTTAATCATGATTTCAAAATGAAAACTGCCCTTCAATAGATCACAATTAACACACTCGTATAAACATTTTTAAACATTGATAACGTGAAGTTTCAGTACAAATTGCAATGTTTATACGCTGAATAATATTGCGAACTGGCAGATGTTAAGCCAAACTAAATGCAAAATTTCTATTACATATTTTTATATAAATATGTTTACTAAGTAGTTTTAAAAAAACAATACTTAATCATGACTTTAAAACCGAAAAAATCCCTTTAATAGATCACAATTTACATCACGTTATCGTTCGCGTGTCAACTGAAATCACGTTGGTGCCAATTTGCGTTTCCGTTCCTGTTTGAGCTCCCGCTTGACCGCTCGCTGCTCCAGCTCCTCGGTGTACTCGGCATACATGGCCAGCAGCGACGGATAGAACTTGTGATAGTGACGCAGATCCTCGACAGTCACCTGCATGTTGTCGAAGGCAATGGCCACGTGCTGCATGTCCTCGGTGCTGGGCAGGCGGGGACACTTGGCATAGCGCTGCGAGAAGTGGGTGAGAATGATGTGCTTGGCCTGCATGTTCCTGCCCTGCTGAATGGCCTGCGAGATGGTGCTGTGCGTCTTGATGCGCGCCTCCTCCACCAGATCGTCCTCCATGGTCGCCTCGTGTATCAGCACCGTTGAGTTGCGGCCCAGTTCAACCAAGTCGTCGCAGGGCATCGTGTCGCCGCTGTAGGTTACCTTGATGGGAGCTCCCTCGTGCTGTGCCCGCAGTGTCAGACTCAGGCCGAAGGCATTGGGGCAGTGTCGCACCAGGCAGGTGGCAATCGAGGCAATGCCCAGCCGTTCCACGTCCTCGCCCGTCAGTGGATGCTCCAGCAGCTCTCCGTTGGCCACCAGCGTGTAGGCATCCGCAATGGATTCAATTTGACGATTGTAAAACTGCAGCCAAGGCTCGATTTGACGAGGTGCCAACAACAGCAAAGGTTGATCCGGTTCCAGCTGCTGGCGCTCGGTCAACAGGCCAATGAGTCCAATGTGATGATCCGCATGCAAATGGGAGACATAAACCGCCTGCAGCTGTCGCATGATCTGCCGCGCACGCTCCCTTCCATAGAGGCGCACAATCTGGCCATGGGTGCCCTCGCCACAGTCGAGCAGCATAAACGCCTCCGCCGCCGTCTGGATGAGAATGGAGCTGACATTGCGTGTCTTGTTTGGAATGCAGGAACCTGTGCCCAGGAATATGATGCGTGGATAGCTGTCGTCCGTCGCCTGGCAGCTTTTTGTTTCAATCCTGAGCTGAGCAAGCAGCTCCGGCACTCCCGGAACCGCGTGTATCTCCTTAACGTACTCCTCGGGCGTCAGCTTCGATTCAAGCGTGCGATCCAAACCTGGAAGAAGTAAATGATGGAGTAATCCTGATTCTAGCAGTATACAATCAGTGACTCACCTTTTTTGGGTCGCAGATGAAAGCTGGTCATGGAAACCACACCCTGATCCGTTTCTTTCGCTGCATCGTTGGACACGGACTTGATGTCTGCCGCCCTTTCCTCCTCCAACTTGGTTTTCTTCAAGCTGTGACTAAGATTTGTGCTTGAACAGCTTTGTTGCAACTCCACGGACTCGGCCAGCAGTGGAAACACCTGAGGAGCCAGCTGATGGAGCTGATACTGAATGCGATGGGCAGCTGCATAGCCGGAAAAGGGATTCCTCGTCGAATTGAGATATATATGCTGCGTGCACTGGGAAAAGTTGACATCCATAAACTTGCCATACTCCACTTGATTCGTCAGCTCGGGAGGACTGAAGTGCACCACCAGGGCCACCTCCGTGAGCTCTGATGCCGCCAGCTGCTTGTAATGCTGGGACTGTGCCTCCAGAGATGCCAAGTAATCCAAGCTGGGCACATCGATGAACACAAAGGAAAGCGCCGTCTCGCCGGGTTCGGTGACATCCGAGGAGAGCACCACTTTCCCACACGGCAGCGTCACGTCCTGTCCATTTTTGAGCTGTCCCAGCAAGGGACCTGGTGGAACTCCCTGCTCCACGCACTTGACGAGATTGAGGGCACCTGGACGAGGCTTCAGTTTGCAGATGTAGCTGATGACTGGCTTCTCTGGCTGCTCCTCGCTGCGCAGCACCACAGACTCCACACTCAGTATGGAGTCCTCAAATTGGCCACAGATCGTGCTGTCTATCGTCTGCATCTGCAGATTCTTGAGCACCACAAAGCGACGCATGCTCTGGAGCATTGTGTCCAGGTGGGGAGGTCCATGCAGACCCACGTTGCGCACCCCTGCATCTTGTATGGTCAGCGCCAGTCCAGGCAATCCGCCCACAGTCGTCCACGTGTTGCGCGTCACAAAAATCTGTTCCAATCGCGACAGGCGCGTCTTGTGCTCATGTGCCAGCCGCTGGGTGCCCTCGCCGCAGTTGAAGAGATAGCGTGACTGGTCCGTAAACAGGTAAACTGCACTGGGAGCACCGTTGGCGCCTGCTCCCAGCACCTGGAGATTCACAGAGCCCGGAACGACAGACGAAAGTTTCTTGCGCAACACATTCGGCTGGCGCTCATATTTGGCCGGCTGAATTTGCTGGCCAGTATCCTTGGAAGCTGCTGTCACTAGTGTACTGCTCATCCTAAAGCTGCGTCCTGTCACCGTTCGAATAGCTCCATGCAATCTTTGGCGTTGGAATTTCAACACAGACAGCCACATTGCGCCACAGCTGTTGAGCAGCTAGCCGATTACATTTAATACGACTATCGATAGGCACAATGATGAATTTCCCCCAACTGTTGCGACACTGTTGACAAGCGCGAACGTGAGTGAAAGTTATCGATTAACGATAAGCAGTATAAAACCTAGCAGCTGTGATAAACAGTTGATAAATAAAACAGCGCGCACATGCGATTATCCGGCTTACAGATTTGTCAATTATGTTGTTCTTTACGTGCAATCATTGCGAAGAGCATGTGAAAAGGTTAGACGTACAGGAGCACTACGATTTCATATGCAGGGACAAAACGAAGAACTTGACCTGCATGAACTGCCTGAAAACCTATTACGGGGGAGCGTATATAGGACACATCAGGTGCTATTCGCTCCGGAGAAGGATCAATGTGGAGAATAGGGAAGCGGCGCAAGCAGAGGATACAATGGCAATTGTGTTGACCTTTAGGTGCAATCTTTGCAAAGAGCGTGTAAAAAGGTTGGACATAAAGGAGCACAACGATTCGATATGCCGGAACGAAACAAAGAACGTGTCCTGCATGAGGTGCCTGAGAACCTTCTACGGGGAAGCGTATAAAGGGCACGTCGAGTGCACTTCGGTGGATGAGAAGAGGTGGATGGACATAATATGTTCTGTATTGGATAACACTGAAAATCAGCTGTCGCCGCGACTGAGAGATGCCTTCCAGATACTACTGCGACCTGTGGACAAGGTTCCGCAGAAGAGAAAGAGTTTCATTAACTTTTTGATCCATAGCATGAAAATGTCCGAAAGTCAGGCCACTGAGATGTGGAACATACTCCTTAAGGAACTTGAGAAAATTGACGAATCGTGCGAAAAAGCTGGATTTACAGTAAGGAAGCAAATAGCAAAAGCGGAAACAGTTCCTGAAGCTGATGTGCCGTCCAAGAGAAGGATTATGGTGGAGAATGGGGAAGCGACGCTAACAGAGACAGAGAACAAAGTTTCTGAAGTTGTGCCGCCAGTGAAAAGGATCGAGTTGGAGTTAGAGGAGGCGACGCAAGCGGAGGAATCAGCTTATGTGCCATCCGTGAAAAGGATCAAGATGGAGAAAGGGGAATCGACGCAAACAGAGATGTCGGAGACAGTTCCTGATCCTGATGTGTCGCCCATGAACAGGATCAATGTGGAGGATGGGGAAGCGACGATAACAAAGACAAGAGGATAGAGTTCCCAAAGCTGGTGTGCTTACCCGGCGTACAGATGTTGTGGCAATTGATTTGTCCTTTAGATGCAATATTTGCAGAAAGTGCATGATAAAATCAGCCGTAAATAAGCACTACCATTTGATATGCCGGTTTGAAGCCAAGAACTTGACCTGCATGAACTGCCTGAAAACCTTCTACGGAGAAGAATATGTTGGGCACGCCAAGTGCACGACGGTGGCCAGAATGGTGAGCAGGAAAATGAATGCCCAAAGGCCGGAGAGCTGGGTAGACATAATACGTGATATGCTGGATAACCCTTACTATCAGTTGACGCCGGAGGTGAGAGATGCCTTTCAGAGATTACAGAGAATGGACAATGTGCCGTGCACGATGAAGAAATTCGAGTACTTTGTAATGGGCATGGGAATTCCAAGAGAGCAGGCCAGGATAATGTGGGGAAGACTCAAGATGCAGCTTAGGAGAACTGCGAAGAATAAAGAGAAGCAAGCGAATGAGAATGCGCAAACAGAGTTACTAGGAATGAGGAACCGACGCAAACAGAGACATCGGGAACAGTTCCTGAAACTGAAGTGTCGCCCCTGAGAAGGATCAAGTTGGAGAATGAAGAAGCGACGCAAGCAGCGGAAACAGTTCCCAAAGCTGTGACGCCCGTAAAAAGGATCAAGTTGGAGAATGGGGAGGCGACTCAGACCGAGAAAACAGCGGATGTGCCGCCCATTAGAACGATCAAGTTGGAGAAAGGAGAAGCGACGCATACAGAAACAGCAGCAGCATCAGCAGTGACTGAGGTGACTGACGACTTTGACTGGTCTGCTGAGTTCACGAAACTGGTAGTCAAGCAACCCGATGGCATTGTCCTGAAGAAGCTCAAGAAGAAGCTGGCCAAGAAGTACACCAAGCATTTATCTGTGACGGAACTGAGTGAGAAGCAATCGAAGAAGTTCGACAAACGCTTCAACAAGCAGCTCAAGAAACTGCGGATGGAAGGAGATCTGGTGAAATAATGACATCAGATTTATGTTTCTAACGTAATTTTAAATTACTCGTACACCTGTTAATACACATTAAACTTGTAAGCACAATGAATTGTTTTTTTTCTTTTTTGGGTGTTTTGTTTGATAACAGCTGTTCAGCAGCTAGAGATGAATTTCCCTCAACAGTGGCAGAACTGTTGATAAACGCAATAGGGACACCGATAATTACAGTTGCTCAACAGTTATCGATTAACGATAAGCAGTGCAGAACTTAGCGGGCTGCTACTAGCCGCTATTCATAATTTTTCAGATTTTGTTACAATTATGGCATCCTTTACGTGCAATATTTGCGGAAAGCGTGTGAAAAGGTTAGACGTACAGGAGCACTACGATTTGATATGCAGGGACAAAACGAAGAACGTGTCCTGCAAAAACTGCCTGAGAACCTTCTATGGTGAAGCGTATATAGGGCACACCGAGTGCTTTTCGGTGGATCAGGAGAGTTGGATGAATATAATACGTTCTGTATTGGATAACACTGAGTATCAGCTGTCGCCGGAGCTGAGTGATGCCTTCCAGAGACTAAAGAGTGTGGACTATGTGCCGCGCAGGAGGGCGAAATTCGGTAACTTCATGTGTCACTGCTTGAGACTGCCCAGAAATCTGGCCACTGAGATATGGATCATACTCAAGAAGGAGCTTTTGAAAATTGGCGAATGGGCCGAAAAAGTTGAATTAGCAGTAGCAAAGGAGACGAGTCAGAAAGCAGAAGCGGAAACACTTCCTGAACCTGATGTGCCGCCCATGAACAGGATCAAGGTGGAGGATGGGGAAGCGACGCTAACAAAGACAGAGGATAGAGTTCCTGAAGCTATTAAGTTGACCTTTAGGTGCAATATTTGCAAAAAGTGTATAATAAAATCAGCCGTATATAAGCACTACCATTTGATATGCCGGTTCGAAGCGAAGAACTTGACCTGCATGAACTGCCTGAAAACCTACTACGGGGATGCGTATATAGGACACACCAAGTGCTTTTCGGTGGAACAAAAGAAAAAGAAGAAAGCCCAGGAGCAGAAGAGCTGGATGAATATAATACGTGATGTATTGGTTAACCCTAACTATCAGTTGACGCCGCAGCTGAGAGATGACTTTCAGAGATTACAGAGAATGGACAATGTGCCGTGCACGATGAAGAAATTCGAGTACTTTGTAATGGGCATGGGAATTCCAAGAGAACAGGCCAAGAGAATGTGGGGAAGACTCAACGATCAGATTCGAACAACTGCGAAGAATGAAGAGAAGCGATCGAAACGGAAAGCGAATGAGAAAGCGACGCGAACAGAGACAGAGAAAACAGTTCCTGAAGCTGATGAGTCGCCCATTAAAACAATCAAGTTGGAGAAAGGCGTAGCGACGCAAACAGAAACAGCAGCCGCAGCATCAACTGAGGAGACCGACGACCTTGACGACTTTGACTGGGTCGCTGAGTTCACTAAGCTGGTAGTCTAGCAACTTTCTGAAGAAGCTGAAAAAGAAGCTGGCCAAGAAGTACTCCAAGCATTTATCTGTGACGGATCTGAGTGAGAAGCAATCGAAGAAGTTCGACAAACGCTTCAACAAGCAGCTCAAGATCTGCGGATGGAAGGGGATCTGATGAAATAACGCTGACATCGAATTCAGATTTAGGTTTCTACCGTAATTTAAACTACTCATATACCTATTGATATTTAAACATTAAACTTGTAAGCACAAAGAACTGTTTTTTTTTTTTGGGTGGTTTGCTTGAAAACACCAGAATTCAATCAATAGCTGCCTGCTACCACACTTTCTATTCAAAGATAAATTTCCCCTAACAGTGGCTCAACTGTTGACAAGCGCGAACGTGATTCCGATAATTACAGTGGCTCATCAGTTATCGATGAACGATAGTCAGTGCATAAATAAAACACTGAGCGCGCACGTGGGACTATTCGGCGTTCTGCTTTTGTTACAATTATGGTGTTCTTTACATGCAACATTTGCGGAGAGTCTGTGAAAAAGCCGGCCGTAGAGAAGCACTACCAAACGAGATGCCGGGGCAAGACAAAGAACGTCTCCTGCATGGACTGCCTGAAGGACTTCTACGAGGAGGAGTATGTGGCGCACACCAAGTGCATTTCGGAGGCACAGAAGTACTCGAATCAAAACTTTGTACCCAAGGAGCCCCGGAACAAGAATGCCCAGAAGCAGGAGAGCTGGATGGACATAATACGTGCTATATTGGACAGCACTGAGTATCAGTTGACGCCGCAGCTGAGAAACGCCTTCCAGAGACTGCAGAGTGTGGACAACGTGCCGCGCAAGAAGGCGAAGTTCGAGAACTTCGTGGGCAACTGCATGAGAATGCCCAGAAACCAGGCCACTGAGGTCTGGGACATACTCGAGAAGGAGCTCAACAAAATGAAGGAGGCCAAACAAGCTGAACTGGCAGCAGCGAAGGGAATGAAGCAGAAGACGGAAGCGGAGACAGTTCCTGACGCAGATCTACCGCCCAAGAAGAAGTCCAAGCTGGAGAATGGAGAAGCAGCTCAAACTGAGACGGAGGCAGCAGCAGCAGCAACTGCAACTGAGGAGACTAACGACTTTGACTGGGCTGCTCAGTTGATGAAACTGGTGGCCAAGCAGCCCGATGGCATCTTTCTGGAGAAGCTCAAAAAGAAGCTGGCCAAGAAGTACACCAAGCATTTATCTGTGACGGAGCTGAGTGAGAAGCAATCGAAGAAGTTCGACAAACGCTTCGACAAGCAGCTGAAGAAATGCGATGGACTGCAGCTGGACGGGGATCTGGTGAAGCAATGCTGATCCCGAATCCGATCCCGAATTAAGTTTCTAGTGTAATTTTTAACTGACTCGTTACTTTAGACAACCATTAAACTTGTAAGCAACAATAACTCAACTGGAGAGCTCTTTTTAAAGTGGATAAGTTGTTAAGCTGAAACTGTGCTGACCATGTTGGTCACTCCAGCGAATCCACAGCCTGAGTCTGTGTCGAGCAAAGGCTTCCATGTCCACCCAAGATGCTGATTAAATTGGAATCGATTGATTTGCATTTATTTTACTTTCAACCAGCAGCGACATCTTTAGGATTTATATTTCAGATACTCCAGGCACTGACGCAGATGATCCCTCGTAACGCGACATTGAGGAGAGTTGTGGAATCTTTGGGCTGGACAGTTGAGAATCATCTCGTTGGCCACACACTCCAGCACCAGACCGGGATAAGCACGACAGCCATGTGGAGTCAGACGCTTGGCCAACGCTTGCACTGCCTTGTGGCTGAGTAGTCCAAGAGCTGGAGAGGATTGGCAAGTGAATTTCGAGGCAGATTGCAGAGAGTTTCAATTGCAATCTCACCATGCTTGTCACACTTTACATAGGTTTCGTAGAGCAACGTTTCATCCGCTTGGTTGTCCAGCTCCCGGGACAAGTGCTCCTTGATCCTGCCCAGATTTAGAGACTGACGATTGCCAGCCAGATACTCTGTTGCATTATAGGTGCACTCTGCCGTGCACTGCAGGAAAAAGAGGTGTAGAATTGTGGATCTTTGTTTGGATCAGAAGTGTACCCACAAACATGTACGCCTGCTCCAAGTGCTCGTTGTTGGGCTCCAGCTTCTCGTGCCAGTCCATTTGGCACTCGAGAAACTCGGGCGACTCATCGTGCAGATCACAGCAAAAGTCGTGCTTTGAGTTGGAGTTGGATTTGGAGAAGGATAAATAGAGGCTCGAGAGAACTACTTACCATGGTATCAGCTGCATTCAGCTCACAATCCTCATCCACTTGTGGTTTCCCCTGCACCTGGAGAAGGAGCAGAAAGCCCCAACACAGCCGAGAGCATATCCAAAACATTTTCAATGGGCTTTACTAGTTTTCAGACAACCCATCCGGGACTTTTATAAGCCAACAACACACAGAACAGACGTGAGTTAATTTGGCGGAACATTTAACGACTTTTAATTACGGGCCCAATTTAATTTTGTAATTATTCAGCTGAAATTTGATTTGATGGAGTCAGTTGTGGAAGAGATCGAAGAAGAGGAAGCAGGGGGAGGGAGAGGGAGAAGCGACTGTGGAAGATGTTCTGCTCCAATTCCGGGAAACCGTTGCATTTTCACGTGCAACTCCCGGCAAGATAAATGATGAAAAGGCAGCCAAAAAAAAAAAGAAATAAAATATATGTTTAAAGGCATTCTCATCCATCACCGATCAAGCAGCAAGAATAAATGTGACAGGCAAGAAATGAAATCACTTGGGAGACGGAGTTGGAAATGGAGTTGGAGTTGGAAATGGATGTGGGTTGGGGAGGGCAGGGAATGCAGTTGGATGCGGAAGCACATTCCCTTTTCTTTTCAGCTGCAACTAATTAACCGAGAAATACATACATCATAAATAGCACAAACGATACGTCTAGATGAGCATTATGTACATATGTATGTAAATATGTATGTATGTACATTCCCATCCCATATAAGACTTTGTCTTCATCATCATCCGTCAAGAGTTCCAGGCGCAGACGTTGCGTCGCTGCCTCAGAAGTTCCCATTTGTTTATTTTCGACTGCACCCTCTCCCTCACTCCCCATGCCTGCCTCAAAGGGGAGTGTGGGGAGGGGGATCAGTGTGTGGCATGTAGCGAGAGTTGCGTCTGCGTCTGCGGCGCTTCATGGTGGCATGCAACAAGACAACAACAAGGCAAGCAGCGCAATCATGCGGCACGTGCCTGGCCTGAAGTTCATTTCGATGGAATTGGAACACGCCCAAGCAAACGATTTGTGTTTTGATTTCGTTTTTGGGGTCACCCTAGTATCATCATCATCGTCTCCCTTCCTCCCCCCATCCCTTGTGGTTACCACACCTACAATGCGGAGCAAAGCCAACTATTCCTGTGCCACAATTTATGAACTCCCTTGGCTTTGATTCTTGCCCAATCTACACCCATAGTTGGAGTTGTAAAAAGCTCATTAAATTGCTGGAATATTATAACGCAAGCGGATAATTTGTATGGCACTGAATTCTTATAATAAAATTAATAATTCACATTTTATATTTGTTGAAAAACAAGTCTCACTTTGTTTCTCATATTTTTCTCATATTACACTAGTTTACAAAGTCAAAAACAATTTTTGCTTCTCATGTCTCAGTGCACTTTTCGAATGGAGTTTGGCCCACTAAACACGAAAATTGCACTTAAAAATTGATTCATTGATTCGACATTTTACAGTATACCACGAGATCTATGTAATTAACCGATGTGTCCAAAAAACCACTTAAAATAGAGGTTACTTATCCCTTTACAACTTTCTCTCATATACGTTTGAGATCGGTTTAGTAGCTCAGAAGCTAGCGACTTGAAAAGTTCCAACATCCATTTATTTGTGTGACTTTTTGTGCTCGAGAGGTCACAAATCGCCCTAGATAAAATAGATATCGCATGGGAAAAATTTATTAAAAGTATTTAACGTAAAGCTGACACTGCTACGAAGAAAATAAACTATTGTTTATGAGAATCCATGGATAAATGGCCGAGAAATGCGTTTTTTAGTGCAAGACCAGCGAAATGACTGTAAACTAGTGTTATTACAGTTGCTAAGGGCTCTCAGGACAAGTTAAAAATCAAATAACGAGATTCAGTAATCTAAAAGTATTTTTAAAAATAAAAAAAATGTAATATTAATTATTATATTCTTGCACTTTTATTCAGCCCGATCTCAAAAGAATTAAATTTCGTTGTGAATATTTAATAATTGCTAGATTATGATTGATTATAATACTATCAGTAAAAATTAATTATTTTATTTTGAAAAATTTTAAATTGATCATTAAAAACGCTCTTTAAATAAATCTTAACAAAAAATTTCGAATGCTTTGCTTTTGTTTAAAAAACTGACAGTTAACATTATAGCAACTTCTATTTTAGCTTATTTTATTGTCTGATCTTTTATTCCGCTCTTTTCCGACATTTTCGAGTTATTTGCAAAAAATGCTTTCGGCCTTAATGCGTGTGGATCATAAATGTCAACAGCGTTGGCGAATTGTCATAAATAAATAAGCAAATCAGAAAGATTCGCTGTCGGTTCGCTGTCTATCCGCTGTCGCTCTCCCACTCCACCGCTCTCTTTTACATGTACTCTCTCGCATGCTCCTTGCGCTCTTGGGATCAACTGCATGTAAAATGCATGTAAGTTAACAGAGTGCATTTTGTGGATGCTATGTTTACAGCATATGCAGACTCCAGCACACGCAGAGCCAACACTCACGCACACTCAGGCAAACAGTGTAATGTTAGGTGGAACCGAAGCAAAGAGCATCCAATTGAGCAGAGCTGCGATTCAGTCAAGAATTTGCTGTCAGCGCGTGCGGTTCGTTTTGTTCGTTCGCTCGCTCGTCTGAAGAATCGGAATCGACACGATCAAGTGGAGAGAAGAGGAGGCAAGAGGCAGTGTCGCCGCTTCCAAGACACTGTTCCAAAAAAACTACATACATATACCTATAGAACTATAGATATTCAGTTCTCAAGCATTTTATTTATAAATCCGATATTTTTGGATCAAAAAACTGAGTGGCCAGACAAAGTGCTGGCCAAGTGTTTAGCTTACAGTTCCACCGCGTGAGTGTGTGTGTGTGTGTATTGGTGAAAATGTTGTGGGCAAAATTGTAAAGCACAGGACATAATTCACATAAAATATACAAATATATTATTATATATTTCAAATTGAAATTAAATTAAATTAAAATTAATTGTGAATTGTGGAAATGAAGACATTTAATCAAAGATTCAGCACGCTGCTGGCGTCGCTGCTGCTGCTCTGCAGCGCAGCTCCTCAGCTGGCCAACGGCCAATACGAACATTACCTGGACTCGCTGCAGTCCAACGAGCTGTACGAGTTCCAAGAGGGCCAAGAGGGCAGCATCCAATATCTGGCCAAGGGCAACAGCGAGCGGACGCTGCTCCAATTGGAGCAGCCCGTCAATTTCTATGGCGAGCAATACGAACAGATCTATGTAAGTATCTGTATATGGCGGCATTATCTGATAGATTCGACAACAAAGTAGCTTTAGAATTTTCGCGCTGAATGAAGTTGCATTTAGCAGCTGCTGATAAGAGAGGCACTGAGCAACTGATAAGGTTCAGTCATAAGCCATATCAATAGACTTTATGCAAATAGTTGTTTCAGTTCAATCAAAATGCATTATTTAAAAGCTCAGTAAGTGTATCTATGTGTGTGTGGGCGTGTATCTATGTGTGGGTGGTTTATTAATAGATCAAGAGACAAACAGAGATCGACATTAATTTTCGGCAAAACATGACAGGCAAGACAAGATGATTTCGACACGAGAACTGTGTAATCATCAGAATGCTTTGCTGCTGGCTACCAAATTGAAAAGTGAAAATGTATCTTCGAGATACATTTACGACGACGCGTCGTCGCAAAACCAATTCGCACGCACTCAACCCGAATACCGAATACCAAACCACTTTGGGGGTGGTCCAAGGCACAGGAGACGCCACAAATAAATAGCAAAGAAACGAAAGAAAGAAGTCAACCCATTGATGTGTTTTTCGTGTTCCGTCCGTGTTTCTGTCGCTATGCCGCCTTGGCACATTCCCAAACTTTTAGCCGCCTTTTTACTGTATACCCTGTAAACAGACAGATGTCGAAAGTGTCATTCAACACTCAATAAGAATCGAAGAATTGTACAAAAAATTGCACAAGTAATATCTATTTAATAGATCAGAGATCAAAGTATAAAGGAAAACTTAATATTTATTAAATGAAATTAATTAGATTTAGATATTCAAACAAATTTATTTATTTTGTACAGATATTTGATCAAATTCACAAATTATAACATCTAATATGCATATTCTGCAAATTTCATAGCAATATCTTCACAGCGTATCTTTTAGCCGATCTTTGCGACTTGTTTTCGCCTTTTTTTTTTGTGTTCAGAAATTATGATCGCTCTTAGCGCAGCGTTCGAGGCGAAAGTGTCGCCTATTTTTGTTAGTTAATTAACTAAATTTATGTGTCTGACGTCGAAAAATAGCACGCGGCACAAAATGTGTGGCATTACGAGTATTATGGCCATACAAATGCATAAATTTCCTCAAATTTCTCAGAAATGTATAAGCAAAGCCTCATTTTCCAGATAAAAACCCATTATTCAGTTTAATTATTTTTGAAGCCATCAATGTTTATACGACAAGTATAAATAGATGTGTCAAATCCTATGAAGTCTGTGAATATATAAAATTTACAAGTTAAGAATTAGATATTGGGGTTATAAGGTTAAGTGAGATTTAAGATGTAATATATAGATTTTTATAATGGAAAATGTGATCTATATCTGTGTTCTATTTCGATTCAAATGAGATCACTATCTGAAAAACGTTTGCGAATATGAGACAAAATAGAACACAAGAATTTACTTGTTTTATTCTTAAATTTCCCTTAAATTTTTTCCTTTTTTTTTATAAAGTAGAAATAATTACAAATTATATGTATATGTATAAGAATTTTGTAGTATACTTTCTGGGATTTATAAGCCTTAAAATGTACTATTTGTATTCCTTTCAAGTTCTTGCCAAATGTGTTGCCTTGCAGTTTAAAAACATATTAGGCATTCTGTTTGTTTGAAATTCCACATTCGTGTAGTCTTTGCACTCATTTACATTCATTTGATGGCTCTGGCAAATATTTCCACACATTTTCACCCGCAGGGTCTGAGAATTAAGTGAAGGCTCCCGTGGTGTTAAATTGATTTATGCGGTGCCACAACAAGAAAAACCACACAGATAGAAGTCGAATTTCAAACACCTGTGCTCCAATTCCCAATATTCAAAATACCAAATTCAGAATATTGAAAATTTTCGTTTGTTTATTTAAGCGAAAAATGCAGCAATTGAGAAATTTGTGCACTCGGAGAAAAATGCGCAATGCTGCAAAGTTGTGCAAGTGGGAAAGTGGAAAGACAGGAATTTTAAAAAAGAGCAGGATGAAAATGGAGATGAAGATGGGGATGAGGAGGCAACGCAGCTGGAGATTGTCGGCGTCAGTCGTTGAACTAATTTTAGAGGCGTCTTGCGGATGTTCCCGACACGGAACTCAATTAGGAAAAGTCATTAGAAGGCGCAGGCGAAGTACCTAATGAAGTGTCTAATGATCATTGACGGCCTTGTTAATGGTTTGTTGTTGTTTAGTTTCCGCCAGGGAGATTGTTAAGTGGCCTGTTGGCACTTCACAGGCGCAGCTACTTAATTGATGCACACGCCATATGCACTTCATTTTGAAGCACCCTCTTTTGTCTCTTTCTGATCCTCACTCTCCCTCTCTCTGTCTCTCCGCTTTGCAGATCAACACGAATGGCATTTTGACATTCAACGTGGAGTTTGCCGAGTACTTGAATCAGCCCTTTCCCCTGGAGTATCCCTCCATAGCGGCCTTCTACTCCAACGTGGACACCTCGAACAGTGGCGATGATAGCAACATTTCCCTCTTCCAAACCCGCGATCCCGCAACTTTGGACCGTGCCCAGAGATTGGTGCAATATGCCTACAGTGAGGAGTTGGAATTTGTGGCCGAGCAATTGATTGTGGCCACATGGCGCAATGTGGGATACTTCAACTCGAAGACGGACAGGCTGAACACCTTCCAGGTGGCGTTGATTGCCAGCGAGACGAGCACCTTCGTGCACTTCATCTATCCCCAGGGCGGACTCAACTGGCTGCAGGGCGAGACGGGGGAACTGGGACTGCCCGACATCAGGGCACAGGCGGGCTTCGTGGCCGAGGATGGACGCTTCTACAATCTGAATGGTTCCGGCTCTGAGAATGTAAGTATTTATAATCGGAATATACTTCTCTCTAATCAAAGAATATCTCTAATTTTATGAATTAAATTTTAATTTTAAATTTCAAGAATACATTTTTTCATGTTTTTTGTTTTTTAATTTTAATTTGAAAATTTTTAAATATCTTTACAAATAAATTTACAAAGTTATAATACTTGGATTTACCAAATACTTAAACTTACAAATATGTTTTAATCAAATCAAAAATAAAACTTCAAACTAATTTTGAAACTTTTTAAAAATAAAGAAACATTTTTTTTTTTAAATAATAATCACTAAAAAAAGAATTCGAATTCACTTTTTTCTAATCAAAGTATATATATCTTCAATTTGTAATTTGTTTTGCAAATATTTAAAATAAATTGTTGTTTTTTTTTGGGTATTAAATTTTAAATCTGAACTTAAAAATATTTAAATAATTTTCGTCCTAAATTTTATAAATTTGAATTGAAAATAAGAGTCATAATACTGTGATTTGCCAAAAAACTTGCACTCTATTATAAATTTAAATCAGATAAAAAATGAAAATTATATTTAATTTTAATACCTATTTTTATATCTCCCATCTCTTGCTCTAGGCCCGCTTCCTTAGCGAGAGCACCAATCTGGGCGTGCCTGGTGTCTGGCTGTACCGCGTGGCGCCTCTGAGTCCCGGCGAGAATGTGCAGGAGCCCAACAACGCCGAGACCCGCACCGAGTCTCCAGCCCTGGCCCAGAGCTGCGGTGGCAATGGACACCAGTGCGACAGCCATGCCCAGTGCTTCGACAAGTCCGAGGGCTACTGCTGTGTCTGCTCCCCTGGCTACTACGGCAACGGACGCAGCTGTCTGGCCAACGATCTGCCCATCCGTGTGACCGGCACCTTGTCCGGAGTGGTGAATGGCCAGGCCGTGGACGAGGAGGCCAAGCTGCAGTCGTATGTGGTGACATCCGACGCTCGCAGCTACACGACCATCAATCCCGTGCGGGACGAGCTGGCATCCCAGCTGCGCCTGGCGCTGCCCCTGCTGACCTCCGTGGGCTGGCTCTTCGCCAAGTCGGTCAACGGAGCGGCGAATGGATATCAGCTGACTGGGGGTCAGTACGAGCACATCTCCCGCCTGCAGTTCGAGTCGGGGGAGTCGCTGCTGGTGACGCAGTTCTTCGAGGGACTCAACTACTGGGACCAGTTGACGGTGCGCATACAGTTGAACGGCACTGTGCCGCGTGTGTCGCACGCCACGACGCTGCATCTGCCCGACTACACGGACGAGTATCGCTTTGTGCGTCCCGGCGAGCTCTTCTCCCTGCAGTCCCACAAGCTGGAGCTGGTCGAGGAGCAGCGCGTGGTTGGCTTCCAGCTGGACCAGCGCATCATCTACAGCAGCTGCCTGCGCGACGATGACGCCGATCCCACCAACAACGCTGTGCTCCAGAAGGTCTCCAAGATCACCCTCGACTACTCGGACCGGGATCAGGCTGTCCGCACCAGCGCCCTCAGCAAGATCGGCGTCGATGCCGAGTCCAACGCCTGCACCGACGGATCCGCCCAGTGTGCCGAGAATGCCATCTGTGTGCCCTACGAGGACACCTATCGCTGCGACTGCCAACACGGCTTCGCCGCCCAGCTGGACGAGCGCGAGGTGGAGATCTGCGTGGACATCGACGAGTGCTCCCTCGGCACCCATGTCTGCGACGAGAACGCCCTCTGCTCCAACAACGACGGCGGCTTCAGCTGCGTCTGCGTCGAGGGATTCGAGGGCAACGGATATCGCTGTCTGGCCAACAACTCCGTCGACAACATCGAGTACTCCACTCCCACTCCCACGGCTCCTGATAACTCCGATAACTACCCAGCCACCCAGGAGCCCCAACAACAACCAGAGAATCAGCCTCAGCCCCAGCAGCCGGAATATGTTGAGCCCGGTTATCCTCTGCCTGGCGAACATGTCGACTATCCTCCTCAGGAGGGAAATACTCAGCATCTGGATGAGTGCTATGTGAGTAGAGTTCAATACTTAAATTCTACTCGACAATCCATCTAAAGCCCTTTAAAAAAAGATAGTCTAGTGTAGAAAATATTTCTCGATTTGTATATAGGCAAGAATTTGCCTTTGTTGCATGGAAAATGATAAATATTTAAGTTTATGACTGAGGGATCCAGTGGGGAAGGAATTATCACAGGACATGCTTCTAAATTCAGTCAGCTTAACTTTCCTTTTCCTTAACTTTTTAAATATTCAAAATTTGTAATTTCAAGTTTTAACATTTAATTCAATTTGTATCATAATTATGCAAATGAACTACGATGAACAAACTCCAGAAAGTTGTCAGCTTATCATGAAAATTGATAATCATAATGATGAGTGATATTAAAAAAATTTTGAAATAATGATTAATTTCAAGTTTTATAGATTTTCTATTTTTATTTTTGTTTTTTCGCTCAAAATAAAACTCAAGTTATAGTTTCTAATATTTCTTAAAAAATATAGGCAAGAATGATACATATTCCTAGTCAATAACCCATTATAACAATACATTTAAATATAAAATTTCTTGTGTCGAGCACCAAATTAAGCCTTGTCGAAATTTCAACTTGCGTTTTGTTTTGAGTGAAAAAATAAAACTGATGAAATAATTATTATTCCATAAGTTTTATTTTTTTTTGATCAAAAATAATATTATTGGTTGAGAAGTAAAGCAGAACTTAAAATTAATCATTATTTTGTGAGCAAATCAATAAAACTTGAAATACTTTTAATAATGGTGAAAATGCATAAGTGAGCCATAGAGAAGAATATTGGTATTTTTCTCGGTGTCTTAGACTTATTATAAGTGAACGATTTTTTGATTACAAAAAAAAAATTATCATTATTTGCAGTCCCTGGAAAATTGATTTAATTAACTACATTGATATTTAAAAAACATGATCGAGTTTACGTACTGGAAAATGGTTTTTAAGAAAATCGAGTTGTCAAAGTTTTGATATATTTTTTACATCCCTATCCAAAACATGTTCCCAAAATAAAAGTCCCCGTGAGTTGCCCTGACTATGGATATTTTTTATTATAATTTTTTATAGTTTTTTCAACACTGACTAGATGGTACGCAATAAAAATATGATATATAATATAATGGTATATAATTGCAGCGCTGTTCGCCGGATGCGGATTGCTACGAGGGACGCTGCGGTTGCCGCGAAGGCTTCTCCGGAGATGGCTACAGCTGCGACCACATCTGCGGACACGACGAGGTCTGGGAGCACGGACGTTGTGTGCCCATTCTGCTGGACGATCACGAGGTGGAGTCCAGATGCAATATTATGGGCGACTGCAGTTGTCCCGAGGGCTACGACCTGACCGAGGATAGGAAGAGCTGTCGCTATGCGGGAGCCTATGATGTGGAGAAGAACGAGGACTTGGTGCCCTGCGATGTGGACTCCAATTGCCATGTGGATGCCAAGTGTTTCTGGGATGAGCACGAGATGCGTCACATTTGCACCTGCAACACGGGATTCAGCGGCGATGGCTACAACTGTGAGCCCATCGAGGACTCTTGTGCTATTGTGAGTAGTGCTGGGAGCTTCACTTGGAGTACTGACTAAATTTGATTCCCTATTTCCATTGATAGAGACCGGATATATGCGATTCACACGCCGTTTGCAGCTTCAACGAGCAGCTGGGCAAGTCCGAGTGCGTCTGCCATCGTGGATACACCGGAGATGGCTATCGCTGCCAACTGGCTCCGGAGTGCCAGCAAGCCGCCGACTGTGGAGAGAACGCCTTCTGCGATGGAGGAGTCTGCCAGTGCCACGACGGATTCGAGAGGGATCTGAGCGACGTTTGTGTTCCGGCTGGTCGCTGTGGCAGTGTCTTCTGTGGCTCGAATGCCATCTGCAGGTGGGACAATACCCTGGACATTCAGTTCTGCGACTGCATCGAGGGTTATCAGGGCGATGCCCTCGTTGGCTGCCTCAGCATCCCGACACCTTGCAACGTGCGCAACAATTGCGGCATTCACGCCACCTGCGAACCCACCGAGTGAGTAAACTAAGCCACCTGATCAATTGATCCACTCGAAGATAACCTCGTGCTCTTTAGGGATCCTGCCAACTATACCTGCCAGTGCATTGCCGGATTCCATGGCGATGGCTATGTGTGCATCGAGGAACAGAACTGCCTCAACAATCCAACTCTGTGCGACATGAATGCCAAGTGCCACTCCACGAACTCGGGACTCGTCTGTGTCTGCAATCAAGGTAAACTATTGTTCCGACTTCTTTGACGTCTGCGGTCCGGCTTGGGGTCCTTCCTCGGGACACGAAGCACACGAGTTGATGAAACAGAAGCTAAAGATGGCCAGGGCCAGCACCACATTCAGATACCCGTTGTTGCGATCCCAGGTCAGGGGATGCATAAAGAATTCCCTCATGGACTGCAGCGTTGATGTCTTGCGCATGTGGCTCACTTCCTGGGCGAAGCGATATTGCTGTCCCTGTTGCACTATCATAGTTCCCGTTGCAGCCAGTCCCTTCCTGATGCCCTGGGCACTCACGTCCCGCATCACGCCCATCCGCGATGTCCTCATCAACAAACTGTTGGCTGAACGCATCATTTTCTATGAGATTTTGTGTTTTTTCTGATTTTCTATCAAAATGATCACTTGAAATTTAGTTCGAAAATGATGCCCAATGTCAGTGTTGGAGTTAGCCCAATGAATTTTCAAACCAACGCCTGCTTAAGCTTACCAAAAAATTCAAAAAAATCAATCAATCAGAACGCAGTTTTATATATTTCAATTCTTTTTAGAATATTTTCAGTAAAAGCTCTTAAATAAATTATGTATTTATAAATTTCTGACTAAAACTCTTCTATAAGTTATAAAGTTTCAGTAAGCTAGCATCTTTTCTTGATACCAATTTCTAATTACCAATTAAATCTCTTCAATTACTTGAGTAATTACAGTTTGAATTCAATATTTTTTGATGTTAATGAGTAATTAAATTGCATATCTAAATCATATTTATTTCTATCTAAAATTCCATGCGTAATTATATTAATTCCCATTTAAATATCGACAATTACTTGAGTAATTATAAATAATTCTCTCAGGTTTCTATGGTAATGGCTCCGTGTGCTTCGAGAGACAACAACACGACTCGGATTTCCTGCTCGTCAGCCAGGGCGTGGTGATTGCACGCGTTCCTTTGAATGGACGCAATGTGCAGCCCATTAAGGTGACCTCGATGGCCATTGGCCTGGACAAGGACTGTGTGGAGGGACGCTTCTACTGGGGCGACATTTCAGCGAAGAAGATACTGAGCGCCAAGTACGATGGCACCGATGAGCGTCCATTTATCACCACAGGTAAACCAAGGAATTGTTGTAAGAATTAAAGTTTAGCTGAGTTTCTGATGATTCCTTATCATTCTAGACATTGAATCGCCGGAGGGCATTGCCATTGATTCCATCTCGCGTCGTCTGTACTGGACGGATTCGGTGAAGGACACCATTGAGGTGGCCAGTCTGGATGATCCCTCACTCCGCGCTGTCATCATCAGCAAAAATCTGGTGAATCCTCGCGGCATTGCCGTTGATCCCTACAGAGAGTAAGTTTCTAGAGAGAGAGAGTAAAGAATTCGGATTTTATTTAAAACTCTATTCCTTTTTCAGGAAATTATACTGGTCCGACTGGGATCGCTCGAATCCAAAGATTGAGTTCTCTGATCTGGATGGCACTGGTCGGGAGCTGCTCTTGGGCACCGATGCCGTCCAGCTGCCCAACTCGCTGGTGGTGCTGGAGCACAGTGGCGAGCTCTGCTACGCGGATGCTGGCACCAAGAAGGTGGAGTGCATCAATGTGGCCAACCGCCAGATTCGCACCATTTCCCAGGAGCTCAGCTATCCATTTGGCGTGACCTTCACGCACGATCAGTTCTACTGGACCGACTGGACGACGTAAGTTTCAATATACAATTATAGTTTAATCAGATTTCATTCATTTTACTTTCTAAATTTCACAGCAAGAAACTGGAGATCTCGGACAGCGAAGGCGTGCGCCAGAAGCCCATCCAGACGCCCTTCTTTGGCAGCCACAAGATGTACGCCATGACCGCCGTGGTGCAGAACTGTCCGCAGTACCAGAGCCTCTGCCAGATCAACAACGGGGGCTGCACCGATGCCCGCCTCTGTCTGGTCAACCGGAAGGCTCCGTCCGGCAAGAGCTGCAAGTGCACCAGTGCCTCCACCACCTGCACAGTGTCCTCACCCTATGCCTTTGCACAGCCACGCAAATAAAAAACCATCATACAATTAAATTAATTAACTCGACAACAAATGAAATTATCATATAATAAAAACAAATCATATTTTTGTATACGTTTAACAGAGGATAACTAAGAACAGGAACCAAAAACAAACCAAATATTAAATATATATACTAATGTCTGTGCCATTTTTTGTAAATCTACTCAATCTAATAAATCTCTATATATAAAACTTATATATTGTCTCAACAATTACCAATCACTGGTAAATTCAACAAATCAACAGTGAATTCCCCGATTACGAATCACCACTGAATTCACCAATAACCAATCACCAGTGATTTCACCAATTACTCATCACCGGTGAATTCACCGATTACCAATCACCAGTGAATTCCCCTATTACCAATCACTGTCAAATTCACCGATTAATTTCGACATATTTTTAATGCTGCCCGCCAACTAAAATTTCATTGATCGACATATTTTAAGGCGCCCTAAATTTGAACTTTGACCTTGATATTTGCCAATTTTCAACCCTTTTCGATCTAAGCCCATAAGAATAAGCACGAGTGTTTTTGTTTTCAGTTTTCATCAACTATATTTTGAATTTATTGTAAGTTTCATGTTGTCTGCCTTAAAGATCAGAGCTAAATATTACAGCAAGTTTTATAATCTAACCATAATATGCTCTTAATAGCAATTATACAATATTAAATAACTACATTTGTTGTATTTGTTAATGTTGTTTGTTGTTCTTGTTGTTGTTGTTTATTATTTTTAGTTGGTTGTGGTTCTTTTTTTATTCGTATTTAATTTTGTAGGCATTGCCTTCCTCTGCATTTTTGTACATTGAGACATTTACTAATTGCTAATTGTTTTTAGTGGCTGCTAAGTATTACTTAGTTTAATATATATAGATACTATATGTATGTTTAAGTGCGCTAAGCTTAGGCTTATCTAGGCTTAGGCTTATCTGTAGGTTCTTGAGACACTGGAATGCATATCATGATCATAGACGAGTAACTTATCAACATCTTCAACTTCAACTCCTTCAATATGATCGAGTAAAATTCACTTATAAAACTGTCTGTGCTCTAGATTTTGTAAGGTGTGTGTGTGTGTGTGTGTATAGTATGCTGTGTGTGTGTGTGTAGGTACATTGTATAGACTAATTAATAAATTTCCTGGATGTTTTTGGGACGTGTCTGGGTTCTATTAAGGTGCCTCCTTTAATACTACTTTAGTTAGGTGAGTTATACATACAAGTATATTTATATATACAGTTTATCGGAGATGCTGTCTATATGTTTATGTATAGCTCATTGGAATTTGGTACAGTTTTAGTATAGCTATAGGCTATTGGGCTTTGAGCACGACCCCACACCGAACTAAGTGCTTATCGACTATATTAGTATTTTCTCCATATTGTAATTCCTACAAATAAGTTCTGTTGTTTTGCGCTTCATATATTTTTAAGTTCTAATAGTTTGTTTTGCAGCAGTTCCTTGAAATGCTCAGATCTTAAATATATGTATCTACTATATACAGTTACTACATCTTTCATCTTATATACTTTGTTGTTTTTCTTGTAAAGCATTAGAGTATACCAAAGCCGTTCTGAAAACCGTTTTCTCTACACATTTTCAAGTTTTATATTTCGTCTTTTTTCGAAAAGGAATAGAACTTTTGCAGGTTTGTGGTACGAAAACATTGATAGCACCTTTATTAAACTAATTAAGGAAAAATATCAAAGTGAGAACTGTGCAAAATATGAAACCTAAGAAAGTTGCTCTGAGAACTGTCTATAAATATTGCATAATATCGAAATAAAATCAATTATTAATGGAACTTTTGTATTTGCCTATTACTAAGTTATATACATAATTTACGTTTCTTTATTTCTTGCTAAAAGCTGTCTAAATTTTTGTTGTACTTAACTTGTTTTTTTTTTTTTAGTAATTTTTAATGCCCTCTACTTTGTTTTGAGCCTCTTTGTTTTTGGGGCAGCTAATTTTCATTAGAGATATGCTAGAAATGAATCGACTTTTGCTTAGAACTATTGAATGCATTATCAACTAATACATATATGAATATGTATATATACAGCTAGCTAATTGGTTAATACCTCTTTCATGCCAATAGTTTAACTACTTTGTTGTTCCCAAAAACACATTTGCCTCATATGAATAAAGCATACTGAACGAATTTCGAATATAATTTATTGCTACTCATATAATAAGCATATTTTTATAAGCAAAACGATAAGCACATCATCATCATCATCATCATCATAATTATCTTCACTTGACACACCTAATGGATATTTTAAAGGCTACGTTCGTTACTTAGGCAAATTAATAGGAGTAGGGCAGGAATTGGGGGAGATACGCCTCTAGGGGCGATACACATTAGCTGAGACACATTAGCTGAGACACACACCACAGACACTGACAGGCTGCTATCGGGTGGGTTGGGTAAATAGTGTCGACAGCTAGAGATGGTCGCGTGACACGAAAGTGAATATACATTTTAAAAAGAAAGAATGGGAAATTATAGAAAATACAAATGTAGAAAAACTAAAAGTTAAGAATATATGAATATACAGGATATAAGTTAAATTAGTTTAAAATGGTAGGAAAAAATAAAATGAAAAAAAAAGGTAGACGTACAAAAGAAGAGGTTTCTAAGGTCCTTAATTACACAAGAAATAATAAAAGATGAAACAGATACAAAACATAAAGAACATAAAGAAGATCTGCTCGTATTGTTACTTAATTATTAGTCTTAAATCTAATAGTTTTTCTTTAATATTTTCCTCAATTCCTACTTCGTGTCACGCGATCATCTCCAGCTCGTATACACAATATATACAATCTATGTAGTTAGTATTGGATTGGGTTAGCAGCTTTGTCCGACAACACAAGTTGCCTTTAGAACTTATCTCTACGTCTGTGTGTGCTGGCCGTATTCTATATCCATTTGTTTTTCGACATCGAAGAGCGGAGTCGGCGACCCCACATCAGGTTGTATCATACAATCGTGCCCTGCAAATGCTGCGGCGACGACACCTGCGACGACTGCGGCAACGAGTCCTGTGCCTGCAACGTGGCACCGGACGATGTGCTCGGTCCAGGTCCCAAATCCGCCGTGTTTATCGCCAGCGAGGAACTGCCGCCCAGCATGCCACCGCCCGAGCTGCCGCCCAAGGCCGAGGGATTAATGCCGCCCACACCGCCGCCTCCCAGCATACAAGGTACGCCCAGCATGGGCGTCGGCTCCTCCGGCGGCGTTACCTGCAATGAAATTTGATTCTGCAAGGGACATGAGTTAATGAAAAGATAGATGGATAAAAATACAACATTTGTATGTAGATTTATAGCCTACCTCCATGCCTATGCTGCCATTGAGTGAGATCTTGATGGGATTGCTGTGATTCGTTGCCTGCATGAGCGTTGTGAAGTGACTGATGCCGATCTCCTCGAGCGAGGACTTCCGCCTTCCATGACTCACCCCCACGCTGGGCAATCCTTGGCGCAGTGAGGAGGATCGACGCAATAGTATATCGTTATCGATCTGCAAGCATAAGGATAAAGAAATTCCAACCGAAATTGGCAGACATTAGCCAACAGTTTGTGGTAGCAAAACGAATGGCCCAAAACTCAAGAAACACACATAAATTACACAAACAAATTGGCAAATTGGGTACAAGTATTTTTTTTTCTTATTTTTTTGCAAACAAAGGCAACACATATTAAACTCAATTCCGTGCCGCACGCTTGATAATTTTGTTTTTTTTATTTTATTTCTATTTGTTTTTTTTTATTTGGTGCAGCCAACACGATTAACGGAAACGGAAACGTGATGTGGTCTAATCCGTTGCGAGCGTGCTTTTTATGGTTATGAATGGTTGCTGAACTTGTTGTTGTTGTTGTTGATGATGGTTCTTGTTGTTGTTGTTGAATCGCATAGTTGTTGCTGTTGTTGTTCGTCTTACGGCTGTTGAGTGCTGCGGCTTTGAATCGCGACTATTTGTGAAATGATTTTGCGAGCATTTCCAAACCCAATTTTGATGCTCAATCTCTACGAGTGTGCAAATTTGTGTGTGTGTGTGTGTGTGTTGCCTTTTACAATGTGCTTCGTCATTCACAAATCTGGCAACATAAATCTAAGTATTGTGTTAGCCAATTTGTAATTAAAATGAGGTAAATAATAAACAAACTTCGAAGTGCCGAAGTTACATTTTGCAGAACTAAGGAAATATATGAGCTACAGCTTCAAAATTTATAGACCCCATGATAACTAGCAATATTGACAATGTTCTTGCTAAAGTTAATTTTAAAAAATTAATGAAATACGGAATATGTTTTTTTCTTCCCTCTTCCTTTTGTTCATATCGGAAAAATTATGTTGTAGCTTTTAAACTTTGTAAAAATTGAACAAATAACTTAAATACCCTTAGTTTCTGCAATGTTTTTAAGAAATTAAAATATGTAGTTTCGTATTGCTGCTGATAGTTGTGCATCTATTGAGCGCCAGAGTTGCCGTACTTGGCATGCTAAACGTATATATTAATGGCAACTCTGGCAACTGCTAAATACATTCACAGTTATCGGCTCTGCTTTTTTGAGTACAGTTTTGTAAACACAAATGAATATTTAAAGTGTGTGATCAACGTGAACAGAAACCGGAAAAAGGGAAGGTGGAAGGTGGAAAAACAGATAGACAGAGTGGGTGATAGAAAGACAGACAGAGAGAGAGAGAGAAAGAGAGGGGGATAGAGAGTAATAGCCAACCCGCAATGAGTTACTCCTGCCGCGCTGTGAGCCAACCACCGTCGGACTGTCGGGTAGAGAAAGAGAATTCGATTTAATTTGCTGCATCGGGGGTGAACAGCGCTGCGATGATCCATACCCGGCCAATGTCTGAACGCTCTGCATTTGCATGGGGTTCAAACCGGCGATGCCGGAGCCGCGACGCGAACCAGCTCCGACGGCGGTGTTGGGCATATTTGGCATTTGTTGACCGCAGGTGGCGCCCAAGTTGATGTTCGAGCAGAACGAGATGTTCGACTTGCGTCTCGAGTTGTGACGCTCAAATGTCTTTTGGGCCGAAAACGGTGAGGGCCGTACCAAATAGCTGTGAATTGGATAGAAACGGAAACATTATCATTAAAATTAGCATTAGCATTACCAAAAATCTAAGCATTGACGTTAGCAATATCGTAAGCAAAAATATTAACATTATCATTTGAATTATTCTAAGCATTAGCATTAGCATTAGCATTAGCATTAGCATTAGCATTAGCATTAGCATTAGCATTAGCATTAGCATTAGCATTAGCATTAGCATTAGCATTAGCATTAGCATTAGCATTAGCATTAGCATTAGCATTAGCATTAGCATTAGCATTAGCATTAGCATTAGCATTAGCATTAGCATTAGCATTAGCATTAGCATTAGCATTAGCATTAGCATTAGCATTAGCATTAGCATTAGCATTAGCATTAGCATTAGCATTAGCATTAGCATTAGCATTAGCATTAGCATTAGCATTAGCATTAGCATTAGCATTAGCATTAGCATTAGCATTAGCATTAGCATTAGCATTAGCATTAGCATTAGCATTAGCATTAGCATTAGCATTAGCATTAGCATTAGCATTAGCATTAGCATTAGCATTAGCATTAGCATTAGCATTAGCATTAGCATTAGCTAGCTACCTATTAGGAATAGCATTATCATAAGCACTTACATGAGATCACCCTCCTCCAGCTTAAGATCACAGCTAGGATTGATTATCACATAGGACAAATGATTGCGCTTCTCGCTGACATCGTCGTAGTCAATGGTGGGCAGATTCAGCGATTCCATGCGACTCCTCACCAGATTGGCGATTTCCGCTCGTTCGATTTGTTGGGCGTGATTATCGCGTGCCTCATCCGCTAAATTAATCGAATACTGCAAGAGATGATGATGTAATTTAATGAAATAGAGTAACAATTCGTCGAACAAACTTTTATTAAATTATGTTATTCACACTTGCAATGTGTCTTTTTGTAGGTGTGTGTGTGTTTATACAGGGGTGTGTGTGTGTGCAACTAATGAGACGAACTCGTGATTTTTGAGGGGCATCCATTATCCAAGAGCATGCTGCAAAAGCGTTCAAGAAATATAACCAAACCAAACCAAAGGAACCTACCTCACGGATGTGTTTTCGTGTGGAGCATTTGCTTTGGATGAGATGTTGTATGATGGTGAGATACTTACGGATGATCCCTTACGGTCCGAGCAGCCACCCAGACAGTTGACCGACTTCTGGCGGGGACGGTAACTGCCTGTGCCAGTGGCGCCACCTGATGAAGGCGGTCGATATGTAACACCTCGCAGCATTTCCGAGCTGTCCTTCGTGGAATCAGGGGTGCCAGTTTCCTCATCGTACTGTGCCCAACAAACAAATCCACAGACATTCGATTCGATTTGATGTGGTTGTTGTTGTATGCAAATTTGAGTGAATTTCGGTTAAACACAAAATGATTAACATATTTAATTGATTTTTAATTGAAATGGCAGATTGTTAAAACATTATCTATGGATGATGGATTCTTTGTTAATTTATTTCGGACGCTGCTTTTATGTTCATTTAGTAAACGATGTTTCCATTTTTATTTTTATTTTTTTCTATTTGTTGTTTTTTTTTGTGCTGCCAAACAATGTAACATTTAATGTGTGTTAACTGCAAACATGCCAGTTGCGAGTAAGGTTAAAACAATTACAACTAAAAGCCATAAAACATGTCAAACCAAATTTGAGTACGAGTATTGTATTTGTGTTTCAAATCAAATTCAATTAAATAAAAATCAAAAGAAAGAAAGCATTTTCACTGTGTGTTATTTTGGTTAAAAAGCAATCCATAAAAAGTAATAATCGAATTTAAGTAAAGTATATTTTATTAAAAGTGCCTGCAAAGCGTTTTTTACTACTAAATTATTCTCTATATAGAATAAGCTAAAAAATACTAATTAACACTAATTGAGTCTGTTGTTTCAACTTGAATTCAACCCAGCTAATTATTATTGATTTTTATTTTCTAGTTTGCCTTTTGTAATTAGCATTTGCACTCAAGTGTTTAAAGCAGCGGAAAAGTTTCTGCAACTTGTGAATTGAAACGAAAAGTGAAATTTTTAAATTTGAATAAAATTCAAAATCTGTACAGTTTATTGCGTATGGACTGAATTTTAAAGACATGAAGTTCCCTTATAGGAAAGGGGATTAATTCTTTTACTTGTTATAGACATTTATATGTAAAATGTTCAAACTTCACTTCCGACCAATTATAACCAGGAAATAGGAGATGTAGATCAAAATATTAAATATGTATATTCCCTAAGATATTCAAGGCGATTGGGAAAACAACGCAATCACTTGCTTAAATCTTTAAACCAAAAACTAAAATAAGAAGAAAGAAGTAGATAAAATCGAAATAATTTTGACTTGCAACTGTGGCATGTGAAAAATGCTTTGTGGCACGACACGTAAACTTATCACAGACACGAGAGAACAACTGAGAGCAGAGAGATAGCGAAAGAGCGGGGATGTGGTTTGTATTAAAGCGCCTATTGATAATGCTCTTTGTGTGCGACTGTGTGATCTGTGTGTGTGCGTGTGTGTGTGTGTGTGTTTGTGTGTGTGTGTGACCAGCTATTGTCCTGTACTGCAGGACGCACAACAAGCAAATGCAATCAACTAATTAAACGCCAGCATGCAAAACTAAACAAACAAACAGAATAAAAAGCACAAAAAGAAAAACCGAAAGAGAACAACAGCAAATTGAGGTGGTTGGGTCAGAGAGAAGAGCGATAAGAAGAAACAAGTGAAAAGTCATGCAAGCATTCCTAACTAACTGGGCAACTACGGAACTAAGAACTGTGGAACTACAATACGAGTACATTCAAATGTGCATGCAGAGGGAGTAGGTATTTCAGTAGCACACACATGAACACGTCTAGCGAAATGCATTTAACAAAAGAATTTGGCCAATAGCAATTAACTGGGTCTAATGAGGCAGGCAACGTGAGAAGTATTTGTATGAAATGTTTTAGTTTCGTTTCGTTTCGTTTTGATTTGATTTGATTTAATTATTCGATTTTATTCGACTATGCTATATAAATATACATTTTCATCACTCACTGCGTGCGTGTGCGTATTTTTTCTTATTTTGTTTCAATTGCTGGTCAAGTCCAATACAAACGCAATATTTAATTAGTTAAGTTTACACAAATGGTAACGGTTCGTATGCGTAATTTTTTAATTCATTTCAATCTTTTCTTTGTTTTTATTGCTCACACAAAATCAATTGTTAGTAGGGAAGCGGGGGAGGGGAGGGGTTTTGTGTTAATTTGTGGACCACTTTAATAAGGCAGACAGAAGGGGGGAATAAAAAATGTTTATGAAAAATATAATACACTACATCTTTTTTTGAATTATATGTATACACAAAATTGATACTAAATCAGCACGCTATGCTTTTTAAATTATTGATTCATATAAATATATATATATTAGAGAAATGGGGTTGGGTGGGGATCTTTCGTCTAAGCATATGAATAAAAACTCTAGAAATCTTTCAAAAGAAATTTAGAATTACGTTAATGTTAAGTTCAAAATCCATAAGATCTGTAGTTTTTTGGTTACGAGTACGTTTTAAGTATTAGTTGAAAAGAGTTTGTATATATATATATATTAGCTGAGTAGTAGTATAGTAGTATAAGAGTACTTATAACTTAAGTAAAAGATTTTTATATAGTATTTATATATAATATGCAAATGAAGTAGTTTTGAAAGTTTGGCGCAGACTCTTCTCAAATGCAGTTAGTAGTATCGAAGCGTAAGCGTGTGATTAAAACATGGGACAAGAAATAAACTAAAACTAAAACTAAAACCGAAAATTTTTGAAATTATTAACAATAATATTACCTGCTGATTGATTAATAAATTATAAATACAAAATGAAAAATGCTAACATAAATAAATTTGAGAATTGTGTACCTAATTTGTAAGGCGAATCAAACAAATTTCGATTACAAATCAATCGAAATTATGTGAGCAAGAGAGGTATTAAGAAAGAGAGAGAGAGAGAGACAGAGAGAAAGAGACAGGCTGTGTGTGTGGATTTGGGTGGAGTGTAGAAACGGTGTTTATGTGTGTGTGTGTGTGTATTAGTTTTGTGCTGCCAACTTCAAATTGGCTAAATTGAAATTGAAATTTCTTTTCTTTTTTCATAGTTTTTTGTTATATTTTTTCTGGGGCCCAAAGTTGAAAGTAGACTGATTCTTTAAAAACTGTTTTCGTTTTTTGAAGCTGTTGTTGTTGCATTTGTTTTGGACTCACCGATGGACGCAAGCGCACACAATGCCTGCTGAAGGCGGAGAAGGGTCCCCATCTCTCGACCGGCGAGTTACTCACATGTGAAGTGTCCGCATTCGATGTGTCCTGAGTGCGATAGATGCCAATCGGAATTTCGCAGGTTGTCGAGCAGAGTTTCTGATACAGGCGTCCATAGGTACGAATCCACATGTCATCCTTGGTTATGCGCATCTGAAAGAAAGCCACGTCCATTAAGGAGACGATGTTAGAGAGGGGAAACTATCTGCTTACCGAGGTGAGAAATCCACTGCCCGGCGCCTGGTCGATGCCCAGCAGCAATCGCACAAAGGTAATCACATAATCCTTGACAAACGCCTGGTAGAGCAGCGTGTCCAGCATCGAGGCACTGAAGACCGCGCCGGCGGCAAACGGCAGACGGAACATGTACGAGATGTGCGAGCCGCGCTCCTTCTCGCGCTGCAATTAAGTGAGCGACAAATTAACCAATGACAACTGCAGCGAATACCCCACTGGGGGTGGGACCCCCCGTTACCGACCTTCTCCATCTTGCTCAGGTGCAGTGCGTACTTGTCGTGCGCCCGGAACTGCATGAAGCGCATATTCGAGCTTTGCGACAGCTCCGTGATGCTCTTGATGCTCGGAAAGAATCTGTCAAGGAACCAGCACGGAAAGAGTGCGAGATTTTATCATATTACACAGTTTATAATTTCATATTCTTCAAAGGCAACTCTATTCAACCAAACTCTAAAGACTTTCGTAACTTTGCAAAAACTGAAAAGATTTTCAAGCGCAATGTCCTTTTGATTTGGCCACTAAATTGACTATGCATATAAATTTAATTCATTTCATTAAAATAATTTATTGCAAACATTTTCGTGTGTATGCAATGCACAGCACAAAAACCGGTTTTGTTCTCTTCTCTGATTGGTGTTTGCGATCGCAAGAGAAGTGAGCAACAACAATTTCAATGTGAATTTGTATTGTAAAATTTCAATTTTAATTAATTGAGCTTAATGATTACTTTCCAATAAAATATATTTTAAAGCTGTCACTTACTTAAACATATTCTGCACAGCAACAATTGTGTTGCAGTCGGAGAGGGAATCCTCCTCGGCGGAATTGGAAAGCTCCTTGTTGACGACGACAACACTCTCGGCCAGTGTAATCCCCGCACGCAGCAGATCATCCAGGCAGTCAATGGAGCCGAGCATCCAATAGACCTGCCAAGAAAGGGAAATCTTTGTATCAAGAGCAGGAGAAGAACTTGAAGAAGAGAGAACTGACCAGCGGAAAATAGGAGAGTGCATCGAGAAAAGCGACATCCGGACGACGTTCGAGCAGCAAAATGATGGGATTCAATGAGGTCTTGGAACGGAAGTGAGCACGCAGTGGAATAATGAAGTTATAAATGCCATTCGAGGCATAGTCAGCGGCCAGAATGATGGTCTTGTTCTGCCACTGATATTCCTTGGCATTGCGATAGCTGCAGTGCTCGCAGACCTGAATCGAATCGAATCGAATTGAGAGATAAATTGAAAGTTGGTCAAGTGATTGAACTGCCACTCACCTGGGCCAACTGCAGACAGCAAAGTGGTTTCTTCTCTTTGAGCAGGTAACAGAGTGTCGGACTGACACCGATGAAGGGCGACACGGGTGGAAATCCTTTCACAATGCTGAAATGTACAATTGGAGCAAACACAGGTGTGAAAACTGTCCCAACGCATTTGCTTTGGCTGGTCAAAACTAAGTAGAAAGGTAAAGCGCTTGTCTCGTGTTAGCCAAACAAAAAACCAAAATGAAAGAAAGGTGCAAGGAAAATATGTTGTCTAGGGAACTTGAACTTGCAACAAGCTACGAGCACAAATGTTTCGTTTTAGTTTTATTTTATTTTACAATGTTTCATCTGTATGAAGTATGATGTGCATGCAATTAATGTGTCGCTGAGACTTTTCCCCAACACTTTTCAGCTGAAGGCGCTGAAAAGTTTCTTGAAAACATTTGACTTTTCTTGTGGCAAGAACAACCTAAATGAGCAACGGCAACAATAACAATAACAGCAACAACAACGTTAATCTCAACCTTGATGACAACTGCGAAACGACAACTTTTTGTTTGAAGGCAAAAATGGAACTCAGTCAAAGCAAAGCAAACAAAAATAAGTGAAAGCTGAAGTTGAAGCAGTAGCACTAAAAGCAGCCACAACAGTGGCAACAACAAAACTATAAAGCTATAGTCGCTTATGATCGACTATTGAATACTCTGCAAAAACTACAAACTGATTTTTAATGATTTTTAACTAGCGTTAAAGCACATTTTTAATGCAACAAAGTTGGGGTAACTAACTTTTTTTTAAATAAAATTTAAACTGCCAAGTTTAATAATTAAAAGATCTGAAGTAAGTTTAATAGTAAGTTTATTAGACCAAAATTGTAAATTCTTTAGGCTTTCTTTTCTTTATATCTACTTTTAATATTGTTATATCTATTGTAATTATTAATATTAATATCTTTTGAATATTTTTCATCTATGTATTAATTAGAGGCAGCAATGTTTGCTTTTGAAATAAATAAATACAAATAAAAAGCTCTTTAGATGAGATTTTTTATAAATGATTCTAAACGGCGGACAGACTTTAATTGTAAAATATGTACATATAGTATATGTATCTCTAACAAACTTTATCCTTGTTAATATGCTTTATTTGCATATTTATAATTACACATATTTCATTGTTACAAAATGTTTATTATTATAAGTATAAAAATGTTAAGAAAGCGAGAACTGTGTAGCGGAAAGAGGATATAAAGATTCTTCATTCAAAATAAAATGCCCAACAAACTGTCGTTGCAATATACCCCATTGACAGGGTATACGGCTAACTAGAACGCAGATGACACTGGGAATGGCATCATCAGCAAATCTCTAGTAGTTACGGAGCACGTTCAAGGTAAACTGTGCGTTGCAAGTCATTAAAAAATGCCCCGTGGCAAGGCAAACAAAACATTGAATAAGCAACGGCAACTGCAGCAATAACAACAATGGCAACTGCAACAATAACAACAATGGCAGCAACAGAGCGACAACAGCCAAGGCAACGGATAACGGCTTAGAACTCTTCAACAATGGAACACATTCCAAAAGATGTCAGCCCAGCTGGTTTAGTTTGGTTGAGTTGGCACGGCGGCCACTTACCCGGAATAGTCGGCGGCCCAAACCGGACGACGCGAATGACGCCGCGTCTCGCCGGAGCCGGAGCTGCTTGAGGTGAATGCAAACGGAGGAGGAGGAGGAGGCGGCAGTTGGCCAACCTTGGTGGCTGTGGTGCAGTTGCTCATTTGTGCCACCGCAGCAGCTGCTGTGGTCGTTGTGGTGCTGGAGGTGCTGACGCTGTCGTGGGAGCAACTGCAGCAGCCGCGCTGCAGCTGACGCCGTCGAGCCGCCAGCACCGCCAACGTGCCACCACCCAGACCCAGACCCAGGCCATGACCCACACCTGAACCCATTCCCCCTGTCATGCCCATGCCCATGCCCATTCCCATTCCCAGTCGCTGACTTGTGGGCATTGTGCACTCGCTGTCGCAGCTGTAGCTCTTCTTCATCCTGCGCAGCGGTGCTGGTGGTGCAGATGGTGCAGATGGTACAGGTGCGGGTGGTGGGGCAGGTGCAGTGGCATTGCAGTAGCCACAGAAGCCAGCGGATCCACCACGCGGATACGAGTCCTCCGAGGAGCTCATGATGAGCGAATATGTTCGCGATTGTGGAAAGTGCCCGCCCAAGCAACTGTTGTTAAGGTTAAGGAGTTCTTGGACAGTTAGTTGACGGGGTCTAAGCAACGGTACATTTAAATGCTCTCTCTCTCTTGGGAGAGAGTAAAGGTAAGGATAGGGATTCGAATTCAATTCGTGTACAGCCAAAACGACATTTAAATATGTTATACATAAAGAAAGAGTTTTCAAGTGATATTTTTAGCATTGTCTGTAAAAAATATTATTATTCATATTATTAATATAAAATTAAAAAAGTGTATAAATAAAATAAAAATAAAAAATAATAGTTTATCCTATATTATACTTCTGCAATTCGCCAGACAAAAGTTATAAGTTAAAAAAGAGCTAAGATCTAATCGTAACTTGTAATTATCATACTGAAAATATCACTTATTTAGCTGCAAGGCTGCCAACTGATCTATAATCTATATCATATATTGTTTTTTTACTAAATTATTGCTTAAATAAATTGAACTTATTTATTTCATTACTAATTTTTTCATTTATCAAAGAAAAAAACAATCGGGGGTGCCACAGAAATCGCTTTCACTTGAATTTCACTTAAATTTCATACACATTCCAGTGAAATTCAAGCGAAAGCGATTTCTGTGGCACCCTTGAATATTTTATTGAAAATTTGATTGAAAATTAAACTCTTTTAAATACTCTTTTTTCTATTGGATTTAAAAAGAAAAAACGGAAATATTAAAAAAAAATTAAAATAAAATAATAATAAAAAAAAATGCTCACGCTCAAATCAAAAATTAGTCTTAGTCTCATTAGGAACTATGTTAAATAGGAGAATTAATTTATTAAATTCATTAAAATAATGAAATAAAATAGTTTTGCAGCCTTGCTTTGTTGGGCTATGTACATGTAGTAGGTATAACTAAATGTTGTTAGTTATAGTTTGGAACACAGTTAGAGGTACGATCTAGTTGTTAGCTATGTGAATTGAATATGCAATGCACAATTGGATTGTTGGGTGTACACAGAATACAGTTAGGGATACAGTTAGCTATACACATAGAGGGGAGGAGGAGGAAAGTGCCTCGATTATCAGTTAGTTAATAAACAAATCAAAATTCCGTGTTACTTCTCAACACAACTTGAGGGGAGGAGGGCAGACAGAGGTGCTGTAAGGGGGGGAGGGGGACTTACGCAATTTTCTCAGAGGGGGAACGCCAGGGCATCTCATCGTCGATTTCATCGTCGCTCTCGTCTCCCTCCTCGCCATCATCGTTGCCGGCAATGCTGAAGGACGAGGAGGTGAACATATCGGGCACGGGCAAAATTGAGGGACGTCGACTGCCTGTTATATTTTTGGGGGAGAAATCGAGAAAGTTGGCAGAAAGTAAATCCAAAATAAAGTGAAAGTTATAGAGAGAGAGAGAGAGAGAGAGAAATGTTAAACCTACCTCGACGCTGATTGAGCACATCGGGACTGAGCAGATTGGGATTGTTGCCGTATCCGGGCACGTCCAGGTGATTCCCCGTTGTGGTCAGTGTGGCAGGTGTGACACTTAAAGAGGTGCCCATATTTAAGCCCACTCCCAAACCACCACTGCCACTGCTTCCCGCCTGCACCACTCCCGAAGATCCACTTGCTCCGCCTCCGCCTCCACCTCCACCTCCGCCCATGGTCAGTGGCAACGTTGTCGTTGTTACTGCCGTCGTTGTTGTTGCCATTTGCGTTGTTGTGCTCACCGTTGTGTCCTTCAGATTTTGCCTGGAGTCCGATATTATCACAGCCGTTGGGTTGTCGTTGGCTACACAAACAAAATTTTAACAAATTTGTAAGTTATTTTCTATTTTAAAGCATTTTCAGCTCGATTTGACTTGAATAAAGTACAAAATTTACGCTACTTGAACAAAGTTTTCAAAATTCTCTAAAATATCAGCCGAATAACAACAACAACTAGACTGAAAGAAGCAAAAGCAGATGGCGTACACAAGAGAGAGACAGAGAGAGAGAGAGCAAAAGAGAGAGAGAGAGAGAGAGAGAGAGCGAAGAACGTGCAAGAAAATGACCTGACGAACTCATTAAAAGTCCTTGCGAATTGCGACCAAAATGTGCAGTTGCAAAACTTGCCAAACTAGCAAGTGGTTAACTGAAATCATCATTTGCTTATGGCCCAATGACACTGGCTGAAAGCAGCTTTTAAGCTAAAACCATTTAAATCTACTAAGCATTCAAAGCAATTAAGCACAAAGCTTTAATGTGCTTTCAAAACTGTTTGAACTGTATGAAAAACACAACAATAAATTAAAATTATTTGCTGCTAGTTAATATGCTTACATTAATAAAGAATTTGTCTTAGAGCTTTAATGTGCTTTTTAGCATGTTGGACAAAAACATAAGATTAATTCCAATACAAAACTTTAATTTTAAATTCATAAAAAAGCTTAAGAGCTTAAATAAGTAAGTAGGACCAAGATAGTCAAGCTTAAAGGCGAAGTATTTTTTTGCTGTATGACGAAACTTTAATCCAATGCACATTCGCTTTAATCCAATGTTAAGTTGCAATTTATAAACTGGTGTCATTCGAGTTTTAGAGCTGCAACTTTTTGCCAAAATATTGACTTTGCGTTAACGCTAGTTAGAGTTTGAAGTTGTGGAACTGAACTCAATTACGCTGGTTCATACACCAAAACCAAAAGGAAAGTGAAAGCGAAAAGGGAGAAGGGAAAGCGAAAGGACACGTTGAGTTGCCTAATGACTTTGGCTCATTTGTCGTCGCTTGTTTCGCTTTAATTATACTTTTCCCGAATAGCGACAGCAACTACTGAATACACATTTTCAGCAATAATTTTACTTTTTTTTTTGTTGGTTGTGGCACGCCACATTAACAACGAGTACTTAGTTGCTGGTGGCAAATACAACGCGGCGTATACTCAATGTTGAGAAGTGAGAGGCAACAAATTGTTGCGTGCACGGGGCGTATAATTTACAATTGACAGGGGACTTTGGACAGGGGGAGAAGAAAACACCAGGAGAGCAATAACTACCGTCAATAAAGGTGCACAGACAACAACAACAACAGATATAGGATAACGAAAAGGAAAGGAAAGGCAACAAAAGAGAGAAAACATAGAGAACGTGGTGCAATATGAGAACATGCGATAAAAATTGTACAACATGTGCAAAAGCAAGAAAATGAAGCAAAGACAAAAATAGCAGCGCGGAAGTAACCAAAGATATTTGCTCAACCGGATGTTTGTGTGTGTAAGTTGACAAGGTGTTTGCGTAGGTGTGAGTGTGTGTGTGTGAGTGTGTGTGTGTGTTTGGATGTGTGTAACTTTACGCTAATGGCTTTCGAAGAGCAGAAATAAATTCAGGGTAGCATTTTTTTGGTGTCTAGAGGCATTTACAAGCGCAAAACTAAACATAGACAGAGAGAGAGACTTAGAGTTGGAGCTAGAGAAAGAGCGGAATATATAAAAAGAGATGGAGCTTGTGTGTATGTATAGTAAGTGTGTAATGTTTTAAAGTCATATGTGTGTGTGTTTAAAAAAGGGGCTGATTAATATTTTTGTTTTGCTTCATTTTTGTTGGTTTTGATTTCATTCCTTTGAAGGGAGAAGGTTTTATTTTTATTTATATTTTTATTTATTTATTTAGTTGATTTTGAGGGGGGCGGGGGGAGATTCTTGGAGTCACACTCACGCACAAATAGTGTTGTATAGTCACTGTCACATGTTTGTTGTTGTTGTAGTTGCAGTTGTTGCATTTGCGGATACGGATACGGTGGCGGATACGGATACGGTTGCAAGTGCTGCCTCTCGGAATGGGGCGTGCCGGCGCCAGAATCATAACTGGGACTGTGGGGCACGCGAACACAAACAGACGGCACTGGTGCAATTGCGATTGTTGTTGCCGTTGCCGTTGTTGTTGTTGTTGTTGTTGCCGCTGCTGTTGTTGTTGTCGATAACATTGATGCTGATGCTGATAATAATGTTGATGATGTGAGAGTCGTGCTAATTGTTGTTGTTACTGTTGTTGCTTGTATTGTTGTTGATGTTGTTGTGGTTGTTCTTGTTGTATTGGCTACACATACATTATACGATATGACATTATATATATATAATTATATATATATATGTGCAAATGTGTGTGTGTGTGTGTGTGTGTGTGTGGGGGTATATCCGTGTGAATGCCTAATGCTGTGTAATGTTTTTTATTTTTATTTTCTATGCATTCGTCAGTTAAAAGTGGCAACAGTTGGTCTTAACTGAGTTTTCCAACTTAAACTTTGCTCTAATTGATTGCAGCTAGTTTCATAGAATTTGAAAACCACTGCTTGAATAAATTATACATACTTTTAATACGATTAAAAGTACAAAAATTAATTAAGCCATTTCCAAAATAATTATCAATAAAAGTAGTTTTAGGAAATAAATAAATTATACATTATTGAATAATAACAAAATTATAATTTAAGTTAGCAAGTTAATTGAAATTTGTTATATTTTTAAGATAATTTTCTATTGCTTAAAAATCTATTATAAACTTTAATTTACTATTAAATAAAAATAACTCAATAATAATAGTTATTTCCCATATATTTTGTGACAACTGAATTGAATGGCAGGAAATGGCTTACATATCTAACATGTGTTTAATATATATTTAGCTATATCTCGCTATGATCTATCAGGAATGTAATAAGTATTTATTTTTTTTTATTTAGTTCGCAACAAGAGAAAAATATAATTAAAAGTTGAGTATAGCTCAACAGGCAATTTGAGTAGATAATTGTAAATAATTATAAGAAAAGTTAGAAAAGTTCAAAGGAACAGACAGAGAGAGAGAGTGGCAGAGAGAGCAAGAGAGAGCAAGAGAGAGATAGAAAGAAAGTGGAGCCAGAAGATTGTACAAACATAACAAAGCTGTGTCTTCAGTTTAATTATTTGATTTAGACTGTTTTTATTTGAAACGTTTGCTTTGAGACGAGTTTCAGCACAAGATAATTAATTAATGGAAATAATAATAATAGAAAAGGCAACTTTCAAGACGAAATCAATTATATTATTTACGCACACACATTGAAAGCGTTTTATTTTTAAATATTTTTTCCAGACAAATTGACAACCGCAACGAGATTAAATTAAAAAGAATTAATTAAATAACGAAACGAAGAGACAGATTAAAGTATATTTTTTTTCGTTTATATATATTGTATATCAGATCAGAATACAAAACGCAGCCTCAAAAAGGAAACATAAAATACCAAATCAAAATGAGGAGCAAAAAACTTGTTGCTAAATAAAATAATTGTTCACATTTTGCACAAGAGACCATTCAACATTCAAACTCGTTCATTCATTCATTCAGTTCGTGTTGTTGCTTTGTAGTTTGTAATTTCATTTGATGACACACACACACACACACACACACACACACACACACACACACATATAGTATGTAGAGTCATTGTACCCACCAGTTGCTGCATGAGTGTGCGAGGAGGAGCCAGGGTTGCCACCATCCTTGGCAGCTGCCGTTGTATCCTGTGTAGTTTGATTTTGATTAACGACAAATGCCGAATTCTCCTCCTTGGTAATGCTCATATAATAGCACGTGTCATCCTTTTTCATAATGTGCCTGGGTCCTGGATTTAGTAGGATGGTATCCTCATAGAATTCCGGCAGCTCAGCCGGACGTACGCCCACCAAAGCAACGCCATACCTTTTATTTACAAAATAAATAAATATGAAAACTTGAAAATATGAAAATGTTAAGCAATTTTGGCATTTTACATAAATTTGTATTTGAATTGGGGGCGAATGGCGTCTAAATAAATAAATAAATAAATATGAAAGACGCAAGTTTGTGTTTGGCATTTACTTATTTATGCCCAACCATCCATCGACCACTCAAACTTATTCGTAGACCCCATTCAAACGTCAGGCTATTCATTCATTCATTCATTCAGCACACATAGAACATGTCTGTTAACTGTTAACTCAAAAGCGTTTTCAAGTGCTTTTTTTTTATTTTTTGTGAACTTACTTGCGATGCGAATGAAAACTGGCATAGGTAAAACTTTTACCCTCGTACTCCCCGAAGAAGCGACTGTCGCCGAGCACAATGTGATAAATTTCATTGCCCGAACACTTGCCATAGAGACGATGCCATTCCTCCGGCGATTGTTGGCCTTCCCTGTGGAAGAGAGCAAATTTAAGTCAATATCTCGACCCAAAGGTGAATTAAGTTTCATGTTTTAATTGTTCAGATTTTTGCCCGCCAGCCACAACAATTTTAAAAGCGCTCTTAGACGATATTCTCCTTTTCCTTCTCCTTTCTCATCTTCTTTACCATCCCCTACCATCATTCGAATTACTAATTAGAATTCTTTAGTCTACTAATGCGTCAAGTTTTACGCGGCGTATGATTAATCTGGCTTGCGTGTCGCTTGCCGCAAACACAAAACACGGCCTCAAATTAAAGCCGCATTTTATTCATTTATTCTTTTATTTTTAATTTGTAATTTGTGCACTCGACGACAAGCGAAATTAGCATAAAACACAGTTTGATGTCGGAAACATTTGCGCATTAAATTTAATTAAAATACTCGCACTTCATATTGACGCTAGGCCCTTTTCCCTCGTTTCCCGCATTTTCCTCGTCCTTGTGGCACAGGTGTGTCGTAGTTTGAATGCCTTAATATAACTGTTGAGCTATTCGCAGGGAACTTAAGTGCTTTCCGAGAATCATTTGGCAAAAGGTTAACCCACATTTCTTTTAATTTAATATGTTGGGATTAAAACAAAAATGCATTTCTTTTTTGTCCAACCTTTTATAAAAATAAGTTATAAATGCGCCATTATTTTTTACTATTTAATTAGAACAGACAGCTTAGTCCCTCGATTTCTTTTAATTCTAATTTTACTCTAATTTTTACTTTTGTTCAAATTTATTTAAGAATTACAACCTTTAAAGTTCTTAGTTCTTTACTATCACAGTGCTGCTGATTAAGTTATTTCGACTATCTCAAGGTAAGTACTCGCTAAATAATAAATAAATTGCGAGTGACATGGAAAAGTGGACAGCGTGAACAGTTTACTGTGAACAACTGTGACACATCCTTGCGACAAGTTTTGCTGACGCATGTGAGTTAAATGTTTTATTTGTTTTTCTCCTTTATGCTCTCCATTATTTTTTTGCAGGCCATTAACAGTTGACCGGGCATTATAGTGGGTATATAAAATACTTTATACGTACTGTCCGCGTGACGTGTGCAGGAGAAGGGTGACCAATGTGCTGGCGCCCGGACAGGTGCAATTGTTGGCCAACAGCGCGTACTTGAATTCATCCTCGCAGACCACGTGCTCGGCGAACTTCACATGCAGCTTGTGCTCCGGTCTGGCCACAGCGAATTTCCGCAGGATATGCAGTCGATGAACATACAAATATGTGTATAAGTATAGAGATATAGAGAGAGTTGTATATATTGGTTGTGTGGCACGCACAACTCGGCCAAAATAGTGAAAGAAATCCAAAGCGAATTAACTGAGGCGTGACAAAAAGAACTCAACAAAACTCTCTCAAAAACGGGAACGAAAACGACAACTCACCGGAATATTTGAACATACTGCGGAACGTTCGGGGCAAAGTCCTTGACGGCCCAGGACCTTAGTATAGTGTGCTCGTCGGCTGCCGTTTTGTCCGCATAGTTGCGAGCTGCCAATATGAAGCACGCTTCCGCCTCGTTCATTCGCGCCCTCGCCAAATCGCCATCCTTCAGACAGGACCCCTGCAAGAGTTCGTTAAAAAGTTCAAATGCCAAATGTGCGAAATGTCAATGTCAGAAGAACACATCCAAAATTCGAAATTCAAATCAAATCACGAGTTGTCAAATATTTAACCAACCTGAATGTAGATGACGCGCTGCGCCCAAATGGGCACCTGTAATATCATACGCATCGTTGTATCCAATTCCATGGGACTCAGCAGCACCACGTAGAAGTCCTGCAGCAGGGGATGTGCATAGAACTCGTTCAGGAAATCCATTATGGTGTCCGCATGCAACGTTGTCGAGCACACAACCACATGCTTCTCGCTCTGCGCCCGATGCGAGGAATAACTTCCACCCAGTTTCTGTCTCTCCATCCAGGTGAACGCCAATTGCTCAAACTAAACGGGATAGAGAAAACAAGGAAGAGAATGACAGAGAAATGTAAATATATATCAAAATGGAGAGTGCTTTGGATTTAACTTTGGATCACTTTTGATGCCCCTTTTCTCAATCAATTTTAATCATTTCTAATTTCAACTTGAGATCTCTGAGATCTTTAAAGAGGGAAATCCAAAGATTCACTCCTAACAAACCTGATGAATCCTGGTTTTGCACTTGGGTTTATGTAAATATTTCAAAAGAGAAATTAAAATAAAATAATAAATATAAATTGGGAAAGTGTTTTGGCTTCAATTTCAATTAAATTATGAGTAAAGCATGATTTAAACTTATTTTTCAATGAATTCTCTTATCCATCTTCATTTTAAAATCTGTTGACAATTTAAATTATAGAAATCACAGCTCGAATCTGAAGTAAAGCAATTTTCTAAGTCAAATTGAAACTTGTTTGTAAATAGTTTTGTAATTTCCTTCAGTTTCTTTCAAAGCATTTACATTTTACATACATTGTCAAGCTTAATATTGATTGAAATATTGATGGGACTGGGCATTGACAGCATTTTGGGTAACTCGATTGCAATTTGGAATGCAGCATTAATAATTTCAATTAAATTTAAGTGCTTTGCTTCCGTTCATACACACACAACAATTTGGTTACAATGTTGCTGCATGTATTTGCTATTGTTGTTGTCATTGTTATTCTTGTTCTTGTTGTTATGGATGGTCATAAATTTTTGGTACACGACGCGTACATTGACATGCAGCTTGAATCAAGCGCTTGAATCGCCTGCAGCCCCAAAAAGTATGCTACGAAAAAAGTCGCAAAAAGTGTTTGATTGATGCTTTTGTTTGGTTTGCTTTGGTTAACAGCAGCCATGTTGTTGGCCATAGAACTTTTAGCTGCTATCGATTGTAGTACTAACAATTGCTCGTTAATTGTCGAAGCTAGTCGAGAGTCGAGCTGACTGACCATGACTCATATTTATACAGATTGATGACCAGAAGTTGTCCCAGTCGTAGTTGCTGTTGCTGTTATCGTTGTCGTCTCATCTGTTAATAGCCAAATTGATTGATGGACATGAAACGTGGCAGCTAAGCAGCTTAAAGTTTACTGTGTGTTGTGCTTATCTATTTCGACTTGAGCGTATACTTTAGCCAGAGAAGACTGTACTCATAACGCAGTTAAGCTCATGTAGGCGGGCAGGCATGTAACTCTGTAACTCTGTGAGTCCGTTGAGGCATTAAATGCATTCACCATTCACTTCACTCACCTGCGTGGGCAGCACTATCAACGCCACACAAATCATGATGACCATATACAACTGGGATGGCCAAATATCTGGAACTAAATCGCCGTAACCAACCGTGGAGAAGGTCACAACCACGTAATAGGTGCTCTGAAACAGATTCAAATGTCGATGCCCAGCGCGCTGAAAATGCTGAATGCCGCAAACACTAAAGGAGACAGAAGGGAGAAGATGTCGAGTAAAGGAGACTGGATCAAAATAGACTGGATAAAGGCGTCGCTTACCTGGTGAAAACAAGACATAACAACGTTGCCGACAATATCGTCAACTGTTGCGACAAAGCCGATTGAGATTTTTGCATCGCACGATGCAAATCGTTCTTGAAAATAATAAATAAATAAATTGTTGCAGCAATTCCTGCTTATTTATTGTTTAACAAAACACATTTATTGTTACTTACAAACATGTTCTCCAGCGAACGTTTGGCCAGCCAACAGTTCAGGAAAATTGGTATGAAAAGATTGCGCAACGGCGAATGCACAATCTAAGTATTAAATAAATATCCATTCAATTTTATTATTATTATTTGAACTTGCATTAAGGAGTACTTACCGTTAGTGCAAAGGGTATTGTCGTTACTAATTCTAGTATAAAGTGAAATGAGAGTATCTGCTGCCATATGTTGCCCTATGAAAGAGAAAGTTGCAAAAGAGACAGAACAAATACAAAGATATACATTTAAAAAAATTAATTAATTAAAATTTAAATTGCTTCACCTATTTAAATAATTTTTATATGAATTGAAGAATAGTTTTTACAAATATTTGAAATTTAAAGTTACTTAAATAACATATTAAGATTTTACGTATAATTTCAATAAATTTCAATGTAAATAAGAATATAAATTGCTTACCTTATAACCTAGATATGTTAGAACCAAAGATTGAGTTAACGACACCATGGCCAGCAGTAATTGTAGCACCCAGAGCACCGTGGGTCGATTGACCCAGAGTATTGCATCCCAGTTAATAATCGGATGCTCCTGGAACTCCTCCTCTGTTAGCTTGGCAGAGATGATGAACTCTGTCTTATTGGCCACTTCGCAGCCATAGCTAAGCAGGAAAAACCACAAATTGTAATATTGATTGATATTAAATTCAGTTGTAGTTGGCCTTTTTTGGCTTACCATGTTATAAATGTTGGATTTTTATCCAATATCACACGTATTATGTAGAGAACACACGACAGTAACTTAAGGAATAAATCGGCAATTCGTATGCGTAAGCCTTGAACGAGAACGAGAAAGTAGCACAACAAAATTTGGGTCAAATATTTAACTAAATTATGTTCATGGTCATTTCCCTTTCACCTTTTACTAACTGAACTGAACTGAACTGAGCCGAACCTGACTATATTTATCTATTTACCTGTCTACCTACATATGTATGTATTTATGTATATCCATTGCTTATCAACCCTCTGTCTATTTACCTGCACAATTATTTCCCGTCCAATTCGAATCAATATTTACTCAAGTATATTGCGTCTGCTTTGTAATGTCATTCGCATTCTTCATGTTGTTCTTACACCTGTTATTCCAATTGATTCAATTGTTGTTATTGTTGTCGTGGACAGCCAAACAAAACTTTAATCGGTTTGATACAAGTGCAAGTCCAAACAATCTCTATCTCTGTCTCTGACTGGTTTGCTCAACCAGTGGCCAATTCAATTAACTACTTGTAATTAAGTCAAATAATCGCACAGTCAAACTTGTCTATAATGAAACTATCTATAAATAAATTGAGATTGTTATGAAGTCATTTCACTTAGTTCGGAGGGTGAGAGATGTTTCTCTTAGTTGCTTATTGAGATGTTCAAATGCTCTTAAAATTTTCTTTTAGAGAAGTTCTGGAAAAGTTCTTCAAAGAAAAGTTTGTTAGAGTAAAGTTTTTTAAAGATAACTTCCTTTTACAAAAAAATGTGTATAAAAAAGTTGCTCGTATCGAAGTATCTTTTGGGGAAGTTGTTTGATTTTAAATAGAAGTTCTTTAAGAATTATATTCGAGACTGTATTTATTTCTACAAATTGTATGGTCATTGGATTAGTGAAGGGTTATTCAATATACATTAAATGATATAATTTGAATATAAACTTATTTAATTAAATTGTATTTTTGTTATATACTCACTTGAACGCTGATTCTTAATGAAATAGAGTTGCAGTCTTTCTTTGAATGTGTTTTCATTCACATAGTACTCCACACGCACTCTGCAAAATAAGACAAAAGACAAAAACGTATTATAAATTGGTATATATAGGCGCCACAAAAGCCTCTTACACAATGTACAAGGAATTGCCTGTACTGTAAATATAAATTGATGCATTGTAAAAATGCTTTTCCATTGATTGAACAGCGATAAAATGGCAATCGAATTGACGCTTCTCTGCTGCACTTGACAATTGATGCGCTTACTTATCGCATTATATGGGGCATAAAACGACAGCCAGCTGCAACAGTGCCTCACACTTGTATTCTTACACTCTTACATTTCTATTGCGGAGGTGCGTGCAACGCGTGTACGGCAAAGTACATATTAAAATGTCAGCTCGAGTTGAGTGTTCGTGTAAGACAATCACACTAGCTTAAAAAGTAAGTCTTAAATGTGGGATTAATCCTGTAAAAGTATTTAGGGTAGACGACAGAAATATATACACAGACTGCTTAATGTAAGAAAGATTTAAATATATTTAAGCTGAAAAAGACTTGAATAAATTGAAATGGAATCGTTTAATTAAACATTAATAGTATATAATTATATATAATATATTACATTTTATTTGTAAAAAAGTATTTAAGCCAGTGTTATTTTACTTAAAACAATTGCTTTTATTTGAAAGAGCTTTAAAGGGTTAAGCTGATTCGGTTAACCATTTAAACCTGTGTCATTTTTCTAATGAAAGCAGCTTTAAAATTGTAGTTTTCTAGAAAACTCTTTTCCTTGTTTCTTGTTGCTTCCACAGATGCTTCTTTATTTATTGGTCCCATCTGTTGGGAAAGTTGAAGTTGAAACTTGAACATTGAGCGAGCAACGTGGCGTATGAGCAACGAAATAAAAATGTTCCCTCAAGCAATTGCACTGCAGCTGACAAGTTGAAGGCTAAATGCACTGAAAACACACACAGCAATAACCGCAAGATAAACACAAGACTATATTATTCTTCAGTTTATTCAAGTTGGACATGTACGAGATTATACGAGTTTTTGACCATAACTCAAATGTTTCTCGAGTGCTCGGCAAAGACAAAACAGGGCATTTAAGCTGACTAAAAACACTTGACTGCTCCTGACAGGATTTGATTGTCTGTCTGTCTGGAGTTGTTGTGACTCGAGTAATTAAAGGTGACGCATTTGCCGAGACAAAAGAGCATTCAATTCTTGGCACCTAGGACCTTTGTTTGGTTTTGCTTGGTTGGTTGAGAACTAGACAAACAAGCGCTGAGTTCTCGTAAATATTCATGTCAAGGTTAACGTACGCACAGATAAAGCGTATGCCGGAATAAATGACTCCCGTGTGGCAAGTGGCAAGTGGCATTGACTGCAATGCGTGGCAAAATTAACAGTTCGCTCAGTTCGCAAGTGACCAATCAGTTATGGCACAGCACTTTGAACAACCAACAACTGACAACCGACAACCAACACCGCCACGTGCCACTGCATACAATCAACTCTGACCTCCAGTTTGAGTCAGCGGAGCCAGACGGAAATTCGTTCTTTTTTTTGGGTTCATTACACTCGGCCATTGAACGCGGCATAATAATTTGCAGCTGGTTGTAAATTTCGGTTTTTGGTTTGGCAACTTGCAGCACTCGCAACACTCTGCCAATCAAAGGGCAACAAGCTGATCCCAGCTGACAACATACAACACTCAACACATGCAACATCTTGGCATCTTAAGCATTTGTTGCTGCCACCCTCTGGGCCACAAAACAATGCCAAAGTTCAGCAAACAGCAGTTGAACCCAAGGCATCGTTTGATGTTCGCCCGCAGCTTTAATTCTAGCAACTAATCAAAAATTGTGAGCATGCAATTTGCTTTGCAATGACACTGGGTTTAAGCACTTGATTATGATTTGTCAGCAAAGCAAAAACATAAATGCCCCAAGAGAACAAAAGAGAGAAAACTTGAGAAATTTTAGAGAAAGTTTATCGTATTTTAAACTTAAGCGGAAGTTTTTAGTTGAGTTCAAAGCCAGCAAAAGGTTAACATATTATTCTTAGAGTGTAATGACATTGAGCTTAAGAACTTGATTATGCTTTGTAAGAAGAGCATAGCAATAAGTACCTTAAATAGGAGGAAAAAAGAGAGAGAGAGTTGATTGTAGATTCAACTTAAAATAGAGTACACTAAATGTTATAACTTCTTTAAAGATATGTTTTTGATAAAAGGAAATACAGCATTCTCGACTATTCCTAAGTTTTCTTTTACAGCAAACATTCGCAAACTCTTAAAAACTTTTCATGATGCGATGAAGCGAATTTAATATTGCAATGTGAAAAAAGTAAATAAAAGTATATAAAATTTATTTATTAAAGACTCGCCATTTATGGTATTTCAAACTGAAATCACATTTCCTATTTGTATATACACATTTTTTTTATAGCCAAATTCCCATTCAACTTTTTTTATAAACCATAAAAGTATTGGTTTTCATTTGTATCGATCTCTTTTTTGATGGGAGGCAACTCGATGCAAATATTTACACAAGTTTTTAAGAATAATTGAGTAAACTAAACTTTGTTGCTGTTAAAGTTACTGTGAAAGTTCTGGCAAACACAATATGTGTACATACATGTACAATTTATGATTACACACAGTGCGTATGCGTAATGCGAGCCAGACACATATTGAAACTCATCTAAATGATTGCATCGCACTTGTTTGCCTCATCATCATCAAGTGCTTGTGCAAAATGTATCCAAATTGTGAATTTTAGGCTTTGCCAACTTCATTCTCGACATTTTCTCATTTTTTGTGATTTGTTTTTTTTTTGGCTCATTCCCGAGCACTTATCGTAATGTTTGCCTTGTGGCAGAGCAAATTGCGCGTTAATGTGTTTTTGTTGTTTCATCATTTGATTACGACGGACAAATTTAATGTTGATATTGAATTTAAAGCCAAATTTATACAGGGTTGCCTTTGGGTCCTGTCCCGACTATGTGCATCTCTTTCTGTCTTTCTCTCTCTCTATCTCTCTCTTTTTGTGTATTGTTTTACCTTTATTGATTTTTAAATGTGATTTTCCTTTTTCTGGCATTTAGGATAGACTGAGAGCTGTCTCACATTTCTATTAGCAACAGCACCATGTTTACGAGCGCTCAGATTTGATTACAAAACTTGATTAAATTTCACTTAAATTGCAAAAAAGGAAAGAAGAATTTTAAGGCACATTTTCGGATGGGGACCACACAACAGCAAAGCGCTCTATGAAAATACCTGACATCACAAAGGAGCTGCCTTTGTTCATTCCGCAGGCAGCATAAAAGGCCTCCGTGTCACAAAGGCCTCAATATGGCCTAAACATGCATCGGCTCCACCAAGTTGTGTACCAGGAGTCGCGCTTGATGGCTCAATGGGTCAAAATCCAATTGAGAAGCTGCCACAACTGGTTTGTTACCTTGTCGACAACTCTTGGCCGGAATGTGATATGATATGCGAGACGCTTGGACGCTCGCCTGGATCATTAACCAGAGCTCTCCAAGAGGATATAAAACAAAAAGCGCGTGACTCTTAAAATTATACTGACACTGTGCTGAACTTCAACTGAACAGAACAGAACTGTTTCGGTTGTGCTTCTGTTAAGTGCCGAATGCGCAGCTAGTGCCCAAAAGACATTCACATTGATTGTGGCTCATAAAAAGTTAAGAGCTCTTATAAATAGTAAAGACGCCTCAGCAAGCACATAATTAGAGCCAAACTTCAGATGAAAGTCAATGAAAAATGTTTAATGTGCATTGCAATGCCAATGCAAAACGTTAAGACTGCAGAAAAAATGGAATAAACACTAAATTCTTTTGAATCTAAAAATCATAGCATACTTTTCGGCACCACAAAAATCAATATTAAATATTTAAAAAGTCGTAGCATACTTTTCAGTCCACCAAATTTAAAGTTCAACTGAATTTTCAACTGTTGTTAGTTGAACTAACAATAAAATTGTCTATAAATTGCCAGAGAGTGTTTTCGGCATTTTCTCAACACTATTGTCTCGTTGTTTCTCTCTGTGCTCTGTGTGATGTGCGCTTTTAGTTGGAATTTTATTAGATTTGATTGCTAATGGCAATCGAGTTATGATTGCTACTTAAATGCTTTTCTATTTGCTATCAAATTTAGTTCACGCTCTGCACTCTGCTTTAAAATCAATATGACAAAAATTGAATTAACTACAACGCTGCGTATACGTAATTCGATTTGAAGCTGACAGCATTTGGCATCAGTTGAAGAGAGGAGCGAGGGGTGGGAAGGGTAGGGTAGGGGAAAAGGCTCCTCCATACGAGAAGTACATTAGATGTTACATACCTGGGTATACGATCGTAGGAGTCCCATGATGATAGACAATTGTAGGACGAGTTGCGACTGTTGCCGGCCATATTGCATAATAGATGATCCATTGGCCAGTCGTTTTCAATTAGATTTCACACGCACACGCACACGCACACAATTCACACATACATAAACACCCAAAGTTCTATGTGTATTTATTTAATATATATGTATGTATATTTTTTTTTTTGTATATAACTTTTACGCGGTTTTATGTTTTAGTTACAAAAATTTGCATATGGCAAATGAGGCTTTTAGTTTAATTGCCATTACAAGATGGACGGGTCCAGGCGGAGGGACTATATTAAGTGCAGTTTGCTGTTATCGATATTTGATTGATGTTTTGACTTGATGTATGCGTATGTATTTATTATGCATGTCCGCGCACACACACACACACATACATATGCTTATAATGAATAGCCCTACTGTTGTTTCTAATAGCACCTAATGTTGTTTCAGTTATTCAGCCAATTCTTAAATAATTGATAAGCAATCGACTTGCCTTTAATTTAGATGCAGTCACTAAATGTCTTTAAGACATCTAAAGTAATGCTTCAACTTTAATCAAAATTGATTGCTTGCTTGCAATTAATTTCTTGTTTGAGCACGCAATTCAGAACGCAGCTTGACGCCCACAAAGTTACACACACACACACGCACACGCACACGCACACACGCACACCCTCATCAGATTTTAACATGAAGTGTGCGTGCGTGTTTACCAACACTTGTTTGTACTTTGGCCATTTAATAAATTTATTGGCGTCGCAGCCTTGAAATGTTAGCGTGAATTGGAAACACAGAACAAATGTCAAAACCCAAACCAATGAAGTTAAGCTAAAGCTACGACTAAAATGGCAGCAGATCAGCTTTAATTTTATACAAAAATATAGTATTTGAAAGCCAATGCCATTTCGATATTTTTGTATTTTTATCAAATATTTGCATATATTTTTTGTCACTTTTTGCTTGTCTTTAATTGTTCACTGAATGTTAATTATATTTGGGTCACGTTCGTGACATGCTTAATTTGTTTAATTAATGGCATTAACACATATTTTTTATTGGATTTTAAGGCAATTTTCAACGCATTATGGAAAGTGTTATAGATTTGTGGGTCAGTTTATTGTTAAATTTGATTGTAATTGCCATTTAATTGATCAACATTTAATTAAAAGGTAAGTGTTTTGTTATTCATATAAAATTAACACTGATTTAATTCTCTTAAGCGCAGATACAAAAAAGTAAATAACTAGAAGAAAATAAGAGCTAAAAATAGTAATGGTTTCAACTGCTATTAAATATTAAAAGTTGAAGAAAAATGAAGCAATCTCTATGACTTTTAGCAATGAGAAGGCAGCTATTAAAATATCAAATTTGATATTCTTGTGGATGAGGTTTAATAAATTGCAGATACGAGGGCTGCTATATATATTTCTGGCCTAATAATGAAAATGCGAATATTTATCATCAAAAATTGTTTTATTGTTTTTCAAAGTATTCTCCAGCCTGATTTATACACTTTTGCATGCGCTCAAACCAATTGTCGAAGCACTTTTTCCACTCCGATTGAGACACCTCCAAAACATGGTTTTTGAACGCTTCAACAGCATCTTCTGGGCACGAAAATCGTTGACCACGCATTTTTTTCTTGATGTGCGGGAATAAAAAGAAGTCATTGGGTGCCAAGTCAGGGCTGTACGGCGGATGACCCATCAATTCGACGTTTTGGCCGGTCAAAAAGGCGCTGGTTTGAGCCGATGTGTGAGAGCTCGCGTTGTCATGGTGAAGAATGATGATTCGTCTTCTCTTGTTTGTTTTTCGAATTTCTCCGAAGACTTCAGGCAAACAAATTGTGGTGTACCACTCAGAATTGACCGTCCTTCGTTGCTCAAGCGGAACAGTCGCCACATGACCAGTTTTGCCGAAGAAACAGGCGACCATTTGCTTCGAAGTGCTTCTTCCACGAACAACTTTCGTTGGATTTGGCTCGTCTTCGAAGACCCACACGGTCGATTGTTGTTTTGTTTCGGGCTCATACGCATAGATCCAAGATTCGTCACCTGTGACGATCTTATGAACATCTTTTGAAGCACCGCGATCGTATTTTTTCAACATTTCTTTGCACCAATCGACACGAGCCTTTTTTTGAGCGATTGTCAAATTGTGCGGGATCCAACGACAACAAACCTTTTTTACGGTCAGGTGTTTATGTAATATCGAATGTATGCTGGTGGGAGAAATGCCCAAGGATGCCTCTATCTCCCGGTATGTCACATGACGATCTTGCATTATTAGTTCACGCACGGCATCAATGTTCTCTGGCACAACGGACGTTTTTGGACGACCTTTCACGGAATTCGTCGTTGAGCGAACTGCGACCACGATTAAATTCGTTATACCAGTTTTTCACGGTGCTATAGGATGGTGCTTGATCGCCATACAAAGACTTAAGTTCATCGATGCACTCTTGTCTGGATAATCCACGTCGAAAGTTGTGAAAAATGATCGCACGAAAATGCTCACGTGTCAATTCCATTTTTTTAACGGAATTGAATTGTTCAAAGCTCTGTAAGTTTAACAATTCACGATTAAATGACAACACGTTCTGAGTGATGTTATGCTAAAAAATGTCAACCTTTCCAATGGAAATATCAGATTGCACCTGGCAACACTTATTGTTGCCTAGGCCAGAAATATATATAGCAGCCTACGTACAACTGAAAGTATACAATAGCTTGTTTGTCAAATGTCTTTGGTGTTAAACAGGGCACGTAATGCGGACAATTTGTTGTTGGTTTTTGGTTGTTGGTTGCCCGGCGCCAAGATGACAATGCAAATTATTTGATTTCCCTTGATTTTTGACACTCAGCGTAACCACTAAGCGAATTTGGTGTAGCTGAAATGTCAAAGTCAAAGTCGAAGTCGAAGTCATCAGACGTGATCCACGGCACTTAGAGCCATCCGAAACAATAGCGACTAAGTGACATATTGACAAATGACTAAAGCACTGTCAACTCAAGGCAAATCAAAACGCAAATGCCACAACACACAACTGACTGCTTTCAATTTGTCCATTCGGCGACTGAGACTGCGACAGATGCCAAGAGTGTGTATATTGGGACATTTGCTTACTTGGCCAAAGCAACGGTTTGTGGTTTTCTTAGCCATAATGGCTTTTGGCTCAGTGCTTAAGCCAGACTGGTGACAGAAGTAGGGAGCAAGGAGCAGAGCTTTAATATCCACCTTATGCTGCCGTCTTTTTCAATTTAAATTCCTGTCTCAAGCAGCTGCAGTTTATGACCAAGACTCGAGTGTCCTTTTCAATTAAAAAGGAAAAGATTGCAATCACTGGGGTTGCCGAGTGCAAGGACACGCATTCGATTTGCCATTGCCCAGTCTCATAAATATTTAAGTCAGCGTTTTCATCAAAACACAAGCAAAAACCGATAACCAACCGAAAACCAACAAAACCGGGGAGACCAGAGCAAAGCAAACTGAATTGCAATTTGCATATTGTGTACATACGAGAGCGAGTACATATTTCTTTGTCATTGTCAATGACTGAATAATTGATGAATTTCCTGTGATTAATTGAAGTGCTTTTTGGTTTTGATAACTCAGCCATGACACGAGCCGAGCTCCCCGCCCAAAAAACACAAATCACAGCTTCAATTCGCACATCCACGTACATCAAGTATACGCGGTGTGTGCCGCTAATTTTTTTGTTTTGTTTGTGTTTTTAAATTCTTCCTAAAAATGTGGACATTTTATTTAAGTTGCTCAACACAAACAGTGAGGCAATTATTATGTTTTCTATGTAATTTGTATTCTTCTTTCATTTCTTGACATTTTTCTAGTTTTAGCATCGACTCAACCTTCTGTGTATTTTGCATTTATCAAACTCTGCAATGCATCTTCTTGCACTGGAATCTTATCAATCATATGCACTCAGCTAAATTGCAGCCAAATAACAACAACAAATCCTGTCTTATTTTTAGCCATTTGTGGACTGCCTTGTGCGACAGTTAAATTTAGAACAAATGTTGTCTGTGCTCGGAGCTCAGCTCACAGCTCATTAGTTCTCGTATCGATTGGCAAAATGGTGGCAAATGTTGAGGCACAGACGGATAGACAGACTGACAGACAGACAGACAGACAAAGAAACTGACTGACAGGTGTTAAACATGCTGGTCTAAATCTATGCAAATCTTTTGTAAATTTTCTACATATTTGTGCAGAGCATTGAACTACAGTCTATTCCCCAGATTACCACAATGGATACGCCGACTGATAAAACTACAAAGCAAACAAATCAATTTGCTGCCTAGCTTTTGATTGCTCTGCATAAAATTTAAATACATTTTTCCTAGATTGTTTCGTTTCATTGTGTCCAGACTGAGGGCCATTCCTTTGTTTCCTTTGCTCGCCATTTGCATACACAGCACAAATATCTTAATTCAGGCATTTGCTAAGCCGCTGACCTTTGCCAGTTACCAGTTGCCAGTTGTCGGTTGCCAGTTGCCAGCTGCCAGTTGTCAGTTAACAGCCACTGAACTCGCAGAGCGCGGAAGTTCACAAAAGACGTCACAGTTCGTGAACCCGCATTTTGGTTTGTCTTTTGACGTCTTTATTTAACATAAATATGGCTCAACAGAGAGTAGCTTAAGAAGCAATAAACGACTATGCTTATTTTTATGATTGAGCAACTTATGTTTCCTCTGAAAAATCATAATCATTTCCAGAGAATTTCTATGAAGCCCTGAAGTTACAAAAACATTGACAAGAAACTGAGAATCAAATTAAGAGAAACCAAAATATTGTTAAACTTTGATTTGATCATTTTTAGAATATTTCTGGTGAACCGAATATTAAAGCGTAGTAGAAAAATCTGTAAAAGCTGAAATTTTAATTTTTGATTCCTATTATTTTTGCCTCTGCAATTTGTTTTCATTTAATTGTGGTTTCCTAATGTTTTTGTATTAACAAGTTCCCTAGTTTTGACTTTCTAATTTTGTCTTTGTCAAAATTCTTACAAGAAATTATCAATATAAAGGGTATACACAAATCATATCCTCAAAAATTTCTGTTGGTTTATTCGCTTGCAAGCGATAGCTTTGGGGTTTTATGTTTTATGATTTGAGCTTTTATGGGTTGACTTTTGTTTTATGTGCAGCACATAAATATTATATATATGCCAGTACATATAATATAAATATATACTTATGTATACACATGTATATGTATCTCTTCAAATTATTTGCTCTTGAATGCGTATACGAAATGGTTTTACATTTCTTGCCTTTAAGCTGCACATTTCTTCGTCTTTGATGTGGTTTGTCTATTGAACTGAACACTTGCATATTGCGGTGAATTTCAAATGTTCGAATTAGCATTACTAATAGTTAGCTGGAAATTGCGACAAGAACACGGAGTAGGAGGAGCAAGAGAAAGTGAGACTAAAACGACACATTGGCATTTCCCACGCGAAGCTCGAAAACAGTTGGCAATAAATATGACTAAGTTGGCCACGTTGCGTGCCGTTGACACAGTGAAATTCTTGGCAGTCAGCCAGGACACATACAGAGAAAGAGAGAGAGAGAGGGTGGGGGAGGGGGAAGGAGGCAACTGGCGGCACGCCTTGGCTGACAAAATGCGCAACAGTTTTAAGAAGGCGTCAACCTGCTGGGCGCGACTTTTGTCAGCCGAGCAAATACCCTGAAAACGATAACAAAAAAGAAGAGAAATAAAAAACAACAAGCGAGCAAATTGTTGGCAAACATTGGACCTAGGGGTAGTTGGCTTCTCCCCTCGCCCCTTGCCTCCCCTTAGCCCCTTTGTATGGTCAACTGTTGCTGCTTAGCATAAACTAGGAGTTGTATTTAATCGTGCGGAAGCAATCGATGGCCATTATATGGGCAATTTGTACAAATGACGTCATTATATTTATGAAACGACAAAAACAGTTTAAGGCGAATGTCCTGCCGCAAACAAGAGGCCAAAGGAGCAACAGACCCTTAAGCCCCAACACATAAATCAATGCTGTAAACTTGGTCCAAACCGCACGCGACCTTTTCACAAAGACAAAAAAGAAAAGCAGCAAAGTATGTGTAAACTGCGCAAAAGGCAGAACAACAACTTCAACTTCAACTCAAACTGAGACTGAGACTGAGTCTGAGGCTCAAACTGAAGTAAGCAGCGAATTTATCACTTGAGCTGCTTAATGGCACTTGGCCAAACAACAAAACAACAAAACAGAGCCGACAACATGAACATACAAAAGCGCATTACAAAGCGTTTAGCAGGCTTTTTCATACTTTGCCTTCTCTTTACCTTCTCCTTCTCCTTCTCCATTTCTCCTTTCTTTTTGTCTCTTTTGTTCTTCGTAGTTTATTGCCACTGTGCGTGTGTTTTAATGTTTGAGTATGTTAAAATAAAACATCCAACAATTCCTCACAAATAGCTGAACCTGTTGGCCATAAGTGATTGTTTATGTGCTTGGCCAAATAAAGTCATAAGCGAATGAACACTGAACCCATTAGACGTTACACACAATGAATTGGCCAGGAAAACAGCTTCATTTGGACGGAGATTCATCTCAATTCAGTAATTCAGACGGGGAGGTTTGATTGCTTTGAACTGCAGTTCATATTAAGTTTAAGAAGTGATGTAGTAAGTGAATCGAGTCTAATATTAAACTGTAAAAATCGACAACAAATTTATCGGGTTGTCTATATCTATTCACAATATTACGTTCCAGATACATAATTTTTAAATTGTAAAGTTTCTGGTCGAAAAACAGACAGATTTTCAGTCGGAAATTCATTTTTTTAATCATGATTTGATTTAATAATGCATTCAAAGTTAATCAAGATATCGATTTTTTGCAATGGGGCGACCCTAACTTTTATTGTAAATTCTTAATTACAAATTTCAATTGTACTTAAAGTCATTTTCATGCACAAAAAACTCCTTTCTTAATTTATTTATAATGAGTTTAAATAATATTAAAATGTAATTATATAAATGCAATTAAAATATAAATTTTCCCTGCAAGCTCCATCTTAAAACTTTTTCCGCAACAATAATAGAGTAATTTTGGTTTTAAACGTGTTTTGTGGTTTCACGTCAACTGATTTTTAATCGACGAAAATATGTGTTAATCTAAATGCGCACATATTTAAAATTTTGTGTTTTATTTATCCATTTTTATTTTTGGTTTATAGACAAGGCAAAAAGACAATTGGCAATTTGCATATATGCAAAATTTGACTGAAGTTTTTTGTTGTTGCTCCTCCTGTTGTTGTTGTTGTTGTTGTTGTTTATCTACATGTGAAATAGGTGTGTCTCTGCATTTGTGTGTGTGATCAGGAGAGGGAAGGTGAAGAGAGTGTGAGGTTTTGAATTATGTGCCAAATTAGCTTATTTGACATTTCAATGAGCAAATATTTGCACAAATATGAAGACGTGTAAAGTATGTTTCACGCTCTTTGGGCTATGCTTTAAGCAGTTGTCTGTGTGTGTGTGCCTGTGTGTGTGTGTGTGTGTCTGTGTGTGTGTGCCCTTGAGTGCCAGAAATGGCGAGCTGTGAAAGCAAAAACAAAAATGTCGCTTTAAGTACATTTCCCTCTTTGGCTGTCCTCTTTGCCTATCCATTTTTTGTTTTGCACTCGCATTTATTTATCTGCGCTTGTCAGTTAATTTCCGTTCAAGTAGCCATTAAAACAATCATTGCGGCGCTTAGGCGCCCACACACACACACACACACACAGACGCACACACACTGATACACACACACACACACACACGAGCTTATATTGATGTGACAAGCGTCATTTTTATGGGCAGCCATTAACAGCTTGAGCTTGTTGTCACAGCGCAGCCATTTAATAATAATAAAATGACTGAAACCAAGTAAAATAACTCAATTACATGGCCTCGACTCGACTCGACTTGAACGGACTTGGTTCTTGCCGTTTTGTGACGTGGTCGGCTCAACTCTGGACTCATTTGTAACTTCAACAAAACTCAATTATCCTTCATTTTGCTCTGCATTTAATCATTGTTGATTTCGACTTAAAGCTCACCAAACCAAAAAAGAGAAACCCAAATTACTTTTGGTAGCATTTTCTTATTAATATAAAAGCCAATTAAATATGTGAGTGTGTGTAGTTACCACAGTCATAAGTTATATGTGGCATGTGGCATGTGGCGCGTGTCTTGTTGAGATCCAAGTTCTCAACTTTTAATTCAACGTTAAGTCAGTTTATCAGACAACTCGTCGCATAACTCGTCATGACATCAAGTTAAGAATTGGCTTAAACTGTAACTGAAACAACCAACGAACTAACACACAATCAAGCTAACTAAGTAAATGGTAAGGTGTTTCAGTTGTTAAGGATAAACTTTCGTTTATAAGACATTTACTTAGCTGTGCTTTCTAATTAAGCAAATTAAATGTAACCAACTTTCACCAGTTTCTTAAATTTATAATTGTAATTTTTGTTCCTTTTTATATTTGTTTGTAAGTAATTTGATTAATATTTTTTTAACTTGTGAGGGTATCAAAAACAATATTTTAATCATTCTCACAATTTATTAAATTATCTTAAAATTAAAAGAACATTTTCGGAAGTGTGTTCGTTGTTTTCAAATATGTAATTCTATCATCATAACATATTAAAATATTTAAAATTGTTTTATTAAATTTAATATTTATTTAACGAATGCTAAAAATGGTTTCGTTTTTTTTTCTTTTTTTGTATTTCAATCTTTTAATATTTTTTTATTAATTTCAGAAATATTCCAAAGAATTCCCACTGGCCACTTTTGAAATACCTTTCACAACCGTTACACACACGCACACACACACAGTAATACACTGAGAGCAACACACACACACACGCGCACAGCCAAAAATGGTATTTAAAACTGAAAGCCCGCTTCGAAATTGATCAATTGTTCAAGTCGAGGACGAGGTCTAGGTTTTGAATTGCTTTCGTACACGTCGGCACAGGAATAACGACTGAGGCACGACACGAACTTGGCCCACTGACTTGGCCACGATGTCGACCCGAATTCACCACAGGCCTCTGTGTGGTGGGCTAACAACAGCTGACTGCTCGATTGGCGCCAAAAGCCGGCAAAGAACCATGTTTATGTTTGGCCCAAATAAGAGAAGCCAACAGGGACAAAGAGAAAGTGGCAGACAGAGAGAGAGAGTGAAAGCTCTTTGGCTAAGAGAGGCAGTTAACAGCGCAAGAGAAATGCGACTGTTAGCCAAAAGCTTTGCACTTGGCTTTAATTGTTTTCTATTGCCATGCAAAGCACTTCGAATGTTGGCTTAAATATGAAACTGCAACTTTGTAAGAGGTCAGAATTATTTAAATAATATAAATATTAAGTATACGCAGTGAAAAAATTCGAAATTTATATTACAGTGCTAAGAATATATTTTAAAAAATATTATACTCCTAATACTTCATACTTTATACAACCATCGATAACTTTAACAGGTCTTCCTCTTGGATAACGTTGAATAAATTATTACAGGTTAATCCCTATTGTAGCAAAACTTCCACAAAGTAAGGCTTTAATCAATATGGTTTCAATTTGCGGCTGGCAGCAACTAGAGTTACCTGTTAGTCGGCTTTATAAATGTGTGTGTATTAAGCAAACTCGACTCGAGTGTGGGGCAAACAATTTAACCTTTGCCACGACTTGACAATGCCATCAATCATGTGACCTGGCATCAGCCATCATATCATTTTGTAGGCCATCTTACCATGTGCTTATCCTTTGACCTGAACCACAGCAACAACACATCACATCCCAAAAGCCCACAAACTACCTCAACTCATTCAATTATCCAACCAGCAGAGTTTGGATTGGATTCGTTGGGCTGAGCTCAAGTTGAGTTCCTCTTTGTTTGTTTGCTGATAAAAACCCAGCCAAGTTATTCCGAGACTCAGTCGAGCATCTCCTGGGCGAAATCATGAAATATTTATGCGGATGTGTGAGAATAAGCCTAAAACCAACTGATTAAAATGCGGCAGTGCCGACAGCCGACCAACAACTGCCTCATTTGTATTTCTATTTGAATTTGACGTGGGCTCCATTTTGTTTATATTTTCTCTTTTTTTTCTGGTCAGGCTCATTTGTTAAACGGCCCGTGGGCGGGATCCACATCATTTTGAATAGCGTCGATAATCAATCATAGGAGAGTATCTCTCTAAAACTATTTTACAATCACTTTATCTCGCAGAAAACTATCGACACTAATTAACACACGTCCCAAGACTTTGGATAATGCGTATATAATTATGCAGTGGCTAATTGACTTGGCCATTAAGGCCAGCTTAAAGTTGAGCCAAAAATTTAACTTATACTTGAGGCAGCAGCCATAAAAATAAGTTGGCAAGTTTTTTTGTTTTTGGTTTTTGGCAGCCTCTAAGGGAAATCAACTTGGAAAACTTTGAACAGCCACCGCAGGTCCATATTTTATTGGCCTATTCTCAGAGTCGATCCTAGAACATTCATCTTTTGGCAATCAGTAGCAAAACTTGTTGATAAGGGTTAGTGACAGTCGGTCGGTCTATTGGGATATGGGGAATACCAGTAATAAATTCATTAAAGCTATCGATTCAACTTGAATTTGAACTGTTTTTCATGTAACTCTTGCAAATTGTTAATCCATATTATTGCTGCTAATTTTGTTTACGATTCGCATCTTCTGGTCAACATCACGCCGACGATAATGCCCAGAGAAAATGAGATGAGATGCGTCATTTCGTTTTCAAATGCAATTTCCTTAATTTAATTGAATACGCTGTGAATTGAAAAATATTAGTTTAGATTATAATTTGATACTCAATTAGTTTTATTTGGTAAGACTTACATGTAAATTTTTGGCAATCAAAAAACCAATAAGACCACCGAAGAAGAATATTAAAATTCCGGGCATGTTATTTTTAAGAAGTTTCTGAGAAAATGTTTAGTAATTTTGCTACTGCGAGCCAAATGTTTAGGATTCAAATGAAAAAGCATTTCAGTTAAAAACCTGTATGTGAATCGAAATTAAAGTCAATGTGAACTAAGGTGATATTATTTTGTAACTTGAGAACTATTATTTAAATATAGTGTTGATGTTTTTTTGTATGTACTATCAAGAAATATTCCTTTATTCTGATTTGTTTTGATTATCTACAATTTTATTTTGGCCATAATTTGGAATATAATTGTATTGTATCAATTTTCAAAATTTGACTATTCCAATGTCCTCAGTTTCATGGTGGACCGCATCGCCGTTTGCACAACATCAAACCCGTCAGCAAACCCAGTGCATATGATATAACATGACTCATGGTTGAAATTGCCTATAAGTCCGATTAGTCGATGCTCTATAAAGAAAAGGAATTACCGTTAGCCACAGCCAGGAGCTGATTAACCTTTAGAAACTTACTCAAGTTACAGTTCCATCAATGTTCATGTACAACAAATGTGAGGTGTGTCTACATAATCGACTAAATTTGATATAATACATTGTTGTAATATTCAGCTGAACGATGAATGCAAAGTCTACTTGTTTTGAAAATAATCGAACTATATTACCTATCAAGTCTATCAATCTTCGTTTTGCGCTTTTCTTGTTTGAATAGGTTGTTGACCTATGAGTTTTGGCCAACAAAATAGCCAAGAATACAGCCTAAAAGAAAGGTAACCAGCCACTCACTCATGATGTCTAAACTTAACAATTTACTAAAATTTATCAAATTAAAATTTTTGTCTAGTGCCGAGAAATGTTACGCGAAAGCGTTGATAAAATGTTTACAATTAACTTAGATTTTGAAATCATGTTCAAGACCTACTTTGGGATTACAATAAAAGCTAAAAACCGGATGGGTTTCCAAGGTGAAGACATGTAATTCTTAAATTTAATTAAAGGCTTGTCGGGCTTGTCTTCATATTGAACCTTATTAAGCTTTCGTCTTTAATTCCTTCCTCGTAATACCTGCAATGCAATCGAAATTTAGATAAAAACCGTCTCTCTTTTGAATTGATTGAATAAAATTTAACTGCGGGCCAACTGCGATTCGAATTGCAAGATATTTTAGATATTACCTCAAGTCTATCTATCTTCATTTTACGATATTCTTGTTGTGTTTTTGCCAACAAAAAAGCCAAGAATACAGCCCAGAACAAAGGTAATCAGCCAGTCCATATCCATGGTGTTAAAACTTATAAATGTACTAAAATTTAACAATTTAAAATTTGTGGCTAGTGCCGAGAATTGTTACTCGAAAACGGTTTTAAAATGTCTTTAATTTATTTACAAATTGAAGACATGTTCAAGACCTACTTTGGGATTACAGTAAAAAAGAAAAACCTGATTGGTTCTCCAAGGTGAAGACAGAACTACTTTAAACTTGATTAGAAGGCTTGTCGGGCTTAGAAGAGGCTTCTAATTGAACCTAATTTAGCCTTTTCATCTTTATTTCCTTCCTCTTAATACCTTCAATGTAATCGAAATTCAAAATAAACCGTCTCCCACTTGATTGATTGATTGAAATTGAATTGCCGGCCAACTGCGATTCGAATTACGAGATATTTTAGATAGCTGGAAAAACTTGTCAGCCTCATTCGACTTATACATTTTGGAGAGCACACAGATACGCACATAATTTTCCGGAATTGTTCAAAATTTTTATTTTTTGGCATTTTTAAATTATTTGTATTTTTTTCCTTCTTTTTGAAATTTGAAAAGCTTTGTAATGTGCAATAAAGAGGGCAAGTCTCAGTCTGCATCCTGTGGTTGCCCCAATCCCTCTTGTAGGCCACCAACGCAGCGGCCAACATGTCGGCCCCCGCCGTCGCTCTTCTCGAAGCTCAACTGTACTGCCTGCAACCGATTGTTCTTCTTTATCGTTGGCTACGGCATCGCTTACTACTATGACAAGATAAAGGAAGAGGCGCGAAAGGCACAGGAGGAGGCCAACAAGGATCCCAAGCAGAAGGAGAAGGAGCGCAAGGAGAAGGAGAAAAAGGATAAGGAAGAAAAGGATAAAAAGGAGAAGGAGAAGAAGGAACAAGAGAAGAAGGATAAGGAGCGTAAAGCCAAGGAGCAGAAAGACAAGGAGAAAGAAGAGAAGGATAAGAAGGCAAAGAAGTAAATTCTTCGTATGCACAAGAGGCAAACAGAAGTTCAATGCAAATCAAAATGTGTTTAATTTCCCCCCAATAGTAAAAATTTAAAGGTGTGAATTAAAAATAAAAAGTCCAGAAAATTAGAAAAATTCTTGACAATGTCAATAGCAATAGTCCGAAATTAAACGTGAAAAGCTTAACAAAAAGCATAAGCTGAACTAAGAAACTAAGAACTGGAACAAGATGAGCCCAGAACAAGATGATCCCAATATAAACATCAAATTATAATTAATTTGCTTTAAATAAATTTTTAATGTTGCTATACATATTTATATTTTCTTTTCATTTTTTAACTTGTATAATAATAAACTTGTATAATTTTTGTAGGTAACGAGAAATTACAATTTATGCATTTTTAAATGTTCTTCGTGTCTGGTAAGGGTATTACATATGTTCGGTGTGATACGCATTGAAGGCCGTTCTTATAAAGCCGGAGGCTGACACATATTCCAACTATATATATATATCGTCATCATCCGGATGAATTAGCTCGTCATTCAATTCAAGCAGCATAAATCGCACACATTGTCGTTATCCAGACCAGAGACCAAGACCAGCCAGATAGTTCTTGGGTGCTATGACTTGGACCCTTTGCCCTTCGGTTTACTGTCCCTGACTTCATCCTTGTGTCGCACCGTCAATATGCCGAGTCCCACGCCGATTGCGAAGAACACGACGCGATTGCATGGCAAGCAATTGAGGCGCGAGAGGATCGAGGGTCGCGGTCTGCACGCTCTTCGCATATTGGTGTTGATGTTGATTGTTTCTCTCCTTTTCCACTGCCGAAGTTATTAAAAGTTTGCCTAAAGAGAAGCAACTGAATTTCTCATTGCTTTTAAAATGTCAGAAATTCGTTTCCTTGTTTCTTGACACTTCTTGCCAGGCTTATGTGATAAAAAGGAAAACAAATCAAATTGGAAGTCGTCAAATTTGTATTAAATGTTGACTCTGCACTAGATTCGTGCACTTTACGGCCTTCAGAGCCCAAGAAGAGACATCGCAGACTATTTAGGCATATACAAGGTATGTACATGCATTAACATTTCAGGCATTGTCCTTGACGAGTAATATGAGCACGAATCTAGCGAGTTGAGAATTAGTTGATTTATATTTTAAATGCATACCATTAGGTCGTGTTTTCTGTATGTTATAGGGCATCTACTACTGGAACTGGCTGTTTGCTACTACTTCTTTTTGTTATCCTTGCCTTTGTCGTCCTTGCCGTCTTCATTGGGGAATGTCTTCGCATACCACATGCCCACTAAAAGACCAGCAAAGGTCGCCGAAATGCGTTCACACCACATATGCATCGTGATAATCAAAGGGTTTTGTTTTAACTCAACAATTAACAAGTTTACTTGAAAATTTTCTGGAAATATTTTTGTGTGGTTGTAAATTTATCAACTTTTCTGAAGAGGCCAAAATGTAAACTAAATATTTTCTTTATAATGTGTCTGAAATGAATCCACAACTGAAACCAAAAAGCAATAACCTACTTAGTTCAAAAGGCAAACTTAATTCCCATTTTTTAGATACATTTCTTTAACAACTAAAGCCAGTTAACTTTTGGCTGAGTGACAGCCAAATTGATGTTATTTTCATACAAGAAATCGAGCCAAAAAGAAAACTTTGCTTAAGCCTTAAATCTGCCGGCTCATTGAGGTCGCGTTCTTGGCTTAATCCTCAGCGCACTTGCAGCGTTATCAAACTGTTGCCATCGGCCACAATTTGGGCCACATTATAATTTCATTTGACAATTGTGGCACGTCAAAATGTCACAAGTCGCGACTCTCGGATGCTTCTGGATGCCACAAGAGGCGACAAATGCTTTATGTATGTATGTACGTGTCTTAAAGCGTATTTCACAGCACAAAATTAACTAGAAATTTAATATGTATGCGTTGAGACGACATTGCAAATACTCTAACAAAAGTATGGTACATTCTTATAAGTGGCTATAATTATATATATATTATAGCGGAATTTAATATAAAAGTAATGTTCAAAATGATTGACAGCGATTCCCACAGAAATGAAATGATTCCCCATAGACTTATACAAATATTACACAAAATAATATATTAATTTTCCATTTAAGCCTCTACTGCATGAACATAGATCCAATAAGGAAAACACATAATTTAATGCATATATGTGTTTATTAGGCATATTATAATATATATTTGGACACATTTTTTTTTTTGGGTGTATAGTGTACGAAAAAATAAATGAAGAATCATAAATTTATTCGCCGATTTTTGCAAGAATTAGTATATATAATGCCTACCTTACAGTCAAATTATATTTTTTTATGAAAGAAAACTTTTTTTCTTTTGGAAAAAATTATTCTTCAACAAAAGAAATGTTTTTTTTGGAAGATATAAATTTAATTCGAAATTCAGCAAAATTCACTTTCAAATTCACGCACAAATTCACGCGAGACGCTTGAACAAAACTTATAGAAACACGAAGTAAAGCAACTCAAAATTTTTTTTCATATTTTATTCCAATAGAAAATAGTGCAAAGAGAACGACCAATAACAATCGACTTCGCTTAATTACCGTTTTAACTAAAAGAAATTTCATTTAAAATTGAAAGCCATATATGGCTCTGTATGCGGTAGAGGGTTAAGGGTTTAATTTTTAACACTTTGCGTGCTAGTATTAATATAGATCTTTTCTATTATTTTCTATGTATGGTAAGTATTTTAGACCAAATATTATATGAATTCAACTTATCGGTTTTATATTCATACAGATTTTTTAAAATGATCACCCAATTTCGAATTTAATTGTTCGAAAGCTAACAATTATTATTAAATATATTTGAGGTAAGTTGAAGTCAGATAAAAGTGAAATAAAATTTGATTCAACAAATTTTAGTACACATATAAAGATGACAATTTTGTCAATTAAGTGTATTTCAGATTCGTTCTGCAATCTTTTTATATAATTCCTTTTATGCTTATTGTGTAACAAAACAAATTGAGATTGTACATTGTAAGTTATAAGTTATAAGTTATAGGGTTGCCTTCGTATATTACACAAAAGAATAATGGCAACGTTATATACGAGTTTTGTACTGTGTGATATAAGCAAGGGGTACAATACGGCTGAAGTACAGAAAAGGCAGTACACTTTTCACATACGTGTGTGTGTGTGTGTGAGTGTGTGAGTGTGTTTTGGAAGGAGGTTGCAATGTCTAAACCGACTGCTTGGCATTGTGGCTGCCTGGAGCACAGGTAAAGAAAAACAATTCCAGTTAAAGCTGGCAGAGGTAACTTCTGTTGACTTGTTGTTGTTCTTGTTGTTGTGTTTCAACAATGTAATCGCAACACACACACAGACACACACACACACACACACACATCCTTGGGGAACAAGTGAAAAGTGAGAAAAGTGGAATGATAGAACTCACCTTGGTATCTGGAGCGCAATCTCGTCCAGGCTGTCGGATGGACTCATCGGCGTGCGCTCGAAGAGTCGCGACGGCGCCAACGTCAAATGGCCAGTGGAGTCGCTGACGCATTTGAAGACTTTGGCGCCGCGACGCTGGCGCTGCTGCTGACGCTGCTGCTCGACGCGTTTCTTGCGCTTGTTCTCCTCGGCACGCTGGAGATTATGCAAGCGAAAGAAGAACATTGACATTCTGCTAGCCCGTTGATAAGGGGATGAAGAGAGCGAGCGTGGGCGAGGGCGAGGGGCAGGGGAGGGAAGGAATGCGATTATGATAGATCGAAGCAGGCGAAACGAAATTTCAAATTCAAATTCAGTTTTCGGCGAATTGAACGTTGTTGTTATTTGTATTTTTATTGTTGTTGGTTTTGATTGATTGATTGATTGATTGATTGGATGCAAGTCAATTAAGTAAAGCATTTCAATTCAAGTTGTAGTTCAATTGTTATTGTAAGCAGCATGAAATATGCAAAACGAATCATATTTTTGATTTAAGCACTGTGTATGTGTGTGTGTGTGTGTGTGTGTGTGTGTGTGTCATTTTTGGGAGCTGAGAGAAAGAGAGATAAAGACAGAGAGCATGCAAAAATGGCAATGGAAATTATAAATGGCAGGGCAAATCAAAATGACATGTCCCCGGGGCACATAGATAGATACTGGCTAAAGGGCAACAAAGCTGCAAAACCAACTTCCGGCAGCATCAATCACATTTAAGCGCCATTCAGAGGGAGATAGCGACAGCAAAAGAAAGAGAGGGACAGTTGCATAACTGGACAGCTGCTGGCAAGTTTAGATTTTGTATACGGACCGGAAATTGAAATATGAAGAGTATTTTGTAAAAGCGGGTTTTCGTCTTTAAAACGATAACTTTGCCCCAAAAATAGCGGAAATAAAGGAAATTCTCTCTATCAAACGTTGACACTCGCTCTTCCTCTCACTCTCTCTCTCTCTCTCTTTCGTCTATCTATCTCTCTCTGTCCCATTCAGGCAGCAGGAAAATCAATTGGAGAAGCCAAAAGGAACATTTGGTAGCATTGATTGATTACGCGTTGATCAACTTGCAATCAGGCGTTAAATAAATATCAAAATCATCATCGCTTGTCATCAGCAGCAACAACAGACTTCCGTTCAATTAGACGACAGTTATTTATCCTAATGACAGAGCTCACTCAGCACTTAATGAGGCAGCGGGAAGGGGGAGAGAGTGAGAGAGAGAGAGTAAAATAGGCATTGACTTGTGTCAAAAAATAAATTAATCGAAATTTACATAAATTTACCCGAAGGACATTCTGAAGGCGTCTGCACCAATTCCAATCGAAATTCGATGGCGGCCCCCAAAAACTTAATTGCTAGTTGACTGAGAGAGCAAGAGAAAGAGGCAGAGATAGAGATAGGGAGGGAAAGAGACTGAGAAAGTCAATAAAACAATTTGAAATGAAACGATAGAATAGAGAAAGACCATGAGATGCTCAGCAATTAATTGAAGAGCTTTCTACATTTCAGTCTAAAACCTAAAATTGAATCTATTTATTTATAACTTTAAATAAAAATAATAAAGCGAGAAAGCTCTAAGCTTTCAACCAATTTTGATTATTTAATTAAAAAGATCTGCCAAGCATTAATTGTCTACCAAATCTAAACATTAACACTTTAACTCAAGAGGTTAAATGCATCGAGCTTTAAGCTTTCAAAAGCTCTGCTATCGAATGTCAGCAATCAGTCACAGTTAAGCTACATTTTGAAAATTATTTACAGGGTATGCGCAGCCAAACACTTTGCATCATCATTAGCTCGCCAAGGGCGTCAGATACTCAGCACACTTTGTTAATTAGGTAAACTCTGTCAGTCTTTAATAGCTTTATAATTTCAGAAAGGCGACAGACCAACGATTCATGCAAAAGCAAATCAAGCTAATCAAGGCTCAACACTTTAGCCAAGTTGCTTAAGAAACGATTAACTTGTCTTAAAGCGTTTAAGAATACTACAAATATATTAAAGCAAAGAAATTCTATGTAAAAGATCTTCTAAGAACTTAAGTTCGCAATTAAATGAATATTTATTTCTGGCTTCTAGCTTTTATTCTACGCCAATCTAAACTGAAACAAATTAAATTTCACGGCTTTAAATACAAATTTTTCGATAAGCAAAGTTTACAACTTGAATTGGTTTTTCTAACATTTCAGTTGCAGTTCATGTGATGAAATCTTTGTGGTTTCTCTGTGTGATTTTGGCTCTGCTTTTGCCAAAGGAAATAAGTTCACAGAATACAAAGAATAATGGTGAGTAACCAAAAAGAAATGTGTAAGAGTTTCGATTGAAATGCATTTGTATTTTGCAGTAAATTTCTGCAATCTTAAAGTAATGGTCTTTGCCGGTTATATGAGAACGATGTGCGCCCCTCTGCAGCCCATTTGGGTGCTAAGCCATGGAATCTGCCGCAAGGGATATACTTGTACCAAAGGATACACTGAAGATGAATGCACAAAGAATTGCTTAAAGAAATCCAAACCAGAACTGAAACTTATCCCAACTGCGGTAACTGAGAAATCTATGAATCAGAGTTCTGTGCGAACCAGAAGACCAAGAAGAAGGACAACGCCAATTCCAGCTGCTTCAGAGCAAGAAGAGTAGGAAATGAAAATATAAATATAATGATACTAATATATTTATATAACTTTCAACCAAAGCAAATTGATTTCACGCTTTTAACAACCATCAAATTCAGTTCGAGAAGCTGTAAAAACTGTCATGAAGTTTAGTAACTGAAGACAAGCCTTTAAAATGAGACATATTTGCTGCTTTTTGGGAATCTTAAATCTAATTTGGCTGTCGCAGTCAATCGAAGGTGAGCAGTTGAGTTGCACAAAAATCTTATTCAACTGTAAAATCTATACTTTACAGTGCCTGAAAAGTGCAATACGATTTCGAGTGATTCTCTCATGTGTCAGAAGTTGCGACCAATTTGGGTGCCACGCAGGGGCAAGTGTCGTTTGGCTGTGAGATGCCGAGAGGGATATAATAGACAGGATTGCCAGAAACACTGTCTAGCTCAACCAGAAGGCTCACCTAATAATCAGACAGTCACTGTCAAAACTTTAGCAACGACAACACCTCAACCTCAAAAATAAAATGGAGAATGTATAAAATTAGCAAGGCAGTTAAACAAACAAACAAACAAAATGCAGCTTATCAAGCACGCAGCAGGACAGAGGACAGAGGACACAGAGTCGATGCTCTTAATAGATTTCACGCCCACTGCTAAAATCATAAAAAGGAAAACAAACAATGGCAACATTTTTAGCATTTTTAGCAAAAGAAAAAAAGGAACGCACAATGGCCTGAAAAGAAATCAGCCCAATAATCATTAGGGCACAAAAACTTGTCCCCGCCAAGTGGAGGGTAAAAAAACCATGTCCAGTGGGTTGGCTTTTGTCTCTGGTTTGGGTTGAGGGCACAACACAAGTGCTGACCAGGCACAGCATTAGAGCAGAGGAAAACAACAGAGTGTCCTGCGAGTTGGAAGTAAAGGGAAAGGGGAATGGAGGCATATAAAGCAAAATGCCGAAATAAACACTTGTGCGAGCAGAGACTCCAACTCCCTCTCCAACTCCCTCTCCAACTCCCAGTCCATCTCCTGATGTCCTGCTGTTGGCACGCCACAAAAGGGCATATTTTCCAGCTCAGCAGAGGCGTTTAGGCCACATTCAATGCGTGCCAGGACACGGTGATTTCATTGTCCTTTGGCCACGCTCATCATCACGAGGCGTGCCGTAAAAATTCGCCCTTTCTGACCAAAATGGAGAAGGAACACAAAATATATACAGTATGTATGTGTGTGCGTAATAAAAATGTAGACATTTTTTATGACACAGCACAACATGAAAATGGCCACTTTATTTCTTCATTAAAAACCCGTATTGATTGCCCCGCCCCCAACCCCTGAACAACCACCTGCCTCCTCCTCCTGACAATCATCACTTCTTCTATGCAGGAGAAGGAATCACTTTAATTGAAGACTGAGAAAAGTCCTTGTGATTTACTTGGCCACACACACAGGGATAAGTGTAAGACAAACAAAAGTAAATGTAAAAAAGTGTACTACACAGATACCCTGTAATTTAAAAAATAAAGTTAAATAAAATAAAATTTATTTCATTGTTACAGGGTATACAAACATACAAATCAAAGCCAGTTGTCGCAGTTTCAATTGTCAAAAATCACTTTATTGTCAGCAATTGTCAATTGAAGTGTAAAGTGTGATAATCCAAATGATTTTTTATTGTCGCTTTTTCATTTAATTTAAAGCGGAAAATTGAATTGAAAGGATTATATCGTTCTTCTCCTCTCACTTTATTTTATTTTTGCTGCCCTTTATCTGCTTTGTATTTCAATATGTTTGATTTTGTCATTTCAGTGAGTGTTAGCCACAAGAATGGGAAACTCGATTGAATTGTCACAGTAAATGTTTCTTTAAAGTGAAAATATACTCACAAAATGATTTACTATTGTAATTAAAATACTGAAAGCTAAGAGCTTGAATTTATATAAATATTTCAACTAAATTATTGGATATAATAATATAATAATAATAATTTATTAGCCAGCAATGGAATCATTGATTGCTTTAATTAATATGTATAATTCCGAAACCTGCACTTCAATAAGGAGACTCGAAGCTAATTTAGATACATAAAAGAAGTGCAAGATAGATAGAAAAAGTGCTTGAAGCTTGAAGAATAAACTAAAAATATAAGTATACTACACAGGAGGTATAAAACTACTTACAATAAAGCAACTGTGGTTGACAATGATGATGCTGATGATGATGATGTTGATGTCCATTGAGGTCAGAGCAACAGGAAGAACAAACGACAACAATGGATGTGACTGAGTTGTGTGCACTTCAATGTGTTGTGAGTCGTTCGTTTCTGTGTGTATCAAAAGGATTGGCATTTTAATTTGATTTCGCATTGATAGAAAATGTGACAAAAAGTGGAAAATGTAGCAAATCTACACTATGAGTAAATGTGTGTAAATAAAAAATGTGGCAATTTAAGAAATAATACGAAAAATGATGAGTAAACTATACTAAACTAAATAAAACTTACTTGTGAAAACCAATCAACTAACTTGTAGTTGCGTTTGACAGTCATAGGACTATTATTATTGTTATTGTTATTACTATTATTATTGTGATTGTCATTGTTGCTGTAGCTGCTCATGTTGGCAATAGGACATAAGCTCTTAACGGCCAAAAGGATAGTGACAGATGTACTTATATAGACAAGACAGTAGAAAGAGTTACGACAGAGTAATGGATACAATAACTTTATAATACATTCAACATTGACACAACACAAACACAATTACACAAATTTAAAACGAATATTGAAAATAATGATTTAGATAGCTCCCAAAAATTGTTGTTATTTTGTTATTTTGTTGATTGAAAACGTGTTGTTTACCTGACGTTTTTTTTAAGTTAGCTTAAATGCTTCTAAAAAATTTGTTTATAGTTTACGTTTATTTAGTTTAATTAAAAAGGGAATATTTGAAGCACAGTCTACAGTTACACTTTCAGTTGTTATAGATTGTTATTATTATTATTTGTTTAAAGTATTAACATTTATCATTGGTCAATTGACACCAGGAGTGACCTTGTTTTGACTCTAACTCTAGCTTAAGCACTAATTAAAGCTTTCACCAAACTGTGTACCATTTTCTTTGGTCATATGTACACTTAAATATATGTCTATATAGGTCATTAAATATAGTTAGTTTAACTAGTTAGAGTAATATGTATTTAATCTATGCACAAGTCTCACATTGATGTTACAGCAGCTTAGAAGATTTTCTTTTTTATCAAATTTCATTAAATTTTTATTATTATAGGATATTTTTTTGGTCCACAGTTAAATTTAAGCACACGAATTTCTACAGTTATTTACATTTAATTATCTATTTATTTATCATTTTTGTTTATATTTTCTTTTTTACACAGCACACATTTATAACATTTATTTGGTCAGTTTGTTTGGGCTTCACCCATTTTTTTAAGCGACGAGCAATTTCTTGGTTCCATTTGAATTTTTTATTAAAGCTGCTTAATTGGACTGTAGATTGGTTGGTTTTCCTTTGTGTTTGGTTATTTTTAATGGAAATTCATTATTTTCTTTGTTGTTGGTCCTGCAAATAAAGCAAAGCCTTTTCATTCTTCATGTCAATGTCCTCGTTCTCCGGGCATCACATCGACTCAACTGTGCAACGCGACTGAATCCGTACCGAAAATCCACTTCAACATAATTGGCTAGCCAAATGAAATTATTGCCATAATATTTACCAAAAATATACTAGAGTAATAGGAATAAATATTCATTTATCGACTGGAAGATACTGTGATTTTTAAAGCCTGGAATTTTATTTCTACTTTAAAAATTGACACATTAATTTCACTCTTTATATGGCTGCAGAATATTCGTCAACGAAATGAGCTCGTTACGGAACATTGCGAATATCCTTCGTGCGCTCGTTCCGTTCCCCAAAGTGCAAGGAAGCCATTTCACTTTTAAAGACAACAGCCAACGTTGAGTTTTGCACATCAAATCGACGCCCGCTGCGTCTTCAGTATGCAGTAAATGCCCAGAAGCAAAAACAGTAGCAAAAGCAAAAGCAAAAGCAAAAGTAGCCCGCAGATGCTGCCATTGCTCGAGTTGAGCTGAAGTGCGTGCCGGGCAGCCATTTTGCAGTTGCCATTTCCCATGCAAAATGGCGTCCACTTGAATGCGAACAACGGCAATAACAGTCGGGGGCACAAACTAATTCAATTGCTTACAGTCTTTCACTAGCCATACAAATAATTTAATTAGACAATTTGACCATACAAATTATTTAAAATTTATGCGAAGCATTTCCAACAAATATATAAAGCAAATTACATAAAAGCAGAGTTCAGAAAGCTTTTCAACTACTTTTGTATAAATGTTTAATTGAGCCCAATTAAGTCAACAAGTCAATTGCCAAGTTAAAAATAAAATCGACTGCAGAAGAAAGATGTCAACTTGTTCATCAATTACGAGTTGAACAAGCTAATAAGTTCCCGAAAAAGCAAAAATAAATTGATTAATTAAAAATCAATTTGTGCAGCAGCTTTGCTTGGTAACAAACATGATCTATATCTGGAAATATTATGTATATAATGTAAGAAAATCAATAAATACAACGTGTGAACAGACATGTGCTGAATTCCATCCCTCTCTCTCTCTCTCTCTCTCTCTCCTTCTCTCTCTCTTTGTATGGATGCAAACTGTAGCTGGACAAACTCTTTCCTTGTTTCATGTTCTGCTTTTTCTTATTCTTCTTGTTGTTGTTGTTGTTGTGCTCTGAATGGCAGCAGTCAAATCGGCAAACTTATTATATAGTTGACATGACATGGCATCCGCCGCAGGGGCACAACGAACCTGGACCGACTGGACTGTGTGTGTGTGTGTGTGTGTGTATCGTCACAATATTGAGAGAGCTGCACGTTGCACGTTGAGCGTTGCACGTTGAGCGTTGCATGTGCTGCATGTGACAAAACGCGACAAGCGTTTGCTCCGTATCCATTTACGAAATTGAATTTATGACCCCTCGACACACGACCAGCAGCTTTGACAGCCATACACATACTACTTACATACATGTGGAAAAAACTATCTAGCTGCCTTTTACTCATTGCCCAGCTGCAGTTGAGTTTTTCATCGAGAGAGCAGCATATGCTCGACTGGCAAATATCCTATCTAAAGCCGTGAAAATACCCTGCAAAAACTATAAAATCTTAAAATATATTTATAATATTTACAGTATAAACATATACTTGATCACTTTGTAAAAGGTTGATTTAAAAACCCTCTATCGAATTGAAAATGTATCTGTTTGCACTTGCAACTGAGTATAATAAAAAACGGTAGCCTGCATTTGACAACTTGCATAGTTACCAACTGACAGACAGCTCTAACATTTTGGCTTTTGGCATTTGGTTTAGGTTTAGATTCTGGTTTTGGTTTCGGTATTCGTTTCATGCGCACAAAAAGTTCAAAGCAATTTTTAAAGATGCGAAGACAACAAAAAAGTAAAAGGAGTTGCGGATGCGGTCAAAAAACCACAAGGGACAGGACAGCTCAGCAGGCGACGAACAACAACAAGGAGAGTTTCCCCCAAACCTCAAGCCGAGTATCTCTTATACCCAACAGAAATCACTTCAATTTATTTTTCGATTTCTGGACAGACAATGATTTGTTGTGGTGCTCAGTGTTATTCCAAGCTAAGAAAATGTTTCGTATTCTTCACACCAAAGCCACAAAACAATTTTCAATAGATACACACACACACACAAACATTCGTTTTCTTTTGCTGTGCGTGCATAAAAAAAAATTACTCATACGCCTCGTGTATAATAAACTGCTAATGAAGCGAGAGACTTATTGCCAACTGCTCAATTTGAAAATTTGAGAGAGAAACAGAAATACGGAAAATACGAGACTTATGACAAAAATTTGCCTACACAATTGGCCAATGAAGCATTGCTAATTGGATTAGATTGGAGTGAAAAGCTTCGGCCACTAAACTGATCAAAGCCAACACAGCACAAGTTACAGCAATTAAAGCAGCTTCCTATTAAAAGCAAGCTTCAAAGTCCAAGTGTTTTTTCAAGAAATCAAAACAAAAATAAGAGAAGCAAGTAAATAAATAAGATTGCCTGGATTACTTCAGATGTTGAAAAGTTAAGCGCATTCCAATTGGCATTGAATGGTTTTTAAATGTCAGTGGGTGAGAAAAATAACATTAAAATGGATGAAAATTCAAGAGACAGGCGATAAGAGAAAGAAAATTTGAAAGAAAAGTAACTTACAGTGCCGTCAATGATAGAGTGTAAGTCGAAGACGTTTTTAAATTAACAGATTGGGGATAAGTCAACAAAAACAGAGCTAAGAGAAATTAATTTTCAACAGTCTTGAATAAATGTCAATAATTGTACTTAATTAGTTTTATTTTTATCATTTTTTTATTTAATTTACGTATTAAATACTCAAGTTTTTAGTGCAAGTAAGAGTATAAACTTATTATTTTTAATGTGCTAGTCACATTTTTGAACCTATTTTTAAACTCTTGGCTACTTGGAACATTGGCTAACACAATAGACACTTTATTAGAGCACTTTTCTCAATACAAAAAGTAATTACAGCTTCGCATACAAATGGTATCGGTCAGAAAGTTACGTATACGTCACGTAGTCCACTTGTTATACACACATTTTCTATACGAACTTTTTGCGAACTATACTCGTAGTTCAAGCAATGTATCGATAGCCTTTTCGTTGTTGAATATTAATTAAAGTTTCTAATGAATTTACATGATGCTGACGAAATTTGTACTTAGCAAGAAGTTTGCCAGCAACGGAGCTGAAAAGTTTCTTTTTCCAATATGAAGCAAGTTATTTAAACATTTATGAGTTAAACTGATGAGTTGAAGTTCAACTCACAACTCACAACTTTGGCCAAAGTCACTAAGCTCAACTAAATGGACAAGTTGTTAAATGGACTGCAGTTGTTATAACTAACTATGTAGACTCTTTCTCTCTCTCTCTCTCTCTATGGAAAATATTTAATGAAAGTTGGAAACAGCAAGCAACATGTGCCGCAACATTTTGTGGCAGCATTGAAATTTACAATTTGTAGAAGCAAAAGAAAAAGGAGGAACAAAGGGAGGGGCAATCAATATACTGTGGTCGCAGGTTGCCGTTTTTGAGTTAATGTGTTCAATTAAGTGCCAAACCCACAAAAAGAGAGAGCGAGACAGGGGACAGGGAAAGAAAGAGAGAGAGACAGGGAGAGTAAAATAGCAGCTGCCATTTGGCAGCAGTTGTTGAGCGTGAAAATGTTTTTAGTGCCAGCATTTTTGAGGCAACCGTCTTGGCCATATACGAGGTCCAGTTACAAAGCCAGGCTTTGTTGTGGCACACACACATACACACACACACTCATTTACACACACAGCTGCTGAACTTAACGCCTGTCGCAAGTCGCATTGTTACAGTGAAAGCGACGCTTTAATTACACGAACCTCGTGCCAACTTTCAACTCAAAGCAACAATGCATCCCCTACACTTCCCCTCCCTGCCCAATTGCCCAACTACTGCTTTTGTTAGCATGGCCAAAACAGGCAACGGGGCCAGCAATTAAAGTAAGTGCCACCATTTTCATTTTGCAGCTCCTTTAGATTCCCTTCCACACAACTTGTAGCTTTTATGCATTCCACGGACCTCACTGACTACTGACTGATGAACTGTCTGACAAACTGCTTGGATTTTCCTTTGTTTTTTCATTTTTGCATATTTTTCATAATTTCATGCGCTTGAACTTCGAGTGTGGCATTTGGAAATGTCAAGGGGCAGCAACAACAACAACAACAACAACTACGACGGCATCTCACCTAATGATTAATGAGTTTATCTTCCACTTCCAGTTCCAGTTCCACTTCTACTGTTTATAATTTGTAGTCGGAATTCGCCATCGAATTATGTAAAGCGCAACGCTCGAGATGCGATTTATATGCAGCGACCATTTAGCGTGGACTTAATTAAGATTAAACTACGTAAACCTAAAGTAGTTTTTATGTGAGTTCTTAAGAGGAACTTTTGTTGTTATATCATGAATATTCACAGCCAAAGCGACGAGAGAATTGAGACAAAATGTGGCATACAGAATGAGAAAAATGAAAGAGAAAATAAATATAATTTGGAAGCTTAAACGCTTAAAAATAGAAACTTGGTCAGAAAATGTGAAACATATAATAAATAAGATTCTATTCATTTTATTGAAATAAAAAAAATATTTTGATTTTTTTTTTTTTTTATACAATGAATATACAATTTTTGAAATGCTGGAATAATTCTAGACAATACTTCATATCAACTGATCATTTTTATGAAAGCTATAGGCTGATTGTAAATGGAGTTAACTCAAATTGCGATGTACTAACTTTTGTTGGGAAAACCAAAAATATATATTCTTCCAATTTGATACATTTAAAAACAATTTTTAAAGTAAGAAAAGGGATACCCTTGACACATAAAAAATTCCTCAATTATTAACACATTTCATGGCACAATTGCAATACAAAATAACAAGAAATCAAAGCATATTTTCTGTCGCAAAACAAAATGGCATCGAATTGAAGCGAAACCTTTTTTTCTATTTGTCTCCCTACTGCAGTGCACTCACATTTTGTACGTAGACCGGAAATTGAAACTCGATTGGAATAACAACTAGAAAAGTGCAACTGCAGCAAGAACTAAAGAGAAAGAAGAGATGCAGAAAAAAGGAGAAAGAAGAAAGAGAAAGCGAAAGACGAAAACTGGTGTACGCAATGCGACTCGGCGATTAGCAAACAAGAAGCAGCAGCATCCAAATGCCTGACTGGGATTTGTTTGTGTGTTTGTGTGTTTCTGTGTCTGTGTGCCAAAGGGGAGCGCATAAAAATGCACTGCGTTGGGATGACAATCTAAAAAGTGGCTGCACGGTAAACGATGAACGGTGAAATGGTGAAAACGGTGCAAACGGTGAAACGAGTTTAAATGGGAAAATCGTTACGCTCGTTGCATTGCATTTGACTTTCAGATACGTGTGGCATTTACGATGCTGCTCAGTTATCTGCAGTCAGCCAGCGTCTCTACGAAAAAGAAATGAAGAGGGCACTGCGGGTATAATGAAGTTATGCAGCGCTTTTCATTGATTTATGCTGATGGCAATTTGGGTACAAACTAAAGGGGCGTTAAGTAGAATGCAGTAAGCAGACATATAAAGACACTAAACGTGTCACAAGATGCGTCAATTAAGTGCACACAAAATCCAAAGGGAGAGCACATAGTCTCTTTCTTTACCCTCCCTCTCTCTGTGTCTCGCTCTTTCTGTACTTACTTAAATTAAACACAGGCACAAACACACACACTCACACTCACATATGCAAACACTTAAGCGGCAAAAGTTGAAGTCACCTCTGGCAGCACTTTAGAGCGTCAAGCAAACTGACGACACTTCAGGCTCGACATGCAACGAAATGAGTCAAGTGTCAAGAGCTAATGTCACAATGCACCACCCTCTTCCACTCTCCTCCCTTCTCCTCTCTCCTCCCTCGTTTTTAGGTTGTACTTAAAAATTCGAGTGCATGTCGCTGGCAGGCTGGTTGTGAATGAGTTTTATGGCTGATTTGGCCATAGGTAGAAACATAAACGCATTTGCCACACATCAGCTGGCAAATTGTGCATTACGCATACGACGCGTTGGCCATTCAAGTGAATGCCCTCATTTCAAATGCCAGCAAAACACTTAACAAACACACACATGCACACACACACACATGCACACACTCACTACACACAGCGCAGTGCTTATTAAATATTTACAAATTTATGGCCAAATGAAAAGGGCAAACATTAGAGATACACTCTCGTAGACCACACTCAGCTGCAATTTGAACTTTTTTCTGCTCTGCTCTGTTCCCCAGGGTATCAAAGAGCTCGCAGGCAACAGTCAATTTGGGTCTTTCTCTTCTACACTATTTGTATAGGGTATGTGCACTTTTCAAGTGGGCATGTAATGTAGATATTGTCAAAGAAGTAAATTATAATATTAGGACCCATTCCAGATAGGAAAATATCTATTTGATAGAGTGTAGAATTCACCTATCTAGAAACTAAAAACTAAAAACAGTCGACCAAGAACATAATTCATAACTAGACAGACAATTCTCGCTTCTACAACTCTTTCACAAAGAAAGAAAAAAAAAACTCCAACTCTGCAATGAATAGAAACTCATCCCTCTCGGGTTTATATTGAATAGAAAGGAATTCGCACAAATTTCTCAACTGCTGCTCATCCGAAAACTTTTTAATGTATGTACATAATTTAAAAGCTCCTTGAGATTTTAATTTTTTTAAGGCTAAAATTACAAGAAAATATGTATTTAATAGCTCGACAAAGTGTGTAGAAACTTCTGCGTACTGAAAGAATTCAGTCGAATTTGCATTTGACTGCAGGCAAGAGCGTACAAAAAATGTCATGAAGTGATATAAAATATGCGAAAGAGTAAAGAGTTTATTAATGAAAATATTTGTCGAGCTCACGAAAAATTTATTCACATGCATAAATTCAATCAAAGTTTGTGCGAATATACAAAAAAAAGAAAAAGCCCAAAAGAAGATAAAATATGGCAAGCAAATTGAATCTCTGGGGCCAGAAATGTCAGCCGCATATCGTTTGTAATAAATTCAATTTATTAGCAGCAGCAGCTCGACAGCTCACTTGGCCTCTTTGTCTTGGCCAAAATGGTCGGGCGGTCCCTAATTGTGTGTCGGCAGCAAGAGCAGTAAATGTGAAATGGAATACAATTAATATTAATTTTGTGCTCGGTCGCCGAAGCATTTAATGCACAAGTTTTTTTTTTTTTTGTCTGTCTTTCTCTCGTGCACGTTGACGAGCGAATTAATTGTCACTTAAAAGCATTCACATGCTCTTGTCTCAATCTATATATTGTTGCTCTGTTGTTTTGGCATTCTTTAATTTTCATTTATTAGCAGCTGTCCGTTCAAATTACTTAAGGAACCACCATTGAATTGATGTGTCAAACTTTTGCAAGACCTGGCAATAAATTTATAAATTAGCTGACGTTTATATAAGTCCTTGATAAAGTGAGATAATACAAAGATTTGATATTAATACCTGAAAATGCAAAAACACCGCACAAAAGATTCTTTGATCATAAAAATATAATAAAAACATTTCTGAAAGATATTTTCTAATTGAAAATTGATAACATTAAGTAAAAATGACAGAAAGGAAAGTCTTTGATTGCAAATATCGAAAAGCGGAAAAGATAAAGTATAAATGACACTTGTTTTTACTTGTAAGAACATTTAAGTTCTCTTCTCTTCAGAAAGCTGATTAAATGAAGAACAAATGACACTACAGAAGGAGCTTTAATTACAAAGCGCAAAGCTCTTCTTCCCCATTGAAAGCTGATTCAATTTCTTAATTTGAATACTTATTCCAGACACTGAAAGCGCTTTTTCCCTCTGAAGCACATATTTGATGGCCGGAAATAATGCTCGTAATAGAATCTATTGTTCACACATAAGCTTATATTTCAACGACCCTTTCAGCTGCTATTTTTGCTCCGTTCAATGTAAAACAAATTAACTAATTCCTGTATCGAATTACTTAGTCATAGCAACAAGTCATTAAATATGTTTAGCTAAATATATACATTTTTATTCCGCCCATAAAGCCCTTTGCTGTTGTCTGCACACACACAGTCAAGCACACACACACACTCATGCTTGGAAATAAGCGACACATTTTAATGCCAATTAATCGCTTTAATTACAGAGTTGCGCAACGTTCATTTGTTGGTTCTTTTGTAAGCCGCTTAATTTATTAACAAGAACATACATTATTAGAAATTCAAACCAGCTGGAAATGTTGTGCCAAATCTTGGCTTAAACGCTGAGCAACATGTTGACACTGAAGATGGCAAACAAAGTGGGCCAAGTGGGGCCCGAAGCACTGAAGGTTGGGGTGTAAGTGTGTGTGTGTGTGTGTGGAGTGGCACTTGCGGCTGTTGGAGGGCCGTGTCAACAGTTTTGCACCGTCAAGAATATGACACAATTAATTTTCGAAAATGTATGCAAGAATAATTATCACCTCAACTTGACGCGCAAAAAGTGAAAAGAGAAAAGAACGAAACTTTTTCAAGCTTTGGAGTATTTTTGCAGACTTGTCAAAAAAATGAAGAGAAGGAAAACACACTCAAACACACACACACACTAACACACATAAAACTAATTCAATTTATGATGTGAAAAAATTATGCGCTTAAATTATGCATGCAAACGTTGTCTTAGCTTATCTTAAAGATACAAAAATATCTACATAATATATGCCAATAGATAGAATGAGGGATGCCGAGAATGATGCCGAGAATGATGCCGAGTTTCAACTTGTTTCATGCCTTCACAATTTATTTGCCTTTCTGTGTAGATGTCAAGAATATCTGTAGTCTTTAAAATTATTTAACTTTTTCCTTACTTTACTAGTTAGTTTTTACCTTTTTCTCTGTCAACTGCTTAGATTAATGTAATAAATATGCACACTCTGAACAGATGTTTTTATTCATATTGCTTTCACCTTTTCCATTTAACGAATATACTTAAATATGTAATGTATTACATGGCACGTGTTGGCAGATGTTTTATAGTTAGTTGAATAAACTTTGCCGCCTAAACTTGTTTGACAATGGCCAATATACAACATTGGAGGGAAAAAGCAAACGCGGCCAGCTTGCAATACTTTTATTTGTTGCTGTTGCTTCGCTAACTGTGATGAGTTGGGCAATTTCCAATGTATTGTATTGTATTGGCTTAAAGCAACAGGCTGTCGCACAAATACAGAGACACTCCTTTAGTCAAAGTTGTTTTATTAGCACAGCAGTAGCAGCCGCAGTAGCTGTAGAAACGACAGGACAACCAAAATGAATTACCTAACACTGGGCAAGGCAAATGTATTTTACTTGTACTACCACAGTCACAGTCACAGTCATAGTCACAGAAAGCTAACAACTTTCATTATGAACAAGACGACAAGGAAGAGGACGAGGACAGGGACAATGGCAATAGCAGCTGCTGTTTTCTTCATCAATGTTGTCGAGCTTCGCTGTTTGCACAGCAAATGCCAGCCAAGAATGACGACGACGATGCCATTTATTCAATGTCCGTTCACAAGTTGATTGTTTGCTTACTTTTATCATCGATTTCATGTTCACGTTCGTGTTGTTGTCGCTACGGAAATAATCGACAAAAGTTTTTAATCAACCTCATACACAGAGATATACATAGTCGCACATACATACGTACATAAGGCTTTTACCTGCCTTTAATATAAAGCATTACAATCATTAATCGCCCACCGCATCGAACGAAACACGTCAGCAGTTTTCCGTTTGGTCGCTTGGATTATGAGGGACGCTTAATGCAAATTGGCAAAATTAATTATTAAATTACACGAAAAAGGCATTTGAGGTTTCTCTTACAACAATTTGTGTGTGTGTGTGTGTGTGTGTGAGTCTGTGTGCGTACTGCCACAGCTGTTGGCCAATGTGTAAATTTCCATTTGAGAGTTAATTAAAAATTTCGCTTCTCAAGTTTTTGCTTTCAATCGCAACTTTTACAGCTTGCGCTCTAAAGAAGGCTACAAAAATGTTCAGAATGCCTTCCAATTGCCTAAGTAACCGCAGCAACTTGTTTCTATGTGCAGCAATAAAGCTTAGTGCGTTATTCACTAAATTCGCCCATAAAAGTAGGCAACGAAATGTAAAAGCGCTAGTTGAAATGTTGCCCCTGTAAGTAGGCAACATATTTCTAACATTATTTACGAAAACTGCGCTTAGAGGAGGCTATAAAACTCAAACAGTGATTGCCTTAAGAGTAGGCATTAGAATTGAAGAAAATTACATGGCTTTATGTGTATTAAATATCTGGACTGGAATTAAGAGGGCTGCTCTTGATACATTAACCCTTTAGGCAAGCAACAAATTATAAAAATGTAGGTAAATTTCTGTTAAGAAGTACCCCAAAGCATTGCCCCAAAATTTATAAAAAAAAAAAAATTCGTCTGAAGGAAGGCAATAATAAATTTCAAAGGAACGTTTTGAAAATTACTTGAAACCAGGTGGATTCAGTATAAATACATTTTACTTTAAATTGAAAGGAAATCTCTTGAGGTAATTGATAGACTTAACAAGGAACAAAAACAATAAGTACCAAGTTGGCTATATAAATATTATAAATTTAATTAACAAAATGCTCTTGAATGTTGACAATTTAAAATTTGAAGCTCTTGGCAACAGTTGTCCAGAAAAACAGGTTCCAATAAATATATTGTAATTTAATATATGCATTAAATAACTGAAAATAAATTGATAGCGTGCACTCTTGAGCACCAATTAAATGGACTTAATTTTTTTTTCTCGATATCCAGACGCATAAATTATACACACGATGTTGATGCCGCATATCGATGGCATTTTTAATTGAAGTGCGAGTATACGAGTATTTATGTATGTATGAGTGGCATGTCAGAACAAGACTTTGATGCCGAAAAGCGGCTGAAATTTAATTAAATCAATGTGCTGTTGATTTAATTGAATGCCATGCCGTCGTGTTCCTCGTTGTGCCACGTTCAGCAGCGTTGTCATCGCGGTAAGAACTCGAAAGCAAAGATCTATTTGCATGCAAATGCGTTTCGCAGCAGTCGCTGCCACAGCCACAAAAAACCCGAGTACTTTTCAGCTTGCCATCTTGTTAAATATTTAAGGCATAAAGGATTTCTATCAATGGTCGCACAGCAGACAAGTTGCGTTGACAGACTGTCTCTCTGTCTGTCTGTCTGTCTTTCTGTCAGTCCATCACATTGTTGTTTGCTTTTCCCATATATGCAAAATGTGTCAGACTTCATAAGCAAAGGGACAGACAGACAGACAGACAGACATTCTGGCAGTCAGGAATTCATGCAGGCAAATGCAGTTGCCTGCGCTTGTTTTTGCTCCCTCTGTCCGTCCGTTTGTCTGTCAATCTGTTTTGTCACAGCGTTTGTCATGCACTTAGCCAAGTTCACCAGCTGCTGCAACACATTGTTTCAGCTCTAGTCCACAGCTATAAAAGTTATAAAATATTTATGATTTCATATTGCAGTCAGCGGCTGACACTTGATTTATCGCACGCAAGTCAAAATATTTCAAAAGAAATTCAACTTTTCTCATTTTTTCATTTTTCAATAAATGTCTCTGCCAAAAGTTTTTTTAGCAACCTATTAAAGCGCCTGAATTCCATTTAAGCTGATAATTTGATATTTGATCTCGTGTAAGTTAATTAGAAAACCGCAGAGAGTTGGAGATAGTTTGTCATGAGTTTTCGTTATGTGAAAATTGTGTCGGAAATGCCATAATTTTCCATACAATGAATTTAAGTGTCTGCACGTAATACTCGTTCATTTGCCTTATATTGCTGCACAAATCCTCACTTGCAGGTCCTTTTATTGCGCCAGGCAATCGCCTTTTTCCCCTGTTAAGTCTTAATATTCTACTTGGCTTACTTACACTTTTTTTTCATTTCTCTCTCTCTCTCTTCTCTATATTTCTTTCTTTTCTATGAGCAGCTCACAAGGCAAATATTTGCCGCACTAAACTCAACTCCTAGTGAACTTTTTACAGCAGCTTAAGCACACACACACACACACTTATACTTGCTTGCGGCACTTTTCACACTCACTTGCAACAGGATGAGAGGCAGGCGGATCCTTCGGGCTGCCAGCTGAGCTGTTGCATCTATTAGAAGTGCAACTTTTCAATGTTTTAAATGGCATGCCACATTTCTGCATTAAATTAGTTTTTGGCCAAAATGTTTTGCGTTAGCTTTAATGCGGTCAAGTGTCCTGGCTTTATTGCATTCTGACATTATTTAAGTCTATTTTTTATCAAGTATTATTATTGGCCAGCTGTTGTTTTTGTGGCCACAGTTAATTAAGTTATTTATTATTTTCTATTTGATTGCGCATATTTATGCACACCTGCAGTAGATAAATATGCAAATATTTGACAAATATAATATGCAATTAATCGAATAGAATTGATCCACAATGCACATTTTAAAGAATACAAGTGGGCATACATTTAGGAATATTTAATAATAATACAATAAAATATCATCATTCTTTTTCAGCATAGTTTTTGGTGAAGTCGTTAATATCATGTTCTTTTTATTCAAATTTTTAGTATAAAATAAAAGTAAAATATTAATGTTCTGTAAAGACATATTCAGATTAAACAAATTTGAATATTGTACTTTCAACATGATATGTAAAACGCATTAACTAAAATACGCACAGAAATTTAAACTGAGTAACCACAAAATAATTTTAAATTGTTCAATATCTTCTGCTTTCTAATTACTGCATGCATTGTATATATTTTATTTTTAAATATTAATGACAATATACATGCTTTTAGTCCAATCAAATTCCCTTACTAATCATTTTACCTCACAATAAAAATTATATGTGACATGCAAGTCAGCAATTTGTGTGTGAGAGAGCCAGAGAGAGAGAAAGAGACAGGTAGAATCACACACGTTTGGCTGACACAACCACAGCATTGATTTGCCACAGTCCAATCAAAAAACATTTCAGTAATATTCAAAGCACACAAACACACACGGCAATCAGCAAACAATCTGACAAATGCAAATAGCCTGAACAATAATCAACTGAACCAAAAAAAAGAGCTTGAAATGCCAAAATAAATTATTCAGCTCGAAATGCTTTAAGGACTTTGACATATGATGATGATGATACATCTCGTATGCAACATTTTCAATTGTTTTTTTCTCAATGCAGTTAAACCTTAATTAAATGATAAATGGCAAAACGCAACGATGCGAAATCAGCTGCAAAATTGAAATGAAATTTTCAAGCGTCGAAATACGCGTTAAAGCGGCGAGGTACCAAAAGGGCTGTCAAGGCGAATGCCACGCCCACTTTATGGTGGGCATTAGTTTTTGATGTGTGAAATATGAAGCGGTTGGTGTGACGCCTTGAAGCAAAAAAAATAAATAAAAAAATAAATTCAACTGAAAGCCCAGTTAATTTCATATGACGCATACGAAGCGTAAGCCCTTTCCTCATCGTATATTTCCGTATGTGTGTGTGTGTGTGTATGCTGAGCAATCATGCATGTTTATACATAACGAGCGACACCCCACTGTGTGTGTGTGTGTGTGTGTGTTTGAGCCTGTTTTTATTCTCAGTTGGCACTTGAACCGTTTTTGTTACCTGACGTCAATCGATTGATTTCGCCCTTGTTTTTCCCTCATGTTCCCTCATGTTCCCCATTTTCCCCACTCAAGTGAGCCATTGTTTACTTTTCCATACATACTCATTCATACTCCTAGGTTATCAGACGATTCCTAATTGTCTGCGCCACGTTAGGTCTCATCAATATATTATATATACTTTGATTTAATATGCAATAATTAAGCACCTTAGCCTTTGTCAAGGCTATTGTTTCAAGGCTCCCCCACCTGTTGAGATAGAGAGACCTTTCGTAACATATGCCTGATATACATACATATGTTCTCAGCTGTCATTATACTATTTTCGTTCCCATTCTTTTGATTAATGCAGCGAGCTTCTGTTTCTGAGTCAATTATTGTCTACAACATTAATGCGACAACTTTTCCGTTTTCCTTGTCTCTATCTTGTTTTTGGGGTCAGGGATATTCAGGACTTGGTTACATTATGTCGTGCTGGCTTGTCATAAATGCCGTTCATATCGTCGCATATGTCATTTGCTTTTTATGGTCAGTGATAGCGTTTTATTGTCCATGACATATGAAAATTTAATGGCTGCAAACGGACTCAACGGACTTTAAATGGCCAGTAGAAAATTTTATGAAAGTTCTCGTAATTGAAGAAATTTTCAAGAACTGGTGAAAACATTCATTTACCGGTCCTAGATGTCAGCTCTTTTAATTCGGCAACGTTTCACTGGCATATGCTTGGCTGAAAGCATTTCAATTTTAAAATATTCCTACATTCATAAACGTTTTACTGGCATGATCATTTTAATTTGTTCAATACATTTTATTTTTTTCGGCAACGTTTCACTGGCATATGCTTGGCTGAAAGCATTTCAATTTTAAAATATTCCTACATTCTTAAACGTTTTACTGGCTTGCCAGTTTAATTTTGTTCAACACATTTTATTCTATTATTTCAGTAATACAATACAACATACAATTCAAGCAACATTTATATAGATTTTAAACAATGCCCATAGAACTTAGACAACTGTCCGTACTTCTGATAATCGACGTCTCTGCCAATAATCCACGATTAGTTCGATAAGAAACACCAAGAGACTCAGTCCTTGTCCAATACATAACAGCTTCCATAACCATTTCAATTGATTAAATTTTTGTGAATTATTATCTTGATCAGCGGATCGACTTTTCAAATTTCGCGCCATATTTAAGAATATGTCGTCGGATGTTTGTGATCTCCAATGAGCATCTAGACCTCCACTTTGTGCGTTTTGTATGAACCTATCTAAAGTAATGCCATATACGGAATTATTTTGAACAACTGCATTCACTGGAACATCTATGGCAATATTCAGAGCCCTAGAATAACAGAGACTTTCTTGATTGGCGAACTTTTGAAACCTTGACACGAAACTCCAGAAATAAGCATATGTTTGATATGCATAACTTGTATTTAATGAGAACATCAAGTCGGTTTTAACTTTCATGGGCATACATACGGAATTTGGAACAGAATTCTTAAAAAAGTGCTTATCGTATTTCATTTCAATCAGAGTTTTTGTGCCGTGGTCAATAGCAACTGGCAGTTGGCTTTCTGCGAGCTCTTCGTAAGTTTCAATGTGACGATATTGAGGATGTTTAGTAATCAAAGTGCTCAGATTGGCATTAAACCAACTGCTCTGAAAGAGTCCAAAAAAAGCCAATATAATTATAACTTGTCTCAGGGACGAACTGTTCCTTAAACCAGTTGGCGATGCGTGCCCTAAGAAACCACGGATCACTCGCAAATTAAACAAGAAATTGCAGATACTGAAGTTAAATCCATGTCCTCGTAAATAATTATTAAGAGATGTTGCGAGCGATTCAAGCAAGGAAAATGTCAGATAAATGCCCAGTAATGCATATCCTTTTTCAGGGAATATATATTCCAAGACTTGCTGGAAACTCAACTCCTGTCCACAGGGCACAATTAAGAATAGATTTGACATACCCAAAGAGACGGTATGCTGTGCTCCAACATACTGAGAAATTATACTGATTTGATAAATATTGCTTGAGAAATCCAACTGCTCGGTTCGAAACAAATTCATCACTTCCGGCGTGGTAAACATAGATGATTCATTTAAGGGACCCATCAGAGTCAAACTGATATTATGTCGAAAAGCGAATCGTCTTAATAAATTATAGTAAAAACCACTCAATTTGTTTTGGCCAGTTCTACGGTCTAACACTAAATAACTATTAGGCGCAATAAGAGTGGGCAAAGTCACAGCTATTTTCCCTTGAAAGTTTCGCCAGTGTTGGACAAAGATGCGATCTGAACTCTCATTTCCAGGCTGAATGAAGGAGGCAGAAGGAAATGGCTGCATTCGATGGAAAATGACTTCTGTCTTTGCCTGCAACGCGATCACATTATAGAATCGATGACGATCGGCCAGTTTGGCGATGATCCAAAGTAATTCCTCAGGATGGTCAGTTTCCAGCCACACAATTATCCTCGCTTCCCGCATACCCTCGAAGTTGTGGGCCAGAGAAGTGAGCAGCTCCGACTGCCAGGACGTGGACAAGCAAACCAAGGCCAGAGCCTGCCTGTTGACCTGAGTGCTCACTTTGATCCTCGACATCTCATCGATTCGCAAGACGGGCCAATCGGGTAAATTCAGATGCTGCAACAGGCAATCGTTGTCCTGGCTGTGTTTCATTACCAGAATCGCCCGAATCGGACTCTCCTCGTGCACCTTTGGCAACAAATCATGCAGGTAATTCAGGTGACCCTCTTCAGTTGAAGTTGCTGTGCAGCTCAGGCTTAGCCTGGCCTGAAGTAGAAACAAAATTAATCCCAAAGCGACCATTACAATACGCGAATGCTGGACTTCAACAACTGAACTAGAGCTGAATCCTGGCCAGTTGGTTTAAGTGCTTATCTAACATCGTTATAATTGCGTTAAAAGCGTATTTCAAAAACTAAATGTGATGCGGACACTTTATGGCATTAACAGACGATAAGCATCCACAAAAGGTTTATAATTTCACTAAATATGAAATATTCGAGCAAAGCTGAAATGCTCGACTAGCAGATATCTTTTGATTGTAGCTCAAAGTGTATTTGATTAGGGAAAAGCCTTTCGGTGGATTTTAAAACTATAAGGGAAATAAACATGTACAATGTACATATATCTTTTGAAAATTGCATTTAATATTCAATTTTCCTAAATCCTCTTTCATGATTTACACTAGTGAGTTTTAATTATCCACAAAATACACTAAGCACCTAAAACGTAAACCTGTCTCCAACTGAATAATCTAAAGACTTTATTTATGCATCAACGGGGAATGCTTTTGGGTATTATAATATTTAAGTCGCAGCTGAATTGGTAATGTCATTTGCCAAGCGTTAAGCCTGTAATTAGCAACAGATTGCGACGCGACACAACGCGAGAATTAAGCCAAAATTGCGTATACGCACCGTGTGCTGTCAAATGTGTGCATTTGGTTATTAAAACGAGCATGAATTTAAAGTGCTACTTGCAGAATTTCTACTTATCGCTCTCTTGTCTTTTTTTTTAATCCTAAAACACGCATGTCGTTTTGAATTTAAATTAATATTTAATTAAAGTCACAACATGCGACGCTAATTATGGCTAAAACAAAGGCTAAGACCGAGACCCGAGTGCCTGTCAGTTACAGAATTGTAAACAGCACAGTGGTATAACCTTTTCAGTGGCTGAAGGGGCAAGAGAGAGGCAAGGGGAAGGGGAAGGGGAGTCACACGAGCTGAACCCAACAACATAATTCAGTAAACGGCTTTGGCTTTGGGCCACAAGGCATCCGGCTTTCAACTGACGACGACGGCGGGCAGGCAACGTCCGGCAAGTGTCAGTATCCGCATCCGTATCAGTTGCACAGTTGGCAGTGGCATTCATTGTGTCTGTCCGTCTGTCCATCTGTCTGTCGGTTGCACTGTCGGTTGCATTTAATGCGCATAATGTCAGCTGCAATGTCAAGTCGAGAGAAACCACAGTCAAGAGTTTGCCCAACTCTCAGTTCGGTTCGGTTCCGTTTTGTTAATTCTTTTGTGGTTGTGTTTACAGTTCAAAGTTCAAACATTGCCTGCCACATTATTGTTGCACATTTTATGACACGCCTCGAGTCTCATAAATGCATTCAACAACAGACTACAGAGCTTTCCCCAAAGCAGGTGAAGAAGCTTTTTTTTGGCATTGTTTTCATTCAAGACATCCTGTAAGAATTCTTGGGAGGTTTGCTGCATTTTGTTGTTTCGGCGGGAAGAAATTATTTTAGTCGTCTAGAATTTGGTGTCTCTGTGGTAAAACTTTGCAAAATAATGCTCTAAAAAGAGTTCTGCTTTAGTTTAGTTAAAATTAAAAGATTTCAAACTTCTCTAAGTTCATTTATTTCATTATATCCAACGTTAAGTCAACGGTTATAAAGTTAAAAAAAAAAATGATTTAAAGACTTGGAAGTTGAACGATTCAGAATGTCACAAAAGGAAAATTAAATTAAAAAGAAAAAGTCAGAAGAGTTAATGCATGTTAATTTGATTCACTGAGAAAGCTGCCTGCAAAACTACTCAGAAAACAACACACAGAGAAATTGAGCACCATCAAATGAGTCGGAGAAAGAGAGAAATGACAGACATGACATTGGTAATTGAAATTTCAGTCGATTCGAATTACATTCTTGCATTTCGGAGATAACTACACACACAACCACAAGAGCTAAATTTAGAGCAGAGCCTGCAAATTCGATGTAATAATCAAGACTAATTACACATTTGAGTGCATTACAGTGTCAGCAATTTGGGTTATTATTTATCAGAGAGGCAACTGCACAGGGGGAATTAATTATTCAAAAGACAAAGGGCTAAAACAATGCAGCATTTTGGGCCATGTTTAAAGCATTTAGCCATTATCGCAGAGAGAAGATAACGCAGTTGAGTCAAAGGCCGAACCAAAACAAACACAGAGAACTTATCCTATATTGATATAAAATTTACGCACGTAAGCAAACAATTTGCACAGAATGGAAGAGGGAAAAGAATAAAAATAAATGCCAGAAACACACGGATAACGTTGGCTAAATTGCACAATTTCTTATTGGGTTTTTGTTTTTGGTTTTTGTTTTTGGTTTTTTTGGAGTCTATTCTCAGTCGAAGGATGTGGTTGCGGATGCGTCGACGGTTGCGGATTCATAGTCGAGTGCACACACTTGAGTCGACGGCAACACCTCGGTTAGGGCAGCAACAACAACAACAGCAAATACATACCATGTTTTCTATGCCACATATAGACTCCAAGTGTGTGCGTGTGTATCTGAGTGTGTGTGCGGAATAAGCAACGGAAGCCAGAGCGTCGTTTGTATTGGCTTTTATGAGCACTTTTTCCTCTTGTTTTCTGCTGTTCAGCTTTGCTTTTTATTTTTCTCTTTTGTTTTTGCTTTTGTTTTATTTGCTGCCCGTTATATTTTGTGTGGCAAACGAGGCCCGGAGGACACAGAACGTTGCGAAGGATTGCGCGAGCGCGACGTCGATGCGCCAAACATTATAAAAGGTTAACAGCAGATTGCAATAAATTTTGGTACCCAAGTCCACAGTCGAATCTGCGCACTTTCAACTTGACTTGTTGACCTGAATGGCAGGCGAGTTTTAGCCAGGTTTCAGTCCGGTTTTAGCCGCTTTTTGCACAAACCAGAATCATAAATACAGGACATGAAAACACACACACACACACACAAACACAAGTTGGTCACACCAAAAATATCTGTCGACCTGTTCACAATTTGTTTTTATTTATTTATGGCGCGTGACAGAGATAGAGCGGCTACGAGCGAGTGAGACAGACAGATAGGGAATACATTTTTATTGCCACTTATATGTTTAGGCCGGCCTTAAACCAAATTAAATATTTAAGTCAAACAGCTTCGAAATTTTGCTCTTATTGATTTATATGCACAATATACACACACACTCGCACACACACACACTCACACACACACTAAAGAGTATGTTTTTTCTTGTTGTTAATAATTCACTTGTTACCGCTAGATTTATGAGCATTTTTTGTAGTCATTCACAATTTAATTTTGTAATTAAATTCAATAAAAACTCGCTTGAAAAAGTTTCAATTAATATTTAATTTTAATTCATATTGAAATAGATGTTTCACGCTGCAATTAAATATAATTCAACTAGTGCATTTAAATATAATTAAATTGGCAAAATTATTTAGTTAATAATTTAATTGATCAATTAACACTTGTCAATTTCCGTTACGAACTTTTCTCTCATCGAAAATTCAATTTCGCATTTATTTTTAAAACAGAATCACGCAGGACACGACACGGCACGACACGACATGGTAGTCAGACACACACACACATACAAACGCTTAAACGAACGACGCTCGGGAAAAATGTCTGAAGGAAAATGCTTAAACAGGCGGCGCGCACAGTACGAATCGGAAAATCACATGTTTCATGTGCAAAGTATAAAAGCAAACTGAAATCCGATGACAACACAGCGAATTGTGTAATGCCCGAGCACAGACAACCGGCAACGGCAACGGCAACAGAAACGACAACGACAGCAGCGCTTTTAAAGCCGAGCCGAACTCCTGTTATACGCGGCGTATGCGTAACGTTTCAAAACATACACATGAAGCTTTTACTGTCGAGCCAGAAAGAGAGCGAGAGAGAAAAGCTCACGCTGTTATTGTGACATTGTTAACAGGACTCAACCGTAATGCAAGCAGCCGCATTTCAAGTATCCATTTTTAGTTAGTTTTATGTGACCAAGGAGGACGTAAATACTTTTAAAGTACTTCAGTTAACTAGATATATGCAAGATATTGGAATAAATCAGATTTTGCAATTTAGCTGATTAAACCAGTTTTGCGAACAAAGAGAAGCTGTTGGCAAATAAAATTAACATGGAAGATTGCAGAGGTAAGAGTTTTATATTTGCTATAGAACATTTAAGCTTTCATAACCATTCGAAAATAAACTAGAATATCCAGTAGCATAACATTTTGATCATGTTTCCGTTAAAATACATTTTCTTTGCCTTGTGATTTTCAAAATTTTAAATTTCAAGACTTTGCTTGCAATCAATTTCTTAAGTCACAATTATTTTTATTCAACACTTTAAAATTAATTCTGTGACGTTACATTTTATTGTACAAAATTAAGGCAAAATGAACACAAATTCTGACTTGTGAAGTTGCTAGGGTATCAGCCAGTCGACCAAGCTCATCAGGTAATAGTTTTATAACCGACTCTACACTTCTTTTGACTTGCATGTGATTTTCAATTCTTTTAACCAACACACAAATTGCTAACCACAGCAACAACGCGAAAACAATAACAACAAGAATGACAACAACATTACAAAGTTGTTAACAAGCTCAATGTCTAATTAACGTTAGAGCTCGTCATATTTATGACTGTAGCTAGACATTTATTTCAGTGTCATGTGGAGCAGACAGCAGTGAGAGAAAGAGAGGAGGAGAGAGAGAAAGAGAGAGGGAGAGAGAGAGTGAGAGTCTGGCAAAGCCACAGAGACAACCACAAATCATTTAAAGCTCTAATTAAATTTAAAATGCCATACACACACTTTCACACACACACACACACACACACACTCACACATGAGAGCTTAAGCTATGCAACAGGTGCTGCCACACCCACACACACTCACACACACGCACACACCCACAGTCATGTCGAAAAATATGCAAATATTGCTTTCATTTACCACAGAGACCGCATTTTAAATAGCAAATTGCTCATACGCACTGTGTGCGCAAGTCAAAATGTGAATTGCAAATTGTGAAAATGCATTTATTTAAGGAGCTTGCATATTGTTAGTCTATGGCTTTGCTTATGCACAAGTGTTATTAAATGGGCGGGGCAACGCCCACGTGCCGTCAGTCAAATGACAAATGTAAACAACGATAAATGTCATAATGCCAAAGCAAAACAAAATAAGACGAAGAGATAGAGAGAGACAGAGACAGAGAGGATGGGAAAAGCTGAAGTAAAAGCAGCAAATAAAACAAAAATACTGTCGATTTGGCTTAGACCAGTTTGAACTACAAGCAACTGGGCCAATAAATCAATTCCAGCAGACACAAGCGAAAGGGCAACTTCTTCCAGCCAAAGGCAACGCACAGCAGCAGTAAATTGCTGATATGCGACCAAGTTTGCCCTGAATACCATTTCAAATGCCAAACACAGGCAATAGTCGAAGCAGCAGGATAGGAGAATAGCCACTCAAGCAGGCAGACAGAGAGACAGACAGACAGACAGACAGTGAGTTGAGGACAAGGCACAGCAGCTGGCTGAAAGTCAAGTCAAGTGTAACAAGGAGGCTGAGCCAGCAGAGAACAGAGAACAGAGACAGAGAACTGTGACAATGCCTTGTGTTGAGTGTTAACATACTAATATATACACTTTGCATCTTAATCGTCCTTGCCGTTAGAGCCTGTTAGCACGACAACAACAATATTATAGCACTGTGAAAATGATTATTATGTTGATGATAACGATATGAGAGTAAACTGACATGATGCCTCTAACGACTCAACGATTTCGGATTCTGACTTCAAGTCGTTTCTACTAGTTTCCGTGCTATTGTTGTTTATGTCATATCGTTATTATTGACAGATTTATGCCATAATTTGCTGGTTACTTTGGGTTGTTATTAAAAGCACTTCAAGCATAAATAATGCAAATACTCTCAAGAACATATTTTGATTATGCAATATTACTTATAATTCTATTTATAAAACTTATGAATAACTTAAAATATAATTTTAATGATTTCAGTAAATTTGTGCTGCAAATTCAACTAATAAAATTTAATTAAAGTTCAACCAACTGTAATTACATATTGCAATTAATATTACTCAATGACCACGCTTCTGCTTTACAGGGTAGCTGCAAATTAAATGGCATTACATTTGTTTTTTCGACAGCAAATATTTGGCTAATTTCAACCATTTATCGTAATTTGGGTTTTATTATTATTTGAATCAGTATGGAAATGCAAATGACTATTAAAACTTTACAGAGTTTTCAAACTATTTAAACTGTTCAGTTCTAAAGCTCTAAGTAATTCATTTAAATTAGCTTTGTTTTCAATACATTTAGCTTTTAATTGAATTTTTCAATTTAAATATTTGTAGCATACTTTCAGGCTGGGGCATAAGTAAAGCGCCATCTGTTGCACGCATTGTGCACTACAAATCTCTACAAAAAGCTCTCGCCTAACTCGAGCACAACAACAAATCGAAAGCTAACACAAGTGGGCAGTTAACGGAAATTTGTTGATGATCTGGCAACGCTGGCTGCTGATGTCTCTCGCTCTCGCACGCAGCGAATAACAAGCACAAAGCAAAGGCAACAGAAACACGTGGCTGGCCAGCAAAGAGCAACGTCCAGATCCCAAAGAGAGTTGCAAGAGCAGCAAGTCACAGTCGCTGCCGCAGTTACAGTCGCAGTCGCAGCGCAGCGGGCAGCGCAGTTCAGAGTTGGTAATAAAAAGCGAAAAAGGATATGAGAGCAATGTCAAACAGGGACACATGTGCGTGTCTGCAGCTCAATGCGTATTTGTCTGAACATTTAATTCGACTACTTGAATATTTTTGTCAACCGGCGCCACACCCCAAAAATGCGAAAGTGGCCCGCAAAAACCCCACCCCAAAAATTGGCCAAGGTCAGTCGAATGTATGTTTGTGTATGTACAGCTGTGAACACAAAAATAGCAGTGCAGATGACCTGCACCTTTAAGACCGATTAATCCTATTATAGATACCATTATGGGACAAAAACTTTTTATAATTGTTAAATGTATTTATTTTCTCATAACTAACCATATTTTTTTTTTTAATTTAGTCGATATTTTTTTAGTTTTGATGATTAATAAGAAAAAATCGCTAAATTTTGCTGTTCATTAAAATAGCAGTTTTAACAAAAAAAATTGAAAAATCGAACTTAACTCAATAATTATCTTAATAATACTTGATAACATTTTGGTTATGCCCTAACACTTGGTTCTATATGCATTTTTGGCTATTACAGCCTCGCACCTACGTAGCATGGAGTCACCCAAGTCCTGCCAACGCTTAAACGGAATTTTCGCCCTTTTCTCTTCAACAACCTGCCAAACCTGCCACTTAGAAGACCCGAATTGTTTTGAGACATTGCGTCTGATGTCCCCCTATAATATTCAAATGGGGTTTGGGTCCAGGGACTGAGCTGGACATGGCATTCGGTCGATCCTTTCCTGGCAACGCCGGTTTTTGGCCGGATTGCTGGTGGATTTGGATCGCTATCCTGCTGGAATGTCTAGTTTAAGGACATATTCCAACTGGCATATGACAGCATAACGTTCCTTAACATATTACCGTACTCATTTTGGTCCATAATCCCCTAGATCAAATGTTGTGAGCCCCATACTGCTATACGAAAACAAAACCCATGCCATGTGTGAACTGGCCACCGTGCCAAACACTCTTGACCGTATGATTTGGTAGATTCTCCGCATTGGGGGTCAACTGACACACTGCCTAGAGTCTATTCCAACAAATTGGATCATTTGGACTCATCTGTCTAAAGGATATTACGCCATTTTGATATTGGCCAGTTCACACATGGCATGGGTTTTGTTTTCGTATAGCAGTATGGGCTCACAACATTTGATCGAGGGGATTATGGACCAAAATCGGTACGTCAATATATTGAGGAATGTTATGCTGCCATATGCCAGTTGGAATATGTCCTTAAACTGGACATTCCAGCAGGATAGCGATCCAAATCCACCAGCAATCCGGCCAAAAACCGGCGTTGCCAGGAAAGGATCGACCGAATGCCATGTCCAGCTCAGTCCCTGGACCCAAACCCCATTTGAATATTATAGGGGGACATCAGACGCAATGTCTCAAAACAATTCGGGTCTTCTAAGTGGCAGGGTTTGGCAGGTTGTTGAAGAGAAAAGGGCGAAAATTCCGTTTAAGCGTTGGCAGGACTTGGGTGACTCCATGCTACGTAGGTGCGAGGCTGTAATAGCCAAAAATGCATATAGAACCAAGTGTTAGGGCATAACCAAAATGTTATCAAGTATTATTAAGATAATTATTGAGTTAAGTTCGATTTTTCAATTTTTTTTGTTAAAACTGCTATTTTAATGAACAGCAAAATTTAGCGATTTTTTCTTATTAATCATCAAAACTAAAAAAATATCGACTAAATTAAAAAAAAAAATATGGTTAGTTATGAGAAAATAAATACATTTAACAATTATAAAAAGTTTTTGTCCCATAATGGTATCTATAATAGGATTAATCGGTCTTAAAGGTGCAGGTCATCTGCACTGCTATTTTTGTGTTCACAGCTGTATATGTTGCATTGACTGCAAATAGCAGTGTCCTCTGTTGAACTGTTGGCTGTGTGTCCTTCACCCGCATTAAATTCCCAGGTCAACTTCAGGACTGTGGCAACATAATTGGCCAGCAATTTTGTTTTCATTCAAAGTTGCGTCGTCTGTTACTTGGTTTCTTCTAACTGACTTGGCGTTAATTAATTGCGAGCACGCAAATCGCCAACTGTAAAATGGCAACAAAACGCGCTCACACACACACACACACACACATACAATTTAATTTTAAACCACTTTCTCTTCCTTTTGCTTACGTGCTCACTTTTACTTCCGTGGTATAGCGCACTTAGGTTTTAATACTTGTTGCGCTGACGTTGAAGCATTAAACCTATTAATTATTTAATCAAATCTTATGATGCAATTTCCATCGCAACGTTGCGAATACTTAATGCTTATGAAATGGCAACGCCTGAAAGCAGGCAACAACATTTTTCAATTTACAGCAACCGCATGAAACGGTTGCTTTCAAATGATTGCGTTGGTCGATGTTTGTGTGTGTGTATGTGTGTGTGTGTGTGTTCTCTGATGTGTCCGATGATTGCATGTGTGCTAAATAGATTTATGGGGGTATTTGATCAGCGTTTTAGCTTTTGTTCGATTTTTAGATAAAAAGGCAAGATATTAAAATAACAAGATGGACTTGAAAAGTTCTTGCAATTGACAGCTAAAACTAATCTACATATTTAAGAGGTACCATAATTCTAAAAAATAAAAACTAAAATATGTTAAATTTCAAATTGAATTTACAAAAAAAAATACTAAAATACTAAGCCATTGGAAACTAATTTCTAACATCCGGAGCAATCCGAATTTTTTCCTTTTCCTCATGCCCTTTTTTAAACAAGTAACAGTAAAAACAATTTATTCACCCAACAAAACATTCAATTTTAATAATAAAATACTAAACACTTTGGTTGCCAGGTAAACTATCTTTAAAAACTATCAAAAAACAAACATTGCAATATCAGCTTAACCGAAATAAAACTTTCTTGAATTATACCCAAAGGACTTTCCTAGCTATTCAATATTTATTCAATTCATGGGAAAGTCCCTTTACATATTATACCACAAAATAAATATTTCATTCTACCGAAGAGTTTAGGTGCCAAAGGAGTCATTTTTGGGTTGGGCTGTTGGCTGTTCAGGGTAAAGGGAACTTACCATAAACAATGCCAAACCCTGACAGCCACATTTAAGCATAAGCACAAACACATGGCGCATTTTAGGCCACATATCATTATGAAACGGCTGGGCAAACACACGCCAAGCGAAACAGGTAAAAACACAAAATGTTGGCGGCCAAAATGCTATGCCACATGTCGCAAAGCCACGCCCGTTTGACTGAAAGGCGGCATACATATATGGCACTGCTTTTGGCAGGCAAACTGCCTATCAAATTACGCAGACCAAAAACAAAGAATGTTTTAGGCAGAACTTTCTGCTTGGAAATTTATGTAAATTTAATGTTGCTTCACAATTTTTGATGTTGTGCACAATTTAAGATACTTATAATTAATGCCAGCTACTTGGTGGCATATTAAATGGTCGTAAATGGTGCATATTACTCATACGTACCGTTGCACATAAATTTTGTATACATATACCGAGTATAGAGAGAAAGCACAGCTTATGTCCAAAGCACTCACCTGTAAAGAGCAAAAAGAAAAGAAGGAAAATATATATAAATAAATTTATAAGAAGAAAAGTTGAGTCTCTTATGTTGTCAGCAATTGAGTTGACCAAACACACGTCCCACAAGGCGGGGGGGCGTGGTTAAAGGTAGGGCAATGGGCAGCTTAAGCTGAAGCATGCTGTTAATGTTTTTCAATAGCTCTTGATATATGAGCCTCAAGTGTGTGTGCTGTGTGTGTGGGTGTGTGTTTTCTTGCCTCGAATTTTATTTTTTTTATGTTGTTTTCATCGTTTTATACTGACAGAAAGCTCTAGTATCGTATAAATATAAGCTGAAAATTGAGTAAAAGAATCGTTTAGAATTTTATACTCCGTTGAGATATTTTATTGTTGTTGTAAAAGCATTTTCTTATATTTCTTTATATCCCAACACTATCAATAGCCTGCTCAAAAGAAGCACAACAATCGCTTATTCATGTCGACTTCTCTTGCAGTCTCAATAGTTTTTTTGTATTCTTACTCCATTTATCTAGCAAATTAATAGCACATTGCTGTCAGCTCAATTTTGAGTTTACAGCTCAACAAAATTAGCGAAAATACAGTCAAACTTCGAAGTAGTAAATTTATATAAAGAGGATAAATCATATTCTTCAAATTAATTAACTTAAAAGAAAAAGTGAACTCCTTTACAGTTCACTGTAGCAATGTTTGACTGTGGCATCTTCAGCAAAATATATAAACTGCAATAACGTGTACTTTAAATACTCGTTTGTTGTCAACGGAAGACACAGACAAACGAGAGTGTAATTAATGTTTATAAACTGCAATCAATACTTGATGCTGACACTCACACGTACACACACACACAGACAGAGAAAGGAAGGACACAGAGATACCGTAAGCTGCAGCCTGACAAGCCAATTAGCTGCCGGCGCACATAATCACCAATCAAAAGGTGTCGATGCAGCAACAGCAGAGACAGAGACAGAGACAACAGACGAGTCTCACAAAAAGCGAGCATAATTGAGTTATTTACGCTAATTGCCACACGCTCACACACACACACATACATAAACGAACGGACACACACACAGACAAGATGAAGAAGAAATTCAGAATTCGGTGTGACACAAATTGGCAAAGCGGTGGACCGCACAGCGCACGTGACTGACTGACAAACTGGCAAACAAGCTAACCGACTAACCGACGGACAGACTGACAGACAGCCTGACTAACCGACTAATTGACTAACCGACGGACTAAGGCTCTAAGGCTCAAACTGAACAACGCGGCGTCGACAAGTCGCTTCAAGAATTCATATTTTATTTGAAAATACGTGCCCAAAAAAAAAAAACAAAAATGGAGGAAACGAAACGTTGCCAGTTTCCTGTTGCAGCACGTTGCACTTCCGCTTGCCTGCCTTGTTGCCTGCCTTTCTGTCTGCCTGTCAGTTGCACACACCATAATTTTGATTATACTTGTTGTAGGCAAGACACACACACACACACACACACAAGCCTTTCAACCACATTGCAAAATCCAATTACCAATATTCAATTTGCAAGCATTCCACAAATTGAGGCATTTACCTCAAAAAAAAAGAAAGAAAACAGAGTCGCTTTTTTGTTGCAAGTGGCAAATGATTTGATTTGTGCGCGATCAATTTAACAGGCAATTCAACAATTCAAGACTCATATTAGCATTGAAACTGAATATTGTTAATTAAGTATTTTAAGTTGGACTGATTCCGTACAAAAAACTTACTAGTCAGACTAAAGCTATAAAATTAATTCTTAAGATTATTCAATTCAAAGTAAAAGCCCCAAATGTTAACTTTATTATATCTTAAAAGTTATAAATACAAAAAACATAAAGTGGTTTGAGTTTGTTCTTTTAAAATACAGAAATTGAGCCGTTTAAATATTTCTTTATAATAAAATTGTCTTGAATGTTCAATTTCTCTATTCTTGTCAACTTTAAAAGTCAAAATATTGATTGAATTTATTTGCCCAGAAGATTGTAAAGTGGTTTTGACACCGTCGTTAAGCAATCTGCATATACAATTTATCTGCTGCCCGACAGCGATGGCAGGCACAATAAACGAGCAAATGCCAATATGGCCTTTAATTCTATAAAATAAGTTAGTAGAAATGTGTTATTAAAGTGCGCAACGCTTTGCGTCAAGTGGCATTAAAGGCAGAGCCGTCATAAAATGGTGGTATATTCACAGACAGCTCGCAGGATAACAGGATAATAAACTTCAAGTGGTATAACGAAATTAAAAGAGCCAATGGCAGTTGTACTTAAATTTGCGACTTCGGAGCTTGAGCTGTCGTCATTAAATCGCTTTGACAATCGCATCACATGGCGTATGCGTAATTTATGTATTCGCTAAACATTTCACCAAGCTCTTGAATTTAATTCGAATAATTTAATGCAAAGTAATTAATTTGTAATGCCTTGCGTATATTAATCACGTATACGCAGTGTGGTAGAAAAATAAATTAAATGGAAAAATATTCGAAAAATAAATGTTTAGAAGAAAATTGGGATTTTTTAATCAAAGGAATTGTAGATTTTAATATATTTTTATAAATATATGAAATAATAAATATAATGTATTGCACATTTTAAATAAATTTGGTGCAATATATGATTGATTGGCACACTGACTTAAAGGTCAATGTAGCTACGAGTAAAGTGCGTAACATTCAAGCATACAAATCAGATTATGTTTATGAATTCTCCATAGAATATGTTTTGTATCCTGTGTAAAAGCGCAGAAACGAATGAAGAATGTGATTCAGCTGTGCGAAATAAAAGCAAATATTTACACAACCTTTTTATTTCTATTTCTTTTTTCTGTGTTTTTTATGATTGCCCAACACGCACGCAATCAAGTCCCGGGCAGATTGGGGAAAAGCGGCCCCAGATGTAGATGGATGCGTTGAATTACGTGGTAGATTCCCCCAGAGTGAAGTGGTAAGCCCAAACACAAGGACTTACCTTTCATCCAGACGCATGCTGCTGCGACTTATGTCACTCCAGACGGACATGGAGCGCGGCCGTTGGAAAATGGATTTGGAGAATCGTCGCACAGTTGGCAATTGTTGCGGCGGATAGCCGGCGAGATCATTGAGGTCCTCATTGAAGTTGACGATGCGGGTGCTGCTGCCCCGGGTGGGCGATGCTATCGATGGCATCGAGTAGCTATTCGTGTTCGTGTTCGTGTTCGCTTGATTATCGTCCGACATGCCCAGTGCTGTGTAACTCACTTCTAGATTATGTGTCATCTCTCGGATATGTTTGACGATACTCAAAATCTATCTTTGTCTTTTGTTAATTTCTTTAACACATTTTCACTTTAGTTGCACTATTATTTACAAAATGATATTATTTATGGAATTATTGCCGAGTGCAGTCATCGCCTTTGCATAGCTCGAATCACACTAAACAGCACAGTTTTGCCCAGAGTCGACTTAATTGTTGCTTTGGCTGGACAGTTCATTAAACACAATCAACTGGCAGGTCAGCAAATGAACACACAACAATTGACCCACCAATACTCAAGTATTCACACTGTCCAAGTGACAATGACAATGATGAATCGATGTGCACATGATCTTTAAATGCATTTCCCTCTTGTTGCTCTTTTCATTATATTTTTAATTTATTGCAATTTATCAAGTGACTCGGATCCATCAAATTGACACCAAACAAATCCCAAAATCAGCTCAGGCTATTTTTGTTTTGCTTTTTTTTTAGCAGGTAACAAACACGTTTGGAATGAAAAGCATTTGAAATGCTCATGAATTCTTAATGAGTTTTGCTTTCAGCGTTTTTTTGGGTGTTCATTTCATGGGAATGGCGTCGCCTATCAGCGCGTATTTTTCATGCGACGCTTTTCATATGCATAATGAAAAACAATATCAAAATATACACTCACACACACACACGCACACACACAAAAGAATCTTAATCCTCTCTCATTCTCGATTACATTTTTGCCAGAAGCCAAAGGCAGCTCAAAATTAAAGCATTTTCCTGCTTCTGCTTTACTACTTTCACTCTATCTGCTGTTGATGATGATGACGCTAGCTCTCAATATCCTACAAATCGTGTGGGTACAAAGGGTATACACGACTAGAGCAACTTGAGGGATTTTAGCTGCCTATGCCTACGTTATTCAAGAAAGCAAACAACCAGTCAAATATTTATAAATCAACCATTCAAGAAAATAGTAAGAAAAAAGTTTGAATATTATTTTAGAATTCGACAACAATTTTACAGAACAATATTTATAATAATTTGCAAAAAGAATTAATTTAATAATTTAATTTTATTTATTAAAAATAGTAATAACATTAATATTAATAAAAGGTATTGCCAAGTCGACTACCAGAGTTAGAATAACTACATTTGTTAAGTGTTTTTGCTGGAACATTTCGTTTTTGTATTATTTTTGGCACAGTTTATGCAATGGCCACATAAAAACTGTTATTATACGAGCACTTTTTAGCTACTTGGGTTTCATTTTCTCTTCAGACAGAAGGACCACAGAAGCCTCAGCTACGCTCAAAAGGACTCTTGAAAGGACTCTTTAGTTAGTCAAATTTCGCAACGAAAAACCTTTGAAACTAAATGACAAATGGACTTAACTACAGCTCGTGCATACTAAATGGGATTAAATTAGTAACTTGATTAAAATTATAATGTATAATAGTTGTGGAAAACGCGCCTAAAAAGTGACCACGCCCCCTTTTGGCGTCGTTTTGTTGCTTGGACGACGCCTTAAAATAAACTCAAGTCAAACACGCGATTCAGTTTCTGATTCTTGATTCTTGGCACGCGTTCATGAGTGGAAAATGCCGGACAAAAGGGAAGAAAAGCCAAGGGTTTAAATGTCTCAATAGAGTGGGAAGCAAGTTGAGTTTAAGGTTGAGATTGAAGTTGGGGAAAGATATATGATAGATTGTTATGTTTTGGCTTTTGGCCAAATGGAAAATGCTCAAAATCAAATCAGCAGCTTGTGAAAGTGTTTAATAATAAGATTGGGGGAGGAAAATGACTTCATTCAGCCATTTGCATCAGTCCCATCAAAGTGCAACCTTGGTGTATGCAAAGCACAATTTCACAATCTCACATCCATATGTAAATGATTATTGACCTTGTGTGGTAAATAATGTATATGTCGCTCTCTCACTCTCTCATAACCTATGACCCATAAACCTTATCAATAAATGAACTTGTCGCAATCTGAGTTCCGTTCGCTTAGCTTCGACTTGAGAAACATGTTTAACCTGTCGCATATGCGACAATTAAACTTCCGTCATTTCGAGGCCAAACTGTCGTCGTCGCAGTAAATGTGACATTTGAACGCAGCTTTTGTTGTAATTGTCGCTTTCCTCGACAATTTCCCGCCTGTATCATAGAAATAACAGTTGGCAATGCGGAAACGTCGACATTTATGTTATGCAACTAAATAAACAGCAAACTGTCGAAAAGTTTATGCTCATCACCTGTTTTCGGACCATAAAAGCTACACAGTGGTTAGAGGTTCACAGTGAGCCTATGTTTATAATGTGACAGTGATGAAATAGCCCGGCATTGTCCGTGTCTTTGCGGTAAATAATACATTGAAAAGATAAGATGTAATATTAACGAAAGCTTTAAAATTGTTAAGTAACTTAAAATATAGAAAGATCTACTGATTGATAGTACATTTATTGATAATTTCCTTATTTTTTAGAATTAAAAACTAATTTTTTACAATAATTTTTTCCATTTTTTTTTTATTTTAGTTATTGCTTTGCCACCAAGTATAATATATTTATTTTATTTTTAATGGAAATATTCAGGGTTGCCACAGAAATCGCTTTCGCTTGAATTTCACTTAAATTTCATACAAATTTAAGTGAATTTCATATAAATTTAAGTGAAATTCAAATTCATGGAAATATTCAGGGGTGTCACAGAAATCGCTTTCGCTTGAATTTCACTTAAATTTCATACAAATTTAAATGAATTTCAAGCGAAAGCGATTTCTGTGGCAACCCTGAATATTTCCATTAAAAATAAAATAAATATATTATACTTGGTGGCAAAGCAATAACTAAAATAAAAAAAAAATGGAAATAATTATTGTAAAAAATTAGTTTTTAATTCTAAAAAATAAGGAAATTATCAATAAATGTACTATGCAACAAATAGTTACAACATTTTCCACCCAAGGGGGAAAGGATATAAAGTAACCAACTATGGATTAACTTTTCAAGTAAACACCAGGGGCACATAAATTCAATGTCTACCCAGAGATTTGGAATTTTCTAAAATCTTTTTTTCCCAAATTGTCTTTCTCAACTGTCTGTTATCTTGTTTTAAGATTTATCACTTTCACAGTTAATGCCTTTTCAGGTTCTTTTATTGGAAAAAGAGAATTTCTTAGTATATGCTAAATAAAGCCCTGACAGTCAGCGTGTGACACGCTTTCTGGTATTTTATGTGCCTGTATTATAGCAAATGCCATATATCAAGGTCACATAGCATGTTTTATTTAGTATGCATGACTATACACAACAACAACAGCAAAATGGAATATGAGGAATAAAGAGTAAAAAATATATAAAACATATGCACATAATCCACAGATGACATTCTGCGTAAGACCATCAAAATGTTGTTATTGGGGTACATTGTGAGGCCTTTCGAGTACCGAGTTCCCGAGTTGCTGGTCATCAACAAAAAACCGTATAAACGTGTCTGTCAGTGCTTTATTATTACCCTCATCAAAACAGCGCCTGTGAACTTTGGCCCACAATGAACCCCAACTGTATGATGACCTTTTCTAGCATTAGCAAATAAATTCACAGAACTGAGGCAACTAAGGCAACTGAAGCTTAAGCAGATAGACAACTTAACATCTTTTAAATGCCGGCATCAACGGCCGCTTTTCATTTAAGCCAACTTCATTTACACTTTGCAGCATTTTCGAATTTCCACGGCCTTTTCATTTCATTTCATTTCATTCCATTCACTCATTCATTCAGTTTGTGGTCGTTGCCAAGTGGCAAATTGATTTGTGGCCCACTGAACTTTCTGAGGTCGGGGAAATTGAATTTTTATGTCGAGTTTACTTTCATTCGCGGAATATCTGAAATTCACACCTGTGAGGATTACACACACACACACACACATACACAAGAAATTAGCAATTCAAACAAAGCAACTTTTTTAATCTAACAAAAGTCGTAGGAAGATCTCTGTTTGTTTGCTTAACTCTGCTGCCGCGTTTGGCTTAATTTAAGACCTCATCTTAAGCTGCCACAAAAATCTTGAATGAGAAATGAAAGCAATTGTTTATGTTCCTATATTTTGTATATACTATGTATAGCAAAAGGTACCAAAAAACAAATTTTAAACAAGTTTTGTTTTTTGTTGTGCCATTGAATAAAAGTTTTTGAGGTAAACTTTGTTCGATTGAATGGGTTTTGCTGTTGCCATAAATTCACAATTCTTAAGGTATAAAGGGCTCAAAACTTTTGGACAGGGGCCAAATACATGAATAGATAAGCATAATAATGCCAAGCATAATCTTGCCTATAATGCACTACAAAAAACACACTATATTCAAATAGTCAGAATTTAAGCTTTAGAAATTTAGTGAATTTTTAGGGTAAGAATTCAAATTAAATCTGCATTGAAATGCGATTTCCATTTCCATTTCCATTTCCATTTGGCAACCAGCTGCAAATTTGCTAACAAACAAAAAGTTTGCCAAGTTTGCCAGCTCTTAAATTACATAAATGGCCTCTGATATCACAATTTGTTGAAAAGGGAAGGGGAAAGGGAACTGGAATCACTTAACTGTCTGTGCCCAGCTGAGAGAACGCTCCAAAAACAAGAACAAACATCGAGAAATACAAAAATCTCAACAAATACACAGAAAAATACACACAACTCAGAGACTGGAAAAAAAATGTGCAGACAAATCGTTGCTGGCAGGACAGGGTCAAGATTGAAGGGCTAAATTTAATTGTGACTGACAATGGGATACCCTGTAACAGAAATAATTACTAACATTTATATTTATTAGCATACCTTAAAAAATTCTTAGCTTAATGTTGTGAGCTTACACGAAATGTAGTTGATATGCCCTATATACCCTGTAATATATATACACTTAAATACCCTTTTAACTTATTTAAGAACATCGTGTTCAAGTGAAGTTTGTCTCACCCTGTAAGAACACATGTAAGAAATGTTAACAAAAAAAATAGTATACCCTTTTTGCCTATATAACACGTACAGGGTATTAAAATACGCACGTTACATGAGATTACAGATTACAGTCAGGAGTTAAGACAGCGTGTTAAGTTGTATGTTATGGACTACTACTAAATATATGTAATACATTTAGCAACGACAATAAACAAGCACAAAGAAAAAACCAACACATCTGTTTACAAATAAAGAAAGATAAAGAGGGGGGGAGAGAGATAGAGATAGAGATAGAGAGAGAGGAGGGGAGAGAGAAAGTGCCACAAATGTCATAAAGGACAGCCTCTACACAAAGCAACAAAGAGAAGACAGATGTAACACATGGCATTTGGACAATAATGTGGAATGATTTTAGAATGTCAATAGAAAAAAGTCTTTAATATTGCAAAGCAACATTTCCAGCTGATTCTTAAAGAGAACTCAAATTTATATAAAAGAAAATGAAATGAAATCAAAAATCTAAATACAAATATTAACAAGGCTATAAGAATAAATAACAAAAAAAAATAAGTAGACTCGTATATAATACATAAATCACGCCAAAAATCTCATTGAGATGCCCAAAGCATAAGTTAAGTTAATCCTCGGCTGAGAAAAGTTGAATGAACAAGTCAAAAGGCATTAAAAGTTGATCTTGCCAATTTCCCCAAACAGTTTGCGTCATTAGACAATTTGTCACATAAACACAAATACAATTTAAGCAGCAATCAATCCAATTTTGGGGTCAAATTGCCTCGCCATCAACATTTATCAATGCGTATACGCAATGTGGTACAACAACCACAACGCAGATAATTAAAGCAAATTGAAGTTGGATGTTGATATTTGAATTGATTAAAATGCTACAGATGCGGTTGAAGTTTCAAATAATGATTAATGCTGCCAAAGTTGGCAGGAAACTGAAACTAACAGCTGCAAACGGGTTTTTGGCTTAAATGTATTAATAATAAGCAAAGGCCAAACTTAAATTAAGGCTTAAATAAACCAAAATGCAATTTTGCAAAAGTGAAAGTCCATCAAGTGAGTATGTGTGTGTATGTTGTGCCTTTTGGCTCACTTTTCAACTGTGGGAATAGGCAATTTGCCTTGTCTGCCATTTCCGTAGATTAACTCGACCTTTGGTCGACTTTCTGGCTTTTTCAGTCTCTTTCTTCCCAGTTTGCTGTACCTTTTTTCCTTCCTCTCTCTCTCTCTCTTTGTCTGTGTTGGGATTAGCTTAGCGTATTACATGCTGTCATTTCTGGCTGTTACATTCCTTTGGCCTGAAAAAAGCCTTCACTGTAGCCACAGGAAACTTTTTTGGCCCACAATTTCTCTCAGAGATCTTTGTTCGTTAGGCATCTTTTTAGCTATTTTTGCTTTAGCCTGTTAAAGAATTTTCAGCTTAGGACGGACGCCGACAGCCATTGGCCAAAACGTATAATTCAGTGAAGCAAAAACATTTTTCATATTTCAAACACAATTCGTTTCGTAGTTTCCTTTTGGGCTTTAACACAATTTAACATTGAATGCTATAAGAATATTATAATAAGCATAAATTGCGCATACGCCTCGTATGTCTTTTTACCGTTTTATGTTTTGTTGATTTTTGGCTTTTTATGTGCTTTGTATTGTGTGTATTTTGTGGCCTGTCTTTGTATTCGTTTGGCCTTTTCTGCTGTGGCTTGGAAAATACTTTGATAAGGCCAGCATGACTTTTGTGCTTTATTGTAAATGTAATAAAAATAACTTTTTATATTATTTTTATGTGCCCAACATATATAAACACTGTGTGGGTGGAGCTTTTCTTCGATTGCAATCATTTTATGTTATTCTGTGGTATTCATGTGAAATCTTTTGCTTTGAACTTTCATCGAATACTTTCAACACATTTTCATAAGAATACATTTATCAAAAAAAATAAGAAATATCTGAGTCTTTCACTTAGAAGTCAATTTGCCAGAAATTTCTAGTATTCTTTTCTATGAATATTTATTAGACATTGAATGCCAAATTGGAATTTAAAAATATAATCTAAAAGCTTAAGCCGTTCAGCAATTGAATGCGAATAATTATAATCTGAAATTTGATTTTAACTTTATTGAAATTGTTTGCCTTAGGTCAAATTCACAGCTTATTTTGCACATTTTGAATGTGAGAGAATAATTTAATAATTTAATGACAGAACAAACCTTTGTTTGAAATTTAACACCATTTTGTTTTAGATTTGCGAATGAAACTTTAAACGAGCTTGCATAAAGTTATGTCTAACAATTGTTTATTCCAAACCGCAAATCTAATTAAATTTGTACCCAACTTATTTCCTGTCTCTATCCCAGAATTATCCACAACGTGGCTCTGGGGGAGATTTGGGTTAGATCTGGATATAGTAAACAGCTAATGCGACATTTACAGCAACAAAATGCGCACAGATTTATATCAACACAATGGCGGCAACAACGACGTCAAACAAAAGGACCAAAAACACACAAAATTGCTGACACTACGTACATGCATAATGAGAGAAGGAAGGGGAATGTAAATATATAATAAAGTTAATTGGTATGTAAATTTTGTTGGGCCAATTTAGCGAATTCACATAGCTAAAAGGAAAATGCGCAAAAGCAATTCGGTTGTCCGACTTTAAAATACTTTTTAAAGTCTGTTAACAAAATAATGGAAAAATTGACATTTAAGAAAAACACAAAGAAGAATTTTAAAGAGAAATAGAGAAGAAAAGTTAAACATTTAAGGAAGAACTGAACAATTTATGGTTCTTAGGACACCTATTTCCTCTAACTATAGTCCAACTTGAGCTACCTGTAAAAAGTTTGCTGCTAAAACGTTTAAGAACATGACTCAAAGAAGAATTCACGATTAAACTGAGCAGATGAAAGCAAATAGATGCTTTCAAGCTGACAAGTGAGATAAATAGAGTGTGAATCACTAAGCTGACAGTAGATACTCGCTATGATGACAGCCACACATTAAATAAGTATATTTTAGGTTGTCTGTCGATTTAGTTGGGTGTCATAAAAACAACTTTTGCAAACATAAACGGAGTACAACCAGATGGTTGGCAATTTCGCAGTGTGTAGTGAATCAAATGACCTACAATGATTGCACACTAAAGAACCATTCACACACACACAGGAGCACACACGTAGACAAAATGGTACTAGGGAGATGTGTCATAAAGCCTAACTGAAAAATACTGCATGTCATTCATGGCTGTTTGATATCTGTGTGTGTGTGTGTGTTGAATGATACAAGTTGGTTTACTTAGTATCGCACGTGGGCAAAAAACTAACGAGAAACTGTGCAAAAAAGAGAAACAGGAAAAGCAACAACAACTAACAAGAAGGAGCACAAATGCCGGGACCTAACAACGAAATGTGTCAAGGCAATATATAATATATATACACACACAAACACACACAAATACAGAGTGAAAACATTATTGCCATAAGGCATTTGCGTAAACATTAGAAACTTTGTCATATTTTTATTTTTATTTATATTTTTTTTTTGTTACAAAATCTGATGCTAAAGCATTTTGTGCCCCAGAAATATGCATGGAATAACCAACTAAAAAATTCTCTCAGAAAATTTCAACAAAGTGCTGAGTGGTTGAATGTTAAACCACTCAGCAGCCACAACAACAAATCGATTTTGATATACATGTATGTAGTTTTCGTTTTTATTTTTTTTTTATTCATTTTCTTTCTCTCTAATATCAGTAAATTGCATTTTCTGGGAATGTATAAGAAAAACAAAAGCAAAGCAATTGAAGGCGCTATAAGAATGGCAGGCGTCTCTTTGCAAAGGTTATTTCAAAGTCTGCGCACAAAAGTATGCTGTAAAAATTCATTTCACACAAACAACAAGGAAAGTGCCTGAAAAAAGTTGTTGTGGTTGTTGTTAGTTGTGCACTTGTCATTTTTTATTGGTTTATTTGTTTTTATTAAATAAAAAACAGCTGATTAAGCTGTCAGTTGTTAGCTGTCGACACCTGCAAAGGCGATGACGAAGACGAGGGTGATTTTCACTTTTTACCCTTGTTATTACTTGCATTACTCGAATTTATTTGCACACACTCATACACACATATTTTGGCCACGACTTTTAAAGCAGTTTGTGCAGCCCTTTTTCGCGCTCAAGGACGATTCCGCGCAATTTTCAGATTTTTCTTCATCATATTTTTTGGTTTCTTTTTTGCTCACTAATTAACAGATCCACACAAACACACAATGGTCTGGTCCCGTTCTCGTGGGCGACCTCAACGGCGGCAACGACGACGGCGACGCGGCTGCTGTGCTGCCCCTCAGCATATAAATTAAACGTTTAATTATGTTCGCTAATTTCGATTAATGTGCGCGTCGTGTACAACACCTATGTCTATCTGTGTGTATGTGTGTGTGTGTGTGAAGCGCGCTGCGAACGCACGACAACGACAACGATTGACGACGACGACGACGATGAGAACGCTGCGCTACTCAGCACCAAACTGAACGGCACATTGAACAACCAACGTAAAGCCAGCAACGGTGCTGCCACTGCGACGTCGACTGCGCGGCTGACTGCGCTGCAACTGCCGCTGCTGCTGCTGCTGCCGCTGACTGACTTTCAATCTTGGACTGTGACACTACTAAGCAAAAACGAAGGCAGCAGCTGTCACGCAACTTGGAGAAGCACGCTTTACGCACACACACGCACACACACACACACACACACTCACACACACACCCAACGTATTTTTTGCATGTCCTCCTAAGCTTCCTTGTTGTGTCTGTTGCTCTTTGAGCTTCAGACGGCGACGCTCTCTTAAGTCTTTCGTTTGCTTCACGTCTGGGAAGCATAGACGGCAGCGTTGCCAGACTGTTGCCATCTTAGGCAGCAAAGTGCGTATTAAGAAGCTGATGCTAAACATCTTTATTATAAGTCTAAAAAAAAACACTAAAATTAATATATTTGTATTGCATTTTAAATAAAACAGCTTCATTTTAAGTCATTTTATAGTTTAATCTATACATATTTTCCTTAAAAAATTAATTACAATTTAAGCAAAAGTATTTACTTTAATTTTATAGGCATGGGCTTAAGTTTAAAATTAAAATTTGCTTATTTAAATTGCTTTTGATATTTAAATTACAATCTCAGCAAAAAAAACAAAACCAGAAAAACATCCATTTTTGGCAGTGCAACAAGCACGTGTTATATAACAACATAAACACGCTCTCACTCTCTCTCTCTCTCTTACGCCCTTTAGCGCTCACTGTTCCACTCTATTACTCTGTCTGCCTCTCTTTCTCATGCGCTCTCTCTGCAACCGCAAGAGAGCGTCAGCTAACGGCCGCGTAACCTAGAAAATGGCAACAAAACAAAATGTCGAAAGTTCATAATCGACAAAAATGGCGCCAAAGCGAAAACACGTGCTTAATGAATTCACTCGTTTCAATTCCAATTCGTTGCGTTTCGCATGCGTAAACATTGCGAGCTTTTCTGTGACGTCATGTGTGGCCTTATGACGTCAGATGCCATAAAACTCTACAAGGCAATGGCAAGAGCAAAGAGATGTGAGGGAGAGTTAGTCCGAGCGAGCAAGTGGCGCCATCTATGGCTAGAGTTAGGCAAATGATTTTAATGTTTACGCATTTTAAAGCAGAGCCAAATTAAAAAAAAATATTCTTTTAGCGGCCAAATGAAAGTTTATAAAATATTTAAAGCCCTTGTGATTCAATGCTGTTGTCCGGCCGCATTTCGCACGCTTTAATGTTTATTTATTTATGCACATTTTTCACTTTTCCCCCCCAGGCGATGTTGTATGTAAATTGAAACAACACAAAATGAGCTGTTATTTATTTAAACAATTGTTGTGCAAATTGAAACAGTCGCCACAATTAGAGCACAAATTATGCATGTGCATATGAAAATTCCACTCGTATCCTTTGCCTGGCCAGGACAACATTACATTGTCTAAAAATAAATAAATGGCGAGCTAAGTTTAAAAATAAAAATACTAAAGGAAATAGTTTACATGAAGAATCTAATCAATATGCGAAGGCGCCACAATTTTTGACAACAAGCCTGCACACGATTTTTTGTGGCATGCAACATGCAAATGCCTGAACAGAGAAAGAGAGAGAGAGAGGGAGAGATAGAGATAGAGAATGCAATGCATTACAGTTTAAACAGCAAAGTGAAAAGTGCAATTTAATGCCGTCGCGTAAGAGCTTTGGTAACACGAAACCACAAAAAGGAAATGAAAAGTCCAAGTTGGCGACACGCTGCCTGATTTCGAAGTAAAAGCCAAGCCAGTGCCAAATGAAAAGTCCAAATCCGGTAAGACATGTCAAGCCAACTTGGTTATACGACCTGTAAATAGTTGATAAGACGGTTGTTTGATGGGAAACTAGAAAAAGTGGGAAAAGGAGCAACTTTTATTATAAACATTATGAAAATAATTGGTAAGAATATACCCAAACATATCAGAATTGTATTCTGCAAATTTCATAGCATTCAAATAATAAATTTAAAATTAAATTTAATATCTATTTATAAATCTAAAAGAATATTTCTAAAAATAATATTTACAATTTCAAATTATAATTAGGTATCGACAAATCATATTTTTATCTTGATTCAAAAAAAAAGAAAACAAGGGTTGCTAGGCTATAATTACAGAGTATACGCAGTCGAGCATTGTCAGCGGTAATTGGTCATTGATATGCTTGGCATATGACACAGCAAAAATTGCTTAAAATAAAAGCCCAAATCCCAGACAAACAATGAAACCAGGCAAATGAAATGCTACTAAATGCCAACATATACGTGTAAGTGTGTGTGTGTGTGTGTCTTTGTGTGTGTGATTAGTAAGCCAACATGTGTGTGTGTGTGTGTGTGCCAAGTGAATTTGTAGTCAATTTCCTGCAATTTGTCGTTGGTGGCATCCTTTGCAAAAGTCTCCTACCAAAACTTCCTGTAATGATACGCATCGCACAATCAGGACAACATAATACACTTTAACACTGACGTAACTGTACACACACATGCATATAAATATAAAAACAAATTAGAATGTGAGAAAAATATGTCCCGAAAATGAAATTCGTTGTCCCGATGCTGTAAGCAATTTGTCGACGCGTTAATGGAAACAGTTTTTTGGGAGGAAAGTAGAGAAAAACAGTGGGGAAGAGGAAGCTAGCTATTTCTGGCATGCACATGCCTGTTTGTGCCTGCTTGTGCTTGATAAGTGCGCGTTGTATTGCCAAATTGAGTGTTTGACAGGGCAACATGTCCTTCCTCCCCATTTCCCCGTGCCTCCTCATCTTCCTCTCTATCAGCTGGTGTCTTGCATTTCGACTCTTCCAATTCCAATTACAAATGCCCACGTATGTGTGTGTGTGTGTGTGTGTGTGTGTCTCGCGTTCTGACTGCTTAATCTCATTGACACGCATTAACATGTCTCTGCAGCCAGCAAATTGAACAGCCTAATGGCCAAAGACACCCAACTGTCTACTCTCTACTCTCTACTCCCTACTCTCTCCCTATTTTGTGATTAAAATGTCAGCACAAAGGACGCCTTAACATGCCACTTACTTTGGCCACAAAGGCATCAAGGACCTTCCGAGCTTATCAATTTTGATTGCTTGTCCTCAGCCTCAAAGCCTCAAAATGCAAAAAACTCTAAATGAAAATCACAATGAAAATGAAAAACAAGAACGCAAAAATAACTGTCAACCGCACAAGGACCCACAAATGAAATAACTGACCAAACAGATGATCAGACCCATTACGTCCAGAGCTTTGCAGAGCAGACAGCATTTTGGACCTTCCCAGAATAACCTAAGGGCAATAAAGCAAATATTTTTTCATAATTCTATGTAAGCAAAAAGTATTTTATAAAATGGGCATAAAAGTGTTTTGAAAAGTCCTTATTAAAGTCCTGTGTAAAGAATGCTAGCAATTTAATAGTGTGACTTGACACTCGTCATAAATGTAAGTACATATATTTTATAAAAGTTATACTCAGCTTACAGGGTATTACTTAGTAAGGCAGCCTTAATTCAATTTGATTCAATCATATCTGCAATATTTTTTATTTATCCCAAATATTTACAAATATAAAACCATACAATTACACTTTTTACAGGGTATCTAGCCTGTGTATCTTCCCCTCTTCCTAACGCACTTCAAACTGATTTTCTTTGAGATACTTTTTTGTAATACAAAAAGCAGACAAAACCCCATAGACAACACATGCAACTTGTGGTCAGCTTTGAGTTCTCTTTTTTACAATCATAGGAAGGAATGAAATGATGATTATCATCATGCATAGTTCGGCTTGAATGCAGAGAACCACAATCCACTTGGGACATTACATAAGTTGTATAATAACATAAAAACAAATTGGCAATCAAATGGGAGAGAAACAAATAAGCGCGTGCTTCATAAAAAAAAAAACGAAAAATCATATTGAAAAGTTGAAAAAACTGTTGACAAATGCTTAAAGACTAGGATTAAACTCTTGGACAAACAATATTAGCTTTTGGCTTAAGCCCAATGAAAAAGTTTGGACAGGTGTATCAACAAATTTTTATGAAATTGTTTTTCAAAGCAGCGAGGGGAGTTTCAGAAGAAAACAAAAGAATCCGATGATTAATTTGAATATTAACTGCAGCAACAAAAATATAGAAAAATTGATTGAAAAAATAGCACAAGTTATGGAAATCTATAAGCATATTAGCTAATATGTTAATATTATTAAGTAATCATTTTTTAAGAGTAAATAATTTTAATTAAATAAGGTTTTCTTAAGAATCGATGCACGTTTATCCAAATTGCCGTAATAAATTACTTTAAAAAGCCTTTTAAATTTTGTTGGTTTTACAAAGAGCTGTCACCTTTCAATTGACAAATTTCTAAGTAATACTTTCAATTTTAACTTGAACACCTTAAGAGCTAACCTCTGATGTTATATGACATTCACGGTTGAGAGCATTGTCTGGTTGTAGTTCACTGTACAGTCTGTATACGCGAAAGTTTCACTAGTCAAATAAACGCATGCAAATTGAAATAAAGTGCAAAAGACGTCAGCTTGCATTTCAGTTTCCCACTTGTCTGTAATACAATACACCAAAAAAAAAGTACAAGTACATCAACCCACACACACACACACACACACACATCTCGACCATCACTCTTCTGAATTTCGGCACGAATAACACGCGCTGGGGAAAATACATCTACGTATGACTGTATACATATATAAAAAACAACAAAAATCCGGCGTATTTGACTTAATATGGCGCTCAAAGAGGACTCTACACTGAGGCAACAGAGACCTGCATACATTTACAGTCTAACACGGTTGAAAGTCCCACTCTCTCTTTTCCGTGGGTCCTTTCATTTATTAATACACGTTTCCTGTCTGTGTGTGTGTGTGTGTGTGTGTGTGTGTGTGTGTGTGTGTGTGTGTGTGTGTGTGTGGAAGTAATATTCAATGGCAAAAGTGAACATCGAGCAGTAATCAATATTTATACGTTTCTATACGATATACTCCAACTCAATACTCGTCGTATATAGCCCAGCATTTTTTTGCTGCTTTCGATTTTTTCTTTCATGCCATTGCAACAATTTCACTTAGTACCCTGACAACAACAAAAGCATATTTCACATTCCTCCTTTGGTATGCAGCAATGCTTAAGCATTTCCTTAAAAAAAGTATTTTCAAATCACAACAGTTTTTTTTTGGTTTTCGAGTTAAAGATGACGCTTTTTTATCTTGCTGAACATTAGGAAAATGACAAAGTGGTTGACAAAGTAGCTTGGCAGCTTTCAGTTTTAAGTGACTTATAAAAAATTTTATAATTCCAAATGAATTAAGGAACATTTTTAAATATTTAGCAAGGGGAAATTTTGCATAAAATGCATTTAAGGTAACTCGAAACTATGTTTAAAAAAATAAATGGTTTTAAATTATTATTAATAATTACTTATTAGAGAACTTTAAAGATAGAGTCAATTTAATTTAAATTTTATATATTTTTACTTGACTCCCAACTCTATGCTTGGTAAGTGTATTTCTTAGTCGGGTATCTGCTTTTTAAAACCTTAGATTTGACTGCTTTTTCATTAGACAGCAGCTGCCAATGACGCGAACGTGGCCAGCGACTGCGTTTCGTTTTACCGTTTGTAAATAGAAAAAAATCCAAAATAAAATAAATAAAAAAATACATAGAAATTCAAATTTGAAAAACTAAATTACATAAATATAAGTTAGGAAGATTCCCTCAGCTCTGCGCATATAAATTATATAATATTTGACACTGGCTGGAATTTATGATGTTCTATTTGATGAATATTTTTCTCGCATTTCTCCCACTTTTTCTCCTTCTCTCTCTCTTTCTCTGGTTTTTCCAGCAACAATTGTTAGGCATCAGCAGGAGCACTTTTCATAAAAGTCAATATTTGTTCTGTTTTTTTTTTTTTTTTTTTTTTTTTTGTTGCGACGCTTTGGGCATTGTTTGGTGGCATTTGTTTGCATTGTGATTGACACATTGAGTTTAGCTGAAATATTGAAGTCTGCTATGTTCCATGTGGCGTATACGCAATGGGAGTATTAAAGTCCAATTTAATACGAAATTAATTGTGTATATGTAGAAATATATTAGGCAAATCTCTGCACCGAAGTTAAAAGACGAGAAATCCAAAAAAGACAAGAAACAAAAACATGACCAAAGTTTGATGTTTAATTATGCAAAAGGTAAACGTGACAGGAAGCTGAAAACGAAGACCGCACGACGTGCAGCTGCCAGGACCTTGTTAAAGTTTAAACAAGTCTAAGGAGAGAAGCAAAAAGGAGTCGCAGTTGTCCTGGCTGCTCGATATACGCTTGAGGACTAATTGAACGACATTTGCCTGGACAGTAATTGATGTATGACTCAGTGGAGGATCTGGCATACCCTTCGGGATGAGCTCAAATGTCTGCACTGGGCTAACTGGCTCTCAGAGCTGAACTAAGCTGAACTGAGTTGAACAGAGTTGAGTTGAGCTGGGTCAAGTACGCTAACTGTAACCGCTATTTGTAAGCATTTCTGGCCCGGCCAACAACTAAAAGCGAACAAAGCAAACATATTGTTTTGGCCATTACCGCAACTCTTTCAACAATCTCTCTGTCTGTCTGTCTGTCTGTATTGTGCCTTCTGCGTTATAGCCCACAATGCATTTGATTGTTGGAAATTTAAAACTGTTGTCCATTAGTAAATTGCATGGGCGGTCTAACCAAGAGGTCAACTTGACAGGCAGCTGGTCTGGTCGGGGACTCCCTCAAATGAAAAACCCACTTCAATGCGTTTCTTCTGCCGCTTTTCAACCTGTCCTATCGATCCACCAAAAAGTAAAACTAGAAAAATCAACGTTGTAAATAAGGGAAAAGTAGAAACAGAGAGAGAAAACAAACTCGACCTGCAGCACACTTTGTCACAAGTGCACACACTGTGCACACTGGGCTCAAATTCAAACACTCTGTTGGCAGCGTGTAGCTCTTTCAATATTGGTCCAAGCCAGCTCTATTCTTAACCCATCCTTGCATCAAGTATTTACTGTTGCCAAGTGTTTGCACTGCTTTCACGCCTTTTCCATTTTCTTTCTCTTGTATTCACACTCATTATTGAGTAATCAAGTTGCAGTTCAAAGAACAGATAAACGGAGTGAACGGAGGAAAGCAATGTCATGTCTAGTAACACTTTAGTTCTATTCTTAATTTCATTTTAATTACTTGCCGCAGCAATTAACAAGGCTCGCCAGCAAGGACACGAAAAAAACAATAGCTAATTAGGCTAAAGGCCAATGTAATGAAGTGTTCAAAATGTGTCAATTGTCAATACAAACTGGGCTAAAGAAGAGCTTAACTGGTCTTAAAAAGAAATTAAATTGTACAGCTATGTTAAATAAATAAAATAAATAAAATTGTAAAGTTCTGTTTGCAATTCTTCTAAAAGTTCAAAAAAATATCAAAATTTTTAAGAACAGAAAAATAATATTGTGTTTGCTTTAAATATTATTCACAATTGTGAAAAATATTGAAATTATACCTATTTCTGAATATCTATAAATATAACTTATGATACTATTGTAATTGTTTGACAGAATTTTATCCTAAAAAAATATATACTTCTTGATAGATTATATTGCATTTTTTAAAAGCTTTGATATAATCGTTCTAATGTAAGCGATTTTGGAGTACTTTAACTCGATAATTTTCTTGACGAAATATCGACAATTCTTTTTTTAACGATTTTAAAATTTAGATTTAAAACTCTTTAATTTGGATTTACATCACAACTCATATCTATTAATAATTTCCGATAGCATTATCTCCTCAAATTAATTGCCAGTCAGTCAAGAAATGTCACTTCATGTATTTACCAGAAATATTCATTATTCAATTGTTTAGTTGAGCTATTAATCAGCTTATAACCGCACTTGACGTAGGTGCAACACGTGTTGTGTTTTATGGAAAGCTCTCCAATGAATCCCAAATGTGGCATTAGCTTAACTGAATGGAACAAAGGGAAACGGGGAACGGAAACGGAAGTTAAAACTTATCGCATATTCATGCGCATTATTTCTTTATGTCTGCCGTCTATTTATATATAGACGTTTCGACGTCATGGGACTATTTATACCTTATGCCAGCTGGCAACAAGGCTTTGCAAGTGTTTCCGCTGACCTATCGCATTTTTATTTGTTTCGTTTGCAGAAACAACATTTGTAGCGCCTCCATTATGCCTCATCAATGGAAAAAAAGAAATACGTATAAATAAATAATTATGTCCTTGAAACTATTGTATAGGTTCAAGGAAATTCAGTTACCGCTGAATTTTTATAAGGAATTTGTTGCCCTTTATGTGTGTCTTTGATTCTGCGAGTTCTTTTTGTTGGTGTGTGTGTGTGTGTGTGTGTGTGTGTGTGTGTGTGTGTGGGTCCAGCCAAAAGAAGGAAAAAAGTTCAAAAATCAATCAACGTGCGAAAAAGGCAATTTGTGGCTGCCACTGAAAAAGGCGAGCAACAACAACAGCAAAAATAACAACAAATGCTTAAAAATTCTATTATGAGGAAAGTTCCGGAGCTTTTACCGCGTCAAGTGAAGGTGCTCCAAGGGGGATGGGGAGTCTTTAGGTGTGTTGGTAAGCCGCACCTTAGCAAGTTGACAACTTTTTTCGTAGCGTGAAGCTAAAGAATAAAGCATAAAATCACAACATTATATTAAAGTTGGTTCTTTTCAGTTTATTTTTATTTTACTTTTTTTTTGTGTGAATTCCCCAACGTGACGTTGTTCAATGACGCATTTAATAGCTTTGCTTTTGCCAGTTTATTGTATGTACCAGAAGTACATACTCGTATACAATACACAAGGCACATTTCTGTTCAATGTTCCTGACAAATTTTCATTGTGTGCGCAAATTAGCTGAGCAACATTTTCGACCCAATTGTCATTTTATAATACCAAAAATAGCCCGTTGAACAGTTAAAATAAAATGTAATTATTGGCAATGCATGAGCGGCATTTGGTCCTTTTTATTTGAATTTATCAATTACCTGGAAGATTCCGAAGGAAACGCCTACGCGATGAAGTCCACGTTGCAGTTGAGTGACGATTTGGCATTGGAGTTCTTTTACCCGGCACTATAAGAGTAGTCGGGTATACTGTTTTCATGGCAATCTAAGTAACAGGTGGCAGATTATTTGAAATAAACACATACATTTCTGATATATAAATATAGCCAAATGTGTTTGGACAAACACTTTAATCTTTTACACTATAAGAGCTAGAGCCTGTAGTTTTAATAGATAGAGCTCTCTTTTCGAGAGTAAGCATTCCCATTTATCATTATCAATTAATTTGCTTAATATCATCAAGATTAAATAAATATAAAAGTAGCTATGGCTGTTTTAAATCAAATAAAAATGTAAATCAAGTGCCGGATATCTTATAGTCGGTGTCTCAGCTGTAGTATACTCACTGGTTTGTTGTTGAGGGGTTTTGGGGCATGCCACATGGCAGCCCAGCGATGCGGATATCCTTTTGAATTCCAAATCAAACCAAATCAAACCGCATCAGGCCAATCAGCCAACTGGAACTGAAGGATACTGCGGCTCACTGCCAGACTCACTCACTCCCTCACTAACCGAATAACCGTCTAGCTGACGCGCCGACTGGGATCATTCACTTTTTGGCTGCGTTGCCAACGAACTGACAGATATACATAACAGTATGGTGGTAACAGTATTGTTTGCCGTAAATGCCGTAGAAGCCAAAATGATGATAGCAGCGATTTATGCAAATTTTATGATAGCTGTAAAACGCGCGCTGCGCAAATAGAATTTTCATTGCATCAAAATAAACACTTTGTGATGCAAATGCGTGTTTAGGAAGTGAATATCGATATTTGTTGCAATGAGAGTTAACCGAGCGGTAGAAAGATAGCAAAACTAATCGATATTTTGAGTTTACTTCAGATTATATCAACGGCGTTATGCTTTGCAAATGCTGATTAAAACAATAAGTATCAGAATTTGGCTAATTTTTCTTTTTGGTTCAATCAGATATTTTTAAGTGGCAGCCGTGCTTTACAGCAAACTAATAAGCAGCTAACAGCTGTTAATGTTAACATAATACACACTTAACAGCCTTTCCTGCAACACAAAACGTATAATTTCAAATGCACAATCGCAGCCAACTTAATGAACTTATTACAATAGGCTGGCAACGCAAAGCACTTAACATTAAATGGAAAGCCCCAGCAAAAATGTACTTCATCCAAATGGCTGGCAACACTGGCAGCTAACAGACACCATTCAAGTTTGTGCTTAAACATCTGGAAATACTTATTGCGAGCTTAGCAGGCATAAATATGCAAGTGCATTGTGCATAACACTCCACATTTACTACCACAATGGAACGCAAGGTGCTAGCCTTGTAAGGCACTAAATCGCTAAACAGGTGGTACAGTACACACTCTAAAAATAGAACTCAATATATGCATAATTCAATTTGCCCTACAAAACGCACGCCCACATGTTGTTGGAAGTCCTTTTGAAGAAACAGTGAAAGGAAGAGAAAGATTACAGTACAGCGGGAGAGGGAGAGGGAGTAAGAGAGAGGGAGAGGCACGAGGGCACTTGCACTTCAATTTAATCTGTCAAAGGCCACAAAGTATGCACATGCTTTCAACTTGCATATATTTCTTGTTGCTTCAATATCACAAGATAATTATAGACAGCCATGGGTTTGCAAGGACTTACCCCAAGGGATACGAGAATAAACTGCATCAAAGCATCTACAAAAACTGTGAACCAACAACTGCAACTGAGTTCATACTTATATTGCATTCATTATGAGACGGAGGAGCACAAGTGAGAAAGAGGAGCTGCAACAGCAGCTGCAAACTTAACAGACATCAAGTGTGGCGATTGCCAGGGGTACGAGTCTACCAGGGAGCCATGCAAATGATTGACGCCACCCGAAAGTGCTCCAAACTTTTATGATTACATGTGCACTCAGTGGATTTGTAAAATTAACTGCAAATGTCTGTGAGATTCATATTCATATTCATGTGGTGAGAATTCTGAGTGCCAGGCCTTGCATTCAAGAATATTACTAGCAAGTAACTGTCAGAAGTTTCACAGGGCATACTCTAAATTAGATACGTACTTTATATGAGCTAAGTTTTCCGCATGCAACTATTATAAACTGTTTTAGTTTCGGCTTGTTTTCAATAGCCAAACTTAAAGCTGTGTAATGCGCGCTAATGACAAAATCCTCAAAGTTCATGGCTAAGGCTAGATATGGTCGCGTGTCACGATATTTTTGTGAATTCTGAGTTGACAAATTCACTCGATTTCAATTATAATCCTGATAAATATAGCAACAAATAAATTCTTTGAAACAAATAATCAAATTATGGAATTTTTACCCTTCACTTAAATTCTATCAACTAGCGATAATAGTCCAAACAGTGAATCGAGTTTAATATCGAAAAAAATTAATCGAGCTGTCGATTTATCTTTAAATAATACCGATATATCAAGTTTTATTCAATTTATTTTAATATTTATCATTATTTTTATTTAAATTTTTAAAAGAAAACATAATAAATTCAAAATTTGAATTGTAAATTAATAGGTCGAAATTTCAATTAGTTTAAAATTTTAAGAACTTTGTCAAAACTGAAAACATTTTCAATTGATGGTCAAAGTTTGTTTTTTTTTTTTCCTCAACACAACACGGACTCATCTCTAGTCCTGAACTGTCCGAATTGGGCGACAACTCCACTTTTCTTGAGTGCAAGACTTTTATAGTTGTTGTTGTTGGTTGTTTGTTTTTTTCCGCTTCTGTTTTTCTGCCACGCGCTTGTTTACACAAAATTGTGTTAAACGTGCGAAAAACAAGTAATTTGCCATTACTCAGCCGCAGACGAAGCTTCTTTATGCTTCTGCTTCAGCTTCTGCTGTTCGCCACTTTACCTTTCACTTTGGAGCTGTTTTAGCATCTTACATTACCTGCGATTTGTGTGCCGTGTCTGTCCCCTACTTAGATATAATGAGGAAACTTTTCGCTGGATTAAGCAGCGTCTGCTTTGGGGAACCCTTTTTTTCCCCTCTCGTATTGTTGTGGTTGTTTTGCTAAGTAAGACACTCTCGTTTTTCTTTTTTTCCTTATATTATATTTTCTTTTTTTTTGTTGTTGCCTAATTGAGCAGTTTTACTCATCTTACGCTGTGCAATTTTCTTTTGGGTTTAAGAATATTTTCCGAATCATTTCAAGTGCGCACTTGGCCATGAAAAATGTTTATGGCAAATTTGCTGTTAATGATGGCAGAGTGTGGGCGGAATATTTTTGTCGAGGCATCAATTTTCAAGTGGTCTCAGCTGTGACCTTTAAATGGAAAAGGGCTTAAGTCACATCAATTAGACGGTCTTTTAAAACCCAATCCATTGTAAGATTTAATAAGTGAAATTCATAGCATTTTGACCTCTGCCAACAAATTAACAGATTCCATCACGTCATATCGTTAAAAACATGCCCCCAAAACCAAACTGAACGATTGTCCCCTTAAGTCATTTGGACAGGCAATTAAATTCTTCACGGGCTCTGCATAGTTTATGTTACGAACCTATAAAATTTTGCATTTTCGGCAACCATAAATCTTGGCGCTGTCGTCAGCATTGACGATACAATGAAATGCCAACATTTCGAGTATATATATTAAATATTTTGCATGACGGAAACAAAACGTGTGGGACAAAACCCAAAAGGTTGCCACAAAAGGTGCCACAAAGCCTTTAAGCCTACAAAAAAATAAGCCTTACGCTAAGAAGAGTTGGTTAAGACAAATTGCGTATACGCTTACTAAAACGAGAGATAATAAACTGAAAGTAATGATTAAAGCAGAAATTTAAAGGATAATCAATAATTTTGATCACATTAAGCAATATTTATTATAAAAAACATTATCAATAATTAAATTTATCAAATTTATCTTGCAAACGAGATGAGATAACAAAGGGAACCCAGCAATGGTTTTGGCAAGGTATGAAACAAAAGACGTGTAGGCATTTGTTCCCATATCATGGCCAGTGGGGCATGATGCGGCAAGAGCCAATGGCTGCCTGGATGGTTAGTTGCAAGCAAGGGCTTGTGAGTGGCAAGTGGCAAGTGGCAAGTGCTTGGAGCCTCTACGTGGCATTAGAATGGCAACTGCCACGGCCACTTACGCACGTCTCTCTCGCGTCTCGCAGTCAGCTGAGCAATTCGGGGGCTTATAAAAATTTAAAATATTTACGCCACATTAAATGCAAAGGGCGAAGAACATTGGCAACAAAATATGATTTTGTGTGCGCGAGGCAATGCCACGCATATATATATACAATATATATGTACATATATACGCACTGAGCGTTACCTTATGGCACCGCAGGGAGAACTCGAACTACACGGCGTATGCGCAACTAATTTGTAATATTTAAACAGCTTAAACAATTTACACGCTCTGCATGTTTATTTAATATTCGATATCGTATACGTCCACACCATCTGCATAATATACGGGGCCGAGCTCAGCGGTGTGCTCATATTAACAGTCAACTGAAACTGTCCAAGAGGATGGAAAGTGGGCAGCAAATTCTTCGTCACAAGATTCCTCAGGAAGTAAATGCCCGGCTTGATGGGACAGCGGAAGTAAGTGTTATTCACAACCATATTGCGATAAATGCCCCTGAACACCGTATTCACAATGGGACTGTTCAGAAACTGGCAACCATCCAGTTTGTCCAACTTATAGATACTACGACGCGATTGCAGTGATCGCAAATTAATGGCCATGTTGAATTTTGTCGCCACTTTGAGCAATTTGAACTTGTAGAGATTTTCGGAATCGGACACCTGTTCAAAGTACTCAACAAACTGATCGCGATCTGTGCTCACTTGCAGAGATTGGACGCTGAGCTCTGGGATGTCACGCAGAAATACCTGTAAGAAATTCAAATATAAAATGATAATGATTATAAGAAGTAATTCTAAAAATACTGATACCACTTCCTCGGTAAAAACACTCTGCGGCAATATCAATAGAAACATCAGATAAATTGTCAACATGTTGTTGAACTGTACTACTTAAATGTTCTAGACAAATGAATTGTTATTTTGGTTTCAAAACCGAAACTAAATAGACCTATTAAAAAGTGCTCAAATGTTGTTGCCAAATTAATGGTCATATAATTAAGTCAGGCCATTAGTCTACCACGTTGGTGACGTAATACATTTATATTAAGTTTAATGTGGATGGAAAATTCTTTTCAGCAAACTACTCATGAATCTAGAATTCTCTATTTATCAGCGTACAAAGTGTAAAAGTAATGAAGCGCAAAATAGTTTAGATATAGATAAAAACTAATTTTGTAAAGCTGGAGAAACTGCAGCAGTTTATTATTTAAATCATTATGTAAAAGAAAAAATGTTCCAATCAAGTAAAAAATGGAAATATAAATGGGAGACATAAAAGAATAGATTAACTGAAATCTTAATCTGTAAAACAGATAGAGAGAGTTAAATCTAATTCGCAATTGACACTATAAGTAAAATACAATTGTATATTTGTCATAAGATACTTTATTTATTAATTTTTATTAGCGTAAACATTATAATTGCAATTGAGCTCAAGTATAAAGGGACTCTTATTTTTTGGACTATTGGCGCGCACAGTTAACCGATATTTTCCAATCGGATGCTGCATGGTAAATGAATTGATCATGAATCGATTGTTTATGTAGTAAATGCCTGGCCTGACTGGACACCTAAAGTAAGTGTTATTAACAATAATGTGACTGTAGATGCGTGAGAAAACCTTGTTGATCTGCGGATTGTTTAAGAAGCGACAGGCATTCTTGTATTCCAATTTGAAGAGTGTTCGCTCGATGGTTTTCGAATGCACCTCGACATTTAGCTGAAAATTATCCACAAGTCGCGTTGCATTGAATTGTGTGAGTTTCGGGTTTCCAGGCACTAGAGAACAGTTTCTCACATAATTGTCATCACAAGTTACTTGCGCTGGTTCTATGACGAATCTCAAATTATTTTGAAATATCTTTAAAAAGAGTTGAAAAGTGTAGTATTTAGCATTTATTTTTATATGTTTGTTATATAGATACCTCTTTGGCAAGAACTTGCGGCCACATAAAATGCCAAAATATGATGAAAATAGATATTTTTACTGTATTCATCTCAATAACTGTCAGACAAATGACTCAATTTGGGCAATCAAAACCTTTTTAAGTTCATAATCATAAACAATGGATTATAATGTCATTAAATAGAGTTCAACTTAATTATACATTTGTATAAATTATAAACTCATTTCTGCTAATAGCATAGAATTTATTGAAGACCAGCGAGTAACACTAAATACCCTGTAATGTATTAAGCACATTTATTTTCATCAACTCTCCCATATAACAAGTACAGGGTATCTTTTTTATCAAACCCTGCCAATCATCGTTAATTCAAACAAAAAAAAATAGTGAATTTTCACATTGTTGACACAACGAACAATGCACTTCATTGTCTGTGAACATTTTTAGAAATAGTAGAAATGGAAATGAAACGAAAACGTAAATGAATTTTCCCAATTTTTTTGTCGCATTGCACTTATAATCGTCAAATTTTGTGACATCGATTGCACTCAGTGCATAAATTCAAATAAAATCTGCGAGTATCGATTTTATGCGCTGCTTTGACACTAGATTTGATTTGAATACACGTCAGATTAAGTACAAACATAAGTGAATACATCAATGCTCCGATTGCGGGTTTTGTTTGCTGCTCCAAATACTCACAGCAAATAATCAGACTTGCACTTTATTTCAGGCCAATAAAGCTTTAAGATTGAACTTAGTTTAATTTAAGGACAAATATAATGTTCAACAACTTTTAGCTTTGTAGCTAGCATTATTTATTTTTTTAACTCGAAACTAACTGAAGCCATTAGACATCGTTTGTGTTGTACTTTTCATGGTTACAATGAATGCATTAACATGATTCAGGCATTCATTGTGTGGCGTTGACCATCACCAGGGGTAACAGAGCTTTTAGCCATGTCAGTTGAACACGCCAGGACTGCTTGCCATTTGCCAGTCAATGAATAATTAAAGAAATGCGCGATTATTGAACTGAACTGAACTGAATCGTTAGCAAAAGCCCCGAAAGCATGTCAAGTGAAAATCGATTAATCGATTTGGCAGCAGTGTAATCTGAATAATGCATAAGTACTTACTTACACTGGCCTGACTCTGTGTGCAATTAAAATTATATTTAGACAGCATTTAATTGCAATTAAAAAAAAAAGGTAAGGAAATTTCTGCAGCCACCAAGTGACAACCCGGCGTATGCGCAATTTCGGCCAAGTGAGCGTAAGTGGAAATGGAAATGGAAGTGTAAGTTGAGCTGAGCTGAGAATGTGCTCTAAGTGGTCACAGCTGTGACTCAATTAGTAAACTTACCTTTCGCCATCATCGTTGAAAGAGAAATCGCCGAGCAGCAGATCACGGAAACGATAACGGGGCTGTAAAATGCGTGACATGTTGTTGTTGTTGTTGATATTAGTGTTGTTGTTGTTAATGTTGTTGCTGTGGTTGTTAATGTTGTTGCTGTTGCTGTTGCTGCTGATGCTTGTGGTCGTTAATATGCTTGGCACTCTCAATTCGGTGACTGCTGTTCTGGACTCCTCGTGCTCAGTTTCTGTCACTGTCACCGCGGCTTGAAAATCACTAAAGTCCGTCACATTAATTAAACACTCGTTGCCAGCAGCTGATGCTGCTGCTGCCTCATTGCGCCAACCGCCTGCAGCTTCTCTATGTCTATCTGATTCTTCGCCTACTTCCAGCCGCGTACGACGTCCTGTCACGCCCAGGAGCTCATCCTCACGCGTCGCACTTGTGCCCGTCAACAGGTAACCGCCACTGGCCCGATTGGGCCGTGGCGAGCGTAGGCGTGTCCACAGATTGGCGAATGTCTTGCACCAGGCTTACACCTTGGCGCCTGCTCAGTCCGTCCTCTGTCGCCCCAACAGTCTGTCTCACAGTCCAATTGCTTTCAATTGCAGTTCATTGTCCATTACATTACATAAGTAGGCACTCAATTTCCACATCCAGGCTCCTAGAAAGAAAGTAATGCAAAGATTGAAATTGAATAATATTGAAATCATTAAATTAGTTTATCTATTAAATATTAAATTCTTTAACAAAGTAAAAATGAAATCATTAAATGCAGAATCAACAATGAATAAATTATGGCTTTCCAATCTCTTGTTTAATTTTATTTCTAAGGTAAATTCAATAAATTCTAAGCCCAACACGCTAATGTTCACGAATCACGCACATCTCTGTTAGAAAAACAGTCGCATTGAGCGCTAGTTTGTTTCCACATAAATCTTGACAAAAGGCGGCAACAAGAGCAACATCAACAACATCAACAGCAACAACAACAACAGCAACAACAACAACAGTAACAACAACAAAGCCAACAACCAGAAGCTGGCAAACAAATCAACGTCAAATCAGTCTGAGTTTTCTTTTCACGTTCTTTTCAATAACAACCACGAGTATAGCAAATAAAACAGCCAGACACTCATATGAATGGACAGACAAACAGACAGACAGACTGAAGGACGTCACTTCCCACTCCCTTCCCAAGCTGCGTAATCAAATCATCTGACAAAGCTTTGGCTGAGAGGCCGAGCAAACAAATTGCGCTGCCACTTCAAAACCTGTTATTGTTCCCAATTCTGGCTAGCTGCATCCTCAACTTCCCTTTCCTATTCTTCTCACGCCCTCTCAGCCACTTGTTGTTTGTGAAAAATTTACGCAATTATTGTCCAGGTGCAAGTCCTGATCCTCATATAAATTATCCGTGCGTTTGTGCGGCATATTAATTTGTTTGGCCCAAAAACTTCTACAACAAACAACATCTTGGTCAAGTTATCGCAAAACGGGCCATCAAATAATTTTGCTTAAAGTGTTTTTAATTAGTTGCAGGATATTTTCAAAATTCCATCACCATTTCGCCTGGCCAATTCTCATTTGTCTCGGCAAATTGCGCCTAGTTTGTAATTAGAGTCAGTGAAGAGCAACCAAGCGACCGACCAAGTTTCAAATTAGTTTTTCAATTATATTTATTGTTTGACGCGTGCCGCATTAATTTTCCAGCAAATCTTTTGGCATCGAGTTCAGTTTTGGGCGCGCACAAGCGTAAATTAATGAGCAAGCAGCATATGGAACCCAAAAATCTTTCAATTTATCAAATTTTATAATCTTTGCCCTACACTTTATTGTTCTTGTACTCTACCTTAAGAGCCTGCATACTAAATTTTGTATCTGTAACAATGAATTCAATGATTTTAAGCAGATACTCTAATACAGAAATTATTAACAAAATTCCAAAGGAGTCATTTCTATCTGAAATAAATATTTTAATACATATTTAATACACATTTCTGCTAATTTGTCTACATTTTGTACTATTAAAATTGAAAACGTGAAAATAAATTAGAGCCCAAAAGTAGGCAACACTTTAGCAATATCTTTCCCGAGCAGGGTGACCAGCTTCGTGAACAATTTAATTGTTAGCGCGAAAGTAGGCAGCAATTTTCAAAGGCTTTTGTCTGAGTTGAGTGTCCAGTTTCGCAACAATTTAATTACAGGCCTGAAAGTAGGCAATAATTTCCACAAGTACCAACCAAATAAATAAATCTCTTTTGAAATGCAATTTTAAGCAAATTAAAAAGCATTAACTTAAACGGAAGTAATGTATATATAAAAAGAACTTAATGTAATGCCTAATTTGTAAGCTACAAAAAAATGTGTTGAATTTTTCATATGATTTAAAAATCGATTGTTGAATGCAAACAAAATCCGGTAACAGGTTTTAATTAAATTTTTTGCGGAATATTTGCTGGCTTGCCACCGATGCGTGCCCCAATGAAAGGCACACGCATTTAATATTCTAATCATTATTTACGATGCGGTTGGAGTGGGGCAAAAGAAGAAAAAAGAACAGAAGCCTTAATTATGTGTTGTTGCCAGCAAAAGGCAAATGCATATTTTGATTTATAGACTGCCAGCGAAAGGACAACAGAGTCGATGCCAGGACTCATTACGAGCGATGATGGAAGGGATAACAAATTATTGTATTCCATGCGGCGCTAACATCATTCTCAGTTTGAAATACTTTTATACTAACTATTTTCCTGTACTTAATACAAAAAATTGTTAGTTGTAGAGAACTTTCGCGTGTTGGCTTTTTGTTAAAGTGGAAAGGGGCAAGGAAAAATTCAGTGAGAGACAGGAAGTAATTGTCTTATGCTCATATTTCGTACATGTTCATCAACAATAATTGCCTAGCTGAGTTTATTTTGTTTTTATTTTGCTTTTGTTTTAAGCCTATTGCATTCGCGTGTCCCTTTGGCCCGTGTCTTCATCATCATCATCATCATCATCATCATGAACAACAATAACGTGGAGAATTTTCATTGTGTGCATAAACGAGACACAAACTTGTTCCTATCCATTGTTAATGTCCCAGGTGTCATACACTCACTCACTGTGCGTTAAGTCCATCAGCTGGTGTGTGAAGCATGCAATAACCAAAGAGTTTGATATTTTACAATTTATATAAAAGTGTATTTAATTTGCGACTTTGATTATCTCGTCACTTCGCTCACGTTTTGTTTTGTTTTTCTTTGCACGAAGCTTCCACTTGGTTTATTTATTATTCTTTGTCTCACAATGTCCCATAAGAAGTCGTCAGTTGCGGTGCCTTTGAGCCGAGCCTCTTGTTTGGTTATTTTATCCAAAGGACTCTAAGTCCACAATTTCTCTCATTCACACACACACAAACACTCAAACAGTTCTCCTGCCGTTCTTCCTCTTCATCATCTTCTCTTTTTGGCGACTTGTCGAGCTCTTGGAATATTTTATAAGAATAACTTGACCCGCTTTTCACAACAACCGCACTTCCTCCTCCAGCATCATCATCATCATCTCTTCAAGCTTTGCACACGCTTTTTCATATTGTCTTTACTATTGTTACCTTTTAATGCTATTTCCTTTTTGTCTCCATCCCCCTCTCTCTATCTCTCTCTCTGTCTCTCTTTTTACCGCTCTTAATTAAAATTAACATTTTATGAACTGGCAGTTGAAAAATTTGAGTACTCTGCATTTTTAAGCGCCAAATAACAATAAAAAATTAACAATTAATTCTTTGTCTCTTTCTCACACCCTCCGCTTCCCTCTCTCTTTGTCTCTTTCACATCCTCTGCTTAATTTTGCCTTCAGGCTGACTTTCAACTTTTGTGTCTGTCCCCAAAAATTATCCCTGATAAGCTTTAAATTATATTTAAATATTTATTTATTTGGCTTTTGTTGAGCAACTGTTGGTGTGATTGTGTGTGTGTGTGTGTGTGTGTGTAAGAGAGGTTCGGTTATATTTTTGGGTTGCATAAAGGTTAAATAGTTTAACCTTTTTGTGTGTCAATTCAATTGAGTCATGAAATGTGATAAAGGTTCACATTTCTGTGCAACAAATGAACAAACCCAATCGCTCGAAGCCAAAAGGTTATATTTACTTAAGGTACAACAGCTAGATGGCTTAGAAAATGTAATTATACAGGGATTTGAAAAAAGTTGACTTAAGCTGGAAATTGATTTATCATAATTACAGTTGGATTAATTAAAAAAAATTCTTAAATGGCACACATATAGTAAATTTGTGAATTAAACAATTTAAAAATAAATTTCTGGCATTTATAGTAATTTAATTATTTTTCAGAATTGTCATTGAAATTGTCAACGAACTTTTCTATTATTTTCGCCATCATTTTTTATTTGATCAGAAATTGAGAATTTAATTTTGTGCTGCATACTTTTGGGTGCTCAAAAAAATGAAATGAAATTCTATTTGAAATTGATACTTGTATTTAATTGCTAGACTGCATTGACATATCTTTTTAATTAAGCTGAAAACTTCAAAGTGTATTGTTAATAAATGTTGTTTTTTTTTTATTTTAAAGCTTATTCCCTTGGCAGAATCTCACTTAATTTCCCATTGGATTCATTACCAACTACACATAATTTAATTAATATAGAATTAACAAGTTAATTATTTTTGTCTCATTTTGTTATTTTTTTTCGTTCAGTACTGCTTTAATTAAAATTATTATAGTTGCACGCAGCTCATTTATTTATTCAATAAACTGTTCATTCGCTTTATCAATAATATGGCCGAAAGCAATCAAGTATTGTCGACCATCTGCATGCCAAATAGGTTGAGGTCCCAAAGGACAACTTGCGACTCTTTTACCGAAACAAAAGTCACAGTCACAGAACATTTTTATTTTCTTTAGTTTTGTTTTTCTTCCATGAGTGCGATAATTGAATGCATTATTCAGATATCCAATGGTCGAGACAAAAGGGAGTCAGCTAAAGAAGAGAGAGAGAGAGAGAGAGAAACAGAATTTGGATGTGGGAATCTTTTACCTTTTGAGGCTCCTTAACACTTTACGGCTAAAGATGTAAATGTTCCTTCCGGCATATTTTATGTGCAGTGTCATCAAAACTTTTCACAACACTTAACTTATTGAGCTGTTGTTGTTGTTGTTGTTGTTGTTGTTGCATGGACACTTAACTTTTCGGGTTACAACGAACATTAAATTTACTAGTTTTTCGCATTGGAAGAGCTGGAGCCAAAATATATAATTTAAGTGTAAGTATTAAAGGAAAATGACGCGACACGCATAAGCGATCAGATCACTTAGGGACACCACTGTGCACACGCACACACACACACACACACGCGACAGTGAAAAGAACAAACAACAATTAACAAACAAATATCCAAGTTAAAGTTATAAATTTATAGTCCCAGGCGAAGGCACAGTGAAAGAAAAGTTTCGATAATTTGTAAAAATGCCGCAATAAAAAATCGCATACAACAACGAATTAGAAATTCTGAGCTTTATTCACCGTTATAATACATATTTATTGTTTTTCGCCTGTTTTGCAAAATGCAACCGAACGCGCGCCAGGCTAAATTTGAACTGAGAAAGCGGAAAAACAGCGCAAAGCGGCAAACCTAAAAAAAGAAGCCTTGTTGTTGTGCTTATCAGAAACAGCTGTGGCCGAAACCGTTAGCCGGCAAAAGCGATAGCCGAAAGCTGCACCCGGAGAGAGCTTTACACTGCAAGCCAAAATATTAGGCATGCTTAAAGTGAATGCTAGGGAATGTGAGATTAAATTTAAAACATATACAAATTACAAATATATGTAAAAACTACATCATTTATTTTCAATATTTATTTGTAGGTATTTTATTTATTACGGCACATTCGAATATTTGGAAAGAATTTGCTTACTTCTAAGTACATATGTGTACAGTAAAGGGTTAAACTGGATTAATAGTTCTCCGTGGTGCGCACATAGTTGACACCTGATGGCATGGAGACCTTGTCGAAGCCCTTGGGGAACAGCTTGTTGGCCTCCTCGTCGCTGACAGTGGGCAGAATCATCACTTTAGTGCCAGGCTGTGAACATAAAATACAAATTAGTTAGAGATTAATCACAGATTAATCTGTAAATACTCACAGTCCAGTTGGCAGGTGTGGCAATCACCTTGACACGATCCACGAGTTGCAGGGAGTCAATTGTGCGAAGGATTTCACTATAGAGAAGATGGAATTAATTACAGATTTACTTGGAAATTCGAAGATAGATTTACTCACTCGACATTGCGACCCGTGGACATGGGATAGAACATGGACAGACGGACCTTGTGGTCGGGACTGATGATGAAGAGGGCGCGAATGGTCTTGGCCACCTCGGGATCCTTCTTCTGCTCCTCGTCCAGCATGCCCAGGGACACGGCCAAGTCGCGGCTGGGATCGGCGATGATGGGATACGGAAAGTCGCCGGGAATGTCCAGGCAGTAGGACTTGATGTCGTTCACCCAGTCCACGTGCGAGTTCAGGGCATCCACCGAGTGCGCCAGGCACTTGGTATTCCGCTTGGCAAACTCCGGCTGGTGCACCGCGATCCTGCCCAGCTCCGTGGTGCACACGGGCGTGAAGTCGGCGGGGTGGGAGAACAGCACCACCCACCTGTCGAATGGGAAACCACATACCAAGTGATATAATAAACAAACCACATTTTCACTCTGATCACGTAGCACATTATGAGTGAGAGAGACAGATGGATAGTGAGAGAGAGAGAGGGAGGTACTCACGAGTTGCCCTGCCATTCGTGGAACTTGATCGGTCCCTTGGTGGTGTCGGCTGTAAAGTTGGGAATAGTTTGGCCCAAACGCATCTTGACGTCTTTCTTCTTCTTCTAGTTTGGAAATGAGAATAAAAGCGGAGAATTCTCTTGCTGAGTTGTTGCTCGGCTGAAGCTCAGTTGATCACTGTATGAATTCTCCGAAGCGACGTTCGCTTTTATACTCTCAGCCCGAGTCGAGAACTCGCTGGGGAGCCGAAACTGCGCGAGAGCGAGGGAGACGGAGACGGAAGATAGAGGGATCGGCAATTTTCATTATCAACTGACGACTTATCTGTGATTTGAAGAGGGAACATATATTTGTAAAAATATGTAGTATATGTATGCATTTAGTTAAGGTTAATTAAGCTACGACTGCGTCTATAAATAGTAAGGTTCTTATTAGGATATACTATATACAATACTAATGTGTTTACTATTATTATTAGTATATATCTGAATTAGTATTCACTATTCTACCTCATTTAATAGATCCACCTTTGTACGGTTTACATAATTTCATATCAGTCTCAGGTTTCGTCTTTCTGATGAAATAAACAAATTTGTGGCAAGAATTCTTTTCATGAGGCGCCACTTTGTATCCAATTTCCACTGGAGGATCCAACCCAAAACAAATGATGATCAGCTGTTCAAGAATTCGCAAACCTCAACTGAGAATGTAAACAGAGAGTGAAGATTCAAAGAGAGCGAGTCTCCCTTTAATAGTATTAGTAAATGCCAAAGTATTCACACACATATACACTCTCTTGTCGTCTGTGTCAATGAAAGAGAGAAGAGAGCATCGCATTGTGTGATTGTGTTGGTGAGTTCAATGAGATTACCAATACAATTGCAATAAGTGTTATGTGTGTGAATTCATGTATTGAACGAGAGAGCGGAAGAATGTGTGGGTGTATTGGTTGAATCTACTCAAATTACCAATACCAATGCAGTGTTAAGTTCTGATTGAAATAGGTTAGTTAACACTCAGATTCCGCAGATATAACATCTGTTTGAAGTTGTCTTACTTCAACCTGGGAACAGTTTCATTTGTACCATTTCAACTCCTAATTTAGACACCCTGTATCGATAATTAAGGCTGTTCAGATAGGCGACAGCCTTAAAAGTCGCTACACGTGGCCCTCCCTTTTTCCCTCTGCCCCGCTACCTGCTTGCGATTCCGAAGTCTGCTTCTAATCTAAAATGTACGAGGTCTGTTGTTGTTGACAAACAAATTGAATGGAAAATAACCAGAGAATTTCAAACGAAACTCGTGTTATTGCGTTGCACTGCAAAATAACCAGATAAATCCACTTTAGACTGTACGAGATTCACAATTTTCTTGAATAAATCACTTTGGAATAACCTTCACTTAGTAGAAATTGAAGAAAGTAAGAAATAATCCATTTCAAAGTAGAAGAAGAAGACTCCACTTTTGGTCTCCATTTGATGGCATCCTCCCACTTCGACTGTCATTCCCTTTCTGACGAGTCGTAGATTTGATTCTACACCTATTTGCCCCGATCAGTGAATGAGCGTAACTCTGCATTAGTATTGGTAATTTGTATACCACTCACTAATACCAACACACCGTCTGTCGCTCTCTCGGTCGTCGCTCTCTCATTCACGAAGCAGAAGCCGAGCCGAAACTCGCTCACACAGACGAGAGAGACAAGCGCTGTTTGCATGTGTTGGCTAAGGCGTTGCACTCACCAATACAAGTGAACACTTTAGCGCTCTCTCACATCACATGGAAGAGAAGAGAGAGTTGAATGTGTGTGTGTATTGATTGGTGTATGACACACACTAACACCGTCAAAGCAGAAGTGTCTCTCTTTGTTTGTTTATCATTCTCTGTTTACGTTTTGCGAAATATTAAATTGATTCATTTTTTTAAATAATTTGTTGCATTTATATTTAATATTTATTTCCCATACAAGTAAAAGATTATATTTTGTTGAATTAATATTTAATATTTATTTTATTTGGTCCTTATTAAAATTCATGTGATTAGAATTAAATTAATATGCTAAGCTTAAAGTTAATCAGTCGGAGTGTGGCTGGGTGGGGGGCATTAGGACCGCCAGTAGGAGGATTCGTGCACCACCATCGTGGCCTTGATGTCCGCCAAGGCGGGGCAGCCAGTCAGCTTCATGGTGACCTCGAAGTCATCCCTCATCACACTCAAAAGTTGCTCGACTCCAGCCTGGCCGTTGGTGGCCAACCCCCAAAGGGCGGGACGACCAATGAAGACGGTCTTGGCGCCGAGGGCCAGAGCCTTGAAGATGTCGTTGCCCTGCATGATGCCGCCGTCCAACATGACCACCAGATCCTTGCCCACGGCTGCGACGATCTCGGGAAGTGCCTCAATTGTGGCCGGAACTGTGTCCAGTTGTCGTCCTCCGTGGTTGGAGACAATGATGCCGGAGCAGCCGCAATCCCGGGCCAATTCTGCATCCTCGGCCGTGAGGATGCCCTTGAGGATGATGGGCAGACGTGTGAGTTGCTGAAGCCACTTGATGTCCTTCCAGGTGATGCTGGGATCATAGTGACTGGCCACATACTCATTCAGCCCCGATCCACCCCTGGCCGAGACGACTCCCTGGGCCATCTCCCCCTGGAAGTTGGCCAGACTCAGATGGGGAGGCAGACAGAACTTGTTCTTAGCATCCGCCCGCCGATCCCCGTTGATGGGCGTGTCGATGGTGACAACCAAGGCCTTGAAGTTGGATCTCTCAGCGCGTTTCACCAGCTGCTCCGTCACCGAACTGGGAAAAGAAAAGAATAAGAATTTAGAGATGAAAGAGAAGACAATTTAAAATTTTTTTGGCAACCAACCGATCTTTGTAGATGTAGAGCTGGAACCACTTGCAAGTCTCGGGAGCAGCTGCAGCCAAATCCTCGATAGAAGTCGTGGACAGTGTGCTCAGTATGTAGATGGAGCCGGCTTTGCCCGCGGCACGGGCCATGCCAATTTCGCCATCGGGATGTGCCAATTTCTGCATCGCACTCGGTGCGATTCCCAGCGGCCACTGCAGATGCTCCCCAAAGATCTCACAGCTCACATCCAGGTGGGAAACATCGCGTAGGAAGCGGGGACGCAACCGCAGTCTATAGAGTGATAAATATATCATAGATCAGATCCTCAACTCTATGATATGCTTTCTCACTTACCTCTTATACGCCTCGTGATTTTGTTCAACCGTCACTTGCTCTCCAGCTCCGTTCTTGTAATAGTCCAGAGCATTCTTCTCCAGCTTTAGGTTGGCCTTCAACTCAAAATCTGACACGGAAACTAACGCCATTCTCAAGCGAAATGTTTACTACGAATATATTATTGTCGCGAAATAATTCTCAAATTCATTCAACTATCAAACTCGATGTTGCTTTTCTCTCTGAACAATTCAAGAGCGCGCGACTCGCTTTTATACGACGTCAGGTAGCAATGAGACACAGAGGAAGCGAAAGATAGAGAGAGGGAGACAGGGAGATAGGGAGAGGTAGAAGGTGTTGATTATCTTCTATGAACTATAAATTAGTCTGACTTGTAAAACTAAACTTGGCACAAGTTATATTAACTAAATATAATTAAACTAACCACAGGACAGGACAAAGCTTAAATCAGCCTGTTGTTTAAGAAATTTTTGTGGGATATTTTTTAAATATTTAATATGAAATTATGAGACACAATATCAGATATCAACATATACGTAGTAAATTTATTTCATTTGAAACGTTCATTTTTAAAATATTTTGATTTAAATTTAATGATGACATATTTTGACCTTGAAAATCCCTTGATTATTATTGCTTATATGTTAAAATTAATTCAATAAATTTTTAGTTGATTCAAAGAATATTTACTGAATAAAACAAAGCAATGTTTAATTCTATGTATGTATGTATTTAAGAACGATTTATTGTATTTCTCGCAGTTACAACGTGTATCTAAAAAAATGAATAGTTATATTAGATTTATGTTATGCTTTTTATGTTCATGCTATTTTATGCTGATTATGTTTATAAAACAGTGAACACTGCGGTTTAGCAGGTGAGCTAAATGAAATGTGTTGACTCAACTTAAATGAAAGAACAAGTGAACATGTTTAGCACAGTGAACAAGTGTCACTTGCAAGTAAAGAGAGCGACATCTGCTTTGATAGTATAGGTGTGTGTCATACACCAATCAATACACACACACATTCAACTCTCTCTTCTCTTCCATGTGATGTGAGAGAGCGCTAAAGTGTTCACTTGTATTGGTGAGTGCAAAGCTTTAGCCAACACATGCAAACAGCGCTTGTCTCTCTCGTCTGTGTGAGCGAGTTTCGACTTCGGCTTCTGCTTCGTGAATGAGAGAGCGACGACCGAGAGAGCGACAGACGGTGTGTTGGTATTAGTGAGTGGTATACAAATTACCAATACTAATGCAGAGTTACGCTCATTCAGTGATCGGGGCAAATAGGTGTAGAATCAAATCTACGACTCGTCAGACAGAGAATGACAGTCGAAGTGGGAGGATGCCATCAAATGGAGACCAAAAGTGGAGTCTTCTTCTTCTACTTTGAAATGGATTATTTCTTACTTTCTTCAATTTCTACTAAGTGAAGGTTATTCCAAAGTGATTTATTCAAGAAAATTGTGAATCTCGTACAGTCTAAAGTGGATTTATCTGGTTATTTTGCAGTGCAACGCAATAACACGAGTTTCGTTTGAAATTCTCTGGTTATTTTCCATTCAATTTGTTTGTCAACAACAACAGACCTCGTACATTTTAGATTAGAAGCAGACTTCGGAATCGCAAGCAGGTAGCGGGGCAGAGGGACAGAGGGAAGGCCACGTGTAGCGACTTTTAAGGCTGTCGCCTATCTGAACAACCTTAATTATCGATACAGGGTGTCTAAAATGAGAGTTGAAATGGTACAAATGAAACTGTTCCCAGGTTGAAGTAAGACAACTTCAAACAGATGATATTTCTGCGGAATCTGAGTGTTAACTAACCTATTCCAATTAGAACTTAACACTGCATTGGTATTGGTAATTTGAGTAGATTCAACCAATACACTCACACATTCGTCTGCTCTCTCGTTCAATACATGAGTTCACACACATAGCACTTGCTGTGATTGTATTGGTAATCTCATTGAACTCACTAATACAATCACACAATGCGATGCTCTCTTCTCTCTTTCATTTACACAGACGAGAAGAGAGTGTATATGTATGTGAATACTTTGGCATTTACTAATACTGTTAAAGAGAGACTCGCTCTCTTTGAACCTTCACTCTCTGTTTACATTCTCAGTTGAGGTTTGCGAATTCTTGATCAGCTGATCATCAGTTGTTGTGGGTTGGACACAAAGTGGCGCCTCATGAAAAGAATTCTTGCCACAAATTTGTTTATTTCACTAGAAAGACGAAACCTGAGGCTGATATGAAATTATGTAAACCCTACAAAGATGGATTTATTAAATGAGTTAGAATAGTGAATACTAATTCAGATATATACTAATAATAAACACATTAGTATTGTATATAGTATATCCTAATAAGAACCTTACTATTTATAGACGCAGTCGTAGCTTAATTAACCTTAACTAAATGCATACATATACTACATATTATTACTAATATATGTTCCCTCTTCAAATCACAGATAAGTCGACAGTTGATAATGAGAATTGTCGATCCCTCTATCTTCCGTCTCCCTCTCCGTCGCTCTCGCGCAGTTTCGGCTCCCCAGCGAGTTCTCGACTCGGGCTGAGAGTATAAAAGCGAACGTCGCTTCGGAGAATTCATACAGTGATCAACTGAGCTTCAGTCGAGCAACAACTCAGCAAGAGAATTCTCCGCTTTTATTCTCATTTCCAAACTAGAAGAAGAAGAAAGACGTCAAGATGCGTTTGGGCCAAACTATTCCCAACTTTACAGCCGACACCACCAAGGGACCGATCAAGTTCCACGAATGGCAGGGCAACTCGTGAGTATCTCCCTCTCTCTCTCTCTCTCACTGTCTATTTGTCTCTCACTCATAATGTGATACGTGATCAGAGTGAAAATGTGGTTTGTTTATTATATCACTTGGTATGTGGTTTCCCATTCGACAGGTGGGTGGTGCTGTTCTCCCACCCCGCCGACTTCACGCCCGTGTGCACCACGGAGCTGGGCAGGATCGCGGTGCACCAGCCGGAGTTTGCCAAGCGGAATACCAAGTGCCTGGCGCACTCGGTGGATGCCCTGAACTCGCACGTGGACTGGGTGAACGACATCAAGTCCTACTGCCTGGACATTCCCGGCGACTTTCCGTATCCCATCATCGCCGATCCCAGCCGCGACTTGGCCGTGTCCCTGGGCATGCTGGACGAGGAGCAGAAGAAGGATCCCGAGGTGGCCAAGACCATTCGCGCCCTCTTCATCATCAGTCCCGACCACAAGGTCCGTCTGTCCATGTTCTACCCCATGTCCACGGGTCGCAATGTCGAGTGAGTAAATCTATCTTCGAAATTTTAAGTAAATCTGTAATTAATTCCATCTTCTCTATAGTGAAATCCTTCGCACAATTGACTCCCTGCAACTCGTGGATCGTGTCAAGGTGATTGCCACACCTGCCAACTGGACTGTGAGTATTTACAGATTAATCTCTACCTGTGATTAATCTCTAACTAATTTGTATTCTATGTTCACAGCCTGGCACTAAAGTGATGATTCTGCCCACTGTCAGCGACGAGGAGGCCAACAAGCTGTTCCCCAAGGGCTTCGACAAGGTCTCCATGCCATCAGGTGTCAACTATGTGCGCACCACGGAGAACTATTAATCCAGTTTAACCCTTTACTGTACACATATGTACTTAGATGTAGCAAATTCTTTCCAAATATTCGAATGTGCCGTAATAAATAAAATACCTACAAATAAATATTGAAAATATTTAAAAAAAAAATAATGTTGGTTTTATTAGTAAATAACTATTATATTTGTAAATATTGTAAATAGGTATGTATGTGTGTATATTCAATTTAAACTCAATTTCCATTGCATTCACTTTTGGTATGCCTAATATTTTGGCTTGCAGTGCAAAGCTCAAAGTAAAGCTTTCAGCTTTGTTGGCTTATTTAAATTATTTATATTCTAAAGGTTTTCGTACAGCTGTTAGCAATTTGAGAGTGCCTCAAAAATGTTATAGAAACAGTATTTTTTTCGTTTAAAGTAGTTCTCACAAATTAATAGTAGATAGTATTGCATAATTTAGTTTTTCAAAAATCAAAAAAATATTTCACACAAGTTACAAATTTGAATTAATGGCTACTATTCAAAAAAATGCTCTTTGCGCGGCTTATCGATTACAAATTGTATTTTGTATTTTATTAGGGGAATGGCAATGCTTATGTTAAAAGTCTGTTAATGCTTAACAGCACAGTAACAGTTCAAAATAATAGCTGCTCAGCAGTGATGCCATTTTCCGGAAAAAAGACAAAACGGTAAAAGTATTGGCCATTCAATTTATTCGTACTAAATAGACGGTTCCTCAATTTAGTTTTTACCAAAATAACTTGGCTAAAATTCTCTACTTCTTCATTCGACCATGGCAACGATAGAAGAGTCAGAGCGAAAGTGACCACTTCTGAAAAAGGGCTATTGCCTGCAGAGACTCGATATTTGTTCCCTTCGGACCACAATTTTGACGTATTTTCAACATTCTCCCATTTAAAGAGGTGAGTTTGGTGTACTAGGAAAGTGTTTTCGCCTTTATATCGTTTTCATTTTCAAAAAGTTCCAAAATTTGCGGTATAGAATCCTTTTTGGATTCAATTTAATTTAAAAAAAAAGCCAGATTTTCGGATAGAAGATGTTTGAGATTTTTTCCGGCTGAAGCAGCTAAAAACCAGACAAATCTATCCGAAAAAATGCCAAAGTGGCATCACTGCTGCTCAGCAGTAACATAAATTGGAAACAATCACAAAACTCGGCAACACTGCACTCAAATTGAGGTAAAAATCTTAAACAAAAAGTCATTTGTGGTTTTTAAAGTGCACTGAACTTCCGTAAAGGTAACAAAATAAACGTTAAATACTCGCAGCTAACCAAAGGCATTAAAAACAACCTCACAAGCAGACTACCCCAGATCCCTCATTGTAATGCATTTTTTTGGCCACCAGCAAATTTTTCTGTATGCATGAGTGTGTGCGTGCGTGTGTGTGTGTAATGCATATGTATGTGTTGGTGACTGGTTGCTGCTGCTGCTAAGGGAAAACAAAGAAAACTTCAAAAAAGAACGACGTAAAAACGCATTTGAAACGCATTTATTAACTGTTTAAACACAGAGTGAGTTGCTTGCAGTTTAATTAATATGCAACAGTGTAAAAGCTCGATTGAATATTGATTTTTTTATTGCTTCACTGCATTGCTGCATGTAGTTGTAGTCAAGTTATTGTCGTTGTTGTTGTTGCTGTTGCTGCCTGCAGCTGCGCGTCGAAAACTGTAAACTGCTGCTGTCGTTCTCGTTGTTGTTGTTATTGCTATTGCTATTGCTGTCTCACAAAAGTGTTTTTTTTTTTCTTTTTTGCAATAGTCAAGTGCATAATTGTTGCTGTGCAAATGCATTTTGGCATTGCGAGCGTGCCTGGGCGGGGGGATAAGAGAGATAGCAGGAGTGGAGCAGTAGCGCAAAGGACAATTGCTGTCAATGCATACACACACACGCACACGGATAGACGCACGCACACAGCTACAGGCTGCCATGTTGATGTTGTTGTTGTCGTTGTTGTTGTTGTTTGCTGCCTTGCACCTGCATCTTCTGCATTTTGCATCTCACATCATCATTCACCCGCCCCCGTTACCCACAGACATACACGCACAGTCAGCACACTTTCACAGACATGCGTGTCTATGTCTCTCTGTCTGTCCTTTGCTTTTAATTGCTTCTTCCAAAAATCTCTCTCAGAGTACCACAACAACAAAAGCAAAACAAACAACAGTTAAAGCCAGCAGCTGAACATGGATTTTGAGCATGCCGATAACGATAACGACAATGAGCATAATCCGAATTTATCCTTGGAGAGCAGCAGTGCCAGCAGCAACAATAGCAATTTACAGCCAGACGAAGCAGCAGCAGTAACAACAATTACTGCAGTAGCAGCAGCAACATCGGCAGCTGTTAATGAAAGTGCTGCTAGCGGCAGCTCAGCTGCTGCTCTGCTAATTAACATTGATGCTGGTAGCAGCACAACAAACACAGAACAAGAACAAGAACAGCAATCACTTCAAACTGCAGCTGAACACGAGCATTCTCCCACTCCTACTCTACAGCAACCACAGGTAGCAGCAGCAGCAGACGACGAGCGTGTTGAGGAGGAGCAGCAACAGCAGCAGGAAATTGAGGAGCAGCAACAGCAGGAGCAACTGTTGCCGCCTCCAGAAATAATAGACGCGGACGCCATAGCCGACACAATTGACGCGGGCGCAATTGATAACGATAACGACGCCGTCGTGGAGCGTATTGACGATTACGACGACGAGGACGACGGTGAGGAAGGCGACGACGACCTCGACGAGGAGGAGGGCGACGCCGACGCTGAAGCCGAAGCAGACCGCAACGCTGTCGTCGCAGCAGCAGAAGCTGCAGCAGCTGGTGGATCATCCGCATCAGTCAGTGGTCAGCAGCAGCGTCTGCATTCTGTGGCCGTCTTGCCGAGCTATTCCACTGCCGGACAAAGCGTTGCACGTGCCTCACTGCCACCGCTACTGCGTGCACCACGCACCAATCACAACAACAGCAGCAGCAACAACAACAACAATAATAATAACAACAACAATAGTAATAATAATAATAATATCAATATCAACAATAGCGGCGCCTTAAGCTCATCAAGCAGCTCGCGACGCACGCGTCACTTTTACAGCAACAACGGCAGCCACTTCAGCAACGACATGTACGGCGCCGGCAGCCACAAAAGCTCCAACCAGAGCCACAGCCAAAGCTCTCCGCGCACGGTCAGCGGCAGCAGCAGCGCAGCTCGCACTCAAAACCAATCGCAGCATCAAGGCGTAGATCCTCTGCGTCTACTCTATCCCAATGTCAACGAGAACGAGACTCCGTTGCCGCGATGCTGGAGTCCACACGACAAGTGCCTGACCATCGGACTGTCGCACAACAATCTACGTGTCACTTACAAAGGTGAGTACTGGGGGCAGCAGATACTGGAGGGAGGCAAATTTGTTAAATTTGTATTCAAAAATTTGATGCGAAATATGATACGCAGTAGACTTAACAGACCTCGATTGAAGATACTTTTTTTCTGTTCAAATTTAACATACTCATATTGAAAACTGTTAATTGTTAATCTCGAAATGTATTTCAAATGTGCTTATCTCACACATTTCACAATCAGCGGTTGTTTGAAAAATAATCTTAACCTAGAACCTAGCTTTGAAAAAACAATATAGAAATAACACATGGAATCAGAGAATTAGGCAAACACCAAACTGTAAAGCACATTATGTTATTGTTCTCATTGCTGCTGTTCCCCCGCTTCATAACGGACAGCAACAACAGTACGCGCACAGCTGCTGCGACGAGCTGCCATGTTTGGGCTAAAAGCAACAACGCCAACGCGTTGAGTTTAGAGAGGTTGCTGCACACTAGTTGTCTCGCTCGCACGCGCATTGCAGCTGTTGTGTGTGCTCTTCTGCTGCTGTTTTGTTTTTCTGCGCCCACTTCTCACACGCTTATTCGCGTGGTGCTGGGCTTGTGTGAGTGCGTATCAAACAGCTGATTGGCTGCACACACTCTCAGCTCGAATGTAGGTGATGGAGAATGAAGGTAAAACGACTACAGTGCGCAGTCAATATGATGAAATCGTAAATGCAAAAGTCAGATAATTGTTTTGAAATTAAAAAAAAAAACTATAAAAATGTAGTTATGAAATAAATATTATCTATTTGTAGGCGTGGGAAAGCAACACATTGAGACAGCGGGCTCTGTGCGCACTGCATACCCGATACCCTCGTCCTGTGGCCTTTATTACTTTGAGGTGCGGATCATTTCGAAGGGTCGCAACGGTTACATGGGCATTGGACTGACCGCCCAACAGTTTCGCATGAATCGCTTGCCAGGTTCGTATTACATGATTGTAAATGATGCAATTTATAGTAAACAATAATAAAAATTGTGTATACTCTTTTAGGTGGAGACAAGCAATCGTATGGCTATCATGGCTACGATGGCAACTCGTTCAGCTCCTCGTGCAATGGCCAGTCGTATGGGCCAACTTTTACCACAGGCGACGTCATTGGCTGTTGTGTCAACTTTGTGACCAACACTTGTTTCTATACCAAGAACGGCGTCGATCTGGGCATAGCATTTAGGGACTTACCGGTGTGTATATTTAGATTATAGCCATCATAATCATGCCATTACATTTACAATTATTCTCAGACCAAACTCTATCCCACGGTGGGTTTGCAAACACCCGGCGAGGAAGTGGATGCTAATTTTGGTCAGGAACCATTTAAATTTGATAAAATTGAGGAAATGATGAAGGAGATGCGCGCCAATGTATTGCGCAAAATCGACAGAAATCCTCATTTGCTAGAAACGCCCGAGAATCTAATGAATAGGTATGATTCCAAAAACTCCCCTTAAAGTGTAAATATATTAACGTTTCTCTCTATTGCAGACTGGTCTCGACTTATTTGGTGCACAGTGGCTACTGTAAGACAGCCGAGGCTTTTAATGGCTACACACAGCAGCCGTTCGATGAGGATTTATCTTCAATCAAGACACGTCAAAGTCTGTATGCTTTCTAATTCGATTTCAACAGTATTATTAACGTTCTTCCTTACTCCTGCAGAGATAATCAAGCTCATACAGACGGGCAAAATGAGCCAAGCCATTGAGAATACGCTGCGCGCCTATCCGGGCCTCTTGGAGAATAACAAGAATCTTTGGTTTGCACTCAAGTGCCGTCAGTTTATTGAGATGATCAATGGCGCTGATATAGAGGTTCAATTTTGTAAGCTATCTTCTAAGATCTATCAATTAAATGTGATTTATTTTGCAGCATGCCAATAATAAAGTGACCGCCACCACACAGACAATGCCAACAAATCAAACCTCGGTCATCCAGTCGACCAAGGCGTTCAAGCACAGCAAAAGCGGCAGCGGTAGCAGCACCACCAACAGCGCCACCAGCACCACAACAACAACAACCAACATCAACACCACCATCAACACCAATACCAATACCAACAACCAGCCACAAAACAACACTGCGAACTCAGCTGTGATAAAACCAGGCGATAAACCAGAACCCAAAAAGTGTGTTATCATCTAAAGAACTGAACTAGTTAAATGCTACAATTATTTATGTTTGCAGCATGATTATTGATGACAACTCCAACAAATGTCCGGAGCACGATTCAAATAGCATGGACGTGGAAATGGAGCCGTGCAACAGTCACTCCAATGGTGCGATATTTATTTTATTATTTAAAAGGTTGAAAGTAAAAAAGAGTCAACGTAAATTTTCAAGAAATACTCAAGACCAGGCAACTTGACGGTTTGCTTATCTTCAATAGGCGAAATCGATTCAAAATTAAGTTAAAAGTAATTCGCAAGTTAAGTCTTAGAAAATTTAAGCTGTAATCGTAAGTCTCAACTCGTTAACTGCAATACTATGTAATGTAATTATATCAAATATTAAGTAATCAATTATTTATTATAAAAATATACTCAACAGGCGATTCCTGTTCCAATGGCAATGCCAACGCAGCGCGTAACTCTCTAGATGCCATCGATGAGGAAATGGGTAAGAACTGAGACTGCAGCTACCAAGGATTGTAAACTAAACATTCAAATATGTGTTCACAGATGTGGATGTCTCGCCCTCTTCTCGTAATTATGGGCGTGTCATTGAGAAGATACTGGAATTTGGCAAGGAGCTGTCCAGCATGGGTCAACAGTTGGAGAAGGAGAACCTCATGACTGAAGAGGAGCGTCAAATGTTAGAGGTGCCTAACAATGATATACTGTTATCCAAAGAATACCTTCAACATGTATATATTTTATGATAACTTTTGCAGGATGCATTTAGCTTGATTGCTTACTCAAATCCTTGGTCCAGTCCATTGGGCTGGCTGTTGTGTCCCTCGCGACGTGAAAACGTCTCCACCACGCTCAATTCGGCCATATTGGGTGAGTTTATTGCAATTTTCAACTGATTGATGATGTTAATTAATATTTAATGCAATTGTTGCAGAGTCGCTCAACTTTAAGCGTCGCCCGCCACTTGAATATTTGGTGGCACATGCGGCGGAGCTATTGAAACTGATTGGACAGCATTCGTTGGGTGAGGATGCTTTCATTACCATCGATGATGTGTTTCCGCAAAATTGACCCAGTTCGCCGACGCTGCTGAAGATGTTCGAGACCACGCTGACTTTACCGCGCACCAGCGTGCTAACCGAACCGCTGGGCAGCGTACCATCCACATCGACGGCTGCCGTACAGACCACCAAACGGCGTCGTCGTCGTCGCAACAAGCGTCGCCGCAAGTCGTCCATGTCGAGCAGTGAGGCTCATCCCTCGTCCAGAACTTATGATCCTGTCATGACGGCAACCAGCATACGTGGTACAGGCGGCGTTACAGGTTCAGGTTCAGGTACAGCACGTCGTGGTCGACATCGGGGCATCAGCTCTGCATCGGCAGCAGCGGCGGCGGCGGCAGCAGCAGAAGCAGCAGCGGCAGCAGGAGCATCATCATCGGCCATGAGCGGTGGCAGCAGTCCAGCGTTATATGCGGATCCGAACGATTACTTCGAGACACTCGACTAGATTAAGATTATCAGGCAATTTGTGTAATCTGTAATCTGTAGTAGGTTAAATTCTGTTGTTACTTCAAATTTTTTACTTGCGCGCTCACCAAATGCGTCTATTTAATTGCCCTTCTTTTAATGGTTTAAACAATTAATTATGCTAACCTAAATGCTACGATATTGATGCGAAATTGTTCAGCAATTCGTTACTTTTTTTGGTCTTTTGATTTAGCGAGATTTTAATAACGTTTTAAAGCATATTTTTATATAATTAGCCTTTCGGATGTAAGCATAAAAAAGTGTGTGTAATATTATCTTATGTATAATTAAACAATTATTAAAAGCCGTGCTGCGTCACGCCTCCCTCATCCCCCATTCGTTTTCAAACCTAAATGGCATACAATATTGTGTATTGTTTTTGTTTAAATTCGATGCCAGATTGGATGGAATGAAAGAGAACACCAAAATAGATTTTAAATGCAAAAAAAACCAACGCAAAATCTTTAGCATATTTAAAACTGTTCGTTCATTTAACTTTAAATTTAATCGCTTGAATCAAATGCTAAAACTGAAATATAGCTAATCATCATTTCAGTCCCCGAAATTTGTGAACAATTTGAAATAAATGGAAAAACATTCAAGTAGTATCTGTCAAGATGTGAACAAATCAAGATTCAATGCAAAATATTAAAATTTCGATGGACTTTTTCATAATGAGCAAATTTTAAGTGTAATATTTCGCTGTAGTAGCATATAAACTTAATCGATAAGTATATACATCAGACATCGTTTAAATATATATAAATTATACATATGTGTATTTCAAGCAAATTAACTACAGTCGAACTTCCCTAACTCGAACTTCCCTAACTCGAATTTTCTCTAACTCGAACAAAATCGAGTGGCAATAGCGTTTACTGAGCAAATTTCATACAAATCGCCTTCCCTAACTCGAACTTCCATAAGTCGAAGTTCTCCTTAACTCGAACAAAAATATTGGCCCGTGCTTCTGTAAGTCGAATTTTTCGGGAAAATCCCCAATAAATTTTGAATTTTTTTTTCGTTTCTGTTATATGCTTTTGTTACCGGATCGTTTGGATATGTAATATTGATGTACGTTAACATATGGAGATGATATATGGTAGAATATTGCATAGGAAAGATGTTCGAAATGTACTTCTTTGTCAGCGCATCAGTGTACTAAAATGTTTAAAAATGTTTAAAGAAATTTTCAAACTTATAAATGTTTAAGGAAATATTCAAACTTATTAGTAGTTAAGGAATTTGAAAGTAGACCAAATAAATTAAAGTTTCTGAAAAATGTGGTATCTCAGCAAAAACATTTTTCATTATATTAAAAAATGAAATATTAATTATGATGACATTTGAATCGAGAACTTCTTCTGGGTACAGCAAAAGAACGAAGAAACCAATTTTTGAGAGTATCGACAGGTCTTGATCAAACTGGAATCCTTTTTTGTTGAAAATGACAAGAAAAATTTGCAATTTGAAATGTATTTATGATTGAATGCATTTGTAGTTTCTTTAATATACTAAAAAAAAAAAATTCCCTAACTCGAAGTCTCCCTAACTCGAACTTTTTTCCTGGATAATGGTGATTCGAGTTAGGGAAGTTCGACTGTATTCGTTTTATTAATAATTCTAAATTTCAATTAACAATTATGAAAGCTCAAAAGCATGATTATGAAATGCAATTTATCAAAGCACATTTTGCTTAACGTAGTATCTAGATTTCTCCTAGTCCCTCCCTCTCTATAGGTCTGGCTGTCTTATGCGCTGCACTCGCTCCGCATTTTTCACATGTTCCTTCAACATTTTCATGATCTCCGTATCGTACTCGGGCGGCGTGGGCTTTGTCTCTGTGGCCCAATAAAAAATGTCCCAATCGTTGCTCACACCATTGATGAGCTCATCGTAGAGCGCCGTCTGCTCCGCACTGAAATCCTTGAGATACTTGGCCACAAACGTGCTCAGCAACAGATCATTCTCCAACATTCCTCGTTTCCGTGACTGATACAACAGGCTAAAGTACATTTAATGTAAAACGTTATTAATTTGGCCCGACACTGATATTTATTCATATGCCTACCGCTGTTTGCGTGCCTGCAGGGGCTCATCAGGTCGGACTGGATACTGTGGCAGCGGTAAATGGCTCGGATCCTCGTAGTCAATCACTTCAGGAGGCGTTGCATATTCAGTTTTGTCCACACCGCTTTGGCTGCTGCTGGCACAGCGTTTAAGAGCTGCCCGCGGGATCAGTACACGGCGTGCGGCTGTGGAGCACTAAAAAATAACTTTATTAAAGCCTTAAAATAAGCCAAAAGTTTAATAACTTACCAATAATTGACGCAACATTCTTATTCAAGCGCAGAAGAGGGAATCGATGATGAGCGAGCGAGCCAAGCATTTGTCACTCTCCTCTCTCCTCCTCTCTCACATTGTCATTGTCTCTAGCAAACGCACGCACACTTGTAGGCCATCATTAACATCAAAGCTAGTCGCACCACTCACTCTGTGCTGTTAAGCGCGCTCTCTCGCTCGCTCCTGCGCGCCTGATCCAAGTGATAAAAGTGGTCCGCGCTGGGCAAAAACGGAACAAACTTTTCTGTGTGTGACCAGTTTTTATTATGTTAAAAATACCACCACTGTTAAAAATAATACTGAAATGTTAAATTTTATACTGCTGGGCTGGCAGTGCTGCCAAAACACACACCTCTAATAAAATCAGCTGATTTCATCGGCAAAAAAAAGGTGGCAGCCTTGTTCAAGTTTGGCCCAAAAAAATAAAAGGTGGCAGCCTTGGCAACGGTATCATTTTTAACAAGTTGAAAAAAATGTTAAAGTTGAGCATTGTTTTTTTTTTAAAGAAATATTGAAGCTAGAGCTTTGAAACTTTCACAGGAGTTTTGTTATATATTTTGAGATTTTCTAATTTTTAATTTTGATTTAATTTTACCAACCTTACCCCCGACGAATGACAAGCGCTCAACATTCATTAAAATGATATCTGTTATTTTATCGAAATTACAATTCAAATGACTTCATAAATTATTATTTATTGCCGTATTATTAATTAATTTAAAAAAAAAGCAATTCACAATCAAATAGCGCGCTCTAATAACAGCTGTTTTGACGAGGGCTGCAATATTAACAGCAGCAGCCACAAAACTTCTAAAATTTTACAATAATTGATGCTTAAAAATGGCTCGTTAGTCGTTCACATAATTAAATTAAACAATTGCAATTAAGAACAATATAATTTTAATAACTAGCGCACACATTTATTAATTTGAATTATAAATAGATACATAAATGCAATAGATAATCGATGTAAGCTGTAGACTTAACAGTCTGTTAATTTGCACAGCGTTGCCACCAGTGCACTAGTGCACTAAATGTAAACAAAGTATAGGAGCTGTTGGTCTGGCGATGCCAGATTCAGTTTGAAAGAGACAGCGAGAGGCAGCAAAAAGTGTGTGACAAGTTTTTCGCACACCCGAAATATTCCAATTAAATTAGAATTAATGCAAATTTAAAACAGAGTGCAAGTGCTAATCATTGTGCAACGGGTAATTGTGAAGTTAATGTGGGCTTGCCAATAAGCAAAACCTATCAAAGAAGAACTGAAAACCAGCAAAAAGAGCAAAAGGGGCGAAGAAGAGGGTGGCCTCTCTGCGTGCTGCTCTCTGCTCAGCTCGTGTGTGCAAGTGTTGTGTGTATACGCTGGCGCTGGAAACTAGGCGGTGGTAAAATGTAAAGCCGAAAAAAGAACGAAGAAAATTTTGCGCTCCCGCTGCCCGTCCTGGCGGTGGGTGGGAGACAGTGTGTGCCTGCATGTGTTTGTGTGTGTGTGTGTGTCAGTGTAGAGAGTGCGTAATGTGCGTGTGCGTGAGAGCGCCAGTGCGAGAGTGTGAGCAGAGCGCGGCACGAAACTACTAAATGGAAATTTATACAAGCGCCTAAAACACCACCCAAGCAACCACCCAACTAAACGCGAAATGCGACGCACCCACGCAAATGCCGCATAAAAAAACAGAAACTAACTGTCTTGCCACACAAAACGCAGCATCAATGGATGGATCTATGGCCACTGTCCGTCTCCGTCTCCAGTTTGACCACGCCGTCTTAGCCGGCACAACGACCCGTTTTAACACAGTTTGCGCCTACGCCCACGCACACACACGAACATACATACACATATAAAAATCGCAGGACCTGGCCACACAAGCCTGACTACATGCACAATTTACCCAAAAAAAAAAAAAAAAGACATGATAAATTGCCAAAAGGCGGAAAGTTTTTCCTTTCTTTTTTTGTAGTCATTTTCGATAGCTTTTGCTGATTAGATAAATAGAATTGATGAATATATTTTCAATATATTTTATATATATATAGTAGTACATACTTTCCATTCAAGCCATATGCAAATTGGCCAGAGCACTTTGCTGCTTGTTGTTGTTGTTGCTGCTGCTGCTAGCTTCAGCCTGATAACAACTACAACAAAGGCTCTGTTCAATTATTATAGCGCGCGCCCTATTGGACAGACAGACAGTGGCGGCCATAAAATTAGGCCCACTTGTCAAGCAGACACATTGGGCATACTGTTATCTCACTGCCGGTGCGTGCCTGCGTCTGTGTAGATGTGTATGCGTGTGTGTGCGTGTGTGAGTCATTGCTCATTGAGTTGTTGTCACTTCCCGTGCCTGAGCGGGTAACGGTCAGTTGTTATTGTTTATGCAGAAAAAATCCAATTGGAAGCTGCGCGCTCGGTTGCCAGTTCCCGCAAAAAAAATAAAATAATATTAATATAAAAAAAATACAAAAAATAATCGCTCGCTTGCATTTCTAGTGTGTTAATTTAATTGTAATTTTAAGCAGATGTAAATAAATATAAATACAAAATATATAAATAAAAAGTTAAAAGAAAAGTCCTCTCCAACTGCAAAAATAACCTTTAACTATTAATTAACAACTGACAAGTGCTGCCAAAGCAATAAAAAAAAACAAAAAAGCAACAACAACATCAAGTAAAAGTCTCAGCAAAATGGGCTGCACTACATCAGCTGAAGAGCGCGCTGCCATACAACGTTCCAAACAAATCGAGAAGAATCTGAAAGAGGATGGCATTCAAGCGGCAAAGGACATTAAACTTTTGCTACTCGGTAAGTGCATAACAATAACACACAATAACACACAACTTGCACTCAGGAAGTTAAGATTTCCGTTCTTATAAATACACATTTGTATTTATATACAATATTGTGTACTCTCTTACCTATGAAATTGTAAATTTCTTTATCAGTTGCAAGTCTCAAAAGCACTTGAGTTGTTTTCAAGTTGTTTTTCTTTTTTATTGTTTGTTTAGAATGCGTTGATAGAGAGCTAACTGCATTTTGGTAAACGCACAGTGGTATGCAATTTGGTTTTTAATGGTACATTATTGAATATAAAAAATACTTTAAAATTGTTGATTTTATTGCTATCTTTGACCCATAAAAACTTACCTATAAAAACTAAGGTTTGAACATTTTTAGTAAGGTCATTTTCACCTGACCTGAAATCGATGCGAAAATAGTATGAGTCTTAATTTGACAACATAAACTTCACCACTTAATTTTTGTAAACCGCACGACAGCAAAATTTTCGGCAAAACTTGCTCCGAAAAATAACATTGCTCAAGGCTGATGATGATGCATCATCATCATCCAGTGGCCTGAGAGTTTATTCTTAGCGTGTGGCCAAGGCAAACCAACAAAATACAAAAAACAAAAAAGAAAACAGTATATAACAATTGGGTCAAATGCGATGTGTTTGCGGTTGCATGTCATCGCTCAGTTCTTGTTTTCAGTTTTAGACTCGTACTTATTGTTATTGTGGTTGACTCTGACTGGCAATAGATTCGAGGCACACACTCTGGAGGCAGAGGCATAAAAAATGCAGCCAAATGTCGACAGCTCGACAAATCGACATTTAGCCTTAATGCATTTTTAAGACCACGGTGCAACTGTTGCAGCCTCCTGCATTCAAGTGTAAACAACTATGCAACAGACGCCATGCAACCAGTATACTCAAGTGCTACCTACACCTTTGACTCTGTCTCTGTCTCCTCCTCCATTTCCTTCTCCTCTTTCTTGTCGCGGCTGCATCCGCCAAACACCACTTGACATTCAAGCGCTTGCACGTGCGCCTCAAACCAACGATTGACATGGACAAGCGAGAAGAGACAAGGGACTCTTAAACGGACAGCTTACTCAGCTAGCGGTTAAGCACTTGAGCCGCCGCTGACTTTGGCATTGGTATTGTCAGTTAATCTCATTTACCTCAATGTTGCCACGCGTTGATGCCACACCAAAGGCTGAGACACAAAGTAACCTATGAAACAATTTCAACTAAGACACAATAGTTAACTTACCTTTGATTTCCAACACATTCCTCATTCCTCATTTTGCAGACTTATCCAAAATTCGAATAACCCAACGTTCAATTAGATATTTGAGAATCTGCTTACCAAATTTCCCAAATCTAGCTAATTTAAGCGGCAAGATAATTGAGTTTATTTGTAAACATATCGAGCGAACTTAAACCCTCTCTCTCTCTATCTATCTCTTTCACTCCTCTGTCTGTATTTTTGGGTACAGGGTGTAATCACTACAGGTAACAAGCAATTGCAATGTGAGCCAATATGGTTCATGTTAGAACATTGTTGTTGTGGTATTGCACTCTGGGCCAGAGGGAAAAATGGCGGGCCGGAAACATCTAAATGGCGGCAGGAAGCCGACCAACAACCAACAAACAATGAACGACAACAGGCGACAAACAGAGGATGTTGTTGTTTTGCAATTGTTGCCAGGCTATATACAAAACAGTGTTTGCTTTCGATACACACACACACACAAGTGGTAACGGGTCCTTCGCCAACGGAAGCTTTAACACTTTAACATAATTTTGCAGCCAAAAGAGGCTATCGAGGAAACATTTGACGCTTGTGTTTTATGGCAAAGTGAAGCGAGTGATTTATGGACAAAGCATTAGAAGTTTACCTAATTGATATAATAAATACTTGGAAAATGAGACTGATAAAGTGCCATTTTGTGTACGTGCAAAATGAGTGGATAATTGAGATGCATAGCTTAATTTAGTGATGGAAATCCAAACTGTAAATCGAGTCTAATGTCGAAATGTGCAAAAATATATAGTCAATAAAATTTTCGGAATGAAGTTCGATGTATTATTTTGCATCACTAAAAAATAGTTTTAAATCTTTTGTTCTTAGTAATAATGATTATTTAAAGCATATATTAAACTTGAAGTTGATTTAATTATTCTTACAGTTTTAGAAAATTCTTTTTTTCTGTTTTATAACAACAATCTAAGGAAACTTTTGGGAGTTCATCATGCTTGTATAAGTTTCCATTAAATAGAGTTACTTTTGAAGTTTTCAAAAGATAAAATAAGATTCAATCTTAATTGATTATAAAGAAAATTCTAAAAAGAACTTTAAACAATTTCAATTGCATTTTATTATTAATGCAGCTTGTTAAGTAAATAAATAACTGAAATTAGTTGTTCAGTATTCTGAGAAAACAAATCACAAAATAGTTTTAATAGCACAACGAAAATTGATTTTCATGCAAAAATATTTGCTCAACTATAGAAACCAAATTGAATGCTTCATGCACTTGGCCAGAGCAAAGGCAATGACTTATTCGACCCCCCTCTTCCCACTCCTAGCATCCCCTCTCTGCCTAGTTTATGCAAATAAACGTGCTTCGTTAAATAAACTATTCAAAAAAACACAAAACATGGCAAATACAAGACAAATCGAATTTAATTGACTCAAGTCAAATGTCGCATCAAAGTGGCAAAGGGCTCTGGCCCCCAGACATGCCAAGAGAGTGAGAGAGAGAGCGAAAGAGAGAGAGAGAGATAGAGACTATCATTCAGCGACAAGTGCACCATATTGCCTGCACCATCTCCCTTCCCCTAATGTGTCGTCATTTGAAAGAGTTCGCGTGATAATAAAAAAAACAAAAATAAAACTAGAAGCAGTCAATTTGTTTGTCGTTGTCGTTTGGCTGCGGTTGCTGTTGCTCCCCCCTCTTCCCCTGCCTCCCCCTTTTTAGGGGAGATCTGCCTAACTGTGGCCTAACCCAATTCATTCAATAATTTCATTTGCTCGCGCATTGTTTTCACTTTTTGCAACTGGCGACTCGCAAATGATAATTCAATTGAATTTGTTGTTTTGCGTGGCATGCCATCCCCCCTCCAACCCCCTCCTACACCCACCACAACCCTTCACACACACACACACACACACACACACACACAAACATTAAACCAGGGCAGTCGTTTGGCACGCCATTTGCCCGTTTGCTGCCGTGAAATGCAATTACCTTTTAGTTTTCTGACATCGACGCCAATTATCGCCACATTTAACTGCCCCAACAGTTCGGACTTGCTTACCTTTAACAACGGCTCCAAAAGGGGGGCGAGGATGTGTCGATTCTTGGAAATGTCTGACTATCAGTGAATAAACTATGCAGTTCATAAATGAATTACCAAGGAAATTCAAATTAAAACCATAATTGAAGGCTAACCGAACTAACTAACTCAATATCCATTTGCAGAACGTGAATTGAATTTCAGAAATATAGATTATGGGGAAGACAAATGTCAGAGATTGTGTTAAATGCTTAATAAGGAGATTGTCAGCTTAAGGTTTAGTGTGGAAACTGTTAGAGACATTTCCAGTATATCAAACACTATTTTAATGCAATTCCATTATCAATATCATATTTAATTTAATCTTAAATTTCTCTTAAAGAAACCCCATTCATAGTCTTCTTCCATTTGCGATTTATTGCTTTCCATATGGAAGAAAGAACAACCTAATAAAATGCCATTTATTCGACTATTGAAAGTCGTTTTTCATAATTAACTTGAACGAATGCTCGCCATTTCGTATGGTAATCGATTTGAAGCACTAATTGCTTGACGATTCATGTTTTTATGACTCCTGCCATAAGATTAATTGCCTTATGTATTGTTAATAGTAGTTGAGTTCGTCGCAAAACCTGTGCATTGATTTTGGTCTGAAATTGAAAACGATATGGTTCTAATTGAGCGGTGCCTCGTTTGAAGAGGAAAAAGCTTTTCGGTCAATTGAGTGCTGACCAGCTGAACATTCAATCAAACAAGCAGAAGCACAAGCGCAAGCACAATGACAATGACTGAACACTATTTTGATGTCATTCCCATCATATCGACAGTTCCATCAGTTGGCCTCCATATCGGTTTTTTATCTAATCCGCCGGCGGCGACGGCAGTCAAGTTGCTTTCAATTTTATTTTGTATTTGTTGCTGTAGCTGTTGTTGTTGCTTTCCGGTCAGCTTCTCGTATCCATTCTCTCATTGATGGTTCCAGCTTTGGACTTGACTTAGACTAATGCGTTTTTTGGCTAAATTCACAGTAGCTACTTAACTAATGGCTGCCTAAGAATGGGAGCTACCTAAAGTTGCCTTTAAAACACTTGTTTGTTTCTCTCTTATTCACTCTCTCTCTCTCTCTCTCGATGTGGGCAGCTCGTTGCTGTTGTTGTCCTTGCTTTTGCTACACTCGTTACTTTAAGTTACTCGTTGTTTTCACTCGCCTGCCTAACTGGACCAATTGCAGCGCGCTCTCACAGCTTTTGTGCTTTTTCGAACATTGCAGCTTTTCAGTCAGCCATGAGCTTTTTCTTAGTGCGCCTGCGCTTGTGCTTTCACTCTCCTACTCGCTCTCTCGCTCCACTCGTCAATGCCTTCCTACTCGTTTGTAAAGCTCCAACGGCCATTCAGAAATGTGTGTGTATTATGCTTTGGCGCACAAAAAAAAGCTGTGACTTCATGTGAGTGGGGGGAGAGCGAGAGAGTGAGTGAGAGAGTGGGAGTGGGCGGGAGAGAGTGTGGCCGTTTAGGGCGGCTCCAGTTTGCCAGTTCAGGTTCAGCGAGAGTCCAGTTGAGCTCCAGCCAACTCAGTCAGTTGGCTAGTTTAATAGCAAAGCGAATCGTCTAACAAAAATTCACAACGCACGCGAATTTTCACAGTGTGTCCGAATCGGAAAAGCTTCTATTAAATGCAAAAATTGTACAAATTGTGTATTTAATTAAATGTAAAAGAAATATGGAAATATTTAAAAATACATTTCTTGATATAAAACGGAAATTTGAAAACAATTGAATTTTTAGTGCGCGCACGTTGCAAACAGCCAGAGAAATAATAGAGACAGACGCGACAAGTGCTCGATAATTGCTTGATAATTACTATGAAAATTAAAAGAGAATTTTGAGAAAATCATTTTCCTATTTCATATTTAAGCGCATGAATCATGTTTCGCTGCTGGAAACGTGCAACAACAATAAACAATGCGAAAATACAATAACAAAAAGTAGCAAAGAAAATTTTCAGTTTTGGCATTAACAAAAAAAAGCCAAATGAAAAGGAAAATGTGGAAAGAAAAACAACAACGAAAAGAACAATAAAGAAGTACAAGTGCGAGTGCGAGTGCGAGTGCTGTTTGCTTTGCGTCAGAATAAGCAACCCTCTGCCCGCTCTCTCTCTCTCTCTTTCCCCCTATCTTCCTCTCTCTCTCTCTCCTTATATATCCCCTCTTTTGTGCTTTTGTGTGTGCGTTTGGATGTGTTTATGGCCACTTGTAAGACCCAGCAGCAAATGTTAGCCAGAATGAAAATTCTTTGGTCTGTCCAATGGCAATTGCCAAAAAATGCCACGGCTATTCATATTCAAATGCCAATATTATTTATGAGTACTAATAAACGCATATGTGAGTCTACTCACAAATATACTACATATCCGATATGCATTAATTGTCTGTGAAACAGAACTTTCAATGTGTTTCGCTTAGATATTTTTATTGATTTTTTTGTTTTCTATTTCATTTTGCTTTCTATTTATTTGTATTTTGTCACACGCTGCGTATGCGTGTTGTCTGCGTGTGTTTGTGTCTCTGCCAAGGCTCCAGTTGCAAGCACAACCCCTACCAACTGCCCTCCGTTAACTTCACACCTTCCCCTAGCCAACATCTTTTTTTCCAATCAAGCCCAAAATCTTGTATATGCGCTAATTGTATTATTTTCTATTACAACTTTTTCTTTCTTATTCTTATTCTGTTTTTTTTTTTTCGTTCGACTAGGAGTCAAAAAGCACAGCAAGTTGGCAAAGCTTTAAGCATAAAGTTAAATTTCGAACTCGCTTACGCTCTCGTGAGAGAGCAACCCTTGCTTCCTCTCTCACTCTCGCTCTCTGAGTGAGAAAAGCAGCTGTTGGGCTGGGGATTTTTATAGGGAGAATCGCAAACGGCACGAAGTGGAATTTCTTGATTCGTTGATTCATTTCGTGCAGCATCCGCGTGGGCAACGATTGTGTCAGGCCTGAGTCCTGGCAATCGACAAGGATTTGGCTGCTGTTTGTCAACAAATGCGCAAAAATTCAATTGTTATACGGGGTTATGTCATTTCGCTGACAAGTGTACAATAAAAACATCAAGAAGAAAACTCTCTCTCTCTCTCTATTTCTAACAGTGTAAAGTGTAAAAATTGGTAATTTAAAATCAAGTGATTAAAGAAATAAAGCAGAACTTAAGAGAAGCTGGCAAGTTGAATAGTTTGAAGCAGCAAATTTCGATTTGTTGTCACTTGGTTAAATTTTATTGGTTCAACTTCTGCCCCCACACGTATTCGGCCATTCATTTGGCCGATATCAAACGACCTTCAAAACGTTTTGCGTCGAGGCAATACGCACCATGGGCTGCGCACAGTCTGCCGAGGAGCGAGCTGCAGCCGCCAGGAGTCGATTGATCGAGCGTAATCTCAAAGAGGATGGCATACAGGCGGCCAAAGAGATTAAGCTGCTTCTCCTGGGTGAGTTCAACTGTCGCCAAAGAAACAAAAACAAAAACAAAAACAAAAATGACCCTTAATATCCAACATTAATAATAACAACGTTGTCGTCGTTGTCGTCGCTGTAATTACCATAGCATACTTAGCGCCATGGGACAAAGCGGCATTAACGAGCTGTCAAAAGCCTGTTCTAATGCTGACTCGACATATGAGTAATCTAACCAAAACTCATTTGTGTATGTGTGTGTGTGTGGTAGGGGGTTCCTTTTATCATACCTATATAGGATTGGTTAGGGTGTCTGCTTTATATCGCCAACACGCAGCACATCAAATTTTTGGCTGGTTCATCTCTTATTATTGCTGTACAGAATACTGTATGTAAATGCCATAAATTTAATAATCACAATACCATTCACATATATATATATTTATATATCTTTACTCAGACTGTAGCAAAAGTTCAAGGTCAACCAGCGGGTGGGTGTAGCCTTTCTCTCTCTCTCTCTCACTCCCTCTTTCTTTGTGCCCTGTCTATTTGTGTGTGTTTATTATGTGTCTGCCCCATGCACCGGTAATATGCAGTTGACTGCAAACTGCAATTTCATTACAACGCTAATAATATGTTAGGTCTGTTAAGGTACGAGTCCGAGTACTTGAGGGCATTTTCTTTTTTCTGTCTTTTACTTGCAGTAATTTCCATTGATTTAATATTGATTCTTGTTAATGCACTTGACCTCAACTTTAACTTTAGTTTAGTTTAAAAGCAAACACATAACAAATGTGCTAACTCTAGTTTGTAGAATCTTTGATATTATGATTTATTTACAGATAAGAGATAATTCTTTTATTCTAAGCATACAAAATAAAGTGTGAATATATAAAGAACCGATCAGAAAATGTGTTTTAGTTTCCAAAATTTGATTCTTTTGACAAATTTTCAATTAAATGAGTATAGATTAATTTTATGTATATGATAAATCATTGTTTTGATTATTTAACAGGGCATCTGTTATTCTTGCTTTATTTTTACACCACTTTCTCAGTATTACAGGGTATATTTAAGTTGCTAGTCAACATTTTGCCAAATTACCGCTGCCCATGTTCACAGTTAAATGAGTAATATCCATAATTTGAAGACATCGTCCTCTACAACTGCATGTGTGTGTTGAGTGTGTGTGTGTGTGTGTGTGTTTCATTTCCCCCTAAATTAAATCTTTTCTGCCACTGTTGTTGTTGTCGTTGTTGTTGTTGTTGTTTCGGAGGTGGCTGCATTTTTGCTGCTGATGTTTACATTTTTTGTATTTCATTTAATTTCCTCTCGCAAATATCAAACGTCAGGTTTTTGGTACGGGGCAAAAGATTTAATTTCTGACATTTTTTGTGTGTGTTTTGTGTGTATAGAATGTTAAATTCAATGTCTGAGTGTCTGCATATGAGTGTGTGTTGTGTGTTGGGTGTTGTGTTTGCTTTTCTCACACTGGAAAAATGTTTATTTTAAATAAGTTTCGTATGCATGGAGAAAATTCATAATAATAATCAGAAACTAAACTTTTACTCGACGCTCACGCTCTAGATTTGAGTATGTCGCTCTCTTTCGTATGACGTATTGCCGTCTCGCTTTAACTATTTATGCAATTTACGTAGGCATTAAATTTAAGCACTCGCCTTCAGTTCAATACAAACAACTCATTAATTTCACGTGCCGTCCGCTATAAACAACGCCGTCAACGCCTTCGATGCAAACATTTTTCCCGAACTGTTTCAATTTCCTCAACTCGTTTTGATTGTTTGATTAAAAGGCCTTTCCTTTCCTTTCCTTTCCTTTTGTTTCCTTTACTCTAAATATTATTTATAATCAAATATTCTCTCAGTAATTACATTCTGAGCACGTTGAACTCTCACACAGAGAGCAAAAAGCCAAAACAATTTCATGGAAGGGCATAGATTATTAATTTATGGACCGAGTCCAACATGTAAACGAGGCGCAACACGTTAAGTGAGCGCTATGGGAAAGACCCTTTAATATATGCGTTTAATCTATATATAGATTGAACTTAATGGAGCCCACAGCACAATTGGAATGCTCTTTGATTGTCATAAATAGCACGGGGAAAATGGAAAATGGGAAACTTCCCCAATGGACTCTTTTGTGATGTTATTTGTTTTTGGGTCGGTTAACTAATTTACCTGTATGGGCTTAGCACTGATGCTCGTTTGGTTTTATTCATTTCATTACTGAAGCTAAAGTAGAACTTCTCTATAATAAATGAAGTAGAAAGGTTTATTATAGTAAGTCTTAAATGCACTTTCGCTGAATTGCACTAAATTAAAACGTGGCAATTCGTGGAACGATTATTACTAGATTATTATTGCACATGAACCTTTTTGTAAATAAACCAAAGGGAGGAAAGTGGAATTCTATGTAATAGATTTACAATGTATTCCTAGAAATATAACCATACAACCGTAATAACCTATAGTGATGTTTTAGTGCCCTATAATTACATTACATTAAAATACATCCTACGCAGAATTATATTTCAATTATAAAAAAAAAGGTTGATGTTGTTTTTAAGTCAAATCCAAAGCCCTGCAAATTTCCTAATGGGGGATAATTGGAAGCGCGCTTTGAAAACAATTTTCCAACTAAGTTCAGAGCGCAGATTATCAACAAGTGCATTCAGAATGAAAACAAGAAAATTATAGGGAAAAATAAGTGAAAAAATGAAGGAAAAGTGGGTGGAAAATTGCACAAAGCAACTGAAATTAGACACAAAATGCAGACATTAATTTGCCACTCGAGCGGGGGGGAAAGAAAGAAAAGAAGTGCATATTCGCCAAGCTGGAATGAAAGTGTCTCGTGAATTTTGACCAACATTTATGGTTGAGAACTGAAAGTTGACCAAGAACGTTGGCACAACAATTAGTCCTTTGTTTTGTCCGGGCAGCTGAGCTAAATGACTCGACATGGCCAGGGGCCAAGTCCAAGCCAAAAGCCTAAGATGATTGCTCAATGCTCATGGTGATTATGACGATCATAATCATGATAATGATGACGTTGTGTGTGTGTGTGTTAAAGGCCATTAAGCTCTACTTGTATAATACAAAGCGCACACATTTAGCTCGGCAACAACTACGACGAACTATGCACTTGTAATCTCTCTCTCTCTGTGTATAAATATTTATAACGCCCCTCTTCCCTTGAATAGTGTCCCCTCCTTGGGTTTGTGCGTCTTGCGTCACTTCACATAATCAGACGCCTTCTGTATTTTTTTGCACTTTGCTTGCTTGTTGCCTCAAGCAGTTGCAAATGTTTCTGAATCTCTGAATCTTAAACTGAATCTGTATCTGATTTTTTATACTCAATCTGTATCTTTTATCTTGTACTTTGTAGGCGCCGGTGAATCGGGCAAAAGCACAATAGTCAAACAAATGAAAATCATTCACGAGAGCGGGTTCACTGCTGAGGACTTTAAACAATATCGACCGGTTGTCTACAGCAACACAATACAATCATTAGTTGCAATATTGCGAGCCATGCCAAATCTTAGTATTCAGTATAGCAATAACGAACGGGAGGTAAGTCAACAATCACCATAAATACAACTAAATTACTTAAACAATTACTTTTCTTACAGAGCGATGCAAAAATGGTATTCGATGTTTGTCAGCGGATGCATGACACCGAACCCTTCTCAGAGGAGCTGCTGGCCGCCATGAAGCGGCTTTGGCTCGATGCCGGCGTTCAGGAATGCTTCTCGCGCAGCAACGAATATCAATTGAATGATTCCGCTAAATAGTGAGTAGCATTGTGAATCATTTATGAATATTCCCCACATATCCAAACGCTAAACGTGCCTCGTTGCTATGTGTGTGGTAATTATGATTGTGGAAATAGATTTATATTTTCTTATTTACTTTTACAAATATCTATTGCCATATTCTCTCTAATGCTTACGCTCTTTAGAGTATTTGTTTCTCTATTCTGCTTTGTGCTGCATTCGTAAACGTTGCACTAGCTCTTAACAACGTAAAAATCTATTGCTTATCGAGTAGAAGCAAACATGTATTTGTTATTCTATTTTACGCTCTTTGGACGTCTGGCATTCATATACACTGCTGACTTGCTAGCAATCCAATTGACTGACAGTTTCTGTACAGGTATTGTCCTCAATCCGCATGACCTTCAGATGTATTGCATCAATTAATCTTCCAGATATGATAATTCTATTATCTAGCTTTCATACATAGTATGCCAGAGTTTTACTCCTCAATGAATAATCGTTGTCAAACATTTTTATTTCCTTTGATTAATGATAAACAGAAAATAATGTGTTGCATACTTTTTGGCTGTTTATTGGCTACGACTTTTGGTTGCAGTAAAAACTAACTATACAGATGATGACTAAAATGATTAGGTGATTACATACATATATACAAGGCGGTCAGCTGCTGAGATACGCCAGCAGATGCGGTTTGTATCTCAAGCCCATTTGCTTAATTAAAAAATGACGAAAAAAGTGTGTGAACAGATGCAAGCAACAAATGAATGAAAGAGAGGGAGAGAGAGAAACGGCATAACGAGAAGCAAACAGTGCTAAAAATATCACACAGCCGCCGCGTGTCACAGAGCATCCTTCAGGGCTTAACAATCTTCACTCTTGCCTGGGTGTTAGCTTGAAATTTAACGGCGATTGCGGTATGTACGTGGAGTTGACGCGATAAACGAATTCCTCTGAATTGTAGGACACCTTGTATTTGCGAAAGATCTGAAACGACATGCAATTAAAATGACGACGATGACAGAAGCCGCAAATGAATTTCACTCCCACTCCCACTTCTCTTTTGACTTACCTTGGCCAACAACGTGTGCAATTCGATTTCTGCAAATCGTCGTCCTACGCACATACGGCGTCCATAGCCAAAGGGGAGGCTGACAAATGGATGTATCTTCTGGCCGGCATGTGGGCAGTTGACTGCTAAAAATAAATACACAAAGTCCACATTTAGTTTCCCTCTTCAATCGCTTCTCCCATTTCATTTCCCCCCACTTTCTCCTCTTACCTGTGGCCTGTTTAAGCCAACGTTCGGGCAGAAAACGTTTGGGTTCCGGAAAATATGTGGGATCATTGGACACAACCAAATGTGGAAAGATGACATGCGTCTGTTGGAAATGAAAAATGATAAATTTTGTTGCACAATATTCAACTGCCACGCCCACACTTACGCCCTTTGGCACATGATAGCCGTTAATAACCGCATCCGACTGCAAGTTACGTCCATTTGCAATGACAACCGGACGCATGCTATAAAAGTGAATATGAATTATACAAATTTATTGATAATTGCATGAATTGTTGAAGCTGCACGTTGCAGTTGCAATTGCAGTTGCAGTTGCACTTACCGCAATGTTTCCTTGACGCACGCACGCATATAAGGCATCTGCTCAAGGACATGCTGATTGATTTGTGCATCGCGCGTGGGAAACGCCTGTTTCAGTTCCTCGAACAGACGCTGCTGCTTATCCGGATTCTTGGCCAGCTGATAAATGGTCGATGCGGCCGCCACTGAGGTCTGTAATGCGATAGGGCGACAGTGTAAGAGCTTAAGGTTCAGGGGTCAAGTTTGATAAACAGCAAGCGAAACATTTGCCAGTTGCTCGTTAATTACATAATGAAAATGCTTGCACTTCGAAACATAATAACTGAGCTACAGATTAAATTACTTATTAAAAATAATATCTTATTTAATAATATCTAAGAATAATAGTATTTGTTGCCGATTTAAATGCTCTCAAAAGCTTAAAGAGTATTTCTTACCGTATCGACGCCCACAAGAAACAGATCAAGAGCCAAAACTGCTGCCAATTTGCGATTGCCAGTTTTGCGCACAATGCGCTCCACAATGGAAATATCGGCCTCGTTTTTGGGTATATCCCTAGCCTGGTCAGCATCAGCTTTGTCCATCGTTTGGCTGATGTTCTTCATGCAAATGCTGCAACCATAAATCAATCAAATGAATCAGTAATCCCACAGCAACGAGAGACTAAAGAGGTGAGAGAGAGAGAGGAGCGAGACGTACGCGGAGAATTGATCCAGGGCGCGTATAAAGCTGCGATAGGCTTTTGTGGGATATAGTCGCCAGAGGGGCATGCGGAGCTCCAGCTCTGGCACCGCCCAGAAGAACGTATTGATGGCCTCAATAATTTGTTGCGCCTCCGCGCTGCCCTCCGGCTTCAAACAGCCCAAACGTGTGTCCAACGAAACGCGACCGACAGCTACAGGGTATAAAAAATGGATATAAGTACTCGTAAATATATATATGTATGTATGTGTACTATATATAAAAACTTGGCTTACATTCAAGCGCCCATTTGTACAGTTCATGCAGAAAGTTATCGGGCAGTTCCTCCTTCTCGTTGCGCATCTCATCTATGCTATAGACCAGACCATGATGATGATGACAATAATGATGATGATGGTGAGGTTATATAATGTGTTGAGTGGGCTGCCTTATTATGTCATGTAGTTGGGCAACTTACCGCACCATAAACTCGCTGGCAATGTCATTGAGTGGAGGTATGTACTTCTTGGCTGTTTGTGGCTGCAACAGAATGTGTTGCACCTCCTGGCGGAATGCCTCCCACTTGGGTCCGTGCCTAATTGAAGGCACAACTTGTGAGTTCTCTTTCTCTATCTGCCCTTGTGTCTGTCTCAAGTCAAATGCAACGTTATACTTACACGCCAATTAGACCTGCCACATCGCCAAAGAAGTCGCGTCTCAGTTCACCCTTGTAATGTCGCAGCGACGGCATCGAGGGTCTGCAAAAAGAATGAAATAAACATACATATAAATACAAAAAAAAATAAATAAATAACTAAAGAGTTGGCGCAATGCGGCGTATGAGCAATCTGATGCTTTGCTTTGCCCAAAAGGACATGTCTGATGTCGAAACACCCACAGAAAAGTTGATTTTAGCTCTGGCATACAATTGTGACACACATCAAACAGAAATTTTCAGCAAAACATGCTAAAATGACGCGTGTATCTCGCAGATACATGCATGTATCTTGTAGATACACTCGCATTATTTACATTATTACCAGGCTCGCATGTCCCCCATATATAAATAGCCACGTTTTATTTGGTTTTACGACACAAAGCTCGCATTCTCTACTGGATTCGAGTAGGGGTACTCCTACTCATACTCATATCTGTGCTCCTGTTTCAACTTGGTCTGTTCGGTTTGTGAATTTGCTTTTTGTGTGCGGCAAACGTTGCCCTGGGCAACAATATTCAATTAAATGGCATAAAATAAAAGTCAGGCGACGCTGTTTATTTTGCAACTGTGCAATTTGCCAAGAACTCACAGCCAAGGGGGGTATTCACTGTACGAAAGAAATGATTTATTTACTCAAATAGATGAACTTTAATTGCTTGATTTAATCTGGTTACAAAACTGTTTGATATTTTTTGAATTTGAAATCTGAAAAATGCGTTTGAATACATTTTTTAAATTTAAATAATTTGATGTTCAAAATAATTTCATATTTTGAAATATCAATCGACCAACCCATGATTAAAATTGAAAACTGATTCTCTTTCAACCAAAATATGCCAATTTAGGGTTCCGAAAGATATTTTGTCATTAGAAATCATTTTTGTAGACAAGTTTCTTCTTTCTTTTAAATTTGAATGCTAAAATATTCACAACAATAAATTATAACAGCTATACTTATTTGATTTTGCGTAGAAGCGAACAAGTTTCTTTTTTTTATTAGACTTTATTAAAAAACCAGTTTTTAAGTATTTGCAAGCTTAAGAACAAGAGTCATAAGCTGCAAACAAACTCAACTCTAAAAAAAATAGAGAGCTAAATATTTTAGATATTTGTTTGTTTGTTGACATATTTTAAATGCATTAACTTTGCATACTGAGGGCACACTATGAAATAAATAAATAATATAAATTGTAATAAAAATATGTTATTTGATTGTCATGCACAAAAATTATTGTTTGGCAGTTAAAGAAGCTGACGTGAAAGACAAAATTATTTCGAAATTTTAGACCTGGTTGGCTTGATGTTAACCATTGTTAACACGGACTAGACGTGTCTGCGATGTCTGTTGTGAGATTGTCACAGCAACAAACTCTTTAAACTGTGCGTTAAATCTTGAGTTTATTATCTGATTTTCTATTTCTGCTCTTTGCGCATTTTTCCCACACGCAAACCATTTTTTTTTTTTTTTTTGTGTGCTGTTTGAAAGTTATGTGTGCCATAAAATACGATGGGTTAGTAGTTTTTAATGCCCCGTAGACATGAAATGGGTAAGAAAGGTATGTTATGTGTGTGTAAAAGGCAGAAGAAGGCAGCTCTTATTTGTGAAAGATGTTTATATTAGCTTGTGGAAAAAGATATAAATTTTTTGCCCTCTAATTTTAAAGTATATTTAATTCGGCTGGGATTGTACGAATTATTATTAATCGAGTGCGAGTTACAAACATCTGTTCAAACGGTCTATGCTACAATTTGTACTTAGAACAACTTTCTGCAGGGTATCATCTAGCAGAGCACACTCTACGTTAGTTGTTAGCTTAACTTATGGACAGGCCCACACGTAAAGTGTTGACTGGTCGTCGAATAACTTCATCAGTCAGTTTAAGTTAGTTAGTCAATCAGTCAGCGAGTCTTTGCTTTGTTTCCTCCCTCTCTCACACACTCTCTGACTTCCGATATTTAAACACAAGCGAGTAGATCCATCAATTAGCAACTGTGGCATTCATCAATCTTTAACTTGGCAAACATTTGTTCACGTTTACGCATTTACGCTAATGTCAATTTATCTATTATCTATTCTGCGTGTCGATAACATTTAAATGATGACTTTGCACAAAAAAAAACAAAAGCACTTTAAGATGTCCCGTCTATTTGATTGTTATTATTATTAAAACCAAAATTAGTTCATGGCCAAATGACCAGGCAAAAAATCGCAAAAAACAAGTGTTAAACAACCAAAAAGAAAGCTTATCGAGTTGAATGAAATACGTTGACTTTCAGCAAAAATAAAAAGATACAAATAGTTAACTGACAGATATGAATTCATATTCATAAGATACAAAACGATAGATATGATTTTCGGATTTCGTTAACTTTTTATTCGCAGAGTTTTTAGGCTTCGAATTTCAGGCCTAAGTGAAAGTTTTGAAGTTGATTTCTTGGCTTTAAATCAACTTTGGCTGTGCGTTTGAGATGCGAACACAATTGAAATTTGAGATCTTTTGTACTGTCATTAGACGACAACAACTCGTTCCCATGGTGCAAGTGTAATGGCACGAATAATTACAGAATAATTGCTGGCGAAATTAAATCCTTTTGGCCTGGCTAACTAATTACGCACACGCTTCTTCTGGCCAACTGTCTGTCGTTCACGGCCCGCACACACGTAAATAATTTAATTATGAACTTAATGCAAAATGCTCATAAATAATAAATATATGCGTGACTTTGTCGTTAGAAGCCCTAGCGCCCTTTTGCTTTCTCCCTCTTTATCGCCCTCTCTCTCGATCCTTATTTGATACAGCAGCTGCTGATTAAGTGCGAATACGCGTTAAATTGCACATGTCAATAAATGTGCATTCATTTTAAGCTGTTTTACAATTTATATTTATACAATGCCATTTCACCTGTCACTTCTCCATTTTAATTATGTCTTCTTCTCATTTTTTGCTGTCTATAATCATTAGGGCTAAGTGTCATATATAAAACTGACCAAAAAACAAATTGAAATGCCACATACATATGTATATCAAGTGTCCTTGGTTAAAGTTTTGTTTTTTTTGCATACCGTAATACACTTTATTAACTCTATGTGTTCTTTGTTCTGGGAATTCCGGAAAATTCCCGCTAGAAATGTGGATGAACAAGTTCTTTCATTATTCATCCAATTTACTGCAAATTAGTTTTCCAAGAAGTCGACCAGTTCTCGGCACGTTCCTGACTGATTTCGTAATATTCATTTTCCAGAAAGAATAACAAGTCAAGGTTGCATGGTTAACATTTAATTCAACTGACTTTGAAAACCTATTTTCATGGTCAGAAAATTCATGGGAAATCTGTAATACGCAATATGATGCTGGTCTTCCAGTTATTTCTATTTGCTCTAAGCACAAAACAAATTGAAGTGCTTCTGATAATTTTGGGAATATATTGAAAGTATGGCAGCGAAAAGTGCTGTGCAATGCTTAAATCGATAGTTTTTATCGTAAAGTTACAAAATTAAACAATTTAAATATCTGCAAAATGTGCTGATATTTAAAACAATTACTGCTCGGTCGGCATACAGATATTGTTATAGGAATATCCTGTATGATGGCAATAACAATGGCAATATCCCGAAAATTCTGTGCTGAAATTTCAAATATATTCTCACTGGAATATCCAATATGCAGGTGAAAAAGTGATTTTTGTTTGCCGTTGTCCACCTACGCCTCTTTGTGCCTTTGTGCAGTGCCACGCCCACTGTTTGTTGGCTGCTCACCTGTGCGGCATCGTTTCCTCCTTTTTGAATATGTCGCGTATCGCGTCGCCATCGAATACAAACAAGAGATCCGGATGTCCAATAAGACCGCCCACCTTGGCCATTTTGCCATAGTTGACATGCAACTCGTGCATAACCTTGTCCAGGTCACTAATCTTATATTCACCTGGGGTTGGAAGAGTGCAGATAATCAGGCAATTGGATTTGAGACAAGTTAATGAAAATTTGTAACTAACCAATTAGAGGTGCAAAGCGCCAAGAGTTGCCAATCAATGGCAACGGATATGGACCTGGAACTTCGGAATATGGACGCACAGCAGATGTTGCTGTTGTTGTTGCTGTTGTTGTGGCAGTTGTTGTTGTGGTTGTTGCTCTGAAAAGAGGGCACAATTATAAAATGCAACAACTTGCGGCTGCTGGCAGCATTCACCTGAGGGGGAACATAAGTTCTTGTTGCTTTTTCAGTTGTTGTTGTTGTTGCTGTGGTTGTTGTTGTTGTTGTTGCTGCTGTCGTCGCTGCTGCAATGCTCCAGACGCAATTGATTTTTCAATTTCCGTTGCCACACCAACGCCATCATGCGGAATCGCACCACCAACAGCAGCCGGCGATGCTGCCCCACCGACAACACCGCCACCACCACCACCACCACCGCCAACAACCACATTGGGCCGCAGTGTCGTCGTCGTCGTCGCCGAGTAGGTGGTGCGCTTTATCAACGCCGCGGTGGTTTTTCGTAAGCTTGACATTTTAGCCAGCTTTCGGTTCGTTCTGGCGTTTATCAAGTGTCTGGAAAGTGTTCAGAAAAGTTGTGCATTTAATATTAAGTAGACAGCTGGGAAATTTACACAAACAGCAAACCACATTTGAATACCCTTCATTTTAATAGAAATTATTCAATAAAAAATATGGTTTGGCTAGATAATTTTCACTTTTTTTTAAACTACTAGCCTTGTTTTTGCTTTCTAATTATATTTTTAACTTGCAAACTAGAAAGTTTTAATTTTTACTTGTCAAGAATTTAACAGAGCATATAAATCACATAGAAATCATAATTACACATTGATTTCAACTTTATTCGTTGGCAAAACCATAAAAATACATATATAAACTAGAAAAGTTTGGCCTATAACCTGAAACTATGTATCTTTGGTATTAAGAGCATATAAAATTCGCTACCAAAATAAATAAAATAAACTTGAACAAGTTTTTGAGCCTTGTGGCCACTTGAAAACAAAAAAACAGTTTACAAACTGGCAAAAGAGTTTTCAATGTAATTTTCAAATAAATGAATGTGCAACATTTTCGTTTCGTGCAACTTACAATTGCGTTCGTGCGAAACTTGTGATGCTGCCACTTGCCACTTATTTTAAATGAATTTCCACAAGCAATTTACTGCTAAACAAAATAGCAAACAAAACAAAACTTTTGCAATTATAATAAATACGATGACAAAAGCAAAAAGAATATAAACAATATAATGAGCGAGACAGAGAGAGGAAAATATGTTTATAATAGTGAAAAATAAGCAAAAATGTTGAGCCAAGGTGTTAATAATTCAATATGCAATTTAAGAACCAACATAGGAAGCTGTAAGTTTGCTTGTCAAATATTGCTGAGTAAAGTTGTCAATACGCGTATTTGTACAAAAGGCAAGGCTAAATTGTACAAACAAAATGTCTATGAATAATAGATAAATAGATGGATTGAAAGATAGGCAAGTTATCAATGCTTATGGCAAATATGTTGGCAAAACTTGAACAAAGTCAACCATCAAGTGCACAGACAGACAACACTTTGGGCTCCCTGAGGAGAGGTTTCGGTATTGGCCCTATACGACTACTACAGCTGCAGCATGTATTATGATTTGGCCAAGAGGCAGCAATAACTAAAATGACAGCACTTAGTTCGGGCAGCTGACGAGTGAAAGGCAAACAATGAACAATTTACAAAATCTATGCCGATGAAATGAAATGATGTTGCCTGCCGGGCAAATGCCAATCTTAATACAAATAGCATGGCCTAAAAGAGCGCACACATAAGCCAGTTTTAAAGCGAGTTTCGTTTCCAAGATGAGCTGAGAAACCAAAAACAGGCAACTCGCATTGTTAAAGTTGTTTTCTTTTCTTTTTTTTTTGCTGTAAGAGCCAATAAAACTCAAAGAGGCTAACAATAGCATTCGATATAGTATATATACTTATATATATATATATATGTATATACTTCAAAGCGTGATTTGTGCTTTTGTGCTGTGTGGCACGCTGCGTATGAGCAATATCTCAATATATTGCATATTGCTCATACGCCGCGTGTCGCTGCCAATACAAAACTCTCATTTGCCGACTGCGCCTGCTCAAACATGTAACTTCTGTACGCTTGTAATTTAAATGCCATTTGCCACACACACAAACACATACAATTTGATGAAATTTTTATGGCACAATCAATGTGTGTATGTGTGTGTGTGTGTGTGTGTGTGTGTGCGTGTGTTTGTGTGTATACACAATCTCTGGTTTAGCTTTCTATTCTTGCCCTTGCCTTGACAAAGTGCGACCTTCAGCTGTTCGCGTCCAGCACTTGAGCTGTACCACAGCAGCGTCACTAAACGAGCCACCCAACCACCACCGAAGCAACCACCCAACCACCACCCATACAAGACACATTGCAAACTTATGAGCCTTATCGGGGCATGCCTCATAATGAACTTGAGTGATAATCCTTGCGCTTTGCCAAAAAAAAACAGAAGTAAAAATAAAAAAAAGCAAAGAAAATGAAAATGAAACCAAAATGTCAAGCGGCTCCTCAAGGAGCTTTTTCTTCAAGTGCTTGATGAAGCTGTTTGGCTGTTTGGCTGTCTGGCTGGTTGTTTGGCCTTAACGTGGCTTTGACTTTGACCAGTCAACAGGCCATCACAAGACTTGACTTGGCTGCTTTAAAATGACGTGCTAGGACTTATCCTGTAAGCTGATGAGCGTAGCATGTTTAAAGTTAAACCATTAATTGAGCACTGAGATTTGATAAAGTACTCAATATATTGAATTAAATTAAATATAAAAAGGTTACTAAATACGTTTTAGCTGAATTTGTTTCTTAATAAAATGATTTTTAATTTGAAATATATGGCAAATTATTTAATGACTCCCAAAATATGTCCAATCCATGAAAATAATAGCAAGCAATCTAGGGATTTGTGGATCACACCTAAAAGTATTAGAAACTAAACGATCTAAAGAAAAACAATACATCTACTAGTAGTTAGAATTTTGAAGAGCAGTTTGAAACAGGGACCGAAAATAATGATTATTGAAATTTTTTCACATCAAAAAATCAATGACTAGAATACATAAACAAAAAAAATAATGATAATGATTAAATTTGAGCGATAAAAATAAAAATCACAAATAATGATCACTTGTTAGTTTTATTTTTTTCGCTCAAATTTAATAAGTATCATTGAAGAAAATCCTTAAAAAACTTTAAATAATCATTACTATGTAATTTTCGTAATAAAACTCATAATGATTACGGTCCCTGGTCTGAAATATTTTGAATTATTTTTATATCTGTACATAAATTTATATAAGATTACACATTCTCATATCTTTGCAAACAACTTTCTATGCTATATATGCTATAATCTCTATCTTTTCTTTATATAATATATTTAACTGTCATTCGTTAGCAGATGCCACACTCACACTAAAGTTGAAAACTTCCCAGTTCCATGGAGACTAAAGTTTTTCAACTCATTTTCACAGTGCTTCACTCGAATTGCGAAGTGCCTTTTCTGCTTCTCTTGGATTCTATTGTTCTTAATCGTACTCAAGGTGCTGTTATGCACGAATGACAGCAAAATCGAAAACAACAATAAGACAAAAACCAAAAAAAAAAAAAAGAAAACGAAAATAAAAGTTGTTTGCAAAGCCAACTTATCTCAGCTCGGAATATTCTATTCTTATTAGCATCATTATGCTAAATGCTCACAAATCGCTGGGTCTTCCCCTGGCAACAAGAAGAAAGAAAGCTGCTTGTTGATCTGACTTGAAAGAGACAACAACAACGCTTATTATATCATTATTCGAAACTACATTTTTCTCAGTCTTCTTTCATTTTGTTGACTTTTGGGTTGGTTTCGTTTGCTAATTTGGTTTTTTATTCGCTATTGCAACATCTGCAATATCTGTCTGTCTATCAATGATGCGTTTTAGGTGTGATTTCTCCATTGAATTACACGCGCCTATTTGTATTTGTTTTTAAATATTTAAGAAAAAACTGCTTTTAAGTGCTGCTTAACATTTTCAATGGTTTTTCTTCACGCCTCACTTGCAACTCGAATGTTGTTTGATTTATTTATGCTGTAGTTGAAGTGCGTTGCACTTTTAACTAGTTTGCTTTTAGTTGCGGCTATTTAGGCCACTTTGTAGGCCTTGACTAGCTGTTTTTTTTTTTTCAGTCACGCCGTCAAAGCAAGCAAAATTTAAGGTACCATTTATGTGCAATTCGCTCACCTTAAAATTAACACTTGGCTTTTTTTTTTTGTAAGTTTCTATTGTTGGATTTCACACAATCACTGAGCACACACACAATATACTTTATTTGTATAGATATCCATAGATAAATTCAGTTATTTGCCACCGCTTTTGCCACTGCCACTTGAGGCTTGAGCGCGTCACGCAAGCGTGCAAACTTGTTGGCCCAAAAGAAACTTGGCTCTGTTGAAAACTTATCGTAGCTCCGACTCCGTAGAGCAAACGCGACGCACTAAACGCGATCGCAGCGCTTCTTAGTCTACTTATAGGGTATCCACATTCACGTCCACAGCCACAACAAACACACGGCATAAATCACAACAACGCTTCAGCTCTTCTCTTCAGTCCAGTCCGGTCAGGTCTCAGTCTCAGTCTGAATTTGGATCTACGGGTCTGTTTCTCTCTCTCCGCTGATCTTCATCTATTTTGTTGTGTTTTATTGTTACGATACGCCTGCTAATTGTATTCGCTCTCTCTCTCTCTCTCTCTCTTTCGCTGTTTGAAATTGAAAGTCTTAGTGCTTTTGCTGCTAATCAATCTAACTAAAAATCAAATGCTCACTAAGTTAATTCGTAATTCGTAACGGTTGCTTACGCGCTTTAATTAACTCTCGTTTTATTATCAAGTTAATCGCACTTGGCGCAATTGGCGTTTAATTTTCGATTTCACAATTCGTCTTGAAGCATATAATTTTAACTACTTAAGCATATAACTAACTTGGTTCATATAATTTTAACTAACTAAGCAAGGTTAGAATTGCAACACAACACATAGAAATTTGGCCAAGACTGTTCTTAATATTACCGCGTAAATTGGTGTAAAATTTGCAATTAAATAAGCAAAATACATTGAAATATCAACAACTCCATTTCGAAAATTTAGTTTTTTTCAAAACCCTGTCAACTTTTATTCATATTAACCCTTTAGGACTTTTTTTAAAAATCTTAAGCTGTCATAGCTTTGTCAAAACTTAACCAATTTCTTAAAGGAACTTCAATTTTATTCAATGTTTATTTTTTTCCAGCACTGTCTACTTTTTCCATACTTTGACATTTTTTCAAAAATTTCAAACTGTTTTAACTTTAAACGGAGAATAACAGAAGAGTATCTAGCTTACATTTCTACAGATTAATCTACAGATTAAAATAATTAAACAAAATGCGAGCCGCAATTAAATAACACAGAAATATCATTTAATTTAAATCAAATAGTATTTACATAAACCCTTAACCTAAATCAACCTAAGCAAACAACAGTTAATTAGTTTTTTTCGAGTTAATCGTATCTTCTTTTTATATTGGAAGTCTCTTTTAGCTTTTTCGTTTATACAGATGCAGGAAGTGCTAACACGCACACACGCGGCGGCATGTTGCACAATCTGAGAGGGCTAATAACAAATTGCATAGACGATCTGAGAGATCACGGATCTGAATGGTGAAATGCAGGCTGATTAGCGTGTGGCTCTTAAATGTAACCAATATTTACACTACACCAACTATAGATACAATATATGTACATATGTGTATAGAGTGTTATATCTAGGTTGATTTTGAATATTATTATGCATTCATTCGTTTTACAACTCTGCCAAACTTTTCCACCTGAATGGACGTTGGTTTTGTGGTTATTGTGGTTATAGTTATAGTTATAGTTACGAGTCTCTACGATTTGCGGTTATGCCATAGGCATTTAGAGCACGGCTCGGCAAAGCGTGACTCGGCAATTTTCCCGCAATGTGTGCCACGCTGTGCTGCATTTCTGTGCGACAATCTGGCAACGCTGTCAGTCAGACTCTTGTCTGACTCAAAATTTGTGAGTTGCAAGTTGAGCAATGCGTTTAATTAAAGACTTTTGCTCTGGCCACAAAACTAACTAATTGCCACAAAAGAGAGACGGACAGATTCAAGCAATGCGATAGAAAATGGACATGAACTGTAAAGTTTATTTATGATTTGAACCTCAAAACCCCATTTGGGTTACATGAACTTTACACCTGAAGCAGAAACAAGCAACAAATGGAATTTGTCTTTGCCAAAAAAGACAACAAACACCAAAAAAATTGTGTTGCGTGCGTAGCGTAAATTATAGACCAGATCTCTGGACAGCGGCCTATTGTGGCAACGTTTCTGTTTCTGTCATTTCTCTAGCTCTCTTTGGCTTTTTTTATTATTTTTATGACCTACTTGTTGCGAGCTGGACACGCAACCTTTGACTGATTGAGAGCCGCAAATGAAAACTAATTATGTTGTTGTAGCTGAAACTGAAAGACTGTTGCAAAACTTGATGCCACATATATACAAAAGTATATATTGTAGATTCTTAGATACAAATGTATGTAACTTGTGTGTATCTAGCTAGTTGCCGGCGCCTAAATTTGTGCTACGCTTTTAATTGTTTGCATAGCGCTTTGAATGTTGCCACAAGCTTTTGTGTTTGTTCAGCCGTCGGCTGCAGCAAGTTATACATTTGTCTGGTCATGCCACGCCCCCTCCTTTCCTTCCTTCCAACGCCGGCCGGAAATAACAGTACATTGCCTTAACAATTGTGTGTGCTCTTTGTGCTTTGCAGTTTCCTGGATGATTTGGATCGGTTAGGCGCCAAGGACTACCAGCCAACCGAGCAGGATATCTTGCGCACCCGAGTCAAGACCACCGGCATCGTGGAGGTTCATTTCTCCTTCAAAAATCTCAACTTCAAGTAAGTAAATAACTACTTAAATGTAGTGATAAATTGTGAAAATTTAAATGAATGTTGTGTGAAACAATAGCAATTTCACAGAATAAAATGAAGTGTGCTTTTAGGCTGGGCGATATAATCCAAAAAAAATCGTTCAACCAACTTCATATGTTCAAATATTTGTTGACAGATTTAATAAAATTTAGTAAATTTAAATAAATTCATTATTGAATTAAATTAATTAATAAAATGCACCAATTAAATTTAATTATGTTGAAACTTAAAATAAATGAATGGCAGTCAACAGATATATCAGATTAAATTAAAATAAAGTAGAACAGATCAAAGCCTTAAGCATTAACAAATAGACTGTAGTTGTTTTCATTATAATCTTTTGTTAAATAATTTTCTAACTTGCCACTCCCCTTTTGCATTGCAGACTGTTTGATGTGGGCGGCCAGCGATCTGAGCGTAAGAAATGGATACATTGCTTTGAGGATGTAACGGCGATCATATTCTGCGTGGCCATGTCTGAATACGATCAGGTTTTGCATGAAGACGAAACTACGGTGAGTACGAAAAAAACTATGTGTCGAATCTGAATCGAGTTTAATATCAATATGTAAAATTTGACAAGAATAAGCTAAATTAAAACATAACTAATTGTGTAATCTCTTGCAGAACCGCATGCAAGAATCGTTGAAGCTGTTTGATTCCATTTGCAACAACAAATGGTTTACGGATACCTCGATTATATTGTTCCTCAACAAAAAGGATCTGTTTGAGGAGAAGATACGCAAGAGTCCGCTGACAATTTGCTTTCCCGAATACACAGGTGAGCTAAAATAGCATAGATCATTTTGATAACTGATAGTAATTCTTATCTTCTACATATTTTGAAAGGTGGTCAGGAGTACGGCGAGGCGGCTGCCTACATTCAGGCTCAGTTTGAAGCGAAAAACAAATCAACCTCGAAAGAAATTTACTGCCACATGACGTGCGCCACAGATACCAACAACATCCAGTTTGTATTCGATGCTGTCACCGATGTCATCATTGCAAACAATCTGCGCGGATGTGGACTGTACTAAGCGGTTGGTGGTTGGCGGGGCAAAACGGGAACCGTTACGGTATTAAGAAACAAAAGTAAAAACAGAAGCAGAAACAGAAACAGTAAAAAGAGCGCGGGAGCACAACAACCCACCAGCATTGATCAAAATAACAACAAACAACAAAGCAAATGATGATAGTACCAACCAACATACACAACAAATACAACAACAACAACACACACACACGTACACACACATACACAAAAGCAAAAGCAAAGCCCAAAGAACTTTTATTTGTTTGTATGAGAAATATTGTGCTTAAGATCTGAGAGAAAATTGGTTGAAAAGGCAGCTGATGAGAATACAGACAATGAGATGGAAAGAGCAGCGGAAACTGTTTGGACAAATCGCACATATTGAAAAGCATTTCCTATATTTGCATTACATTTGCATCATGCAAGCTACATGTACGACATGAAACGCACACACAGTCAACACACACACACACACACAAAAACAACAACAACCACAACACATACGCACACATTGAAACGCAAGCATTAATGCATAATATGTAGTTGTTGTTTGGTCTGAATAATTTTATAGAATTTCATAATTTATGTGTAGTTTAGTTTCTCGTGTATTTATTAAAAAACAAAAAACAAAAACAAAAACGTAACAAAAACAAAAGAAAAAGAAAAACGAACAAGAAAACGAACCCAAAAGTAAAAGCGAAATGATTGAAATTATAAAGATGAGATAATTGAGAGGAGAGAAAAGTGTATATGTATACTTATATAACGCATATATACCGCATATAAGTATATAAATATTATATTATATATATATAAATATATTAAATGTTTCCTGTTGCAATCTCTTTGAAATTATTCATGCCATCAACGCTGCATTTCTCATGCTTGTTTAGGCTTAAGTTCAAAGTTTACAAACTCTGCGCAAATTACATTTAAACAATCGACAGCAAACAACAATCCACGAACAAAACATCCAAATGGGCAAATGAATTAAGCAGAAAGCAAAGTAAATATTATTAACAAAAGCAAACGGAAACGGAAATGAAAAACAAATTAACACTTAATGCATAACGTAATGATAAAGCAAATGAACAAACCAAAAACAAAACAAAAACAAAACATAAGACGAAACAAAACGTAAAGCTCTAATTATTAAGGCCTAATTTAATTGATAAACACAAAGTAAACCGGTCTAAAAACATTAAGAAACTCTCTTAACTATTTGTATTTACTACATGAAAATGAAAATTGCGAGTTTTGAGTCAGCCAGCCATAATTCGATTTGATTATAGATCGATGTAAATTGTAATTTGTTGAATTTGCGTGTGTATAGAAGGATATATAGAACAGAGCTAGCTAATTGTGCGATGATAACGATGATAAAGCTACAAATTGCACAAAAATAACAACACCACAAAAACATCACGCACAAAACATTAAACATAAACAAAATACACACACACACACACAAAACTAACTCTAATTTTTTGTACACTAATTTATTGTAATTACTATAATTTTGTTGCATTTATAAAGCCACATACGAATGTAGTTTGAATCCAACAACATAAAACAAACAATCTCGCAATAGAAAAACTGAACAGATAAATCTCAAAATAGATGAAAAGATTCAGAGATACGAAGGGAGGAAAAGTTCATTGTAAAACACATTGTATGTAATATTTATAAAGCATATACTATACACTATATACTATATACGAGTATACATAATAATAATAATAATAATAATATTAATTGTAACATTTATTGTATTTAGTGAATGGCATTTAACACTGTGCGTTGCAGCTGTTAATTTTGTTTAGACTTATTTATACTTATGTATTTACGTATGTATGAGTATGCTTATGCATTTCTTTATTGTATCTATGATTGATTGTGCATTTTGATTTTACACAATGATAATGGAATTTATAATTGTTATTTTATAGTATTTTGTATATTATACAACAGCTCTCTCTCTCTCTCTCTCCCTCTCGTTTTCACTATCTTCATTAGTCTGTCCCATACTGAATCCCTTTTTGCTCCTGCTACATTTATGTTTTATAGTTTTTAAGCTTTATTTATGTAAACATGCAACACACAACTTAAACAAACACAAACACACACAAACAGAACAAAAACAACTTAGTAAGTTTATTAGCAAAATAAATATAATTTAACGATTTAACCAATTTTGAACAATTCGCTTATAGAGAGATTGTTTCAATTCAATTCTTGGACAAAATCCAGTGTGTAACCTATGCAAAAGTTGTTGAACAACACATCTTTTGTATCTTCGAGATACGAGATACTTTTGTAGTTGAATGCCATATTATGAGCAGTTTTCTAAGCATACGCAATACAATTTGACAAAAAAAAGAAAAACCAAACTAAACATAACAAAACTAAATTTAACAATAAATGCATAAAAATACCACAAACACTCCTTAACCTTACCAAAAACCCAAAAAAAAAGAAAAAAAAAAACAAACAACAACCACACAACAAGAAACACTGTAATATTTATCGTATGTATTTTCCATTCAACTTGTAAAATTCTACCAAAATACAAAAAATTAAAAAAAAAATCATTTTCAAATAAAAACTATTTATTCAAAAACAAAACAAACAGCCAACCTCTTTATTCCAAACATTCTCCTTACAGCTAAGGTTAATTGAGCTGCAAAAATTAGACAACTATTTTTTTTATTTAAATTTGAAGGCAACACACACATTCGCACACTCACACACACATATGCATTTACACACAGGAAATATTCTGACCATTTCTACAAGAATAGAAAGAAAAGTAAAGCAAAGCAACCGGTTAAAACTCTTCTAAGTTTGACTAAACTGTATGTAATTATATAATCTATAAAATCAAATACATATATTTATGGAATATTTAATTCAATCCCAACAAAATGATGTAATTTATAAATATTAAAGAAAACCGAACAACAAAAAGAGTAATTAATTTAACTATTAAAGTCACATTAATAAAGCAAAGAACGATTGATCTATATTTAATTAAATATATATAAAGAAATATATTTAATAAAATAACATATGCGGAATTACCACGTCTGTACTATATATTTTTCTCGTAAACAGAATTGTACTTCAAACTACATTACACTCCATACGAATCGAAATATCGTAATACAAATAATGGCATATGAAAGACTTTCCCTATTTTTTAAATACTCATTCAAAATCGACTATAATTTAACTTTGAACTTAGCGAACGTCTAGCTCAACTTTGTCTACAACAATTTACATAATACATAGCATATTAATATATAACATACAATATGCATATACCATAACTTCATAAAGTTAATAAACAATTTTTGCATATTCTGCATTAATAACTTACATAAACAAATTCAAATCATAGCAAAAAAAAAAAAAAAAAACACGAGTAATTCATATTTTTCTATAAAACGGCTCATACAAGTTTTTTGCTCCAAATATGTAAACAAACACACATTCATTCACATACACACACACATACACATCGCACCACTACTAACGTAAATGAGAATTAACTATTACTTTAATAGAAGTTAAAAATTTATAAGATACAACTTTGATTTGCCGAAGAATTGCAAAGGAAATTAAAGAAAACAATGAATAATATAATATTTATTAATAATACAACACTCAACGCGATGGTAACAAACAAACAAAAAATAATGTTCAAGTTTGTATTGAGATGGAGAAATGGTACGGAAGTTGGAAGAAGGAAGGAGTTAATAGGTAGACAAACTTTAGACATTGTATCTAATTTGTAGCCTAATTCTAATTGCTTTTGTTGTCTCCACATTCAACAGATTTATTTAATTCTCATGTTACCTAGTCGATCGTTATGTACGATATACATATGTATGTATCTGTTTTGTCCAAAGGTGGAATGAACTTAACATTTAACGTTTAGCATTTTATCAATTCTCCCAGCGAGAGTCTCTATCAGTGGAATTATTTATTTGCATTCCTCAAAAATGAACCAAGCCCTTGGCCCTTGAGCTACAGTTTTTAAATGTGAAGCGAGCAAAGTCAACAAAAAACCAAAAATAAAAAAACAAAACAAAACAACTTATAAACGAGATGTAATGAGAAAGCAAATTGAATCGTTGAATTACAAATTAAATTAAAATAAATACTTATAATAATACGTGAACAAAAACCAAATACATGAACAAATTAAAATGAAACGAATAATGTTTGTATGTAAAAGAAACTCAAAATGTTAGATCATCTAAAATTTAAATAAAATTAAATTAAAAAAAATAAAAATGCACAACACGCAAGCATTTTCTATTACGTCTAAGTTTCGAATCCTTAGATATTTTTTTATGCTTTAGTTTATAATTAAACCGGAGCCTTAAGCTTAAAATTAAAGTTAAATTCTCAATCATCGTTCATAGTCAAAATGATTAAAAGTTTAAAAAAAAAAACCTTGTCATGAGTGCATTAAGGTAAGTTCAGGATAAGGTACAGTTAACTCACGATATATACTTAGACGATGGAAGAATTTTAACATATTTTCATCAAATTATTTACAAAAATTTCAAGAAAATATTTTATAAGTCAAATTCAAGCCCTTCCATTAACATAGCTACAGCTCAATTGCTTTAAGCATCTGGTACAGTTCTAGCGTTGTTCGCAGGTAGATAATGTCCTTAGACTGTCACAAAGCAATAACATTGGATAAAGTACATTAAGGACGCTGCCCGCGCTGTCAATAGCTGCGCATGCGTCGTCAACAGCATCTTGTCAATCGGTTAGCCAAGTTTTTCCATTAACTCCATCAGTTGTGACTCTTAATGAATTAATGCAGTACTTAATAGACTCCAAGTGGGAGCTCCTTTAGGGGCTGCTGGGCATGCACAAGGTTGTCCATCTGAAAAGCCGAAGAACCTATCGCCAACTATGTGTGGGTTTGTGCGTTTTATTCAAACTAAAACATGATATAATTCTGTTAAGACTTAGGCTAAATCTCTTGTATGCTAAATGTATCTTTACTCTAACAGTTTCTTCTTAGACTTGGGCGTCGAAATAGTTCGCAAGGAAACGCGACGTGGCGTCTTGCTGTTTGGCGTTGTCGGCTTTGGCGAGGCACTCTGGGCAACTGCTGCGGTTGCTGCTGCTTCTTTTGCCACTGTGGGCACTGCCTTAACCGGTGTTCCCTCTTGCGTGTCCTCGTAGACAAGACGTATGTCCTCGGTGTGCTCACAAGTCGCCTCATTGATGACCAACTGTGGCTCCTCTGACCTTTCGCTCTTCTTTTTGCTTGGGGAAGATCCCTTCTCATTGCCTGGCAGCGGAGTAACGTCCTCCCCCAATGGCCAGGCGTCCATGGCTTCTTCGACAGCCATGGCCGCATTTACGGCAGGCACTTCGATGATCACGCGCGGCGTTCGACGCACAGCAATGGGCGTGGCTTGTCTGGCGGGCAGTGATTTGGGCGTTTGCGTATTGCTGTGGCTGCTGCCCGGTGTCCGGGGCAATCTTCGCACCTGTATCGGTGTAACGGGCCTAGACTCGAACTTCTCCGGCGACTCGAACTTCTCATCCGAGCTGATGATCTCCTTATCGAGCACCGCCTCAAGGGGTTTAGGCAGTACTCCAAGCTGCAGCTTGGGCTTGCTTGGCATTGGCTCCGCTTCATTACTGGCCTTGCGCTTATTAGCAATGGGCGTCGCCTCAGCCACAGTGGGCGTGGCTTCTGTTATTTTACGCGGCGAGCGGCGAATTGCAATGACTGTCGGCTCGGCAACTTTGCGAGGGGATCGTCTAAAGGCAATGGGCGTAGGTTTCACATCTGTCTTCGGTGCAGGCTTGGGGCTACTTGAGGATGTTGCGGAGCTGCTGCTCTGCAAGGACGAATCGTTGTCCGCCTCCAAATCAGTTTCCATGCACTCTTTGCCCTCATTCATACTTCCGTCGCTGACCTTTTGATTTCTTTCAATTTTATTTGACTTGTTTTTCTCCTGGAGCGGACGGCGTGAAGCTGACTCATCCGATGAAGGCTTCCGTTTTGGTTTCTTGATTTTCCGATTGCGTTGTGGCGCATTCTCGAATGTCTTGGCAACAGCGCACAGCACTGCATCCATTTCTTCATAGCGTTCGCCCAGTTCATTCTCGTTAAAAGTCAGCAAGGAACAGAAGCCATCTGTGCTGGAGACGATCAACACATTGCCATCATTTGACCAGGCCAAATCTGTCAGCCGTGTATAATGTATATTGGAGACAATGGCAAAAGGCACCGGCTGTTGTGTGTCGTAGAAGAACACCGAGTTCTTGGTGGCCACCGCATAAATCATACGATATGGCAGCGTTATAATTGGCGGATTCTTCTCAGCATTGTACGGACGCAGGCGGTACAGCACCGGCGAACAGCGTACAGCCACCGTGTATTCATTGGGAAAAGGTAACACAAAGGCAGGTTTGCTCAGGTCATAGCGACTGTATCCATAGGTGGTATTCGTGGGCTTCAATACGCCATCGTAGTCGGTCACACCGGCGGGTGTGAGCAACAGTTTGCCATCTGGCGTAAAGCAGAGGCGTCTGAAAAAGGTCTGCAAAGTGCCGTCGTGGTACAAGCGAATGCTGCGGCCATGCAGCTCATGTCCCTCCTTAACAGGTAGCGTCGATTTGCTCACCCGATGCAGGCAGCGTCGGCTGTTAGCATCATAAATCCTCAAATTCCTAAAAAAAACATTTTGAAAATTCGCAATCAATCAACATTTTTTTGTATACACAGAGACTCACCTATCCGTGCTCATGGTGGCTATATACTGATTTGATGGATCCCAAGCAACGCCCTGTACATAGCCCTTGTGATCGTCCAGAATAGCCATGGACTTGCCCTTGTGTACATCCCACAGCATGGCTGTGTTATCCACAGAGCCAGTGACCAGAAACTGTGAATTCGGTGCCCAGCTCAAATCGTAGACATCCTCCCTGTGGCCCCGCAAGATTTTCAGTGTCAGCCACACCTCTCGATCCTGTTCGCTATTGCCATCAGCGTCCACAATGTTTACCACTTCGTGTTCCGCCTTCTGTTTCCATATAAATATAACACTTTCGTCATCCCCAGAAGCCAAGAGCTCGCCATTGGGTGACCATCGAACTGTATTTACGGCACGCTGATGCCTCGCCAAATCCGCCGCCAGCTCCAGTTCAATACCCTCGCCTTCCACAGCTTGGTTTATATACCAAATGAGAACGTGAGCATCGGTGCCGCCCGAGGCGAGGCGACACATAGCGGATGCCGGCAGGCCAGCACTGTTCGATTGTATATCCACACTTAACACTGGGTCGCGGTTGTGCCATGATATTTCGGGTATTTTGCACTTCATTCTTGTACAATTATTTAATCAATTAATTACAATGTATTTTTATTTTCTTCCGTGAATGCTGCTGCTGATTTTCGCGCCCAAAACAACTCTGAGAGAGTGACATATCGTGCAACTGTGTGGCAATCTTGGCTAAGCTTGGCCACTAAGCAAATAACCTATAGAGAACCCATCCTATACAACTGAAATGTCACAGAAAAAATGCTTGCGAAGCGTCCACAGCGAAGTGTTACCGATCTGGCAATATTGTTATAGTGGAATTTATAAAAGAAGCGATTTTATTTTTGAGGCCGTTGCTTGCGAAACTTAAACATGTGAAATATGATATAGCCTCTACCCTTAAAACTTTTAACCCACATTATTTTATTCAAAACAACACCCTTAATTTTTATAAATTTCACTCGAACAATATTGCCAGATCGGTAACACATCGCTGTGGACGCTTCGCAAGCCTTTTTTTCTGTGACATTTAAGTTGTATAGGATGGGTTCTCTATAGGTTATTTGCTTAGTGGCTTGGCGCAAAAAAAAAAATTATAATAAGTGGCAACCAACACGGATAACGTACCAAATTCCAGATCTAACTCGTTTGAAAAAAAAATGAGTTAAATATGAAACTTGATTAATTTTTAATTTTGAAGCTAAAATTTTAAAAATTGCACTCGTATTTTAGTTGAATTTTTTCTCGTTTGTTTTTAAGAATTTTTTAGTTTTCTTACTAAATTTCACCACGCGAAGTGCACCAAACCAATTTTAAAATGAACTTAATTGTTTCAGAAAATGTATGGCTTTCTTGGTTTTTTGAATTTGTACTTTATAACTTTTAATTAATTTTTTAAAAATAATTAATTTTATTAGAGACATGACATGGGACTAATTACCAATCGATATTTTTATTCTTTGCGCCCAAAACTCTGACAGCGACAGACATCGCTGCAACGATATTTGACAAGTAGCCATCGATAACATTCCTTCAACACAGCTCTGTTTGTACATATCGATGTATCGCATGCTGTTGCAGCCAACTTAATGTTTTCGAACTCGAATTTCGGAACTCAGCTGCTAAAATGGTAAACAAACACATTTTTGCTTAAATTTTTACTTTATTGCATTTATCTGTAACAATTTCTAGTCAGTTACTCTGCACACCGACGTGGGCGATATCAAAATCGAGCTCTTTGTCGAGTCATGCCCCAAAGCCTGTGAGAATTTTCTGGCTCTCTGCGCAAGCGATTATTACAGCGGCTGTTGCTTTATACGGAATATTAAGGGATTCATTGTGCAAACCGGCGATCCAACAAACACAGGCAAGAATGGACAGTCGATTTGGGGTACAAAGTTCGATGACGAGTTCAAGGAAACCATAAAGGTAGTACTACTTGCCATAGTTATGTAAAACTTCTCCAAAGTCAACTTTTTATTTTGTAAATGTAGCACACGGATAGAGGAATGGTCTCTATGGCAAATAATGGCCCCAATGCCAATGCCAGCCAGTTTTTCATTACGTACGCCGCACAGCCGAATCTGGATTTGAAATATACACTGTTTGGTCGTGTAATCGATGGATTTGATGCCCTGGATGAACTGGAGAAACTGCCCGTAAATCCAAAGAACTATCGACCGCATGTGGATAAGAAGATCAATGGAGTAACGATACATGCCAATCCTCTGGCCGCGTGATGATGCTCTATACATATATTTATTTTTCTACTACTTAAGATACATAAACGGTCTGCATTTACATACTAATTAATTGAGAAACAGCAAATTGTGCAAAAAGTTGCTAAAACTAGATCTTAAAAGTCAGCCAAGTTGTTGTCACACAAATTCATTATTTAGTTGTTTTTCTTTTGTTTATATGTATAAAATTGCATTGCTAATCTCGCATGAATTTTGTTTTAGAACTTCTTCAAACACTTTTGCACTTAAATTGAGAACTTACAATAGACAATATGTATGATGATTGTAAAAACGAATAACTACAAAAAGTAAAAACAAATGCTAACAAGAATCTCGCAAGAGTTTCACTACAAATAGGACTATGGATTATGTAGATTTGCCATTTGTGAGGGTCTTGGCGGGCTTCGGATGATCCTTCATGTGCTGCTCAAACATCGAACGAATATCGGCCAAAGCCTGGCAAATGTGCTCCGAAAATCGATTTACATCCTGCAATTAAATTAATATAATATATAGCATAAGATAGGAAACGAAGCCAGGCCATTGATGGGTTCACTTACAGTTTGTGCACACGTGGTCTTTGCTGAGATATGGAAGAAAATTAAATTTTCACCAGCTATGATATAGGATACACCATAACCATCGTCGGCAACGGGTCCGAAGCCACCGCCAGCACTGATGCAATTTGGATGCTTCTTCAAATCCATTTTGGGCGTTTGGCCATGAGGAGTTTGACTAGTGGACAGACGCCAGGGTTCGCTGAGCACCTCGTTGAGGAAGGGTGAATCAACTTCCAGGTACTTGGACACCACATACAGGCAGAACAGATGGCGATCAATGCCACGTCCACACATGGCATCCTGATAGCCCAACTGATGCCGATCGCAGGCATCCTGCAGTAGTTTCACCCGATGATCATTCTGAAATGGCAAGCAACAAAATGAGCATATTTAAAAGTGGGATATTAGTTTACCTACCGATGTGCTGGGATCCTGCATGGCCTTGACCCACGCAGACGACTCAATGGTGCAAGGACGCACAGTTTCAGTGCGTCCTTCACGGAACAGGCGTGTCATGGAGGCCTCATAGGTTAGCGAGAAGCGGCCAGCATCGCGATAATAGGCCAACTGCAGGGCCATCTGTATGTAGGCATCTGGCGAGAGGCGACACTTCTTCATGAATCCCTTGCCGTACTCCTGGTGCACCAATATGCGCAGATTTACCTCATTGCATAGCTTGGTGGCACACACGGTTGCCTCCTCAATCTGTGCCAAGCACGGCTTCAGATCCCAGTTGAGACGCGTCGGCAATGGGGGTTGGAACTCGGGTGTGCCTTTCGTATTGCCAGTCTCGTCATATCTATCAAAGTGCCGGATAAAAGCGAAATTAGTAGAGCGTCATGGGCAATTGTTTGGAACATAGAAAGGCATTGTTAGTTAGTTCGTTAGTTTAGTAAATTAAGTTAAGAATTGTTAGCCATGAAACGAGTATAAAACTTTAGTTAATTACAGTTAATTGTAACACATAAGGAATTAGATCATAGAACTATTTAAAAGTGTACAGAACTGAAGCAAAGTTAGATTATCATAGTTAATTGGTAATTTTACCCATCAATATCATCACCAAATACACTTTCCCATAGATGTCCCATAACCGGTGCGTCCGCCCTATAAAAAATATTTATAAATATTATACGTTTGGGCCACAACCATTGTTAAATTGTAATTAAATTAATAAATATAATATATTATATGCCATATATGTATAATATATACAAATGTCAGGAGCCTCACACCATCAAAGGTATCTGTATATAATCTGGAAATTTACCCGTCCGATACAAGATCATCAACGATCAGATTCTCCCACATGTGTGAGGCGATGGCAGCGTCAGACCTTTATACACAATTTAAATCAGATTTTATTGAGTTGAAACAAATGAGACTCTGACTATTTTCTGGTAGCTGAAAAACTGTGTGATTTTTGCAAATAAAATCAAATTAAGCACTTACCAAGTGTGCTCGGCATTAAAGCCAACACGTCCATTGCTGCCCACGCAGACGGTGAAGCATTTGTCGAACCAACGATTGTAGCCATTGCCATGGAGCAGCTTCTTGCCAAACGAATCCAACAGCTCTGGACGCTTCAGATCGAACTCAAAAGGCTCCTCGTCCAGTGAGAGCACAAAGGCAGCGGATTCAATGGTGCGCAATGAGACATGATTAACGCCGCGGGAGAAGAACGTGTTGCGGGTCTCGGCCCACTTGGAGCGGTTCCAGGCGGTCAAAGCAGCCAAATGCTCCTCACCCTCCACTGGTGTGGCCTTGGCCTTCAATATATCCTCAATTTGACTACAAATGGATAAAAGTGAAATGTTAAAAAGCAAGGTCACATCTACCGTCAAGTAGTTTAACTTACACTTGCAGCTCGCAAGGACGGAGAATGCGTCCCTTGTGGTAGATGATCATCTTGTAGTAGCATCCCTTGTGTAGAACCACAATGTAATTGGAATCCCTGTAGTGGACAATGCGATCCGTCTCTAGGCCTGGGATACGAGCTGTGTTAAAGGTGCGCTCATATTGCCAGGAGCAGAGTGGAATCATGCCCTGCACCATAATTGGCTGCAGTTCCTGATGCTCAATCAGGCGTCTAAAGTTGAGCAGCAATGAGATGACATTGGCGGCACGTGCCGCCTGGACGTTGGTGAGATTCATGAAGATGGCATCGGTGCCATAGAAATTGCTGTTCACACAGAGTGGACTGCGACCGCGCAGGTAGACGTACTCCTCCCACCAATCTGAGACGTAGTTTGTGGACCACCAGCTCTTTAATACCAGGTACCATTGCAGTTTCTTGCCAACCGTTTGCTCAAAGTCCTTGGCCAATCCCTCCATGCGTCTGTAATTGTCATCATCGAGTAGTGGACGCACTGAACGAAGATAACGTGTCATCGTATCCTTCACGGAGGGCAATGGCAGGCGTGGCAACGAGCCCTGAAAACTGTACAGCCCTGGTTTGTTCCAGCTGGAAAGGACACGCACCACCGCCACCCAGAGCATGGTGGGCAAAGATACACGACTGCCAGGCGCTCGTGACTCATACATCCAGCCCTTGTAGATGAGCAACAGCTTCAGCGTGTAACGCATCGTAAAGCATATTGACAGCCAGATAACAAGTGCGGCCAAAAAGCAGGCAGTGATCTGCCAGTTCATTGTGTTGCTCGGCAGATGCACCAAAAGTCTGTTGGTCAAATTGAAAGGTGCCTGATAGCCGGCATAATGTAATCCCAGCGCAATGGCCGTGATCAGCCAAAGGCTTTGTATGTGCGCCGGATACACACCATTCCGAATGCCGTTCTACAAAATGAATTGAGCGAATGAGAAGTGCATTTAAAACAGTTGTTATCAATTGCAACTTACCCGGGCACGTGCCATGCGCTTCTTCCAGGAACGCACGCCGGAGTTCCACACAAGATTAAGCATCTCATGGTCATAGTTGATGTCGAAGCCCTCGTGCGTGATCGCAAACGAAAAGGCGACGGCGGAATGGGCTTCAGCCATACCGATTAGCTTTTACTTAATCGCGCTGCAAATAAATCACAATAGATAACAGATTAGATACGTGTTTTAATCACAAGTACTATTGCTTGTATCTAGCAGTTACATTATGTAGTCATTAACTGTGCTTTCGGATTAGCGGCTATAACAATTAAATTTAATTATTTGTTATTTATTTATTTACATCGTATTTATTCTCTTCTAGTATAAGTATTTATTAATTTTCTTATTATATTTTTTAATTTAGATAAATTTGTTTAGAATTTTATTAATATTGCAGTTGCGGTTTTGTTAGTAGATACAATCTTATCTAAACAATATTTAATCATATATCCGTTTTAAACTTAGTCTCTGTACTCTTTACACTTGCATCGCAATTCCATTTTGAACTTTGATATTGATCGCAGTTTGCATTTCTCGCTTATTGTTTATTAATTACATACATAGCTCAGCAAATTGAATATATGTATGTATGTATGTAGATTCGTGTTCACATTTTCGATGTCATAACAAATGCACATAATATTGATGATTGACGTCACTGAAAACTTCGCGCATTCTCTAGGAGATAACCCCGGTTAAGGAGCATCATAAGAGATTGCTTCCAGCTCAGATGATTACTTATGAATCGAATGCAATCGTAACCCAATGATTGTGCCTGTCTAGCTCTTTGTTAGACACTCGCAATTCCATTGACATTTGATTGGATCAATAACTACAAATAATTGTAGGTTCTAGACATATAACTGTAGCACATACTCATAGATTGATTTATCAAGTGTTTTGTGATAGCTGAGAATCATTTAAATACCAATTTGCACTGTTTGTGTGCATTTAAATTGTTTATAATGAATATGAGTGGGCTACGTATGTCTTTTCATTTGTTGTTATTAGCTTGCCAAGAGTAAACTTGAAAAGTTGTTTTCTGTCCAACCATAAACCTTGGTTCAGTTGAACTCTAAGCAAAGACCTGGCTTAAGCTGAAGGCCAATTCAATAGCTAATAGTCGTCAACAGCAAACAATAACAAAATCGACACAAGACAACAGTGTTATTTTCGTTTGACCTACTTTTCAACGGGCGGCCACGCTGCGTATGCGTAATATATATATTTTATTTTTTTCTAGACGATCGCTACCGGCTTTTGATTATTTATGTGTGTGTGTGTGTGTACGCATATGTACATATTTATTTGCTCATTTATGTGCTTGTGTTGGCGACAAGAGCAAAGCACAGAAAATAAGCATGCATGCTGCTGCTGTTGATGTTGTTTTTATTAATTTGATTTATTTTGCGCTGGGCACGAAGGTTCAAAGTCCAATTATACATTATTTTTTGCTATTTTCTATGTTTTAGTTTTTAGCAACAGGTTCGTAGATTTAAGCACACATTTTTCGATTGCTGCTATTTGTTTTTTTCAAGATTGACAGAATGGACTTTATGCATCTAAAGCCTTTGCAGATCGTTTTATATAACAAGAACAGAAAACTAGAAAAATCTAAAAAAAAAAAAAATGTCAATGATAAGAGACGTGTGCGCTCTTATCTGCTTATCAGAGGGCTACAAAAATAATGTGAGCACTCAAAAATTGAGTATTAGTTTAAGTAGGACAATGACTAGAAAAGACAAATAAACAAGAACAGTAGAGAAAGAGCAAAGCGAATGCAACGTAAGCCCCGAGAAATTGCACTGCCATGCAGAAATGATTTCTTTCTTTAACTGTGACCTTCAATTATTCGAGGGGAAAAAGAATAACAAAAAACGTGGAACAAACCTTTCAATGTTAATTTCTGTTCCAACAATACACTCAATTACTTCATTAATTTATATGCAAATATTGTAATTCGAATTTCAAGATTATCCGTAATAGTTTTGATTATTTTTGTGGATTGAAATACGACTCGAATGCGATTACAAAATTAGACAAACAAACAACTTGATCGCTTGAACGACGAGCGTCAACTGATTCAACTGCGTGGCGAGGCGCATGGGGTCTCGTAAAACCGAACAACCGTCGCCGGCTACAGATACAGACACACATACATTTACAGATATATCTGTATACATACATTTATGCTTGTATGTGTACTTAAGACACGTTTGGGTGTCTGCTCCTCGGCTGCGCCACAGACAGAGAGCGGGAGAGTGCGAGAGAGTAAGGCAGTGCAAGAAGGGGGGCTCGCTTTGTAGAGAGTGTGAGTGACAAAGACGCTTATGGTCCATTGCCGGTCGTTGTCGTCGATAAAAGTTTATCATAGACAACAAGAATGTACACACTTACATTCACAGATATACACTTGCACTCACAGTTGGATTTGTTAGTTTTGCCATGTGCATTTTTGCTCACACACATATGTGCATACATACACGCCCCCTTCTCGGGGGCCTAGGGCTGTGTCATTTATCTCTCCCGAGGCGCAACTATAAAAATAGCAATATATGTATGTTTGTCTGTATATGGGGATCGCTAGATATATGGAGGAGAAATTATGACGGGGCAAAATATACGACTATTTGTTGTTGCAGTGTCAAACATACATTTATTTATCCACACACTGATTAAATATGCTGAAGTATATGTATGTACTAGCAAAATTTATTATTAGTATTGGGATTTCTGTACTTTGAACTGTGGCACGAACATCTGGAACAAGTCGCACTCCGAAAACACTTAAAAAATAGTTAATATTAAGCAAATATTTATGCAATTGAAATGCTTTACTAGTATTTTTCTGGCAAACGACCTCCACACCCTTGGGGGGTGTACAAAAGCTCTTCAACTGATAATGGTTTATCAATAGTTCTCAATTATTTTCTTTTTGTGTTTATTTAAGCTGATAAGCCGCTTGTGAAGCCATCTTATAACATCAGAAATAGTTTTTTGAAAGCAGCGATAAGATATTATTTATAATATAATTTCAGTTTTCTTTTTTTTTATCGCAAATTATCGCCTATTCAAAGTTCAATCGAACGGTGGGGTCGTAAGGCCCATAAACTAGAACGCAATAAAAGTGAACTGTTATCAATGCTCGATAAGAAGTGGGCACGCGGCTTGTACGCGTAATTCTCAAGTATTGCCAAATTCTTTCTTACTACGAAGTAACCTACAACAATTAGTGACACATTGCAGCAGTCTGGTTGGCAGTTTGGCGCAGACAACAAAGTCGCTTATCAGCCAAATTAGCCGAAAGTCTCTTATCAAACCATTTAAAAGTGTCACGGAAGCCGATAATAAGTATAAAAAATTCACCAAGAATTGAGGGCAATTTGTCTTAGTCCCCCCCACTAAATAGTCTTGAGAGATCATAAGCATTTATGTCGAGCATTATATTCGGAGTACACCACTGTCACACACAGTCACAGCCACATCTTTGTACATCCACAACACTCTTGAGCTTGGACTTTGAACTGTACGCAAACTTGAAATGCCCGAAAGGAAGGGTGGGGAGGAACCAGTTAGACTAATTTCGAATTCGGATCTGCTCTGCTCTGTTATATCATTCACCGCGGGTTTAGTGAACAGCTCATAGAATATGCAAATGATTATATTTGATGGTAAAATATAACAGCTTCAAAATAAACTTTATAAATATAATATTTAATATTTTATAAATCACTTTGTAGGATTACTCGTGCATGATATTTTCTTATGGTTTCGCCATTTGTTGTTGTCTTTTTCAATTAGTTCGTTACGCTCACACACAGACACACTGAGAGCAGGCACTCTAGCTGACATGCTCCCACACAATTGCACCTGTCTGCGTTCGTGTCTGTGTGTTTGTCTCTTTCTCAGATGTTTACAATGCAAAACAGCGCTGCTGCTGCTGCCGCCTGTCTGAGCTTTTGCTCACCCACTCAACTGAGAGCGTAGCTGACTTGCTGTGTGGACTTTGAACCTCGCTTAGCGAGTGTGTGAAGAAAAGAAAAAGATTTAAAAACAAACCAACAACATCAAAAACAATCCAATCAGCAGCATAAGCAACAGCGCAGTAGCGAACTGTGTGGTAATAGTGGTTTTTGTATTTTATTGTATGTTTGTATGTATGTGTGTGCTCTTGGTTTCCCGCAACGAGTTTCCAGCCGCTGCCTATGAGTGAAAAATTGAAAAGAGGGGCTTGCTTGTGACCCAAATAAAAGAAACAGGTTGAAGTTGTTAGTATTAAGCAATGCTACATGGAGTAGGTTGCTAGGCCATAGCTAATTTTCAGGTAAGCGTAACCGAGCAATTGCATTAGTCGCATTCTAAGGTGAATTCACGGCGCCTGCGTGAGACAAAGCCCCATTTTTCCCGTTTCTGAATACATAAAGAAAAGTACACAACAAACCCTTCACTTACATATGTATGTATATGTATTTCCTCTATGGAGAGAACTCGTTTTAATTGCAGGCAAATTAAAGGCGATTGAAGCTTAATCCAAATGCGCCTTTATTAAAAGCGGAACGAACAGAGAAGACGAAAATAACACAAAAACAAAACTTCACAGCGGCAACGTCGACGCGCGCACAGTTGTAAACGAACCAACGCAACAAAAGAGACTGAAGAATTGACTCTGAGCCAGAGAGATGTAAACTGTGAGAGCAATAATGCGCAACGCGAGTGCCCGACCATATGATCAATGTGAGACGAGTGGAACAGGGTGACCATGTGCATGCAATTATCTGACTGCAAAGCATTTATTTTTTCATTTTCATTTCACAAGATGCAAAAAACTGTCTGAATAAATTAACAGTTTGTTAATTACTTACATTGATATTAACTGTATTTTTTCGTTAAACTTAGCATATGCATATATAGAAAAATTTATTCCACAGGATCAGCAGCTTTAGGCTGATCCTTGTTGTTATCGGCGGGATTTGATAAGCCACGAATGCTGACATCGTAGACAACTTCCTCAATCTTTTTAACATCATATTTCAAGGCATCGAAACGTTTACGCAATCCATCGTTTTTCATGTTGAGCAAACGGAATCCAGTGTTTAGGTCCCCAATAAAATGAGAGATATTCAAGGGGCGCTCGTAGTCCCCCATTGTAACGGAATTTGTGGCGAAGCGAGATAGCTCCGAGGCGAGCAACAATATGCCCAGCAGATAGTCTTCGATATCCAAATGGAAACCATCCGATTGCTTGATTTTTACTGTTGATAAATGTTAAATTTTGTAAGTATGATTTGTGTTGATTGTATACACTGCGTCTCACAGTGTGACACCGTGACACAGTGTGAACCCAGCATTACTTACGGCCAAGCATTTCAGCTGCCGTTTCGCGCGTCACCAAAAAGCCCGCCTCCAGGTAAATGACCAACGCAATCAGAAAAATCAAACGTTGGGTAATGTAAGTCCAATGATCCGAATAGCTGTGTACAAAAAGTGGCACATTAGACGCCTACAACACTTTGCTATGAAGCTCTTCAAACATGTCTTACCGGTAATATTGTCCAGCCGGCACCAATGTTGACAGCTTTTCATATTTCTTAGCGCAGGCTTCGATCTGCTGACGTGCCAATGTGCAGGCATTGTTGACTGTGTAAGTAATGGCATTTGTAATGCATCGTATTTACTTGTAAGCACTGATTACTTACTTTTGCTCAAATCAGAGTGTATGACCTGCAGGTGTATTGTGGCATCCTTGGCCAGATGCTCAATTTCACGTACCACAATGCGAATGTTCTGTGAAAGCAGTATATTAGTTTTGCAGCTGCTACCAAATGCCACACATTGTTACTTACCTCCCGCAATTCCTGTTCATTGTCTATGTACTTTTGATAGTTTGAAAAAACCTCCATATTTACGAAATGCGACATTTTTGTTTGTGAATTTTTGCTTGTTTACGCCGGCTTCTTTTACAAATACACAGACACAAACGATAGATACGACATATGTATATCGAAAAGCAGAGTTGCTCTGTGCTTGCGATAAATCGATAACTGTTTATACAATTATCGATTATCGCCAATCAACTTACAGCTGTTTGTCGTGTTTAATTAAAGTTAATTAAATCAAATTAAATTGAGCAACATGTCCTACGTAAGTGTAACTAAATTTTAATGCAATTATATATATAATGCTTTTATATTCTTTAAAGGGTGGCGGCTACAATCCCTACGCTCAGCCTGCTGGTGGCTATGCTGCTCCCCCTGGAGCATTCCCCCCACAAAATGCTCAAGTCTCGCCACAAGCACAGCAATGGTTCGCTATGGTGGACAGAGACCGCTCTGGCAAGATCAACTCTGCAGAGCTGCAGGCAGCTTTGATCAATGGGCGTGGCGAGCAATTCTCGGACAATGCATGCAAGCTCATGATAAGTAAGTTGAAGCACGCAACAAACTGAAATTGGGAGCGGGTTTCCCATGAGTCAGTGGAAGGGGAAGGAAAGGGGCTGCTTTTTATAAATGTTCATATTTATGTATACAGCTATGACGCTATACAAATATTTGCCATGTGCCCCAAAGGAACGCTGAATCTCAAAGAGCTCACACGTGTATATTTTGAATTGTTTACTTAACACTTTTATGTGTTTATTTGACTTTAATCGGCGCACATTTTATATTCTTCTTTTTGCAGGCATGTTCGACAACGACGCCAGTGGCACCATCGATATCTTTGAGTTTGAGAAGCTTTACAACTATATCAATCAATGGCTGCAAGTCTTTAAGACCTACGATCAAGATGGTTCTGGCCATATCGAGGAAAGCGAGCTGACACAAGGTAAACATGAGATATCATATAATATTGTAGTATACCTACTCATAAACTCGTTTCCATTCCATTCTCGCACAGCTTTCACTCAAATGGGCTTTCGCTTTTCGCCGGAATTCATCAATTTCCTGGTGAAAAAGAGTGATCCAAATACCCATAAGGAAGTCTCGGTGGATCAGTTTATAGTGCTGTGCGTTCAGGTTCAGCGCTTCACGGAGGCTTTCCGGCAACGCGATACACAGCAGAATGGAACCATAACCATTGGCTTTGAGGACTTTTTGACCGTTGCCATCGGTTGTTCATACTAGAAACAGTTCCAGAACTCTAACAACTTGCAATCCAACACACACACACGCACACCTACAAAGCCTTTACAGATGCAAATCTTATTCCGTTTTTTTTTAATATATATATGTATGCATTTTGTCTAAATTATGGTGTATGTAGTTACGTTATCTCCTATCTCGCCAATCACATTGTAATCTCCTCTGAAACAAATTAAGTATCGTTGTTATTGCAGTTTGATACACATTAAGTACAAAATCACAATAAAAAATAATAATTATACGCATATTTATATTTGTAAATGTAAAATGATTGTGTTTTATTTAAAGTGTGAACATTGTGAATATATAAATTAAAGATAATACATGTCTTAGCTCTTCCATTTGAATGTTTTAAGGCAGTTGCACTGTTAAAACTATTCCAAAAATAATGTCTTTGCTCATTCGGCGTTCAGTTTGGAAATTATTCATAACATTTTGAATTTGAAAATGGCAATGAAGAACTTAAAATACGATAAAAGTACATTTGGATATAAGAAATGTTTGATTTTTGGTTTGGGAATTGTTTTGTTTTCTATAATTTTTTTTTGTTTTTGTTTTCTTTTTTGGTTGTAGGTATACAATTGTAAAATAAAAATCCTATAATTATTTGCTTTCAGTCTTAAAAGTCAATATTATATTAAGGTTGTTACAATTAATAAACTTGTTAAATCCACAATCGATTTGCGATAATATCTCTAGCTCAAAATCAGTCAAAATTTTAAATAAAATAATACCTAATATGGCATAAGTCGAGGAGATCGCATGGACAGTCAAAGGACAGGCTAAGGATTAAGGATATCTATAAATAAAAATACATAGAGATCTTTGGGTATGATCGTTTTAGTGGAAGATTGGGCAAGACTCCGTACAATGAAAATACAAATAGTAAAACTTAGATGCGCCCATAGTTAGTTGTCCTAAACTAGGATATGATGTATGTTTGTAAATTGTATAAAGTAAAACTCTAAAAATTTTGGCATTTTATTATTATGGATATGTTGTTTTTGAAATGTCCTTAAAAATGGCTCGGGTTTTTCTTTTGCATAATATCGCCCAAAATAATTCTTAGCCTATTAAAATCCATATAAAAATATTTGTTTTCAAGACACAATTAAATATTAAATATATAGATTAGCAAAATATCATTGTTGTCTTTGATCTCGATGGGATTTCAATCATCACATCATCTATAAAAATTGTTGTTAATAATACGTTGCCTTTTGAAAATATTGATCAAGTCTTAATACTAATTGTTTTCTTGTGATTTTGATTATATGCTTGATTAGAATGATTTGCACTTCTTAAATACGATAATATTGACAAATTAAATTATTACAATTAAACATAAAATATTTTTTGGGATGACACATAAAATGACAAGAAATAATTCATTCGATTCGTAGACAATTTTTAAGGTTTAAAGACACAATTCGTAGTTAAATTAATGGGCGAAAACATGATAAAATTAAATTAAAAATTAGTGCCGACAATTTCCCCCTCGATCCCTCTGTTCCATAGGGAGTATGCGTATTGTATTTGGTATAAATCGTATTGTATCTTCTCAATTGTATCTGCGCCATCACTTGTTGCAGTCAATGATTAGCTTGCCCTGGGAGTCATCGGATATGGAGCCGCTGAGGCTCATGGCACCGCTGCCATCCATTTTCATGGAGTACTTGGAGCGACGCTTGCTGGGCAACTGGGGCAGATCCGTGTGATGCTTGCGCACATGGACGCCCAGATTGCCGCGCTGCTTGGACTTGTAGGGACAGTAGGGGCACTGATGCGACGGCTCCTTGCCACCGCACTCGACGTTCTCGTGGCGCCGCAATGTGGACTTCCAGCGATACTTTTTGCCACAATGACGGCACTCGTAGACGGGCTCCCCGTCCAGGCCGATGCCATTGGGGCTGGTGGTGCTGCAGTTGCTGCTGCTGCCCCCGTAATCGCTCAGTGTGAATTCCAGCTGGCGATAGGCCTGAGCCTGTGCCTCCTTGATCGAGCTGGAGGAGCTGTTGGCATTGGCGGCAAACATGCTCATCGAATAGTTGCCAAACTTGCCACCACCAATGCCGTTACCGTTAGACTGCTCCATCAGCTGTATATCGTCAAAGGCATGGAAGCGTGCATCATCCTCATCCTCCGTCGAGGATCCTGGCTCATTCTCACACTCCGAATGGCGCATGTTCCGTTGCTGCTGCTGTTTGCGCAACAAGTTCTCCAATATCTTGGTGGGTGTCACCTCATTGGTGTTCAGTTGATCGTTGTCAGTGTCATTGTCATTGTCGTGGACACGACGGGGATGGGGATGTGGATGCGGTGTCTGTTGTCGCAAAATCTCCTGGGCGCGCAGCTGCTGCTGAAAGCTGTGCAAGCCGTTGCGCATCAAGGCCTCGGCAATGGCAGCAGCTGGTGGCTTTGTGGCAACGCCAACAGCTCCAACAGCTGCTGCATTGTTGGCCACCAGCACGGATGTGGGTATGGCTGTCACCCCCACCCCGCCGGGCAGACTGAACTCGGTTGCCGCTGTCTTCATCGAGTATTTGGGCCGTGGATGAAATGGGCCAGCAGCGCCAGCGGCAGCAGCGCCTGCTTGTTGTTGTTGTTGCATTTGCATTTCCATTTCATCAGCCATCAAGTTTTTTGAAGCCGTCTCGGAGGCAGCGCCATAAACGGCAATCGCCGCAATGCTCGACGGCTCCAATGTCTCGGCCGAAGTCGGCGACACCTGACCGTACTTACTCAGCTCGGACGGATCCTGTTGCTTCGGCGCCTTGGCCGACTTGGTCTTGTAAAACTCAAACAACATATCGGACACCTCCGACACGGACAGACGCTTCCGTCGTGATCCGGGCAACTGCAACTTTTGCTCCTCGCGCTTCATGTTGAGGATGCTGCGCTGGAGACCACGCTGGATCTCGCCAGTGGCCATTGCCATTGCCAGTGGAGCAGTGTTCTCCTTGCGGCTCAAGTCTGCGAACGGAAATAGAATACAATTAGTTTGGCACTTGTACAAACAGTGAATTATCTTCTCTGTTTTTTGGTGATTATGATGAACTGAAAAATATGATCACAAATGAAAAAGCAAATGATTAAATACCCGGAATTTCAGTAACTTAGTACGTGGCATGTGGCAAGGATTAGCAATGGATTAGAGTTAGTGGCATGCAGTATAAAATTAACACATTACAAATACAATAAATAAATATTCTTTTTCAAGTATTAATAAATGAAGATAAGAACACATAACTTAAAAATTTATTTTAAACTTTTTCTTTGTTTTTTTTTTTTATTAATTAACACATTTGATGAAAATGATCATGAAAATGTTGAAAAGCCGCTGCAAAGCTAAGAACACATAATTTAAAAATATATTATGGATTTTTTGTTTGTTTTTTTTTTATTAATTAACACACTTAATGAAAATGATAACGAAAATGTTGAAAAGCCGCTGTCAGTTTGTTTTTTGCGCATATGAAATGAAAATGTTGCTTGTGTTGTGAATTTGTTTTTGGTGCTGTTGTGATGATGTTGTTGATGTTGTTGTTGTTGTTGATGGTGGTTGATGTACCGTAAACCATAATAATTAATTTCGTTACCTGCCGCAATCTAGAAAAACAGAGAAAATAGGTTAGTTCTAGTTTGTTGTTAAAATTCGTAAACAATTAATCCAAAGTGTCAGCTGGCAAATGATGAACTGAAAAATAAAAAACAAGAAAATTAAATTAATTAATTGTGCAAAGCTTTGATTTTAGTTGTAGTGCAGTTGAGTTTGTTGTTGTTGTTGTTGTTGCTGCGCGTGGTCGTCGAGCTTTTAAAGCTTGCTTTAGCTTAAATTAAAGCTTTTGCTTTGCTCTTCGCAGCCGAGCTCACTTTGCATACTTGCAATTACTCGACGCCCACGCGCAAGCGCACGGAAAAAGCGTCCACACGGCAACACAAACGAAACTGCACTAGAGGCAGCTTAAAAATTTTCCAAGCTGCTGCTGCTGCTGCTGCAGGCAAACGCATCCTCAAATCCAGCTGCAGCTGCAACCAATGACAGGCAGCCAAAAACAACAACAACAAGAACATTCGGAAAATATCTCGTTTCGTTTATTTGGCCTGCCTATGTGTGTGTGTGTGTGTGTATCTGTTGCTGCTTGCACAGCAAGTGTACCCAAGGCTTAAGGCCTGCTTGATCCGGGTCCTTGATTTATTTATACTCTTCCATTCCATGCTCATTTTGTCTACCTAACTCGCATTCCTTCTCGCATTCTATTTCTGGCATATTCCAAAATACAGAAAACTTTCTCCTGAGAGAGTGTGGGCCAAATGAGCGAGCAACAGAGAGAGAGAGGGAGAGTGAGAGCGTATAAATGGAAAGCATTTGCGCAGGCGCACACTAACTGTATATGTATGCATGTGTGTGTGTGCCTAAGTCGTCTGTCTGTCAGTGTGTGTGTGTGAGAGAGAGCGTTCATGTTTACGAGCAGCTTCCGGTGGTGTTTCGGGTGTGTTTTTCTATTCTACAGCTGTTGGCAAATGTTCTGATATAAATTTCAAGGTCAACATTAGAAAACTTAAGGGAGGGCGAGGAAAACAAAATAATTATTGGAATTTTGCCAACACCATTAAATGCATACGAGTAAATAGAGTTAATAAAAAAGAATGCGTCAAGTTTTCATGCTTTTGAAAATATGTATACAGAAATAGACAGCTTGGAAATATTTGTATTTTATTGTTAAACCCAACAGCTCTTAATAAATCTTTTCTTTTAATTTTCCAGGAACCTTAACTTTCATAGTTTTGCAAAAAAAACTTAACAATGTCATTTCGATCATGGTTCCTAATTTTATTATGCATTCAAATTTTATTAATTACATTTAAGCATTAACTTGCAATAAACTTTTTATGTCTTTTCATTATACGAAACTTAGAAAATTCTGGTATGTAAAGTTTCTAGCAATTTATACGAAGTAAATATATAAACTTAATTTCCAGACCGTGTAGCATTCTCGCAATTAGTCAAGAAAAAAGGAAAAATTATCTACGCTTGTCGCCCAAACATTTCGAGCGCTTCCAGGAATATTGTATTGAAGTAAAAATAGCTTGAAAAGAATAGAGAATAGAGGCAGAGACCCTTGGAACTTGCCTGCTTGTGCCGTATCCTGTTTACTGGACTTTGCGAAGGCAAAGCCCAAAAGGGAGACGTGGAAAATGCAGCAACAAATAATAATAACAGGCACGAAATGTGCGCCTGCGCATTGCCAAATGGAAAACTCATGGAAATGTTGCGCCGTGGGAAGCACAAAGGCAAAAGCAAAAGCCGTACGGCAGGCAAACGAATATAGCAAAAAAATAAAACACACAAACAGCGAAAGAGAGAGGGAGAGAGAGCGCAAGAGAGAGATAGAGTCAGAGGTAGGCAGAGAAAACTTATTTATAGAGAAAAAACCCCGACTCTCGGAACGTGATTTATCTGTGCAACAAATGTTTTTCCGAATTCCATTTCGTTTTGTGTGGGCGAGAAACAAACAGACAGAGAGAGAGAGAGACGGGGTAGGAAAAAGAGAGATCTCGGATAAGGACTCAGTCTATAGTACAGTCCAGTTAGTTATGCTTTGTGGTTGGCCAATTTTCAGTTTTCCATAGTCTACATTGCATTGATTTCAAGGACAGATACCGAAACCACCCTCCAGCACTTTTATTCCGAAACCTGTTTGGGTTAAAGGATTATCCTTTATTGTATTGAAATGCGAAACGAAATGGTATCTCTTTGTTAGCACACATACATACATACATAGAAATAAATGTATAGATTATTAATATTTACCTGTCTGTTGCAATATTTTCCACAATATTCTAATAACTTGACAAACGTAAAATCCAACTGTAATTAAAGATAAACATACAAAAAAAAATAATAAGTAAAATAATATAATTCAAAATTACAATAAATTATATACAAACCAAATAAAATTGAATTTGATTCCATAATAAAATAACATGAAATTAACAAAAAGAAAAAGAAAAATTATTAATAAAATTAAGATTGTAAATATAAAAATTGAATTCCCTATTAAAGTAATTTTTAATTCAGTGAAATTTGTATACTCTTTTTTTTTTGGCATGTGCTTTGTCATTTTCATTTTATTAGCAACACGTATAAAAAAAACTTAAGATTGGTCCTCTTAACTAATTGATTTAGTGGCTAACGAAACAAAGAAAAAATGCTTGGAAAAACGAAATTTTCCCAAAATACATAGAGCTGCGAGTTTTGGCTGTTTGCTTAGCTACGATTATAATAACAACTAACAATAATTATGAATAGTTAATATGTATATTTTTATATCTTTCATGATGAGCTTGTTGCATAGTAATATATAATTTTTGGTCTCAATTTGGTAAATATTTGTTTCTCTTTTTATATGTATATGTTTTCTTCTATATTTTTAACAAAATTAACTTGGAATCCAATTAACAATTCGTTCAGACTTAGCTCCGTTTGCAACATGCAACATTTGGTTTATTCAACTTTTCTAGGCTGAAGTTTCTTTAATTTTAAAATTAAATTTATTATTCAACTTAAAATTAAAATTATTCAACTTGTTTTTAAGACATTCTAAATGTAACTTGATCGTTTTGTAGAAAAAAATTAAAAATAAATACAAGAAAACATTGGACAGTTTTGGTGTTCACTTGTTCATAGATATGTCTTATACTTTTTAATTAATCTCTAGTAATCTTAGATCAAAACCGAGTGCTCCTTGCGCATGTGCTCGTTGAGGAATGCCTGGGAGCGATAGACGCGTGCACAAAGCGGACAACGATTGGACTCGTAGGGCGGCATTCGCTTGGAGCTCTGGCGTGGCAGCTTGCGACCTGCCACCAGACTGCTGGTGTCTATATGCAAATTCTGTGGCAAGTGCGGCACCAGATGCTGCAGCGAACGAGCTGTGGATATGGAGGCCAGTTGCTGTAGTGCTATCAAAGCATCCGCATTGTTTACCAGCGGCTTTTTGCCATTGTTGTTGCTACTGTTGCTGATGTTGTTGGGCGATTGTTGAGCGACTGTTAAAGGCTCCTCGTTCTCGCTCTTTATCTCACAGGCTGGTGGCGACTCCTTGTCAGCTTGGTCCAGCTGCTTGGACGTACTGGGCGTGGCCGAGTCCTGACCACGCAGATTGTACTTTCTTGGCAGGCACACTGCAACGAGAAAAGAAATCCAAAACAAAAATGTAAATAAATAAAAATCAAGAAAAATCAAAATTAAAAGGAACTTGGTTACGGCATTGCATGTGGTTGTTGTTGTTGTTGTTGCCTAAACCAAAATTAAGGTAATTAATAATAATACAAATAATTATAATAAAAACAGGCAGACATACAGACAACCGCGTATTTACACACACGAAGAAAGATAATGAAAGATAGTAGTTGATAATAAAAAAGAAATGGATTTTCCACATCATATTTTTGTTCTTTCATTTTATTTACATATCAAAAAAATTAAGAATTTGGCATTAACGAGAACTTGGCTAATAATTACATCAGTTTTAACTTGAAACAAAACAAACAGATTCCCTCCCATTTCCCATTTTCATGCTCCTTAACTTAATTCAAAAAATTCGCTTCATTTTCCACTCGGATGTCGGCAGAATAGAGATCCATTGGGTCGAATGCGCTTAATTGACGACTCGATGTACGACTTTTAGCTGCTTTTGTTGTTGTTGTTGTTGATGTTTGGTTTATTGGCTTATAGGTATCGTAGTCAGACTTGTGTAGCTTCTTGTGACGATTCAAATGAGAGCGTCGCTTGAACCATTTGAGGCAATAGTCGCACTGGAAACGCTTAAAGTCCTGACACTCCTCGCGCTGATGCAACATCAGACGATTCTCCGTGTTGTAATATCGTCCACATTGGCACAACAGTTGATTCTTTGGACCATGCCGTACATAATCTAATGGAACAATAGATGAATAAAGGAAAAAAGAAGCAACAAAATGACACTAATCATTAATGGCATCACATATTTTGTTTTGTTTTGTTTATTTGTATTTCGAATGATCCCCGAGTTGATCGGCTGATGAATACAAATTCGTTTTGGATTAATATACTTTTATTATAACTATAGACTCTACAACTATGTAAGTTCAAATGTGGCGCAAAATGTTTGTTAATGGTTTTGTATTTCTATTAGCTACTAAATACAATTAAATACGTTTAGATTCAAGACCTTTTTTCAGTGCGTTCCTTTCAGGATGTGACATCAACAGCAACTTAGACTGAGACTCTGACAACAGCAACGCCTAGAAAAAAGAAATTCATATTAATGATAATCATAGTTAAGTATTAGAGAGAGAGTTTTAAATAGAATAGAATACCATAAATAATTTGTAAACATTTATTTATTTATGTCATATACAGATTTAAATATTAGATTGGGATTAAGGTTAGTCTGACATTGATTTTAAAATTACTAACGACTGATTACATTACGTATTTGTGTTTGTGAGTGTGTGTGTGTGTGTGTGTGAGTGTACTTACACTTGGACTTGCAGCTGCCTTTGAGCAACATTTCAAACTAAGTGTTTTGGCTTAAGAAATTCGTTTAAAACTTATTTTAAGCTAACTTTCGATTTAAATTGAGATCATTTCTTTTTGGCTATGTTACAACACTACATACTGATTGAAACTTGGACTTATATATGTATGTAATTTATATAGTATATATGTATCTAAAAGTAAGACAACAACAAATGCTAACACATACGAGTATTCATTCACTTGAGCCAATCTGACAAACTGGACAACTATTGATATATGTATGTCTTTTAATTCGAATTCATTCGATTTCTGTTAAACGTTCCCCTCTGATCTCTGTTTTCTAATTGCTCAAGAGCAACGTTTCGCCGGATTCGGAATGTTTTTGGTTCATATGCTTGCGTAGATCGGACTTGTATTTGCATTTGTGGGGACAATGTGGACACTTGAGTGTCGGCTCCACGCCGCATTCGTAGTTCTTGTGGCGCTTGAGGGAGCCTTTGATTTTGTAGGTTTTGCCGCACACGTTGCACGCATATTTGGCATCATCGATGGCCAGCTCGTTGACCTGATGCAGCGACATGGTGGCATGCACACCGCTCAACCCATTCACATAGAGCTTCTCCGTCTGCTGCGATGGCTCCTCAACTTGGCAGGCCAACTTGTCCACATAGTCGACATCATCATCATCATGGGCTAGCAAATCCTCATGCTGATCGTTCTTGATGACAGCCAGTTCGAGTTCCCGTTCCGCTTCATCCGCATCGGTCAGCAGCAGTTCGGATTCGTCGTGTGTGGTGACCACATCATTGACGCTGCTGGGCGCCATTGAGATGCTGGTCGCGCCATACTGCATAACGTCGCGCAGCAACATCTTATCCTCCAGCCGGGATGTGTCGATTTTGATGTACTCCTGATGCGTCTGCTGTTGCTGTCGCACATCCAGACATTGCTGCAGCGATAGTTGCTGTCGTTGATGTTGCTGCTGTTGCTGCTGCTGCTGATGATGCTGCTGATGTTGCTGCTGATGATGCTGATGCGTCTGTGTTTTCACAATTTGTATTGTGGTTGCCTGTGGCTTATGCAGACTTGTTGTATTTGTATTTGTGGTGGCATTCTTGGTCAGCGCGGGTATCGTGTACTGTATGTTGCCCACGGGATTGCCCAGATCATCAGGCGGCAGCTCGACAACAACTGTGGCCCCCGACAACAAATTGCTAGCACTTGCCGTGCTCAAGGATTGCGAAGTGCTCAGCGTTTGGTTTGCTTGACTCGTGGCACTGGCAATCGAATAGGGCACCGTCTCCAATATGGTCCAGTATCCATCTGTAAATAGAGCAAACAGTGCCAAGCAACACATTATTCTAGGGTATCTCCAGATCGAAGAACATATGCATATAATAATTACTTGTAGCACTAACATAACAAATTGTTGCAGCTGATCATCCAATAGTTTGTGCTCGTTTTTGTGTACAAATGTGTGTGAGATAATACAAAGATCTGCTAAGGAAAAAAAGAAAATCAAACACTAAACATAAACACAAAAATAAGTGGTAAGAAATTGGGCTGCAACGGGAACTGAACGTGGCCAACGATTGTAAGTATTATAAGTATGCTTTATTCTTAAACGCATTACAAATATTTAATAATAATATATGTATATTCAAGTATAGTATAAAAATGTACACAATTGTTTGCTGTTTATAACACCCAAAGAAAATACAAACTGCACTTAAATGTATTTCATAACTGAGAAATATATATGTTTATATATATCAAATATATATCTTTATGTAGTGGCAAATAATGGCGTTTTAAGTCTTTGTTTGCTTTACATGATTTCTTCATATTTACTCTATTTTTTTTTCTTTTTTTTTTTTTTTTGGTAACTGATGTTGGCAAGATAATTTAGATAGAGAGAATGTCAGAACACCAATAATTATAATTATAATTATATATTCTTGGTCTTGGACCGTTTTTTGCTGCTTAAAACTACAGGATAGGCACACATGTACAACAAAACTTAAATTTATCAAAGTACAAAAAAAAACAAAAACAAATATGTTTATAAAATGAAATAAAAATATTCAATAAAATAATAAAGAAAACGGAATGCGGTTCAGAGAGATATCTAAGCTTGGCTTACACGTGAGAAAATTAAGTAATTTAAATTAAATCATTTTTAAATTATTGTTTTTCTAAATTTTTCATTCTAAAAGTTTTGAAATTTCTAGTTTTTGACACGTGTAAACTCAGAATTCAAGCATTAAATTCTACAAAAATTCAATAGTTTTTCAAGTTGATTTCTTTCATTTGTTTGTTTTTCTTTTTTAAGTATTTTGTGCATTGTGCGCAGGAATGTGACAAGTTTGAGTTTGCCACAAAAAACTGGCTAAGATTATGGGTTATAGTACATTAGATATAGGCATAACTATATATGTGGTATAGTTTAGTTATTGGTATACATATTTGTAAGTGAATGTGCTACGTTTTCAAAAAAAAGAAGCTATTTAGTATTCGCTGCAGTTGTGAGCACTCAGACACACACACACACGCACGCACACACACACATTTGGAGGTAGTTGTAGCTAGACACTGAACAATATCCAGGATCTGAAAGTTGTACAGCTCGAAACTAATGTGTATTCATTTGGTAAACATTTCAAAAATTATGCCTCACGGAATTGCTGCAGACACGCAAACACACGCACACACACACACACACAGAGAGAGTGAGAGAGGGCGAGAGATGCCTTAGGCATCCTCATCATAGTCATCATCATCCTCGTCGCTCTCCTGCAAAATGGGCACAGCCGTAATTGTTAAATCGCGTCCAGCGAAATCGAAATTGATTTCACATAAAGCGGCAGCCACATCGCTATCGATGCCGCCGCCTTCCTGATCCTCAGCATCGTTATCGTTATCGTTATCATTATCACCATCATTATCGTTATCATTCTCATTATCATCATTGCTCAGATCATCCTCGTTGCGTATTAAATAGAGACTCTCCTCATCGTTGCGCAATCGTTCGTATAGCATGCAATGCTTGCGCTTCGCATGACGCAGGACATGATCCTTGCGGCGCGATCGATACTCGCAGGACACGCACTTGTATTTCTTCTGCTTCAGACAATATTTGCGTACATGTTCCTGCAATTTCTGATGCGATTTGTAGTAGCGATTGCAGTGCTTGCACTGCATAAACGAATCACGTGAAAGGCTGTTGACATTGCCATGTCCTTGTCCTGGATGCGTTGCCACAAGGCTGCTGCTGTTGGTTGTTGTTGTCGTGCTGGCATTAGTGTTGCCGATGCTGTTGTTGTTGTTGTTGAGATAACCATAGTAGTCGCTGATGGCCGCGTCATGGCTGCCGCTGGGATTCGCATTCGTTGAGGTGTCCACGCCCAGCAGACTGCCCAAAATGGGATAGATGTCTGTTGGCGTTGGTGGCGATGAAAAACAAGAACAAAACATAACAATGAACAAATTAATAAGGTAAAACAAACAACAAAAATTAAATTAAAAAACAATATAAGTAATGAAAACAAATAACTAAAAATTACAGATTGTTAACTTAGGCAAATTATACAAACAAAATAAAGAATTAAATTAAAAAATTATTTATAAAAATAAAGATTGAAAGGTACTTAATGTTATGTCGACTACCCGCTAGATATTGTTGTTGTTGTTGTATGTGTATTTGTTTATAACAATGACTGGGCCCCAGGCGTTGATGAGCGTTCGTGATGAAGAAGATGATGATGATGAAGATGTTGATGATGATGATTATGACAAGCACATTTTTAACTCCAGCATTTGCACACACCAATTATCCCTTAGCTTTGAATGCAACAAAAGCGCCAAGACATTGCATTAAATATATACAAACAAAATAAAAATAGAATAAATCAAAAACAATAACAATTTCAAGTAGTAGTACTCAATGTATATGTATATGTGTGTGTTGTTGTGGTGCTTTAAATAACTACAACAGTACAGCAATAAATACATAGGTTTATCAATATATAGTATATTTAGTACTATCGATTTCATTTCATTTTCTTTAGTTCTTCATCTCAAAATACAATAAAAACAATATATATGAATTATGCTGGCCTCAAACGCAAGCTTCTCACATTATATGGCGATTTATATTTGGCCGATCTTGTATTCCAGTGCGTCAGTTCAGCATCTAGAAAAAGAGAAAAACTCATGTTAGTTTTAGTTGGTTTTTAAATTTTTGCATTTTCTGTAAATAAATAATAATGATTTTATATAAAAATGGTGTTGAGTAAAGGCAAAGTCTTCATTTCATTTTTTTTGTTTTTTTTGTTTGTTTTTCATTTAATATAGTATATTTTTTTAAATGTAGTTGTTTTTCCTGTTTTACTTATAACAATTAAATCGTTTACTCGTTTTACATTTTTCACATTTTTTATACCTTTTGTTGTTTTTTTTATTATACATAATAAAATTGTTTCACAAAAATGGTTTAAGGCGTTTTTCGGCTCTATACATACATACTTATATATGTAGAAATATATATTTAATTATTTTGTTGCTAATCGTTCGGTTATTTTTCTTGTTTCTTGCAATTTTACATTTTATGAATTCTAATTGTTAAGCACACTTTTCACAAATATTCCAACAACTGGCATTTTGAATGTCATTTTGTCATTAGATATTTCATATTCTATAATGTTTGTTTTTATTTTTTTCATCATTTTAGATTCTTTAGAAATTCTGTTAAGCTTCTTCTTATCAACTAAAAGCATTTTCAAAAGCCAAATATTATTTCATTTAAATTTACTTTTCGTTCTTTTTTTTTAGTTTTTCTGTTTTATTGTTGTAAATTTTGTTATAAGCGCAAACTATTTATTTTATTTAGAATTTGCTATTTTTATTATTTTTTGTTTTTATAGGCAAATGACTCTTGAGTTCTCTGTATGTGTTGGTGTAGTTGGGTGTGTGTGTAGCGTGCGTGAACAGCAATTAACAGTTAGAATATACAATTACATATGTGTGGGTGTAACTTAATTCTAATTACATGTTTTTATTCATTTTTCTTTTTTTTTTCATTTATTTTTGTTGTTTAGTGTAGAAACCCATATTAAATGATCTGTATTAGTTTATAGAGAGAAAATATAAACAAGGAAGAAAGTAAACTTTTAAGTTCTGAATGTATATGTATATGTTTGTGTGTGTGTGTTTGTGTGTAAGTTGTGTCCTTGTAAAGAAAAGCCCAATTCAATGTATCCAAAACCTATTGCCCCACTTGCCTATGCCGTTCATTTCAATTCACATTAACAACAGTTGTTTTTATTTTTGTCCTAACAATCACAATTGATCACATCGATTTCGCTTCATTTTTGTTTTTTTTTTTCTTTGTTTTTGTATGTATCTATATGTACATATATAAAATATATATATTTACATTCACAGCTCCTTGTTTACAACGTTTGTGTGTGTGTGTGTGTGTATGTGTATGTGTGTGTAATAGTAGTAGTAGTAGTAGTAATAGTTATAGTATAAACTCTTCGTTACATATGTATGCGTGTGTGTGTGTTAGATAAATTACATAGATACATTCAATTTGCTTGAAGAAAAGATACAGTTTAAAAATATTAATTGTTAGTACAATTTCTCAAAAAATATGTTTTGTTTGTTGTTGTTGTTGTGGTTGAATCTACAATTGTTGTTTTTATTTTCTAAGGGTCCAGCAAATCTATGACTTTATTATTATAGTATACACATTTATATATGTAGATATAGATGCATATATGTATAAGCACTACTTATATTAATTACAGAGTGTATTTGTGTTTGTTATAAGTGTGTGTGTGTGTGTGTTAGTAAATTGTTTGTTAATCAAAATTATATTGAATTTATCACATGCTCTTCATTATATCCATTTCAAGTTTTTTAGTTTTCATTTAGATTTTTTAACTATATGACATGAAAGTGTGTCCAGAATTGGGCCTGTCTTGAATTATATATTTACCCAACATAATTAATTTGATATTTAATTAATCAATTCGTGACACACTTTAGAGTCCATCACATGCGCTGTTGATAAATTAAAATGTTGCTTGATTTATGTTTTGTTTTTGTTTTTGTTTTTTTTTTTTGTTTGCTTAGAAAAGTAGTAAAAAAATGATTTAGTTGTATAAATAAGAACCACAACCTTAATAGACAAAGTTAAATAATTGCATTAGATTATAATTGTTTACAAAAAGGATACACAGTTGCATCATGTAGATTGTGAAACTATTTCTCTTCTCCTTTCCATCCTTTTTCATTCTATTAACATTTAAACAATTAAGTATTACAGAAAGCAAAGCTAATTCACGTAACTGACTAGCGATAAAGCAATGCCAAGTTTCATTTGTTTTGTTTAACAATTATTATTAATTTATAATTATTTAAAGTAGTATCAATTTGAATGCCAATTAATGCCAAAAGTTGTTCTGTTGTAACAGAAAACATCATAATAATAACAATCTAAATACAAATTTGTTTTGAAATTTTGCTTTTTCCTCACGTAATTCGAATACTGACCGACAAGAATTTTGTTTTTTTTCTTCTTTCATTTTTCACAATTTACATAAATTTTTTCGTTTTTTTTTTTTAAATATTCGCATGTTTTTTTTTTATATTTTGTGTTTTTTTTTTATATTATATATGTGTAGTTATTATGATTAATTTTTTTGTTAATTTGTTTGCTAGAATTTGTGCCAATTTAGTTTTGTCTGTTGTACAAATGAATTTGTTATCACATATTTTGTGGCACAAACTGCTAACGAACATTACATTGCGCCCCTATGTGTGTGTATTTGGGTGTCTGTGTGTGTATTATAATATTATTATAATTTATTTTAAAGTACCTAAGCAACAAGTTTGTGTTAAGCTCATTATTTAACCCTTTCTTTAGTTACATTTACAATTCTATATAGTTTAACAATTAATAAATTTTTATATTTTTGTTGATTTCAATTTAGATATTCAGCTTATAACATAATTAAATGAACGGGTTTTTTTTTATAACAAGTTTGCTGCAACATTATGTGATACATTTTGTTTTCATGTTTGACAAATTTTGAAAATATATATTAAATAAATAAAAATATTTTTAGAGTGTGTGTGTGTGTGTGTGTGTGTGTGTATTAACAACAAGAAAAATTAATAATATTATATTAATTACAATGAGGACTATATTCTTTATATCACATACCAATTATTTCTCATTTACTTGACTCTGACTCCAACTTCAACTTCGACTCCTGATCTCTACCTTCGATTTCAACTCCCCACTTCGATTTTGACTGTGACTCGATGCGAGTTTTGTCCCTTATTTTTTACACTGCCAATTCGTTTGCTCCAACTTGTACATGTTGCTTTTTAATCATAATCATAATAACTGTTTCAATTGCTTTCACGCGCCTTTCACCAGAGCCACAACAAGCCAAATGTTTATAAATTATTTTGTTTTTTTTAATTTTCCTTTTTTTGGTTCAACTAAAATTGCCGCCTATCACATTTTGTGTTCGTCATAAAATAAATAAAAATATTATTAAAAAAAAAAGAAGCAAATAAACGAATAGTTTTCTTTTTTTCTTCATGGAATGAGCACAAGATAAATTAATAAAATTTATAAATTTGTTGTTGTTTGTATTTGTGTTTTAGAAAAGTTGCTTAGAGATCGTTGCGTTGCACTAACAATAATTGTTTTTTGTTTTTTTGTTTTTTAATGTGGCTTTGGTGGCGCGCAGCTAACAAAATTATAAAGAATAAAAAATTTAAACGTGATTGTGCGCTAAAAATACATTTACAAAAAAATGGGATTTTAGCCGATTGCACAAGTTTTTAGCGTTATTTTTTAAATTGTTTATATGTTGCTTTTGATGCTGTCTGTGTTTTAGCTTATTGCACATGTCCATGTTTTAGTTTTAGCTGTAGTTATAATTTATGTTTAAGTTTTAGATCAGCTTTATCGTAGCCTTAACTAACTTGACTCTAACTCTGTTTGACTGACTAAGCGATTGACTCTTGACTCTATTTCACATATATTTATATACACACATATGTATGTTTATAAAGATGTACTGTTAAAATTGTTAACATGCTATCTCATACTTACATTATGTGTATGTGCTGTTATTAAGCTTATTAAGTTTAACTATTGCCCCAGAAACAAATAAAATGATTATTAAAGAAATTGACAAAAAAAAAACTATCGTTATTATTATTATTATTATTGTTAATTGCAAGCGCGTGAGAGTGAAAATGATCCTGCATCGAGTCCTTTCCCCATTCGCTAGCTTGTATGTATGTATCTTTGTTGTTTTGTTCTTTCGTTTATAATAAATAAAATATACGCTTAAAAAGTTCAACACTAAAATTAATGTGAATGTTTTGCGTTTTGATGCGTTTACTATTCTTCTTCTTCTTCGTTTTCTTCTGCTTTCTTTCTACAAAAACAAATGCATTTGAATTTTCTTTCTCTCGTTTTTTTTTTTGTTTGTTTAAACTGTTTTACACCGCAATAAAGAAAAATTCATTGAGATCATTGAGTTTTCTAAGGATGTTACACACATACATATTTTATCAACAACAACAACAACACCGACAACGACTACAACAATAACAACAACTTGCAACATGATTCGCACTCTCACGCGCCCCCCGCAACAATTTGGACTTAAAAACTTTCGAAAAATAATTGAAAATATTCAAAAAAAAATTTAAAAAAATTATATGTATACATATATCTGTATATAAGAACTAAAGATTAGAATTTGTTAATATTTTCTCTTATGAAGATGTGTGTGTGTGTGTTTGTTTTTCTTTTATATGTAATTATATTGTATATATAGTATGTATATAAAAAAAACGACTATATGGTTTCAAGATCATTTGAAAAGAAAACTTGCTCAAACCTGGACTCTGGACTCTGTACTATACTTGGACTGGATCCTGAAAGTGCTGCATAGAAACAAGGCTAACTAGCTAGTGGCAACAGCAGCAGTTGCAGTTGCAGCAGCAACTAGTTGCTGGCGTCATTGCAATTGTTGTTGATTGTATCATCGATGTTGGTGCGTGCGCATGTGCAGCACGAGATTGTGTTTGTGCTTCGACTTCTTGTGACAGATGGGGCATTCAAATTGCGGCTCCACGCCGCACTCGAAGCGCACATGCCGATTCAAGCTGTGCGGACGGGCGTATGTGTTGCCACAACGATCGCAGGCATAGGCGCCGCCGCCGCCTCCACCGCCCACGGCGCCCATGCCGCCGCTGCTCCAACCACTGCCGCCGCTGCTGCTGCCAGGCGGTGGTCCTCCTCCTCCGCCTCCGCCTCCGCCTCCAGCATTGGATGTAACGAGACCCGCTGCTGCCGCCGCTGCAGCTGCTGCCGCGGCGGCTGCTGCTGCTGATGTCGAAGCGCCGGCGCTCGTTGAGGCACTTGTATTGTTAGCTGCCACAGCAGCAACAGCGGCCATCACAGCCGCCGTGTTGCTTTTGTTGTCCACATTGCTGCCGCTGCTGTTGCTGGGCAATGTTGGTGTTGGGGCAATGCCCACGCTGCTGCTGCTGCTGTAGCGACGCAGCGGCATATCTGGACTGGACTGTTGCATCAGCTGGGTGAGCGGTCGTGAGTGCTGCTGCTGCTGCTGATGGTGATGGGACTGATGATGATGGTGACCCAATGGTAGTCCACCAGGTGCACCCTGGGCGGCTGCTAGCAACACTTTGGCAATACCCATGCGCAGATCAAAGGGTTTATCTCCGATATTGTCATCGTTATCCTCATCATCGTCGTTGTTGTTATTGCTATCATCGTTGTCGCCATTGTTGCCATGTCGCTCGTGTGTACAATGTGTGGGCGTGGCACGGCCGCTATCGATACGCAGCTCGTGATCATTGTCATCCATGAGGCCGCCATGCTCGAACTTAATGACGCCTGTGGGCGTGCCAATCGGACTGGTGCACGGACTCCTCTTCAGGTTGAGCAGCTGATAGTAATGATGGTGCGGTGGCGGCGTCCTCGCCGCTCTTCTCGGTGTTCTCTGGCCGCCGTGCGCAAATTCTGAGTCAAGGAAGACAAGAAGTCAAAGCAAAATCAATGTTAGTTAAGGCATTTTTTACAGTGGGTGTTTTTTTTGTTTTGAGAAATGCTGTAGAGAAAGTTGCAAAGAATAATACTTATTATTTTCATGATTACGTTTTTTTTTCTATCAATAGATAGACAAATTATAAATCCTAAATTCTAATTTGATAATTGAACAAAAAAAATAATATGAAATATAGAATAGAATTTATTACCGTGAAGTCGTTATAAATGTTGCGTATCGTTTTACTTTTTGAGTGTGAATTTTGGTGCTATGTGGAATATGACTTGGTGTGTGTGTGTGTGTGTCTGTGTATATATGTGAGTGTATTTGTGTGTGTGCGAGAGTGTGTGTGTGTCTTGTGAGTAGAGGCTCTGCTTGAATCTAAAGTAAAATGTTTGAAATTTTAACAATAAATAATTGTAATTATATAAAACGCTGCTTGAAAGTTAAAAAAAAAATAATAATAATTAAAATATAATTATGTGGATTTTAATAAACACAATGAAACAACAATTATTTGAGTGTAAGTTACATGTATACAGATTGAGCTAAAGCAAAAACTTGTTCAAGTTACATATGATGATTTCAATGAGTTTTAAAACTGTTTATCAATTTGTTTTTTTGTTGTGTGTTAGTTACAAATAAATATATTAAAAATAAATAAATAGATATGTATGTATATAAAACAGTTTGTTACAAATAAGAGGGACGCAACGTTGGTAACTTGAAGAAATCATAATTCCTAGATAATACCAGCTGCTAGAGATAACTCCCTTGAGCCAGGCACTTTTGGAATTACAATGTTAAATTTCACAAAATATATATATTTTCTTTCTTTCTTTTTTTTTTTGAAATACGCATGCATCAATTTACGTTGAGACTACAATAGAGGAGGTAAATCTAAGAGTCAAAAAAAAAAACGTTGATAGAAAATGCAATATTTATAAAAACATTTAGTTTTTACAAACCAAGTTGCTTTCATCATTTCTATTTCATGTTTTTTAATAATAATAATATATATAAATTTAATAATTTAAGACTATAATATAGTAAGAGAGTTATAGGTATATAAATATATATATTTATATAGTATAGTATAGCGCAAAGTGAAACTTAAGAATAACCTGCAGCAATACAACAAACGAAAGAGAACAAACTACATATCTAATAAAGGTTTCATACAAAGTTAAGAGTTATAATATATATAGTAAAGTATAGTATAGTAAGTATATAGTATATGTTCATGTACTAGTTATATAAATATATGAACAGCATCATCAGCCACATTGTCGTTGTCTCTATAATACATGTACACATATATATCTAGTTGTTTATAGGTTGGATTTGATTTAGATTTGGTTTTGGTTGTATAGGATCTAAGCAGTAGATACACTGGTTCTAGTTATGTTGAATGTTGTTGGTATAGTAGAGTAGAGGTTAAGAGCATGCAAACAACAATAAGATAGGGCTACACCGTTAACAGCTTCTTGTTGTTGTTGTTGTAGGAATGGATAATGGATATTGTTGTGCCAGCCAGAGCTTTATCTTTATCATCGATCTCAATCGAACATCAATAGCGACAACATCCACCTGAAATAGAAAGCTGATTAGTATTGATTCTTGGCAATAACAGATATCGTTGCAAATCGTAGATACATTCATGTATATATATCTAAAATGGGAGCTTTGGAACTTGGGAAGTTGTTGACGGAAAGTTTTGGGAGCATGTGTTGTTGTTGTTGTGGTTGTTGTATATGGGCATATACATAACTTGGACTTGATGATGGATGAACGAAGTCTTTGATGGAATTGAAATGCAGATTGGAGTTTGATTGTTCTTTTTTTTTTTGGTTGGTGGTTTTACAATTAAAATAAATACAACATTTGTTTTTGGTTATTTTTTCTTTTGACATTTGCTTTTAATTGTATTTCGAATTTTTATTTAATACATATAGCCGGCAATAATTACGATATATTCATTTAAATGGAATACATAATAATTGTAGAATGTTTTTGTTTAATCGCATTATGCATGTGTGTGTGTGTGTGTGTGTGTGTGTGAGTGTTTAAGTTCTTAAAGGTATTTTTATTTTTAAATCTTCTTTTTTTTTTGTAATTTTTGAGTAGCCAATTTTGTCTTTTTACATATTGAAATGGTTTTGAAATGTTTTACAAATTTATTTGTGGCCGGGTGTTTTGTGTTTTTGGTGTTAATTTAAATCTAACATTTTTGTATGTGTTGCTGATATTTTTCGAATTAAAAATTAAAACATTATTTTAGAATTAATAATAATAATTTTTGTCTAATTTTGAAAATATTATTTATACTTAGTTAAGTAATATAATTATTATTATTATTATTATTATTAATACATATTATTATAATATAGATAATCGTTTCGTTTTGACTAGAACTTGTTATCATTATCATATAGTATCTAAAGCAATTTCTAACTTCCAAAAATCTTGTATAGCTGATGAACAAAACTAAAAATGTATGAAATAATTCGATTGCAACTAATTAAAAACCAATACTGCTTTATAATTAAGCGCAACACAAGTGTGTGTTTGTGTGTTTGTGTAATTGTTTTATATAATTATAGTTTGTTCATTTTGTTGTTGTTGTTGTTGGGGGGGGCAGGGGCGTGAATTCATGCCATGCATATGATTTTTGGATTGGTTTTTGTTCTAAAATTAATAATTAATTATTACAAAAATCTGTATGTTTATATTTTTTGGTTTCTTTTTGTTGTTTGTATATAGCACACTTAAACAATTTTTGCTGTGACTAGCGTATATAATTTCTTTGCGTTTGTTTTGTGTGAGATTTTTCTCGGAAAAAAATGTACACATTTTATTTTCTTCTTTTTAAATGTTTTTTTAGTTTTCTTTTGTAGAGTTTTTTGTTTGAGAATTCGCTAAAACAATACACAATTTGCATTTGTATTGCCAAAACTAAGTCTAAGTTTTTTTGGGTGTATCTTTTTTTTTTGGTACTTGCAACATTTGCTGGCACTGCGACTGTGTGGCATGCAACAAAACAAAACAAATTATTTAGTAATTAATTTAAAACTAATGACAAATTCAGTGCTGCGCTTAAACTTCTGCTCTTTTTTGTGGAAAATTGCACGCGCTGGGCTTAAGAACTATGTTATGGGAAAAACAGAAAAAAATATTCGAAATCAGCAAGAGAAAACAAAAACTTAATTTGCACTAAGAGAGAAGCTGGCATTCATTCAGTTTGATTGCAATTCAAGTGCCACGACCAATTCAAGTGCCAGTTCCATTGCCAGTTCCCAGTTCCAGCTGCTAGTTCCGCTGGCTCATTTGTACAACATGTCTGGCGTATACATTGCTCCTGCTTGGGCTCGTCTATTCATTTTGAAAGACTAGTGTGTAGGTGCTGCTGTTGCCGTTGCTGTTGCTATTGTTGTTGCCGGTTGTATTGATGGCGGCACTTGTTGCCACCGAAGTGACATTCAGCTTCTTATCTTTGTCCTTTTCCTTCTGTTGCTGCTGCTGCTGCTGCTGCTGCTCCTTCTCCTGCTCCTCCTGCTCGCGATCACGGCACTTGGTATTGAGATGACGCTTCAAATTGCTGTGCACATTCGTCGCATAGCCGCACATCTTGCTGCAGAAATAACGTGGCGGCAATCCGCATTCGTTCTTCAGATGACACTTGAGACTGTTCTTCCACTTGTAGGTGCGATTGCAGTTGCGGCACACCCAGGGCTTCTCAATGTCCGCATTGTAGATCATATCCGCCGAATGCTCCAGCGATTCTTTGCGCATTCGCTTGTTCTGCACCAGAATGCGATAACGATTGTCGTCGGTGTGGGACCAGTGCAAATTCAGATTCTGTGCGTCCATATTCAATGCCAATTTGCTGGAGAGCAGCGTTGAATTGGCGGTGGTTATGTTGGCACCACCGCTGGTGCTGGCTATCGGTTGCTTGGGCGCTGCAATTGTTGTTATCGTGGCCGGAATGGCGGGCAGCTTGATTTGCAGCGATTGGCTGGTGGGCTGCAGTTGCAGATGCTGCAAATGTTGCTGCTGCTCCAGCAACAATTGCTGCTGTTGCTGTGAGTTAAGCACAATCTTCGAGTTGCCCGTATTGTTGTTGGTTCTTTGCTTGTCATTCGACTGTTTGGCGTGCTTTTGTGATGCCGCCGCTGTGGTCAACAGATCATCATCATCATCATCGTTATCCATCAGATAGCTATCCTCAAACTCTTCATTCTCGATCTTAACAGCATCATAGGTCCACGACAATGGACTGGCCAGCTTCAGATCATAATCAAAGGTATTCTCATCCTCGATTGCCTCATTGCACACAGCCTCCCCGTCATCCCCGTTGAGCGACACATTCTCCGGATTCTCAATCTTCACAATCACCTCGGTCATGGCATCATCAATGCTATCCAATTCAACGCCTGCCGCGGCCAGCGCCGCAGCCGATGCGGCGTCCACATTGCAATTGCTGGCGCTATTCTTCAGACTGGCCGGTGTGATGCACGCAATCGTTGTGCGTCCAATGCTTCCAATTCTGGTCACCGTTTGGGTCTTTGGATCCAACACTGGCAAACAGCTGCTGCCTCCGCTTTTCTCGCTGTTGTTCACATTGTTGTTGTTGTTGTTGTTGTTCCGATTGTTGTTGTTGTTGTGATTAAGCGTTCTTGTCACCGACGCTGGCGTTGTGCTGATCGTCATCGTTGTGGGCGTGGCCGTTGACGCCTTAGCAGCGGCATTGTTAGTGTTCTTAGCAGCATTGGCATTTGGCTTTTTGCTCGTAGTTAGTTTGTCTTTTGGTTAGTTAGTTGTGTTAGCAATGATTTTGTTTTTTTATGGTTTAATTTTGCGCATGAAAATAGAAATTGTTATAGGAAATGTTAGGTTAGTCAATTTGTTTGTTATCATGATTGAAAGATTTATAGAAAATGTGTGAAAATTAATAAAGTAAAAGAAATGAAATGCATAGAATTATTACAAGTGGCTGCCGCAGTGTGCACAGGCCCGTTACAAAACAAAACTGTAAATTGTAATGCAAAATAAAGACTGTAAAAAGAAAACAAAATATTATTCAATACACAAAAATTAAAACTAAATGACGAAAACAATACACTGGCAAACTTGGTTATAAAGCAACTTTAAAAATATGAAATATATCGAATAATTTCAAACACTTTTTAACTTAAAGATCGCTTTAAAACCAAGTCTACTCAAGCTTCAAAAAACTGGATAAATAATATAAATAATAAATTGGTAAATACTGGAAGACTGGTTTAAATACCTGTGGAATCATCGCTATTCTTGTCTATGATGGACTGATCCGCCAGCATTAACCAGTTGCGTACACGTATTCGAGATTCGCCCGCATCGAGTTGTCCATTATCATCTGAAATAGGATAAATATAGAAAATTTGCACATATTAATAAGAGGCTTAAGCATTTTTATCAATGTCACTTAACATAATTTAATGATTTCATTATAAATGTTTGATGTGCCCTGCATTTATTGTTAGTTTTCTCTCAATGATAATTTTGTGTGTGTAACAAAAAAAAAAAGAAAATGTTATAAATATAAATTATAATACTTACAAGCAGTACGCTACATAAGAAAATTAAATAAAATTTGTATCTGCATAATAATAATAATGATAGTAATTATAATAAATAACAAACTCAATTAATAACGCAGCATAACAAACAAATTTCTGTTTTTTTTTTTTTGCGTTTTATTACATTAACTTGTATATTTCTCACATTGAATGTAATATTCTTCTTTTTTTTTTTTTTAATTTACAAAAATCTTTACAAACGACGCATAGAAAAGAATTAAATATAATATATATAGTATATATAGGCATATAGTGTCAACTATATAGAACTGCTATATCATTAATGAGTATTTGTGTTCTTATTAAGTGGTTGCTTCATTAACATACAAATTATTTAATTTATTGTAAATTTTTTAAATGTATCAACATTTTGTGTTTTTGCCAGTTTTAAACCAAAGATTGTTCAACAATATTGTTTAACCATGTAAATTTAAATTTTGTTTTTATTGAAAATTTTGAATTTTCATCTTGCCTGTTCTTTTTTATTTGTGCATAATATTTTTTTTGTTTCGTTTTTTATTCTTCATTTTATAAAGAAGCGCTAAACTTAGCCCGACACCGCGTGGAATATAACCAATCATTTTTTTTTGTTTATATAATTATTATTTTTATCTTAGCAAATATAATTATAATTCGAGATTTTTTTTGTTTGTAATTGTAATAATTGTTTTTTAAATATATAAATTTAATTGTTTATATGCACAGTTTGACTGGCAACGTGTGTCTTTTGTAATTGTTGTTGCTGTGAATGCTTGCAGTTTAGTTTTAGTTTTGTTTTTTTAAAGCTTAACTGTTTATAAAATCATCTATGGAATGTAGTGTTAAAAAAATATATAGTATATGTATAAATTGTAAATTGAAAACTACAAATAAATTACGGTTTACTAGCAAAAAATGAACATAAAATAATAAAAAAGAATATTATCAATGTATATTATAATAATATAATTATAATATGTTTATAAATATTACAAAATAAATAAGTGCATGTGACGTATTGTGGCGGTGTTTTTGTTGTTTTCTTTTCTTTATATTATATTTATAATATTTATATATTACTGTTTTTTTCGGGGTTAAAAACCCCAACGTAGCTCAGCTACGTGCGCCTGTTTCTTGTTTCTTGGTTTCCTGCCTAATTGTGAAACACACAAAACTAAGTACCTGAGTTTAGACTTTAAATCTGAATTATTTTGCTCACCAAAAAAAAATAGCATAATAAATTTGACATTTTGTTTAGCTGACTCTCGACTTAAAGTACGGCCTTAAGCTACTTGATATGGCTTTTAAGTTTTACAATTTATAATCATCTTGTGAGTGTCATTTCCATTTTAAATAATAATTACTTTTCAACTTTTTTTTTTTATGTTTTTACAATTTCCAAAAGGCACTTTTAACTTGTCTTAAAGTTCTTTACACGTTGCTTTCTTGACTACAAAAAAAATTCTAAACATTTTTGAGCATAGTTTAAAGCCATTAGACTAATATATGTATATTGTTGTCAGTTGAGGTAACTTGTTGCATTTTTTGTTTTGTTTTCATGAAATTGTAATTGTAATTGTAACTGTCTGTAATTGCTTCGTTAATTGTTTGGCACTGTAATCTTTTGAATATCTTGTATCTTTATCTAATATCTTATTATGCTCTGAGTTTGAGAAAGCTTTACATAAAGAAAACTATCCACTGAGTTGACTGCTCGCACCTTCGCGCTTCTAACAACGCTTTAACTACGAGTTAACCCTAAATGTATATATAATATCCGTAACTAATCCTAACTCTTCTAACTCCTATACTAACTAACTACATATATATTAATGTTTCATTGTACAATTTGTGTGTGTCTTTTATTTGTTTGTTGTTATCGTTATTTGTAACTTTTGTGGAATGCTGCAACTTTTAATTGTGGTTTTTATTTTGTGTGTAAAATCATTTTACTGATCACTTTGCTGTTTTTTTTTTATATAAAAACAAAATTTTCTTTTCAAAAAAAAATTTTTGTTTGTGCACTTGTTTTTTTTTTTTTTGTTAAAAAATTAATAACAATAACAAAAAGATTATTATGAAAAAAAATGGCTAAATTGGTTTTGTTTGTGCTTGGCAACAAATTGTTTTGTTTGTTTGTTTTTTTGACGAAAATTTTCGCAATTTTCCAGGCGTTCTTAGAATTATTAACTTTTGTTTTTGTTTCGATTTTTTGTTTTTGTTTTTGTTTAAATATTAATTTGGCACACTGATTCCGTATTCCTTATAAGAAACCCCGAGAGCTTGGTGTGTGTGTGTGTGTTTTTTGTTATCTATGTTGTTTGACTACACGCACACACACACACACACATTTCCATTGTGTGCGCGTGTGTGTTTGTGGTAATATAATTTCCATTTTCCTTGCTGTTTTTTGTTTTTTGTGTTTTTTAAATCCCTGATATTTTAGTTTTTCCATTTAATAACTGTTTGCAACTTTAACGAATCCAATATCCAATCCATTTGCCACTTTTGCCATTTCCCCCGACTCATGAGAAATGCGTCTGCAGCTCGGGAAGACTGGCCAGTGCCGCTGCTGCGGCTGCTGCTGCCACCGCTGCTGCGGCACCGCCGACAGTTTCACTGTCACCACCGCCGTTGCCATTGCCGCCAACGATGCTGTTGCCAATGATGCTGGTGATGAAACTTTTGTCATCCTCCAATTGGAATTTCTCCTTATGCATGCGCTCCATGTGGCGACCAATGTGCATCTTTTGCTTGGCCCGATACACACAGAAGGGGCATTGAAATTGTGGCTCCTTGCCGCATTCCCATTTCTGGTGATTGCGCAGCGATGATTTCAGCTTATAGACGCGTCCGCAAACGGGACACGGGTGTCCAGCACCGTTATCAACGCTATTGTTGTTGCTGCTGCTGCTGTTGCTGCCACCAGCGACGGAGCTCAATGAGACACTTAGGCTTCCAGCGCCACCAGCAGCAGCACCGCTGCCATTGGCACTGCCTGCACCGCCCGCTGATGTGTTGCCACTGATGAGATTGTTCATGGCACTGATGCTATTCAGTATATTCAGATGGCATAGACCAGCCGGTCCGCCCACATCGGCAAAGGTCACGGCACCGCTCAGCGTGGCCGGATAATCGTTGCTGGCACCGCCGGCCGAGCTGAGGTTCTCCTCGCCGTAGCAACGGTCGGAGCTATTGTTGGATGTGGACGCGGCTACGCCGGCAGCGGCGGCCGCCTGTTTCTCGGCAACGGCCTTGAGCATCAGCGCGGTGGCCTCCTCCTCGGACAGGTGCTTCAATTTACCACCGCCCGGATAGATCTTATGCTGTTTATCACTGCTGCTGCTATTTCGAGGCGTCGATGCGGCGCCGGGTTCAATCTTTAATCGAATGCTATTCACCGGCGTTTTGTGCTCACTGCCATCGGAAACGGAGGCCGCCTTCGAGCCAGCTATGCTCAGTTGCTTGTCCACCGAGAGATCCGTGGGAAAGACCAAGGGCTGGACGCCCTCACGCAGTGTCACCAGCGGCATGGCCAGACGTGCGTTCCATTCATTCCAGGTGAGACCCGCAATTCGCGTAATACTCAAATCTGCTTTCGTTTTTTTTTTATAATTTTAAGGGGTTTTTTTTTAACATTTTGTGTAGTTTTTTGTAGGTGCAAATATGTTGTTGTTGTTGTTGTAGTAGTTGGTTGGTTTTATTATGTGTAGAGGGTAGATTGGTTGATTGGTCAGCCACACAACATATGAAAATAAAACGAGAAAAGAAAAAAACAAAAGAAAAGAAGAACGAAAATCAATAGCATTACTTTTGAGACTGGACACAATGCAACGCAAAAAGAATAAAAACAATTCAAGAAAAAAAATTGGTAAAAAGAACTTAACATTAAAACAATAAAAATAATAAGAAACGGAATTTCTAATGATGGGGTATAAACAAACGCACTTCGGGGTTAAACCAATGCCAAAAAAAATAACAAAAAAAAAAAGAAGAAACTAATTAAGAACATGAAAATGTTTATGCATGAAAACATTAGTGGATAGGGAAGAATGATACATGGAGCTCTTAAACTGGCACAACAGATAAGAATAATGTTGTAATAAAAATATATAGTATTAGTGAAGCGCTAAAAGCCTAAAAAATATTCTAGGGTGCCACACAAATCGCTTTCGCTTGAATTTCACTTAAATTTCATACAAATTTAAGTGAAATTCAAGCTAAAGCGATTTGTGTGGCACCCCCGATTATATAATTAAAAAGCATTAGAATTATGGCATGATTTAAATCAAATACATAAACAAATTAAGTATAAGTATATATACAATGCGATATCTGGGGAAGGTAACAAAACGAACAACGCTTTCACAATTGGAAAGCAAATTTAACGCCAATTAGTGCGGGAATGTAAAAACATATTTATTACATATTAAATTAAAATTTAAAAAATATGGAGAAAAATTAAAACAAAGCCAAGAGGGAGCAGCTAAGTACGGCAAGCCGTAGCTTATAAACACTTGCAGTTATTAATATCATTATCATTATGTTTAAAGTATAAAATTAATACAATATTTTTAGATATTACAAATAAAATGACAACTGCAAGTGCTTTTTAAATTAAATGAAACGTTCAGCATTCTTGTCATAGTTTTTTTTTTTTTTTTTTTTTTTTTTTTTGCAGCTGGAAACACAACACACACTCGGGCGGGGAAGAGGTTTGGCAATTGCTGGTTGTTATTATTATTATTATTATTATATTGTTTGTTGATTTTTCTTTTTTTTTTAGTGGCATATACAGAAAACAGTTACTTAAAATGTAGGTACTTATATAGAGCTTTCTTCAGCGGCTTGTAGCTCCACAGATTAGCGTCCCTTTTTGTGGCTCCAGAGTTTTTGTCACCTAGAAAAAGAGAAATATATTAATATAGTCAAGTCAACGTGAGGGTTTAAATCTAAAGAAAACTTGTGCCGAGGGAAGCAGGTGGAGTATTGTCACGTCTACCTGTAAGAAAGAGAAATATATTAGTAGTGTTCGGTTATAAAAGTTAAGTAATTTAGTTAAGTAAAACATTTTGATTTTTTTTTTTGGGATTTATTTATTACGTTTATTTTACAACTATTTTCAAAATATATAATTTCTATATATATATATAATATGTATACATAATAAATGTTTAGCAATGAATTAAAAGTTGTACACACAAGTTTTTTTCTTCAATTTTTTTTTGCTCGTAAATTATGTAAAAGTTTTTTAATTGAATTATTTTTAGTTTTTCGAAAATATATATATTTAAAAAGTTTTTTTGTGGCTTAAATTTGACATATACAATCAATTTTGCTAGGTTATTCAATTATTTTATATATATATTTCATTCAGTTTCGATTCAATATTACACACAATTTTGTTTGTTTCTTCTTTTTCAACTGGTTTCCAATTCTTGCGTCAATTTTTGTAAAATATTTTCACTACATTTTGTTTCAATTTAATTTTTGTGTTATGTTAAAACAACATTTGACAACTTTATATATATTAGTAAGCCTCCGATTCAGTTTTTTTTTTTATGAATAATATTTTTTTTTTTTTTTTTTTGTTTTGTTAATATTTATTTGTGTGTGACGAAATTAAAATACATCAAAATATTTTGTGATATTGTTTTATATAATAAAAAAAACACACACACACACTGTGCAATTCAACATTATATTTGCATTTATCTTAAATACTTAGAACTTTCCCGTTTGAAATATTATAATTTTTGTAATTTCGTTTATTATAATTCTTTACACGTATTTATAGAAGATTTGCTAGGTACTGTACTTTCTGCGAAGACATTAAGATGTTATGATTTATATTTATGTTTGAAGCTTTTTGTTTTTTTGTTTTTAAATTTAACTTATCGAAATCTAACATATTTTTTATTTATGTTTCATTTAGATTAAACATAATTCTTTGTGTTATTTCCATGAAAATACTTGCACATGATTCTGGTATTTTTTTTTTTCCAATTTTTTCATATTTTTTTTTAAGTTTTATTTGCTGCAACAACCGCTAAATGTAATTTTAGAAATTACGCAAAAATAATGAAAATAATTAGACGTGAAGACATAAATTAAAGCCCAAAGAAGAGGTTTTTGAAAAGTTTATGAAATGGATTTTCCATGATAAAACACATATATTATTTTGTAAATATAATAAATGTTTAGTTTTGAACTTAATCAAATAATCAACAAATATGCAAATAATTAATGCAAAAAGAATAATTAGAAAGTCAAAGGTAATAATGATAATGTAAACTGGTTTTTGTATAACTTAACTTGAACAAATTATTAAAAATAACATTAATAATTTTATTGTTGTTTCGCTTTGTTGCTGCTGTTCTTATCTTTGTGTTTCATTTATATTTTGTTTATTTGTTTGTTTGTTTGTGGTACTCACTCCTCAGTTCACATCCTTAGATCTTACGTCCACGCTTGCTCTCCAGCTGTGGCTTCTCGGGATGATGTTTGCGCACATGGACGCCCAGATTGCCGCGCTGTTTGGCCTTGTAGGTGCAGTAGGGGCACGGATGACAGGGCTCCTTGCCACCGCACTCGACATTCTCGTGGCGCCTCAGTGTCGACTTCCAGCGATACTTTTTGCCACAATGACGGCAGACATAGCGTGATTCGGGATCATCGCAGGGCCCCATCGAAGAGTCGCTCAACGACAGTTCATAGGTCATGCCACTGGGATCGCCGCCAGCATCGGATTCCTCTTTCATCGGTCGTGTGGTAAGTATGGTATAGCTTTTACTAGAATCATGTACATCCAAATCTTCGGGTATTATGGTTTCGACACCATCATCATCCTCCGCCTGCAGCTGAATGTGATGATGCTGATGCTGATGCTCATGATCCTGATCCTGATCATCATCTTGATCATCTTGTTGCTCCTGCTCCTGTTCCTGCACCACGGTGCCCTGGTGCATGTGATGCGTCTGCAGCTGGGAGGCATGTATGTGATGCGTGTGCGACTGTTGCTCGTGCTGATGTGGATGTTGATGCACCTGCAGCTCCTGCGGCTCATGCTCAATGGTGGTTATATGCGTCTCACCGCCCGACGTCTGCATGTGCTCGGTAATCTCGGAGGGCGCAAAGCCAATGCCAATTTTAGTGCCATCCGGCAGCTCAATGTCATCGATTTCAGCGTATTTAACAAGATCACTGATTATTGCCGCCGATGCATTTGGATTATTCAAATCAATTTCACTAATCTCATATTTGGTGCCATCGGCCAGTTCATGATGCTGATGTGGTATGGCCTCATGGGTCTCCACAATCTGTAAATTGCTGACAGCCGGTGCAATGATCTTGCCACGCGAATAACGGATGCGTGAGGCAATATTTGGCTTCTGTTCCCCAATCTGCACATTGCGCAGACCCACCAAATTGATTGTCTGTCCCGGATGGGCTGTAATTATGCTTTGTACTTGCTGAGCGCTTGAATGCAACTGCTGATGATGATGTTGTTGCTGCTGTTGTTGCTGCTGCTGGTGATGATGTTGCTGATGATGATGCGAACTTTGTGGCACCTCCTCAATGTGCAATTGTTGTTGTTGCTGCTGATGCTGATGTTGCTGATGATGATGCTGTTGATGTTGTTGTTGTTGCTGCTGATGCTGCTGCGCTTCCTGTGGCACGTGTTGTATTAGGTGGTGCGGATGTATAATGGTGGTGGTGGTGGTGGTGCCACTGCTGCCGCTGCTGCCGTGCGTCGCAATGGTGGTTGAGGTTGGTATGATTTTCTTAATGTTGATGAGCTCTGTAAATATGCGAGTTTTAATTGATTTGTTAGAATTAAATGTAATTTATATAAAAAAAAAAAATTTTAAATGGTATACAAATTTGTTAATTTGTATTATGAAAAGTATTTAAAATAGTTTGTTAAAATTAAATATAGTTTATATTTAAAAAAAAAACAAACAATTTAAAATGGTTTAACATTTTGTTATTTTGCATTACGGAAAAGTATCTCAATTAGTTTTATATACAACCCAAACCACTATTAATTCGTACGCCCTTTTTTTGACTTTAACAGCTATATAAGTCAATTCTTTACAGTAGAAAATATATTTTTGGAAAGGTCTTTTAAATTCCGTTTAAATGATCCAAAACTTTCCTTAGCCCATTAAGTACCCATTGAAAATTTTGAATTTAAAAAAAGTCATTTTTTTAACTTTTTTCCTCGATTTTAAAAAAAAATATTTTGATGCAGAAAAATTCTTGAAACAATTCTAAGAGTGACTACAAAAAAAATTCAAAAATCTCTTCGCTAGTATTTTTTATGGTTTTTTTAAAATTGCTAAAAAGCCACTTTTTGTATGAAAAGTAGAAAAATGGGTTAAAATGGCAATTTTCAAAAAATCATAAAAAATACTAGCAAAGAGATTTTTGAAGAAGTCAAAAAAAGGGCTTACGAATTAATAGTGGTTTGGGTTGTATGTAAATATGCGAATTTTAATTGATTTGTTAGAGTTAAATTTAATATATATTAAAAAAAAAAAAAAAAACCATTTAGAATGGTATACAATTTTGTTAATTTGCATTACGGAAAAGTATTTCAATTAGTTTCATATATGTAAATATGCGAATATTAACTAATTTGTTTAAATTTAATATAGTTTATATTAAAAAATAAAATAAACCATTTTAAATGGTATACAATTTTGTTAATTTGCATTATGAAAAGTATTACAAATAATTTGTTATAATTAAATATAGTTTATATTTAAAAAAAAACTAACAATTTAAAATGTTATAACATTTTGTTATTTTGCATTTTGAAAAGTATTTCAATTATTTTTACTTTAAATCGCTCGAAAAACCGTTTATAATTTTTGAAAATAATTTTTGTTTTTAGAACTTACCACACTCCGATGAGGGCAATTTGATGGGCGTATTTGTTAGTGTTGTCAACGTCGGTTTCACATCTCCACTGTGGGCCGCGGCGCTGAGCAGTTCGGTTATCGTTTGGGCTGGTTGTCCAGCTGGTCCGGTAACAGTCACCGCTGCCGTCGGCTCCTCCTCTTGGCCACTCAGCTTGGCAGCCGTAATGTTGCCCAGTTTCTTCACATGCAACACGAAGCCATCCTTGTTCTGTGTGATGACAATGTCGTTGCTCTCCAGCAGGCAATCATCCAGCTCGAATTCGTCAGGTGTTCCCTCGGTCTGTTCGGATTTGTCCTGTTTGGCTGCTGTAAAAAGAACGTAAGCAAATGGGATGGAAAGAGTGGGGGGGGGCGTGGCGGCAGAAGAGTACAATGATTAGTTGTTGTTCGGGCTTGGCACAAGATTACCGCTTCTTATACGTAGTACCCTCTCTTTATTTTCTCTGCTCTGCTCTGCTCTGCTCAGCTCATAAACGTGTCCTCTCGATCTTAATATTCAACTTTTTTGACAAAAACAAGCAAACAATTTTGGAACGCTGCTTAAACTTAATTAATTTGTATGCATATTTATATTATTTATACAATTTATTTTTATTTTTTATATATATTTTGTGTGCTGCTGTTTTTTTTTCTTAATAAAATTAAACACCAAAGCCAGAAGAACAAAAAAAAAAAGAACGTGACAAAAAACAAAAAATTAAAGTATATAAAAAACCGTGCCCTTAATAAATTAAGGTTTTATTTGTATACTTTACTCAGCTTAAGTTCTAAAGAATTCAATAATGACACATTTCAATTTTGTTGCAAAAGGCAGTTTTTATTAACAATTCATTAAATGGCAAGTTGAATTTGCTTACTAATTTTTGATATTACATCACGTTTGTGGCTTAGTTCTTAACTTACCTTACACACACATTAATTGAGATCATAGATGTTAGACAAACAAACAAATCATTCAAACCAACTTGCCACTCGGCTCAAAGAGGCCACGTGCTGTCGTTGTTGTTGTGGCCGGAAATGTAACGCCCGTTTGATCCGGATGCTGTGTCTTCATGTGCATGTTGAGGCTGTGCTTGTAGCGTGCCACATAGTGGCAATGCTGGCACTTCTCCGTTGGCAATCTGCCGCACTCGAAGCGCAAATGTCGCCACAGATTCTTCTTATAGGTGTAGGCCTTGTCACAGCGCGGACATGTGTGGACACTCGACTGCGGTGGCGCCTCCACGGCGTGTTGCAACAACGCTATGTTGTTCAGTGATGTAACCGATTTGACAGCCAGCGTCCAAGTCGTCTCTAAAACATGACAACAGAGAAAGGTAATAGGTTAAAAGAGGCAATATTCACAAAGTCAAATCAATTTTTTAAGTGAAGAAAACTAAAGAAAACATAAATATATATACAGTACAAATTAGATAATGATGCAGATGACGATGATGATGTATGATAGATTTTCGCTAAAGTGTGTGGCAGAAAGAAATCAATAAGTTAGAGTATATTATAATAACTACCGGGCAACCATTTGGCAGTAGGCAGTAGGCAGAGGCGATAGAGTAGAGCAATTTTTGGTCAGGCCATTACTGAAAAGCTTACAAAAAGAGGCTAACACACGGCTAAATAATCAACTAAAATACAATACAATATAATAGAATAGAATATAACTAAAAACTAAACTAAAGACTTAATCAAACTCAGTTCAACTCAACTTAGAAAATGTTTTAAAATTCTTACCAGCTCTTAAATTAATCACAGTTAAACACAGCGTCTCCGTTAAACTGAAAAAAAAAACACACAATTTGCTCTCTTAACAGAGCTGTAAACAACTGTTAACAGTGGCGCTGTGTGTAACCGCAAATTCGAAATGCAATGTAAACTTAACATAGTTGCAGGTAGTACCGTCTACTATGCACATAACGGTAGCAATTCTGTTTAAAACAGCCATTGACCTGACTATGAACTTAAACAATAACTTAATATATTTTAAAAAAATATATATATATATATTAAAATTATTAACATTAAAGAAAGTGCCTGCACAGCCCTTTTGGCATCTGTAAAAATAGAGAAGAAAAAAGTGTTCATTAGTTTAAAATCGTTCGGTTTGTCCAAGAATAAATCCCAACTTTGTACCAAGACCAATGAAAACATTTTAGAATTTGTTTTTGTTTCTTTTTTTTTTTGGGGTTTCAACATTTCAATATCAATCTTTATTACGTTTTTTTCTTGTTTTTTTTTTGTTTTGTTTTGTTTTTGTTTTTGTTTGTTACCACTTGCATCAAATTCAAACATGTTGTGTATATAAACAATGCATTATATAATGCCTTTTCTTAGTTCATTTCATTTTGCAAAAATAACAATTTTTCTGCCTGTTGTTGTTGTTTTTGTTATTATTGTTGTTTCTTGGTTGCATTGTCTAAAAAACAGAATCTCAAATGTTCTTTACATATATATATTTATTTTTTTGACAACATTATTTCGATTAATGCTACTTTGTTATTATTATTATCGTTATTATTATTATTACAATTATTAATAATATTAATTGTTTGTTGTTCTTCTTGTTCTTGTTTCTGTTGTTGTTTAAGGTACTAACAATATCAGCTTTTTGCTTTTTATAAATTTGTTTCATAATTTTTTTCGCCTTTTCCTTGGTTTTCATTTTAACAATAAATATATGTACAGCTGCGGTCAAAAAAATAGTAGTGCTCTTTCTTTTACTATAACAGCTATTGTAAGTCATGTATTCAAATTTAAAAAATATATTTGGAAAGGTCATCTAAATTCCGTTTGAATGATGTATAACTTTCCTTAACCCATTAAGTACCCATTGAAATATTCGAGTTTTAAAAAAAGTCAATTTTCCAAACTTTTTTCCTCGATTTTTTCCAAAAAATGTTGGGATGCAAAAACATTCTTCAAACAATATTAGGAGTGACTGCAAAAAAAAATTTTCAAAAATATTTTTGCTAGTATTTTTTATAATTTTTTGAAAATCCTAAAAATGACCATTTTAACCCATTTTTCCTCATTTTCATGCAAAAAGTGCCTTTTTTGCAGTTTTCAAAAAATTATAAAAAATACTAGCAAAAATATTTTTGAAAATTTTTTTTTGCAGTCACTCCTAATATTGTTTGAAGAATGTTTTTGCATCCCAACATTTTTTGGAAAAAATCGAGGAAAAAAGTTTGGAAAATTGACTTTTTTTAAAACTCGAATATTTCAATGGGTACTTAATGGGTTAAGGAAAGTTATACATCATTCAAACGGAATTTAGATGACCTTTCCAAATATATTTTTTAAATTTGAATACATGACTTACAATAGCTGTTATAGTAAAAGAAAGAGCACTACTATTTTTTTGACCGCAGCTGTATATGTATTGTATATATATATATATATTATATATATATTTATATAAACACTTTTAATAATTATTTTCTTTTTAATATTATTCTACAAAAAATAAACAACATTCGTTTGTTACAATTACATTTTTCAATTGTTTTCTGTTCTGTTAATTATTGTTTTATATGTCTGCTCATTTGGTTTGACTATATATATAATAATATATATATATATGTATGTATAATATTCTTTATATGGCAATTTTGTTCCAAATACACTTTTACTAAAACTTGTTCTGGGTTTGTTCATTTTCTTTTCATTTACTTTTTATGTATGTATATATGTTCTTGTATATATGTATGTGTATATATATGTATGTGTTGTTGTATATATATTTTTTGGTTGGTTTCTTTGGAGTATATTTTGTAACTTATGCATTAGGCTAACATTTTTTATTTATTTTTCATGGTTTTTTTCTTTTAGTTTTTAAACTATTTTTATAAATATTAATTAACAATAACAAGTTAAAACTTAGTTGTTAAATTAATGAACAAAAATCAAAGAGAATTATATATCAGTATAAATGTGTGTATGTGGGGTGTGTGTGTGTTTTTGTGTAAATTAAAAACAATGCAACAAAAATAAAAATTAAAACATTTAATGTTTCGTTTCTTTTTTTTTTTTTAATAATTAGTTCTGGCTTTAAAAATTAGACTAAGCTTTAACAGCGCAACAAACAATGAAATTAATAATAATAATTTAGCTACTTCAAAGAACGCGCAACATAAACCCTAATTAATAAGTTTAACAAAAATTATTTAGTATAAGCTAAATAAATATAAATATATATTTGTTTTAATAAAAAATTTCAACTAATCTTATTAGCCAAACAACTATTGACAATTTGTCTTGTGTGCTTTGAATATAATTCACTTTAATTTCATTAATTAGCATTATTTATTTTAATTTTTATTATTTAGTTTTTTTTGGTACTTTGCAATTGACACAAATTGAGAACACAAGACAAATTGTTAATGATTTTTCATTGGGCTAATTGAAAGGTGCAAATTAACAAACAAATTGACTCAAATCAATTGTTAAAGTCATGAAAATTTGCAAATGGCTTTTTGTTAAATATATTTTGATTTTTTTGTTTTGTTTTTTATATTTTAGTACTTGCACTAAGTATAACTTGTCTAATTTCAATTCGAGTTTCAACTGTTTTTTATGCTATTGTTGTTTAATGTTCAAGTGTTCATTGCTTGTTGCATTGCAATACTTGCATATTTTTATTGTTTATTGTTTATTGTACTTTTCAACTATTGACTACAACAATAACATAAATTATGAACATGCAACAAGCAAAAATATTTATATTTATATATATATTAATAAAAACAAAAACAATATAAAGAAAACAATTAATTAATGTGTTAATAATGTTTGGACCTAACTAATACACACATATATATATACGAAAAATATATATATATATGCATAACTTGTATATATTTATAAGTTGTATTTTTTTTTTGTTTTTTGTTTTTAGTTGCACTTTAACTGCCTGCCTTAGTTATTATTTATCTCGTTTGTTTATATATCCAATTGTTTATATATTTTATATATATATGTATGTATATATTAATATGTATAATTTCAATAATTTATTACATTTAAATTGGTTTAATGGCACTCTTAGCATTCTTTTTTTAACTATGTTGTTGTTGTTGCTTTTCATATTTTTTAGTTTCAACAAATTAAAGATAAACCAATTGAAAATAACATATTTTTGGGGGCATAACATGTATATAGGTAAATACATATGTATATACATTTGCATGTGTGTGTCTGTAGGTGAGTAGGAAGAGGTTATTTGTTATCTCTTTCACAATTGAGACAGCATTGATTTGTTATTTCATTTGGTTAATGCTGAGTTGAATTTCTACATAATTTATATATATTTTGTTAATATTAATTTCTTGTTTGGCGGAGTTTTCCAGTTACATAATGGCACACATGTTCTACAGACAAATTCAATGCTGCCACACACACACAACACACACACACAACACACACCCAAACACACAAACAAATAATAACAATTTATATTTCTTTTTCCTTTCATTATTATTATTATTTTTCTCTTTGCAACAACAGACAACAAATTTGCTAACATAGCATATTATTTTATAATAGATGAGTTTAGTTTTTGTGTGGTGTATGTATCTGTGTGTGTGTGTGTGTGTGTGTATAAACTTTTGTTCTTTGAACCAAGAAATCGTTTTGGCCTCTTTTGCAACATTTTGCTCATTTTGTTTAATCATTTTTTAGTATATTGTTTTTTTTATATATATTTTTTGCTATTACTGACTAAAAAATCTCTCACGTTTTTCTAGCTGCAACTTTGTGTTGGCATTTATTAATTATTAACAACAATTTTATACCCTTTGCAAGGAGAGTATTATTAAAACATTAAAATGAATAATGAGTGTTGGACACCAACAACAAATTGTATCATTTATGAATACTATATATATATATAAAGCTGCCAACTGAAGCAATTTGTTGTACATGTGTGTGTCTGCAAAGGGTATTTAACATTCGGCTGGCCGAATTCGAAATCAAGTTTATAATATTTTCGGTTTTACTTTGTTTTATAACAAACATTCACATTTGACATATGTATGTGTGGGCGAGTGTATATATGTATGTGTGTACGTATGATTTAGCTCAAATTGCAACATATATATATATGTATATGTATATAACGATAATATATTTATATATATTTATAACATAACATATTGTTTTCTTGTAATTGGTTTAGTTCTATGTAGTTTTTTGTTTAGTTTGTTGTTGGCTTATAGCTTCTCTTGTTTTGTAATAATAATTAATAATTGTTTATAGATTTATTGTTATTGTTATTGGTGTTGTTGTTGTTGTTGTTGTTCTGTTTGCAATGATATATTAGAAATATATATAGATATATATTTGGCAACAAATAAACACAGTACGTTTTTGCATTATATATGTATTTTTGCTTCAGTGTTCTCTCTGTCTGTCCTGCATTTCACATCTGTCTCTCTATATATGGTATTAATATATTTTTTATTATTATTATAATAATTAATATTATTTACTTCTTGTTAATTTCACTAAGTTGCTCTGCTTTGTTTTTGCACTTTGACTAAAATTACGTAGTTTTGGTTAGTTTGACTAAAATGTTGTTGCTCTTAGCTTCCTTGCCTCATCCTCTTCCCCTTCCTTCTCTCTCCTCCTCTCTCTCACGTGTGTATGTTCTGTTACGGCCTCTCATTAGTACTTTTTACTAGCTGTTCATTCTTTTCTAACTTTCTTTTCATATTTTTTTTTTACATTTTTTATTCTTTTTTTTTTTTTAATTTTACTAAAATTCTATAAAACATGTTGCACTGACTGCAGCTATACATATGTATATATGTATAATAGATGTATATATGTATATATATCTATATATATCTGGTTTTTTTCTAGCTTGTTAAATATTATATAATAGCTACGCTTTCTTTTTTCATCTGTTACTTTTGTTTTATATATATATATTTTTTTTTAACTAATTCTGCTTTTAATGCTCAGTTGTCAACAATAATTCTCAACTTGTTCTGGTTCATACAATATTATATCATAATATGTATATACTAGATATATATCTATATATATAGATGTGTATATTTATGGGCTTGTTTTGTTTTTTGTTTTGTTTTTTTTTTTATATTGTTATAAATGATGTGGCATCCAATAAATTCGTTTTGTTGTTATTTGTAATTGTTCTTGGTTTAGCTACTTGTCTCTCATCTATATGGTAGTATATGTATATATGTATTTACTATAGCTGTATATATATCTTTTAATCATTTACTATAATTTCCATTTTGCTGTTTTGTTCTTGTTGTGTGTGATTTGTTATTGTTATTGTTTGTTACTCTTACAATTTGTTGTTGTTGTTTGAATATGTTTCATTATTTTTTTGCATTCGCTTTAAATGTATTTTGAATTTGTTTTTGTTTTTGTTTTTTTTATATGTTTTTTGGTTTTGCTCAACAAAATGTTGCACTTTGCCTATGCGGATATCGCTTATTCTATTTGATTTTAAAGAAAACATTATCTCATAAGTAATATTTGACACAGACACCGGACTCAAGGTGCCGCTTTAGGTGGGAGCTTTGTGAAAATGCTTTGCCGCACATCAGACAGCGAAATTTTTTCTGTCCACCACATTCATATCTACAGGGACGAAAGATTTATATATAGATATATTGATAGAGTATAATACTAAAACAGATCAACAAACATAACAAAGTCAATTTAAAGTCAATTTCTAGTTGAGATAATGTTAATTGAAACTCACCTGATATGTCGTTGCAATGAGCTGGCATCCTTGTAGCTCTTCAGGCAATTGTATCTGGGGCATTGGTAGCGTCCATCTGGATTTATGAATTTGAATAAATCCGAAAATTTCAGTTCATACCAATAATCACGGATCAATGAGTGCGCCGCCGTACTCGATGGTGGTGGCGTTTGGCTGGAGTTCGAGGCGTAGCTGCTGGGCGCTATTATATAGAAAAAAAAAATAAAACATAAAAAAAAGAATAAAAGAAAAGAAAAGATACCAAAAAAATGGTAGAAGAAAACTTGCATCAGACATGAGAGTTACATTGTTTAACCTAAACAACTAGACGAAAGGTTTCTTTAAGCCAAAAGATATATAGAGCAAATAACAAGCTCTGATATTGCTTAGATTAAATTATTTATAAAAAAAAAAAAAAAAAAAGGTAACACGATTTTATATATATATTTTTGTGGTAAGATTAGTTAAGAATTTGATATTAATTTTGTTGAAAGTTGTTGAAATTAAATATTATAAATAGAATAATAATAAAAATGTGATATTTACAGTTAGTGTGTGGTATGCAACAGTTTATTGTGTTCATAATTGCATGTTGTTGTTCTTGGTTGATTGATTGATTGATTGGTTCTTGTTGGTGTACTTTTTTTTTGGTTTGGTTTTTTTGATTGATGAAGCATTTATGAGGCTGAGGCTGAGGCGGAGGCTGTGATGCTGATGCAGATGCAGAGCAGTTGCAGTGGATGATGATAAGAGGCAGCTGCTTTATAGACTTATTTAGAGGAGGCTTGCGATACTTTTTTTTTTGGTTTTTTTTTATGAGGCGCTGTGTTTATGAATTTGATGATGCAAAATTTGATTGATCGATTGCGATTGATTTGTCTGTGGTTTTTCATATATTAATGGTTGCTGTAATGAAACGTGTTTAGTAATAGCATAAAGTAGTCAAAAGGCAAATGCAAATCCCGCAAATCTTACAAAAAATTATAACATTTTGGAACATTAACAAAAAAATGTATAAAAATAACAATTTCATTTTGTCACAATTTTATTCAGTTACATACAAAAATAGCGGTATATATGTATATAGTTTAAAATATTTATAAAAATACTTAATTATGCTCTTTGACAATGTGTATAAAAATAGTTTGTGTTTTTTTTTTATAAATTTATATGAAAATGTAGTTGTATAAAATTAAGTGTGTATGTGTAAGTGTCTGTGTGTGTGTATATGATTGACGGCTTATATGACTAAATAGTAAATTGTATTGGACATTTTTTTTGACTGAAATTTTTGTTGCTGTCACAGTTGAATTTTACAATTTTAAGCGTGATATGAGTGTTAAAAATGAAATGAACAATGTGAAATATTGATTTTTAAATTTGATTGTCTATGTTTTTATATGTATGTATGTGTCTGTGTGCTCTCAAAATATATACTCTCTCCTACTTAAGACGGATTTTCACCTGAGCTGACTGTTTGGTTTTTATTAAAATTTATATTGTATATATTTGAACTATTTGCTGTATGTATTTGTTGTTGTCGTTTAAAAATTGTACTGTTGGTTGCATTCATTTGTATTTGTTGAGATCGCTTTGGTTGTTGTATGTCTATCATATCATATTTTATATTCAATATATATATATTTTTTTAATCAATAAATATAAATGTATTTCTAAGCTAGCAAGGAACTTATATTTTACAGCTCTCCAACTAAGCTAAATATATATATTATTTTTTTCTTTTCTTATTCTCAGTTTTTTTATATATTTGTTTTTTAGTATAATACTTTCTTTCCATTGACTTGCTTGGCTTTGGCCTTGTACTTAACTAGACTACGTATATCAAAACAATTTGTTTCTTTTTGCTTTAGGAATGTGACGTTACGAAACTGCCTCTTTTAGTGCAACCTTCTTCGCTTCCTAAATTAAACAGTTACTACTCTCAGTAGTTTAGTAAAATATTTATAACTTTTGCTTTTCAAACGCTTTTGACTTAGTATCGGTTTCATTTTTCTTTGGACTTCATTTGTTTCTTTTTTTTTTTGTGCTTAAAGTGCTAAAAGTATTTGCTTAAAATTAAGCTTAAGAAATTTGCTTATGTCTACAAATGTGTAAAATTAAGTTTGAGTTTTTTATTTTTTGGCTGTAGTTTTTGGGTACTGCAACGCACAGATGATTTTCTAATTGTTGTTGTTGTTGTTGTTGTTAGCCACAAAGTACAATAACTTTTGTTGCACATACAAATTAATTCAAATGCGGGCCAAAAAGTCGCAACACTTTTGGAAACTTTTGACGCATACAATTTGCATATAGTTTACATAAATTTATGCAAATCACATACACAAAAATGTGAAAGTTTAAATATGCAAAATGCGCAAACAAAAAATAAAGCAGACAAACTTAAAAGAAATGACTGTTTGCTTCTTATAAAAATAAATCGTATATAAGTATTTCTTTAGATACATTTTGTGCGTTGCGGTGCCCAGTACTTAAAAAATTATAGTTAATGGACTTGTTGATCGATTTGAATTTGTATAACCTTGCAGTGGATACATAAAGAACAGTCATGGACTAGTTATAGAATTCAGAAATTATAGAAGAATGTTGTAAAAGATCGTTTATATAAACAAGGATTCTAGAAAAACTTGGTATAGCTTAAGATTGGACAGTTTCGGAAAGGGAAAAAATATTCAGGTGTGCCACAGAAATCTCTTCCACTTGAATTTGACATAAATTTTTATGAAATTTATGACAAATTCAAGTGAAAGCGATTCCTGTGGCACCCCTGATTATCTCGTTCTTAGTGCTTAAGGTTTAACATATTAAAAACGATCTACAGAAGGAAAAGATAAAGTCGGAGCACGGACACATCACAAACTTATTCAGGGGTGCCACAGAAATCGCATTCGCTTGAATTTCACTTAAATTCGTATGAAATCGCTTTCGCTTGAATTTCACTTAAATTTGTATGAAATTCAAGCGAAAGCGATTTCTGTGGCACCCCTGATTATCTACTCCAATTCTAGTCTATGTCAAACTTAATCAACTCTATTTCAGATCATCTCAAATTGTAACTGCTGCAAGGATATTTAAAAAGAACGGCATGCCGAATTTCTTTATCTTTTTCAGATTTTGTGGACCTCCGATCTTATGCCGTTTCCCATTTGGATTGTATGATGGCTGACTGCATTTGAAATGTGAGCGGTAGGAAGTCCTTTTTCATTTTGGCAAAATGGGTTTTAATGTGCTTAGTTAGATTGTCGCTGCGCTTGGCCGCATAATTGCAGCTGGGGCACTGAAATATGGGACGCTCTGTGGTAAAGCGGCACTCGAATCTTCGATGGCGACTCAAACTTTTGCGTGTCTTGTAGGACTTGCCGCATTGATCGCAAGCATGTTGATACCAGGTGAGTACAAAATCTGTAAGAAATTTTTTGTTGTTGGCCCACACAGCGAGAGGGAGAGAGAGACAGAGAAAGAGAGAGAGAAGAGAAGAGAACAGCACACAACAACACAAGAGTGTGAATGAAGCAAATGTGCGAGCGTGTGTGTGTATGTGTGTCGTATGGTATTGATGAAATTTTGATGTTATACATAATGGATATGAGTTTATTTATCGAATAATTTAAATCTTTTTTTTATTTTTTGTTTAGCTGATGACTGAATTCTGAGTATTTATTTTTTGAGCAAGTCAAACTACATGAAAAAAAAAAAACATTTTATACATACATATATGCATTCCACATAAAGCTTAAACATATTTGACGGGTAAAATAAAAATGAAACAATAATAATTATAATCATAACTCAAAATAATAATTATTGTAGCAAGAACAAAGAAACATACGAGTATGTTGCTTAAAAGTTAAAAGAAAAGTCAGGCACGCCCATATAAAGATATAAACAAAAAAAACCCACACAGAGCATATAAACACAGCTAAAGCTCCATGACTCAATTTCGCCAGCCAGCGATTTGCCTGCGAAATTGAATGACGGAACAAAAGACTGTTGTGTAAGAAAAACATCAAGTGTTAAATAATTTATTTGTTTTTGATTTTTTGTTTGTTTTTTTTTTTTGGTTTTTTTTTTTTTTGAAAAAGACACAAATACAATATATAAATATATATAATATAAATATTTAAAGTAAATCTGTTTGTTTTATTTGGTGAGTAGCGCAAGGACAAGACACAAAAAGCACACACACAAAGCACGCACGCACCAGTTGAGAATTATAATATACAATTTGCTTGTATAGCATACAAATAGGCGCATGCTGTGTGTGTATCTGTGTGTGTGTGTGTAAGCATGTTGTATGTGCGGCTAGAACAAGTAGAACCCATGTACAATAGATAGATAAAAGAGAGTGATTGATATAGATAGATAGATTCAAGAATAAAGACGCAGACAGCATTGATATATGTATATAAATATATATATATATGTATGTATATAGAGTAGTTGTATGTGTGAGTGACAGACTTTCTTTTTTGTTTTTTGGTGGTGTTGTACTGGTTACAGGTTACTGTGGTACGAGAGACTGACTGTAAATACGGATAGCTGGGTCCTAGAACTGCAGCCAGTACCGAGTAGTAGGTAGTAGTAGGTAGAGTAGAAGAGTTTATCTAAAAGAAATTTAGTAAAAAAATAGGTTAGTGAAATTCTCTGTAAAACATTTAACTTTCTTTCAGCAATCAAAAAAAAAAAAAAAGAAACGATAACAAAACAGAAAAGTGGAAAATGTTGGTTGTGGAAAACATGTGTGAAAAGCCAGCTAAAAAAAAAAAAACAATGAAAATAGTTAATATCTTTTTTCTTTCTTTTTTTTTTTTGTTTGTTTTATTCAATTAATAATATAAGTTGTGGTTTTTGTTAAGTTTGGTTTTTTTTTAATTATATGACAAAATATAAATATAATTATTTTATTTAAAATAATTCACATACACTTAGCATTTAGGTATACAATTTGGTGGCATATCATTTGGAATAAGTGCTTAAGTAAAAACGTCTTATAAATCATTTTTTTTTTTTTTGTTTGTTTAGTTTTTTATTTTTGGAATCGTTGAGTATTTTCTCGCTTGAGTATGTTTTTCCCCATCTTTGGGTTCGCATAGCACATCAAAATCAAAGAGATTTGATTACATGGCATCACTAAGAGTATCAAAAATTCTTACAAGTCTAACAAATAGTTTAATAATAGTTTGTATTTTTTTTTTTGGAGTTTTAGTTTTTTGGAATGACTTAAGTAATACAAATTCGTGACGGTTTTGAGTTTACATTTTGTTTGTTTTCTAGGATAAATAGTACCGCAAGGTTTCATCTCAACTGTTCAACATTGTAATACAGTTTTTGTTTTGTTTTGTTTTGTTTTTAAGACACGTTTCGCTGACTAAAGAAAGCACGCAAAAAATAGAAAACATATTAAAATAAGTTACATAAAATTAAAAAAAATTAGCGCTGGAATGTCTAGAGATTCTGAGATTCATACATTGTTGAAATTATTATATTGTTTAAAAGCAAAGCATTTTTAAGCAGACACAAATTAAAAATTATTAAATTAAATATATAAGTATTCGATCCTGATTTGGTTTTTTCAATAAATATAAATAGCATTTTTGTTAAGTTTAAGTCAAATATACTTTGGTAATCAAATGAATAAACAACTCTAATTATTGTTGTACGCAAATGGCATTGTGTTCATCAGACGCTCCTTGAGCAATGAATTTGATATGATCTGCAGGCCCAGCTTCATGTTCCACTCCTCGTCCAGTAGATGATGCGGCTGCTGTTTGCCCGGCGTCACCGGTTCGGGCTTAATGCCCAATTCAGCGGCGGCAGCTGCTGCTGCTGCAAGTTCAATGCCACTCGCTGCACTTGGATCGCCGCCATTGTTGTTGACGGAAGCAGCTGCTGCTGCGGCGGCGGCTGCTGCTGCTGCGGCTGCCGCAGCGGCAGCTTGTTCTTCAACGACTGCGGCGGCTGCTGAAATGGCTGTAATGGCACCAGTTAGACCATATGTGGGTATGGGCATCATGTGCGGCGGCAAGGGGGATGTACAACGTGAACCATTGAGGTTCTCATCGCGCTCATAGTGCTCCTTACGCAACGACAGATTCTCGGGAATGGGACTCTCACAGCCATTGTGGGAGCCCGCGCTGCCCACGCTGGCGCTATCGCTATGACCAACACCGCCGACGCTGCCAACACCACCAGCACCTAATCCCGTCATGTCCGGCTTCATATCCAGCAAGCTGCTGCTACGTGGACTGCTCGTCCTGGAGCCGCTGCCGGTTGTCTGTTGTGCAATTGCCGGTGGTATGCCATGCTTGGATACCAGATGCCGGACCATATGATATTTGCGACGGAAGCGCGAGCTGCAGAATTCGCAATTGAAGCGAGGCGGTATGCCGATGCATTCATCCCGCATGTGACGCTGCAGGTGACGCTTGCGCAGATAACTCTTGCCACAAACGGCGCAGGGGAAACGCTCGTGAGGATCGTCGCGATCACCCTTTGAATCGCTGCCAAAAACGCTGTGCCCAAAGTCATAACTGGAGTCTACGTTGTGGTTGTTGTTGTGCATGTTTTAGTTGTTTGTTGTTGTTGTTATTATTTGTTGCATGTAGATTATGTGATGATATTTTTTGGTGAATTGTGATTGATTTGTTTTTGGATGTTTGTTTTTTTTTTTTTTTGTGTATTTGTGTGTGATTTTGGGGTTTTTTTTTATGAAATGAAAATGAAAAAAGAAAAATAAAAAAATATTGTGTGAAAAATCATAAACGCAAATCCCTTAAACTGTAGTTACTTCATTTGTTGTTGTTCTCTGGTTGTTGTTATTCTTAGCTTAGAAACTAAACTTAAATTCCTGTTTTGTGTTTTAAGACTCATTTTTGATGAAAGTTGAAGAGAACTAAAAACTAAAACTAAAATTACAATTACAATTTCAATTTGACAAATACAATTAATAAACTAAAAAAAAAAAAAACATTAACTAATACAACAAAGTTGTTTAACTACGCTACATAAATACAAAACAAATGTTTCTTCGTTTTTTACTTGACAAAATTACAAACTCAAAAGTTGTACAACTAAAATGTTACTTTAACAAATAAATACTTTTTATAAAAAAAAAAATATTAACAAATTTTACTAGTTAGTTGTTGTTTTCAAGTAAATATTATATAAAAATAAATATTTAAGTAAACTTAATAAATTTAACTTGATATGTATTATATATATAGTTTAAGGGTGTTTTTGTGTCTTTTTGTATTAACCACATTCGCGCGCTGTAAATTTCTTTTGGAAATAACAAAATATGATCTTTTTTGTAACAAAAAACCAAGTTTGATTTCAATAAATAGTTGTACACATATATTTAACTTTTCTTCTTATTCACTTCTTTTTAGCTTAGCTAACAACATTTAATGGAATTTCGTATATACAATTTGCCAGGTTAATGAGTTGGATGGGGCGTGCAGCTGTTGTTGTTGTTGTTGGTTGTTGCAACACATTTACTACTCTCGTTGTTGTTGTTGTTGTTGTTCTACGCTTTCTTCAGCTGATGTATGCCATGCTTTTGTCGCAGATGCAACTTTAGATCGTAGCGCCAACTGCAACTAAAATTACAGAATTCACAATGAAATTGTACGCTCGATTTTTTAGCGGCCGCTGCAGCTGCAAGTGCTGTTGTTGCTGCCAATGTTGTGGCGACTCTATTGTGGCTGTTGCTGTTGCTATTGCAATTGTTGTTGTTGCGCTTGGTTGTTGTTGCTGCTGTTGCTGCTGTTACTGCTGCTGCCGCTGTTGGCAGCAACATGCTCGAATTCAACAAGTTGGCCAATTGAAAAGAGGCAGCTGCTGCAGACATTTGACAGCCGCTGCAATTGCTTGCATTGCAATGTAATTTATTGCTATTGTTATTGTTGTTGTGCGCTATTGTTGCTTCACTGTTGCTGCTGCATTTGTACATTCTGCGTATTGTTACCTCCGGCTCATAAACCTCACGCATTTCAGTCACATTTGTTGCCGTTGTCGCTGTTGTCGATGCTGCTGTTGCCTGACAATTGCTGTTGCTGCCGCTGTTGTTGCTGCTGCTGCTGTTGTCGGCGGCGGCAATTGTTGCTGGCGTCTTGGTTGTTGTAGCTTTGCTGGCAGCCGCCACAACAGCCGTGGCAAAATTACAGTACAGCGTCCTTAAATCTGTAAAAATTGTGGATTGGGTGGTTTTTTTGGGCTCAAAAATTGTTCGTCTTTTTGCGGGATAGAAAAAAAATTTTTTTGGGGGGGACAACAACTTATAGCGTACTAATATTTCTGTGTTTTTGATTGTTTATGCGTATGTGTGTGTGTGTGAGTGTGTGGTTTTTTATATAAATTTACAGCTACTTAATTGAATAAATGATTAATTAGGCGCAAACTCACACACATTAAAATTAGAGTTAATCAATGTTTTAAAACTAAATTAAGAAGAGCAGAAAATTATAATTAAAATTACTTAAGAAAATAAATGCACACCGCGCCGACCGCCATTATTATTATATAAATTACACAAATTATTTTATATATTTCTTGCTGTATTTTCTTTTTTCGTTGATTTTTCTAGTTTTGTTTTCACACATAAAGAATAATATAATTAAGAAACTTAATTTAATTATACAAACTTCTGCACCAAAATTTTACATAAACTTTTTGTTTGTGGGGCGTGTAAATTAAATTTGTTATTTACCATTTTGTAAAGAATTTATAATTTAATTAAATTAACTTGTTTTTGTTGGGGGTTTTTTGTTTTTAGAGATTTGTTGTGGTTGATTGTGTGTGTCTGTGTGTGTTTGTGTGTCTGGTGTATGAAACATGCAATTGTTTGATTAAAAAATTGAAAAACGCTTTTTGTATCTTCTGTAAAAATTGCATTTATTGTATATTGTTTTTTTTTTTTTTTTTGTAAATTAGTTTTTTTTAGTTACTTAAATTTGTATGTTTTTTTTTTATACATTATTTTGAATAAAAAATAATTTTAGCGTTTAGTTCAACTTTGAATTTTGATTTTCGCTGCTGGAAATAAGTTCATTTTTGTTATATAAAAAAAATTGCACAAAATACCGTTAAGATTTCCAAAGAAAATGCAAAAGTAAGAAAAATGTAAGGGAAACCCCCTTGTGGCTGCAACTGTTGCTGCTGTTGCTGACGCGCTGCTCTTTGGTTAATTTGATTAGTAAAATGTTGATAGTTCCTGCTGCAGTGGCGTCTTTTTTCTCAGCATATAAAACCCTTCCCCACCTGTCCCCTTGCCACCCATCTATCTGTCCCTGTCCCTGCCCCTCCTCAACAGTTAAGAGTTGCCGCATCGCTGCTGCCATTTTTATTGGCTTTGGCCACAGCAGCTGCTGCTAGCACTTGCAATTGTTGCTGTTGCTGCAGTTGCTTTTGCAACTGTTGCAATGCCTGCTGATGCAACTGTTGTTGATAGTAACTACTAACTGCCGCATTGCTGCCATCATCCAGCGGCGGCTGTTGATCATCATCATCATTATTATCCTCATCATCATCATCATCGACAACGTACGTGTGGTTTTGCTGTTGTTGCTGCTGGTGTTGTTGTTGTTGTTGTGATTCATCGACCAACTCATCCATGCCATCATCCAACATATCTAGATCAACAATATCTGACGCTGGCTGCGCTGCTTTGGCCGCAGCCGCGCGCTGTTGGCGTTTAAATAACGAACGCATTGCAATTTCCGGATGCTTTTTACGGACATGCTGACGCAGGTGATCGGCACGCTTGGTGCGATGCCCACAGACCGAACAGACCATTGACTTGCCCTTGCCGCACTCTTGCCGCAAATGGCGACGCAATGTGCCGTGACGTCGATAGGTTCGATAACATTGCGGACAGGTGAAACTCTCTTCGAGTTGTAACAAGGCGCCACTTGAGCTGCTGAGCATCGATTGAAAATTATCAAATTGTGGTGCTTGAAAATGATGGGATGTTGCTATCGTTGCTGCTGCTGCCGGTGCAACAGTTGCTGATGTGTTTATTGTTGCTGTTGTTGTTGTTCCTTGATACTGTAAATGCATATCGCTGAGATTCTCGCAACTATCGGTCTGCTTGCAACTGCTGCTGCTGCTGTCTTGTTGCTGCTGCTGCTGCTGCTGTTGTTGTTGATAGCCTGAAATTTGTTTTTGTTTTGTTTTGTTTGGTTGATATTTCTCGTATAATTGCAATAATTTTATATGTATTTCTTGCTCAGGTAATAATTGTTTTTACTTCAATTTGGCATGCTGTTGGTTTTTTTTATTTTTTAGTGTAAAATTTAGCTCAGTTGTCAAGGCAAAGGCACAAAACAAGCAATTATTAGTTGTTATAAAAATGCCATTAATAATTAATTTTTTTCCTTAAGCATTATTTTAAATTTTATTTTGTTAATTTTTCTTCATTTTCCTCACGTCATTTTCAAGTTAATAAATTAATTTTCTTATTATTGGATTTGTTTTACGCGTTTGTCAAACAAAAACAAATTTCAAACAGGCAAAAATTAAATGCAAACAGCAGCGCAGACAGGTTAATAGAAGAACAAAAAAAAAAAAAGAATAAAGGAGAAGAGAACAGAGTAGAAGGCAGGAGTTCAGTAGTGTTGAAAGAGAGACTTTCGTCAAGCCTCTCTTTGTGTAGATGTGTTGTGTATGGGTGAGTAAGGAGGGTAAGTATGAAAGAGAAAATTAGACAGAGCTTTCGTTTAGTGGCGTTTGTATGAAAGGATGAGTATGAGTATTTGTATGTGTGAGTGCAAGACGAACGCTGGGCAGGCACAGGAGCAGCAAAAATAAGAGAAAGAGACGAGCACACACACACAGGCAGGCATGTGACACTAGCATACAATATACAAAATTTGGCTTTCATTTTCATTGGTTGATTGGGACTTTTTGGATCTGTCTGTATGTCTCGTCGGTGTATGTTTTTTATGTATGTATGTTGTTGTTGTGGTTATAAGAAAACACAATTTTTTGACTAATTTCGACTGAATTTGCTGCATCAATAAATTACGCTCTTTAATCATAAAAAATACTCTAAAATATATACGCTATAATTATATGTACGTATATGTTATTTTTGGAATTGTAAAAGAGATACTTGGAACCTAAAACAAATATTTGGTAATATGCTTTTTGACCTTGCAATGACGATTCAATGAATCTTTACGCTTGAACCCCGCATCACAAACCGTACAACGAAAATTCTCCAACATGCCGCACTCGAACTCAATGTGACGCTTTAGCGCCGAGAGACGCGTATAAGAGTTGGGACACTGTGGACACTGCAGTTTGCCATCGTCCCGTTGCTCTGCGCTGCGAGCGAGCGTCGCTGCCGAGCTGCTGCGCTGCATTAGCGGCGGTGGTGACATCAACTTTTTTGCAGCAGCCGCCGCCGCCGCCGCTGATGCATTTTTCCTTTTACGTGATCGCAATTTGTTGCGTCGGCGAGTTGGCGCTGCAGGAGGCGGAGATGGCGATGGAGATGGCTTTAGTAGCAGTGGCAAATTGGGCTCATAGTAAAACGTATCATGATTTAAGCTCAATTCAAGCAGACCTGCAATGAAATTGTGTTCACGAGAGCAAAGGCAAAGAGAGAAAGAAAGATAGAGAGAGCAAAGGTAAAAGCTTGTTTTGTTTTCTTTAACTACGTATTGCACGACGACAACTTGGCATTAAATTTCAAAGGCAAACAGGAAAGCTTTCTAAATTCCTGTTCATACCATACACATGCACACGCACACATTTCCATACTACAAAGAAAACTTTCATAGCGAACAAAACACTTTCTCTAGTTGCTTTATTACCTCCATTTAATCGCTTACAAACAACAATAATTGATGTGTACACACTACTTAAACTACAGCTCTTCTCTTCTTTTTTCTTATATTCTCTTCTGTTCATGTGCAGTATTTCCTTTCAATTTATTCTCTCTTTAGAATGCCCTTGTGCACGTAATATAAATGATCTTGCAGCTTGAAATTATAGTGAAAACCTCGTCCGCACATGCGACACACATATTTCTTGGGCTGGTTGCACTCTTTACGCATGTGGCGCGTCAATGTGCCCAGCACTTGATACCTTCTACCGCAAGTTTCGCATACATAGGGCGCCGACCCCCCGACGACGTCGATGCTGACGGCGCTGTCGCTGCTACTGCTGCTGCTCCCAAGGCGGTGTTAGCATTTCTAGAGAGAAACAACAACAAATTGGACGAATTGGATTTTGAAGGCAAAAGCTCAACTTCTGGGCACGGTTGCCACCTTAAGAGAAATATTTGGTACATTTTGGAAGGAAAATGTACCGTTTGGAATAATGGCATACATTTTTGGGTACAAAAGTACCAAATATGGCAACCGTGCTTCTGGTAGAGTCAAAGAAAGTGTTGTAAGAGAGAGTGAGAGAGAGAGTGAAAAGCTGACAATTTACCTGCGCGGCGTAATCAGTTTACTGCTGCCACTGCTACTGCTGCCCAATTTGCGTTTGCGCCTGGACTTGTTGCGTGTGGAGGCGCTTGTAGCCATCGACTGGGAGTGGGACTGGATGGTGGTTGTGGTCGTGTTGGTGGTGCTGGCATTTGTCTTTCTTCGAGTAATGCGCTTTGAGCTGCCACTCACGCCTTCAATTTCGAGGCAACAAATATGCCAGAGTCGAGCGGCCAATTTGGAGAAATAGAGAGAGAGAGAAGAGATAGAAGAGAGAGAACATGGCTCAGGCTTAAGGCAACATCAACATCAACAAGAACAAAGAGTTCAACAAATTCTTATAAAAAGCTCTATAAACAATATTCCTAAAGCTCGCTAACTGTGAAAAAAGCTCTTAAAACGCTTTCGTTCTCTGCAAAAATATAACCGTTTTACTCATTTACCAAGATGATCGAATTAAATTGCCTTTTAATATCAGTTAAAATAATTGAGTTTTATTTTGTTTTCGTCATTTTTGTTTTTTTGTTTTATATTTGTATGTTTTGTTTTTGATTGTAACAAAAATATGTAAATTGTATGTGTGGTACATAAAAGAGAGAGAGAGAGAGAGAGGGAATAGTAGGTTTTTGTTGCATTAAGATCAGGCACTGAGCCGATGTGTGTGATGGTAGTGATCTTGCAGCTTGAAATTATAGTGAAAGCCCCTTCCACACAAGTGGCATATAAATTGCTTGGGCTGATTGCACTCTTTGCGCATGTGGCGCGTCAATGTTGAAAGCGTTTGATATCTCCGACCACAAGTCAGACACACGTGCAAGGACGATGACGTCATCGACATCGACATTGATTTCGATGATGGATGGCGGCGTTTTTGCTGCTGTTGCATCATCATCGATCGGCTGGACTTTCTTCGGCCACTGAACTTAAACTCTGAGCACAAAAATCCCGGGAGAGTGGAAGAGAGAGAGAAAGAGAGACGCACAAATAGAGAGTTGGCTTTAAGCAAAAAATAATCAAAATCAGCTTCTAATTCTTTTAAATTCTCCTACACTTTCATTTCATAAAATCTTTGAAAAAAGCTCTTGTTTTAAACGCACAAATCAATCTCACTTAAAAATCGACATTATTGTTTAATAAAAATGTTGCAAGTACAAGTTGAAAGCAAGAAAAAGCCCAGTTTAAGTACAATTACCAAACTACAAAGTAAATAGATGGGAAAAAGTAGTGTTCTACATACATATACATATTGAGAGAGATAGAGAACTTAATTCCAATTTATTGATTGTTAAAAAAAAACCATTTAAATTGTTTTTATATAAATTCATAATTGATTACCGTTTAAATTAGCTTATGCGCACACAAGAAAACCGAGAGCATAAAGAGCTTACGACATGTCTACTACATGTGTGCAGTTATCTCAAAAAAGCTTTAATAACGTTGCAGCCTAAAAAAGCACTTGATTATTGTGCTTTTATAGGCCAACCAATACACACACATCTCAAAGTGGGTCAAGGCCAAAAACAAAACCGCTTACCGAGAGACTAAAACACAGCTAACAACAATGTAGAATCCTTATCGAAAAAAGCCAAAAGAGGATCTTTCAGAATAGAGTCCCATATAACAAAACATGCCAAACATATCAAATTTAGAACAGTTTCGTTGCTGTATATAACTGGAACTATTGAGAAATTTCATAACAATAGAGATGATAAATTGCACTTGGTAGAAAAACCATTTAAAATTCACAATGAATAATAAAAAACACGAAAGTGCATATTAACTTTTATTCAGCGAGTTATGTATTCTTCTAGTGAGAGATCAAAATTATTGTTTTTTAGACAATATGCTAATGAATCTGGAAGTTCCAACAAATGCAAAACTTGTTTTTGTTTTTTTGCTATTGCAAGTAATAAAACAAGACCAAAAAGAATCACACTCATCAACTACTTCATCATTGTTTTCATCATCAGCAGCATTGACAGTGCATAAGAAAGAGAGCCATTGTTCAGTGTGAGAGAGAGTGAAAGGGAGAGAGATATACCATTATCTGTATGTGGCATATGTAGAGACAATAGCGCAACAACAAATTCCCGAAAGCTGATTAAGAATCTCGCACAAAAACTCACACACACACACATGAAAAAGTGTAGAAAAATCTTTGTCCGACCTTGAACTTGAACGAATCTTTCAAGTTATTCTTATAACTTATTGTTGTTGTTGATAAACAATTAACAGGCGAGTGGAGAGTGTGAGCCTCGAGCTGTGACTACGACATTATAGCGGTATGACATAAGCCGTCGAGGGGAGGAGGCGTTATAAATTATGAGAAAACAAGCTTGGGAGAACCAGGGGGGAAAAAGGTGAAAAGAAGATACACTGAAAGTGGTGAGTGGTTTGACAAGACAAATGACGCACATAAAATATATAATATATATATGAAAAAAGAAACTAGCTGGATATTCCAGACTTGTATATTATTTATACACATATAGATAGTAGAGTTCTTCCTAAAACTTCTTTCACATTACTTTTGCTAGACTGTTAACACAGTGTTTTCATGTAAGAGCATGGAAATTGGCTAACGGAAGCAAAAAAAAAAAAATAAAATGACATGAAACACAACACAGCATAAAACATGATAAAGGAAATCAAAATTAACATATTTGTATTGTTTGTGTTGTTTGTTCTTGTCTGTCTAGGAATTTGTCCATTCTTGTGTCAGATCAGAGATCATTATAAAACAAAATCAATTTTGTTGGCACAAATTTTCAAATATCCTTACAAAAATAGAGAATGTGAACTCTAGGGCCAGAGCGTATTGCAAGGTAAAAAATTTAATAAAAATAATTGTAATATGTAATAAAATAAGTATAGAGATATGTATATATACAATATATATATAATTAAAAAAAATAGATATATATAGTTGTAAATTTAATGTGTATACACTTATAAATAATGCAGCGAAACGCAGATAAATGAAGGTATGATTATATTTTGTAGATAGTTGGTAGTTTTATAGCTTACCCTGCTGCCGGCGTTATAATGTAAGCAACAACAAAATTGATCAGCTTAAAGCTTTTGCGAAAGCTTCGCTCTCTATTTCGTACATTACCTGAAAACGCTGTAATTTTTTTGTTTTTCTTTTGGGATTTTATCTTTTTTTTTTTGGTAAAATGTGTGAAGTGTAATTTTTTTTCAGATGGCTGGGAAAGTTGGGTAGCGGGTAGGGTGTAAAAAGGATATTGGGTTGGAAAACAAAAAATGAACTTAAAATATCAAAATTAATTTCATTTTGTACGCACTTCGCTCAACCGATACCGTCAAGCGAAGCCATACTTACCTGAGCTTACGCAACAAGAAATTCAACTGGGAGAGACCACAAACTGTCTGTAGGGGGCGCCACCTGTCAAGTACCAGCTAAAGCAACAACTGTACCTCACCACCCGCTGGATGGCTACGTGCTTTCCTAGCGGCATTAACTTGATCAGATGGCGTAGACGTCATGACGACGACGACGGCGGCTCCTCACCTTTTACTGATGCTTCATCGTTTGCAAAACTTCTTCGGTTCTTTCAACTTCAGCTTCTTCTTTTGGCGCTGCATTCAAACACTTATTCACTTGACATGTTAAAGGTATTTAAAAGAGGCGAGACACGACGCGAACCAAGTGCAATGGCGCTCTCATTTATCGGTTGTCAAACCAAAGAGAGCGCCGTGTGCATTTTACAGACGAACAAAGAGCGAAACGCGCACGAGAGCTTTCTGGCAAGAGAGTTTTGCCAAACGAAAGAAAAATACTTACAGACTAGCATAAACATAAGGGATAACACAAATCATAGTCAATAAATTAAACAAAAAAGTCCCGTCAACCAAAATAAAGCAAAATTATATATATACATAGATATATATATGTATGTATAATGTATAGATAAATATACATAGTACTAAATTACAATTTAAAAACTGCATGCGTATTTTTGATCTTTTAATTATATAGTTTAAAAAGAATAATAAAAAAAATCAATTAAACTGTGTAATAAACATTAGCTTGCGCTGGAGAGAGATAGGGGGAAGGAATTGGGGTAGAGGTTGGTGGAGAGCTCTAAACGAAGACGAAACAACAGATAATGTTGGCAATTATGTAAAATGAATGCGAATGGCGCGTGAAAGCAAATGTAACAAATATGATAACATACAAAGTGTGCCCAGTATTGTGTGTTTTTGTGTGGGAGTATGTATGCGTGTGTGAGTGTTTGTTGTTGCTTATACAACAAAAACAAATTGTTAACAAACTGGCAAAACTTGTAAAATTATTCAAGTTATTTATTTAGTTTTTGTTAAATTGCTTCAAGTGGTCTAACAACAACAATAAAACAACTTTTGAATCAACACTACAGCATTTTATTGTTAGAGAGACAGAGAGAAAGCACACCCTTCTGCTAAACACGCATACACAGAGAGCAAAAAGAGCGGAAATGGGAGAGATATATAGAACGCTGGGTCGCTGTAAGCCGCACACACATTTAAACGCACAAAACAACTGCTGTTATCTCTCACATACACACAAAGTAACATAATTTAAGACTAACTTAAAATAAGACAGAGTCGCAGCTGCAGTGTGTGTAATGGAAGTTTTGTATGCATGTGAGTGTGTGTGTGTGCGCTCAAAGTGTGCTTAGAGAGCGAGAGCGCGTAGTTAAAGTGTCTTCGTTTTCTTCTTGAAGCGAATGAGTAACAGAGAGAATGATACAGATAAGACAGAAGAGAGAGCTTGCGGATTATGTTAGGAAGAAAATAACTATGTAAAAAAAAGTGTGTATGTGTTTGTTTGCAAATGTGTGTTAAATAAATAAATAATTATATATACATAAAATGTTAGAACCAAATGCGGCACAAAAACACCAAATACATACGAAAAAAATGATATAAGCCAAAAGATTACGATTATTTTATATAATTAATAAATTTATAATAAGAAAAATCATACATAAAACACATTTCATAAAGCGCAAACGGAATGATGGGATGATTTTTTGGGGTTGTGGAATGGATGAGTTATTACAGTTTGTTATATAGTGGGAAGGTTTTGGGTAGCGTTTCTCAGGGCAAATGTTTTTGTTTTGTGGATAGTTGGTTGTGTGATGTGTGTATGTGTACTTAAATTTTTGTTGTGATAGATTATGTGTGTGTGTGTGTAGTGTGTTAAAAATTAAACATAAGTAGTATAATTTATAATAAAATACAATAATATATACAGGAAAAAACTTGTTATACGAATTATGTGTGATCAAATTATAAAAAATTAAGTGTTAAGTTAGTGATTTAATTCAAAAACAATATAAAAAATTTAGTAATAAAATTAAATTAAAGTGTAGTACTTTCAACTTGCACAAATTATTATATTTTTGGTTGTTGTTAATCATTCTTTGAGTGCGGCGAGTGCAAAGCGAAACAAAAACAAGAATTCGAAACAAAAATACAATGCCAAAAACTTCGTTTAATTTTTGTTCTATTTTTATAATATATAGTTTTAAAATATTGCCATTGTTGCTGTTCTGGTTTCTAAATGTCTTGTTTTTGTTTGCTTTTTACTTTACCGCATTGTATGAATTTTGTATTCTATCTTTACTTTAGTATATTTGCAAAAATTATTCTTTTTAGTTTTTATCTTTCTTGTTGCTTGTTTTTTCTTTCATTCTTTCTATGCTGCGCTTTCTGCCTAACGAAATATTCTTTCTCAACGTTTAAGAGCTTTTTTCTCGGAGCACGACTTTCATTATGAATTATATTTAAAAAATGATAGTTGTTTTTTTAGATTTAATAATAAAAAAGAACAAGTTAAAGTGGAAGTAGAAGAAGACAACAACAAACAAAATGTGATTATTGAATTTAAGAGTTTTGTGATCTTGAAATACTTGTTGTCTTTATATTTATAGAACTTATTTGTTCATTTCTTTTCAATAAAGTTCTTCTTCTACAACAACTATTTTGCATTTGAAATTTATAGCTGGTCGTCGTGCTCTTCTGGTCTAACCATAAACTAAACTGCATTTATTTCTTTTGCTTTTTCATTTGTATTTCATATTATATATATAGTAGATAATGAGATATATACTTTGGGTATATAGCTCGGTACTATCTTTCGGTATGTAGTATGCAACAAAAACTCACCTTGTGGATCCCGTTGCTGTGCATCCTGTGCGGCCATTAGTCCAAGTTCATCCTGAGATCTGTCGTGTTGCCATGATGCATATGCTGCAAGTAAAATGATACGTTTGTTAATAAATGCAAAACATTTTCAAGCTTCAATTTTTGTCTCCACTCCTGATTTGCTGTACAACTTACCTTGACTAGATCCTTCGCCACCCTGACTGGTGCCGGCTGCTTGGTCCAGCTCCTCCATTGTCATATCCTCCTCATCCAAAGTCAAATCCTCAACATTTTCATCGTGCGCATCTTCATCGTATTCGGCCTTGGGCTCAATAACCATTTCAGTTGATGTTATGCTATTATCTTTGATCTTTTGTTTATGATTCGACTTGTCAAGCGTTGTCAATTGTTTAACGACACCCGTGTGGACTGCAACGGCCCCACTTGCACCACCAGCACCACTTGCCACATCCATCTCATCAGCATCGCCTTGGGCGCCTTGATTCTGTTGCTGTTGTTGCTGCTGCTGTTGTTGTTGTACATTGTCGGTGTTAATGGCATCGCTTGTTTGTTGTTGCTGCTGTTGTTGTTGTTGTTGGGCGCCCTGGGCAGCTGTCGATGTTAGTTTAGCGCTTTCAGTCTTTTTGGTAACGTTACTGCTGCTGCTGGTCAATGGCTGGTTGGATACTTGGCTGCTGCTGCCACATGCGGCATTGCTTGCTGCTGCTGTTGCAACTGCTGCACCTGCGCTGCTGCCGCTGGCCAATTGAGTGCTGACCAAAGCGGAGGCGGCGAGGCTGGCGCTTGTCTGTTGGAGGATTGACTGATTGGAGGCGGCGACTGCTTGCAGCACTGACGAATTCGAGTTGTCGTGCACATCTGCAACAAAATGACAAGTTGCAAGTTAAAATTTAGTTAGCTTACACTTTGTTTAGACAAACTCACCATTTTCCATGCTGCGGCGTCGGACTTTTCGACGACGACGAGATGGACTGGAGGAGCCTTCGCGTGAACCAGACACATCACCAGATACATCCATGGCACCAGCACCGCCAGTTGTAATACGCGCACGCTTTGTCTGCTCCAAAGTATATTGGCCGCTCAGCTTGACGCGATGGTGTGCATCCGGTTTGGGAGCTTGTGCAGCAGCAGCTGCTGCTGCTGTGCCGCTACCGCCGCCACTGCGATTGTCGGACAAACCCTTGATCTGCAGCGATTCGGCTGCTTTGAGCAGCGCGGCCAATTGATCCTGCGAGATGTTGACCTCGCCGCGGTACATATAGTCCATCATGGCGCGCAGTTCCTGATACTTGACATCCTTGAGTATGAAAATTGGATGCTTGTCGTACTGTTCTTGCAGCAATGTCTAAATATTATAATCAAATAAATAACAAATTATTATCTCTTAATAATATGTGAAATATTTTCGTTAACTTACCGCAAAGTAGGGACTGCATGCTGATAATACCACCTTGTGGGCTTTGAGAAATTTACCCTCGGCGGCGAGCGTGCAATCGACTAGTGTCTCATTTTCCAGCAACGTGTCAAATACGCTAATCAACGTGCTCTGATGGTTGTTCCACCTCAAACAAAACTGTTGATCGTCATCCATCTTTGAGAATGTGTATTAACAGTTGCAAGGAAAGAAAAAGAGGGGGAGGAGCTTTTTTTCCAGCCGACCGTCGTCGTTCGACGTGGCTTCCTTTTGGGGTTGTGCTCTCTGCCTGGCACAATTTTCTTTTACGCAGCTTTCCGGAAAAGTACTATGTAGGTGGGCAGCTTAACGTTTGTTTTATTTTGTAAAGCTTTAGTTGAAATGTCTGCTTCTTCTTCGTCTTCTTTGTTATCTTCCTTTGCTTGTCAAATGCTTGTAGTTATATCAGTTAAAAACTGCAATCAAAACAATGGAAATATATGCAAACGTTAGTCAAAAATATTCACAAAAATCAACTGACTAAAATTCACACACACTCGTTCGTACACATTAAAAAATCACACACACAGAGAGACGCCTAACAATGACAACAACAATAGCAATTAATTACTCGCTTTTATGTTTTGCCTCTACCAACGCTTCAAGGTCAAGTTCATGTTTTTTCTGTTGTTTTTTTTTTTCAACTACAAAAACAACAAATTGTTGCCTAGTGTCTCTTTTGCACAGACACAAAGACGCTCAAAATCTGAACAAGATTTTTATTATTATTATCTTTTTTAATATATACAGTTCCAGAAGCTTCACAAACATCCCTGTGGTTCGGCTGGTGTTGAGGTACCAGGCAGTTCTAGCTCCGGTATGCATCACTGGTAGCTAGTACGAGAGTTAGATTCAAGTAATGCAGAGGGCGCTAGGGAAATTTTAAGAAATCCTAACTCCGCGATGCATCACCCATCGCTAGCTGAGTCGTTAGCTTTAGGTAATGCAGAGGACGCTAGGCACGAAAACGAAAAACAGAAAAATTACGAAAGCAAGAGAAGCGACAAAGGCAACGAAGATACACGAAGAGAGATTTATGTTTCGGTTATTTATTCTCTGCCTTGTCCGCTTGTGCACGTTTTACTCGGCGCGTTTTATTTCAGTTTTTCGGTGAAGTGCGAAAATCCTAAGACGTGGCGCTTGTAAAATTAAACAAAGTCTGGTAAGTATTGTTTTATAAAAACATAATTATGTACAAATAATGTAATTCTAATATTTTCCACATTATATTTTCATGTGGAAGAAATGGCGCTATTTCTTGAAATGTAAGTATACAGAATAATAAAATTTATCTTTAATTTATACACAATTAAATCACAATTTTTCTTTACAGACGCTACTTTGAACTATGATTTTGGGCCATGAACGAGACTGAAACAGAAAGGAATAAAAAAAAAAAGCCAAAAATATGTATACATGTATAATTATGTATATCAGGGTAAATAAAAGAATAAAAAAATATATTTTTTTTAAACCTAACGATGTTTCAAACCCCTTGGAGCCAGGCCTTCGTTAGCTAAGAGTAATGCAGCGCCGTACCGCTCGGTACATTAGGCGGACATGTAGAGCAAAAATTCGTTGTTAGAAAAATTGCACTGCTGGTGTTCTAGGCATCCCTAGTACCCATTACCAGTTGCTTAGTCAATTCCCTAGGCTTGCGCTAGTCACCTCGACCTAACGATGCTTCGATTACCTTGGAGCTAGGTCAGGGTTAGCTCAGGGTAATGCTACGGCGTACCGCTCGGTACATTAGGCGGACATGTAGAGCAAAAATTCGTTAGAAAAATACATGGGCCGGTGTTCTAAGTGAGACTAGTCCTCCTTACCAGTTCCTTAGTCAATTCTCCAGCGCGCTAACCACCCGAACCACAGGGATACATTTTTTCTATACACAAAAGCGCCCTCTATGACGCCCAATCACACAACTGCAAATGCAATTTTTTTTATTTTCGTTCGCTTTCAAATACTTCTTCTATCTTTACTTTTTCTTTTTTTCATTTCTCAACTTTGCTCATTCCAACGACACCAGTCAGCACACACACTCACACACAACGCTCTCTCACTCAACCAGCGACGGCAACGAGAGTCTCTCTGTCGAGAGAGCAAGTACAAATGCTCGGCTAACGGATTTTGTGGCGATGTTACAGTTGCTAGTGTTGGAGATCGATGGAAACGATAAATGACGACAACGAGACGTTGCGACGTCGACGCATCGTCAGCTAACGAGGCAGAGTAACAGCATGAAACATAAAGAGGGGAAGTTTCGCAGTCGCAGTCGACGCTCGCGTCGTCACAAATACATCTTGGTATATATGTGAACGAGATGAATGTGTGTGCGTTTAGTGAGGTTTTTTCTAGTGGGTTTTTCGTTGTGGAAAATTTCACAAGCACACACACAAACACTCACGGAAACGTTTATGATTTTTCTGATAATTTTAAAGTTGAAGTATGAAGCAATCGCTGCCAGTCACAAATTTGTATGTGTGTGACGTTTGTTTTTATGGTACATTTAAAAATAGAACATTTTTCATTTCAAACAACACAAAAACACGCATACACATGCATTTGCATGTACAAAAATGTGGGGGAACTGCACATAAAAACGATTTCACGATTTTGTTAAATATTTTCACTTCACAAACTTACTTAATATTTTCTCAATGCACACAGGAAAGGAAAAGCGATTTTCTTTTTCGATATGGATTTTGTGTTGGTTGCTGCTGCTTATGTGTGTGTGTATATATGTTGTACTGTATGTATGTAATTTAGTTGGCCAGAAAACCGCACGCGTCGCGATCCGCCGTGCACACGCAAAAACCAAACAAAAGCTCCAAGCGCACGAAAGCAACTGAAACGACGCAAATGTGCCAGCGACTGAGAGACCCTTATTCATATTCGCCGCGACGCTTCGTCGACGCTCACTCAATGCTCTCTCGCTCTCGGCGCGTTCGTTTTGCCGTGCTCGCTCACTCACTCGCACACACCAATATGGCCGTCCATTGCGAAGTTGCTGAGAGCGAGCAGCATGCTCGTGTGCGTTTGCTTGTGTGTGTGTGTGTGTGTGTGCGAGAGTGAGCCTCACATATTTGGGGGCACGTTATGAAATTGCCAAGTCGGCAGACGACAGGCAGGTAGGCAAAAAGGAGCCTTGTTAAATACTTAGCAGTGAGCGTGCCAAAGAGAAGAGCATAAGGTATAACGGGAATATATCATAAAACACAAACACACACACAAACATTTATATGTATATTTATACGAGGGAAACAGGCAAACATAATACGAGCACTTGAATTCGCCGTAAGCGAACCAGACACTGCGACCAGGAATGAGAGAGAGAGAAAACGTGGCAGAGTTCTTGAAGTCTGATGATGCTGCTCTGCTGCTGCTTTAGCCACATTTTCATTTTTCAAAATGGAAGCGAAATTTACCAAAAAAAAATTATGACGCCAGCTACTGATGACACTGCGGCGAATTTGCATGGAAATTTTAATGAAAAGGGGAGCGCAAATGCATCTTGCTTCCATTCTTGCTGTTGCTTTTCAGCGTCCGTTTCCTGCCGTAATTTAATCATCAGCATAAAACAGACGTGGAAAGCAGTAGAGGCAGCAGCGACAACGGCAGCGACAGCTGCAGCACGTTCGCTCGCTCGCTCGTTCGTTTTTATGGGCCCCGTCAGGCTGACAGAGCGACATAGAGAAGTTCTATAGAAAACCTAACTGTGCCCGTGCACAATTCTCTCCAACACCACAATGAGTGCAACAGGGACAGCAGCATATGCGCTACGTGACGCACAACAGACGATGACGCTGACGTTCGGCTTTCGCTCGGGCTCCCTTTTTCACAAGTTGCGTTTTTGTTTTCGCCAAGTGAAAAGGAAGCAGCCGATCAATATAAAATGTAACGGCGAAAAACACAGGCTACTCATGCTGTTGTTGTTGTTGCTGCATTAGGAACTGTTGCAGAGCAAAGAGAAACAAGGTATAGAGAAAAAGAGCAGGCGTAGGGCGCCGTTAGGCGGCGCAGTAACTTTGTGTGAGGGATCAGTTTTTTCTATTTACCTATACATACTTTACTTATATACTGAATATGTATGTGAACTTGTGTGGCCTTTAATACATAAGGTGCAAGACATGCGCAGTGGCGCCATCTGTTTTTAGTTAGAGTAACTCTTACCCCAAGTGGCTTTAATGGCGACGTCGACGGCGACGACGACGTTGATGATGCATTGGCTAGACAATGCCAACGCTTTGCCGCCCGCCTCAAGCCGAGGGTTTTTCCTACGCACACACACAGGCAGACACACGCAAAAGCAAAAGGGGATTTAGTAGTTGTTATTGTAGTTAAGCAACAGCAGCCGGGCACACAAACACAAAGATATATCACACCGACAGGCTGAGAGTTGATGAGAAAAGCAGTAGGTAAAAACGGGAGGAAGGGCGGTCGGTCGGTCTGCTTCGTTTTTGGGCTCTGCTTCTGCCTCCAGCAGCAACGCATGCAGCGACAGCAGCAGCAACATGAAAAAGGATCTCTCTCGCTCGCCCTCTTTCGCTCCGCTTCGTCTCTCTCACACACACACAACACATACAACTTTTAGTGACGCACGCTCTTTGCACATGCAAGGTTTTATTTTTGCGCAGATGGTGGAGGATTATAACGAAAAATGGGATCCTTTTTTCCAACGCAGGCAGAATGTTCTCCTTGCATTGTTGTTGTTGTTGTTGTTTTCATTTTACTCTTGCTGCTGAGCGAAGTTGTATGTTGGGAAAAAGTACAGTTGGACCCCACAGAAAATTTTATAGATGACGCGCGCTTTTTGTGCTTGGGGTTCGCTCTCAACGGATGTGGCGCCTTAACCAAATAGTATAAAGTCGAATATTGAGCATATCACAAGTAAAAGAACAACAACAAGAACAAGAAAAACAACCACATGGAAAGTGAGTATGAGTAATAAGTGAATAACTGTGAATGTGTTGAGGTCTACTATCAAACGACGTCCAAATGTTGTTTGCGGAACGTTGTTAGCGAAAATCTCAACGTTGTTTATTTTAGCAATTTACAGTTAAAGTGCTACGGAATTGCAGTTACTTCCGTTCCACTGTGTCAAATGCAATTGCCCGATTATATATAAATATATATACTATATATATATGTTTTTAATGGGAGTCTAGTATTATTATGTGCTGGGATCTACTATCAAACGACGTCCAAAATTATCATATACGGTACGTGGTTAGCGAAAAACCCAACTTTTGGTTTTACTTTAGCAACTGCGGTTATTCAAATGCTGAGATCTTTGGATTTTTTAATTTCCCTCAACATTCGTTTTAAATACCAGCTGCGTGAAATATTTTTAATAACAATCGAGTCACTAGTTTATATTATTTGAAAATATATTCTCTAAATTTCTTAGCTATTGTGTTGGGATCTACTATCAAACGACGTCCAAGTTTTTCATATACGGTACGTGGTTAGCGAAAAACCCAACTTTTGGTTTTACTTTAGCAACTGAGGTTCTTGACATGTCGAGATTTGAATTTCCCCCAACATTTGTTTTAAAAACAGTTGCTATACTCTATTTCTTTATATTGTCTTAATTTTTAGGCTATTGTACTGGGATCTACTATCAAACGACGTCCAAAATTATCAAATACGGTACGTTGTTAGCGAAAAACCCACCTGAAATTATAATCTAGCAACTGGCGTTTGTACAATGTTGATATAATTCACAACACTTACTTTATATGCTATTGCAATTAGTATATATTCTTTTTATAAGATATTTATTATATTGTGGAAAGATCTACTATCAAACGTAGCGTTATAAGGATTTTCACGCAATGTTAGCGAAAAACTCTCCTGAAATTTAATCTAGGCACTTGAATCAATCGAGGTTGAATAGCACAGAACTCATTAAATCAGGGATTCAAATGCCAACAACTGGAGTGCCACGCATGTAAATTGACTATTATGAAAAAAAAAAGGTATAAAAAAAAGGTTCCGTCCCAAGCACGCGCCAGACGGTCCCAGGATCCCAGACCGCTTACAGAGCAACCCCGAAAACTGGTTAGGCCGGTGCAACAAACAGTACAAGGGTCCAAAAGCAGTAGAGGGTAAATATTGGGGGTTGCTGCTGCTGCTGTTGCCGACAGACAACCCCTAAAAGTGTGATCCCCCCACCCTCTCTCCCACTGGGCACTCTACATCAACGGGGATCATCAAATGTTAACAACAACCAACAACTGTCGTCCATTCCCTTTTTTCCACAGGAAGTGCGCGCGACAGAACAGGAAAAGGGCAAGATACATATAAAGAGAGAATTGAGAAGGATAAGAAGATGGGGGAAACTTCAGCGTACCCAAAACGAGCAAACTGAGTGAAAATTCTCTGCTTCTGTGGAAGACGCTTGGAGCTACTACAACAGAAACTACAAAATATTTCAATTCATTTCATTTCTGTTCGTTTTTTCTTTTCACTTGGCTGCTCAGTTCTTTACGGGGTTCTGTTCTAAAAAGTCAAAAGAAAAACCGGTTTCGCAAAATACAAGAACTGTGCCATTTCGAAAAACGGGCGGCAATTCAGCTCGAGTTGAGTTGGCAGAAAAACCAGTTTAAAGAAAAATAAACGCATACTAATACATAACACAAACAATATGCTCAACACATATACAAGAAAAACCGACGAGAAAGACACTCAGAAAAACAAATTTAAAATGGAAATAACTTGAAAATAAAAATCAAAGAAAAGAAAAAAAGATTTAAAGAGGAGTTCTTGCTAAAAAGCCAAGAACAAATATACAAAAATAAAGCAAAAAAAAAAAAGTTCCCCCACAAGATTTGCATAAAGTGGAACTTATCTTGTCGCTTGCAAAGCTGAGCAAGACACACACACACACAAATATACTCAGACATACACAGATACAGACATAAAATTTGTATATTTACGACGTAAAAATAAACGCCGCAACAACAATTCGCCCCGTTCGCCGCCTGGCAGTGACTTTCAATAATTTAATTTCTGGCAGCTAAAAAGCAACAACAACTACAACGACTACAACGGGAGGAGGTGGGAGAGGAAGATGAGGAGGGAGGGAGGTAGTAGAGAAGAAGGAGCAGCAGCAGCAACAACTTGAAGCATTCACGGCACAGTCTAAAAAAGCCAAAGAAATCGCTTTAACGTAGGCGTCGACGTCGCAGTCGTCTCATTTTATGATATGTACGGATTTTATTTGTTTATACCCTGCATATGCAAAAAGGGCCTAGAAGGGTTGCTTTGATACGGATGCTGATCAGATCATGAGTACTTTACAGTTTTTATTTCAAATTCAAAACTGTTTCAGAAATTATTGAAAAATCCTTTTACGATTTTATGTTTATAATATTTTCTATTATTGTAAATCTGTTGACAGTTTTAAATTTCTTACATATTTTCATTATATTATACTATCTAGTTCCTTAAACCTATTTACAGGTAAATACCCAAGTCGTTCAATTTTCAATTCTTTATCTGTTTTTCAAAGCGATCCCCAAGCAGAAATTGTCGTTGTTGCCATTAAAAGCCGGCAGAGAAAAACGAAAAACTCGTTTTTTCTTTATTTTATTTTATTTTTTTTTATTCATTTCAAAAAGCTATTTAAAGTGAATGTTAAGGGCTTATGTTTTGTGGCTTTGAACACAAGTTCGAGAGTAAAGGGCGTCTCTCTGAATGAGTTGGCTGAAAATTCCAACCACAAATGGCAAACGGGTGAGGCAAGCAAATGTTTTTGTTTTTTTTCGTTGTCTATCAACACAGAGAGAAGCTGTTGCTGACAATTGCTGCCAAGACTTTGTCTCGTTGATCTGTGGATTATGTCCGTCTATAGTCTCTTTTCTTCCCTTCTCCTAACTCCAAGTAGAGGGTTTTTTTATGTTATATTATTTTTGGCATGTTGTAATTTGAAAATGTGGTCACGGCAGGTTTCTGGGTGTGGCTTGAGGTTTCTTTATGACAGGTGATGTCTGAGGCGTTACCGTATTTACAGATCATATTTGCATAAGTTTCAGAAAAATTATGAATAGGCCAAATATATATAGTGTGAAGTGTTGGAAAGAGAAGACAGTCTAACATGTATTCAGGGAAAATAGGTTTAGAACTTTTAGAAAGCGCTAAAAGACGTTAGTCAAATCAATCATTATCATTTATCGATATCGCACGATATCAGAAAAGTTTCCATAGCCATTACCGCAAATTATCGATAGTTATTACAGCAAACCGATTTGAGCTTGACTAAATTACTTGACATTTTTTATAAAAACAATTTTTAATGCCACTAGGCCTCGTGAAAGTGAAATTGCGAATAAGAGACTAAATTAAGCCACAAAATAATCAACAACAAAAAATGAAAACAGTTCAACGAACTTTTTGGCCATTGACACAGGCAAAACAACAACAGAGACAAGAAAACTAGCTGAAGGCAAAAGCAAAGAGCAACCAACGATAACGGCAGACAAAAGTTTTGCCCCTCGTTTCGCACTTTTTGCACATTTTAATTTTTGTTTACTATTAAAAAACAAAAAACAACTACAATAGTAATAACAATAATAATAAAAAAGCATAGGGCATAGAATTTATAGCTGAAATGCCAAAGTATGCGACAATAAATGTGTAGGTCAGTGTAGAATTTGAAGAACACAAATAAAACAAAAAATGCAAGGTCGTTACGTTGAAAGAGACGTGGGTGGTTCAATTTGTTCAACTAAACAAAGAATGTGATGAGCACACACATACACATTACAGGCAAAATAATAAACAAAACGTAAAAGCAATTTGGCCTAAAAAAAAAATAACATAAGAAACGAAGAAAACAAATTCAAAGTACTAAGCAAAATATTCTTTAGTAGCATTTTTCGCGTTTTGTTGCTTATGTATTTCGTCTTATTCTTCTTTATTATTTTCTTTTTTGCACTTGTTGCGCAAAAGCTTTTATTTTTTGCTTTTTGTGCGTGCTGTCTCATTATTATTGTTGTTATTATTGTACTTTTGTTATTCTGCACATGTGCGTAGAATGTAAACAAATGAAACTTTTAAGCTGCACGACAAAAAGTTCAGCGCGATTGCAGTGTGTGTGAGAAGTATGTGCGTATGAAATTTGGCAACATCGCAACGAACATATTAAACATGGCGTGCGCTCATAAAGTGAAAGATTATAAAAACGACAAAGCAAAAGTATGTGTGCGAGGCAAAAACAGGCCGAAAATATGAAAAATGAAAATGTAAACGTGTCTGTAGAGCACGTACGTACACATGTATGTACATACATACACACATACAACCCATACAGCAACAACAATAAACAGCCGCAACGAAGTAGAAGTGTAGCACAAAGTGGAAACAAAAATATGTGGCGGGCGGTCGGGTCGACATCGAAAAGCTACAAAAAAGAGAGCAAACAAAGCGCCAAAGACTGTGAGAGCTGTTTACAGATGTGTGTGTGAAAAGTGCAGAGAGAAAATTTCACGCTTTTTCTGTTGCTCTTGTTGTTGCTGTCTTGAACAAACATAAAACGAAAAATGAACGAAGTCAGCCGAAGCCAAAGTGAGAGGGAGTAAAAAGAGAGCGTAGCCCGCCAGCAGCATTGAAAAATATTTTTTGATATTGTTGTTGTTTCTGCTGCTGCCATGGCTGTTTCTACTGGGTTGCCCATAGGGGGGAAAAACCAAGATGGCGGCCACACATAGAGCTCAAAACAGCGACACATTTTTTTCCATTGTACATTTTCTGACAACGTGCTATTTAACCATTTGTTTAAATTTTTTCATTACAAACATATGTACAGCTATTGTTGTTTTGAAAAGAAAAGCTCGATTTAGAAGTTTATGCTACTGCGCACATACATACATATACATATTCGCCAATTAGAAAAAGCTTATGTAACGACGAGCGGTCGTCGTCGCACTCACTCTTTCACACCAATCGCAGGCTGGTTGCATACAAATGGAGAGAGAACGTACAATTTTTCACAGCGACACTTGACCTCATTTGCATGTGCTTGTGTGTGTTCATTAAATTAATGAAAATTGCTCGTCATTACTTCAAATTACAAACATACAGACATGTGTATGTTTGCCGTTGCACTAAAAAGCTCTGCATTGCAGTGCAGAAAAGCTTTCACAATAACGCATGAAAAATCGATATGAAAGTGAGGCGCTCTCTCATGCACTCGTGAAACATACAGCAGCGACACTCATTGGAAATATTGATTTTATATGCAAAAAACGCACAGCGAGAAAGAGACGGACAATCAATTGCACAAATTAGAAAGTACAGTTCTAAGTCTATTTAAAAATATATATACATGTAATGCATTCAAGTTGTTTTTAAGGTATACACACCGAAATAGAATCACAGGCAGCACATAGTCGTCGTGTCGTTTTGATTAGATTTTTTAAAGAGCTTTGCACATCAAAATTATGTTGATACACACACACAGAAATAGAGACGCACGATTTGTATATGTGTAAAAGCGCGCGGGAGAAAAAGCAATAAAATTGAATTTATTTTTATTAAAAAGCCAAGTTTTTCAGTTGTGTGTATGTATATGTAGTTTTCCTGCTGCTGCGGAGTAGCAGCCCGCACAACAAAATGCGAAACGCGCGGAGCCACTGAAGAAAAACTGACGACTGACGAGCGCGCACGAAAAGTTTTCTGGTCTAGCCACAGAGCTAACGAACGAAGTTCCGAACGAGAGAGAGCGAGCGAGTGAGTTCAACAAAATGTACCCAGTTGGGATTGACTGCATGACAATAGTACAGCTCACTGGCTTACTTTCTCACACAGTGCCTTGAGTTTAAGTACCAATCAGGCAATCAAACTTGTTTAACAAATGATATGTTCTATGCTTTTTGAGTCTAGTATATTTAATAAATTGAAAGCATTTCTTAGAAATTTTTTTATTTGCATATAAATATAAAATATAGTTTAATATCATATTTGCAACCACGTTTTAAATAATCCAACTGGGTCGCTTTAACGTAAGTATATAAATATTATGTGTTTGTGTGTATGCGCCTGTGCTTTGTATGCTTGGCGCGCGCGCAGAGTTGCCAACACCAATACGAAAAACTCAGCAGCGCATGCAAATCCAAAAATTATTTGTTGTGCTTGATAAAAGAGCTGGCTTGGTGGCAGCATTAATTAGCAGCCTCAGCTTAATTGAAGCAACTTTGCCAGCTAGCGCCACGACTATTGATAAAAATAGACCTACATACATGCGCACCATTTTGTATGTGTATATTCCAGTGAGCTGACAACTCTGTCTATGTAGTGGAGTTCAAAAATATCATTCGTTGTGGTCGCTCGCTTTGTTGTTGTTGTTGTTGTACTGCTCGCTCATGTAGGGGGCGAGATTTTGTGTATGAGTTTTTTTTTGCCAAGGCGAAGCCATAATGTTCACAAGAACAAAAACTGCCGTTGCTAAGCTATCTCTCTCACTTTTTGCTCTCTCGCAGTATCTCCTTTTCTATGCACACATACATATGGATATGTCAATATGTTTGCATGTGTGTGTGTTTGTGTGTAGGGGGAAGCAGCATGTAAAATGATTTTGTATGCATTGCATTTTGTACTTAAAAAGTGCAAATTATTTTGTGTGTGTTTGAGTTTTTTTTAATGATCGTTCATGTACAAATGTATACATATGTATGTATGTATGTACATACACACAGTGCCGATTTATTTTAGGTTCCAGCATGACTTCATCGGAAATATTTTCTTCCGCGCTTCGCCCCCCTTTTCTACTAAAGGTTTGCGTATATGTGCATACATATGTATGTATGTATGTATGTGTGTAATTATGTACTTCAATTCTTAACGGTGTTGTGTTTATGCCTTATGTATTTGTAATTAACGCATTAATGTGAAATTCTACACGCTTGATTAAAAAGCTCTAAGCGATACTAATTGACGAAATGGAGACAGTTGGGGTGCGAATTCTAGGCAGTAAGTCTTAAACATATTTGGCGATCGGCATATGGAAGGACAAAGGATGAATAAGCTTATCCACAACGTTCTGTGTTCCCAGTCAATATTCTTAAATAGATACGGTTTGTATGTGTATGTTATGTACACATGTGTGCTTGTAAATTACATAGCAACACGTATCGCATAATAAGTAACTCACCTGCATTCAATGAAAAGCTCTCTCCACCCCCTCTCACAGTTAATAAGCAAAAACTTCAAGTCGGTCACGTAAAAGCTTTTGCCTTACGTTTTGCATTTGCCTCTATTGTTACATTTGTGAAAACGGCGTCGACGCTGGCGTTGGCGGCACTGTCACCTAGCGGCCTGCTGCAATGGCAGCTGCGTCACACATATGCACACTGTCACAAACACACAAGTGTATGATTACACGAAAAACAAACACACAAGACAAGTGAAAATCAAACACTGACAATTATCTATGCACAAGCACACAAACGTATTATGTTATTTGCTCGTTGCTGCTTTTTAATTATAATAAATTATATTTCAACTGCAGCCTGAGGGCCATAAACCAAATCGAACGACTTTTGTGTTTGTTGCTTTTTCATTATTCTTCCAGCTCACTTTATTGCTGTACTTTGTTTTTGTTTTAGCTTTATGTAAGCGAGTAACAAAGTGTTTTACTGTCGTTTCGTTGTTTTGTAGGGGTGGGGAAATTGCTTACGTTACGTTATGTATGAAACGAGCGCACTAACGACACACGCTATATTCCTGAGAGTTCCGTTTGTTACTGCAATAACAAATACTTTGAGGGCGAGTGCGAAACCAATGCCAGCAAAAAGAATAAGAGTCGAAAAGCTACAAAAACCACCAAACACACAAAAGCACAGCATATGCATACACGAAGCTCATATTGTTGTTGTTATTTTGCATTGCATGCGAAAAACGAAGATCGCTCGTGAGTGCGACGGAGGCAGCGGCGACTTTGCCTTGTGTACCTTTTATACTATCGTGTTTGTGTGAGAGAAGTAGCGACATTTGCTTGTTGTGGGGGTTGGAAAAGGAGAGAAGACCAAGTGGAAGTACTGCTAAATGGAAAAGTAAAGAAAAATTTGGTTCTTAAGTGTATGAGTTGCCATACATTATACATACAATATGTATGTACAGCTGCGGTCAAAAAAATAGTAGTGCTTGCCATGAACTTACAAAAACTTAAAATTTAAAGACTTTTAATTTATCCAAATTTTTTATTCAATTTTTTTAAGATACGTTATTATATTGTTAATCAATCTGAGAAATCAAAGATAGTGAAAATTTATTATTTTTCGACTTAGCAATTTTTATCTTGTAATAGTCTGAAAAATGGGCGGTCAAAATAATAGTAGTGAATGCATTAAAAGTGGGAAAAAAAGGATATTAAGCAGGAAAGGCACTTGATTTGATATTTATTTATGTAATTTGATAATTTACTATAAATTTTATAAACAATTTTTTGCTTAGAGTTGTTACAATGGGGCGTGGCAAGCATTGCACTCCAGAAAAGCGTGCTCCTATTAAAAAATTTCTTTCCAAAAGGATAACGTTTAAGGAAGTGGAAAATTTGATTAGATGATTGCCAACCATAATCAGAAACGCCATTAAGTACTCTCCAAAAAAAGATAAACGAGGAAGACCTCGATCCATGTCCAAAAGTCTAGTGACAAAAGTAGTGAGGTATTTGAAACGCGACCCTTTTGCTCCTGCAGCACTTATAAAAAATAACTTATGTACGAACCAAAAGGTGGAAAGCATTCTTGGATGTTTGCGAAATAATAATCTGGCAGAAAGAAGTCCGGAAAAAATTCCGTTATTGAAAAAAAATACCTGCCAAAAGTGATTTCGGTTTGCTAAGGAACATCTGAATTGGCCCTTGAGAAATAAGGAAACTTCAATTGGTTGGATGTGTCCAAAATTTGTTTATTTGGTGGTCGAGGATCTCGATAACATATAAGGTATCCATAAAAATCCGAATATCAACCCAGATTCACCTGCAGGACCGTCAAACATGGTGGTTCGAGAATAATGATCTGGGCGCATTTTCACTTTACGGGGTCGAACCCATATATTGGATCAAAACCATAATGGATAGGCACGAACATGTGAAAAATCTACAGGACATTATGCTACCGTATTTTTCAGATGATATGCCGATAATTTGGTGGTTCCAACAGGACATAGACCCAAAGCATACCAGCAAATCTGCGAAAGAATGGTTTGCATAGAAAAAAGTTAATGTAGTGGAGTGGTTCCCACGGTCCCCCGATCTGAGCCCGATTGAAAATTTGTGGTCCGATATCAAGAGGGATATTGCGAAACATCAAACAAAATATAATATTCATCTTTAGTAGATCGCTAGGAGCCCCTGGAGCTTAATACATCCAGAACGATGTCAAAGCCAGGTGGACTCCATGATCCGTCGTTGTAAGGCGGTAATTCAAAATAAAGTCTTCACAAAAAAGTATAAAATTTGTTAATTATTAAGTGCCTTTCACATATCTAACCTTTTAAATAACAAAAAAAATAATTTAGGCTTGATTTCATCATTAAAATATTGTAATATGTTCATCACTACTATTATTTTGACCGCCCATTTTTCAGACTATTACAAGAAAAAAATTGCTAAGTCAAAAAATAATAAATTTTCACTATCTTTGATTCCTCAGATGGATTTACAATATAATAACGTACCTTAAAAAAAATAAATAAAAAATTTGGATAAATTGAAAGTGCTTTAATTTTCAGTTTATGTAATAACATTGCACGCACTACTATTTTTTTGACCGCAACTGTATGTATGTATGCATATGAAAGTATATTTAAATATAGGAACCAAGCGATTTGCATATGTATGTATGTATGAAAATACAAAAGTGTGTATGGAATGGATATAATGTAATCCAAAAGAAATTTAGTATTTCTGATTGATGAGATATAACAAACACAATGTTGTATAAATAAATTACATTAAGGTATGTCCATAAATCAAATAATAAGCATTTAGCGAAATAATCAAAATTCCAAAATAAGCGAAGGTGTCAAGCGAACCTTTTACACACACACACAAACACACAGTTTTTTCTCTGTTATTTGTGTACATCTTGTAACCAGTGACGGATTGAGAGAAACAAAGTGAATGGTCACATAAAATGGTTATTATTCGAGATGTGTCAAATATTTTTTATCGAAATACCTGTACAAATGTCAAATTTTAATGCAAATGTTTGCTATGAAAGCCCCATTATTTATAAATACTCCTCAGCTTGCGTTTTGCATACCCCTCAATTCAACAACTTGGCTGACAAGCAGAGCCGCCCCTGTAAATGCACGCATACAAGCATACATCAGTCTGTGTATACATATGTATGATTGTAACTACTTATCATATGAATCTGTTTGTTTCTAAACTTGCGACTTTCTAATGGATCGTCTAATGTACATACAAACATACATACACACATTATAAATCTTTCCACTTTTTCTGCCATTTTGGAATTTTTTTCTCTTTTGCATTAACAATTGCTCAAACTTGATTTGGATGCTTCTTAAAAATAAATGATTACTTGTTTAAAAGCGAGAAAAAAAATTCAAAAGCAACAACAAAATGGTAACCATAATTGCGTTAAGCTTCTAAAAGTTGTGCACATTATTAGCAACTGCGCCGCTGCCTCTTCCACGGTCGCCATCGTTATCGTAACTTCAGCCTGCGCTCCGCCCGCGCAAAGCGACGCCTTGAGATTTGGCGCGGCTTTAAAAGCTGCGCTGCAAGAAATTAACAACAATAAAAGTTGAAAATTGTTTGCCATGACAAAGAAAATAATCGTTAAGCTTGAGTTTGCGCTGCGGTCTGGAGCCGAAGACAGTCGAAAAACTCGTTTTGTGTACGCTTTGATTTGTTGTTATTGTTTTTTTTTTGGCAACACTTTTTCGGTTGTCCATTCGGCAGACAAAGTGAAAATTGTATGCCGCGCCCCGTCAGCAACATCAGCAACAATAACAACAAATGTGAATACTTTTGGTAGCGATCGCTACATAAATGCCAAATTGAAAGGCATCCATAGTTAAATTTTATAGCTCGTTCAATTTTTCAATGATTTTCTGTACGAACTTCGAAATGATTCACCTGCTGGCCTAATGATGCGTGCGTGGGAGTGGGATGGCTATGCAAACAAATATGTATGTGTTTATGTATGCATTTGTGTGTATGTTTGTCTGCTTTGCCTGTTGCGTTATTCTTGAAACTTCGTTGGGTTTTTACGCCGTTGCTGCTGTTGCTTCTTCTTTTGGCGCACACAGCTGTTCCATAAAAATTCCTTAACGTTTAATTTTAGCAACAGAAATTGCACAAGAGGGAAAATGCAAGAAAAAATGTTTATTTTTATTATTGTGCAAACTCATTTACATGCACACATGCAAAATCAACAAAAACAAGAGCAGAAAAAAGCAAAAGGAAGCAGGCAAACTTTAAGAGAGTGAGAGAGAGAGACACAGGAGAGAGCGGGTGTTAGTGAGAGAGGAGAGTGAGAGAACGCCAACGGCAACGGCATGCGTGGGAGGGGAACGTCAACTCTACTCTCGGCTATGCTTAACCTTGAAGTCATCTTTTCTCTGTTTGTTCTGTATTCGCGCATTCGCTGCGGCCGCTGCACATGCATACAAATGTAAATTTTACGAAATGCAAAAACGGCCCAACGGCAACATGGCTACGGTTCTATGTGCATGTGTGTGTGTTTGTGCCCAGTGAAGAGCAGATGTACAACGTTGGGCTCCCCTCTCATCATTTTCCTTTTTATGCGTCCCTCTCTCATTGTTTGTTGGCTCTGTTCTCCATTAATCTGCTTTTCGTATGTGCCCCTGTGAGTGTGTGTGTGTTGGGTTTTTATTCTCTGTATTTTTTTGCATTTCATGTTCATTTCCTTTTGTCAATTGAATTTAATGGAGTTGTGTGCGGCGGCTGGGACGGGGACTGGAAATGGGCGTCTGCGCCAAGGGTGGAATTGATCGATCAACTTGATCACAGAACCATGCAAGCGGGGTCTTAGGGGTTGCTGCTTAGCTGCATCGGTTGGCCACAAACCGAAACGGAGGGAGCATCTGTTGTGTTCTGTTGTGTTCGGCAGCTGTTGTGTGCATGTTTTTATGTAGCTGTTGCCCTCTGGGGGTAGGAAAAACCCTAATGCACCTAAGGTCCCAGTTGCCAGGACTCTGTCTGCCAGGGCCCCTGCCTGCTGTCATTATTCACACATACACACGCGACACACAACAACATGGCGTTTACTACCAGGGATCCAATTAAGAAAGTTGTCATCGTCTATCGATATCAATTTATAAATCGCTTTTATTTCTAAAATATCGTACTAAAACGTTTGTATTGCTATAATTTTGTTCATTTTCAGAACGGAATATCAATTTGATCGTGATTTGCACTCAAAATTCGTTCTGCATTTAAATTTTAATAATATTTTCGATTTTGTGGCCGAATAAAACCTTTCTTGCTTGTTTTTGATATTTTTATGATATCGTTTTCCAATTCAATGTTTAATTTGCAGTCCCACGTTTCGTTGAACTTTTATCCAAGTTCCTACTCTTATCGATTTAAGGGTTGAAATGCAATTTTTATGTTTCTGTATTTGTTTTTTTTTTTTGCCAAGTGCCTGTGATCAACGACAGCTGGCCCTTGTTTCGGAGCATGCTTTTTCTGTGGGGCCTTCTGAACAACCCCTTGAGCAAATGCGGATCTCCGTGTGCCTGTGCTTTCCACCCCAAAAAGTATTGCAAACTAAAACTGGTCCGGGCCACCCTCGCACCCTAATAAGGTACACATCCTATCCTGCCCAAGGACCACCCGCCAGTGTGTGTCTGCTTATGATCTGAGGCTGCTGTGGCTGCTGCTGCTCCACGTTAGGGTTGCTTGTGTTCTTAATGCGTGTCCTTGTCAAACGCAAAAAGCTCTCTTCGCCAGCCAGCCCGTTTCCGTTGCTGTAGCAACCCCCCACATTAGCCGAGGAGGGTTGAAATGCGGTTGCAGCCACAGAGGGGATCATGCTTGGCTGCCGTTGTCGTTGCCGTTGCCAGACGCCCGACGACCCACGACGAGCAACCAGCCACCCCCTCGCTTGTTCGTTCGGTCCGCTCCCTCTCTGCCCATACTCATTGCCTTTGGGTTAGTTGCCCTTGTTTTTCTCTCTGCTGTTCGTAATAAAATTTCGCTTCGTTTTGCGCTCTGCTTTGAGGGCTGGGGAAATCAATAAACTGGGCGGATCGGAAATAGAAAAGTGCGCAGTTGGTAACATGGATTTTATGTTTGTGTATGTATGTATGCATTTATGAATTCAATTGCTTAAACAGGATATGCCATATATATCAGTAATCGATAGCTTTATAATCGAAAAGCAAATAATCGGTTTTTGAATTTAATTGAAAAGTGCCAATGAAAGGTCCTATTACAAATATTCTACATATTAGTCTATAAGAAGTCAGCCAAGAAGATTAACTCTTTCAAACATCGATTGATTTTCACAATAACATGAGAAAAATCGGCTTGTAATTCGAAATATCGCCTTTACTAAGTTCAATGTTTCGATTTTTTTCACAACACTATATATTATTGATACAGATTCGAAGAAAATAGGTTAATAATTTTGTCAAGACATCGTTTTGCTTTTGGCTCTAATCCAGCCTCAATAGGCGTCTTCCTTTCACTTGATTAACAAAAACTCTTCGCACAAAAATTCTGTTAAATATTTTCATATATTGACCCCAAAAGAGATACATATCTACATATGAATGTACATGTTCATACGTATGTAAGGATGTACATAATTTGTACATAAATTTGCAAGCTGAAAGCCAAAGAAAACCAGAAAGTTCCATTAACGAAAATATTTTTGGCAGCCTCATTTTGGGAAGCAGCGTCGTCTTCGCTACGATGGGGAGCGGGGGGGGGGAGGCCGAGAAGAGTGGGAGAGATAGAGAGAACAGAGTGGCAGCCGATTGCGAGCATTCTTTGAAAATCCCGAGAGCCATCAATCACTCACACATACATATATGTATATGTATGTATACACGAACGTAGACAGAACGACAGCCATGCTAATGCTTCGAGTTCGAATGAAAACGAAGCTCAGAATTTGTGAAAAAGAAGCGCAATCATAATGGAAATCAAAGCGTATAGAAATAGCAACAAATACTCAAACACACACATACGCAGACCAGCTGAAATGAAGTGTGTAGAAAACAACAACAACAAGTATGTATGTTTGTATGTTTTTGGGGCTTGGGCTGCCAAATGCGAAAGCACACACACTGAAAGCTTTCGAAGTTGACGACGGCCAAGCAGCGTGTCAACGAAAATCGTTGAAAAACGAAAACATAAAAATAAAATTCAATTACATATTGACTTTAAGCTGTTGTTGTTGCTGTTGTTGTTATTATTATTATTATTATTGTTGTTGCTGTGGTTGTTGGCGGCTTTGAAATGGAATGGAATTTGTGTAGCTGTTGCTACGAAATCACGTACCGCATTCGAGACGCTCACTCGAGACACAACATTGTTGTTGCTGTTGCTGCCCGTCTCAAGTAAGCGGGTGCGGCATAAATTTTCACTTTACCTGTCCAAAAATGAAAAAAAAAAAAAACTGTTGCCAAAATAAAACCTTAAACGCAAAACGAGTTTTTTTTAACTGTCGTCATTCCTTTATTTTGTCAGGGAATAAATATATTGTATTTTCTTTGTCATGGCTTGAAATTTTCAACTTTGATGGCTGTTAATTTCGTGCAGTGCAGCTTTAAAGCTCGCTGCCAAATCGCAAAGTCTAGCTCTGCGCGGGCGGAGTGCGAGCAGTGAAAGAGAGAGAGAGAGGGAGAGAGGCAAAGAGATAGCGGAGCAGCAGCGACGCGACGACACAGTTGCTAATAATGTGCACAATTTTTAGAAGTTCAATTATGGTTACCAATTTGTTGTTGCTGTTGTTTTTGTGAAACAGGCAATCGTAAGCGTTTATTTTTAAGCAACAAAAATCAAGTTTTGCAAACGCAAAAAAAAAGTTAATTACATATAAAAAAGATTTATACCCACATAGAAAGTTGCATGCGAAAAACAAAAACAAAATTAAATTTATATACAAATTATTTTCATGTTGGGCAGTGTGCAAGAGAGCTTTGACGATCCCATGGTAATGCCGCTGATGGGTGTTTGTCTGTGTGTGTGTGTGTGTGTGTGGGCGCGCCCCGAGGGCGCATCAAATAATGTTTGACATGAAATACGCGAATAGACAATAAAGTGAATTTCACGTTGTCATGTCAGCCCACAGCAACAACGACACTAACAACAACAACAATTGTGAAACCCTAAACGCAATGCTCGCTTGTGATGATCCGACACAATTTCCACCCTAAAATTGTGGGGTTGATGAAGCGGGGCGGCATCGATTGAAGCAAATAAAGCTTCAGGGCCAAAGTACAAAAGCAACAATGCACAACTAAACCAGAAACCAGAAAACTACCCTATAAAACAACGTTGACGTTGCCTCGGATCGAGCAGAGGGCGGCAACTGCGAAAATGTTGGGTTGAGGCTTAGTGTAACGCTGGCGACGTCAACGACAGCAGCAGTTATGTACAAAGTATTCAAACGCATTAGCCTGGGTGTCTGAGATGGGAGGAAGGGAGACAGGCGGCGTACATGAGATCCACATAAGACCGATGTGAGCGCGCCATGAAGTATGTGTACATTTTTGTCGTTGTTGTTGCTGCGTAAGCTTTTCTCTCAGTGTGCATGTGTGTGTGTGTGAGCGCGTCAACGAGTGTGAGAGAGAGAGTGTAAAATGTGTTTGGGCAGCCATTTTATGCAATTTCTCAAACTAGAATTCGCAATTTAATTAAACTTAAATCGAATTACGGTTAAAAGTGTCAGAAGCAAAACACAAAACAAAAACTACATAAATACAAAAACTAGTGGATTTTAACTCCAAATGCCATGCCACTAGGCATTATGTCATGTACAAGGCAAAAGCGAAGGTTGGAGCTAAATCCGTTTTCGTGATGTGGTTAACTTGATAGGTGACACATCTGCAACAACAACCACCAACAACAAGATTTGGTGGTTTACATGTCTACTGCTGTCAGTGTGAAATAGAAGATGATGATGATTGTGGGCTTAAGCTGAATCAGACTTGCTTTGGTGAGGATTGCATTAAGAAGCTTTCATACATGCGTATGTATTCGTGTGTGTGTGTGTGTGTGTGTGTGTGTATTCAAAGAGAGCCTTTGAAATGAGCGCACTTAAGGCTCCAAACTTCTTGTGATTTAATCAGTGCTGCCAATTTAGCTTTTTTCCCGTCAAATCTGGCTGTTGTTGAAGACCAATTGTGGCTTTTTTAGAAATGAATTTGGTTTTTTCCGTTTTTTTTTTAATGTTGCCATTAATTTTCAGAATATCTTTAGCTTTTTTTCCTTCTTTCCAGTTAAAAACAGCTTTTTTTTTATCAAAAGTTGGCTGCACTGGATTTAGTACTGATACATTGTGCTAACTTTACATAATGCTTAAATCAATGAGTCACTTAACTCGCGTAGCATGTAAAGTAATATAAATATAATAAATAATATCAGTTATTTATTTTGTGGTTTATAATCACTTCCGTTGTTACAGGCAGGTGCAGTGCTTATCACTAACGATCATCAAAAGCTTCAAGTCGATAAGGTAAAGATCAAATATTAACAATAACAACAACAACAAAAACTTAGATCACATCACATGCTGGTAAAAAGCTTTACGAGTAGGCGTTTATTGTTGTTGTACAGGTTGATGTTGTTGTTGTTATTGCTGTCAACAAATTCCATGGCACGGTTAAAGGGCCGAGGGCGTATTAGTTGCTCGTAAGGCAACACCAGTCCGCAACTTATGCACATATTAAGGTTTCTTGCTATGTAACAAAAAAAAAATAAAAATAAATTAGTTCTAGGGCAGGTTCTATGAGCGCCACAAAAGAGAGCAAGAGAGGGAGAGAGCCAGAGTGTGTAAATATGGCACACGCTATATACAGATAAATCCTATCATATCTGTATGTAAGCATGTACATTTATTTCATGGCTGCAATTTTATGCATTTATGACAATACGCACACATGCATGGAAGCTTCTAGGTTGCAGCACACTCTCTTTAACAAGTGTGGGGGAATTAGGGGGGGAGTAAGAGTGAGAGAGAAGAGAGAGAGAGAGTGCGCATGGGAAGCCAAAACAAGAATAATGCAATGCACACATGTCGCACAACACGCGCACTAATACATAAACGCATGCTGCCCACACACACACACATTCATGCACTTCAAATTGCAAGTGCATATCGTATGTGTGTAGACAATTCCATAGAAAAGCGCTTCAATGACGTCAATCTCTGCCCAATAAAGTGTCTACATTTTGTTAACTACTTACCAAAAAATTACATATTACATATGCACATATATCTAGTTTGCATGTTGCACTAAGACGACTATTTAAAATTGTAATTAAATTTAAATTTTAAATTAGTTCATCAACATATGCCGTTCTGAGAGCGCTCGTTTTAGGCCTGCTGGCGCCAGCTAGCGGCTGAGTTTGTCAAAAAAAAGGGTGGCCGCCAACGTCGCTGCCGCTGCTGACCTTAATATGCATTAATTGTTTCAAGCAGCTGTAAAACTAGGGGAAGCTTTTTTGAGTGTGTGTGCGTGTGTGCGAATGTGTTCTAATGCGCTCGTATTTCTGGCTCTCTTGTTTGGTCACGCTCACGCGCATTAAATATGCACAGCTTTCGCTTTATGGAGCACGACGGAGCGCTGGGCGCTTTAATTTGATCCCAAGCACTCAAACCACAAAACGAGACGCAAGCACATGTTCTCACTCTCTCTCTCTCTCTCACAGGGGTTCGCATAACCGAGGCAGCGCTGTTGTTGCTTTGGTGTGGGGGATCTTTTTTGTATTGTTTTGTGTTGTTTGCGTTTCTCTAATTGTGGGTGTTGGGTGCGTTGTGGCTTTTGTATAGTTATAATTGCAATGCATGCTAGAATGTACATACATATGTATGTATGTACATAATTGCATGCGAGGTCAGCTCCCGCCTCTGTCTCCATTTTCCCGCTCAAGCCTGCGCATTAGCATCATACGCGTATTCGAGTCAAAATTTCGATCGATTTTTCCAACATATGAATGTATGTATGTATGTAGCTAGCATGTGAATAGCTTTAAATAATGTCATTTATTATAACTAACTAATCGTCTGTTACGATCATTGAATGCTACAAATATGCACGCCAAACAAAGTTTTTATACATCTAATTTTTTTATTTTTGCCTGTTTAAAGCTAGAAACGAGTTACGAGAATATGCAATTATTTTAATGTATTTAGCCTTGATGCTCATGAATGTCAATTAGCTTAATGCATATATGAGAGAGCGTACTTGCTCACACTCCAAATAATTGTGCTGTGCTCCCTACGTCTATGTCACGTAAGCATCGCTTTTACTCTATCGCTCTCTCACTCAGGTGGTCTGCAAATGAGTCGCTTTGTATGCGCCAACAGCCCATCCATCGAAAGCTTTGGCCGCGCGCAGGCTGAGTGCGATTTTATACTATGGTGGTGTCACCACCCACTTCCGCACCCACAAGCACAATACAAGCATAACAACAAAACAAACACACACATACATATGCAAGTCACTTTCGCATTCAACAGCAGAAAATTGCAACTCATTTGAATTGTTTCATTATGCAAATGTCGACTTTTGGTTACGAATAAATATTTGCTAATTATAAATACATAAAGATAATTTAAGTCTAGCTGCGTTTGACAGGCTGCACTTTCTATAGTCAATAATCGTATGGCATGACTTCACAAAGAATATGTTCTTATGGTTACGAATGACTTGAAAATCGACTTTGATCCCCGCCGTCCCTTCCCCTAAAACAAGCCCGTGATTTGAGCTACGATCGAAAGTCTACTTTTTATACCCTGTGCCCACGGTTGCCACAATTGGCGTTTTTGCGCCAAAACTGGCTCTTTTTTGTCCTGTTGGCGCAATGGCACTTATTTTTTCGAATTGGCTCATTTTTTCATCAGTTCAGAATTAGGTATTTTGTATAGTTTTAGGTGAAGCACATATTTATTTTTATTTATTAACATAATCATGTGTTATTTTGCTTTATTTATTTAGTTGTGCTGCTTGAACAGTGTGTCCACATTTAATTGAAATAAATCGGCGTTCATATTTAGCTCTTTTTCATACAATACATCAGTCGCACACAGCGCTTCTCGCTCACACACGCTGATTGACGATTTACATGGCGCCGACAAACAGCCCGCCAATAGTTCAATTACGATAAGCCTTATAGGTTATCGATAGGTTTATAGCACCCAGCTTTCTGTCTGTCTACCTAAATGTGGCAACTCTACTTGCAGTGTGTGCACACCGAGAAAACTAAATTTCAAGAAACAACGTAAATGGTTATTAACTTATAATAAATATATTTTAATTAGGACGCAAAATTCTAATTCATAATGTGGAGTAGAAATGTATAAAGTTCAAGAAATATTGTTTGAATTTCCGTAACTTTCAATTTAAATTGCGCGCTTAGATATCATTTCCAGCTGTTTCGTTGCAATAGTAAAAGTTCTAGAGACTATAACAATGCGCGCAAGTGAGATAACTAGCATTTCAAAAAACAAAATGTTGCCAGATGATTCAAATCAAAGCGCAACATGCCATAAACTTAAATTTCACTTGGAAATATAATATCTGAGATCGGGTTTGTATGACAATTAATTCTTTTTCAATAACTTTCTTAACTATACCATATGTTAGCTTTCGCAATATCTAATTTTGATAGCAAACTCTGGCATTGTAATCATAGCGCAACAGTCTGGCAAGGCCAACAGCTTACGAAAATGGCGAACACGAGCAAACCTACGATGAACGACGAGTGGAAAAAATAATTATTATTTTAAATTCCGTTTTGCCAGCGAAATTCCAACGCGACCGAAGCTACCAAAAATAAATAGTGCGGAAAACAAAAAGCAATGATAATTTAAAGTATGAAACGAGCAAAGTGCAATTCGTCGTGTATTGATAATGGGCAGGCTAAATAGAATAAATTAAGTATTTGCAAATTACGAAAAAGCAGCTGAAAAACCAATTGAGTCGAATGTGTGGCTACAATCGTGTGCGTGCGTGTGTGTGAGAGTGAGCGAGCAAGAACAGCATAGAGCAAAAGGTAGCGGGACGGACAGTAGCAAATAAACGAAAGGAAATAAAAATAAAACGAAAAAAATTAACATTGCAAAAAAAGAAGGAATACGAATAAAAACTTGGCGGTAAACTCTGCACGCATCCATGTATGCGTATCACTCGCTCTCAATATAAATGTGTGAGTGCTTGTGTGTGTGTCGGTTTATGTGTGCTTAAAATGTGCATAAAAATAACCAATAAACTGCGCAACAACAAAAGCAACAACTAACGCACCGCTTACTGTAATCGTAATCTCTATGCGTGCACTACGACGTAACACAGAAACACGAAACGTAAGCAGCAAAGGCGGCAAAAGCCTCAACAAATTCTACAATTAGATGTATTGCGTGTGCCATGTGTGCAGGCAATTATGCAAAAGAGCAACAAATTGAACAAACTGTGGCAACGTCAGCGCTGATGTACACTTGCAACAACAAATTTCAAAGCGCTGAATTCAATATAATATAAATAGAAAAAAAAATACAATTATAAGGTAAACCATCAACAACAACAACAACATAAATAAAAGAGACCCAACAACTAAAAATAAGAGCAACGGCAAATGCAAACCACAACAACAAACGAAAAATAAGCATTTCAATTGATTTCAATTGCCCCAATGTTGAGTATTACATTTATTTACATATGGGGAGGGAGGGAACATAGTGCAAATTTCCATGCCACCTGCACTTCGGCCTCTCGCCACTGGCACTCACACTTATTCGCTCTCTTCCTCTCTATTTTACTTCAAAAGTTTCGCCCCCTCGTTGCTGTGCGACAAGAACAATAATAATCAAAACAAAAATGTTTAAAATCCATTTTCTTTGCTTCTTCACCCACCGCATCAGCGCTGTTTTAGTCTGTCATTTGTCTTGTGCTTCTTCTTTATCTACTTCATACACACACATTCCCACAAACACTTATGCAAGCGTCGACGTGCAAAACAGCTGTCTCGCTTGCTCATGCATAATCAAAACGCGCTGAAGCAGTCGCCCAGTCTACAAGGCACAGTGTGACCTAAGCAGTTATAATGTGCACCAAATTTCTGATTGTGCAATTCTGCACGAAAGGATATAAGCTATTAGTATTGGGTAATTAGGTATATTGAAAAGACATTACACCACTGTGCTGGCATTCAATACAGATCTAATTAGAACTTTTGAATGCAGAGGAATATAGATAGGACTGGCAACGCATACATATGCTTCATTGAGTCATGTGTAGGGCAAAAAATATTCAAGAGTAAACGAAAAGTAAAAAAAAAAGTATTTAAAAAAATCAATTTTGCAAACAAACAAGCAAAGGAAATGACAAAGTAGTAAAAGCAAACGAAGGCTCCAAAAGGCGGCAACTTGACTTCTCACGTGTGCGTGTGTTCGTAGACACGATTGTATGTGTGTGTGTGTGTGTGAGAGCAAGCAACAGGGGACCTACAAACAATAGCTATAGTGGAAGAAGAAAAAACGTGGATTGGTCGCGTAAATGGCGAACAAGCCAAAGCGGCACCAAAACAACAAACAGGCCGCACAACAAAAATGCACGACTGATTATAATCGCTCTCTCTTTCTCTCACTCTCTTTAGCTCTCCGAGCTTTGTGAAGAGTGCGGTGGTAGTGGGTGGCAACACTTTCTGTGTGTGCATTTGCCTTGCCTTCTTATTTCTTTTCCGTTTTAGCATTTCTTTTTGGCGCGCTTTATTGTTTTGATTTCGAATTAGGGTGACCAAACTTTCACAACATAGTAAAGTGCATACCGTTGTTGTCCATATGCATTTTAAGCTGTTAACAAACTTTGCTCAAGCAAAATGCTATTGATTTATATGTATATGCAAAAGATATTACAGTTTTTCATTTATTTTCGTAATACAAAATTCATGAATTAATTTTTGCATGAACAGCGTACTATGCCTAAAGCAGCACTAAGGTTAAATGCAGCAGTCGTAAAAGCTGCAAGTCAATGTTGGTTTTGTATACCTACGTTGCTGTTGTTGTTGGGTTTGTTTTGTCTGTGCCTATGCATGTATAGAGTCTCCTCTCTCGCACCCGCTCTCTCTTCCGTTCCCTCACCCGGTTCATCTTTGTGGCAACGAGTCGCACGTCGCCTAAATTCTATTAAATGCATTCGGTCCGCGACCTGACTTCGCTCTGTTTCCATCCTTACCGGCAGCAGAAGCATCCTTTTCAGCATTCCTATTTCTCTACTTTTATTCTTTTTTTTTTGTTTTTGACAATACCAACAAAAACAACAACAACAACTTGAGGTTGTACGTGCCATTGAAATCCGTAAAAAGAACTAAATAAAAAATAAATGTAAAGAGTGTAAACTCAACTCGAACTGAAACTGGTTTCAGTTTTCTTTCTTTTGGCCCGGAGCAATGGAGGCAGCATTTTACATTTTCATGGCACAAAACTGAAAACTTTTCTGAATCGAAGGCAACGGGCAAACGACAATGGGCCACACACAAAAAGTTTTATTGCAAAATTAAAACACTGAAATGGTTTACTTTAAATGCGAGGAGGTATTGTCATGGCTTAAGCATGAAATCAGAGAGGATTAAGCGAGTCCATGTGCTAATTTTTATTTAGCACATAAGTGCTGCCAGATTTTCAAGTGCTAAAATAGCTAAAAAGAGAAAAGTGGCTAGAAAAAGCAAAAAAAATTTAAATTAATATTATTTATTGAATTGCTTATAGTAATTAAAAATGTAGGTCTTTGAAATACGATTTGTGGTATTTTTTTTTAACTAATACAAGTTTTTTTTTTAACGTAAATGAGGAAAAGTATTAAAATCGTCAAATTTATAGCTTAAAGTATTTTTTAAAATGATTTAGCTTTTAAGTTTACAAAGTAGCTAAAAATGGCAACATTAAAGCAGACAAAAATGCGAATTTAAGTTATAAATACCATTATTAAAAAGCGACAGTAAAAATAGGCAACCCCTATAGGGTATATACAAGTCGTTCATTGAAATTGAGTCTACCTGTTTTTTTCGGTGTGCAGGCATAGTTTGTTCCTCTGTGCTCAGCGCTTGGCGGCGTTGTAATGCGCCTCACAATGGACTCCTTTTACATCTCTTGCCCCAGCAGGCGGCCGGGGCCATTGAGTCCGTGACTGTGACTGTGGCTGCCTTAAAGCTGCCTCAGTCGCAAGTTGCGTTGCATTTGGTGTAGAAGCTGAAAACGGTTGCAACAGTTGCAACAGTTGTCGGGTTGAAGGGCTTCTCGCTCGCGCATTTATCGATCAGTTTATTATGTGAATAATTCAATAAATGCATATTTATTATGCACTCGATAAAAACAAAATCGAAAACAAAAACAACAACTATAATTGTAATGTGGTGGGTGCGCAGGCGCAATATTTACCAAGTGACTTTTGTTTTTACTTCTGACTGATGGTTTCTTCATTTGCATTTCTATTTGCAGCGTCGCCAGCAGCAGGACGACAACGCCAACGTCAACGTCAGCGCCAACGTCGTCGCGGCCGTTGTTGTTGTTAACGTTGTCTTAATACTGCGCATTTGGCACTCTGCGTGTTGAGCATCGCAGCGAAAGTGAATGAGAGACACAGAGAGAGAGAGAGCGCAACAGTAACAACAAACAGCAATAACAACTAAAATCAAAGCTCAGAGAGATACAAGGAGACACTCTCACTTACACAAAATGGCTGCCGTACGGGGTCATCAGTACTTTAGCCTGCGATGGAATAACTATCAGAACACAATGACGTCAGTGTTTCAGCAGTTGCGCGAGGATCTCTCCTTTGTCGATGTGACCTTGTCCTGTGAGCATGGCTCTCTCAAGGCGCACAAGGTGAGTACTCTTTCAAAAGGCTATCGATATATGACATGATCGATACTCTGAATTTGAATACTTACACTAAATTAATTAAATTTAATCCTTAGGTCGTGCTCTCCGCCTGCTCAACATATTTTCAAAAGCTTTTGCTCGAGAATCCATGCAAACATCCAACGATTATATTACCCGCCGACATCATATTCACAGACCTAAAAACAATTATCGATTTTGTTTATCGCGGCGAAATCGATGTCACCGAATCGGACTTACAGGTGAGTGGTCCCCCCCAACCCATTGTTTACATAAATAAATTAAAGAGAAATTTGCTAGTTTTATAGACCTTTGTTGGCTGTTTTCCATCAGCTGAAAGCAATTAAGGCATCTGTTTTTAATCGATTGCATTTGTTATGCCGTTAGTGGCACACGCTTACAGACAAAAGAGCCCTAAAGGTCAGATTTAATAGTTTTTATAGGAATTTTCTGAGAATGAGTGAGAAATCAATATCAAGCCAATTGCAGCACAATGAAATACTCGTTTAAATATACTTCAATACTATGCAACATAAGTGCAGTTATCTAATTCTTAGAAAAATGTATTTACATAATTAAGATAAGCTTTAAAATTGTTATCAAATGTTTTTTTATTATTGTTTAACCGATTTAGAACCGGAAGTGATTTATTTATCGCCGCCTATATTCTGAAATCCTTGAATCTTTATTTCATATACATGTTCAAGTTATTTGTTTTGGACTGTCTTTATGTCTCTGATAAGGAAAATGCATTTGCAAATATTCCGACTGTTTTCTTCTTCGCTTTCTCTTTTATCTTTGTCAGTTGTTTTTTTTTTTCGTTGGTATCTCAATACTTGTCTATAAATATAAAGTGAGCGCTATCTATATAAAACATTTACATAACCATTCCGCACCTTTACCACCCAACGGGTGTGTGTCTGTGTGTGTAACTGCATATCTATGTAGTTGTTCTTTTTAAATTGATCACCTGCAACAAACAAACATACAGAGACACAGACAGGCACACACACACACAAACATACGATTATTGTCAGTGTTGTTATCTGTGCATAGGTTTTAAAGCTCTCCTTTCCATCAAATTCTCTCGCTTAAGCTCCCTCGCTCTCTTTCTCTCTCTGCCACTCCCCTAGTTTGGGCAACCACTTGTTGCTTTTAGAAATGTTACGTTATTTTGCATTTGAGGAACGCAAGCCATTGTATTTATGTATGTATGAATATTTATATAGTATTAGCATTTCAATAAGTATATGTGTGTAATTCTCAATTGTACGCTTCATTTAATGTCAAATGCGGTTGTTGTTGCTTGTTCTTGATAGGGAATTTGCGCTGTTTTTAATTAATATTGATTTCCATACAAATATAGTTGCGCCCTTAAATAACTATCATTAACATAAAATTAAACACTATCTCCAAGAAAATCAATTGTTTATGAATTTATTATTATCTATCACTTACGAAACGTGTTTTCTTATCAATTTACAATTATAACTATTTTGGGCATATAAAGTTGTAATCAAGTTACGTTACTTAACGAAGATTATTTAACGAATTACTTAACGCATTAACGTATTTGAACAGCAACCATTGTTAGCAAAGACACAAACCGTTTCCTACAGTGGTGGCTCGCATTAATGTACTGGTGTTGCGCTCAGCGAAACAAGCAATATTTAGAGCTCTTAAGTTAAATAATAAATGCTGCTAATGAAATGTATTTTACTATACATATATACATAGCGAGCTCTTTTTGCGGATATAACGTAAGCGAAAAAAGGCAAATTTTACAAAAGAGAGTATTTAAGATTTTGTTAGTTGGATTTACAGTATTGTAAATATAAACAATTAAAGTTTAATATTTTAAAAGGGCTCGATATACTCTATCTACTAAGCTGAAAAGTCTACAAGCTGTGTCTCTACACTTTATGCTGTACACCGTTGTTCTAAATTGCAGGAACAGCTTAATTAGTCAAAATTTAATTTAAAAAAAAAAATAAAAAATAAAAAAACAATAAAAATTAGGGACGGTCACACTTTGTTTGCAGTGTGAAAGTCTGGCAATTCTCGTGGTTATTCTCAATAAGTTGAGCGATGTCACATTGCACTCAATGCACACAGCAAAACTGGCTTGAGTCGTTGAAAGAAAAATAAAAAGAAAGAGAAGAAAAACACAAAAATACACTCAAGCTGACGCAACTCAAACGGCAGCCCACCCTCACAAATCCAGCAGAGCGGTGGCTTCTTGTGGCGTTGGCTGTCAGACGGCGACCGACAACGACGACTTCCCATTCATGCTGCAAGTTTTGCTTTTGCTTTTTGTTTTTGTTTTTGTCACAGACGTGCGCTCCATTTTTATTTTCGCTGCAAAAGTTTGCCGGCCATCTGTGAGGGGGCGGGCCCCTCATCCACAAGTTGCCCATAAGCGGGGTAAAGGTGGCCAGCTACACAGCTACGATTGTGTTTGTTTGTATCTCTTTCGTCGTCATCGTAGTCGTCGTCGCCGTTGTTTCTGCACATGTTCTTGGAGTTTCGCATGTCTCCTCCTGCTCTCGAGTCTCTTTGCCACCACATTATGTATAAAACTTTTTTCGCCCATTTTTATTTTCCGTCTCGTCGTCATTTGCTGTTGTTGTATTTGCCCTTGTACTCTTGAATGTTTTTGCCGTTGTGCGTTGCGACGTCGTCGTCGTCGTAGTCGACCGCAACTTCAATGGCGTCGCTTTGTGTGCGAAGCGTCAACGTTGACGTCGCTTCGTCTTTGCCAGCGCCTGGTGCGTCGTATTTTGGCGCTGCTTGGCGTTTGTATTTCTTGTTGTAGCTCCTCCTGTTGTTGTTGTTTTTGTGCTTTTGCATGGTGGCCCCCTTTTTTTTTGGCGCGTCTGCATCGCCTTGAAAAATTTGTATGGCTGCCGACTGCGACTGGACCTCAAACTGGACTTTGTGTGTGTTGCTGTCTCGGTCGCACACGACGGTCGCAGTGTTGCCACTTCGTTTTGTTTTTGCCCCAAGCTTAGATTCGATTTTTGCTAGCTAGCGTTAATTATGCTGGACAATGCTTGGAATGCTTTTAGCAAACGTGGTCAAGCTGTTGTTCTCTCTCTCTCACACTGATATTCATTTGTATGTACATATGTAGGTAGATGATTAACTGCGATACACACATACGCAGGAAGAGCTAAAGCCGTTAAATACATGGAATGTATGTTTGTATGTAACATGTGCATGTATTTATGTATGCCACACATGCATGTGTCTGCGACAACGGCGACGCCATGTGCTTTGGCTATATTTATTGTATGCTTTTTTTTTTGCATGCCAACACTTGAGGGTCTTCCCAGCGCGTCGCCGTCCCATCGCCTGCTCTCTTACCCTACCTCTGGTTGGCCCCATTGCATGTGCCTCCCCATGCCATCAACGTCACCTTTATCTTCGGCCAACTATGTGAGCAGCTGAAACTGACACACACGAGCGCAGTAGCAGCAGCAGCGGTGGCGACGTTGACGTTGGACCTCAGCAACAGCAGCAGCAGCAGCAGCGACTGAAGCAACCCAGTTAATGGGGGGTGGTGTTGGAGACATAGCGGGCACACCCAGCAAGCCAGCATGCTGGCTGGCTGTCCTCACCACTCTCCTCCTTTGAGTGCGCCCAGCAACCACTTGGCTTGCATTTTTTCCGATTTTTTCTTTCATTCTTTCTTGCAAACAATTTTTATTTTCTGTGCAGCAGAATTCGTTTTCTTTTTTTTTGCTTGCTCTCTGAGTATTTTTTTTTCGCCTCGCGGCACGTCGCCAAAGTGTCTCAGTGTGTGTGTGTATGTGTGTGCTTGGGTCTGTGGGTCTCTGTGTATGTGTGTGTGTGAGTGGTTGTGAGCGAGCGCCGTTTCTGTGAGTGAGAGCGGGCTTTGGCTTGCCACTTTGAACTTTTTGAAGGAAACAGCAGTAGTAGCAGCACAGGACGACCGCTGCTGAGCCAAAAGGAGGCAAAATAAAAGAAAAAAATTCGAAATTGAGTGAAGCGCAAAGAAAAAATGCTTTACACACGTACGTATATATTATTTCTCTATGTGTGTGTGTGTGAGCGTCCACCAACAATGGCCCAGCTGCTCCACACATTTACGGTTGTGTGTGTGTGAGCTTGGACTCATAGTACACTTTTATTCTCATTCCCCGCTAGTCCAAGTAGCTTCTCCTCTCACCACGCTACCTTCGCTGCTTCGATGCCCGACGCTGCGTCTGTCCAGTTCTCAGTTTCTGTCATGCATTTTTTTTCTCGTTGTACTTGTTTCAACTTTTCGTCCTGTTTCTTGTCTTCGGATTCGCCTGCTGGCCAGGCTCTCCATTGTTGTTGTTGTTACTAGAGAGCACAATTTTTTCTTTTGCCGCGCATTGTTTTTGTTGCACAGTGGTTCTATGGTTAATGGTTTCGATATGATTTTGCTAGCTTTACAGAAGAAGAATTTAAATGAGTTATAAATGGTAATTTGTAGTTACGAAATAATTTAGAAATCAATTTCATGTCTTAGCTTATACTGGATTTTGGTTGAGTTTTTACCAAACATGTGGCCTTTGAGGTAACTTATTAATTTTTTCTTAATTTTCTCTGTGATGGGTAGTGACAGATTTTATACTGCATTTTTAAATTAATTAAAGTCTTTTACAGGATAGTTGATTAAAAAGTTTTAGTCTTCAAATCTCAATTAAAAAAAAAAATGCATACGATACTTTCACAGAAATACACCGATATGTCCACACCCATTTGAACATCCATGTTGCTTGTTCTCGCTTCTAGCAACAACAAGAACAAATGAAGCAGAAGAAGAGTGCCCATCAATTGCAGCAATTCTTTTTTCCTTTTGTCGCTCAAGTGTTCCATTGTTTTTACTGGTTCCGCTTGCAACGTCTAATACTACCGACTCAAACCGTATTTACCACCCAACTTTGGCGACACCCAACACAAATCATGGCCATACGAATTCATCTCCAGTTAATGGGCGTACATCGTAGCATTTGGTGGCCTGGTCAGTGCTGGTCATTTTCTAAGGGTGTTATATACATTGGCTCTACCCCTCTCAATCCACCCATCCCATCTACTGTTGGAGCCTCTTATGTATGCGCCACTCATTCGACGCCACTGTCTCACTTGCTCTCTCTCTCTCTCTCACACACACATATATACTTGAAAGTCTGCCGCAAGTTTGTTAAGAAATGTAGGCAGGGGGTGTCGCCTACGCCTCGCGCTGCTGCTCATCAATAATGCAAATTGTTGTTGTCTGCAAAGTTTCGTGCAAGTTTTGAGTTAGCGCGACCCACGGTGCGCGTGTTGTGCCGCAATTTTTTCAAGCTTTCTTGCTGAGCTTTGTTGTTGTTGCCGGCTCTGCTGCTCTCAGTGTTTCTTCTCATTTTTTTCGCTGCTTCGATTTTTGTTGTTGTTGTTGTGCTTGAGTACGTCTCTGCCTGTATTTGTATGTGTGCGCGACTCAGTATCTGTGTGTATGTGTGTGTCAGTGTGAGTTGCGGCTTGCTTATGTTTTTTTTCTTTTTCTCTTTTTATGTGCAGAGAGCGGCTACGCTCTGCAATTTTTTCCGATTGCGACCGATTTTTTTCCGCTGTCGCTGTCGTTGTGTGTGGTTGTGTTTGTGTATGCGTGTGTGTGGGTGCGCTTGTATGTGTGGAGCTGGTGTTGCTTTTGCTCCTTGCGCCTGGCTGTTTGCTAATCGTTGTCGTCGCAGCCAACGTAGACGTCGTCGTCGTCTTTTGGCATCATCTTTTATTTGTAATTCGGTTCATCATCATCGTTCATCGTTCTGTCGCATATGTATGTAACTGTATGTGTTTGCATGTGTGTGTGTGTGTGTACTGTGCTCACTCACACGCTGCCGCTGCTGCTGCCGCCGCTGCTGCCGTCGCCGCTGTCGTTGCCTTTTCTTGTGTTGTTGTTGTTATTTTTTTTCTTTCTTTGCGCCGCAGCGGCAGCGACGACGGTCAATGCTGCCAACTTTGCCGTTGCCTGCCATCAGACAACATTTGTACTCGGTGGGTCTTGCTTCGATCGGACCTCGAACGCGAGCAAATTAAATTAAAAACTGGCCGAAAAAGTGCTTAAAAATAAAACACGGGTCCCCAATTCGTACAACCGACAAATGTACGTACGTCGTAACCCCCTTGAACCCGTTTCCCACCATCTCGTTGCCCGTTATCCGTTTGTGTGTCGCCAGCGTCTCTCATATGCAATTTATATTTTATATGTGGGGCTGCTGCTTTGCTGCTTATTTTAGCATAAATTCAAGTTCGCGCGCGTACTGACACACACACACACACACACATGCGCTCGCACGCACACATACAAGCGTAAAATCAGCGCAGACAGGCCGCTGTCTGGCTTCTGCCCCAACCGCCCCAATAAGAATCAGCAGCAGCAGCAGCCGTTTATTCCCAATAAGAAACAAAACAGCAGGCGAAAGTAAATGCCGCGAAACGTATAAAAAATTCAAGCTATCAAAGCTTATACGTCTCGAGCTTACGTTACGTTTTTGTGTTATTCCGTATGTTTTTTTTTGGCATTACGTAGTAAAAGTAAAGAGGCATTCCCTCACACACACACATACAGGTCTGACTGCATACACGTCAAACACATGTCGCTGCCGCAACATTCCTTTTCGTATGACGTTGACGTCGCGCCGCTGCCTTTGCCGCTGCTGCTGCGCTTTGCAAGCTTTTTGACATGTGTTTGTGCTAGCGTGTGTGTGTGAGTGTGCGAGTGTGACAAGTGCCGCCTGCTGACTGCGCGTTTAACGTTTTATGATTATTTATACATCGTACATACATACATATATATTTTGTATTTATTTTATATGCATTTGCCTTTTGCTGCGATATTCGCGTGTGTTTTGACTTTACGCCTTGCCTCCGTCTTCGATGTCGCCGTCGTTGTTGTTGTCGCTTTTCATCTCCGCTTTTCGGTTTATTGAACTAGCCGCGTTCTTTATTTTGTTATTATATTTAACCGGAGCTCGTTCCCGTATTCTTCTCTGCGTTTTAACTGCCTTAATATTTTGCATTTTCAGCATTTTCTGATTAACCATTTTAATTCAATTTTAATTCCCTTGTGTAGCAATAAAAACAACAAAAAATAAAAAAAAAATAATAAGAATACCAAAATTCTTGTGCAAATCAAAAGCCACGTGCTGATATACACTATTTAAAACGAAATTCCATAAAAATATCAACAAAGAAGAACAAAACATTCAGCTTTCATCTCTCCAGCGTTGAAAAATTCTATCGCTCTTTCTGTCTCACTTTCACTCACTTACACTATAATAAGCATCATTACTCACAACTAATCGCAACGATTGCGTCCTTTTTGCTCTCTTTGTAACTGATTCGTGCGTGTGTTGTTGTAATATCATATTTATTGTTTATTTGATAACAACAACAACAAAAATAAAAGATAAAGAAATATGAATAAAGGAGTATCAAAGTTTTTAAGCTTTGAGTCTCACATCAATCCCCATAACATAAAATAAAAATATATATAAAGGAGTAAAATATATTATTATTGTATGCAATTGATTCCGTCACGTCGTCTACTACAATTTGTCAATCTACTACAATTCAATAAATAATTACCGTTACTACAAAACTGCGATAAAATCGAACACAACAGAACTACTGCGATTATATAAAGTCTTGTGCCACAAGGATTACAATTTATATTGCATAAGGTATGTAAGGAACTGAACTCAAAATTTGAATATATGTAGATATAAATAAAGAATGGAAAATGTAGCTCGATGAACTATGAACCAAACGAATATTTTCCATGTCTTACAGAATTCAAAATTGAAAATATTCAAAAATATGCATTGGCTATAATGAAAACAAAATAATTCTTAAATAAAGTGACAGTTTCCTTAATCGGGGGTGCCATAGAAATAGCTTTCGCTTGAATTTCACTTAAATTTCATACAAATTCCAGAGAAATTCAAGCGAAAGCGATTTCTGTGGCAGCCCTGAATATTTTCTTAATAATTTAAATTTGAAAATCTCTGAAAGATTGACAAAGAAATAATCTAAATATGTTTTGAAAGAGTATTTTCTATTGAAATGGAAGTTGGAACAACCCTAATAATAAATGTAGCCTACCTGCAGGCGCTTTTCAAGTTCAACTTTTTACCTTCACTTTTTGACTTTCTTTTCTAAATTAGCTTTACGCACCTTTCAATGGGCTTGGCTTGGCCCACAAAGTGCCATCAAATAATGCCATTAATTAGGCCCAAACACACACACACACATACACCACACCACACCCTTAATAACTTGAGTATCTTTCTCCCTCTTTTGCTCTCTGTCTTTCCCCCTCTTGCTTGCGCTAACACGCCTTGGGGTCAGCGTTATTTTCTGAGCCGCTCGCTCGCAATTAGCGGCCATCAGAAAACAAAACTGAGACATAATAACGGCAAGCTTAAAAAAATAGCTGAAAAGCCAATGAAACTGAGCGAATTTTTCTCTTTTTCTTATTGTTTTTTTGCCGTGTTTCTTTGGCACACCCAAAAGTTACTTAGTCGTTTGACTGTATTTTTCTATTTGTATTTGTATTTGTATATTTTTCCTAAGGTTTTTCCAATATCTATCAATTGAGTTGGCGTCGCCTGTTTTCAACTTTTTCGGTGCCATAATGTGAAAGTTATGACCACTATAGCACTACAAATATGTGTGTGTTGTGTGTGTGTTGCGAAAAGTTTCGCAACATGCTAAAAATGTCGTTAGGTTGAGAAAAACTTGAAAGGTTTAGCAATCGAAACTTAAGGAGTATTGGATCAGACAGCTTCATCTAACTGCATTAAAGTTGTGAAAAGATTTTTATAAAGAAGATTTAATACCTTGTAATAGATTATTGATTGAAAATGTCAATTTTTATAACATTTACTAAAAAAGAAATTTCTTTGAAAGTTTAAAAGTTTTCTGCACGCAAGCTCTTATTTTTATTATTTTAATTAAAGACAGTGTTAGAAAACTCTTGATTGTAGTTCTTGAATAACATATTGCGAAACCAAGTGAATTAATAAAAATATCTGTGTATTTGAAAATTTCACCATGAATTGAATTTTAAAAGTTTCTACAATTTGGAAGTTTTTTAAAGCATATTTCCAGCTAATTTTCCAACTTATAGTCGACTGACGTAGCATTTCAGTTTTCATTTTCCTTTGCCAGCATTTGTTTTTCTTTACTTTCGGGCTTTTCCTAACAGTTGTGAAGCATTTCCGGTCGAGTGGATCCTTCAAGTATTTATCGTATGCCAATTGCAGAGTGCATTTTAGTACTAAAGAACTGATGCTGCTCGTCAGCCCGCAGTGCTAGTTAATCGATATTAGCAAAGTGCAGTGTTGTAAAACGACAGAGACAGGTAGAGAGGGAGAGTGGGAGAGAATTGAAAATAAAGTTGGCGCATCAAGAAGCGGCAAAGTTTGCCAAGTGGCGGCAACAGCTGCCGACCAAAACTCGAAACTAGCCAACAGAGTGAGGCCTCACTGTAGGTATATGAAAACTATAAGAAATAGAGCAAAACAAGTTAAGAACGCGAGAGTGGGGTTTGATGTGCTATTAAAATACCCTAGGAAGTGTTGAAAAGATCAGGAGAGATCGATAAAATGCAAGACAAAGTGATTGTTATTTTTAGAAGTGTATTATCTTCTGTAAACACAATTCGATATCGTAAAAATTAAGGATTGAAATGTAATTTAATAAAATCGGATTTATTATACGAAGCATTTAATTAAAGGGTATCTACTTGTCGGCAATTTTTAAATTTTTCTAATATAGCATCTGCACTTCTTGAGTTTAGTATCATAGAAATCTAGGGTAACTACTAGTTGATATATTTATTTTCTCGAAACCCGAAACATTTCTTAGCTTTATAATAAGTAGAGTATCTACTAATTGATCATAATACAGAATCAACTCAATGTAGTTTTTATACACGTTACTTAACAGAAAGGTAAAAGGGTATATTGTCTTCGTTGAAATGTATGTAACAGGGAGAATGAAGCATCTCCGTCCCTATAAAGTCGATACAGCCATGTCCGTTCGTCCGTCCGTGTGAGGCCTAGATCTCAGAGACTATAAGGCTTCGGCCACGCATTGAGCGATGAGCGACTGAGCGGCTGAGCGACGCTCTCTCGAGCGACGTTGATGAGCGATCGCTTTGATTGAGGTGGCCACGCACTGAGCGACATCGCTCGAGTTGTTTAGTTGTAAATATGACTTTTCTAGAGAAGTTCTACGCAATTTCGAAAGTCGAATTAGCAAAAACAGGCAATTAAACACATTAAGAAAGGGAAGATTTCTTTGTTTATCCCATAAGCCGAATAAGAGATGAGTATAGCAAGTTTCATAATTTATTTAGAATTTTTCGAAATTACCCAGATCGATTTTGGCAATATTTACGCATGTCAATCGAATCATTTGATTTGCTGTTTAGTAAAATTGAAAAGTCAATTAATAAACCAAGATTAACTATACTTGTTGCATTGTATGCAATTCGTCGCTCAGCGATGCACTAAAAATTAAAATCAATTCTAGCGGTGAGCGACGTCGCTCTGTCGCTCACAAAATTCGCTCGTCGCTCAGCGGCTGCGTGGCCACTCCAATGGTATCTCATTAGCTTTAATATTTTACGTCGCTCGAGAGAGCGTCGCTCAGCCGCTTAGTCGCTCATCGCTCAATGCGTGGCCGAAGCCTTAGAGCTAGAACAATCAAATTAGGCACACAGACTTCTATAAACCCCACGCAGGTCAAGTCTGTTTTTCAAACGCCCCTTTTCGCCTCCGTAAATCGCGATATTAGGATTTTTTTTACTAATTAACGTTACTACTGTTATTATCTATCATCCTACTAAATCGTAACAAGATCGGACAAATATAAAGGTGGTAATGGCTGATTAAAGTTTTTAAGCAATGTATGTAAGTGCCTAAAAGCATGCAATAAAAAATATTTTAAATTTATTCAAATAAGTAACTGGTATCCTATATTCATTCCCACTTGTTCTAATTTGCCTTGCATAGCACACAATGAAACTTAGCTAGCCTGTTAGGCTTAAGCGTGCAGGGTATGCAAATCGCGAAGCCAAATCAAATGATCTCCAACAGCAATAACAACAACAACAACAGCAGCAGCAGCAACAGCGATATAAAAACAAAAGCCAATGGCTTTTGAAATGCCGCAGAGAGAGATAGAGCTGAGAAGAGAAGCGAGAGCTGAGGCAAAATCGCTTTTGTCTGAGCTGACATGAATTGACATGAACGAGCCTGCGCTGGTCTGCTCTGGTCTGCGCTTTGGGGTCGATGTTGGGTCGCATCTGGGGTTTCTAGAGAGGCCACAGCTGTGCAGCAAGCAAACTATTGCAACAACAACAACAACAACAGCAACACTAAACGCTTGAGTTGAGTAAGAAAATCAGTCAGTGGCACAGGCAGAGGGGGGTTGTACGGAAAGGGGGGCGACTAGAGACGACAACGATTATGCGCCGGGTTTTATTTTTTTTCTACAACTTTTGTGTATACAATAGCGGGTTATCAAGTCCCAAACAGCGAAAGAACCCAGTGCGGGTGCATTGTGAACCTCCCAACATACCCATACCCATCCCCATTCCCATCCCTCTCCCCTGCCAGCCCTAGATCTACCAGTTGACGGTAGCGTCCAGTGTATAGCGTAGTTGGGGGGGAGATGAGGCGCTTATCACAAGGCCTATTGAGCGCTGTGTGTGTGTGTGTGGAATGGAAATGGAACTGAACTGAAACTGAAATTGTGTGCAGTTTGTAGTTGAGCTGAGGGCGGCTTACACTTGAGCACACACACACACACACACACACACCCGCACACACACACACACACACACACCCGCACACTCACACACACAGCTTATACAGATAGCGTAATCAGGGTATTTCCGAGGCTGTGATTTTTATATTTTTCAATTTGTTTTTTTCTTATGCCTTCTTCGAGTTGGTTTTTATTTTTCTTTTCATTTCATTTCGTTTTTTTTTTTGTTGTTTTCCTTTGCATTCATTTGCACAGCAAACGGCGGCGGCGGCTACTTCTTAATTTCTTTTTAGTGCTTAAATGAGTTGCTTGGGGGTTGCTACGATTCTCATCAACACCCCTCCCCCTCCCCCACACCCCACTCCTTTCCACGCCTCTGTAATGGGCAGCGCGCAAATTTATTTAAGAAAATCACAAGAAATGTAAAACAACTGGGCAGCATTTTTCTTTTATTTGTTTTTTATTTTTTCTTTCTGTTGCCCGAGATTTCTTAAGCCCGCCCCCTTCTACCCTCCCACCGCCTATGCGTAGTGCTTTTAAGGGTAGGTTTCTTTCCTTTTTTTTTTGTCGGTCTTTACTTTTTTTTTTTTTTGCTGGTTGTTTTCTTGTAAACGTTTTTTTTCTTCGTTAGTTTCTTTGGTTCGGTTTTTGCCTTTAATCGATCGACTTTTCGGGTGGAATAAAGATGGGAGGGGGGTGGGGGATGGGGGGTTGGTCATGCGTCCAACAACATCAATCACAGTTGCTCAAATGATGCAAGGTGGCAGCCAGCGTCAAAGACGACAACACACAACAAACACACAGCAAACACATGAAACATTGTTCAAGTTTACAAAACTTGTTTGGCTTTTATTCAATACATTTCGGTTTATCGCAAGAGCATCTATTGAATGAACAAATGAACAGAGTTTTCATCTTTTTTCTAGTTTTCTTTTTAAATCTAATCACGTAAAGTTTTTCAATTCGGCAGCCCCTTTGTCTAGGAAACTAATAACAGCTTAAATCTTTAAAAGATAGATATGAGAATCAATAACATAATATAAATAAATATAATTATTTTGAATCTATGCAATAATTTTCTTAATCACTAGTCATGGTTTCAGTTAAATAATTGAAAGATATTTCCCGGAAGATGTGATAGAAATTAATGTGAAATTCAAAAACAACTCGTTTTAAACATTTAACATTTAATCAATTTCTCGTTTTATAATTAACTGAACTTAGCTCTGCAAATAAACTCTGATTAAACTTCAGTAAGCTGCCGATTTTTCATGAATATCGATTTAATGAACTCGATTAATGGTCAAAGAAATTATCGAGTTTAAATCCTGAAAGATCGATTGCACGAGAATTTAGTTATCTTATTTTTTTTCGATGTATTTTTACATAACCATTTAAAGAATATGGCAGCAAGAAATCATTACTAAAAACCTCTTTATACTCTTTCTTTGTATCTACAACGCTTACAGGGTATTTGAAATGGTGACTTTATTACGTAGAGTATTTAACTTTGTATGTGAAACTGGAGATTGACAGCTTTCTCTAAACAATATTTGGCTACAAGGCACTAACTATAGTTAGAAGTTGACAATTGTTAGTCTGGTCTGAACTGAACTGGTTTGGTTTGATTTGGTTTAGTTTGCTCTTGGACAAGACAACTGCGAGGAGGAGGAGACGGAGACGGAGGAGAAGGCAAAGACGGAGGGAGGCAGCCATTGGGGGCAGCTGCGCTAAATGAAGCAAGGCGAAAATGGGGCGCAAACCTTTTTATTTTATTTCCTTTGCATACATATTTCTATGTATACCTAAGGCACATACTATATACATATGTACATGTGTATGTCTGTACATTTTCGAAGCTGAAAACAACACAAATGTAATCTATATCTTTTTTTTTTGCGCCAGGCAACAACAACATTTTAAATGTAGCAAAAAAAAAATGTCGACGCTGGTAAAGTGCGGTGGTGCGGAGGGGCTGGTAGGAGGGGGCGTGGAAGGCGTCACGAAATCACTGGGTGTGCCTCGAGACGCGAGCCGTCCACGGGCGGACCGAAGGTACGGGATTAGTTGAGAAATAAAAGTCCACCCAAGCCAAAAGCCACCCAAAAAGCCAAATCGACGACGAAAAAACTGCTGATGAGTTGAAACGTACCAAAAAAAAATACCAGAAAATACCAAAAAAAATCCACCCAAAAAAAAAAGAAAGGAATCGGTTATTTAGTAGTTGTGTGTGGGCGACGCTGGAAGCATTTTTCTCGCTCTGTTTCATGTTTTTTTTCTCTACAGTCCTTTTGCCTCACACCCAATTGAATTTTTTTTTGGAGTTTGTTGTAGAGAAATTAAAACGAGGGATTTTATTTTTTTCGACCATTTGGCGCTTATAGAGAGCTTTGCATTGGGTTTTCCCCTTTTTGGCCAAAGCTGCTGACTTTTATGTAATTATATAGCATTGTGTTCGATGTGTCTGCAGCTTAAAGGGATGTTGGAGGGGAAGGAAGCATCATCAATACACCAATACGAGCAGCGGAAAAAAGTAAGACGTGTCCCTACAGATAGGTTAACAATAGTTAAAACTTAAGGGATTTTGATCCAATTATAATATAAATTCACATTGAGTGTAGTTGAAAAAGTTTTATAGAAATTGGTATGCTTAGCTCATAAACGTTTAAGAATAGCGCACAAAGCATAATGAGGAAAAAAAAAGTTTAGCACGAGTGTAAATGAGAGATATAATTTGTAATTATTGATATAAATAGGAAACCAAGTTCATCGAGAAATCAGCTCAGATTTCCAACTCTTTTAAGAGTTAACTAAGAGAAAAATAGGAAAAATAATTCATGTTGTTCTATTTTTATTTTAGCCAACTTTTGCCTAGCAACGTTTGTGGCTCGTGACCCAAAAGTTTAAGTCCCTTTTTCACATTTTTTTTTCCCTGGATTGGGTTGTGGACGTTTTCTTATATACAACCCTTTTATTTTTTGTGTAAACAGCAGCATGAAAAATTGTGCGCAGGAATTAATTTGATGTGTAAAAATATTTACTATAAATTAATTAAAATTTTGTACGCCCCCATAAATAGGCAATGGAAAATTATGAACGCGAAAGCACTTGAGCAGTCGACCTACAGCAATCCAGAAATAAAGAGAGAAGAACTATAAAAAGTTGTGTGGGGAATCAAAATAAAACGCAAGAAAGAAAAAAGGGCAAAATCAAAGATAGCAGGCGTCAGACAGGCAGCTAAAGTAACGTAACGTAACCTTAGCGTAGCATAACGTAGCGTAATATAAAAGTAAAGTAAAGTAAAATGAAAGACGCGAAAAACTCGCTCATGTGACCGAGCGACCGAGTAATAAAATAGCAAAAAGGCGACAGCAGCAGCGACGCTGACTGAGACAGCGGCAGCGACTGCGACTGAGAAGCTGAGATAGCCGGCAGCAGAGTCGCTTCGTCGTCGTCGCCGCGCAATGTAAATAAAAGTAAAGCGCTGTAAAAGCAGAGTTCAAAAAGCGAACGAGGCGCAAAACGAAATACACATAACGTAACATATAATAATAATAAAAATGCCGGCCGCTTTAGCGCCTGATTTTCAGGCAGTCAACACACACACACATACACACACACATTGACGAAATTTTTTGCCATTTTTGCTTTGGTTATCCTATCGCCCCGTCGCCTTACTATTTTCGTCAGTCAGCTGCTTTGCTGTCTTCGTCTCATATGTTTTCACTTGCTGTGTGCGTGTGTGTGTTGAGTATTTTGATAATTCAAACTTCCTCAATGTGCAGCAGCTGCGACGGAGACGGAGACGATGACGTCGTCGTCGTCGTCGACGCGACGTCTTCTTTTATTTGCTGCTTTTTCCTTACCTACGCGACGACGTTTTATGTGCAGCTATCTAGTTGTTGTCGTTGTTATCGCTTTTTATTGTTCCCACTGTTCTTGTTGTTGTTCTTCTTCTTTTTCTGGTTTGCTTCTTTAAGTTTTTCATTTCATTCATAGCAAGCGCCTTTTATTACTACAATTCTCAAGTTCAAACGTGACGTTTATTTTTTGTTGTTGTGTCTTTGACTAACGTTAAAACAGAACTTTAAGCAGATGGACATTTTCTGTAAGCTTTTAACACTTTTACTTTATTTACAGTAGTCACTCGTGTAGTTATTTTTCGGCTAAAATTGATTGACTTAAAAATTTTAAATATTGAAAATAATTTTTTTTAAATAATTAAATCAATTTAAACTTTGTTTAATAGCGACTTTATAAGCTGTCCTAATATTTTAATCAAAAGTAATGTAAAACTTTGTGCTTAAGCTAATTTGCTGTTTTTAGCAACTGCTGCTTTATCCTGGCTTTACTGTGGTTGCTGTGTGTGTGTGTGATGCCTGGGATGAGGAGTTAAATTAAAAATATGTGGTCTACTTTTAGGTGGCTAACAACAACAGCAGCAACAACAACAACAACAACAAAAATTGCAGCAGTTGCTTGAAGGATATTATTGGTATAGCAAAAGCGCAAACACAAAGCAAATTTTTTTGAAGAATTTTTAATTAAAATGCAAGCGGCAACAGCAGTAGCAGCAGAGGCAGCAACAGCGACGTCAACGTCACTTTGCTGTTTTTGTAATTGTGTAAACAGAAGCAAGGAAAAAAAAAGAGAGCAACGGCGACAAATGTTGCGGTTTTTGCAAAGCTGAGAACGCGAACGCGCGTAAAAGCAGTTAGTAAATTGCAAATACACACACACAGCACACTCACTCTCTTTCTCTCACACACACACATGCACATATGCAGAGAGCAGACACCTGCAATGCATATGCATAACAAAAAAAAAGAAGAGATTGGGCAGCCTGATGGTCACGTAGCAGGAAGCTTCAACCCAAAGCCAAAGTCCACAATGTCTGAGCTTTTTTTTTTCTCATTTTCGTCGTCGACTGTGGAAGAAAGAGGGGGAAAGGGGAGACATAAGCTACACAGCTGGGCAACAAAACATGGCAGCATGGCGGCGTGAGTGAGTGCTTTGTGCGTGGTCTACGCTACGCCATTTAACCTAAACATCATTCACAAACATGGGACACGTCTGCCAAGAGCTCTGTTTCTGCTTCTGTTTCTGTTTCTGTTGCCTCCGTTTCCTACTTTTCTACTTCTCCTTCTACTTCCTAAACTACCATTTCTTTTGCTGCTACTACTGCTACTGCTATGCAGGCAACTACGCCCAATTGCTCAAATGGCTGCAACTGGGCCCGGGCACAACTCGGCTTCTAACTGTGATACTCTTGAGCCCAAAACATACACTCATACACACACATAGACAGAGCTCCAAGCCTGACGTTTCATTTCCGTAACTCAAACGTTGCTCAGTTGTGGCCATTGTTGTTGTTGTTGTTGTTGTTGCCACTGCTGCTGCACAGTGGAGACACTTTATAGCCGGAGAATCTTCATTTACTTCCGCGCCCAATTTCTTTTTTCTTCTTGTTGTTATATTGTTGTTGCGCATACGCCCCGTGCAGCATCATCGTCGCTTAGCATTTTTTGAATACTCTAACCAAAATTACTACATCAAAAGTAGTAGATTACTGCGAAGTAGTTAAAAGAAAAAGAAGTAGTAGAAAAGACCGGTGGCTCAATGGTTAGAGTCGCCGACTCCAGTTTGAAAAAAATCTGAGTTCGATTCCCCCCGTAAATTAAAAAAAAAAAACTATAAAAAAAATATCTATTAAAAAAAAAAAAATTAAAAAAAAAAAATGTTAAAAAAAAAAACGTTTAAAAAAATACGTTTAAAAATAAATAAACATTAAAAAAAAATCAAAAAAAAAAAAGTTTAAATGTAACGAAAAACATTATAATTAATAAAAATTGTTTGGCCTAAGAATTTCAGGATTGAATTCGGGATTCAAAAAATCAAGTATTTCATACTTGTTTTAAGAAAATCCGAGATTACCCCACTTCGTACATCGTTTCGGATTGAATTCGGGCTAAATATCCCGGATTTTTTTTTCTGTGTAATAGTAGCGTACTACGAATCATCTTAGTAGTATTAATTGCTCTGCTTATTTTACTAATAATACAATTACAGTTGAACTTCCATAGCTCGAACTTCTAAAACTCGAATTTCTCTCTAACTCAAGCTAAATAAGTGGCAGTGAAATTAATAAACTTCAGAAAAATAACTCTATAAGTCGAATATCTCCAAAACTCGAGCCTTTTCTTTGGATAATGGTGATTTGAGTTAGGGAACTACGGCTGTATTTTTTTAGGATTAAAATTTTTTTAACACTATTTCTACTACTGTAACAATTTAGAATACTGCTACCTTTTCTTACACTAACTTTTACAATGCTTATTTTTCAAAATACTACTACTTACAAAACTATTTTTATTTCCTTATTATAAGTTTCTTATTATTCCTCTTAAAATAATTTTTAATTTTTTTTTAATACAGTCGAACTTCCCTAACTCGAATCACCATTATCCAGGAAAAAAGTTCGAGTTAGGGAGACTTCGAGTTAGGGAATTTTTTTTTTTTAGTATATTAAAAGAAACTACAAATGCATTCAATCATAAATACATTTCAAATTGCAAATTTTTCTTGTCATTTTCAACAAAAAAGGATTCCAGTTTGATCAAGACTTGTCGATACCCGCAAAATTTGGTTTCTTCGTTCTTTAATTTATTTGATCTACTTTCAAATTCCTTAGCTACTAATAAGTTTGAATATTTCTTTAAACATTTTTAAACATATTAGTACACTGATGCGCTGACAAAGAAGTACATTTCGAACATCTTTCCTATAGCAATTTCACAAGCCGAAATAATTGTTGATGCAATATTCTATCATATTCCATCACCATATGTTAATGTACATTAATATTACGTATCCAAACGAGCCGGTAACAAATACATAAAATTGAAACGAAAAAAAAATTCAAACTTTTTTGGAGATTTTCCCGAAAAATTCGACTTACAGAATAACGGGACAATATTTTTGTTCGAGTTACGGAGAAATTCGACTTATGGAAGTTCGAGTTAGGGAAGGCGATTTGTATGAAATTTGCTCAGTAAACGCTATTGCCACTCGATTTTGTTCGAGTTAGAGAAAATTCGAGTTAGGGAAGTTCGAGTTAGGGAAGTTCGACTGTATTTACATTTTTTTTTAATATTTACATTTTTGTTTAATTAATTTTTGCTTATATTTATTGCATTAAATTATGTAAATTAACACAGAACACAGGAAAAAAAACTTTAGTAAATAATTAATCAGATTTATTCAAGTTATTTTTGTGTGCGTTTGCCCGAAAGAAAGAAAAAGTTGTAGAACTTTTCTAAAAGTCAAACTAACTATTTGCTTTGCTTAACTAAACTGCCAAACTATTGTGTTGCTAAGGCCGGAATACCATCATCATGATCATTAAAATCATCAACAGCAGCAGCATCATGATGATAAGATGGACAGACAGCAGTTGATGTCTTCTGTGTGTGTGTGTGCGTGTGTGTGTGTGTGTTCGTTGTTCATCTTTGAGAGTGACTGGGAGAAGGTGCATTGAGTCCACCCAGCTGACAATCAATGTTTGGTTTAGCTGCAAAAAAAAAGAAACCAAAATATTGAGAGAAAAGAAAAAAAAAAAACTTGTGCAAGACAAAACATCGAGTGGCTGTAGAAAAAATATAGAAGAAAAATGTGGGTGAAAAGTGGGATGGGAGAAAGGTGTGTGGATAGTGAAACAAAACAACAACGAATCAACGAGCGAACGAACAGAAAAGAAAAAAAAAATGAAATTAATTTCTTTTGTGTGTTTGGTGGGGCAACGACGTTATTTAGTTGCCCAGCTACCCGCAGCAGCTGCAACATGAGGCATGGGGCGTGGAGGGATGCGGCAAGCGGAGCAGCCAACTCCAATGTTCATTTCCGGCAGTCAAAGCTGCGTCCTGTGTGCGTCATACCCTTGCAACCTGCCTGGCCGCCTGAAACGTGCAACATTGGTTGCTCAGGTGGCAGCTTTTGGAGTCTGAGTTAGTTGGCATCTTGCGACGACGACGACGGCGACGACGACGTCGACTCCCCTGGGCAACTTGATGGCAACTCGATGGCAACACTGCACTGCACTGCTCTTCATTTCGCTGTCTTTTCATACTTGTGTGTGTGCGCATTCTATTCTATGTTTTTCAGCCTGTCTCCTGTCTCCTCCTCTTGCTTCACTTCATCTGTATCTCATTTTTTTTCGCAGCATTCTTCTTGGCGTTTGTTCATTTGCCCGCAACTGTATCCATGGCATGCAACGACATCACAGGAGGCGTGGCAACTACATAAGCCGCCCGCAACCCAACATTCGTTACTCTTTTTTTTGTTCCTCTTTTCTTTTTAGATTCTTCTCCCCTCTATCTCTCTCTGTATGTGTGTGTGTGTGTGTGTTTCTTCTGCCTGTGTATGCTAATGAAGCCTCTTCTTTTGGCTCATGGCTTTCAATAGGGGCTGCTGGACGGCTGGGTCTCTGGTCTGGTCTGGTCTGGTCTGTTCTGGCCTAAGCTCATGCCATTTGGCTCACTGTTAATCCCTGCCACTAAAGACCAAGAACGACCAGAGACTGGGCCAACAAGGGGTAAGGCGAGAAGGGGGAGAGTGAGGCGACTGAGTTACTCTCCTGCGCAGGCTCACAATTCAGAAAAGTTCAGGACTCGGAACTCAGCTTTAGGAGCTCTGTCCGTCAGTCCCTCTGTCTCGCCTCCCTCCTCCCTCTTCTGTCTTCTGCACTTCCCCCTACTTCTTCCCTTCTGCTTGCCTGCAATCTGCACGCCTTGTTGCGGTATTAGTTTGCTTTACGTGATTTCGTTGCATTTTTTTTTGCTTTTTCCATTTTTATTCTTTTTTTTTTCTGCATTTTCACATTTTCTTTGGGGCAGCGTTGGCGCTCTGTGGAAAACCCCATAGATTTAATTACAGTTTTCCTCTCGCAGATAATCGAATTTTTTTCTTCAATTTTTTTTTGCTTGCCACGTCCGTGTCCTGTGTGCTGTGTGTTGTATGCAACTTCCTTTTAATCTGCATGTCGATTTCCTTTGCACAGATTCCTTCTCTTCGCCGCTTTTTTTTTTGTTTCTTTCTTTCTATTTTTTTTGACCAAGTTTGCACATAAATTTCAGTTCAGTTGTAATTAAAAATTGCTTTTGAGGCTACGCTACGTTTCTTACTCAAAATTAGTTTCCATCTTCTTTACTTCTACCTTTTTTTTTGTATTTAATCCACAAGTTTCTGATGACCGAACGTTCCGTGTCATGTGCTTTTGATGTGCTCAATCTTTTCTTCATCTCTGCTCGGCTTTTTATTGAATCCTTTGCTTATTGATTGTGATTAAAAATGGCAAAGAAATTGACAAGGCATTAATTGTGATATAAGGAGTTGATTTTAAGGAACTTTTATTTTTGAAAAATTCAAAAATTAATAATTTTAGAAAAAAAATTGATAGACACATGAATTTAGAATGCATTTAGAGTCCAAAACGTGATCATAGAGACTTTTTGCATAAAAATCGGTCAAGTTTTCACAATGTTATGAGAGCTGCTACTTTTCGATAAAATATATAGGGGTGGGTTTGGAAAAAAATTAAATTTTGAAAAAAATATAATTTTTGAAATAAAAGAAAATTGTAATGCGGACTCAATTAAGAAGTAATACCAAGATCATATTGACATTCACCATGGAAATCGGTTCAGTTTTTACAAAGTGATGGTAGTTTAAAGCCTACGAAAACCTGATGTAAACTTTGGTGATTTTTTCATAGATTTCAACACGAAACTATTCAAAAATCCACATAATTCTCTATCTCGCCACTATTAAGTCTAAGATTAATTAAATAATTTGATTTGAAAGCTACTGTTTTAAATCAAGTTTTGAATACAGTTACAGTTCTAAACTTAAGTATCATTTTATATACTATATTTGTTAAGTGATTTTCCATTGCATTTTTAATGGCATAAACCTTTTACTAATGACCTCAATTCGTTTTGCTCTCTTTCTATCTTTCTCTTTCAGGTAAGCAAAAGTCGTGACAATGTAAAACGCCCAAAAAAAAATGAACAAACAGAAAACCAAGCGAAAAAATATAAACTGCAGCAATGCAAGAAAGTAAAATCGTAAGTTTCACTGCGATATTCACAGATTGTATCAATATAAAAGTAACTATATATAAACACAATCGTCGTGTGTGTGTGTGCGTGTGTGCGTGCGTATTTGTGTAAATACATTTTTGAGAAATGCCCCGCAAAAAATGCAAACTGAATCACAATGCAAAAATGTTGATCGGACTTGAATTTCGTGTCAATAATAAAATATCAGAAATGATGAGTGTACTGAAATTGTCGACTTGAAGATGCCCTGTAATTAATTGAGGGTTTTTTTTTTATGAATATAAATTAAGATATTTACTATAAATAATGAATTTTAGACGTTTAACTTAATTTAATGCTCGAGAATTATCGATGACAGCTGTAGATACATTAACTTGGATAAAGCATATTGAAAATATATATTCATTTAATATTGATGATAAAAATAATTGAAAAAGCTTTTTATCGATTTTAAAGAATTGAGTTAAGCGAATAAATTTCATTAAGGAAAAAATTTGAAACTTATTGTTAAAAAAACTATCGACAAAATTAAAAATGATCTATTTTAAAAAGATTTTATGTTGCTTTAATTGAAAATTAATTAAAGATCAACTTAAGATTTATAAAGTAGCACAAAGAGTATTTCCAACTCTAAAATTCTTCATTTAATACACAATACAGCATAATTACAGGGTATTTGAAAAGGGAAGAGTAAGAAATGTATGTAAACAATTGACTGAGTGATGCCGCCGATCAGAGTTTTGAGTTGGTTTCTCCTCCCTCCCATGGTTGTTGTTGTTGGCTCCTCTGCCTCCTTTGGGCACTAAAAGAACACTCCCTATAGACAATATATAAAGATTACCAGTTGGCAGGCATTCACATTCACTCGCTATTGGAATTGGAATAATGGGCGTGTCGCTGCCCTGCTTTGGTTACGTGCCCCATTCAACCACATGCCACTTGCCACTTGCCACTGGCCACTTGCCTCGTTTTATTGTTCGATATAATGCTCGAATGTGCGCACCTCGCTCAGGTGAGCTGATCTTAATTTAATTTTTTTTTTCAGTTTTTCGGTTTTTCGTTTTGCACGATTGTCGTTTCGAATCGCGGAGGGGAAAACGAATGGAATGGATCGTCGTCGTTTCGGTCAGTTTTTGGCCAGTTTCCTGGAACTCACTGAGCCAATCGATGACGATGTTGTTGTTGTTGTTTTTGTTGTTTGAGCTCCTGAACACATGTATTACTTCATGTACTCTTGTCTGTTCTCTTTCTCAGTGTCAGTATTTGTATTTGACTACCCAATAAAAAAATGAAAAGAAACCAAAAACTTTAACTTGCCAACTGTTAGAGATGAGCGCATGATTATGAATAGTATCGAATGCGTTCAAAGTTTTGACATATCAAAATATCAAAATAAAAGATATGTTTTCATTTTTAACTTGTCTGGAATTAAAGACTCATGTTTATAATAGAAAACTGTGCAAGAATAAATTAGTTTATATCGATTACTTAACATACTATCGATAGGATGATAATAAGAGAAATTCTTTAATAAATTTTAAAAATATATTTAAAATAAAAGTATGTGATTTTAGCCTTAATATAAATATGCAACTAAGCTTTTTAGACTAGGTTTATATTTAGATTTTCGATTATAATTCTCTGCTTAAACAATGAGGCTTCTAAGGGAGTTACAGAGTAACTATACGATACTTTTGGCTGTTTTATAAAGTTACTTTAGTAGACAGGGTAAAGTGAAAAAATTCATTGGCTTGGATATTTTCTTTTTAATTTTTTCTGGGTTTTCCCAGCTCACTTCTATCGCTTATCCTTTTTGGATTAAGCACGCATCACGCTCACATCTCTAGTGTATGTGATTCTTGCAGCAATGACAACAACAGCAAGACGTTTACACGATGTGCTAATTGAGTTAGTACTCTCGCCCTGCAGACCAAGTAGATGAATAAGAAACAACAACAATAACAAAATACAAAAAGAATAACATTAACATTACCAATAACAACGAAAACAACGACAACAATCATGACTCGTGAGTGGCGAAAAATGTCGAAAGACTCGTGAGGCGGTGACGTGTGTTGTGTTGGCGGCAACACAGCATTTTGTGTCTACTTAGCAACTTTGTGAAAATCAACACCCAACAACAGCCCCTGTTGGTAGTACCCCTACACCTATGCTACCCTTTTCCCCCCCTCATTTTAAATGGGCTTAGGGCTGCTGCACTCGAAACGTTAAACTGTTGATAGTTGTTGTTGCTAGTGTTGTTGTTGCAGTTGCATGTTTTTTTGTGCTCAATTCCGCATATGGCATCGAAAACCGATAATTACCAAAGACAGTCGCATACACACACATGCGTAATCTCCTCCTGTGTGTGTGTGTGTGTGTGAGACCTCTACCTGCAGCGGAAGCCTCACAAGAGACAACAAACAGCAACAACAACAACAACAACACTTCAACGATGACTGCTCAACTTGCAACGTTGCTGTTGTTGTTGTTGTTGTAGTTCCATCGGCAACAAATTACTCACGCGCAAAAATTGTTGCCTTGTTTTTTTCCACATATAATTTCACTCTATGTTTGTATGTCTGTCCGTATATGTACATACATATGTATATGACGTATGCTTTCTTGTGCTGCTTATGGTAAATGTCTGGATATATATTTATATTATATACATACTTATGCATACATACATATATAGCCATATCACATGCTTATGTGTTTGTGCATTTGCCCCCATATGCATAAAACCTTTATTTTACCTGTGCGCTGGCATTAGGGTGACACACTGTGATCAGATTATAAAAAAAAAAATGAATAACTGACAATGATATTGTTTTGTTTTCAACTAAATAGTATTTTATTTTATTTTTTAAATAAAAAAATTCTTTTGAATTAATTGAAATAAATAAATTACGATACATGCATTTAAATATTTTAGTTAATATGTTTGGCTCACATTCTCTTATTTTTTTTAGCCCAGTCAGTTGCTTATTCACTTATTATCACACCAAGGCATTTGGAAACAAAAGATTTTAATCTTTTTCTAGCACCTTTGAGAATTTCAATATTTAGTTTCAGTTTTTGAATCACCCTAATGCTGATATTGCTTCTCTTTCCCTCTCTCTCTGTGTGTGTATTTGTTGTTTAAGCCGCAAAAACGAAGTCAGCGTGTTGCGACGACGCCGCTGTCTCAGTCGCTGCCACCGGCATCGGCAACGGCAACGCGGCACCGGCAATGATGACGCCGCCGACAACAACAACAACAACAACAACATCGGTCTACCTGTTCGCAAAGTTGGACACATTTTCTTTCTTCCATATCGTCGCTTACCTAAGGGACACACACATTCACACCCTACCTGTGCTCACACACACACACACACAAACCGAGTGAGTGAGCGAGAGAGATGAATGGAGAGATCAAGTCTTCGGACACATGCTCACTCTCTCGCTCGCACTTGTAGCGACTGCGAAAGTCAAGCCAAGCTGAACGAACGGGCCACGCTAAGCTGCTGTTGCCGCTCCGCCGGCGGCGTTAACCAACGACGTCGCCGTTGCTGTTGCCGTCGCCGTCGCTGCCGCGGTCGACGCCAACGTAAACGTGTCGTCGTTGAAAGTCTTCGGTTGTGTCGGGGACGCCGAACAGAAACGAAACGAAACGAAAAAAAAAAGTTGGGTTTTGGAATTTTTTTGCTCTTGCTCTTCTTTGGTTTTCAGTTCAGTTCGATTTTAATGCACAGTCGCAACGTACGTGTGTTGTACCTGTCTTCTGTGTGCGCTTCTTCTTTTTTGTCTTCCTCTTCGCTCTCCTCCTTCGCGCTGCGTCTTTTCGAAAACGTCGTCGCGCGAAAATACAAAATACAAGAATAAAAAAAAGTGCAAGCAAAAGCAAAATATACAACAACAACAAGTGCAACTAAAGAAATAACAAACAAGAAGAAGAAACAGCAGCAGCAAAAGCTGAAAGTGCGATCAAAAGAAAGTCAAAGAAAGTAAGTTGACTCGTTGCTTCTCGCTTGTCGCATTCGCATTCGCATTCGTTCTCGTTTCGTTTATTTTGGCAATTTATTTTGCTGCTCGTATTCTGCATGCGCCAAGCTAAAGCTCTTTCTGTGGATATTTCTCCTGCAGGTATGTAATGGCAGCAGGCGACGGGGAGAGCTTAGAGTGGAGAGTGGAGAGAGCTTACACGAGTGAGAGTGAGAGCGGTGTGCAGAGGGCGCGCACTCTCTCAAACACTTGTGACCCAACAAAACCGATCACCGGATGTGTCCGTCCGCCTAATGTGACGGCCATTTTGTTTCTTGCCTCTCATTAGCTACAATATATGTATTGTTGCTCTCTCTCTCGCTGTCCCATAGTCTGACCGTTCTCTTGTGCTTGGCTCAATTATTGATTGATTAATTATTGCTGACGCGTATGCGTCGTCCGTTCGACCATTCGACCCTTTGCAAAACCGGTTCATTGACGCCGCAACGTTGACGTTGAAGTCGACGTCGTCGTCGTCGTCGACTTTGACGCCGTCGTCTGCGTGTGGCGCACTCTCTCTTTTTGTATTTTTTAGGCACCCCCTTTTCCACCCATTTGTCTAACTATAATCCAATTGCTGGCCATTTGATTGTTATTCAGTGCTGCGAATTTAGCCATTTTCCGGATAGATCGGGTTAATATATCTTCAGCTAGTAAAAACATGAAAGATCTTCTATAAGGATATCTTTTGGATCTTAATATGAATAATATTTGAAATAAATACTTTTTTCTTCTTTAATTTTCTATCTTGTTTATTTAGTGATTTGTGTTGTTGGCATCACTGTTGTGATCATCGATTACACGCACAGACAGCACAACTTCCCCCCTTTCTCCACTCTTTTTGCGTCTCTTTTTCTTTGTGTGTGTTCTTCGTTATGGCGCCTGCGCTGGCAGCCTCCAAAGCCACATTTCAATCAGCAACAGCAGCGTAACGGGGTTGCACATGCCTCCTGCCTCCGTTTCCCCCCTTGACACTCATTTTGCTGTCTCTTCTGGTCATTTGCAATTAACACTTTTGCGTACGTGCCACAGGCGGTGGCAGCTTAATCAGCAAACAGCTGCTAACATGCATAGTCAAAGCTTTCAGCTTGCTTGCAACTTGAGCAACAGTTAAAGCTGCTGTCGCTGCTGCTGCTGCTGCTGCAGCCGCCGCCACACCACAAAGCTAATCAGCGTGCAACGACTTTCTCGTTATTTCTCTCCCTCCCTCCCTCTCTCTTTCTCCCTCCTTCTTTCTTTCTTTTGCTGTCTTGCTGCTTTTTTCTGTAATTATTATTTTATAATCAACTTATTAGCGCTGTGTGTGTTGCCCCAGCACCACCGCACCACACCCCGTAATGCGTTGCACGACCAGAGTTGCCCCCCAATCACAGAGTTGCTGTTGCTAAACCAAAATTCAATTATAAATCTCTAGTGTGTTTGTTGCTTATTGTTTGTTTTCATGTTCACATTCTATTTCTTATTGAGGTCTCCTCTGTCTCCCTCTCTTCTCCCCTCTTCGCACATGCAACACGGCCCCAAAAACAATATGTAGTTCTGTCATTAATTATTAAAAGCTGGAAATTAGTTTTGAATTTAATAAAAAAAAAAATATATCATTTAGTTGAAATTTTAGATTGTCCAGCTAAGAAACTTATTTCTGAGATTAATTATTTGAAAATACCAAATTGTTTTACTAAATTTGATCATAGTTATCTGTTAATATATATCTTTACTTAGGAACATGCAGTATTTATTTTTGTTAAGTTAATCTATTAACTCACTACCTCTCTCTTTTCTTATCACTTAACCGGTCACTTTGAAGCAAACCTGATGGTGATGATGAACTTAGCACATACCAAGACACATCAGTATTATATAGATACCTCCATTATATTTCAATAATCATTTGCTGTGTATGCCCCCAAAGCCAAAATGAGCTCATCTTAAACCCGTCCGTCCGTTCAGACCCGCATGCCAGAGAAAAAGAAACACAACCAAAAATTCATATAGCTTATGTAATCGTTTTTACAAAAACCAAAAACCAAAAAAAGAAAAAAACAATTTGTATAATATTTACGAAATATTTTCAAATTGGCAATATGCTGACGATAGATATAGACGACATATAATTAACACTAATTAATCACACGAAACAAAAAAAGGAGACAATAAATAAAAAACTAAGCAAAAAATCAATTTGCAAAATAATTTTGAAAATTTGCTTAGTCAAAGGCCTTGAACTTGTATCTTTAGATTTCCACAAAGATCATTAGCTTGACTCGACTGGAAACTTGAATTTAATTCATTTCTTCATTTATTACAATGATGTTTATAATTCTTATAGGCCCCCACAGCTCATTATATTCAATGGTTTTCTTACCTCCTCTCAAGGTGATGGCAACAAACTCTTTAGACCTTGAAAATTATATTTATATCTAATTTTTTGTATACGGCTTAGGCCGAAAATTAAAGCGACATTCGTTGTGCAAGTGCGTAGAATTACGAGAAGAATAAAATGATAGAAATAAAAAATAGAAGTTGTATAAAGTGCGGCTCCCATGACAATTAACGATTGAAACTACTAAGGCTGATGTTCATTTTAGGTAGAACTCTCTGTGGTATGAGTACAATACTTATAGCGAGGCACATTGACTTTACAAAGCCGCTTACCTTCCGCATGTCTGTCTTTTGTCGGTTGTTGGTTTGTTGATTGCGATCGGTTTCCAAAAAAATGACTTTCAATTTTGTTTCTTTTGCTTGGTGGTTGCCACAGTTTTCAGCTTGTGGTTGCAACAGGTTGCCAGCTACCTGCTGCAATACCTTTATTTTTTTTTATTTCATACTACACTGCGCAACAGGTGAATTTCCTAAGAACTTTGATTGCAATTAGAATTAACTGTTGTGTTGGAGTCTTTTTCAGTGTGTCAACTAATAACGTTTTCTCTTTGCTATGGCATTCGTCAACGTTTTGTGGACTGTGTTGCTAAGCTTTTCAAATAAAATGCTGTTAGATACTGACATTTCTCCCTGATCCACGCGTTTACTTATTATTTCTTCTTTGCTTTGTAATTTGTTTACGTTTTACCGACTGAAGGAAGGAATTCATTATCTTTTAACTACTAATAGTTTTCCTTACCGATAACTCTCGCTCAATTTGTATCATAAGTTCACATAACTCTTTGCTTTGCTTTGTCATTCGTTAACGTTTTGTGGACGAAATCAGCATATTATTTTGAATTTTTCCTTTGTTTTGTCTTTCGTCAACGTTTTTGTTTACTTTAAACTGAAATTACAAGCTACTATTACTAATATTTACTGTATCTGCTTTACATAGTCATTCGTAAACGTTACGTTAAAAAATAAAAAGTATTTCACAATCCAGCTGTTGTTAAGCAGTGTATACCTTAGACTGAATTATTAGAAGTGGCTGCCAGACTGTAGATGATTAGGCCAAGCGGCGAACCTGTTTTTAGAGCCAAACACGTTTTAGCCGGTCCTTGTTTCGGGTCTTAGATGTGGCAAGAGTACGCCTCCTGCAGTTTCAAGGTTAATAATCCACGCAGCCAACGCGCAATTTACTACGCAGACCTTGACCTTGTCTGTGGACTCTCTAGCTCTCTCTCTCTCGCTCTCTCTCTTTCTTCTTTTCTTTGTCTCTGTCGATCCTATTTCAAACTTAGCTACTACACCTATTTTGTTGCTCCTTTTATCTGCTTTGCTTCGTCTGGTTTTCTCTTGCATAATTTATGTCTGAAAATCTAGGTTACACACACACACACATACACACATGTCTAGGCCCTGTTATCACACTGACTCTTCACATTATGCGCACGTCTTTTTCCTCCACTTTTGCTTATTCCTGTTTCTCAACTTCTTTTTCTCTTTTTTTTTATTTTATTATTACTTCTTTTCGCGTGCTTTTTTTGTCTTTGGTTTCCTTGACGTTTGGCGCATTTTCAAACGTTGCTTTTTGATTAAATTTTATGTTATTGCCGCCTGGGCACACTTACCTACATTTTGGCTAAGAAAAGCAGACGAGGAAGACAATGGCAAAGAGAGAGGGAGTGAGTGAGAGGGGAATATAACATAAGGTGTTCCTGTTGCTGTTTGAAACGAGTTTTTCCTACACTTGCTTTTCACATCTCCTTCTCGTAAGTGTGTGTAAGAGAGTATGTGTGTGTGTGTGTGTTGTAGTTGCTGTTGTTGCTGCACATCAAACAGGTCGCGTTTTCTTTGCCATCGTCGTCGTCGTCGCCGTCATCGTCATCATTTATCGTTGTTGTTGTTATTGTTGTTTTTCCTCTTCTACTTTTACTTATTCGCTGCTTTGCTTTGCTTTACTTTACTTTTATTTTGCCTCAATGTTGCCACTTTCCCAACAACTTTGTCGTCTCCCTCCCACTCTCTTCGTCTTGTTTTCTTTTTCTCTCTCTCTATCTTTCTTTTTATTTTTTCTTTTGCTTTTGTCTCTCGCATATGTTTACCTTGCATACGTCCTTGAAGATTTGTCTTATTTTCGTTTTATATTTTGTTTATAGGTTTTTGTGTCTTGTGTGTGTGTGCTTTTATTGTTCGTTCGTTCCCTTTTTTCTTTTCGGTTTCTTCTTCTTCATCTTGTTTCTCTTCTTTCCCCATTTTTCTTGTTGTTGTTTGATTCAGCTGGTTTAAGTGGGTCGCACGCCTGGGCATCTCTTTTATGAGAGGACGGGCGGGAATATTTTTATTCATAGTTGAAATTCCTGTTGCAAGTTGTTGTGGCATGTGGCATGCTGCTGATGTTGCAGTTGTATCGCTTGTAGGACTCCCTAATTGGCATTTCCTGCATATTTTGCATAGCCAGCAGTGGAGACTCGCTAAGGAAGTCTTTAGTTCGATTTAATTGAAGCGCTTTAATTGAGCGGAAATATGCAGAAAGAGTTGGGAATATGCAAAGTTGTGGTTAGGATAGGTTGGCTTATTTTACTTTACTTGGATACATAAAACTATTAGAACAAGAATTTAATAAATTAACGAATTTTTCGTCTTGGAAAATAATAAAATAAATGGAATTATTTAAAATTTATTAAAGGAAAAATGACAAAATAAAACTATAAAAATAATAATTTCTTATAAAATCCTAAAATATTTTTTTTTAAGCCCAATTTACACGATCGGTTTCCGACCGACACTGTACGTTAATAAATCGTCGGTCTCGTGTGAACACGCAAAATTTTAAAGCGTCGGTTTGTCATCGAAGCAAACTTTACATGTGAGAATGACATTTTTTGGTATTTTTTGGTGCTTGTTGAATGGCAACATTTTCCATCGGTCAAAAAGTGTCGGTCGGAAACCGACCGTGTAAATTGGGCTTTAAGATTTTCATCTTGAAAAAAAAGGTATCTTTTGATGTTGAACAGAATTTGGAATCTACAGACTCCTCAGTTCCAAAAGTTCTTGTATTCCAGATCTTTTCTTAAAGATACCCTCTCTTAAATAACCACTGTATTCAATTCGTTCCTCAATTCTTGAGCACAGCAGGCGGAACTCCTTTTCCTTTAATTTTTCCTTCCTTCTTTCCTTCTACCCACCCGTTCCTCACCTCTTTCCTTCCCCTTCCTGTACGTCTTGGAGAGCACTCGTGAGTTCAGTCACTTTATGCGCATGATTACTCAATTGTAGCTTAAAAGAATTAACAACAAATGCTATAAATAACACATTTTGCCGGTTGTTGTTGCTGCTGCTGTTGCCGTCTTGTGTTGGCCATAATGTGTAAGCCAACACTTGGCTAGACTGTAGACAAGAGGGAGAGATAGGGAGGGAGTAGATTGGGTTGGTAGAAACCAGTAACGTTCGTTCTGCTCTTGGAACTTGGCATTTGCTGGGGGTCTTGCTGCTGCCTATTATTAACTTGGCTACTTGGCTTTGGCTGTGGCTGTGGCTTCTCTTTTACGGCTGGCCATAACCATGACTTCTTGGCTCTAACTCTTTGAGGTCAACAAACAGCTGCTCTGAGCAGACGCTGAGCTGGGAAATCGAGTAGTTCAAGCTTTGTGGTTTGTCTGAAGTCATGCGTTTACCAATACTTTGGACTACGTTAATACAACAACAACAACAACAACACACACTCACACACACACATACACTTATAGCCGGCAACTGAAAACCAGTTTCTTGTCTCACCGGCGGCCAAAAAAAAAAATCTTTATGAAAAAAATAAAATAAAGTTTCTCAAGCGTTTTGTGTCCGGCGTTTTTCTTGTTTGTAAGTTTAGTTCGCACGTTTTTTATTCAGCTTCTGCTGCTGCTGCTGCTGCTTCTTCTTCTTCTTCCAGCTCATTTTGTATTTTGGTTAGTTTTGACTGATTCCAGATTTGTGATCTGATCCGTCGTTTTCGTTCTCAGCAGCCAAAGTGTTGACTCTTCCGTTTCAACAGATTGTTAACGCAAATTGTAGTTACAAAAAGAAGTCTATTAAATATTATATTAAACGGAAGTTGAAATACTAAGGGGTATACAGGTATTTTACCCATGATATGTACATACATACAATTTAATCCATTTTTTGTACATGTATTTTGTAGATACATATTTTGTAAATTCGTTGAACCGCCTTGACAACGTCTGTACTCGTAATGTTCTTATTTCGTCAACATTCTCGCACTCGAAATGAATTTTAATTTATTTTGAAGGAATGCTACGTGCGTATATGTACATATATGTAGTCGTCTATATATCAGGCAGTTATACTATTATATATGTTGCCTGCATATATAAAACATACATAAGTTTACATTATACACTTTTCTGATGTAGAATTTTTGGTTTACACGCCGGATCAACAGAAACTTTATCTTCGATATTAATTTACACTCGTCATTTACTATCGATTAATGGACGTTGCATTACTAATAGTTAAATACTATCGATAAATAAACGATCCATTTTTTACTATTGATAACTGTTGTCAATGCTTATAAGGAATAAAATTGTCTAGAGCTTTAATATTTATGATTTACTATTGATATTTTGTTGACACTTAACGTAAACTAATATCAAAGTGATAACATAGTTCGATATATCGGTTTTTAGATTTTTTTATACTATAGTTAACTATGCACACTTTTAAGACTATCGATTAACATTTACCCAGCTCTAATTTTTTGGCAGAGCATTTAAGCTTCGTGATGTTGAATGTTTTCTTCTTGCCTTTAATGGGAGGGAATTGACTTGGTCTGGTCTGGTCTGATCAGACATGGCCTGTGTTGCCCTGTGTTCGTTTTCTGGTTGACAGTCAAAGAATACAATTAACATAATTTACTTACCAATACAATAACAACAACAACACACACAAACACACACAATATAAAGAAATAACACGACAGATAGACTTCGTTTGTCAGCTTGTAAGTTTTAGCAAATTTGGCAAATTTGCGCTTTGTTGTCAGAGCTAGAGGATATAAGGGGAGAGGGGAGTATAAGGGGAGAGGGGAAGTGCGGGGGTGTTGAACAGCTGAACAATTTGTAGGTGTTTAGACCTTGTTATGGCAACAGCACAATAAAAAAGAAAAAAAGTTTGTTGGGAAATCGATTTGGTTTCTGGGAATCGCTTTGCCTTTGGCTTACAACTCTATATGCTATTTTTTTATGTTTATATGTGTTTTATATGTACATGTAAATTAATGGATACTATTTATATACTTAACATAACGATAAGCAGCTGTAAAGTTGTGGACTTATCAGCTGCGACAGGAAGTTCGTATTGTAATCAGCAAATGTTTTCATTCCTTAAAAAAAAAACCAATAAAAGAAATAAAATAAATATTTCTTTTTAAAATATTTTGCATTTAGGAGGAGAGAGAGAAAGAGAAAAGAAGAGACTGACATCAATTGGAAGAAATATTGAGAGATATCGCACATAAAAATCCAGCAAGAAAAAGTTCCCAATCACTTTTATTTTTATATATGTATGTTTATTTTATTTTTTTTCTGTTTCGTATGTTTACTTTCAAAAAGAAAGAAAGTTTTATATGTAGATTACATACATACATATTGGTGTATATAGATCAGCTATCGGCACGGCCCTATCTCGATCTCATAGGAAATTTTCGTGGCGACTGCGCTGCCGCTCATGTACACTCACGTACGACACACTGCTACAATTTGCTTCTGTTAACGTCGCTGTTATTCCGCTGTTAGGCGAACAAAAATGCACACTAACGCAATGCAAACATATGACTGTGTTGGTGCCGACCACTGATATAGATGTATGCATATATATAGAAATTTTGGGCAGACTGCAAAACTACAATTTGCAATGCAAAAGATATGCAGAGAAATAAAAAAAGGGACTACTGCGTTTTTTTTTTTTAATTTTGGGATTTTGGGTTCGAGTTTGTTGTTTTACATATGTATGTAAATTTATGCATATCTAAAATTTGCTTTATATAGGCACAGATATACATACATACGTACATATAGATATGTATGTGACAGACACACGAAACTGTCGTTTCCATATCGCTGCCTTGAAATCTGCATAAATGATGATGATTTTTTCTGCTTGTGTTTTGTTTTCTTTTTCTTTTTGTATATTTTTATTTTTGTTGTCTTAGCTTTCGTCATTTGGAGTTGTTTTTGTTGTTCCTGTTGATGCTGTTGGTCTTCAAGTTCTTATAAATGTGAAATATTTAGCATACACATGGCTCCAATGGGCTCCAGAGATTGTCGATTGAGTCTGCTCTGAGGTCCCATCGACTGTCCCAAGGGAAGAGATTTGGCTTTGACTTGGCCTCTGAATGTTGTTCTGGCTTTGCTTTTGTATTGAAATTTTGCTAATTTATTTTTTCAATTATTTGGTATACCCTGTAGATTAGCAAGGGGTATATTGAAATAACAATATAATAATTAAAGCTATTTTAAGTTGTTTTATTATTTAATTGAAATTAATTAAACATTTTAAAGCACACTTTCTGGCGAAGACTCACTAACAAGCAATAAGCATAGGGTATCTAACAGACGTAGGATACTCAACTGTACCATCAGTTGTAGCTTAAAGTACAGTCGAATCCAGTCGAAATAATTTTTTTTTTTTTAGAAATGTAATGTTTTTTATAGAGTATTTTGGCTGGATTCGTTTATGATTTAAGCGCAAGCATGTTTTAATAACACATGCCTTTCTCCCTTTCCCTAATCTAGATTAAGTTGTACGTTGAATATAAAATTTACCGCGATTTTTTTTTGAATGTGGATTTTGTTTGGGGCTATCCAAAGGCATGAAACCATAAAAATGGCAAATTAACCATGTGTCAGTGTATGTGTGTGTGTGTGTACGAGTATCTTTTTGAATGTGTATGTGTGTGCAAAACCTTTTGCAAGTGAAGCCACAAACAAAACAGCTACAGACACACACACACACATACATAAAGCTAAGGCAGCTTGAAAATGGCACGTTTTGAGGTCCGTCCAAGTCCAATCAAGCCAAGCAGCGACGTAGAGTGAGTGACTGCCAACGTCGCTGTCGCAGTCGCTGCTCCCCTTTGCCATGCTGTTCGACGGCCCTGGCCTGCTGGCGATGGGCAGCGCAGCGCTGCTTCAATCAGCGTCGCGTCGCGTCGCAGGCAGCCTAGCAATTTATCCAGCGATGCATATTAAGCCTCACGATTTGTATTTGTATTTTCCTCTCTGTTCGTCAGTGTGTCTGTCTGTCTGTCCTGTCCTGTCTGTCTGTGTGAGTCAGCCAGCCCTGCCAATTCCCCTGCTCTCTGCTGCCTGTCACTGTGCTGTTGTCGCCATCTCACTCCCTCCGTTGTACATGGATATGTGAGAGTTCAATTTCAGTTCAGTTCAGTTCAGCGCTCACAACAACAGTTTACATTGAGTTGATTCTGTTTTATAAGTTTTCAATTCAACATCGTTTGCGGTTGTGCTCCTCTCTTCGCTTTACTCTCCACTGAACTGCACTGCACTGCACTCACTCTCCACTTAACTCACTGCTCTACTCTCTCCCCTCATAAACATGGCAATGTCTCTCCTTGTCTGTCCGCCTTGCCTTTAGTCTGTCCTCTCTAAATGACCAAATGACTAAATGACTGAATGGTCGGTACTTCCTGTGGGTGCTATGCTCTTTAACTCTCCCACTCTCTCTCTCTCCTTGGTCACTTATGGAAGTGTCATTGTTGTTGTCGCATTGAGTTTGCATATTTTAAGCTTTGCATAATTGAAGCTTTGATTTGAGAGACGTTGAAAACATTTAAGGTATTGGTATTCAATAGAAATTGACTGAGTTTCCGATAGCCATCGCATTGTTGCTTTTGTTATTCAAATGGTATCTTCTTTGATTTTCCTTTAATGTAAGATGCCATTTAAGATTATCTAAAGACTCAATTTCTTTATAATATTTAAATATCTCCAAAATTTAATTTACGTCAAAAGCTGAACTAAAGCTGACATCCATCACCTGTTTGTAGGTTAAAGCTTCGCCTTTTCGTTAACCAACATTTATATTTGCTTTCATTTTAAGTTGACCAGCTGCTTGACTGCTTATTTCCTGTGTCCTTCTCTGACGTGGGCGTCGTTGATGCTCAACAAGTGAAGCTCAAGCTAAATTTTAACAATTCCCTCTTTTATCCTCTTTGCACAGCTCACACACAATTTAAACGGTAAAATACTTATTTTTGACTCAAAGTGGCCGGTACCGTTATCCTACGTGGGAGCAGAGCAGCGCAGCAGCTGCTACTGTTGTTGTTGCTGTCCATTTAACAGCTGCTTAACATACATATGTACAAGTGTGTATGTGTGTGTGTGAATTAAATCGGCACTTGTGCAACTTCTCAGCTGCTGCTGCTCCACATGTTGTCTGTGCTCTCTCTCTCTCTCTCTTCTTTTTTCGCTGTGCCCCCGTTTAACCATCTCTCCATTGCCCCATCTCTCATTCCTTGGCTGCGACTTCTTCCTGTCTGAGACAACAGCTTCTTATGTGCCGTTTTCTATATTTTCTTTTGCTCGTAGACAAGGCTATAAAAATTGCTTAGTTCTTAAAGCTCTTTTCTGCGCCACGCTTTGTGCTTCTGCTGCTTCTGTCGCTGCTGCTGCGTCTGCTTGTCTGGCGCGTAGTTGTTATGGCTGCTTGCCTCCGCTCTCACCTTCCCCCTTAGTCTCCCCCACTTGCGTTTTTATCTCATCTTCTTACTCTCATACGCTTCCCACACGTTATTTGTTTTGTCGACGTCGCTGTCGCTGCTGCTGCTGCTGCCGCCGTTGTCGCTTTGCTTTTCTGCTTGTATTTTATTATTATTATTTTTCGCGTTATTCTGTGTTTTGCTCGGCAGTTTCTTTGGAAAAATTCAACTTTTACTTTTTGTTTTCTTTTACGTATTTGCCTTCTGCCTGCTGCCGCTTGTATGCGTACGTCGCGTGTGTGTGTGTATTTGACTTTGAGCATTTTTTATGATTATTTTTTTTGTTGCTTTTTATATATTTTTCATTGCGCCGTTTTTTGTTTTGCTCGTCGTATTTAACGCTCGCTACGCTTTGTGCCGGCAAGTGTTCTCCTTTATTGTTTTTCTTCTTTTTTCCCTCAGTCTACCTCTCTCTCTTCCTCTGTCTGTCGTCGCTGTGTCTATCAATTGAATTGCTTTTATGTTTTATTTCAACAAGCCCATTTCTCTCCCATATCAAAAGTCGCGCTTTACGTTTTACGTAGCAGTGTACTACGTACGCACACACACATACACACATCTATACGTAGCTCCACTCATTCATTCATACGTTTTCACTTCTTGCGCCCCCCTCGTGTGTTTGTGATTCTGTGAATGTGTGTGTATGAATATGTGAAGTATTCGCCGGCCTCTTTTCAATCTAAAATTGCGTTTTTCCCTTTTCATATATTGGCCAACGCTTTCGTTCGTTTTGACTTTCTTTATGACTGCGCTGCGGCTGATGCTTTTGTGTGTTGATGTTTTTATTGCCTCTCATTTTTTATGATTGAAGGTCGTTTGTTGTCGTCGCCCTCTTTTTGCATTAATCTCTCTCTTTTCTTTTTCGCAGCCAATTTGTTTACATTGCTTTTTGCCATGTTAGCCTTTTAGCAGTTTGACATGCATTGGGAATGAGTGAGACTGAGACTCACAAACTATGTGAGCAAACTATGCGTGCAAATTATGTGTGCTAAATTGCGCAGCTTTTGAAAGCTTGCAATTTGTACAGTTGTTGTTTATGCGCTTTCAATACATTTTTCTTTACTGCTGTCTCGCCATACTCTGTTAATTTATTACACACAGACAGACACAGACGCATGCAAAACTCATTAATATGCGCTTGTTGTTGCTATTTTGTAGTTTTTGAACACCTTTCAAGTCGTCACAACAACAACAACAACAACAACTCACACACATAATGAAGCTATAAAAGCAAACGAAACGTCGAAAAAAGTTCAATAAACTTTTTGCTGCCAGCGAGCGACAGCTACAGCTACAGCTTCTTCTTCTTCACTTTTTATATTGCTGGAACAATCGGCATTAGTTTAATTTAACTCTCGCGCTCTCTTTACCTTTTTTTTTTGCCGATTGAAACACCCGCTACAAAGCTACGTTCCACTCTCCACTCTCCGCTCTTGCGCTCTCTCTCTCTTTTCGGCTCTGCTCTGCTCTGCAGTTGCCATTGGTAAATTTGGCTCGCGTGTAAAACTCAATCAGCACTTGAGTAATTTCGTAATTTACTTGCGCACCAATTTTTTTTTTATTTTTATTCTGTCTTTCGTTGAATTGTTTGCCATTTTATTGCTGTATTTTTGCAATAGATTTTCAGCTGTAAATTGCTTCCTCGAAAGGGCACAATCTTTATCTCAATTGCTGTGCTGTGATGTTCTAAAGCTGTGTTGTATGTACATTTGACTTTAATTTAATTAACGCTGACAGTCGCATTTTCCCAGGCCCACATACACATGCATAGATATCTGTGTGTGTGTGAATGTATATGTGTGTGGGCATTCATTTGCCACAATTTACGTTTTGTCATTATGGACGGATTTCTTGTCTTGCTTTGTCAATTAGATGAAATTGTTGCTGAATGTTACTAGGCTCTCTCGCTCTCTTAGTCGCTCTATCTCGCTCTCTGTTGTGATTGAAACTGTCGATCTTTGTCTCTCGCATAATGATCCATTCACAAGCTCCAGCAGCGAGCCAAAAAGCAACTGGTTTGGTTCCGCTTTCGAAAAAGCCCCAAAAGCTTACAACGCGTGCACCCCTGGAATTCTTTAAATACACACGCGTGCAAACACATACACGCATACCCATACATGTGCATTTGTTAACCACACGCATACACATACATACATACATACTATACTTAAGTATACACATCAAAGCGTGTGGCGTTTTGATTGTCTTTAATTAATTATACATTTTTAGCTAATTTGCAAATTTTCTCTTTTCTGTCTCGTTACAGGTAAATATATCTATCGACAACAACAACAACAACAGTTTTATAAATGGTTTATGGATTTGCAGTATAATTTTAAGTTTGCTTTGGCCAACAAACTTTTAAGTTTGCTTTTTTAAACAGTTTTTTTGGTTGGTGCTGACGTCAGTTGTGGCTGTAAGTGGGCCCAAAAAACGGCAAACCAATTGAGTTGAGCTTAGTTTTGGGCTAAGTAAGTGTTAAAAAGAATGCGATTTAATAGAGAAAGAAGGAAAATTAGCGAAATTCCTATATAAAAGAAAGCTGATGAAAAATAAGGTTTAATTGTCGTATATTTGATGAATGGAGGGATATTGATAAACATTGTCATTCAGTTATTCACGATTTTGAGTATTTTTTTTTTCTTTACAAAATCTATAAATCTATACTATCTTTGCTTACTGCCACGCCCCCCGTCTTGCTCATTCTCTTCTGCCAATAAACCAAGTGGGAAATAAGAATCTCACACATTTCAAAGGAGAAAACAAAAAGGAAACAGCTCATTTGCATGCAATTATTTTGCCTTATGATAAAATTCAAACTCAAAAACAAATTCAAACCCCCTCCCCTGCGGAAAACACCCCCTCCGAATGAAGTAAACCCTGTAAACTGATGCTGATAAAGTGAAAAAAAAAATGAAGAATGCGACATGTACTTGAATTTCAATATTGATGCCCTGTAATTTGCTACAAAATCAGCATCAATGGACATTTCATCAAGTTGCAAACGGGGAAAAAATTGGAAGAAAAAAATCGAAACCTTTGGTAAAAAAAAAAAAAAAAAAAATGTTGAACATAAATGACAAATGCACGCAACAGTAGTAGATGAAGAGGAATCGGAATATGAAGGGAAGGGAAAGGAAAATGAAGTAGAGGAACAAGAACAAGAGCAACAACAAAAATGCTAAATGAAATGAAATGAAATTACGGTACACACGGCATCTTCCCTTGCTAAAGCTATCTCTCTCTCTCACTCTCTCTGTCTCATGCTCGCTGTACCTCACTCTTGTTCTTTATGTGGCAAGGATGCAAATGCTGAAATTTTAAACCCTTGAATGTGGCCATTGTCTTTGATAGGACACTGCACGCTGGGAGGTGGAAACGTGGGCGGGTGACGATGGAACTTGCTGCCCATATTTACCTACACTCTACACTCTATGCTCCTTAGTTTTCATTCCATATTCCTACCATCATTCCCCCAACCATTGCCCATTTGCCAACTGGGCTGTAAGTAAGCGCTTTTAACCATCTATTTTTTTATACATATAAAAATATATATATTTTTTTTTGTTGTACTGTTTTTGCTGTGTACCCTTTGCCTTTTTCTATTTTTTATTTTTGTCTTCCTTCCGCTCATTTGTCTGCTTCGCGATTTTTCCTCTTTTTGTATTTTTAATTGTATTTAGTTACATTGGTAATTATTGATTTTTGTTTCAGTGTAGTCTGTATAGGAGTGCATGTAAACGTTTGTTTAAAAAGTATTTTAACTTAAAATTATTCCATTTTAAATTTAACTCTGAATTCGTATTCGATAACAGTAATCATAATAATAAAAAAAAACTAAAGTTGTACTGCAAAGCTGTAATAAAATTGGAAAAAAAATATATAAAATCTATAATTAAAGACGCTAACAGGACTATATTATCGATAGCATAGTCAAGTTAAAATTTAAAATTAAGGCTCTCTATCTGCTTTGATTCATATTGAGTTTTCAAGTTGCATTTATGGTTTAGACAGACTTTGCCTTTGGTCAAGTCTTTCCAATTTCTGCTCTTCATTTCGCATTCTTCCTGCAGCCATTTTTTGCTGCTATTGTTGCTGCTGTTGTTGTTGTTGTTTTTGCAGCCACTGTGTGCGCTCGGTTTTCAATTATATGTATGTGTTTGTGTGTGTGTGTTTGTGTGTGTGTGTTTGTGTTTGTGCTTTGTCTTTGTCCTGTGACTTGTTTCTGCTTTTTAAGCTATATATCACTCATACGCAGCGTTGGCGCTTCATTTTCATGCACTAATTGCGTTAGAATTTCAATGGAGATCTGTGCATGTCCCATACCCTCCCTCCCTCCCTCCCTACCTCCCTCCCTCCCTCTACCCTCTTTATGTACCCCTCTCTGAACTCGTCTCAGCCCCCAGCAGCTGCTGAAATGGCAGCTTAGCCCGAGCCCGCTGTGATTTGACTTTGGGTCACATGAAGATTTTTTAATTGGAACTTGTCCTCTCTCCCCTCTCGATAATCGAAGCCTGTGCAAACAGTGGGCGTGGCCTGAGCACTGATTTCGTTTCATCTGCATTTTTTTTTCCTTTTTTCTTCTAGAGGGTTGCTAACTGCCATTTGTAACAGTTTTTTTTTTGTTGTTGCTTAAAGATTTCTTTGCAACCTTTTTTTTTCTGTTGTGTCGCTCTCTTTTTATTTTTACATAAGTCCAAGTCCAAGTTTCAGTTAAGACCCAGTTCCTCCCACTCTTCTTCTGTTTTCTGTTGGCCATTAGAGCGTCGTCAGCGTCGACGTTGACGTCGGCAACGTAATTAAAAACAAGAAATACTTTGCAACAACAACAATAATAAGAGCAACTGAGAGAGAAAAAATGTGCCAAGAAACTGTTCGGGCCAAAGCTCCTAGCAGCCTGTTCTAAAGGCCTGCAAATTTATTTAAATTTTGTATGCTGAACTCTTTTTTTTTTGTCTTTGTAACTTTTTCTTATAATACCCTACAAGGGTTGAAAATATGGTTTAAAGGGGTATGTATAGGATTCAGAAATCTCCAGAAATGTCAACCGAGCCTAAAAACGAAAAATTGCTCAAAAACTCACATCTTGTGAAATTATGTTCCAAAAATGTAATCAAGTTATTTATTTAAGCAATATACGCTAAAAGAAATTCAATAGGATGAACATATAGATTCTACATTGGAATAAATTCACTTTTTCCATATTTATGTCCATTTTCTTAAAAATTGATTTTTAAAATGGACCGTTTGTATTCTATCGATTACACTAAGTAAGATAGTAAGATTGTAACATAAACCATTTTAATTCAAAGAAATATATTGAAAGTTTAATTTAAATAAGTTTTTCGGGCTGATTTCGATATATAATTTAAAAAAAAAAAGACAGAAACAACAGAAATATTTTGTGGAAAAAAATGTCACGTGCGACATGTCGCATGCGACAGTGACTCAAATTACATTTAAAAAAAAACTACTTGATATTTTTAAATCAAACAAAAAGCATTTTTTAGATAAATAAATACATTACACTACAAAATAAATGGCATCAAAATATTCGTTCACGCTTTGCCGAAATCAGTGCTAGAACTGGTCGCCGAAAAAACGACTTCTATCTGAGTCGCGTGCGAATGCCTTGGTTTTTTTTAAATTATCTTGAAAACGAACAATTTCCCAAAATCCACTTTAGCACCAATTATAGTGCTAATCAATACCTATAAGTTTCTCTTTTTGTCACAACAAAATAATGTTATGGCATATGTTTTATTTCACTTTGAATGCGTACGAATGTCGCATTCGACATGGGAGAATTACCCATATTCTTGTTCTCGTGTATTCGAAAAATCATTGCTTTTATAGAATATATATTACAGATCTTATATATATTATATTTTAAAATAAAACAAATAGTATTTGAATTCGATAATTTCGCTTGACAATATTATCAAATATAGTCAAAACCTTGTGCTAAAGTTTACATAAGAACAAGCCTTGTGAGTTTTTAAGGAACGAAAAAGAGTATTTCAACTTCATATTCATCTTCTTGAAGTCTTCATCTCGCTTCTCTCACTTCACTTGTTGTTGTTTTTAATAAAGTGCCGAGTGACAGGCAGCTCGCAAAAAGGCCAAGAAAAGTGCGCGTCGCTGCAAAAAAGTTGCGTAAATTTTGTTATGTACTCCTTTATTTAAATTTTTTTTCGTTGCTTTTTGCTTTTTAATAATTTTTTTTGTAATTTTTTTTTTTTTGTTAACTTAAATAAATAAATAAGGCGTTGGGGCGGCCCGTGGGCAACGTCGCGTTGATGAGCCGCAGCAGCAGCAACAACGACAACCACAAGAACCCAGTTGAAACCGCACCAGCCGAACCCGAACCCCTCAATCCCATGCTCCTCCAATCCAGCTTCAGCCTGAGAAACCCTTCCAAGCAATCATGCATCCTTTACTGACATGCCCCCGTTGCGCCTCGCGCATCATGCCCCGTAGTTCCGTTTCCGGCGCCAGCCATTTGCATCTACAGCTGCGAAAAAGTCGAAAAAAAAAGCTGAGAATTTCTTTCATTTATTCGAAGGTTCTCCGTCCCGTCCCAAGTCCCTGTTCTTGTTATATATGTACATACGTACATATATATTTGTCGTGTCGAAGAAGAAAAGATTTTTTTTTTTTTTTTTTTTTGAAAACTTACAAGTGGAAAGTGGACGTTCATTGTGGGCGACAGGGGTCAGAGGAAAAAATGGAGAAAGGGTGGGAGTGGAAGTCAGGATGGTTAGGGGTGAGGGGAGGGGTTGGTGTGTAACGGGTACACAAATTTTCAACCTACTCAATTTTTCGCCTTAATTTCTTTTTGTTTCTTCGAATGCCAAGGGACACCGCAGCAAGAAACAGGCAGGCGGTAATAAGAATTTTTTCTTTAGTTCTCTCTCAGCCTTTTCCCTTTTCCTTTTCCTTTCCCTCTTCCTCCTTTCTCCTTTAACTCCCCTGCTGCTTCCGTGCCTTCTGTGCGTGTGCGCCGGAGTGTTTTTTCCGTATTTTTAATTTAAAATGCGAAGCATGAAAAAAAAAAGCAGAAAATATCAAATGCGCTTGGGGTTGAGCCTGGCAGAAAAAAAAAAAAAATGTTGGAAAAATGAAAAGAAAAGCATCGTCGTTGTCGTCGTCGTCGCACTGCTTAAAAGAAAAACTTCTGAAGTAAATATTTGTCTGTCCAATTGCTGCGACGACTGCCAACTGCAATGTTGCCCCCAAATGGGGCGTGGTGGACTCTCCAGTCTTAGTTTAAACCAATGTTGACCATGCCAAAAACCCAAACTCAACTCCAAACCCAAAACCAAAGTCAAGCGTACACCATAATGACTACGTTTCTGTCCGTCCGTCTGTCCACTTGCCATGTACAAGTGTAGGTGCCAACTAAAAATGGGTGTGGCTTCTTTTTAACAGTTCGTTTAGGTTACAATGCAAGGCCTTATTGTGTTTTAAAAATTTGCAAAAGCTCAACTTTGTGACATTTTGAAGAAAAACCGTTGCAGCCAGTGCAACGTTTAAGGATAACGTACAAAGAAGAATTGACAAAAATGTGAGTTAGTAAATTGAAGTGATTTATGTGAGATTAAAATTAGACAAGAATAGAGAAAGAGAAAGAGGGAGAGGAGTAAAAGATTAGGATAATAAAGAGATAAAGAGAGCCAGTGTAACGTTAAGGATAACGTACAAAGAAGAATTGAAAAAATTGTGAGAGTAAATAGATAGAGAAAGCGATAGAGAAGGGAGACGGAGTGAGAGATAAGGATAAATAATGAGATAAAGAGAGAGTTGCCAATAAAAAAACATCAGATCATAACTCACCTTCTGCTCTAACAGCAATCTGAGCTATTGACTTGAGTTAAAGAGAATTATAATAAAGAAACTCTTCAAATCAAAATGTATATCACAATCTGAATACTAATTGCAACTGCATTTTTTCTGATTATTTTCAGGGTCTGTTACGCACCGCGGAACAATTGAAAATCAAAGGACTCTGTGAGCCGGCTGAGAATGCGGATGATTTGAATGACGCTGCATCGGCGACGATAACCGTGTCGGAGAATATACAACAGGCGGTTGTTGGCAATATTGTGAATGCGAGCCTAGTGCCCGGCGCGCCCTCGCCCACAATCGAACAGCAGCAGCAACACCATCAGCAGCAGCAGCAACAGGCACAGCAGCAACAACAGGCACAGCAGCAGCAGCAGCAGGAACATCAGCAGCAGGTGCAACAACAGCAGCTGGTGAACAGTGCATTGTTGGCGCAGCAAAGTCTTGCAACAAATAGTGGCATACAATTGACCAATGCGGCAGGGCAACAGCTGCTGAGCAACACAAGTGGCAGCAGTAGCAGTCTGCAACAGTTGCAGCAACAGCAACAACATCAACAGCAGCAACAGCAACAGTTGCAGCCAACGCCGCGTAAATCGCGATTGCGTAAACGTTCAAAATCGCCAGATTTGCAACTAGGTGGCAACGCCACAGGGCAACAACCACAGCCGGCACATCACCAACAACAGCAGCAACAACAACAACAACAGCAGCAACAACATCATCAACAACATCATCCACAAACGATACTCATTCAGGGACAAAATCAAACATCGATCGTTAGTCTACAACAAACAGCGGACGGCAATTATATACCAGTTCCGACAACTGGCGACGATTCTGATAGCGATAATAAACCGCAAAAGATTTGCAAAACAGAACAATCGGTGGCCTCGCCGGCATCCAACTCGTCCACATCGAATAATGCCGCATCTGGCGTGAGCGGCCAAGCGATTGTGACACAAATTGTAGTAGCGCGCGACGGAAAAGATAATAAAATGACTAGTTTAGGCATGGGCATGGTAAGTGTCGCCGCAGCGAATCCCAAGCTGCGAGTCGTCTCTATATCGTATATATATAAATATATATGTATCTCACTTCCCAACTCACACACTTCCTTTTTTAAAATCCTCACACACACTCCCTCTTCCTCTCTCTGTCTGTATATGTGATCTTTTTGTCTAACATATATTACCCATTTCCATTTCCATACAAAATGTTTATCCAAATATTTAGAACGGCGGTCTGTTGGGCGTGCCCATGGGATTTCTGGACTTTACACCGGAGCCACCAGCACCATCGGCCACACCAGTCACCGTAACGGAACATGTCGATCTATCGTGCAACCCCAGTACCGATACACGCGATCTATCAAGTGAGTTTCGGTAGTGGTAGTCCAATCAATAAATATCTATCTCACAACATTTTACATTTTCCAACTCAACGAATTGTATAGAATTACATTGATTTAAAGAGTGGCAACGCCAGTTCGTTAAGTTGGGCGCACTTGATCATAATTAATATTTTTAGCTTGTTAAGTTGGCTGCACCAGAAAAAGAAAGATGAAAAAAACATACTAAGTAGAAATAATTAAGTAGCTTGTCACTTTTTTTAAGTAACTAGAATACAAAAAGAGCATATACAGGCCTGTTCCGGTTTTCACTTTCGGTAAGATTTTGCGGAAGTGAATTTCTTTAACCTGCTCTAATATCATTTCGGCGAAATTCTGCTGATTTATTTCACTTTGAGCTGATGAGTTTAACTCCGATAAAGTGAAAAACGAGCATATTTAAATACTTAGCCTAAATGCTAAGTGAATAAATGCATTTCACTAAATGCTTTAAAATGAAAAGTGAAAACCGGAACAGGCCTGATAAACTTTTTGTTCTAATTTTTAAAAAGCAAAGTTAATGTAATTAAAGATTCTCTAAGTTGCAAATGTGGATTTGTATAATTGAAAAATGTCTGGGACTCCAAACTAAATGTATGATTTCATATATTTTTCTAGATCCCACCGAACCGCTCGACATAGACAATCATTTGGCTCAGCAAATCCATCGGCTCGATCAATCTCCCATGCACTCGATATCGCATCATCATACGACCGGCGACGAGAGCAACTCGAATCTGGTGCAGCATATCAAAAGCGAAGTGATTGAGGCCAAGCACTTGGCGCATGTGCAACAACAACAGCAGCAGCAGCAGCAACAACAGCAGCAACAACAACAGCAGCAACAGCAACATGCACATCATCATCAGCATTTGCATGCTCAGCAATTGTTGGCGCAAAGTCAGCAACAACAGCAACAGCAGCAGCAACAACATCAACAGCAGCAACAGCAACAACAGCAGCAACAACAACAACAGCAGCAACAGCAGCAGCAGGCAGCAGTGCATGGACAGCATGCCACGCATGCCGCACATGCGGAAATCAGTGGTGCCACTGTCATGGAGATTGATCCGAGCCAGATCAAGCATGAGCCGGGCATGATAATAACGCCAGAGATTGTCAATATGATGTCAACTGGGCATATGGGTAAGCTAAAAATAATAACTGCATTTTCTAAAAACTTGCAACTAATTTGGGGCCACTTTCTTACAGACATGTACAACTCGGATACGAGCGAGGACTCAATGATGATCGCCAACGGTTCGCCGCACGATCAAAATGAGCTGCATTATACGAATTTGGATCAGAAACACGGCGTCCTGGGTGGCAGCGTTTGCGGCCCCGGCGCCGGTGGTGTTGGTGGTGGTGGCGGCATTGGTGGTGGTGGTAGTGCTGGCGAGAAAGGTCAGTTTAATGGTCCCAAAGCTTGGACACAAGATGATATGAATTCAGCTTTAGATGCATTAAAGAATCAAAACATGAGCCTGACGAAAGCATCTGCCATTTATGGCATACCATCAACGACATTATGGCAACGTGCTCATCGTTTGGGCATCGAAACGCCTAAGAAGGAGGGTGGCACCAAATCATGGAACGAGGATGCATTACAGAATGCCTTGGAGGCATTGCGATCGGGTCAAATATCGGCAAATAAAGCATCAAAAGCGTTTGGTATACCCTCATCGACGCTCTACAAGATAGCGCGTCGGGAGGGCATCCGGCTGGCGGCGCCATTCAATGCCGCACCAACCACGTGGACACCCGAGGACTTGGAGCGTGCATTGGAGGCGATACGTGCCGGTAATACGTCTGTGCAAAAAGCAAGTGCTGAATTTGGCATACCGACAGGTGAGTTTATCCCATTCCCATTGCCAGTACCAATTCGCTACGAATCGTTACTCGTTGTTTCTCAGTGGCTGTTCGTTACAATTTGCCTGAGACTTGCTAGTTGCTGAACTATCACATACAATGCGGTTTTCTTGTGGTGCTTGTTACTCTTTACTCGTTATATGTTTTCAAACAGATACATCGCTCATCCTACTTGCTACTTGTGACAGTTCAACTCGCTACTGTTATTCTATTACTTGTTTTCGCTACTCGTTATAGTTATAAGCGAGTAAAACTTGCTACTGTTATTCCATTATTCGTTGTAATAACGTTCACTTCAATTGCTACTGGTATTCATTACCTGTTACTCGTTCATCTTACTCGCCACTGCTACACGCTACTGGTACACTCGCCAATGATTCTCGTTAACTTTTACTCGTTGCTTTGTGCGGTCAACTACTCAATGTCCTACAATGTACTCGCTACTGGTACTTGTTACACTCTACTCGTTATACTGACTCGCTTCTGCTACTCGTCACTTTTTCACGTTAATGTTTATCCTTCACGCTCATTCACTCAAACTGTTTACAGTTTCTTTGCTCCATTTCTTAATCGTAAATTGTGTACTCAAACTTTCTTTGTCCCCTGTAAAATCATTTCCTCTGTTTGTCCGTCTCCTGCCCATTTGTGCTAATTCATATATAATTCTTACAACGCCAAAGGAACACTTTATGGACGCTGCAAACGAGAGGGCATCGAATTATCGCGTTCAAATCCAACACCTTGGTCCGAGGATGCCATGAACGAAGCATTGAACTCAGTGCGGTAAGCAACATTGTGTTATCATTTGTATATTTATTCCTTACAAATATGAATTTATTCTTTTAGCGTTGGTCAAATGTCCATCAATCAGGCGGCCATACACTACAACCTGCCCTACAGTTCGCTTTATGGTCGCTTCAAGCGCGGCAAATACGACGTTGTGGCAAATACCAGTGGCATCTCGCTGATGAACACTTCGGGCAACACGACCGGCAGCATTGAGATTATCGAACATAGTCAGGAGAATTCGGTAGGTATCTAACGAAACTAACACGAATTAACATAATTAAAACAATCATACACATACACATACATTCATTGAAAACATATTTTCGAAAATTTGCAAATCTCATTTAAGTTTTGTTCAGAAATATTTCATTTATTACTGTGTGTCTGTGTGTGCATGTTTGTAACCAACTAATCAATGTCATAATTTATCCATTATCCATTTCAAATAATGCCACACACAAAACTGCCAGCTTTGACTAACCGATAACAAATTTATTTATGCCAAGTTGCATATGTTGCAGCAACAGTTCCCGTACAGTCCGTCGCCGCATCCGCCGACGCCGCAGCATCATAGTACACCAGTACAGCACCACAGTTCGCAGCAGGGGCCGCCGACGCCACAGCATATGCAACAGCATGTGGTGCACATGCAACAGCAATCGCCGCATCAGGCGCATCATCAACAGCAGCAGCAGCAACAGCACTTGCAACAGCAACAGCAGCAGCAACAGGATGTGGTAACATCGAGTAGCCAAGTGGTGCATAGCCAGCAACAACAACAGCAGCTCCAACAGATCTATCAGCATCACGGCACGCCCGAGCGTAGTTGAGAATCACTGCACGCTGCGGCAATGTTGGGCGGCAGCAGCGTTGCAGGCGGAGGCGGTGGAGGAGGCGGCACAACAACAATAACAGCAGCAACAGCAGCTACACCATTTGCCAGCATATCAGGATCGGCGAGCGGATCGGCACCACCACCGTCCACAGCTGGCACCAGCAAGCGTAAAAAAGCCACCAAGCAAAAGCGTTGAGAAAACGCCGAAAGCTCAGACAGAAACTCCGACAAAGCCAACGCCGACGTCAACGCTGCAGGCGACGTCGAAGCCGACGCCGAAGCCGACGCCAACGCCAACGTCCATGCCGCCATTAAATTTCGCTTCAACTCAAAGCACTGGAAGCGCAAGCTAAAGCAATTTCATTTGTTATTGTCCAAACCAACTTGAATAGAGCGACAGCAAAGTTTTTGGCAACAATATTAATAATGCAAATTCACTTGGCAAAAGCTAAAACAAAAATCAATCAAAATTTAATGAAATTTACGATAAAGATGAAACATTATTTACACAATTTAAAATGTGTATCAAATGTAAATAACAATAATATTAATAATACTTAATGTTAATGTATATGAAATATGCTTTATTCAACACACGATGCAGAACAAGAATTCAGCGACAACAACACTTACGGCCACGGTTTTAGATGCAGTTTGTTTTTCTTTTTTCACTTTCCATTTTGTTTTTTCTTTATTTTTTTTCTAAAACGGGACAATTAAGATGAATGTTTATTTTTTCTAATTCTACATCATATCTTCTTTTGATCCAAACTTAAACATTACATTAAAATTAAGCAAGAACAACAAAAATTAACTTTTTTAGCAGAAATTCGGATTAATTTACATACATATTAATATTTTGTTCTGTTTTTTTTGATTAGTTTAGTGTGAGACTGAAAGTGCGCCCACAACTGTAAAAGCAACAACTGCAATAACAATATGCGGCAACACACATACACAACACATATACACATACACATATGTAATCATATATATAAATATATATATATATATATATATTTATATGAGAAATGCTTTATAATTTCGTTTAGAAAAGAAAGAGAAAAATACCTTAAAATTAGAATTAAACCAAAATCATCAAGGTCTTAGCAATTAAACTCATTAGCAATTAAAGACTTTAAGTAAATCACAAACGGAAAACAAAAGCAAAACAAACAAAAGTTATTTGAATTTAAAAAAAAAGCGTGAAGCAAAATAAGTATAATTTAAAAAATATAGCAAATGCAAATGCAAAACTGTATAATTGAAAATGAATATTGAAGTTGAAAACACATGAAGTGAAATGTATTTTTGATAGAAAGAAACAAAAACGAATAACTGTAAAAAGATTTCAAATGTTAATATGTGAAAATAGAAACAAGAAGATAAAGTCGCAGCAAAGCAACATTAAAATATGTATGTAATAGTAATACACAATCATACACACTCACACAGACATTTACACATTTTACACTCTCACTCACATATTTAGAACGTAATGTAAAATTTGCTAGTATAGCGTGTCGGCATATAAAATAAAGTCCTAAACTTATATCCCACATTTAGAAAAAAACTCCCTGGAATATTTTTATCTTTCATTTTTCTTTCTCGCCTCATAGACATACAAATACATATAGATTACATACATTTATCTCAGTAAGTGGTAAAGTCCATAGGAAAAACTATCAAAAGAAATTGTAAGAAAGTCAAAAAAATATTGAAGATAAAAATAAATAGTGTAAAAAATTTTAAATTTCGATTTAAAAATCTAAAAAGAAAAAACTCTGTATAGCTTCCATTAGAATATAGAAAGAGTGAAGTATACAATTACACACACACACACACGCACACACAAATACACAGACAAAACATACATAAATACATATATTTTTGAAGCTACTTCAAGTTTTGGTTTCAAGGAGCAAAACAGCAAATTAAAAACAGGAAACTTTTTTTGAAAAATTTGTAAATACATTAATATTTTTAGGCTATAGAAAAAAATATACAAAATAAAGGAAAAAAAATAAAGAGAATTAATTTCGAAATGTTTGCACTTATTGCGCCTAATTTATTTAATGCATAATTTAACCCATAGTGTGTTTACATACCGTAGAACTGAAATGCAATATGCTTACCTTAACTCAACATAATTTAATTCCTATTATTTTTAGTTGATATTTTTTCATAATTATACTTCTACTTTTTTGTTTGTATATTTGCAAACTAGGCAAAAAAAATATAACAAATGTATATCATTGTAAATTAATTAACAATACGATGGACAAATGAACAGCATATGAAGTAAAATCTATAAGAGTTACAACTAATAAATATACATACATACATATATCATAATAACATTGTTAAAATTGTCGCAAAGAACAATTAAAAAAAAGAAAAACGTATATTAATGAATTGAAGAAACTTGAAAGCAGATCATGTAGAACATATATGAAATCTAACAAACATTTAAAAATGTATACATATATAACTATATATGTATAAGCTAATTAAAAGTTTAAGTGTAATCATTAACCACACAATATTATAGCACATTTTGGATTATCAAGTACATATACAGAAAATATCGATTATTAACTTAAATGTTAGCCCAGACGGAACCATACAGACCTAAAGAATAATAATAATAATTAATAATAACATTAATAATAATAATAATGCGTGTGTCTTAAGACATTATGCAAATACAAGTAGTTTGATGTATGTATATGGCAATTGGAAGGCAGTTTAAACAACAAACATTTAATGTAATATTGGTATAACGTAATTTTTAAAGTGAGGTACTATAAATAAAAATTATTAAATAATATAGCTATCAATGTTGTTTTAATATATTTTTATGAATTATAAATTTACAGATTTGGCTTGCGCAGACTCGACAAGTGCTGCTACACATATGTATAAGCCTCCCAATTAATTTCTACGAATGATGGGAACGGGATTATTATATGATAATGAAAATCAGGAGAATAGGGACAACATTGATAAAAATTATTCACATCTAATGAATAACAGAGCTGCTGCTGCTCAAATTGTTCAATATTTTTCTGAGCTACTGATTTTGTGCGCTTTCTCATCCCCTCTCGGGAGAAAATACAGTAATTAATGTATTGAAAAACTAGCTTTTTTATATGGCTTTTTTAAATAATTTTTCAGCTTTTTTGCATCGTTCCTCCCGTCAAACAAAAGCTGGCAACACTGATCAACGGTTGTTTCTTTAACACAATGAATTTAAATGTCGGGACTTCCCTTTCTTTGGCGGCCTGTTAGGAGCAGTTCATTGAAAACTGCAATACAATTTAGCATTTTGCTGTAATGTGAATAACAGCAAGACTTTGCCTTTTTAAAGAGTGAAATTTATTAAATACATAATTTCTGGTAGAATATAATACACAAATCAAGTTTAAATCTAAAAATAACTGTCATTTACTTGCGGTGAAAATATTATCACGTTACAGCAGTGACTCTAAAACTATAGCTACTGCTGTTGAATACTTAGCAAAATTGCTCCTCACTTAACAGGCCAGCCCGAGGTTGAATTTTATGTTATTGCTGCGCAATGTTATGGACGAGATAGAGATGTGAACATGTCGTGACTTTGCGCGGTTCATCGTTAATCGTTTGAAGAAACAGGTGTTCGAAAGAAAACTTAATACTCGTATAAAAGCTATACTTTGTATAAAATCTAATAACGATGCACTACAAGCTTTGCAATAAATTTTGCAAGCTTGATTGGCGGCGTGTTGTGCTCTTGCTGCTCGCTCAACATGTTTCTCTCTCTCTGTTCTTTTGCGTTGTTGAAGTTTAACATTAACATTTTTTAGCAGAATTCGTAGCATTAACATTAGCAGTTGGTTTCACATTTTAGTTGGAGTTCTGCTTTTCATTGGTACGGTTCGGTTTCGCGAATTGCGTCTCGTTTATGTGTGTGTTACTTTTTATACGCAGAATATTAGAAAAAACACAGAGCACGGCAATTTGGTGTACAAGAAAAAGTTGTGCGCGAAACGAGATTTCATCGTTGTTCCCTTTTCTGCACAAGGTGTGTAAATAATATTACCAAATGTGGTAGTGGCAATAAAACTGTAAACAAAAGCGCGCAAAATACAGCTTAACGTATTGTCTGTATGTGTGTGCGGTGGGTCAATAGGGAGCTAATGTTATCAGTGCGCAATTAATTAATTGATTAATAAATGTTGTGTTCACCTACAAAGTGAAAGTAATTGCGGCTCAACAAATTGTGCAAATTTGTGCTAGAATTCTGCCAATTTATGAATGAGAAGCTGACGGCGGATGTGCCCAATTGAATTTTTTTGAGTATTAACACGAGATTTTATGTAAATATGCTATTATATATTTTATATCATGTTCAGACATACAGACATTTCTGTGCTGTCTGAAAGCCCCTTCATATTAGGTCATACATAGACTAAACTTCAGGCCCAAGACAAGTCTATGCGAATCGCAAAAAAAGCACACGGCGGAAGCTAAGAAAGTTACGGGTCCGGGGCCAACAGAACTGCATAAACAGTTTATTTTTATATAGGCAAAACAGCTGCAAGTTCAGGTACACCAAGTGCTTACATACGTACAAAACTCGTAACCCTCGCAGACACACAAACACACACACACAAGCGCAAAAAGCTAAAGTGTTAACCGCTCAACACGTTTTGTAAAAAATCATTTAAAGAGGAACTGGCAACAATGAAAATACATAATAATAACCGCCGAAGGCGTAGCAAAAACAAAAGCAAATACAAAAGCATAAAAGCAACAGCAAGAACAACAAACAACGTGCTAGTTTACATTATAAGAGAAAGAGAGAGAGAGAGCCAACCAGTTTGCTCATTAAAGCTTAAGAGAGAATATATGAAGAGAGGCTGAGCAAGCTTTTTTTGGCACAGCTGATTATGGAACAGTGGTGTGTGCTGTTATCCTGCTGTGTTGCTTAGCAGGGCCACCTTAACCACAACAACAACAACAAACAGCGAGAAAACTTAAGTATTATGTGGGCCGACGACAACAAGTGCAGAGAAGGTCAATTAAACTCTTCGATGACCCCCAAAAAAACAGCACTACATAACAAGGTCTAGGCAACACGCATGGGCTCAACACATTGACATACTTATTTCATGCTGTCAACTTGCCAAAAAATATAACTAAAAACCTATTTCAGTTTCTATGCATGAAATATTTCTCATAAGTTATAAATAAAAAAAAAACCACAAATATAAAAGCTCAGCTGGTGTGAGACACACAACAAATGTTAATGTTATGTTAAGCAATAGAAATAGTATGTTAAGTTATCAAAACCAATGTTAAATGGTTAACAGGAACGATTAGATCTTCAATAAATAAATAATAGCTCTGAAGATAGGCCCCTGTCTGTCTTTAGCGGCTCTTTTAAAAGATTTTGATTTTGTTGAGTCATGCCTTTTGAGTTTAACGCATTTTTTAAGCTCTTCAAACACCAATTTAAATCTTGATGTTGGTTTTTTTTTTGTTGTCTTTTGGCATTGTCTGTTATTGTAGCTATTTGTGGAATTTTCGCTCATCAAAATCGAATCATGTCAACAGATAACTGAAAAAGCGACAATAAGCAAAGAATTGAACTTGTTTTGTTTCCGAGAAGCAGCCCCCAAGGCTTTAATACAATATACAATATAAGTGGAACTTGGCCGTATGTTAAACATCAGCCATCCCCTGAATTGAAGCAACACTCTACCTCTTCTACACTTCCCCTGCTCCCCTTGCTTGCTGCATGCTTGTTGAAACTTCAACTGAATTCCAGAATTTGTGCTCTCCGTGCTGGCCATTACAGTTTCGACCGGCAACAGCATCGGGTGTGTTTTAGGATATGCAGCTGCTCCTCTAACTGCGCACCAGCTAATAAATAAAGAAATTATACTATAAATTATTAATTTCCATCTAATTTTTGTGTGGTAACTATTTGCAGCTGGAGAGCATTCAGGGTACATTCGACCGCAAATAGTTTCCCGGGAAATCAAAGCACAAGTTGGGTGCATTAAATAATAATAATAATAATAAGAGCATTACTGGAGGCAAGCCTCGCACGCACGTAAGTTGTCTATTATCCATTGTGAGTTTATAGTGTATTTTAGTGTGTGCTATAATTGTCTATTGATTTCTGATCAAATCAACTGAGATAATAGCTAAAGTCTTTAGTCTAATTCCTAAGATTGATGTAAATTTAAGCTTATCTACCCTACATTTTGATAAAGGTAAATACGCACTGATTTACTCTCTAAGCTACTTATGTATGCATCAAAACAGTTTATAAAGGTTAAACAACAGAAAAAAAAGAAAAAAGGTCAAATATTTTTTGTGGAATTTAATTTGTAAATATTTCAACACTGATTTGCCTTTTTTTTTTTAATTTTACAATGTTTTTTTACTGGCTTGCCTTTTTCTACACGTACATACTTGATGCCTTTCTTTGTTTAGAAGGCAAAAGAAAGCCGAAAAGAAAAGAAAAGAAAAAGCAAATGGCACTGCCCGTTACGTATACTTAATATGCTAATCAAATTTTCGCTGCGACGCCCGCTTGTTGTGTGTTTGTGTGTTTCTGTGTTAACTGCCTTTAACTTTGTGTACATGTCCATAACTGTCTTCACATATACATATGTACACACATATTCGCTGTCACATACGTGTTTATCCTGTTAAAGTTTTGCCCCCTTGAAAATGTTTTTTTGGCACGCGCCGTTTTGCTCACTTGAGTTCCCTGAGGGTTCAGACAATTTTTTGACTTCTCGACCTCAACGTTCAGCGCCACAAAAGGACCTTTAGATGTTGGCCTCGACACACACAGATACATACACTCATACACATTCCCATCTCGCATTTTTGCACAAATAATAATGTTGAAGGCGCATTTCGTCAATTGACCCTTGACTTTCTTCAAAGGTGTCTACTCAAAATGAAGCTCTCGTGCTGGAATTTTCCTTTGCAGTGCAACTACCTGCGTTTATCGAGCGGGGAATGCATTTGTTTGACCCTGTCAGCTGCACTTGATATATTTGTATCCTTGGCTTTTACGTTTGCCCTAAACTTTAAGTCGGCCAAGTGCATTGTATGAATATGTGCTTTAAATTGATAATCCTCTTAGTTTGCCAAGCATGCAATGCTATTTTTAGTTTGTAAATCTCGTATTTTAATTAATTTCCAACTAGCTTTAACCACAAATTATTTAAGTGCTTCTGAAATTTCAGCTTAATCATTTAAATTCTTGCAAAGTTACAACGCCATATGCTTTGACACCCACAAATTGCGTATACGCAGTAGTGTACAAAGTTTATCAACTGTTGCCGTTAGATAGATAGTTTAGTTAATTGAATATAATTGATAAGTGCCAATAATTAACACGTCGAAAGGCACGACCCTTTGGGCGAGAGTACTCTCAGAAGCCAAATTGCTGTCATGTCGTTAACCAAACTTTTTGGCCATCACATTTATCGATTGTCGAAACGAAAACCTTTTGAATGTCATCCGCTGTCTGTTCTTCTTTGATTTCGTGGCTTTCGCCGCCTTGTTTCCTCTCATTTCGACTGTGTACAGCTCATTTCCCGTCAGTAATTTTGTGGTTGAACTGCCGGTGACGGTGGTTTAACCACATTTGCTTTATGGCTTATATACGAGCGAGTCGTATTCATATATGAGCATATACATATGTATATTTGTCAACAGCAGTGTATGTTTTATACATTTGTGTTTTGCACATTCCTAGAGCTAAAGGCGCTTGGTAATTTTCCCATTTCCCCGATGCGAAAACACGCGTGTGCGACCTTGTTGACGCATCTCAACTCAAACATTGCGTATACGTAATGTGCATTCAAAAAATTCATGCGTTTGCTTTACTTTCATTATCAATGCCAATGTGGCTGTGGCTGTGAAAGTGTGTGTGTGTGTATGTGTGTGTGAGTGTTTGTTGTGCGTATTTGTACAAGTGTAAAACTAGCACGCATAGTGATAAACTATCTCGTTCCTCGTTACTGTATCTGTATCTGTGAGATGATAAGACATTTTGGCTGCTTCTTACTCTAAAGTAGTTGATTTCGTAAAATATTTAAATAGGGTGTATTGGCTTAGTAAGTGTTTAACACAAGTTGTAAATACCAAAGAGCAGAGTTCGAACATTTTTATGAAAAATAAAAACTTTAAAAATAATAACAGAAATAAAAATTACAACAGAAATTGCAAAAATTACCAAATTTGGAAGTATAATAAATTTTAAATTTGAATTTCAGTTAAATGATTGGACAAATGTTAATTCACTACAGAGCATTCATAATTCGTTGTAGTTCACTCAGTACTTTTGATGCTACTTATGTAGTGTTTGTTGTTTTAACAACAATATTAGCAAATAATGCAATTCTACTGAGCATGCAAGAATGTATAACTGTATGTGTGTGAGTGTGTATTGTGTGTGTGTGTTTCTATATATGTTTGCACTTGTTATCTGCTCTCGGAGAATTTGATTTCGTTTTCATTTTCATTCAATTGTTACCACTTCTCTCTCTTATCGCTCTCTCATTGTCTCTCTGCCTATCTCAAGCTCTTTATCTCTCTCTCTTCATCTCTCACTCTCTCTCTGTTTGACTCTTATCTTGATTTGTGTTGGCTACTGCATTGAAATTATTCAATTTGAGTTGAACATTTTGCATTCAACAATCATTTTAGCCAGACGGATTTGCATTTCAATTTGGCAGCGCGACGCTCGCGAATCTCGAAAATTGTTAGCTACAATGTGTTAAACAAAAATAAAACGAAAACAACAACAGCCACAAATAAATATAAATAAATACAAACAAATATTTTTGTACAATTTTCTTCTTATTGTTGTTGTAGTTGTTTGTTGTGCTTTTTGCGCGCGCGATTTTATTTTTAGTTTTGTTTTGTTGTCGCATTGAAATTCGTAATATATTTTGATTTCGAAATAAATTTGTTGATTTTGCATTTGGTGTTGTTGTAGACAATGCGTCTGCGTAGTATTAAAAATGTCACAAGCGTGTTGTAAGTTGTTGATTTCTCACCAAAACTTGCAATCAACAAATTCTTTTTTGTTACTGTGCAGCGGCCGCAGGATGAGCAACATCAACAACATTGGCAACATTGGCAACAGCAACAGCAACAATAATAAAAACAGCAACAATGACGGCGGCGGCGGAGGTGGTGGTGGTGGCACAGGGAGCACTACTGTGGCTGCCACTGGAGGAGGAGCTGCTGCTGCTGCTGCTGGACCATCGCCAACAACACCAACAGCTGTCGGAGTTGGCGGTGCCTCCGGTTCAAGTCGACGTCTCGTGCATTTGACGGGCGGCAATAACAGCGGCAATCGCGGAGCAGCCATGGGCAATGTTGTTGGCTGGCTGAAGCAGGTTTCTGTTTACCCCACATATATATGTGTGTGTGTGTGTGTGTGTTGCAACTGAGAAATTCAAGCAGTTACTCAGCTTCTAATAACTACACACTAAATTACACCCACAACTTTGTTGCACACGCCACAAACTCTTTGTTGTTGTCGTTATTGTTGTGCTCGTAATGTAATCTCCTGCACATGCTTTTATCCCTTTGATAGCGCACCTACCCCACGCCCACACCCAAACCCCCTTTGCACACCTACATACTTACTTGCTTCATTATTTAGTTGCAAGTTGCGGATATATGTATGTTTGTTTACTCTAAAAGGCACGTCGTTAAGTGCTCCAAATAACTTTGTATTCACAATGTTGCCTCAGTGAAGTGAGTTTAACATTGTGGCATACATATGATATCGTTGCCCTAATTTATTCAACTTTTTTTCTGTATTTTTATTGGTTTTTGCTGTGATTTACATAATAATTTGTATTTGTTTTTCTGAGTGCGTTTCATTAAGTTTATAAACAATTCCTATTTATTTTTTATTCAATGCTTTTTCATAGTTTTTTATAGTTGCTTTGTTTTCGAACTACCATTCGGTTTTCAGTTGATCATTTTTAATTTTTTTTTTTAGTTTCTAAAAGTTTTCTGCTAGATTTATAAATAACATTTAGTTAATTTTTCCTTTTTCCGTTCTGAATTTTTAATTATCAGTTTTCTTAGCATTCCTTTTTTTTTCCATGTTGTTTTCCAATAGTTTTTCTTAGTAACATATTGTTTCTGTAGCTACGTTCCCAGTTCTTTGTTTATTTAAAGACGCCCTGCTTGAGTCTCCTCCGCATAATCCAGAATGCAGTTAATTTTTCAAGTCCAGAACTGTGATATCAGATCTCTCCCAGGCTGTTGTTGTCTATTGATAGTGTACCTGCAAATAGGTGTACTCTGTTTTAGAAGCATGTTCCTTATTTAATTGCATGTTACGCTGTAAATTGCAGGCTTCCATTGAGGTGCGAGACGCAGGAACTCGCACACTGTCCATGCTCCAGAGCACAAATCCCAATTTCCGTTCATTGGACTTGTCATTGACACCGACAGTGTCTGTGTCAGCATCGTCGGCTAGTGTGCCGACCACAACAAGTGCCGAGGGTTCATTAAGTGGCTCGACCATCTCGGCTGGCTGCATTGGCATTGGCATTGGCACTGCCCAGGAGGAGGAGACCTGCGATACCAAGTTGCTGACACGAACACGGGCCTACGCATCCGTTAGCCAACCGCAAAGTCCGCGTCATCGCGTGCGTGGCACACCCAACGGCCTGACAGGACGCTCCACATCGATATCATCGCAGCTGGAGAAGACCAAGAAGCTGCTCAAAATGACGGAGGGCGAGGATAAGCCGTTGACCATCTTGCACTACAATGATGTCTATAACATCGAGTCCATGGCCGAAACGGAACCCATTGGAGGCGCCGCCCGCTTTGCCACAGCCATCAAAAGCTATGCACATTTGAATCCTCTGGTTCTCTTCAGCGGCGACGCCTTCTCGCCCAGCATGTGTGAGTAGTAGTTGATTAGTTTAATGAACTCCCATTAATTATAGCTGCATTACAGTGAGCACCTTTACACAGGGCGAACAGATGATTCCCGTGCTCAATCAAGTGGGCACACACTGTGCTGTCTTTGGCAATCATGATTTCGGTGAGTTTTAACAGAGCATATGCTAGGGCTGGTTAAGAAATGTTAATGTTAATGTACAGAAAAGACAACATTGATGTAATTCCAACGTTAAAGTTGACTTATCTAACCTAAATCCCAATGATTCTTATATTTTTATATCACTCCTTACCAAAACTAGATCACGGCCTGGATGTGCTTGTCAAGCTGATCAAACAAACAGATTTTCCCTGGCTAATGTCCAATGTGGTTGACAACGAAACTGGTCGACCGCTGGGCGGTGGCAAGATCTCCCACTTTATATTGCACAATCAAATCTCGATCGGTCTGATTGGCCTCGTGGAACGGGAATGGCTCGAGACATTGCCCACCATTGATCCCACCGAAGTAACCTACATCGATTATGTGGAGGCTGGCAATCGACTCGCCCGTGAGCTGCGCAACGAGGGCTGTGATCTGATCATTGCCCTAACCCACATGCGGACACCCAACGATATTACTCTGGCCGAGCAATGCAATGGCATTGACATCATCCTGGGTGGACACGATCACGTGCGTGAGGTCACCGAAATAAATGGCAAAATGATTGTGAAGTCTGGCACAGACTTTCAGCAATTCTCAGTCATAACCATCGAGCGACAGCCCAACAATCGTACACAGTTCACCACGGATGTCCGGTGTGTGGATGTTACGGCCAAAATACCCGAGGATCCGCTATTAAAACAGGAACTATCCAAATATGCCAGTGAGTAGGAATTTCTGTCTACAGTCTTTGCGGTCCCTGACTTTAACTGATTATATTTTTTATTTCTCCCACAGAGTTCATTGAGAGCAAATTATCGGATGTGATGGGTGTATTCAGCGTGGAGCTGGACGGACGCTTCTCACGGGTTCGCACCCAGGAAACAAATCTGGGCAACTGGGTGTGTGACGTCGTCCTGGCGGCAGTTGGCGCCGATGTCGTAATCCTCAATGGTGGCACCTTCCGCTCTGATCGCATACATCCCGTGGGTCCGTTTACAATGGGTGATTTGGTTAATGTAATACCCATGAGGGATCCATTGATCTTGCTGGAGGTCAAGGGACATGTGCTGTGGCAGGCGCTGGAAAATGGCGTATCCGCCTATCCGAAGCTGGAGGGTCGTTTTCCCCAGGTGGCCGGCATAAGCTTTGCCTTTGATCCGCAAGGTGCGCCCGGCAAACGCATCGATCCCCAGCTCATTCAGGTCGGCGATGAGTATCTTAAGCTCGATCAGACCTACAAGCTGTGCGTCAAGAGCTACATTTTCATGGGCTGCGATGGTTATACCATGTTCAAAGAGGCCAAAGTGCTGGTGAGTATCAAAAAGTGAATCCCAGTTGTGAATGGATTGTTAAATTTTTGTCGTTAACAGATGGATGACGATGCCTGCCCAGAGTTGGGCATAACGCTGCAGAATCACTTCAAGGCGATCAATTCCCGCAAATGCGGACAGAATACAAAACATCGTCAATCCCTCGTGACGCTCTCCCGCAGACATAGTCTGGTGCAGTGTTTGGATAACATGGATCTGGATGGACCATCGCCCATACGCAAGCTATCGGTGGGTCATCACAACAAGTCCATGGATCTGTCGCATGGCAATTCCCAAAAGGTAACGAATTGTGGATAATTTCAAATGTATAATAAACTAATTTATCTTTTGCACATCTTCAATCTGGGAATAGATGCTACGTCGCGCTTCCTTGGATGATTTGGAGCAGTCGACCTGCGATTTGGCGCCACAGCTGCAGCATCGCATTGTTATGATACAGAATGAGGAGGTAGTTGTCACATGTTGCATGCAATTTCCAATAGATTCACGATTTTTCTTTCTCTGTCTTCCTTTGCAGCATCATCGACAATTGGTGCTCAAGATGAAGTCGCACATCACGAACTCAACTATTACCGAAGCGGAGGACGAGTAAAGTTCTTTATTTGTGCACTTTATATATTTGCATTTACTTTTGATTTCTATTATTTTCCTTCTTCTTCTTTTTTGTTTTGTAGTTACAAAATTACGAATTTTAGGGCAGTTACCGATTCGGATTCGGAAAAACATATATGAGTTAAGGAAAGATAAATGTAGTGCAAGTTTAGTTATAGAACTCGATGCGAATCGTTCGTCTTGTTTATACGTATATATACTATATTATAGATAAATTACGATATGTTATTTATTGCTGTTGTCATTATTAACATTATAACTATTATTATTATATTATGAATAATTTTGATAAGTTTGTTTGTGAACACAACTTAAGACTTCTTTGAGGTAACAAACCAACACGAACTTGATATATTGATATTAATATTTTATATGTGTACCTAAAGTTTAACATAAATTTAGACGAGTTGATAAATTTAAGTTTACGAAATGATCAAATGTTTTATTTATAATTTTTATATCCTTGCAGAAGCGTTCTCTGTTTTGGTTTTTTTTTTGATATCTTCATCAAAATATTTATCCGCAATTTCTTTTATATTTAATCAGAAAAAATGTTTGAAAAATGCATTTCATTTTTGATATTAAGTTTCATTTCCAGCAAATTAAATTAATTTCAATATATTGAAACAATCTGCAAAGGTATTTAGTCTTCGGCAAGCCGACAGATAGTTTTCTTTGTTGTTTTGTTTACATTTAATGCACGCCAATGTTGAGAATTGGCAAACATTCCAAACATTTCCCCCTCAAATCCGTCGATCAGCATAAGAGGTTGTAGTTATATTTGATAAATATATATATTTGATTTTAGACGTTCCCCTCGGTAAACCAGTAGGTAGTGTAGAGAGTTTTCGGATCGGTTCAGGTTGATAGATGAAAGTGAACTGTTTAACTCAAGAATGTAAGCAATATTTTCGATATTGTAGGGTATTGTATTTGAGCGTATATATTTTTATGGGAACTTTTGAGGACGTGACGCTGAAATGTTGAAACTGTTGTTAAACAAATAATGCAATCAGATAAACTTTGTATAGGTACACGAACCGATCTTGCCGAGAATTCAAAAGGTAAATAGCAACAAAGTAGCAATCCCTAAAAATAAACTATAAATAACAAGCAGTGCGCAATATTTTAAACAATTAAATAGTGCAATTGAATTGCCAACAAAAAGAAAAGAATATAAATAAAATACAGTACACAGACCAAAAGAAAGCAATTACATAAAGTTAAACAATAGGAGGACAAGTCAAATCAAATCACAACTGATAATCAAGCAAAACGATGCAAAAGTAAAAGTCCATGCTTTAAATATAAAGTTAACTAAATGTACAATATAGCGTATATTTATAGAGTACTTACAGCTGAGAATGTTGCTTAACTAATCATCTTTCAGTTACTTTGTTCGTATACCCTGTAAATCTATACAAGTTCTCACACTCTTTCGATTTCCACAATTAACACAAGCTCAACTATTTTCCAATTGGTAAAACAAAAACAAAAAAAAAAAACAAATATATATTCCTTTCGATATGTGTTATATTGAACATGTATTGAACGATCGCTTTATGTAAAACATTTATTAATACAAATATTAAAAAAGAAAATAAACATTTGCTTCATTTGGCAAACAAATTTGATTTTGTTATTCAATTGAAGGAAGCACTTGGTGTTAGTGTCAGGGATTAATACTTTCCACTCTGGTTAACTTAAATGCTTTGAAACACTTTGGGGAAGCTTAGAGTCTAATTCAAAATTTGTATGATTCAATAAAACTGCAATACGAGCGTCTTGATGGCGCTGGCAATGTGGAAAGCACAATCGCGTACTTCCCGGGTATTCTTTTGAATGGCCTGCTTATCATCCGCCTCAATAGATTTCTGTAGATTCTCGCACTCGTGCTGGATGAGTATATTATTGCGTGTCAGCTGCTTCAGAGTCTCGCGTGTTGTTTCGCTGGCATTCGGTGGCTGTTAAAAGTCAAGGATCAGGTTTAGCTTGAGCTGAGATTAATGGGCCCGTGTGTAACTTACTAGATTCGCATAGAGTGCAATCAAATCTGTCACTGCACTGCGTATACGTTCACCATGTGGTGCTACCGATTGCTTCTCGGCCTCTGTGGTCGGATGCATGGCGTGTATGAGCTCCTTGAGGCAACGTGTTACCAAATCAGATCGCAATTTGACCTCCTCACCAAATGGTTTGCCATCGCCCGCCATTTGATACATGCTCGTTGTGTTGCGCACATCGTTGTTGCCCTTGGCTAAATTGGATGCCACACGACGCTCATACATGCTGGCCGGTCGTTTAATAGTCGACTGAGTCGAGGATGCATTCGATGAGGCACTGTCACCACCACCACCACCAGCAGCAGCGGCAGCGGCAGCTAGGGCGCTGCTACCCTCGGGCAGGGAGTGCGGCTCATGCTCCGAGTCCGGGCTGTTGAGGCTCAAATCAATGCGACTAACATGACAAAAGGAAATCAAATAAATTATAATTGAAAATTGAAAGAAAATCATAATATAATCTCACAGTGGCTCATCGTAGACGCTGTTGTTGGACACGCTGCTGAATTTCGATTTAAGCTGCGAGTTCTCGCTGGACAGCTGCTGCACCACATTCTTGAGCTGATTGATCTCAGACTTGTATTCGTTGAGCTGCTTGCGCAGCGTTTCCATTTCGTTGTGTGAATTTGCATTGCGTGGCGGCGTGTGTACAACGGCCTGAGTGTATAAATAAACAAAACAATAATTAAATAATAAAATAAAATCAACTTAAAATTCAACTTAAATCAATCAAATAAACTTTGGATACATAGTTAAACTACACTTTTCGAATTAGCGACTACATTTATTTCGAGTTTTGACTAGAAAAGACTTACAACTAATTGGGGATATATCTACTTGATGGATTGCTAATGAGGTTTTTTCATTACTGGAACTAGGCACTACATTGACCAGTTGGAACACAGCAGAAGTGATTGTTATCTTATGATTAACCGAAGCTATTGTTCAGTTTGAGTATCTTTTGGCGCATTAAGTTTACCTGCTGCGCCATTGGCGGCACCGGCGCATAATCATCATCGCTGGCCACCGGATCGTAGATGGGCTCATCATCTGATAGATTTGGATCATGCATGCTCTGCTCAAACGAGCTGCTGTACATGGTTGAATTGTTGCCATAGGGCAGCAGCTGCCACTGCTGCGATTGTGATTGCGTCGGCAGCGGTGCATCCATTGGACGCAGATTGGCCATATTCTGGCGACGCAGTGCATCAATGAGCACATCCGTTAGCAGTCCAGCGAACTCGGCGCGATTGAAGCGCGCCAGCTTCTGGCGACCCTGTAAATGATTGAATAATTAGCAAATTTGTGGAGCCAGCAGGCAGTTAAGGTCAGACCTGATTACGCGTGGCGCTTAGAAATGGATTTGCTGGCAAGAATGGCACAGTTGCGTGATCAGCATTCAATGTGCTGGTTGACCAAACTGAAGAGTAACAAAAGTGATTAGAAGTAATTGATTAAATTAGTTGAAATAAGCTATTTACTGGCTTCACATTCACGACGATCGACCTCATCGTACAGATCCATGACCAGCTCCTCAAACATTTTATTTGGCACCAGCTGCAACTTGCCACGTGCGATCTTCAACTGCTCGCTGATCTCAGCGCTGTTTGTCTCCGGTATAATCAAGTGGCGGCCACTCTGTAAAGCATGAACAAAGTTGTATTTAATACATTTAGAGTACATTTTAAATGAAGAACTCACAGCATGATCGGGTTTCTTGCCACCCATAAACATAATCAGTCTATCTGTAACATCGTACATGGCATCCAGCAAACGTTCGCCAATCATGGTATGATTGTTGGCCTTGGCCAGCTCCAGTGGTGTCATGCCATTGCTGTCCAGGGCATTAACATCTGCTCCATAGATTAGCAGCATCTCTACTTGCGATGCTTGGCCAAACTTGGCCGCCATGTGCAGTGGCGTCGAGCACTTTTCCTCATGATAGTAATTCGGATCGGCGCCCTGAACAAGAAAACGCAATGAGGTCTCCAAATTGCTGGTGCGCACGCTTGCGTGCAGCTGCCGGCTGAGCTCCTGCTCCAGATTGTTGCCACCGCCGCTGGAATCGTCGTCATCCTGCAAGCTGGGCTTTAACACAAAATTGAGATTGACATGTTTGGCCTTGATAAAGTCCGATTTGGTCGGATGCAATGCATCCTTGGGCGTTGGCTTGCGCCAGCGTGGCACATGCTTGCCGCCCGATGAATTCGAGCTGCCATCGAGCAGATGATGCTCCCAGACGCTGTTGGCACCGTGGGCATTGAGGGAATTCACAAAGTTCAGCACCGACGGCTCCCAATTTCCCTGACGCAGCGACTTGACGATGGAAATGTGGCGACCAAGACTCCGATGCACTGAGCAACAATCCGCGCAGAGTAAAATGCCTCGATTTATGGATGCCCAGGAGGGATCTGATAAATAGAAGAAACAATTTAAGTTTAATTAATAATAATATACTACTATTTTAAACTCCCCACAATTACCTCCTCCCTCCTCTGCATCGCTAAAAAACGAAACTCACCCGTTGCTCCACAATCGCCGCAGACTTCCGTTTGCAGTCGAGATTTGCTGCGCGACATTTTGATGTTGGCCGATTTGCGCCTACTGCTGCTGGCTATTAGGGAGTCTCGAGTGGCGTCTACCTCTGGCGCTATAAATAACTTCTTATGCGCTTCAATTATGCTGCTGGCGAAACACATTCATGCATTTTTTCCCTAAACAAGATAGCGATAAAAAAAATATATTTGTATGACTCAGAAAAGTGAGAGAACTGTGAACAGAACTGTGCACTGGGTGCTGTTAGACTGAATGTGTAAAGTGAGCAAGGCTACAATCGAATCAATTATGCAAATTACTTTTAATTAAACGTCGCTGCCTCCACGTTCTAGCTGCAGTTTTAACAATTGTGGGCTAATTTTTTCCACTGCACCGCCAGACAACACAAGTGTACACACAAACAATGTTTATTTATAAACAGAACAGAGCTGCCAGACTTCAATGTGTCTCTTCGGCTGCCGCAATTGGCTTTTTTAGCCAAAAGTGGCACTTTTTTAATCCGCATTGGTTTATTTTCATCAGTTAAGAATCAGTTTTTTGCATTGAAGTAAATATTTATTTAGAATATTTATACTAGATTAAGATGAAAATGTAAAATACTTTGGAAATATGTGTTATTGATTTAAGTATTTGTGAACGAAATATTTGTTATTTAATTAAATGCAAAAAAAAAAAATTAAAAATAAAGGTTTTGGCTCTTTTTTAATGGATTTGGCTAAGTTTTGTTTGTTTTTGGCTTCAATCAGATAATTTTAAGCGGCAACCGTGTGTGTGTCCAAGATTGGCAACTCTGTTAAGTAACAATGCTGTTGTCTCGCTTGCACTGAAGCAACAGCTGTTATGTCAACAGCTGTTAGCCGCTGTAGTTTTAAGGCAATTGAACGCTCTTTGCACGTGCGTGCATAACAATAATAATTGAGTCTAAAAGCGTTAAAATAGTATGCAAATTACGAATTTGTACACCTCGGTGGCCTGCAATCGTACCACAGAGTGCGCCGATTGGGGTCCCAGTGGTTTAATTGCCTACGGAGCCTGCAATGCAGTTGCTGTATTTAATCCCCGAGTAAGCAAAAAACAACAATAATCAAAGTGTTATTTTTGTAAAAACTATTGTTAACTGCAGTACAATGGTAACTCGGCCAAGATACTCTACACGCTGGTGGAGCACACAAAGCGTGTGAATACCGTAAAGTGGCTGGATGAGCAGCATTTGATGTCTGGTGGAGACGATGCCAACGCAGTTTTATGGCAACTGGACGACACAGGCGCCAAAAAACGTATTTTGATCAAAGGACACGAGAATGGCGTCAATGCTGTGGACGGTGTGCGTCGCACAAGTGGAGTTTGGTTGCTTGCCACCGCTGCCGCTGATAGCAGGATAAAACTGTGGACTCTGCAGTCTGATGACGTGCTCAGTTGCTTTCAAACTGTACAACTGAATGGCGGCTTTTGTTTCTCATTGCGCCTCACATTGCTGCCCCAAAGCGAGCACGTCATGATGGCATTCAGTGCTGACGACGAGACGGTGTCCCTCTGGGCGGAGCAGCCCAGCGAGAAGAGCTCGAGTCAATTTGAAAAACTGCACAAGCTGACCGGACACGAGGATTGGGTGCGTGGCTTGGATTTCGTCAATGATGGCCAAGATTTATTACTGGCCAGTGGGTCCCAGGATAACTTTATACGTCTCTGGCGCATATCGCCGCGCACTGAGCAGCAGGTGTCTGAGAATCGTGTGGACATTGAGAATTTCTCCTTTGCGGAGAGTGGCGAAATACGCGTCGAGGAGAAGATTCTGCCAGTTGGCAAGGATGCCTGGTATGCAGTTACTCTGGAATCAGTGCTCTATGGTCACGAAGGATGGGTCTATGGTGTGCACTGGCACAAGAACGCTAACAATGGTATGTAAATGTATCATTATCAAAGCTTCCAAATTTCAATCGTCTATTTATCAAACTAGAACTTCGCTTGTTGTCCGCCTCCATTGACAAGACGTTGATTGTCTGGGCGCCCACGGAGGAAGGTGTTTGGCTGGAGCAGGTGCGAGTTGGCGAGGTCGGTGGCAATTCCATGGGCTTCTTTGGCGGCAAATTCGCGCACGATGGACGCTCCATAATGGGACACAGTTACCAGGGCGGCTTTCACATCTGGAATCAGAGCCAGGAGCAAGCGCAACTCTGGACCTCCAATGTCATTGTCGGTGGCCATTACGGCCAGGTGCGTGACTTGGCCTGGGAGCACGAGGGCGCTTACCTGATGACTGTCTCTGCGGATCAAACGACACGTCTGCATGCCCCCTGGCTGCAAGGTGAACAGTCGCCCACGTGGCATGAGTTGGCACGTCCCCAGGTGCATGGGTATGACATGCAGACTCTCGCCCTGCTCTCACGCTACAAGTTTGCCAGCGGCGCCGAGGAGAAGATTGTGCGCACATTCCAAGCGCCGGCGAACTTCATAGAAAACTTTCGACACATCAGTCGACTGGAGAATGATGCTGCAGGCGATGCTCTGTTGGATTGTAAGTAGTTACAACACTCAACACCAGGAAATTATGAGTTTAAAAATCAAACCCTATTTACCTTTAGCTTTGCCCAAGGGTGCCTCGGTGCCATCGCTGGGATTATCCAACAAAGCGGTCTTCAAAGTAGAAACTCCGGATGATCAGACCCCTAAAGCCAAGGACGAGTATCCAGATAATTATTTTGTGCCCATAACGCTGCAAACGCCGCCGCAGGAGGAGACGCTGATGCAGAACACATTATGGCCGGAGCTGCAGAAGCTTTACGGACATGGCTACGAGCTGTATGCACTGGCCGCCACGCCCGATGGCCAAATGTTGGCCTCCACTTGTCGAGCCAGCAATGCGGAGCATGCCAGCATTATACTCTGGTAAGGGGAAGACAAAAATCTTTTCAAGGATTTCGCTAATTATTCGATATTTGCAGGAATACAGCCAACTGGAAACAGCTGCAGAAACTAAATGGACACCAGCTGACGGTTACACAGTTGCGTTTCTCGCCAGATGCGCGCTATTTGCTGTCCGTTTCCCGCGATCGACGCTGGTCACTCTACGAGCGGGATCAGCCGGAGGAGCCGCTCAGCAGTTACACTTTGGTGGCCAATACGGACAAGACGAATGGCGTGCATACGCGCATCATTTGGTCCTGCGATTGGTCACATGATGGCAAGTACTTTGCCACCAGTTCTCGCGATGGCAAAGTGGTGCTCTGGACGCAGTCCGACAAGTCCAAGGAGCAGCAGCAGGAGCAGAAGAACTCACTGAATGGCTGGCAAACTGCTGGCATGCTGGAGCTTAAAAATGAATCTATAACCGCTGTGAGTTTCGCCCAACGCTGTCAAGGATCAAGCTATGTTCTAGCTGTGGGCATGGAAAGCGGACACATAAAGATTTATCAGTTCAGCAATGGAATCTGGCAACTGGGCTGCGATTTAAACAAAGAGTGAGTCAAGCTTACAAATCAACTGTAAATGTCTGACTAACACTCTTGATATCTTTTTGCAGTTTGTCACATCATTTGACCGTAAAGCGTTTGCAATTTCGACCTGGTCAACAAACCGAAAACATGCAATTGGCCAGCTGTGGAGAGGATCATTTGGTGCGCATCTATGACATTTCCCTGACATGAAATTAAACTTGGCTTCATTCATTAAAAAAGTGGGAAAAGTTCAACTTTTAATTGGAATGTTTTCGTCAATTTGCACCGAGTTTATTGTTTTTGTTGGCATTTTATCTAATCACATTCTAATTGGCCATGTTCTCTGTCTGCCAGCTTCTGTTCTACCGCGTTGATAACGCAACTTATACTTAGATGACTAATTGCCAGTGGAAATTGGCTACACAAAATTGCCGACTTTGACTATATAAGTTGCTTGACGCTCAGTGGCACTTCATAGTCTTATTTCAAGTCTTGCTTTGTAAAGATGAAGGCCACTATTTCGATTACATTGATTGCTCTGTTGGGCAGCAGCGTCGCTATGACTATGTCCCGGGCTGCGCCGCGTCCTGGCATTATGCCAAAAGAACCAGTCAAGTTCGATTCATCCAAATACGATCACATTGTTGCCGAAGTGCGTCCACTGGGCGTGAAACAAAATCTGGTTGCTGTGGAAGTTGCTCCCAATCATACGGAGCAGCAGAATCAGCATGTCGAGGTGGATATTAAGCAACCGCAGGCTGAGAGGCCTCATCACTTCGACCTGGACGTTCATAGTGCACATCATCAGCACGAGCATCAGTCGCAGCATCATCAGGGTCTGAACTTTGAGGTTCAACACCATAAGCCGGAGCATAATCTGATCGACGTTGAGTTCCATCATCAGCAGCAGCAACAGCAGCCGCCTCAGCGTGTCGAGCTGGAAATAACTCACATTCAACAGCAGCAGCGGCCTCAACAAGTTGACCTGGAGATCAAGCAGGTGGACAGGAATCCTCAGCAGGTTCAGCTGAATGTTCATGGTGGCCATCATGCGCATGAGCAGCAGATGCATCATGGTCTTGACTTTGCGGTTGAACACCATCAGCAGCAGATGGAGCAGAAGCCACATCATGTCGAGCTGGAGTTTAAGCCCATTGAACCGAAGCCCCAACACATCGAAGTGGAGCTAGTGCATCCTCAGAATTTTTAAACGGCTTGTTGCTGCATTAAGTTTTGAGCAAGAATAAATAAATATATATTGTATGTCTGTGGCAGGCAGTCTGAACTGGCAGCAGCCGCAGTTTGCAATTTCCGCTGTAGAAAACTTAGTGCAAATGGCGAAAAACTGTGGGAAAAACTATGAAAACGTCGTGCTTTGTCCTTTGGCTTTGGCTTTGGCCAATGGTGACCGCAAGTTGCAATTTCCGTGCAGCAAGTGACTTTATGATTGCCTCTGTCGTTGCCGTTGCCTTTGCCTTATTCTTATTGCAACCGTTGCCTTTGTTGCAAGTACGCGACAAACGTGACGCAGTTAATTGGCCATGGCTAAGGGCAATTGCCATCCTTCTATGGCACTTTAATTATGCCTCGATGCAGGTAAGTCAAGTTGGTCTATTGGGCTGCGTGATTCCCAGTTCTCAAGTCGTTGAACTGCATTTTCTCTCTCTCACTCTCACTCTCACTCTCTTTCTCTCTCTCTCGTAATCCTTAACAAAGCTGCACACAATGGGGCCAAAAGTTAACTATTGAATTGCATTTAGGCCACTTGTCGGCACAATACAACAATTGTAATCTATTTTTTACTCTTTTCTCTTCATTTTCTTCATTTTTTACTGGTCCAAACAAAAGCTGCGCCATGGCGCAACATGCGTTTCCGTTTCCGCTGAAAAGTTGCATACAACTTTTGTTTAACTTTCATTGTTATTGTGTTTTTTCTTTTTTATATATATTTTCTTGATTTCGCATTTGTTATTGCTGCCTGTCGTGTTTTCCTTTTGCTGTTTATCAAATATTTTTATTGTTTTGTTTTTGATTTTTCTGTTGCATTGGGTGAACAAAATTTTTGCATTTCATAAGTTTCAATTGCGCACAAGTTGCTGACAGCAGCAAAAACCACACGGAGCTGTGCAGCTTGTACCGATCCCAGTCGAGCTGTTGGCCATAACATGTGTAAACAGGCCAAAACCAAAAAAAAAATTGAGAAAGTCCTCGCAAGTGTTGCCCGAGTTCCAAGTGCTAAAATGGCAAATTTAATAAGAAAAACCTGCTAGAAATGGCTTAAAGTTTTTAAGCTGACTAAAAAATGTATATTCAATGTTTATTATAAGGAAATTTAGGTTGAAGTTTACTTATTAAAATACAAAGTGTTTTTCTGGTCCTGATCAGTCGTCGATATCGCCGAAATCATTAACAGAATGAAACTTTAAATTGTTATATTTATATACAAATGGGGATTTTTTTGTTTTAATTTGATTTTCTAAATTTGACTTTAGCCGCTGCATTCGACTCATTATTTTTGAATTGGGAAATAGCTAACTCTAGCTGTAAAATAGCTAATTCAACAACACTTGTCACACTCCTTGTTGCCACTCTCTCTCTCTCCTTTTCCCTTTCCCCTTTCTCTCTCTTTCTGTGTGGCATCCGACAGCATTCATATGTGTGTCAGTAGTCGACTTTGCTTTCGTTTGTTTGGCTGCTCTTTTGCCTGGCTTTGCATGCTTTTTGTTTGACTTCAGCTGCATATACCCTGGCATTATCAGGCCTCTCCTAGGCAATGCCAACTCCATACTCATAAATTACTGACTGAGGTGATTTATTGTTGCATAGATATGCAGCGTTTTTACAGGGTATTCGTTAGTATAGAACACTTAGACGCTTCAGCTTGAATAAAAGATTTTCATTTATGCAGCTTAATGAAATGTTTAAATATTTAAGCTTATTGCTGGGTATTTGCTTGTCGAGCACTCTTCAGCCAACCATTTTCCATTGTTGTTCTTAATCTATTCTCTTTGTTGGACCTTGCATCTAAATGAAATGCATGAGAAATGAATTTGAATATCATGTTACAGGGTATCTCCAAGTTATACACACGCTAGAAGTACTTTTCAATTGTAGATCATGCTTTAGAATCTATTTTATTTACTTACTAGTTGTTTGCTTCAGAAATGCTTTACAGGGTATCTGATAGTCGATCACTAGCGCTAGCAGGTGGCATATTGGTTTCGTTTATTGCAGGATTTTTGTTTGCTGGCAACAACCGTCAGCGAACTCGCATATGTTGCACGCATATTTCCGTTCCGTTTCGTTGCGTGCCACAAAGAGTTGCACGTTCTGCCGTTGCCGTTGCCGCTGCCGTTGCACGCATCGTGATTTGTGCATTTCCGTTTTTTCGGAAATGTGCCAGCTCGGAACTGTGGTGAGGAAGCTGGCGACACGACACTGTGTGTGCCAACTGTAGCGAGGCTGTTGGCCTACTTTGTTAACGGCAACTTAAAGCCGTCAATTGATTAAGCCAACACTCGATGTGCTCTTGCCACTTGCCACTTGCTGCTTGATACTTGCTACTTGCTACTTGAGAGGCCTGTTGCAACACACGCAAATACAACTAAGTTGCAATCAAAACTTTCCTAAGAGCCAAAAGCGAAGCGTTCAAAGTTTTTCAATTACCTGACCGCGACGCTGCAGCCGATTGCCTCCTTTTGACCAACTCGCTCACTTCCCGGCCAAAGCAATTTTCAAAATTTCCTGCACATTCTGTTTGCCCCGCTAAAACATGGCTAACATGGAGAACAACAAGCCAAACAGTGGCTTTTTGCGCGCCTGAGCAACTGCAACAAAATTGGAAAAGATAACGAAAGTGGCAAGTGGCAAGCAGCTAGTGGCATGCGGCAAGCTGCCTGTGGCAACTTCTTAGCCATCTTCTAAGTTGTGAGTATGCATTTGATGATGAATATTGTAGTTGGAGCAAGTTCGCTGCACTTGACCCAGATACCCTGTAATCAGTTGAGAGAGAAACACCTATCAATTAGCAATTGAAGAGCCCCTGTTTTCATATTCCGATTGGTAGGAAATATTGGGGGTCTAAATGAATATATGAAAGATAACCATAGAGTCTTGATCTTGTTAAAGTATAAGGGAATAATCATATGAAATTATTAAATAAAATTATTAAACAATTCTATAATTTTGCTATGAAGACTGAATAAATATTTGAGGGGATAAAAATATGTGTAGAACTTTATATAACATAAGTATCAATATTGCTGACTTGAGCAGTCTCTGAGAGTGACACATTCTTTTGACCGTAGGAACAGGTGAACAAAGGATCATAAAGACGGACAAAGGAACAATCAGATGTGTGATAGATTCTTAGGTAATTCCCTCTTATTGTTATACACTATCACTCAAGTTTATTCAACCTTTTTACTCACTTTCTTTAGTTACAGGGTATTCAAACTTTTCTGGATGAGTTTATTAAATGTTAACTTTAGGCGCTGTTGGTCATCATTTTTTTCAAATTGCCCTGAAACCAAAACTGCCCCTTTATAGCCATTTGTAACCCCTTAAAGCCTTTGACTTTGTGGCTCAGTTGCAGTGGCAGTGGCTGTGGCAGTGGCAAGTTGGCGTTTCGCCTTAATTGTTTTCCAATTAGCGTGCACGCAAAAAACTTTAAAGTTCATTAAGTTGCGCGTTCGGTGCTCTCGTTCTCGCTTTTTCCCCAGTTGTTGTCTCAGCGCCAACATCAACGCCAACACCAACACAAACACCAGTCAACGTGGCGTATGATGAATTTTTAATTACGCGTGCTCAAAAAAAAATAAAAAATATTAAAAAGCAAATAACAGAACAGAACACAAAAAAAAATGGTTCGCCAATTGTAAAACTCGCGCAAAAACACGTAAAGAATCTGAGTTTTGTTTTTTTTAATGTTTTTGTTATTTTTGGAGTAGATGTTTTATCTGTCTGTGTGCAAAGTCTAAAAAAACAAAAGTAAACGCTAGTGAAATTGCTGCCACAATTGCAACAACGGGCTTCAATTGTTGGCCAAATGCCAGTGGCTGCTGACTGAGCCACGTTAATTACACAAACAAAGCGGTAGCTTTTGTTGATTGGGTGTGTTTAAAGGGGAGACAGGGGAAGCGTAAGGGAAAGGGGATTTGCAGTTATTGCAGCTTAGGCTGGCATCCGAATTATAACACTTTGGCCATGCACTTGGCCATGAATGGCAAACGCTTATGACGACGCGACACAATGACACTTGCTGAAAGCGAGAAAACTCTTAGAAATATGAGTACAAACTGTAGAGGGTTCTTAAAGCTTTTATAGCTCTTCGAAATATACAAATTTTAAGGAGTTTTTTAGCTTACATTTAATTGAAATATTTATTCTTTCGGGTGGTTTAAATGTTGTAAAGTTTAAATATGAAGTGGATAAAGTAGATAGAAATACAGCATATTTGAATTGACATTTTGAAAGTAAGTAAATCAAAGTAAATCTTATTTAAGTATAGTTTTGTTTTGGTTATATTAAAGTTAAGTGATATTTGAAAGCTTAAGGCGAGATTTTCTGTAGAAGATGTAAATCTGACACAAGTAAGCCAATGTTCCAGATATTATCGCTGCCATAAAGTGACATATTGAAAATTCTTAATAAATAAACTAGTATAAAACTTTCAGCTTTCGCAGCATAGCAGTCAAATTATCTGCGAAACATGTTTATATTTAATATCGTATTTAAATGCTTGTTTTGTTAGCTTTAAATTTCCATTTAAATGAAAAATGTGACTATTAAATGCAGTTATCATTGTTACAACTGCCGCAGTGGTTGTTGATTTTGTTGTTTCGTGTGCGTGCATCGCTTGCAGTTGAAAACAATTTGATTGTTTTAAGCGTAAAACATTCAACACTTTTTGTTTATTTGTTGTTGTTCTTTGTGTGTTTTTTAATACTATCGTCTGATTGCAGCTGTAAATGTAAATGTCAACAACAAGAACGCGGGGAAAAGTCGTGTATTGTCAGCAGCAACGACATTATCAACAACAACAACAACAGCATCGTCATCGTCATCGTCATCATCATCATCATGGAGTGACTGAATAGTTGCAACCTCAATGGTCTTCCACCCCCCGCCAACCCCGACCCCACACCGATTCCCAGCCCAATTGCCCACGAGCATTTTTCAACATTTACAATTTCCCTTATTGGTTGCATATTCGTTTCTTTATTTTCTCCCTTTCATTCTTCGTTTTGTTGTTGACAATTTCATTTTTATTTTCATTTCTGAATGCATTTTCATATCAATATGGAGTGCAGCCAGTGAACAGCGACAATCTGACATCTGTACGGCATGTTAACTCTTGTTGCACTTTAAATACATTTTATTCATATTATATATTTACGCATTTTTACTTTATCTTCCTATCAATGCATTGAAAATTCAATAGTTATTGTTATGGAGCTTTTCTTGGTTTATTTCAAAAGAGAAAATGGCTTTAAGTTTGACATTCTAAGTATTAAAGTAGTGAAAAGCTTAGCTACATACTTAAATCATTAGCATTATTATAATTATTATTAATAGCACATTATTTATCATTATTAACATTAGCATTAGCAACTTTAAAATATACGAATATATTTTGAATTTAGTTTAATTCCATTATATTCAATAAACTTTTAGTTTTGTGGTCATTTTCTAAGATAGATTTGACGACAAATTCGCTTAAATTGTCGTGCTGAGCGCACAATGTGATGTTGAGTGTCCTGTTGGCAATGCTTATTGATGTGGTTAGCTTGTTGTTGGATGTTGTTCGTGTTTGTCAGATGCAAAACTACAAAGCAGCTGCGATAAGTTGTCGGTTCGAATGGCAAACGCGGCGTATACGCAATTTCATCAGCAAGCATACAAATCGATTTAAGTCTTGATGAAATTAGAGCAGAGGAAGAGAGGCAAATTGGTGAGCAGGAGGGACTTAGGCTGAAAGGGGTGGGTAATGGGTAGCTGGTGTGTGCTTTAAACGCCTTTAAGTTAATATTTGCAACTTCGATTCGCGGGCCAGGGCAAACCAAGCGGCAGAATAATAAATTCTTGTGCTCAACAACTGCACAGACAACTTCGATAAGGCACAGCACGGAGTCTGTGTATTCTTGAGTATCTTTCCTCTCCCTCTACCCCTTCTCTCTCTCTGGGGCTTCAAAAACTTTGAAGCAACAACCGAGCCGTGCCGCAACTTTAGCGGCGACATTTCCTCTGGGCCTTGACGCAAATTATGCGCCAGGCGGCACCTGCGACCCGCAAGTCGACTGACTGACTGCCTGCTTCCTGCCTCCTGCCTCATGCCTCCTCCTTTTCAGTGCTATCAACAGTGAGCGATGACTGCTGAGGACTTCGCATGGGTTGTCATATTATGCGTGTCATGTAATTTGTATAGACAGCGGGACATTGTAATTTATGCAATGCCAAACAGATCCATCAATCGCACGACCTGGCTGCAAATTGTTATACTATCGTGCATATTATATGCATGGGGAATGGAGAACGCATGAGTGCATCTAATAAATGCAATTAGCATTAGTGTTTGCATTAGCATTAGCATTAATTGTCTGTTTACTGTTTGTCAATGCGTTGCACAAACAAATCCAATTTATTATACAATTATTTAGTTTGGTGCAAAAGCTGTTTTTTCAATTAGAATAAATGTTGTTTAACGCTCTCACAGGGGACATATCATCCTAATGCCCTTCTCCCCCCTTTGGCCTGCAATGTTGCCAAGTTGAGCGATGTCAGAGTTCAAATTATGAGTTCATCAAATGTCGAGGTGCATACAAAGCGACACTAGAAACAAAGCACAAATACACTCAACGACAGACAGCTCGAGTGCATTGTCTACAGTTGCTCTGCAACTCTCTGTATGTGTGTGTGTATTTGTGTGTGTGTGTGAATATGTATGGCATAGACGAACTCAGCATGTGTTGCCTGTGGAAACACTCGTAACTGAAGCAGCTGGCAATCAAGCAAGCTATCAGGTAGCCAACTGACCTTTCAGCAGTTAGTAAGGGCAAAAGTCAGGACATGTGATACACCTACTGCCAATTGCATGCTTCTAGCATGTACTAATCGCATCTAATGCTATTACAAACTTACTAACTAATGCTATTACAAACACACAGCTAGTTTATAAATCTTTAATTTCACTTGTAGGAATTCGCTACAAATTGTTTTACCTAGTGAACAATTCATGTGCTTGGCACTACGATATTTACTGCTGGGATGTGTAACAGTTTTTGAGGGACTTGTTTTGTGTGTTGTCGTGAAAATGTCGCCCAGTTGGTGTGGCTGCCCTGCACTTGATGATGTCTCTATGTCAGGGCTTTTGAGGGGGACTCAAGTGGGGATTCTGTCACTCCGTTTGACCATAAACTAGCTTTGTAGCGCCACAATCAGTCCCCAACATTTGGCTGCAACAACTGCTGGGAGACACTGTTGATTGTTGATTGTTCACTCCCGACTGTTGATTCTTGTTTGTTGTTTGTTGCCTTTTCTGTTGTTTTGAGCCAACTGTCAAATGTTGCCGGGAAACGTTACTGTTCAAACGTGTTGACGTTGCCATTCCACCTGATGTGTGTGTATTTGTGTGGAGTAGTGTTAATGACACCGGAAGTGCACTTAATTTAATTAATATGTTTATAATTACTAAGTGCTGGCAACTAAGTAGCGGCAGTCCATTAACGTATCTCTCGGGCAAGAGGCAGATCCAAATTGTTGAACAAATAACAAACTCAATTACTTATTACACGGAGGTATGGATGTAATATCCTTAATAACGCAGATATATGCCATTGATATTTCACTATAATTTTCTGAAATTCAATTAGGAATTTGGTAAACAACAATGTGTACAAAGTAACATGCCTTTTCCTTATCATAAATCAACTTAACATATTTAGAAACTACAAAACAGTTAAAATAATCTAGCAATAAATTTAAACTTATTTCTTATCGCAACTATTTTTCAGCTTGACTTTAAGTAGAGTAATCAACATGTCGTCCGGTTCATCCACCATCGATCCCACCGAGTTTAACGAGATCACTGGCAACGAGGCTGAACGCATGCCGATGTTGGACGAAGGTCAGGAGTCGCCGGATCAGCAAAGTCAATCGCATTCGTCCAGTCGTCGGACCATCGTTAGACGTCGCCGACGTCGTCGTCGTTTTCGCGGGCCGCCGTCGGATGTTCAGCTGCGCATCTGGATATACGAGAGATCGAGTGATCCGCCGATGACCAGGCAACACATGAATCGGATCATCTTCTCCATTGGACGATCTCTTCGCTCTGGTCGCTCGCTTCCAGCTCAGCCAGGACGTTCTCGTCCTGCCATTAACTACAGCAGGCATGGCGATGTTGTAATCATCGATGTGCAAAGGGAGCAAAATCTGTGAGGCTGTTTCATTGGTTATTAGTTATGTATATCTGTATTCGCTAAATAAAACATTTGGTCAACGTTATTTTTACTACTCTTCTTCATAGTTTGAATTAAGTATCTTCCGCCATCCTTCGCTCGTTACTTATTATGATATAAACAACAATATATGATGAGCAGGGACTAAGACCGTAACCATAGCCGTAACCGTTAACCGGTATTAACCGATTGAAATTGGAAACCGTAACTGAAACATATTTATTATACCGATACCGAAAAGCCGAAATTATTCCAGCCAATTCATGCATACGGTTTATTTCGGATCGGTCAAGAATAAAATTGAATTACGCTGTTCAGGTGTAAGTCATAAATTTTTAAAGCCAAATTTCATTTTTACTTCTGCCCTAGTTTAATTTTTACATATATTGATCTCAATAAAAAGTTGTTCATTTTTGAATTTTTCGAATATTTGTTTTAAAATTTACTTAACATTTTTTATAAACCGAAATCATACCGGTATTTCGAAACCGAAACATAGAATTAACCGGTAACCGTTACTTTACCGATATATGAAAATTTTGCGTAATCGATAATTGAAAACCTGAATACGAACATAACCGAAACCGCAACTGAAACCGATATTCCTTTCAGTTTGATACCCTGATGATAGGATATTTTAATTGAATACGCAATATTTATTATTTGCTTGTTTTTATTATTGCCTTTTAAAAGGATTTTTCACTTTGTCGTTGTTACTACTCGTTAGTTTATTTAAACATACTAGAATTCGTTGGTTTTTTCTGCTCGCTGATATCACTCGTTACTTTAAATTGTCTGTATGATCCATTCACTTCTCGGTTCTCTTGTATTCTCTTGTCTCGTTGCTAATGCTGACTACTTGAACGAATCAAAAATGATTTATGTTTTAAATGCCTATTTATAATAAGTGCTTGTGTTCTAATTTGATTTATAAATGTCTCAACTAATTGCCACTTCAAAGTGTTGCAACTATTCGTCAATCATTTGACACATGTGTCAAATGCGATTACAACATATTGTGGCATAACGAATGCTCGTTTTCAGACTTCTCGTCTCGTCTCATATTGTTTAATCGACTTAATTAGTCTACTCATGACGCTAAGTAGCTGAAATCAAACGAGCTGCCATTACTTGTGCCTCATGTGGCACACATACTCGATAACAATTATTCAATTAGGCATGAATGGGGGGGGGGGGGGGTAGTGGGTGGAGGGAGGGGAGGGGATGCTTGGGAGAGAGTGGAAGTAACCATGACAATAAACATAATTTTCATGTACTTAATTTTTAATTCGAAAAGCAGCTTTTTGTGTGTTGCTTAACAAATGTGCTCGCATTTTATTATCGAGCGAGGCAGAGGAAGAGTAGGAGTAAGAAAGAGAGACAGACATAGAGGGGGGGAGAGAGAGGGAGAGAGAAAAGAAGTGAGTTCATTTGATGCCATTAAAAGTTAAAAGTTATTGCAAGTAATAACCAATTAAAGTGCAAAAATAAACATCAATTATATGGCTGCCGTTGAGGAAACCTTATGTATGGGGCGAATAACTTTCAGTTGGTAACTTTTTGTGGCAAGCAAACTCCAATATCGCATACATACATATATCTAAAAATATCTTTGTGGCAAGCTTGAAATTTATGCACATTGTTGCCGAAACATATGCAGCAGCAACAGCATCAGCAGAAATTGCCAGTGCCCGTTGCATAAGTAATCTAGCTGCCCCCTGCCGCATTGCAATGCAACAAAAAGTGGCAAATGCAAACTGGCCACTTACTGGCCAAATGGCAATGTGCAACTGCCAAGTAAATGCGAGTAAATACATGCAAAAGTGCTGCATAAATACAGTTGCACTGTGGCTTAAGCTGCAACATGAAAGATGGCAGCATATGAATATGTGTTGCACTGTAAGTGCACTTTGTCTCTCTACAACATACAAGACATCCAACCTACAACTTGCCCCAACAACTACGTAACTGTGCAACATTTTGCATAAGTCGCACCTTTGGGGCCAACTTCGGCTAACGGCACTTTAATGTACAGGTATCTAATAGATACTCTGACTGCCTGCCTGCCTGCCTGGGAACGCCTTCAAGTGACTGTTGAAGTGTTGCAAGTGTTTAGTTCTGCAACACTGCAACTTGTTGTCCTTCTAATTGTGCAGCGCAACGAGTATTTGTTCAACACGCCTCTTCTCTTCATCTTTCCACACTTTTTCCACTTCAGTCTTAAACTCAAACTTTGTGCTTTTCTGCATTTGCTGTCCAGTTGAGTCTCCAGTCAATGAGACAAACAAACTTTTCCAACAAGTTAAACACTTGCAATGAGTGAGAAGGAAATACACAAATTGCCAAGGTGCGCTCTTAACTCGACTATCAACAGTCAAGCCGAAATGTACTGTAGACATTTGACATTTATTGTAGCATACTTATTTGGAGCCTGAACTTCTCAAGTTGCGCATACGCCGCGTTGGTCCGAGATCATAGCGAAAGGGCATCTGGCATCACAGTCCAAATTAAAACTATCAGCTGCTCCTCATAAAGAACTGAATTTTAATTATGAATTTCCCTGCTGTTACCTTTGCTTTCCTCTACCTCCTCTTTTGCTTAGCTTGGTAGGTAAAAGTCGAGCTAGAGTGATGCAAAATCAACAAAAAGCTCACAGTCCTTGTCTGCAAAGAGAAACTATATCTGTTATTATCTTACGATAAATGCAAATGTAAAATGTTTCCCTACCGCCTGTGAGATGAGAATAGCTCTGACTTCATTCGGATTTCGTTTCATTTAATTTGTTTTATCGCATTTGGCATTCGGACAGTTTCTTATTAAACTTTAATGTTTAACAAAATTCCTCTCTAACTTCATTCTGTATTTAAACTTTATTAATTCAGTTAAAATAATAATTTTAAATCTCAAGTTTGCACACCTAATCAATTTCTTATGACAGTAATAATGAGTTGAAAATAATTTTAAATTTTTTAAGGCCCCTGGAAGCCTTAAGAGTTGTAATATTATTTAAATTACGAAATGACATTCAAAGCTGGCTGTGTAGTGTTCTAATATTCTTAATTTGCAGCAATTTAAAGATACATTTAAGCGCTGAGATTGCCAATTCAGCAGCTGGGAAAGTGGACTCAAAAAAAAGGTGGAAGTTCACATGTCAGAGCCAAGTCAAAATGAAAATGCAAATGTTTGCGATATGCGTGTGTGGAAGTGGGAGAAGGGGAAAGGGAGGGAGTCAGGGAGTACAGGAAATTGCAGAAGCAGGAAAATCTGAAAACTGTGGGCAAAAAGAGAGAAAAAAGTAAAGCTCATGGAAAGTATGCTGGCAAATAGAGCGCGTGGCTTGGTTTGGATGGACATGTGTGCGGACAGGTCCTGGACGCATCCTGAACGTATCGTATTCTGATCCTGATGTCTGACGATGACGCTGAGTTCAGGTGTCAGCATAATTGACATCAAACTGTCACTGCTTGCGGTTAATTAGTTGCAGTAGCTGCAGTTGCACAGATTGAGGGTGCAACAAGCGAAAGTGGACAGCAAACTACGTTTGCCTCATCATCATCACCATGTTGCATGCAACATGCTCCACAACGCAATGCACAACAATGCCAGCCAAGAATTCAATTAATTTGTGAATAAATGCAGAGCATTCAATTGCGTTCGGCGTTGACGTTGCCACTTCTGTGTGACTCTTTAGGTGCCCCTTACTTCCCTCCCCTATCTCTCTTTGTCACTCTCTCCCCCCCTGCTGTTGCCTGCTGGGTGTTGCATAATTGCCAGTGACATGGCCGCACTTGTACTTGGAATTTTTGCGGAACGTTGCAGCTGAAGAGCGTGCCGACGCCATCTTTGACGGCTTCTTAATTAAAAGACTGTCAATCTGTGTGTATGCATTGCCGGGCACATCAACACCAACAACAACAACAACAACAATGAACAATGACAACAACAACAACAACTAGGAACAGGATACTGAGAAGGCAGCCAACATGCAGCAGGCAGGCAACGAGTCAGAGCCTGTCATAGCCCGGCTGCCAGCTTGCACCAGTATCCGGGAGTGCTATTGTTAGCATCAAGTCATGCGCGTGGCAAGCAAAAATGGTTAAAAAATCATACACACACACACACACACACATTCAGAGCGGTGGCAGCAACGGGAGATGTGTTGCAATGCAATCGCACTTTACTTATAAGCAGGAAAAAACTGACTAGAAAGCGGCAAGCACAGCATCAGAATGCCACAGCCACAGACAGCTTGACTGATAGATATCCTGTAAACAGTTAGACATTGATATGTCTTTAAAAGTGTCTTAATAGGGTGTATAAAAATACCCAAGTTTATGCATTTACTATTGAATTATACCCTGTAAAAAGCTATATGCCAATTTGACAGCAAAATAGCCTGTCCACTAACGGAAAGTATATAATGAGTGTTTTTAAAATTACAGTCATATCAGCAAAAGTCGAGCCTTTTTTGACTTATTTCTGATTTGACTTTTCTGTACTGTTTAAAATGTACTACAATATAATACAAAGTAAGAGCCATTTAAATAAATTTTATATAATCACTTGAACTTTCAACATCATAATTCTTATTTCTCATAATTGAAGAAACTCAAGAAATGTTCTACAAAATCCGAATTTTACACCAAATTTACTAATTCTAGATATAATAATTCCCAAGATAATCAAAATCTGTTAGCCTATCCTTACTTTTAAATTAGTAACAAATCTTCTCCTTGGCCTGGCATACCCAATTTAAACAGTTGTTTTACATACAGGGCATAAAAATGCTTAAAAAAAATGACTTATAAAACATGTGCAGCAAGCGGCAAGAAGCAAGGCGATACACATACACACACACACACACACACACACGCACGCACACACAATACAAGTGCCGCTCATTGACAGCACGCTGACGTGATGCATTTACCTCCCTCCCTCCCTTTCTTTCCTTTCTTTGGCCCTTGCTCTCTCTCACTCCCTTTCCCTGTCTCAGTTGCTGTCTCTGTTGGCTGGCTGCATGCTTTTAGGCGCTATGTGGCAGCCTGGCGTGACTGCAACGTCAACTTCAACTTCAACGTGCCACAAATATCAATATAAGCAGCAGCCGAGGCAGAGGCAGCAGCATCCGAAACTGAAGCTGAAGTTGCCACAATGCTCCGGCATCCATCCGTCTGAGCTTCCAGAGGCGTCTTGAACACGTTTCGCACGTATCTCAAGTGTGGTAGTTTTTGCCCCCTCTCTCTCCCTACCTTTCCCTTCTTACCATCTTTAACACTCTTTTCCAGCTTTCTCTCTCAACGAAATGCGAACTGTCGTCAGCAACTTTGTATTTTTTTGTTTCTTTTTGTTCTTTTGCATGATTTACCGCACGGATACTCGTATATTTGTCGTTTTCAACGTAATTTGCATATTATTTACAACGGACAAACTTTTAAAGCATATTTCACACCTGCTGGCCAAAACACACACACACACACACAAACACACAGGTAAAGAAAGCTTTTAACGCCCCGCTGATGATGACTAGCGGCAACTTGTCCTGCCGCGGGAAGGGAAAAGGTAGGGGAGAAGGGCGGCAACGGCCGCGCTGCGAAAATATATTTTTAAAGTTTTTGACATAGTTCTCTGTGGCCATGTCTGTGTGTGTGTGTGCCACGCCCACTTAAGCACGCCCCAACGCACAGTTGAACAGTTCGAAGTGCAGTTCGCTCGGCAGCGGTGGCTAATGAGCTGAATTTTAGTTGCAACTTGCAACTTGCAGCTGCTTCACAGTTGTTGTTGTTGTTGTTGTTCTTGTTGTTGTTGTTGCCGTGTAACGGAAGTCGCGCGTAATGCACCCGCCCATGCATTTTTTATCAACTCGGCGGCACTTAAAGTGCAAAAGAACGAACTGAAAAACACAGTGTTGGAAAGTTGCGCAAAAGGTTGACACCCAAGGCGGTTGTTACTATTTTGCGAGTTGGAGTGGTCATGTTGCAATGTGCATAATGAGGTAGCAAATAATTAATTCTAATTAATTACGTGTCATGGCGGCACAGTTGAGTGGACTGACAAATGGAACGAATGGAATTGGAACAGCGGAACGAAATGGAAATGAAACAGGAAATAATAGGCAGACTTACGTAAACAGGCAGAGCATTGAATTGCATTATTGGTGAAACAGTGGAACTGAAACAATTTATGTGGAAACGTTTCGTATAAAATGGAATTCATGAAATAAAATTGTTTGAATGCAAGTTAAAGTAAAATATGCTTAGAGATGGAACACTGAAAATGGAACAGAGAAACTAAAGAAATTGTAAACTGTGTCAAATAAAAAAAATTTTAAATAAATCAAATTTAAGAAATCTCAAAGCTGGAACTATGGAATTGGAACAGTAAAATCCCTGTAAACTGTTGCATTCCAAATTTACAAAAGCAATAAATAAATGGGTCATATTTGAACTTCTTAGCAATTGAACTTTTTAGCAATTGTAATAATTGTAATAATAAATATTAGAGCTTTTCGTCAGAATTCAAAGCATACTTTTAAGCGTTTCATTCATTTGACCCAAAAGCAGAAGGAAAAGTGTCATTTTTTGGCCGGGCTGTGAATATATTAGTTGACTTTAGCATTTTTTTGTGTTTGACTCTGTCATTTCCATATCAATAACAGCGGGAAGCCAAGGTCCGAAGTGAATTCCACCCATGGGGGAAGTTCAGTTCAGCAGTAAGTCGTTAACATCAAGGACTAAAGAAGAGGAGGGGAGGGGGGGAAGACAGAGGGAAGAGCGGAGGAAGAGGCTGGAGAAGAAGCTCCACTAAAATCGCATTTGGCTCCAGGATTATTTGCTATAATTCATGCTGTCAATGCAAATTGAAATTGTGTCACGCAGTCAAGTCAGGCAACTGAGGCAGCTGAGGCAACTGGGGCAATTCCACTTCCTGCCCCCCTCCCTCCTCCCCTCGTCTCGCTTTTCGCCACATTTAGTCGACGGTCGCGCGACAATTTCCATTTCTCGTTAGTTTTATTTTATTTTATTTTCATTTCTATTTTTTTATTGTCATTTTTTTTTATTTTTATTCTTTTTTTGGTGTCACCGCAATTGTTGCCCAGCGCCCAGCCGTGTGGCCAGAGGGGGCGTGGGTAGAGGGGGGAGAGAAGAGAGAAACCATCGCTGGCAAAATCTCAAAACACAAATGGATTTTTAAATTACCCTCGTGGCAATCCACAAAAAAGCGTAGGAGATAAAGAAGCAGCCCTTCTATTTTTTTAACTTTTTTATTTTATTTTTTATATATTTTTTTTGGGAAAGGTGCATTGAATTATCTGTCGACATTCAGTTGCAGTTCGAGTTGCAGTTGCAAGTTCGCTTTAGTTTAATTCAAGTGTGCCTCGAATGGTAGTACAACTATTTATGTATGTATATCCATCCTGGGCACATCCTGGGCACATCCTTTGCACATCCTTTGCACATTTTTGCATAGAAAGCAGAAGTGGTTGCCGCCAGCCTTCAAGTTATGTGTCTTGGCCTGGCCATTGAGCTGCACTCAAGCGGCAGCCAAACCCTCAATCTACCCTCGCTGCCCCTCGCTCCCTCTCTCCTGTTGTCTTCCTTTGTGCCTCAGTGTCGCCGTCTCATGGAATTTATTTCGCCTGCAGCCGCCAGTTGCATAAACCAAATGCACAGACAACCAATTGGACTAGAACTTGGCAGTATTGATGTTTTATCGCCAATGACACCAGCTGAAAGCGACGCTTACGAAAAAGGATTATGTGGAGCGGAAAGTGTCAGCTTATTGAGAATGGATCAGACGGCAAAGTTGTAGCTTAGTTTATGGTGCTTTAATCTACTTTCTGAGATTGTTTAGGTGCTTTTAAAGCACTCAAGTTGCTTTCCACTTCTTGATCTCGCTTATATTTTTCAGAAGCTTCTAAAGTTAATTGACAGCTCTCAAACGACTTCAAAGCTGACTGGTAACATTTTTTAAGTTTATGAAAGCTTACTGTGCTTTTAATGTATACTTTAAGCTTTCAAGCCGTTTTTAAAATAAAATATGCAATTGTCGGAGAACTTTTAACCCTTGATGACATTCAAGGGCTTTAAAAAGTTGATTTTAAGCTCTTATGTGCTTTTAAAGCTCACAATTTTCTTTATGTAAACTTAAGAAATCAAATATAGCTTTCAGATGTTTTAAAAGCTCTCGTTTACTGTTGAAGCTCACTTTTAGCTTTAATGCACTTTTTAAAGTCATTTTCAATTCTCCTTTATTTAAAAGATCTCCGTCAACTTAATGTCTGTGATCTATTTTTAAACTATCTGGTAGTTCTAGTTACAAAGACGAGTCTAAATAACCGATGCAATGCATTTGTTCAATGTCAACGCTAAGTAATTGAAAAGCGTGCACAATTGATAAGAAACCACAACAAACAAGGGGAGGAAAGAGACAACACATGAATTTATTACCACAAAATGACAATAGAGGTAAGAAGGAGACAAAAGGAGCTAAAACACAAGTAGCTGTTAAATTATTCCAAATCAATGAGTTGAAAGCCGAAACTGAATGCAATTAATCAAACGTAAGACACCAATGTCAATTGGATACAAACAAACAATGATAACAATAGATAAACCTCAAGGACAACATCTGTCCCTATTTTCATCCTGCCCCTCTTCCTCTTTTCCTACCATTCTTGTTGGCCAAACACTTTCTTGACCCGCACAACAACACAGTCATCTATAAATTTAACACACGTGAGAGAATATGTATCTAACTGTGTGTGTGTGTGTGTGGTGTTTTTGTGTGTGCGATCCTTTAGGCCCTGTCTACGTGTTTACAGTAACACATGCAATTTGTTGGCCTTGTTTGCTGCCAAAATGTTGTATTTCTGGTTGGTGTCTATGTTTGTGTGTGCAGTGTGTGTGTGTGTGGTGTGGTGTGTGGCACGTGCTACATAGTCATTGAGCTAGATTGCATGCCCAACTAGCTAAAACTAAAATAGCATTAGGTAATTTGAATAATCAGACAAATTGAAATTTAATCAAACATCAATTTTCATTTTGTCGGTTGACAGATGAACCGAAAATTGCTTCAATATTCGGCCTGAAGGAATCACAGCTTTTGCGGTTTTGTTGCAGTAATCAACATGAGTGTATTATGATTAAATAATTGATTAATTGTTGTTCAAAATTAATTGTATTGCAATGAATTTAGTTGAAACTCCAGCAATGTTGCTAACAACTCCTTGCTTGTCCATAATGTTGCCAGCAACAATGCTGCGCAACAAACACTGGCAGCACTTTTGGCAGTCAGAGTACATTGACTGTCTAACTAGGCAAAGCTGGGAGTAATGGGGAATTAAGTGTATATATTGCATTTTTTAAAGGATATTTATTAACAATTAATCAATTTATATGTATATTCATGTATTATTGAGCCTTGGGAGCAGAGCGACAGTTGCTTAAGAGAATGTTGGCAACATGTTGCCTTCGTTACATTCTCTATTGCTTACGTTCTCACCACTAGCTTTATTCACCACTCTCACTGCGTGTGTTTTTGCCTTCAACTGCTGCTGCTTCACTACGTTATGTTAGTTTACGTTGTGACTTCGAGCCGTTCGGACGTGTGAGCGCATTATTGAAGCGCCTTTGTCAACTGCATACGGTACGCGTGCGCGCGCTCTTAACAAAATCAAAAGCAAAAACCAAATGCAAATGCAAAGCAAATACAACAACAACAGCAGCAGTAGCAAGAACAACAACAACTAGCAGCACTTCTTGTACTGTGACAGGAAAATGAGCAGCGACGCTGCCGTCAAATTACCGGTTTCGTTGTCTGCTGCGCTGTGTGTGAATTTTAGCGCGCGTCTGCGTCGCGTCGCAGTTTGCAAATAATTGCACGATTTTGTCTTTGTCTTTGCGTTTGCGTTTGCCTTTGCTTTATTGCCGTTGTTGTTGTTGTGGCGAACGTTAAAAATCAAGTTGGAAAAGTGCGTTGGCTTTTCGACTTTTTAAATTTCACACAGGCTTTGAAAAATTTAAAAAAAATATGCAGACAGCTCGCTGCGCATAAATAGTAAATATTTGTTGTGTGGAATTTACACAGAGTAATAAAGTGGAAAGTGCAAAATGTATTAAATATTTTAAGCAAATATAAATATTAAATAATCATATATGTATGTATGTATGTGCCGTGCTCGCAGCAATTTAAATGCCATAAAAATCATAAATATATAAATGAATGAAAAAGAAAAAAATGCTTCGCATTTTGCATTGTTTTTATGGCTGCAACTTATTGGTATTGTAATATTGCTGCCTGTTGTTGTTGCTGATCTCTAAAGCGGATTATTCGCAGCGGCGTGTTTTAATACAAACAAAAGCAAACAAAAGCTCGTAAGTTTCTACCATTAACCTGTCTGTGCACGTTTCTGTGTGTGTGTGAGTATGTGTTTGCGTGTGAGTTTGAGTGTGGTGAGTGTAAGAGTGTGAGTGGGCGCCATGTTGCTGCAACCAAATGGGCTTCAAACCCGACGCCGGCAACATGACATGTGCTCCACGCATATTAAAACAAAAACAACAACGATAACAACAACAATTTTTGATTCAACATTTTTGTCTGCCATTTTGAAACGTCCGAAAATTTCGCAGGAATCTTCCTCGATTTTGGGAGCTTTTGTTAACTGGACCGCATATTGTATGTGGAGCACAACAGGAAATTTTGACAGTTTTATTGGGAATTCGGTGGAGGGCGTGAGAAATTGCAACAGTTTTAGATGACAACCGAAAACGTGACTTATGAGGGAGGCAGCGAATAATTCTGGTAGTCGAAATCATATTCAGTAATTTTTGAAAATTGTAAATTTCAGTAAAAAGATACAAAATAGATAGATATTACAGCTAAAAATTCTGTGATGATTTATTTTGTAAAATTTAAATTTACATGGAGCTTATTACCATTTCTTAAGCCAATTTTCAGCCAATAATTTTTTAATTTATCGACTCAACACTTTCTTAGCCTTACTATCAACAAATTTGTTTTTTTTTTCTCAAAGTCGACACAATTTAACACTTGATGCTTTGGTCTAGATTTAGTGGCTTAAGCTAACTGTTGCTTTTATGGCTTCGAGTGGGTCTAATTAAATTTGACAACTAATCCTAAATACATAAAAGCTAAAGCCAAAAGACGTTGCTCTTCACAACATCGGCCAATTAGCTGTGGCTTTAACTGACGCAACATTTAAGAAAAAAAAAAGAGAAGAAAAAAAGAACAACAACAACAACTGAGAATTGTATCTTTTGTGCTTTTGTATTTACACTTTGGGTTAGCTAAAGTTCAGTTCGCCAGGTTCAAAGCGAAGGCAAACAGACAGACAGGCAGACAGACAAACCGACAAACTTGAATACGAAATGAGACAACAAAGAAGGCAACACAATAAAAGTCACATTAAAACGTGTAGAAAAAATCAAAGCAACAACAAAACATGTGTGTGAGAGAGTGTACAGAGGCAAAAGACAAAGCAAAATAAATCCAATGTATCCCTAACACAGCGAAAGATACAAATGTATCTGAGAGCGAGCGCAGTTGAATTGTTTTTTTGTTTTGCTTGTAGTTTGTTGTCTTTTGGGCTGCGTTTTTGGCGTTTAGTGGCAAATGCTGAGCGCATTTACGCCATTTACACGCTATCTGCATAAATATTTCAGTGCTGCTTATATCTGTATCTGTGTATCTGTCAGATACATTATTCACAAAACGACAGCGGGCAATTCATTTTGGCAACAAGGAGCTGTATTCACTCATATACATACAGTCGAACTTCCCTAACTCGAACTTCTCTAACTCGAATTTTCTCTAACTCGAACAAAATCGAGTGGCAATAGCGTTTACTAAGCAAATTTCATACAAATCGCCTTCCCTAACTCGAACTTCCATAAGTCGAATTTCTCCGTAACTCGAACAAAAATATTGGCCCGTGCTTCTGTAAGTCGAATTTTTCAGAAAAATCCCCAATAAAGTTTGAATTTTTTTTTCGTTTCTGTTTTATACTTTTGTTACCGGCTCGTTTGGATATGTAATATTGATGTACATTAACATATGGTGATGGAATATGATAGAATATTGCATCAACAATTATTTAGGCTTGTGAAATTGCTATAGGAAAGATGTTCGAAATGTACTTCTTTGTCAGAGCATCAGTGTACTAAAATGTTTAAAGAAATATTCAAATATATTAGTAGTTAAGGAATTTGAAAGTAGAAAGTAAATTAAAGTTGCTGAAAAATATGGTATCTCAGCAAAAACATTTTTCGTTATGTTAAAAAATTAAATATTAATTATGAAGACATTTGAATCGGGAACTTCTTCTGGATACAGCAAAAGAACGAAGAAACCAATTTTTGAGAATATTAACAGGTCTTGCACACCCTGGAATCCTTTTTTGTTGAAAATAGCAAGAAAAATTTGCAATTTGAAATGTATCTATGATTGAATGCATTTGTAGTTTCTTTTAAAAAACTAAAAAAAAAAATTCCCTAACTCGAAGTCTCCCTAACTCGAACTTTTTTCTTGGATAATGGTGATTCGAGTTCAGGAAGTTCGACTGTATATTCTTTTTTGGGGCCACACATGCAATCATAAAACATAATTGCTTTAAGCTGAGAGATACATCTCTTCTCCTTCTTTTCCTGCTGCTTCTTCTCCTGCTTCTTCTTCTTCTTTAGACTGTATATTTTTTTCTAGTTGGAATGTCGCGCCAATCAGAAGGCAAGTCCAGTTTCTCGGGCCTGCGAGAGTCTCTCCGACTGGAGTTTTGAGTTTTGTGGCAAGTTATTGTTGTTGTTGGCTTGGACTGCAAGTAGCAAGCAGCAAATTTGTTGTAAAACGGGTTTTTTGTTACTTTTGTAGCTTCCCTAATGCTGTTTGCTACTAGTTGTGTTCTGCTCTCTCTCTCTCTCTCTCTCGCACTCTCTCTCGCACTCTCTTTGAGAGGCTCTCTTACCACAACATGTTGGCCTGGAGCAACCTTTTAATGCCGCACTGTGCGTAGTTGGCCACCGAAATGAGTTGCTGCCGAACGTTGCAGCTGTCGCCTTACCAACTTACCAACTTACCATCCTGGTCAGAACCGAACCTGCCCCTGCAACGGCCTGGACTCTGTGTGATGTGGCAAATATTTATTGTAAATTGCAGCGGCAACCTGTCGTTCAAGCCGGTTTTCACCTGGCTTCCAGCACTTTTTGGCAGACGAACTTTAAGATTTTCCTTGGCTTGTAGTATTTTTTAATGTTATACCCTGTAAGAGACTGTAACGACTGTAGAGCAAGCATAAGATACACTTCTCAAATATCGTAGATATCAAAAGTATCTAAAGTGTCTTAATAATACATGTTTAAGATACATTATTAACTATTTTAAAAATGTATTTTTCATATCTTAGTTATCTTACATTACCTTTAACGGGTTTCCTGCAAATTTCAGACTTTTTTTCTTTTCTGATTTTAAGTATAATATTTCTCTACTTTTTCCGGTTTGTCAGCGTGCTGTTTGATCTGCAGTTTATATATTTTTTAAAAGCAGTTGTTATACTTTACAATCTGTAGAGAGTTGCCACATGACTTGCCACATCGTGTGGCAAGAAATGGCAACTCATTTCGCCCAGTTCGAGGCTTACTAACTAACCTCAGTCAAGAAAAACGCAAGCCGGCCGGTTTTCCTTTATATTCATTTGTTTTTTATTCTGCTCGCCTTTTAATAACTTGTTTTTGTGCTCGCACACACATTTGACACACGCACACACACACGCAGTCGACTGCTTATTAATTAACATTAAAATGCGACAAAGTTTAGTTTGTTGTTGTTGTTGTTGTCGCCTCTGATTAGGTTCGTTGCGTGCCAAACACGCGCTGATTTATGCACAATTCTGAGCCCATAATATCAGCGACGGTCTTTGTTAAGTTAAATTTATTAAATTAGATAGATACAAGCTAACAGATACGTTTGTTTAAGCCGGTTTCCCATTGTTCTGTCTTTTATTTACACAGCTGTTAACCATCAGAGGACGAAGTTTGTCTATTCATGTGGAGGCCTCTGCAAATGGTAAGTTGATATCTATAACTATTTGTATATATATATTTGTATAATACAGTTTATATTTACTCGGCCCACATCGATGTCAATTGACCAAAGCAAACACTTGAAAGAGGCCTGGTCTGGTCTGTGTGTGTGTGTTGGCTTTTACAAACAAGTATCTATGAGATACTCGTCGTAGAGTAATTTGTGTAGGCTGACCGTTGAATGTCTTTCATAACATGCGACTCAAAACTGAAAACTGAAAACCGGTTCTCATTTTGGGCCAAACTCTAAATTGTTATGTTAGAATGAAAGCTTAATTGATGCATACTCAATCTTTGATTTTTTCTGTTTTTTTTTTATCTTCAACTTCTTTTCTTGTGGCAGCAGCAGCTCAGCAGCCCGATTCACAGCTGGATCGGTTATGTCATGCGGCGACTAGCATATGATTGATGAACTTCTCTTTCCATCATCTTCCTCTCTCTCTCTCTTTCTACCAAAATCCAATTTGAATAACATATTTCAGAAATTTGAGATTGCCTTCAATTTGTAGTTTGGCATCAACTTTAGATTTGTATTCGTTGCTGGGTTGAAAGCAACAGGTGCGGATGCCAAGATTCTGCTTAACTAATAGATTAAACTGCTATTAGTTAGATGCCTTAGGCTGCAAGTTAGTCGGGAGAACTATTTGATGGGATTGTTGGAGCTATTAGGTTCTAATATTTAAGTTTTAATTTAAATAATTAAATATTTACGCTCACTTTCTTTGCCGTTTTTAGTTTGAGTTACTACTGTAAATGTAACTAAAAATAAATATTCAATATTAAATCGATAAAACCCATCAGGTTCTTTGATCATCACAATTTATATATTTGAATATTTTCTCATTCTCATCAGTTTATTTAAAAGTCCTTGATTTAGAGTTCACTTTCAGCTAACCGAATTTATTTGCTGCACTAATTGAAAGATTCGCTGCAATCAAGAGAAAATGTACGAAAATAATTCGGCAATTCTCGTGGAATGTGAATAAATCAATCACTGATTAGTATGCAATACCTACACATGTATATATGTATGTGCTAATAACTGTATCTGTGGCAAGTTATTTTGGGACTGTGCAACTGCAACTGCAACGAACGAGCGAGTGTGTGGCATGTGGCAAGCAGATAGATACCAGCTACTCACCTAAATATGTCCATGTTCATGTCCATGTCCATCTCCATGTCCCTGGATGGCAACACAAATTGGTTAATTGCCAAGCACTTTGGGATCTGTGAAACTCTGCGCTAATTTAACACCTCAATCTGTGTAGATATTTTTATCTGTATCTCGCACTCTGTATCTATGAGAATTTAAAATGTTTTTTGGCATTTAGATTTAGACTTAACTGGGTCACAGTTCAGTTTTCGTTTGCGTCTTTTTGCCGGAAATTTATAGAGCTGTCAGTGCCTGGACAGGATGTGTGGCCGACCAGGCTGGGCATTGGAACTGGAACTGGAACTGGAACTGTGTCAGCAGTCAAGTGTTAACAATTTCAATACAATATAGATACAGATACCGATACAGATACTCACAGATACAACTAACGCTGATGCTGTAGTTGCTGTAGTTAAAGCTGCTCATTAATGTTAATTCAATTAGGCCTGGCAGCTTGTGGCACTTTGGCTAATGAGGCAGTCAACCGACCAGTGAGGCAGGCAGCCCAGTGATTCGATTGCCGCTGCAACACAATTTGTTTCAATTGCATTAATTAGGCGCAATGTATGCACGTATGTGTGTGTGTGAGTGTGTGTGTGTGTGGCAAGCAACAACAAGAAACCATACATTTTGTATATGCACCATTTTTACAACATTTTCAATATGTTCTTTAATTTATTTTATGTAAATATTATGTAAATATTATATATTACAGCGAACTTAACATGTTAAACTTTAATCAAACAATTAATGGCAGTTGCTTGAGATACCCTGTAACTGTGTAAATGATTAAAAAGTGTCGCATAAAGTTGTGCAGAACCATAAAAGAAATGGAAACTAATATATTTATAAAGAATTAAAACTGTATAATTTATGCAAATATATAAAAATAATATAGGAAAATGTGTGGTTAATATATAAGTTGTACATATCTTAAATATCTAAGCATATCTTATAGTCCATCAGCACTTTAATTTCAAATCCAGAACTTGCTTAATTTAGTAGCTGCAATAAGCAACACTTGCAACAGATTGCATAATTCAACACACAACAAGCTCAGCTCGCATTCATTTAATTAAAACAACAATACAAATGGCAATGGCATATGTACAGACAAAGAAAGAAACAAAGAGCGAGAGAGAGAGAGAATGAGAGTGAGTGGGGAAGGGAGAGAAGAAGCAATTATGCTTAATTAGAGTATAAATTTAATAATTAAAGTGCACAGCTTTTTGTTATTATTATTTATTGGCCTAATGAAGTTGACCGACTCAATGCTGAAGGCAATTTGCCTCCAGACACTTTAAATGACTCAATTGACTGCATATTTAAGGCGTTGTCACGCCCACTAACAAAGCCGTCTCTCTGTGCTTGTCAGGTTATCAGCTGTGACAGGCGTCTAGTTTGCTGCTGTCGCTGCTGCTTATCAAAACGTCAAACGTTGACGTCAGTTCAGTTGCAACCCTTCTTCACAACGAAATAGAAAATATAGTAGCTTACAACCCCCTGGAAAGCAACTTCAACCCCCGTCTCAACTAATTTATCACAATTTGCATGTCAGTCACGCTGCTTTTGTATATGAATTGCATGCAATTTATCAGCATTTGCATTTATCTAGGATAGCTGCTATGCTTATCAGTTGACCCAATTCTTATCAAAAGCTTTCCTGCTCTGCGCTCAAAAGTATGCTACGATATTTGCGTGTATGACTTTGACTTGACTCACGTTTGATACGCACGAACTTGTATTTGTATTCATATGTTCTTTAGGCCAACTGTTTTTTCCTCTTCTCTTTTCTCTCAGTCTTTTTTTTGCTTTATTTTGCTGCTCCCCCATTGCCATTATCATAATGATGCCGATTGTTTGGCTGTCAGTCAGTGTTATCATATGAAATGCACATCAAAGTGCGGCACAGCAGCCAAGGTGTGACTCAGACACACACACACAAACACTCCCATACACATACACACACACACACACACAACTGTTTACATAGATTTCGCATTAATACTGCGAGAGAAATGCCAACGCAAGGGTTTCATTTACAACAGCAACAGGAATATCACAAGCTATAAAAGTCTCTGTTCGCCTTATTGCCAAACTATTTGTATTCGGCAGACAACACCAGTGGGTGGAGAGGGGGTTGACTGGGAAAGGGGATGACAGTAACTTGGCTGCTCATGTTTCTTGGCCATTTACTGCTGTGTGTGTGTGTTTGTGTGTGTTTGTCTGCCTTTGCTTCGGGCTCTGAGTTTGCCATTGTTTTCTGTCTTTCAACTTGTATATATGAATGTGTGTGGGTGTGTGTGTGTATTTGTATGGATGTACGTGTGTGCGTATTGTGCAAAATAGTTTCATATTGCAATTTATTTTTATTAGATAACAACGCGCGTCGCTTTTTATGTGCATTCTACCAAAAATGTTTGCCGTTGTTTCCATGCTAACTAAATATTGTCTGCCTTTTATAGATATTTATAAACGATTTTGATATAAATGCTTGAAAAAGTCGCTTCTTGCCTTTAAATTTTGGAAATTGGTTCGTGAAAACATATATATGTTTCAGGGGTGCAACAGAAATCGCTGTATATATTTGATATTAAATTAAGAATGAATCTTCTCAAATTTCTTTAAAAAAGGGTTCGGTTTAATTCTATGATGGGTCGCCCCAAATTTGGGGCGAACTATCACATTTTATAATTAACAGCAAAAATTGTAAAAAGGCTTCGCCTTCCAAGTATTTTTTTTGGTTTCTCCTTTGTTGTTGACTAAAAAACGTTGCCCCAAGCACACTTTTTTATGGGCGATTTCGCTAATAAATTTAAAAATGCTGCCGAGCAGTCGATAGAATGTAATCTCCTTAAATTTAAGAAATATTGTACATTTTAGAAAAAGTACATTAACTAATAGCATGTTATAGGGCAATAAATCTGTTAAAGAAACTTTTTTCGCAATTTTTAGGGCAATACAATGAAAAACCATTTTTTCAGTACCGTAATCTTAAAAATATCAAAACAACAATTTGATGTCTGCTTTATAATAAATTCATTTAAGTTAATAAAGCCATAGATCCACAAAGATGTTGAAGAACCTCAACCTCAACTCAACTCAACTCGGCTGAACTGAACTGAAGTGAAGTGCGGCAACGTTGCGCCTGAAAAGTGGAATTAAATTTAAATGATATTTGACGAGCGCACAATGTGGCTGGGAAAAATCAACAAAAATTGCCGAACGTAAGAATCAACACTCAACCACCAAAAGCAGCAGCAGCAGCAGTGACAGCAACACCACCAATAGCATCACCACCAGCAGCAGCAGCAGCAGCAGCAGCACCACCACCTCCAATTCAACCACCAGCAGCGCCTCCTACTCAATGAAAAACCCAGCTGAAATCCGCAGGCAGACAACGCCGTGTCACAGCTAAAATGTAAGGTCGTCGTGTGCAAACAAGTAGAGCTGTTGAAAGAAGGCTCAAATACGACTGAAAGATACCCTGTATAATATATATTTAATTTAATTATTTTTAGTAGCTTAGCACTAAAATTTTTAGCAATTTTAAAGTAAATAGTTTAATTAAATATGTCTTATTATTAGTATTATTCGTATAAAGTTTTAAATTTTTAAAGTTGAAAAGAAAAATATATATTTAAAAAGTCAAATAAATTTAGAATTTTTCACTTGTATAAATTTAGAGTTAGTCATACCCCTTCTTGCTTGTTGTGCAGGGTATAAGCAGCGACATCGGCAATGGCGTTGGGTAGCATAGCTAAGCATAAATAAGTTGTTAAGCCGTCAGTGAACGTGCCTTTCACGCAGTTGGCAACTCTGATGATGCTACAGTCTGTGTATCTGTGTGTGAGCGTGTATGTGTCTGTGTATTTATTGTTGTGCCTGTGTGTGTGTTTTGTGGCTGCTATCAATACGGAAGTTCGGCCGATGCATTCAACGCAACATTTTCAATTTGAGTAAATTGAATTTTCAGCTGTAAAACCTGCGAGTGTTGCCAACCACATGGAGGAGCACACACACGCACACACGTATATACACACACAAAGATAAACTGTTTATTGCTTTCATGCGATTAGCTAAAGTTTAAATCGTTGATAAACTTTTCTCATGTACACTTCTAGTTCGTCTAAATGTTTAACTCGCATTTTATTGTCTGTTTCTGTTTCTGTTCCGTGCGATAAGCATAAAAAGTGGCCTTGCGGCATGTGGCATGTGGCAGGCAGGCAGCAGTTGATCCTTTATTTTGCCATGCCTGGGATTTATTGCCATTAACAATTATACAATTATGAGCGATTTAGTGGGACATTTTGTGGCCTTTGCCAACAAAATACGAGTAGATGCGATTTGTCAGGCTTAAACCTGATGATGATTTCTGATGGGCAGATTAAATCGAATCGGTTTGGGGATAGCAAAAGGTATATTACCAAGGCAAAAACTTCTGATGGGATTTGTGATAAAAGCAAACAGACAGACAGTGAGAGCAGAAACTCTTAACAGTCTTTAAAGTCTTATCAAAGAATAAATAATCTTGATTTTAGAAATCAGTCAATAAAAATGCTCTTCAGAATGTGTATGCCCACTGTCTGTTGCCTGCTGCAGGGTATACCGAGTAACAGTCACTCTCGTTGACATCACATCCCAAAGGAAAGCAAAGCAAAGTTTTGTCAGTTTTATGCTGAAACTTATAATTTAACAGATTACTTGAAAATTGTAGTGTCTTTCATTCAACTGCTTTGGCACAACTTTTGCCCTTTCATTTCACGTTTTTTGTCAAGTTGGCATCCTTTTAATGACAATCTCCTGACAATCGCCAGCTCCACTTCGTTTTTAAATTCCACTTTGTGTTTGTTTTTTGTCAACGTATATCTCATGTCAATTGTAGTTCCTTTTCAAATGTCCTTCTCTGGCAATTATGCTTTCCTTTTTAGCAAACAATCTACTTTGCTGCTTGTCATGTAAATTTGCTGAAAATGCTTAAAATACTGGAAATGCTGAAAAGCTGAATGCTCATTGCAGTCAACTGCAGGCGACAGTCGACAGGCAACTGACCAAGGCAAATAACGAAGGATTGGATCATAAAGAAGCCTTCCAATTGGCGGCGCCACATGGTCGAGACATAATCAGACGACGAGCTAGACGGGGCGAAATAATTATAGCCCAGTTGAACTATTCAGCAAATATATGTCTGCATGCCAGCAAAAAGGATTTTACACTTGTAGAATGAAAATAAAAAATTATATCCTCTGTTCACTTCATGCCTTTGTCTGCACATTTTTTGCGGTTTATTAAAAAGATTATAGAGTTAGCAAGCATTCTCTGCATTCCTACTTTCACAGACTAAAGAAATGTGTTCTTAAATTTAATAGGTTGTACTTGAAGTAATGTAATTGCCCTAACATTTTTCTAAATCTTTCTCGTTGAAATTGAAAACACTAAATTAATATTTGTATTGTTTATTTTATTTAAGTTACATATTTTTGTATAAACAGAACATTCACTCGTAGTTTTTTGTTTGAAAATAAGACTTTTTTAATCATGCCAATTGGCCCAACTGGGTAACTTGAAAGCTGTCCAGTCGAGACTGATTGTCTGACCAACTGCTTGTTCTGGTCAAGCTAAATGAATGAGATTTGCAATTGGTTTGGTCTCAGTCTAATGAGTTGAAGTGCACATATTGCGGTATTGAGATATTGATTAAATTTCAGACAAATTGAGAGAGTGCTATGCAGTTTTTTTGGCTGTTGTTGTTACTGTTGTTGTTGTTGTTGTCGTAGTATAGACGGGCAACTGTTCTAGGCGGGGTTGTTGGTGGTTGTTTTTCCAGTGCAGCCCACAACATCGGGGGTTGGTTTTTCACAGTTAGGCTGACTCACGTGCTGCCTGCCACAGACTGACTGTTGCCTGCCACAGGCTGCAAGGCTCTGCCGCACTGTTCATTATATTAAACAAGTTTGCGCCATAAACGACGCTGCCAGAGGCACAGGGACAGGCAGACAGTCAGCTCTGGCGACAGAAGCCGGCTTGCGTGCAGCAAACACCAATACACTAACACGCATACGTATACACACACACACACACACACACACATATGCTAAGAGGGTTGCTTGAACATCGGTTTGTTCTCCCGACTCTTTTGGGCCATAATAAAGTCGAGCGCAGGAAACAGAAATGCGACAGGCAACACAGCCGCATGACTCATGCAAGGTGTGTTTAATGTGCATTTCCAGAAGGGGGCGGGCGCCATAGGTAGTGGGCGTGGCCATTTTGGCTTTGACTTGGAGCTTGGAGTTTAGCAGCAGTTACAATTTGCAGTCCCGACTGCAGCCTTAAAAAGGCATTTTACGGGCAGCCTTTTGATACCCTGTAAATGAAAATGCTATAAAGGGACTGCTATAAATGTCAAGGAATAACTAAGTGTAATAAAACAAGTTAAATTATCACGATAATAAACTTTAAAGTATTTATGTTAAAGTTCTTTTAGCTACAATATAAAGTTTGCATATTAAGTATACGCTATAATTTAAGCAGATCAGATCGGGAATGTGTTATATACGATATAATAATACTGTAATAGTATATACTATAAAATAAACCAATAGTTTGTTTTTATAATTTTAGGATATATTATATATATAAAAAAATAAATAAATACTTTTTATTTTGTAATTTTTAAATTCCATGTCACGGTCCCAGGTTAAACACTTTATAGCCAGCATATGCTTTCCCTTGAATAATTGCAGAGTATCTTTCAGTCGTTCACTTGTTAGTTTATTTAATTTTTTGTGCCTCGGCAGCTTGCTCATTCATGTGTTTGTAATGCAGCCAGCCTGGCATCTTGTTGTTTGTGTTCCTGTGTTGTTTGTAGTAATTTGCCGAGTTTCCTTTTTGACTCACACACAACCAAACACACAGTGAAAGAGAGAGACATGAGGGAGAGAGAGCAAGAGAGGGAGACAGGAGCAGACAGTCGCCTGTCTGTTCCAAAACACTTGTAGCCCTCATTTGCCAATCGTTGTTGTTGTTGTTTTATCATTTGGCATGCGTACACTGAGAGAAATGCTGTTTGCGAGATTGTGTGTGTGTGTTATTTGAACTGGCCAAATATTTGCATATCATAAGGAATCTCAACGATCGAACGACAGACATTGCTTGCAATCCACATGGAGTCCACACACAGTCCACACACAGGAAAACAGCTGGTGGCATTGTCCTTGTGCCGCACGCTGATTGCATTTGCGTTTGTTGTTGATCTCGCCGACAGGAGGGAGAAAAACGAACGGGAAAAACAACCCCCCGAGAAAAATGAACGGTGGTTGATGCGACCCTGACAAAAATCAATAGGAGGCAAGCGGCATGTGGCATGTGGCAAGAGCGCTTCCTTTATTTTCGGGTGGCAAAAGCCGGCAAATACGCGATGTTGTTATGCTGCGCTAAACATACACAAACAAAGAGAGAGAGCATGAAAGAGAGAAGAGAGCATAAGAGAGAGAGAGAGAGAGAGAGGGCGGAGAAGGGGAGGGAAGTTTGTGTTGCCGCAAGAGTTGCATTTAAATTCTATTATAAAATAGGCAAAAAATAAAGGGTGCCACACTCTTTTGGTCTGCGAGGGTGTATGTGTGTGTGTGTGTGGAGTATTTGTATGTGTGTGTGTGAGTGTCCTTTGACAAACTGCATCAAAGAACTCATGCCACAAGCAAATGTTTACGTTTTGTGCTTTGCTTTTGCATTTCCCTTTACATTTTTATGCTTTCGCTTTTTTGTTAGACTTTTTTGTTTGGCTTATATGGCTTTTTTGGGAACTTTCCCCCAAAAAGAAAAATGATTCATGCTCTTCCCCCGCAAAAAACACTAATGCTAATAAATAAAAATGAACTGTGACATTTCTTTATGTATTTGTATAACCCCAAGCGGAAAGTCAACCCCCAACTTGAATTCGTAGCCAGCTCCATTTTAATAATAAATTGTTTGCGTGCTAATGAAAAAATAATCAGCAGCTCATTTCGTATGTATTTTGATTGTGTGCTAAAATGCGCTTAGAACTGACTGTAGACATGGTCTAAAGGGGGAGTGCGGGGTGGGGGATTGGAGGGGTATTTTAATGATGATTCTATCAGGGGATGATTCATCGTTTTTTGGACGTTTCGCTGTCAGTCATTTGTCAGTTTTGCTACTTGAAGAGTTTCCGCCACTTTTGCTGATTGGATCTATAAAAATTTAACTAAACAGAGCTTTTTGATACGAGTATTCTATAGATTCGCAAAAAAGAGCAGTTATTCAACAGAAACAAACACTAAAAATTATATATATATTGTATAACTTTGTGGGGAAAAAGTTTAACAATAATGCAATTCGAAATGTTTTATGCTTTGCTAAGCCGCAAAGTTTAACTGAAACTCTTTGGCACACACACACACACATAGAGCCACAACACCAACAACAACAACACACATGACTATTTCAATTCCTTCCCCCCTAAAATCTCCTCTCTGATGTTGGTGCTTAGACAGGCATGCAGAATTTATGGTATTGAAACACGCAAAAGTTCAGTTGGAGTCAAATCGAGAACTTGGGCGCATTCAAACAGTGCTAAACTCACACATACAAAGCATACTATATATGTATGCATGCATGCGTGTGTCTGTATGTGTGTGTGCGCCATTTTGCAAAAAGCTTCGAGCCCAAAAACCCCCCGAGGGTTGGACAAAGCTACATGCTTAGCTTTAGCCTTAGTCAGAGCTAGAAGCAGTCCAAGTTACAGTCTGACAAGCCCCCAACCCCCTACCCTTCCTCCGAGTGTGTGTGTGTGAGTGTGTGTGTGTTGAGGGTGATTAACCTTTGGTTTGCAACCACTTGCTGCCAGTCGATTGGTATCGCTGACTGATCCCAACATATGGGAGAAATACTCGAACTTGAAGCTGCTTTTTCACTTTGGTTTCAACCTTTTCCTGCACTTTCCATATATAAATCTTTGGTGATTGGCCAGCTTGTTGTTGCTCTTGTTGGCCCACAGTTGTTAGCTAGATAATGGGCCTGATTGATTTCCATTTAAGTGGATTTGACTAACGGTAATGCGATTATTGCCATTTTGCTTGGTTCTATCCATACATATGTACATACTCCCATATTCCCATATTGCCAGATACTCGCACTTATTGTTTATCTGGCAATCTGACAAATACTTTTGTGTCTCTCGTTGCACGTACTTATGTGGTCATACATATCACATGTATCTGTGTATTTTTTATCAGCTTAGCGACTGTGAATTGTGGAAAGAAAACCGCACAAAAGCGTAGAATAAATCATGGAGTGGGAATGTGTGCGTATGTGGAATGTGAGAATGTATGTGTGAATAGAACCGAATTAAAGTGACGAGGGAGGAACGAAAGAGAGCAGATGACACAGGTGAAAAAGATCTTGGATATAGTACGAAAAATGTGAAACTGCAGGATAATTAAGAGTGAAAAATACTAAGTAATTATTATTATTACTGTAACAGAAAGATTCAAGATTCAAGATTTAAACATAATCCATTTACATCACATTCCATTAAAGTTTTGATTACAGCATATGATTTTACTTAATTCAAACGCAAAAGCCAAAGATTTGTGGGAACTTTCAATAATTATGCATAATTTTTATGAATTAAATTCACTTGCTTATCGATTGGAGTCTGGAATATTTAATGCCAAACTGCTAAAACATTACGATGGAAAGAAAATGAGAGAAAGAAAAGAAGAAAATTGTGCTTGCCTTTTAATTGCAATTTAATTTGCATTTTAATTAATTTCATTGCGAAATATTTGAAAATTTCTCATTTCTCATTTCATTATGAAATCAATTGATGAGTAGATTAAACGCAATTATCAAACAATGAATCACTTTGAGAGCGAATGAGGGAGAAATTCACAGGAATGAGGCAGGAAAATAAACATGGAAGAGCCTTAGAAAAATTGAAAAATTTACAACTGAATTCATTTCCAAGTGCTCCAAGGGGGTGGGAGAGTTAAGGGACAAAGAAACTGGCCAAACAAATGAATATGTTAAACATAAGAAAGAAATAAGAAAGAGCAGCAAATTGAGGGATGGCAAAAGCAGCTAAGGAATTGAGCATATATGAGGAAAGTGGGGGAAGGGCGGAAATGGGGGGTTGCTTTTGGATTGCGCTTGTAAGCAATTAATGTAATTTGTTTCTTTCTCCTTCTTCTTTCGCCATCTCATTGTCCCTTTCGTTCGCTTTGTTGTTGCTCGCTCTAATGGCATACAAATTGCGTATACGCCAGCGTGTGCGAGCACCCCTACACCCAACTACAACCGAGTAGGGGTATGCTTGGGGTAGGGTGTTACTTTACGCACCATTTAATTTACGTTAAATATGCCAATAAAATTTGAAACATGATGCTACCTAAACAAATTCAAAATGAATGTTTGCTTTTAGGCGCACAAGCAAAAAATGAAACGCAACTAAAAACTGAAATTGTGCCACAGAAACATAACTAGTAGATACCCTGTAAGTAGGTCGAAAGGAATCAACACTTGCGACTGCTTTACAGAAAACTGAAATAACTTAGCACACTTTGAAATTTTAGCTTAACATACCCCTTATACAAAAATTAGTGTGGTTACAGGGTATGGGATACTCAAAAAAAAGGTCCTTCGGCATTTAAAATTGCCTGTGCCTCAGGCTGATAACTGTCCCTTGCAAATGGCCGGACTGCACATTATGTTTAATTAAACCAACTTGAGGGCCCATCAGGTGTTCAGAGTATTTGCACAACAATTGTCCGGTATTTTTATGGGTGTGTGTGTGAGTTTTTGTGTATTTAAACACACATATACATATACTACACAAAATACTTGCCAAATTAAGCTCAATTTTAATGTGATTTTCATGTTTCAGGATGTTCACAAAATCAAATAAATTTTCATTTCTGCATTTTTAGTCAGACATTTTTGTGATATATTTGAGAGACGAAAACTTTATACTAAATATAGTTTAATGAGTTATAATTTCCATTTTGCTAGAGCATGCTTTATAAAGCAGGTCTAAATGGTCTCCTTTAATATAAATTCGCAAACGTAACGCAATTTATGCAAAACTTTTTGTTTTGGTTTAGTTTCAGTTTTTGTTGTGGGCGAGTTTTCTGCGGTTGCACTAAATTATTAACGCGCTGTCAGGTAAAGAAACCCCAACAGACAAAGAGAGGCATAGAGTGAGAAAAGGAGAGATGGAGATGGAATAAGACTTAAATGAAGCCCCCATTCGGCTTAGGCATCATAATTAACTGCGACATTTTTGGCTGCTGCGTTTGCGGCATTTTTTTGGGCATTTTGGCTAAACCAATTTGCCAGGTCTTAGATTTTAAGCATTATTAATGGCCTTGTTTATGCCAGTTACCATTTACCATTTACCAGTTGCCAGTTGGCAGTTCTTTGGGCTTTTACTTTTTATTACATTTCATTACCTGGCATATTTAAATTTCATTTGGTCGTCGCACAGCTGAATATATAACAGTATAAAAGTAAGGTAAAGCCCAACTGGCAGCTGTCACAACATAAATGTCTGACAGGACATTCAGTGAGGCGTGCAAAGCCAATGAGCTAAATATGCATATATTATTGCTACAGGAAACGAACGAGGGTTGCTCTCTAAGTCTCTCTGTCCTCTGTAAGCCCTTTGGAGCTTTTCTATTATGTTTTATATGATCAAAAACTTTTTAGTCTGAAAGCAACTAAATGTAAAACAGTTTCAAGTGAATGATTTTTCACTTAATTTGGCTTCTGAATTGGAGATTTTCTCAGCAAAATATCACAATTCTGTGATCCAATAATTCTGAACCACTTTAAATATAGAAAAATGCACTATTATTTATATTTATATTTTTTTGTTTTGGCTTTGGTGTAACTTACTAAACAACCCACTGACCTATGACTTTGTGCAGATTTGTCAAACACAAGGGGAACTATGTGCGTCATTTTAAATGGCAACTGAGTTCTTTGAGTATTTCAATTTGTTTGGCTGGTGCCATTTATGGGCTTTAATAGTAAATATGTAAGTGCGAGTCTACGCGTAAGTAATTGCCCTCGTAACCGACTCGTGGGGGGTTTTGTAAACGTAATAAACGCAACGAAAACGGAGCCTACCAAACTTTGTTATTACATTTTTTTCTATGTTTCCTTTTTACGAGCGCCTTAACTGGCAGCTGGGAGTTGCCCACCTCCTTCTCCCTTTTGCAGCGTGTTGAATTTTGCAGTTCCCATTATCCTTTTTTTTTTCTTTTTTCTCTCTCTCTCTTTCTCTATGCTGGGCAACATTTTATGGACGCCGTCACGTTTATAAATGCAAACATTTAACATTTGTGCTAGAACTGAATGGAGGAAGGAGATTTTGGGCAACGCGGTGGGCTCTTAACTATTTAACAGTCGGGGAGCGTTTTTAGTTTCATTTTCATCTCGTATTCGCCATTTGCCATTTTCGCGTGCGACTGCAGCAAGTGAAAGCTATTTACACGCATTTGGACAGAATGCGAAACGTGCCTTGGCCCTTAAATCTTGATGTGCGCGAATTGTGCCGCAGGACTCAGTATTGGGTCGGATCCTGGCAAATGGAATAGCACAAAACCCAACTGGCAATAAACAGGCATCCACACAAAGAGCACTGAGAAACACTGAACACTGAACACTCGCCGCAATGGAATGAATTCGTTTTGCTTTTTGGTCAGCTGCAATTCGGTCAAGAGAGAGAGATAGAAAGAGTGAGAGAAGGGGAGAGAGAGAAAGCCACAATCCCTAACTCAAAAGTTGTATCTTTTTAGCCGGCTCATTCAGTTGCACTTTCACGCGTTTACACACAGAGCCCCAGGGCTACAACATCACCAGCAACAACAACAACAACAACAAATGCAACAACAGGAAGTTCAACTCTCTGGTTTAGTTTGTAGTCTGTTTAGATAATGTTGCAGTTGTTGCATTTGCTGCATTTGTCCAACATTTCTCAAGTGTTTTCATTGCCATTGTTGCTGTTGTTGTTGTTGTTGTTGTTGTTGCTGTGGGCCACTTAGTTGTTATGTTCATTGGGCTTTGCACTTAAATTGTTGCCTACTTATGTGGGTCAAGAGCTTGGACCCAACTGCGCTTTCTTAGCCGTTGCATAACTCGCAATGACACTTGCTGGAAATGCCTCCTGGTGTAGGGATTAAGCTGTGATTTTGGCAAGCCTAAGTACACTTTATAATTGATTTAATACACTTGAATAAAATGTCAGTCACACACTATTTTCTATTGCTTTAATAGACTTCAATCTACAAATATACTAGATCAGCAATTAGTTAGCAATTCATGTACAGCTCGAGCAATTTGTTAGTATTTAGCTATTGAGCTGGCCCTTTAAGCTCGTGTCATTGTCAAACCTATTCGTAAACCATTTTTTGTGGAAATGTGCAGTAAATGCTTTTTTCTGATTCAGCCAATTGTTGAACTGAAATCACTCATGCAAAATATGTAAATATGTGTGCTAAAAATTGTGCAAGCTTTTTTTTTTTGGGAGCATGTGTCAAAACACGGAGACAGATGAATGCACACAGTTGAACATCGACACATCGTGTTTGATAAATTGAAGAGTTAAGTGAACAATTTGCAATTGAAAATGCTCCATCAATTTTACATACATATATTTAAATTGTATTTTGTGTTTTTTGTTTCATTTGTTTGTTTCTTAGTAGCTTTTAATGCATTGTAGATGCCATTTGGCAGCGTCGAATGATACTTGAAATTGAATTACTTTTAAGAAGAAAAGTTGAGAAACTTAAAGTTTAACGTTTGGCATTGACTTGAATGGATTGAAGTTTAGCTTAGTTCTTCCGACTCGAATCTTATTTACAATGTTTTCATCTTGACTTACAAATTGAAATACTTTTTCAATTGTTGGCCCCGAGTTAACTTGGCAGCTTTCACAGATGTTTGCAACTTTTGTGTCATTCAATGGATAAAGTTTAATGCGACTTTAGTGACGTCATCTATATACTTAGTGAATGTATTTTCATGGCAGATACAAGAAAATGCCCCGCTGTGTTTGCAATTAATGGCAAAATTTAATTTATGTCACGTCGCAGACATGGAAAAGCTGCCATTTTCCAGGCGCCGCACATATTCAGTACGATACAAGTATTTCGCCTGGCAGCCGTTTAAATGTTTGTCATTCTCATTTCGGACCCAGCGAACAGTTTTCAAAAGTGTTTGATGTGCCGTACGTGATCTTCGTCTTAAACTGCAGCATCCCAACTCGGTCACGTGGCTGCCGTTTTTAGAGGGCCAAGGATAAATATAAAAAAGAAAACCCATGCCAAGTGTCGGCACTTAATCAAAGTTGTTTTTTAACACCCTTTTTACAGAATACGAGAGTGATATTATAAAGTCGACTATATATTGAGAGATTAGGGAAATATGTGTCTAGGCTTTTTACGATTGTAGTATAACAGATTCTTTCGTTTATGCAGATATTAAGATACATTGAATCATACTAAAGATAATTGTGAAATATAATATTTTACAGACATCTGATTTATCAACTACTAAAATATCGTACAGACTATTTTTTAAATTATATATCATTGTATCTTATAAATACTTTTCAGAAGAAGTCTGTACGATCTTAATACATTTAATACTAATCTGCATAATATTTCTTTTAGATTTCCTTGAAAGTTAAAACTTAAGCTATGTTAAAGAAAACTCTTATGTCAAAATGACATTTATAATAAAAAATCTTTATCAAATATCTGCCATAGAAAAATCGCTGCTTGAGTACAGAATAATTTATCTCTTAGTATACTTTTTTTCGACTGTTTGAATTTCATCTTTTGCTTGTTTTGTTTTAAGCTTCACAAACAATAAAGTGGTTTCTGGTATCTGCTATCCCGAATCATTCTTGGATAACGTAGCACTTTTAGTAATTAAATTGAATTGTGTTTTAAGGAATTTAATGGCGAGTTATTAAATTCATGAATAAGTGAAAGATACTTAAATATAAATATTTATTTGAAGATTAAAATTATGTGTTGTCCGGGCAACTTTTATGCTTTCATTATTAAAAGCGGCAAATGTAAATAAAGAACATAAATAACTGGCTCACCATTGAAATGTGTGTGTAAATATAATTCGTTAAATCGAAATTGTAAATTGTAAATTTCCATTTATAGTCCTCCTCAAACTCACGGCAAAGTTTTTCGGGGCATTCAATCTATTAATACAAACACACACAAAAACACACACACACGCACACACATCATACACAGACAGAACTCGCCTTGCAGCCAAAAAGGATTTCTAGGAAAGGCGAGGGAAAAAAACGAAATTGTATTTCATGGAAAATTAAATTTTCGGTACACAAATTCAATGGTCAAGGCATAAACATTTCGGATCCCCTTTTCTATATACCCTTTCCTCTCTTTCTCTGTGCATGTGTAATAAATGCCCTATAGGGTTTTTTTCCTTGGGTTTCACTGCTCGTTTTGATGGGTTCCATGCGGGTGTGCGAGTGTGTGTGTGGGTGTGTGGGTGTGTGTATAAACTGACAGACGGACCAAATCCTAGAGCTTCGACATGACCATAGCTACATGTCCCATTGTTGTTGTTGTTGTTTTGTTGTTATAGTTGTAGTTACATGTTGTTCCCATTGATGGAAAATCAATTGAATTTTGTACTTGGTTCGGTTTTTGGGCACTGTCCAATCAATTCAATGCTGCCGCAGCTTCATTTCAATCTTGCAGCAGTTATAACTTTTTTTCAACAATTACTTTACTTTACTTACGCTTGCCACACAAAACTTTCTGAAAGGAGGAAAAATCTGCACAACACATGATTTTCAATGCTGCAGCAATTTCAGCTATTGTTGTTGACTCAACTGTGGCAACAATACAAACTTTAATATGTGTTGCAGTTTCACAAAACCACGTATCTCTGTACATGTGTATCATGTGTCTTTATGTTAGTTATGGCAATAAAAAATTCCAATATATGTCTGCCTCTCGCTTTGTTCAGATAATTGTCAGCAAGTTCTAGCCACGTTGGAACTTTGCTGCAGCAAATTGTTGAAAGTTAAAGTTAAAGTTCTTTGGGCTCAGTTTCAATCACTTTCACACAAGATGGAACACAACCTTGACAACCATGTCAGGCCTACAACCACGACCTGTAAAATGTGTCTTTAAACTTGAACGCTTCGTTGACTATTTCCCCCATCCCTATTTTTATGTGTGTGTGTGTGTCGGTGTGTGTGATGATTTTCTAGTGGGCAACCCACAAAATTTTCTTATTACTTTACGCTTCAGAAAATTTTCCCACACTTGCGCTTAATTTAATTTTGCTACCCACTTTTCGTTCTTTTCGCTTTTACGAGTAGTTGCAACTTTTTGTTGCACACACACTCTGACGTGGCAACGTGGCAGCGAGTTCGGTGTCTTCCCTCGTCGAAAACTTTTACCACAGCTTCAGTCTGAGGTATCTGAGGTATCAGTTGTAGCCGTAGTTCTTCCCATGTTACCAGTTTGTCAGTCGGCGGGTGCTTAATTAGCGCTTGATATATGGAGGTCTCTTCCCGGTAGAAGCAAATTGTTGGCCCGATCAGCATGCAAAAGTGGCAACAAACCAAAACTTTGAATCAGCATTTTGTTTAAACAATTGCCACAGATAACTTTGTACCCATTTAATAGATGCACAAAAGATATGCAGGCTTTATAAGAAACTTGAGCTTTTATTTCACAAAAAAAGGAAAAACAAAAGATGCAAACTTGAAGCTTGTGAAGAAGCCACAACTATCTAAGAGTTAAAAGAGAGAGTTAACTTTTAGATTCAAGTGTTGTAGATAGTATCACAAGCAATTCGAGCTGAATCTAAATTCTGAATCATATCTTCAAGCAAAGAAACACATCAAGATAATGTTAATTAAACGAGCTAATAAAACTTCAATAAAATAGCGAATAAAAGTCAAAACATAATTAAGAAAAATATTATGATTTACATATTGAGTTAAATAAGAAGTTCATTTCAGAATAGTATTTTGTTTATTTTATTTATCTTTCTGATAATCAAGTTTGTGTAAATTAAAGATACTGTAGATTAAATAAATTTAGTATTCTACATTGGAGACAAAAAACTAGAATGCAAAACTCAAATGTATTTTCGGTATCCAAGTACTACAACTTTCAGCTGAGTACGGAGTATTTACTGGCTGAGTTTCCTCTACTAAAGTATGCATGGTAGCTTAAATATAAATCTTTGCACAGTCAGGTACAGTTACACACGCACACACGCACACACACTCAGGCAGATTCCTTTTGGCGCCTTAAGAACTTTTTTTTTGACGTTCTCACACGTCGCTGCCGAAACTTGTCATTACTGATTGAGTTGAATATTATGCAATTTCATATAAAAATTGTTACCAAGTTTGCTCTGAGTTGAGCTAAATTTTTAAATTTATACTTTAGTTTTCTGTTTTTTTTTTAACTGGGACAAGACTGTTAATGGATTACTATTAAGACGCTGACTGACTTATGGGCTACATTAACTTTTAGTTGTACTCTAATGGATTCTCACTGCCTTTTGGTATTTCTGTTAATTTCTTTATACTTTACACTCATTTTGCATTTCAACTTCTTTCTCTTTGCAGGCGGCAGGCATTAACATTGAGTAAATCTCTGGCTGCGGAAGTGTAAGTACTTAATTAAATAATTAACTTAAATTGCGAGACAAGTTTCGTCAAGCCTCAACATGTTTCACACGCATGCAAATCAAGCAGATGAGGAAAATGTACACATAGTTTACGTCCATGAATTGGACACTAGAATTTGAATTAATTTCGATGTGAACGCACCTTTATTACGAATACGAGTTGATTCCCATTTGAGTTATATACATAAATATAATGAGGGACAGATATTTCAAAACGAAAGACTTAAACAACGAACCTGCCGATCGCGTTTGTCTTCCCTGAACTTAATTATGCCCAATGTGGAAAATTAGATGTAAGTGTATGTTCTGAGTACATACTATATGTGAACGTATTTACCTGGTGCGTTCTATAAGTTCTTCTTGTTCTGTCTTCTGTGTTCTGGTTATTCATCTTACTGATGGCATTTAACACGCAAACATGGCCCCTCCTCTCTCTCTCTCTTTTAGTATTCCACTCTCTTTCTCTCACTCACTAGTCTGTTAACGAGCATTCATATTCATACGGTTAATGTCTTTTTGTGTGTGCTGCCTTTGCCACAGCCTGGGGCCATTAAATTGTAGCAGGCCGCAAAGTTTAATAGCTGCTTCTCTATCTCTCGCTGCGACGGGCCTTAAAACATGTTTGTTTTTTTCTTTTTTTTTGTGTTAAAGTCAGACTCTGGCCATTTGCCTGGGTCACTGACCACAGACAAATCCAAAACAGTTAAACAGCTGCCAACTAGCGAGTGGTAGCTGTATTAGCCAGGCCGATCAGGAAAGAATCTCAGCCGAATCGCTGATCAGTTAGCACTTTAAATTCCAGTTGTGTGTTCACAGCAAAAAAATACAAGCTGCTGAAATTGAGGTATTAACATGTTGCAAGTCGAGATTAAGCTTGTAAAATGAAGTGACTCAAAGCAGCTTATGACAGGAGTGTAATCAGCGTCATTTGTTAAGACTTAAGCGGTATCAAAGTTTGAGTAGATAAATACAATGAAAGTTCGCTTAAGACTTCGAATCATCTCTCAAAATTAGATGCTACTAGTTGAATATTTAGCTAAGTTTATTACATACTTGTCCTCGTAACTCTTAAATTAAGCCATAACAAAGTTACTATCCATTATCCCAGTTTCTAATGTAATTAATCTAAGGTTACACAAATTATAATTAATGACCATTTTTTCTCTACTCCTTTCACTTTAATTTGTATTTTTTCTCCTGCTTTTATTATTATTAATTAGCATATCAAACTTCAGTTTTTAATCAGCAATTTTGCTGCATAAGCTATTTTAATACTATGTGGTATATATTCCGTTGATTGTTTACTAAACCACACACACTACAGGGGTCAGAATCATCAATTGATAAATTAAATGTGATTAATTACACACCAACAAAACAACAATAAAAACAACAATAGCTTTAGCTATAAATTGAGTTGTCAGTTGAATGAAATGAAACTCGTAATGATGCGATTGTTTTTGTGGCAACAAGCATTTTTTGCATTGCAAGTGGCGTTAACTGCATTTAGAGAGCCACAACAACAATACTGCAATGAATTTAATAGCATTTTAAGTGTAAATGTTTTAATTTGTTTTGCGGACAACAACAACAACAACAACTACAACTACAATATGAAAATACTCGAAAAGTCTGTCTGGTTTTTGTGGTCGACAAAATGCATAAAGGGAAAAACTGTGTTAGAGTTGAAAAGGAATTTGCAGAAATTCCAAATTGACTGCTGACTTAAAGAAGTTGAAATGTAAGAACATTGAAAGTGTACGACTTTTGGATATGCTCTAAAATAATGCTAGTCAATGCATAGAAACTATGAATAATTAAAAAACAAAATGACAGTAAAATGAGTAGAATGTTTTCATTTTTACAGAGTATACAAAACGTTCAAAATGCTGACAATTTAAGAGAAATTTTTGCTTGGCCTATCTATAAGGGTCATCTACAGTAGAATTGCAATTTTCCACTTGTAACTTTGTATGTGTGAATTCATATGAGTGTGTGTGTGTGCGTGTATGTAAAGTGTAAAAAATGTTGAGGCATTTAAATAAAGTTTATATGCTTCAGTAGCTGTGGCTTCTGTTTTTACTGCCTCAATTGCCTCTTGTTTGTGCCACAATGTTTGCCACTCAATTTGCGGCACGTTGATGATGCCACTGCTTGCTGCATGCCACATTCTGTTGGTGCTTCATTGAGCTGCAGCTGCAACTGCCAACTGAATTTACTCAACAACACTTTACCTCCATCCAGCAACAATATGCAAAATGTTTGTGCAAAACTTTTTGCATTAAATAAAAATGTTTGACAACAAAAGCTTTGAAAATTTGTGCAAACTCATTTGTCCAAAAACTGGGAAACTAAAGTATAAAACTAAACATTCAAATGAATATATGAAATCAAAGGAAACTTTTTGTGCCAAGCAAAAAATAGAAATCAGAAAGCACGTATACAAAATAAACAACTAATTAATTAACAGCTGGTAAACAATTTTCGTTTATTTTTGCCCCGCTCAAATTCAATGACGTTCTGAAAAGTGTAAACTAAATTAATTTATTTTAATTTTGTTTAACAATTTTCGAAAGTGAGAAACATTTAATATATTTTTGGCTGTTAAACTGGTCGTTGTGATTGAGATTGTGATTGTGAATGTAGTTGTAGTTGTAGTTGTAGTTGGACTTATATAAGATGCATGTGTTCCATTCAATTACCTAATAACTGCTCTTTTGGGTGTGAACGTCACGAACGTGGCAACGTTGCATGTAGATTGCATTTAGGGGCCACAAACTCGTATCTTTCAGATCATGCAACATTCACGCCATGCAAAACGAACAAAGGCAACAACGAAAAACAACAACAAACAACAAAACGCATAAAAGTCGCCATTCAACACAACAACTGGACACAATTTTGGTCTTGCTGGTTTTCAGCTGGTTTTCGGTTTTGGCCAAACAAACGTTGCTCGATTAAACAAATAGGAATCGTTGTCATGAGTTTGCTCAGCTAACAGATACCTGAACCAAGGTGATAAAGCAAGATTAAAATAATAATATGAAAATGCAATTAATATAGGTAATCATCTGAAATTGTACTTTTCATGGATAATTCACATTTTAATGATTAAAAGCTAAAGTAAAATATATCAAAATAATTTGTAATTATTTATTTTTATTAAATTAAGATAAAATCACAATTATTTAAATATTATGGTACCAAAAGTTTCAATAAAATCCCCATTTTTGAAATGAAATATTGTGATATGCATAGTTTCTAAGTTGTACTACGAAATATACCCCATTTCTACCGGGTCTGCATTGTGAACGAGTGTCGACAATTGCAATTGCTTTGGTGGTTTCACATTCACCGGGTTCTCCGTCGTCAGCGCCAGTTGGGGCAGTTCCCTTGGCTCCATCAGAAGTTTCGCTGTCCACGCGGCAAAGGCCTTCAAAGCGCACATTATAAATTGGGCGCAGTTCACAAGGGGCGCATTTTTCTTCACTCAGCTGCAGTTGCTCTTGTTGCTGTTGCTGTTGCAGTTGCAGTTGCACAAATCGAAAACCAAAAGGCCGAGTAATGTTATAAATAGCATTGGGAACTGGAGGCAGGCAGTAGTTGGAACAGGAAAGCTGGGCTCGGTTTGTGGCATGAATTGCAAGATTTGTAACTGAAACGCGAAACGGTAAAGTCCAAATAAAAGTCGACTATCAAAAAGAGAGGCAAACAAAGAGCAAGACAGAGAGAGAGAGCGAGAGCGAGAGGGAGAAGTTACAACTATTCCAATCAATTGAAGTCGAACTCCCAGTCGAGGCTACTGAGGAGCAATCAACGTTGTGCCCACAAAGGAGCGAGCGCTTGGCGAATCAGTCAACTGGTCAAACTGGTTGACACAGTTGGCCAAAAGGCAAAGAGCCAAAAGGGGCAGAGGCAAGGGGGAACAGGGGGAGAGACTGCAGAGACGGTCAAGCTAAAAGTAGTTTATAGACAACGACGTGTTCTCTCTGTGTTTCTAGCAACTCATAATGCAAAGTTAAAGAGAAAGAGAGAGGAGCACTAAGGAAGAGTGTGGAGGAGAGAGAGAGAGAGCGTGATGAGACAGAAAATGAAAGAAAAGTCACTGCCACGACGATGCAAATTGTCTTGAAAGAGTGCAGCAAACTGCCAAATGACAAACCAAGAAATGGAGAAACAAGAGATTGTCAGTCTAACTTGCTGTTGTTGTTGTTGTTGTTCCTTCCTTAATGTTGCTGTTGTTGTTGTTGTTGCTGGTGGTTGCTCTCCGTAGACAGCTGAGAATGACCTGTGACATTTGAGCCGTCGCTTTTCACTCTTTTGGCCATTCATTTGAAAAAAGAAAATACGTCATCAAAGCTGAAATTTGCCACCAAAGTTGACAGCCGAACAACTTGATGTTAAAGTTTTCTTCCATTTTCTGCTACCTTGTGGCATCATTTGCAATTTGCAATGCCATGCATTTTAAGTGACCGGTCATGGACACGCTTCCACCTCTTAACCTCTTCTGCCCCCCTCATAATTAATTATGTACATTTTCTTCTTCTATGCTAATTGACAACTTGTCAATTCAGCAAGAACAGAAAAATATAAATATTTATATGGTCGAAGCTGAAATACACTTATCTTTGAGGTAGGCAATTTTAGCTTTAATAATATTTTTAAAAAATTATAGTGACTTACATGTTTCTTGGTTGCAGAAATAGAGACTTGTGTTTTTCTTCTAGTCTTGAATCACTTCAGAAATATAAAAAAAAAAATATTTAACATGTTTGAGGCTCAAAGACTTACATTCTCCATCAGAAAATCAGACTACGCTCTGTCTTCTTGGCTACAAAAAGTATGCCAAAAATTCCTTAGCTCCAAAAATCTGTGCTAATTTTCACCAGCTTGTAATTTTTCATAATTTTCATTTTTCATTTCATTGTTGTTGTTGTTGTGTTTAAGTGTCCCACTTTAGCATGGTCTGCTGCACTTTTAGTTTTTCATTTTTCAGCTTTTCAGCCAGAAATTTTCCAGCTGTGACGCATCTAATTGGGCAGCAAAGTGCTGGCCACTAATAAATATAATAATAAATTTGGCTCACTTTAAGTACGACTATGCCAGTATATTAAGCTAAATTTTATTATTATTATTACTTTTAGATGAAACTATGTTGCAATTTGGCTCTCAACTTGGTAAATCCACTTGGACAACAGCACTTCATGCCATAAATTGGCTGGTTTTCAGCTTTTTTGTTTAACTGTTTTTTAATTCCATAAAGGACACTTGAAGTTGTTGCAATTGCATTTGCAGCTAACGAGGGCTGTTAGAGTAGTAGTTGAGTGGATAACTTGATAATTATAATGAGCATTCGTTATTTATATAAAATGATTTCATCTTCGGAAACTCTACCAAATTTAAAAGCATAATTTATCCATATAGAAGTTAAACTGACTTAGAGAAATGAATGTTAATTTCTATAATAAAAAACCGATATTAAAAGTTTTTATATGACTAAACTTTTAATGCGGAAAAGAAGAAAAATCTGTAGACAAATACAAAAATATTTCATTGCGAATTGGTTTCAATCTTGATAAAGTTATGACAGATGGAAGTTTAATAATAATTTATGCCTAATAATGGCTTTTAGACAGCCTCAAATGATTAAGAAATGATAACAGTTGCTTTATAAATCAGACTTAAGTTGTAATCTGCTTTCCACGTTACGATTTCCACTATGCCATCCATCATTGAGGCCATTTCATTTAATAAAAAAGTCATTTCAAGAGTTGTTAAGTATCTTTAAAAGAACTTGGCTTTAACCGAAGTTATGGATCATTTCAGTTGTTGTAAATGTGGCTTGTTGTTGTTGTCGTTGTCAGCGTTAAAAACCAGTTTGTTGATTTTACTTGCTTCAGTGTGCAGTTTATATTGATCTACCCACGTATGAATATCATGTTTATGCACGAGTTAAGTAATTGCAAAATAAATGCAATGCCTGATGCACTCTCAATGCACAGATTCAGTTATAGAGGGAAGAGAGGAGGGGAGATTGGGGAGAGAGGAGAGGAGAAGTCTTTTGCGGCTCTCTGAATGAGTTGGTTTGTGAAAAGCATCCGCATGTGAATTGCAATGCACTTCAAATGCCAAAAGGCAGCCAAATACCAGAACTGAACTGAAAACGGAGACTTAACTCAACTCAACTCAACCAGTGCCACTGTGCAACTTGTGCCACAGACTCGTTCGTGCCCCAGCATTTTGAGCCTGGCATTAATACAAATGCGCCACTTTTGCTTGCAGCGCTTTGACAGCTTCACATCAGGCAGAAAGCGGAAGGATCAGAAGTTGGAGACGCCTCTTCCCCAGACTCTTCGATGATTATGTCTGAAGTGGCATGCGGCATGCGGCATGTGGAGATGCGTACAAAGAGTTCAACTTGAGGCTACGAGAACGAAATGTTCAGTGCATTAATTAAATGCAATATTATGGCCTTTTATGTTAGGCAAGGATATTGTTGATGTTATTAACGTGGCTAAAACAGCCCCATAATGCAGTCAGGATATGTTCAGACTCAATTTTCTTTAAGCACTGCAATTTCCTCAACTGTTGTTATTTTATGAAATGATGTTGTTGTTTTTGTTTAGTTGGAAAATGCATTTTCCTTAACCATTAAATGAGTTTTCAGCTTTTCCATCTGGCATTTTACAAGAAAACAATAGTTGTTATTCATGTGCAAATATCAACATGCCTATCCTGGAATCTTGTTTCAAAAGCTGCATACAGAAAATATGTGAATATGTTAAGCAGATAAAGTGAGTGCGATTATGAGTACCCTAAAACGAATATCGAATATTCGTGTGTGAGAGGAGAAATTTGCATGAGCCTTTAATTTCTGCTTGATAGAATACGCATTTCGGTTAGTCCAATATTTATATATGCCTCTCAAAATTGAAATAGCTATAAAGCAAGTAAAGCACAAAGAAACAGGGGGGAGAAGGAGGGAGGTAAAGGATTATGTGCATAGAAAATCTCTAAATCGAACATCATCATATTTTGCATTCAATTTTCTAGTTGTTTGTTGGCATGAGCAACATGACAAGGGAAGAAGGAGGGAAAGAGGACTGAGCAGAGAGCGTCATCTATCGACAACTGCCTGACAAGTTTGCGGAGTGCAAGCGAATTGCAGAAAACTGGGAAATTTTCATATTCATGGTTGCAACGCAAAAGCAAAGGCAAAATTCGCATACAAATTGTTTATTTCCACATGAAGCTTAAGGAAACCCTCCAGGGAGGAGGAGAGGTTTCCAGAGGGAGTGAGGATGTTGGGTGGGAAAGGAAGTTGGTGGTTGCAGCATCTGCATAAGCTGTGACGACTCAATTTGGCCAAAAACCCAGGCAGCCAAGTGTGGAGCGAGCGCCAAATTGAGACAATATTTGCACACACGTTACACATACGCCATGTTGCACATGTTGCAAGTGCGCTATCTCCCTTACACTCTCTCTTTCGCCCTCTGTATGTGGCGTCTATAAACGAACTTTTTGCATGTTATTGGATTAGGGGGCAGACAGGGCCAAAGGGGATGGTTTGGCAACATGAAATGAAACCACGTAACAAAATGATTGCATTTGCCAACAACACAAAACGCGAATAAATTTTGGGCGTTGACATTGCCCATTGCCTCGTACTCTGTCTCTGTCTCTTTCTCGCTTTCTCTTTCGCTCTCTCACTCTCTCCCTGTGTATTTGCCCAATGATGACTCATTTGTTGCAACAGCGCGTAACGCTTTAATGAGTTTTTTTGGCGCTCCTCCCCCTTTTGACCCGTCGGGTAACGAATTTCATATTGATTTAAGACACATTTCCACACATTCGAGAGTCATATTGACACTTTAATGCGTCTCATTTACATTAATGGCAAACACACACAATTACACAGACAGCAACAGAGACAGAGAGAGAGTGAGAAACAAACAGCTGTGGAATTGAAGCTGCTTTATATTCCACTTTCGTATCTATGGCACCGACTGTGGCTTGACTTTTGTCTTTCATCCTTGTTGTTGTTGCTGTGCTGTTGTTGTTGTTGTCAGCGTCATTATTCGCGCCATTATTCCTTGGCAAAGTTATCTCGCAGCGTGACTTAAAAGTTAAGCGTATTCATTATGTCCTTTGTGGCCGCTTTGCCACGTACAACATCCTTTCGCCTTCGCCTTCGCCTTCGCCGTCGCCTTTTGTTTTTATTTACTTTCGCAATTTGTTTCGACTCGCGACAAACAATAAAAATCCATTTTGCCATTGCCTACCTTTTACAATCGTATATCCTTTATACTTTATCCTTTATTTCAACGTCTGGCAACGCCTTCGTCGCTGTCGCTGTCGCTATTGTCGTTGTCGTTGTCTCTGAGCACTTAATGCTGATTAAGTTGCTGTCAGCGCGTTGCTTAATGCTGATTGCTTCAGCTCTCTTCTTGCAAATAACAAATTTAAGCAGCTCTTGCCACACCTCAGCTATGTTGTTGCAACTACTAGTGGCCGACGGAATCGAAGCTCGAGTTGCAAGTGGCAAGTTGCAACTTCAACTGTCATAAACAGCTCGACATTAGCTTGACAAACTTTCAACAACTGTCAATGCTGATTACCAGCAACAGCAGCAGTAGCACATTCAGCTACTCCTTTACTCACACACTCACCACACACTCCACTCCACACATACACACACACATACAAGTGGCTGCCACTCGCATTAATAATGCCTGAAAGAGTTTGTTGCCTTTCGCCGACGCTCAAAAGTATGCACTCGAAAGCTGTAACTTATGACTGTCACACACTTACACACGCTCACGCACTCCCACACACACACACACACACACATGCATAAAGTTGCCTAATGTGGCTGCTATCTTTACTGTTTTAGCAATTCATATGCCAGCTGTGCGCTTGTTTATGCTTGCAAGTTTTTGTGTGTAATCAAGTAATACTCCTTAAAATACGTTTACAGTGAGGTATATTAGCTGACTAGACTGTTCAGCTAATACATTTTTCAATTATACCCCTTAACATATTTTCGAAAACTTCACAGTCTCATAAATTTGTCAAGTTCCTACCGATTTTGATAAGCAATGTCTTTTTTATCATGGTTCAACCTCTTTATTGACTTGAAATTTAAGTTTCGATAATATAAGCCACCTTTATTTTTTTCAATATTTGCTATTTTTACATAATTAATTCGCTATATATTTGTGAAAACTGAATAGACTCAAATCTATTTTTTCCAGGATATCTGTCAGTTGACCCCATATTTAGTTAACTCTCAAACCGAGTTTATTTTGTAGTTGATCTGCCAAAAGTTAATTTTCTAGGCAAGTCTTTGACATACGACTCCGAATACGAGTCATAAAAGTTGTACCTTTTTTGTTAGGATTTTATGTTTTTGTATTCCTTGACAGAAGTTGTTCAAATATTGCCAGAGAAAAAGTTGTGTAATTTGCGTTTGTTTAACCCCAGAGTTTAGCTTAGAGATAAAGTAAGCAACCTGCTGTTAATTAGTGGCCATTAAATGTTGTTGTGATTTCTGTTCTGCTGTGGTCAATCATGCTCTGGAGACTTAATGAAATGATAATAAACTAAACTAATTTGTTGTTTTTTGTTCTTATTGCAGCTTCAACATGTGCACTTTAAACAATGAATGCCAGTCTGATAATTGCTGTAATTCTGCTAAAAGGTAAGCGAAACTTGTAATTGAACAACTTGAACAACGAGTAAGTGGATTATATTGCGTATACGCCTCGTTTAACTGTCTGTCTGACTGTTGCCATGCCAATACACAGCTATCATTCTTTTCTCTCTGTTGCCAATTCTATTCTCGTTCCATCATTGATAATGGTTGCCATTGTTTCAACTGTCATTGGAGCTGTTGTCGTTGTTATTGTTGTTGTTGTTGTTGTTGTAGTTCCACTTTTACTTGACAGACTCTCAACTGAGTTCTCGCCTATCTCTGCAACTGCAGCAACAGCTTAAATCACATTTGTCTTTTGTTGTGTACTCCCTTTAATTAGTAAGTTGGGTATGACAAAGAAGGAAAGAAATTAAAATACAAAATGTATAAAAATATGTATAAAAGTTTAAATGCTGAAAAATATTTTTGGTATTTAATTTTAAATTATTGATTTTTGCTTTCAATGCGCAAGTATTGAAATATTTATTTATTTTTATAATCATTATTAAAAATACAAAGTTATTGAAATCTTTTGAAAAATATCCACAAATAATTGAATTTTTTAGTACTTCCCCCACTTTACACTCTCCAGGGTATCAGCTAGTCGATCAGCTCGTATAATTCTGCAGCTGGTTGTTTGTCGTGAGTCATTAGCTAAACTGATGCCAGAAAATGGCGTTGCAAGTGCAGTAAATGCTTTCGATTAATTGACAGCTCGACTTGTGCAACTTTTCAACAATCTATATGCCATATATCAGTTCTATCTATATATGTATATACATATATACGTATACAATAAGTGTGCCTTTGCAGTCAATTTATTTAAATCACTTTCGAGTTTTGAGCCAAATTGCGGCACTTTAAGCCACAATATTTCATCGTGTTTTGTGCATAAATTTGCCATAAAAGTGTTGAATGGCATTAAGCACATGTATTAACATAAGTAGATGAACTATAAATTTAACGCTGGGCATAAATAAATTCAATGGGATTTGCGCTTGAGTGAGCAGCGCACAGATAGCCCTACATATACTATATACTACAATATATACTATATGTATGTACACTTATATATAAAAGTATCTTGTATCTACAGTTGCTTAGAAGCAGCTGCTTCAAGTTGTATGCGATTTGCGAGTGCTTTTTGTACGTTCAACGCATGATGAGTGGCACGCACTTTGTGGCACAAGTGCTGTAGCTACTGAGAGGAGAAGAGAGAGAGAGAGAGAGAGAGGGGAATAAAGGGAGAGACACAATGGCTGCATATATTTCCGTCAGCCATTGTTTCCCCTGATTAAGCGTTGGCATATGTTGCGAGTGCCTTTGCTGTCACGAAACTTAATTGCAGACAATGCCACACAGTCAGCGTGGCAGCCACAAAGCGTGACAATCTACCACCACCCCGCCCCGCCCACTGTCTGTTGCAGCTTTCATCTAGCAGCGCTGGCAACATTTATCATTTGAGATTTAACAAAGCGCACGGCTGCATTTCCATTAACTTGAGGGCTCGGGCAAAAGTTAAACAGATACAAAAAGACACAGTTACAATTGCAGTTGCAGATGCAAAGATACAAAGATACAGATACAAAGATACAATAACAAAGCACTCATAGTTGACCCCATTTATTCATGCAATTCTCATTTCATTTACTGTTACGCATTTTACTGCTGGTCATTCCGAGGGAACAGAAGAAGAAAGAGCGAATAGAGTGGAAAGTTGTTGCCTCGGGCTTAGCATTTTCATAGCATACTTTTCAGCGTCCGGCATTCGTATGACATTCGAGATACTATTGCGAGTATTTATAGTTGCTCTTTAAATCGCCAGCCTTGTTGGCAATTGAAATGTTGCAAGACTTTTAATTATGTTCGCGTTCGTGGCACATTAATTGCAACCGCTTATTGATTTTGTGTCACGGGAAAATCGGTGGAAAAACTTTTGGCATTTTACTCTCTCGCTCGTTTTTGCCACTTTTCCCACGTAATGGCACGCAATTAAATGAAAATGTCAGCCAGCTGACAGTGGCAAATAAATTCAACGATACGCGCCAATTGCCAATTGCCACATGCCACTAATGAAGTGTTTTGTCGTAGTCGCAACTTCAATTTAAAGCTACTTTTTAGATCTATCCTGAGACGTGTTTCTCGTAAGTGCTGCCTGTGGAGGATGCTTCTCCATCCTGATTTGCATTTAAATTTATATACTCACACACACACACACTTACACATATACTCTTGCTGTATCTATGTGTACTGTTATAATATATGGCAGCTTTGGGGCAACAACTTGCCGCCGTTGCGTCTTGTCTATTCCATGCCACTTAAAGCCTTTGACTGGGCTATAAATTTTGCATGCTGCTTTGAAAATTATAAAACATACTATTTATGCATTTTAAATGGAGTATTTTGCTTATATACATTTTTATTTTATTTTTTCATTTTATTGAGCTCCTCAACTTTAAGCTGAGTATTCAGTTTATTGTTTTGACACTGCACTCAATTTATCTGACTTAAAAGAGTTTGAAACGTGGTACTGGCTTAAGGGCTAGTTAAATATTGAGCTACTTTAAAAGAAGTTAAAGTTTAAAGCTTTAATGAACAGCCAACACCTTTTCCTGATATTTATTATCATATTAATGAAAAATCTTATATAGCTGACAAGCCTTTGATATGTGTAATCACAATCGCGAAATGAATTTTCAGCTTTCAGTTTGACAACGTTTTGCTTTTTGCCCTGTAGTTCTGCTTTTCTGCTTCTGTTTCTGTTTCTGCTTCTACTGATTCTGATTCTGTCGTTATCGTTAGTGAATCCTGAAACATTTTGCTTTTTTGTCACGCCTCTGGCACATTTTTAATTTGTACAGCATGTTGCAAGTCAACTTGTTTGGAGTTGGGGGTGGTACGAGTATGATTCCCCCACACACCATACGTATTCGTATAAGTATTTGTGTGCTCGTATTCGTTGAATGCTTTCGACTGGGATTCTTCTATGCGCATTCTATGCAAACAAGCAGCTCGACGGAATTGTTGCCGTTTAAACTCAATTGCATTGCTGTGTGTGGGAGGAAGAACCAAGACAGAGGGAATTGAGAAGAATAAAGTGGTGGAAGGTGGACACAAATAGCTCGAGTCGTGGCTGCTTTTCCTTTGCTCTCGTTACTCTTGGCTTGAGCTTGCAGCGCTTTTTCTTGTTGCATGTCCAACAAAAGTAGAGTAAAGTTTTTCTCTTCTTCTTTTTCTTGTTCATGTATTGTTGTTGCTCATGTACAGCTCGTGTTTCATCTCCTCCCTCGACTTTATCTTCCTCTTCAGCTTGTTCTCATTGTGTTCTGTTGCTGCTGCTGTTGCTGTGGCTGCTGTTTCCGCTGCCTTGGCCCCGTTTCCTGTTGCCTTAATCAATTGTATTTATTTATTCAGCCTGTGCGTATACGTAATAATCCAGATTTAATGCTGAGTTAATTGTTATTTGAGCTCTGCTGTTGCTCTTGTCATTTGAGCTAAAGCTCAAAATAACTTTGCTTCCTTTGCAAAGTGTTTGTTAGGTCCCAAAGCAGCAGACACACCTTGTCATTTAATAGACTGTGGCAGCCGAGCACTCGCACTCAACTTGCCACAGCTAAAAATGCTCCATGCATGTGTGTGTGTGTGTGCTGTGTGTGCAGTCGTCTGCAAATGCCGCTTGGAGACGCGCCACTTGTGCAGCTGTTGCCACAGTATTACGTATACGCAACGTTGACGCTCGACTATTAAGTATACACAATGTTGTCTCGCAACTAATGCACCTTTAATGCAGTTGAAATGTCTGTCTGCATTTGTTGTGATTATTATCATCATCATCCACTTTATTGTTGTAGTTGCGGCACTTGTATTATTTAGAAAGTATTTATCCTTATGGTGTCTAGACCGGAATCGCATTTCCGGCACGCAAACCTGTCGAGCCAACAAATTTTATTGCATTTCATGTTTGTGTCATGTTCTCTGAAGCGTATGGAGGCGTATGGGCGTGGCTCTGAGACACGCGAAGCCATAAAATTAGCAGCTAATTTATGATAATTAAGTTTTACATGAGTCACTCCCCAAGAAGTATGCTACAAATAAATATTTGACACCTTAAGCATTATTTATTACTATTATCCTTATTGTTGTCTGTTTTTGTTGTCGTTGTTGTTGTTGTTGTAAGTTGGCCACGCCTTTTCCGCAACCGCTTAATTGATTTGCCACTGTGTTTGTGTTTGCATAGTCTGCGTAGTTGCAATATCAAATTATATTTAAGCACAGACAATTTGGACGATGCTCAAAGCTAATTAAAACCAACAACAAAGTCATCAAAGCAAATTGCCCAAGTGACAATAATGGGAAAACCCCCAATGTTGATCAATTTTCATTAAAATTTTAGCCACCCTCTGCTTCCAACAACACTGTCAAACAGCGACAAGCAAAATTTCAAAAATCCTGACTCCTGCTGAGGCTGCTGCTTTTGCCTTGCTTTCGCTCTCAGATTACATAAAAAAAATGATGACAAAAAAAAGTTTGTGAAAAAGAGATGAAAGATGGAATAAGTTGGTTGAGCTCATTAGCTGCGCTAAGCGACAAATCCAGCTGTCGGCCACGCCCACTTAGCGAGCTGTATTAAATTCATATCAAGCTTAACTTTGACTTCAGTTCTTTTCCTTTTTTTTGTATCTTTTGCTTTTCTGCCTAATTCGGTTTTGTTTGGTTTCGTTTCGTTACGTTCTTCTTGATCCATTTTTTTTCGTCAAGAAGTGCGCTGACATGTTGCCAAGAGGAAAGAGAAGTGAAGGGAATGAAAAGGGTGTATAATATTTCAGGTAGCGCTAAGATGGCGCTAGTTAAAAAGTTTACCGGGACCAGCCGCTTGTCTCGTAAAATTCGCTTGTTTATGTCAGGCAACCCTTTCGTAAACCAAAGCAACAACCACCAATGGAACAACCACCCACGACAGCTGCACACCCCCCACATACACACACTCACACCAGCCCACACACACACTCCTAACCGGTGTGTGTTACATGTGGCAAATTTTGGCTGGCTTCCTGAATTTGACAGCCCATTTCGGCTGTTGTGTGTGAAGCTCTGAGTCTCTGTTGGGGTGTTGGGGTATGTGTGTGCGTATTGATATGGTTGTATGTGTGTGTGCCGCACACACGTTGATGGCTTTTAGTAGGCTGCCAAGTGACGCCATTTCGTGCTGAAGCCATATATATCAACTGTGCGGCACATAACTTGAATTACAAACTGCTTGAGGCAACTTGTCATTGCTTTATCCCCACCTGATTGTCCCCCTCCCCCTCCCCTTTCTATTCACCTTGACAATCCTCGCAGTAATAACACAAAATTTGCAACTTGTAATTGCAGGAGCATCCTCCTTCTTCCCACAGCACATTGTTAATTAGCGCTTCTCGAGTTTCCACTCATTAATTATGCATCCAAAGTGCCAAAAACTCAGCCGTGTTTCAGTTTTGTAATTTATAAGGAATACTTCAACATGTAGATATAAAATATTAATTAGTTCCGCAACATTCGCGCTAAATTCTATCCAAAATAGTGCAAATAGTTTGTGCCAAAAACTTTGACAGCAACAACATGAAGGAGAACAACGAGATAACTAAGAATAAATGCACTCAGAAATTCCAAAAGCGACAGCTTAACATTTTGAACATTTTCACACCTGGGCTGGCAGCAGACATATGTATGCCTGTCGGTGATTGCTTGGGCATGTTAGGGTATTTTAAAGGGTATAGTTGGCAAGGGCATGCGATTTATAACTGAGTGAAAACGAGAGAGTTGGTAAATTTCACTTCTGTTTAATTTACTCAATTTAGTTTAATAAAATTCATTTTAATTTTACTTTTTAAGCACATTTAAACGTCGGCTTAGCTCAGTTGCCGTTGTGCATTGCCGTTTTTTTAATTGTTGCCGTCAGCGTGTGAAAATTTAATAATTTCATGTTGTTGACTTTGGCGTCGCGCTGCGTTGCGTTTGTTTTGTGTTTGGGGTTGGGGTTTGGTTGGGCTTTTGTGTTGTTTTTGTTTCAGGCTTGGCGTAGCATGAAAGAGCTTGCGTTTAGTTGAGCACATGCTTGCTGACTCCCAATCGCAGTTGCAGCTGCCACACACAACGCCGCAGCAGCAACAACAACAATAATAATATAATGTCTGGCAGCCGTCTCGACTTTTGCATTTTTCATAGCGCCGCCGTCGTCGCGTTGAGCGCGTTCAAGCTGCAGTTTTAATTAAACATGTTAACACTGCAATTAAAAGAGAGCTACCATGAGCCCTTCTTTTCCTTGGTTGGTCTACTCTCCCTCCTGCCTTCTGTTACCCAGTTAAGCAACTAAGTTGTAGCATTTTGCATATAAGTTTTCAGACTGCACAACGTGGCAACATGGCGTATGAGCAATGTGTGGGAAATGTAATCGAACACGTTTGTAGAGTCAAAATGCGCCTGTGAATAAGTGACCTTAAAGTCCTTTTAGTCTTTTTGGTTGAACTGTTGTATCATTGCATGCCTCTCTCTGTCTGTCTGCTAATTAGTTGCTAAATGAGAATCGAATTTCATGAAATTTTCAATAATCCTTTGCCTCGCATTTCAATGGTTCATTCGAGTCGTGCACCTCTCTCTATTTATGGCATTTTGTTGGCTGCCCGTTGCACTCGTTATCTGATTAAGCTGTTTTTCATTTTCGGACAATGTCAAAAGGCGTGCACAAAATGTTTGTGCCAAAAATGCCAGCAACATGAAATGCACAAAAGCACCAAAAATGGCAGCCGAAACAGGATTAGGGGAAAATAAAGGAGATGAAATCAAGTTTCATTTTTCGCTCGATGTGATGAAATGTTTTGTGTGTTTTCAACGTGCTCGTTTTCACATGCACAACACAAAATTAAATTAAAAGCTGTCTGTCCGCGTTGCCTGCTATCCTGTGTTATCCGCTGAGCTGTCGACATAAATTTGTGACTGCAAACAGCAAACAGGACACTTTTTAATACTCTATAAATCATAAAGTGTACCATATATTAAACGCAGCTTTACAAAGACTTAACAAAGACAAAAGTTGACTCGTTAAAGTCAAAAGACAAAAACAGAAATGAGATGACCATTGTCAGACTATAGACATTGCGTGGTATCTACTCGTCGATTACACTGAGGCTGCTCGTTCAAGTTTAATTAAGCCAAAAAGGCAGCATTGCAACTGTGACAGTTTGCTGCTGCTACGAAACAACGGGGCGTATGCGTGATATGAAAAAGTGTCGCTTACTATTGAGCGCGGATTTAATAGATGATTTACTTGCATGTTGTGAGTGTGTATTAGTTTGTGTATATGTACGCTTTAATCAATTGCTAACTTAAACTCTAATCCACAGGCAATGCAGCACAGGAATGATAATTGAATAGAGGCATTAATTGCGCTGTGGTTTGTTTGCCATCGCACCACCCACAGAGAAAGAGGAAGAGACAACAACTCTACAGAACAAGAGACAGAGAGGGAGATACTCTCAAAGAAAGTAAGAGAGAGTTAGACAGAGATACTACAAGAAGCATTATCAAGTGTATTTGCAATGCTAACAAAGTCCAGTCTGCGGTGGCAGCGACTGCTGCTGTTGTTGCTGCTGCAGCTGGCGTGCCACATGAGGCAGATATCTGGCTATCTAATTATTGTACATGAACAAACACCGCCGGGTGCCGTCATCTTCAATGCCTCCGTTTACAAATTGGGCTCGGAACGGCATTACAAAATCAATGCACACAAATCGGCAAACTTTGTGCATCATCTAGTCGCCGTCAGTCACAAAGATGGCCAAATTCAATTGAAGAAGTCCCTCAAATGCGATGGCATCTATTATCCGAATCTTTTTACGTTCTATGTGGATTCAACATCGAATCGCCTGAGATCAATCGATTATTATAGTCTGCCCGTGCGCATCTTTATATCGGGACATAGCTGCAATGAGGATCGACGCATTGAGCAGGAACTACATCATCTGCATCACTTTGAGGAGGAAGACAACACGGGATACTCCAAGAGAAGACGACGACGTCGGGATCTTACCCAGCAACTCCTGATGCTCGATGGGAATCAACTGGAGCAGGCCTTTAGTGAGAACAGCACAGACTTTCGGCCAGGTGATCTCATCTTTGGCAACAGTTTCGACAACGAGATGCGGCATCGCATACTCAGCCGGAAAAGGCGTGGCGTCTCCACGGATCCGTTGCAACTGCAGCCGGCACTTCACAGAAGGATCACGGATGCCAAGCAATGGATTTCGGAGACATATGCATCATATGCGATCCACACAACCGACAAGTGGAATCAGATCTGTCTCCGCAAATCGCAGTTCATCAACAATCTGAATGCTTTCCTGCCAAAATCCGTGTGTCAGCACTGCAAGGTGAACTTTCTGGATGTGAACGATGAACGATTTGCAATTGAGCATCAGAATCGTGATCTGGTTGCGAGTCGAGATGTCTGCATCCACGAATCAATGTGGAAGGTCAGCATTACATTCAACATACGCTGCAATCGCAATGATATCGTTGACTCTGATCATCGCCTGAAGATCGTCTATCATCATCAGGAGTTCAATGATACGGACATTGCCAAACGAGTGCGTCGCGAATTGAGGAATCAATCGCCCTACTTCGAGCAGGCCTTGTATGTGGCTTCAGTGCTCGAGGAGCAACCAGCGGGAGCTGCAGTGACCACAGTGCGTGCTCGAGATCCCGAGGATTCCCCTGTTGTCTACTCCATGGTCTCCCTGCTCGACTCACGCTCCCAGTCGCTCTTCAAGGTGGATTCAAGGACGGGTGTCGTCACCACATCGTCTAGCCTCGATCGGGAGCTTATGGATGTGCATTACTTTCGTGTGGTGGCCACCGATGACAGTTTTCCGCCACGCAGCGGCACCACCACGTTGCAGGTGAATGTCCTGGACTGCAATGATCATAGTCCCACCTTTGAGGCGGAACAGTTTGAAGCGAGCATTCGCGAGGGAGCCACTGTTGGTTCCACGGTGATAACACTGCGTGCTACAGATCAGGACATTGGCAAGAACTCGGACATTGAATATGGCATCGAGGGTGTAACAGGTAAGTTCGACTCTTCCTCGATATGAGATCCGACTTCATTTTCTCTTATTCTCTACCTTTTCTCAGATGGCGCTGGCAACACGCAGGATCAGGAGTTGCCCATCTTTCGCATCGATTCACGCTCGGGTGTAATCTCCACAAGAAGCAGCCTGGATCGCGAGACTTCCGATAGTTATCATATCCTGGTGACAGCCTCGGACATGGCGCCAGCGCAGAGCGAACGAAAGACGGCAACGGCAAGTGTTCTGGTAAAGATTCTCGATGACAATGACAATTATCCGCAGTTCAGTGAACGCACCTACACAGTCCAAGTGCCAGAGGATCAGTGGGGCGACGACAACACTGTGGCCCACATACGAGCCACTGATGCGGATCAGGGCAACAATGCGGCCATTCGATATGCCATCATTGGTGGAAACACACAGTCCCAGTTCTCCATCGATTCCATGAGTGGCGATGTCACGCTGGTCAAGCCTCTGGATTACGAGAGTGTGAGAAGCTATCGCTTGGTTATCCGTGCTCAGGATGGGGGTAGTCCGTCGAGGAGCAACACCACCCAACTGCTGGTCAATGTCATCGATGCCAATGATAATGCACCACGATTCTACACCTCGCAGTTCCAGGAGAGCGTACTTGAGAATGTACCCGTGGGGTACAACATCATTCGCGTGCAGGCCTACGATTCGGATGAGGGTGCCAATGCGGAGATCAGCTACAGCATCTCGGAGAGGGATGACAACTTCCCATTGGCCGTCGATTCACGCACTGGTTGGGTGCAGACCATCAAGCAATTGGACCGGGAGGAGCAGAGTCGCTTTGCCTTCCAGGTAGTGGCCAAGGATGGCGGCGTGCCGCCAAAGTCAGCCAGCTCCTCGGTGGTGATAACCGTGCAGGATGTGAACGACAATGATCCCAGCTTCAATCCCAAATACTATGAGGCCAATGTCGGCGAGGATCAGCCGCCGGGAACGCCAGTAACCACAGTAACAGCTACAGATCCGGATGAGGACTCGCGACTTCATTACGAGATCAGCACGGGCAACACTCGTGGACGCTTTGCCATCACCTCACAGAATGGTCGTGGCCTGATTACGATTGCCCAACCTCTGGACTACAAGCAGGAGAAACGTTTCCTGCTCACTGTGACGGCGACAGACTCTGGAGGACGCTCCGACACAGCCACCGTGCATATCAATATCACGGATGCGAACAACTTTGCCCCTATCTTTGAGAATGCCCCTTACAGTGCTTCTGTCTTCGAAGATGCACCCGTTGGCACCACTGTCTTGGTGGTTTCGGCCACCGACAGCGATGTAGGAATCAATGCCCAGATTACCTACTCCCTGAACGAGGAGAGCATCAATGGATTAAGTAGTCCTGATCCGTTTACAATCAATTCACAGACGGGAGCGATTATCACCAGTGCACCTCTGGACAGAGAGACCACAAGTGGTTATCTTCTGACTGTCACCGCTAAGGATGGAGGTAATCCCTCGTTGAGCGATACAACCGATGTGGAAATCAGTGTGACGGATGTGAATGACAATGCGCCGGTATTTAAGAACCCGTTGTATCAATCCTCCATACTGGAGGATGCCCTGGTGGGCACATCGGTCATACAGGTCTCCGCGAGTGATCCGGATATTGGACTTAATGGACGCATCAAGTATTTGTTGAGTGATCGAGATGTGGACGATGGTTCCTTTGTCATTGATCCCACATCAGGTACAATAAGGACGAACAAGGGTTTGGACCGGGAGAGCGTCGCCGTCTATCATCTGACAGCGATTGCCGTGGACAAGGGTTCTCCACCCTTGTCGAGTACTGTGGAGGTGCAGATCCGCCTGGAGGATGTCAACGATTCGCCTCCCACATTTGAATCGGACAAGATTACGCTCTATGTACCAGAAAATTCTCCGGTGGGTTCAGTGGTGGGGGAAATCCATGCCCATGATCCCGATGAAGGTGTCAATGCCGTGGTTCATTATTCCATCATTGGCGGTGACGATTCCAATGCCTTTTCACTCGTCACACGTCCTGGCTCGGAGCGTGCCCAGCTGCTGACCATGACGGAGCTGGACTATGAATCCTCCCGAAAACGTTTTGAGCTCGTGGTGAGAGCGGCAAGTCCCCCGTTGCGTAATGATGCCCACATTGAAATTCTGGTCACGGACGTGAATGATAATGCTCCGGAGTTGCGCAATTTTCAAGTGATATTCAACAACTTCCGAGATCATTTTCCCAGTGGAGAGATCGGAAGAATTCCAGCTTTCGATGCGGATGTCAGTGACAAGCTGAACTATCGTATTCTCTCTGGAAATAACGCGAATCTCCTCCGTCTCAATAGCAGCTCAGGCGGATTGATCCTCAGTCCTCAACTAAACACGAATGTGCCCAAGTTTGCCACGATGGAGGTGTCCGTCTCGGATGGCATTAACGAGGCCAAGGCAATAATGCAGCTCTCCGTTCGCCTGATCACAGAGGATATGTTATTCAACTCGGTGACTGTACGTCTTAACGAGATGACAGAGGAAGCGTTCCTCTCGCCGCTGTTAAACTTCTTCCTAGATGGATTGGCGGCAATTATACCCTGCCCCAAGGAGAGCATATTTATCTTTAGCATACAAGATGATACAGATGTCACTTCCCGCATACTCAATGTTAGCTTTTCCGCTAAGCGACCCGATGTCTCTCACGAGGAGTTCTACACGCCGCAGTATCTGCAGGAGAGGGTATATCTCAATAGAGCAATCCTCGCGCGACTGGCCACCGTGGAGGTGCTTCCCTTTGACGATAATCTCTGTGTGCGTGAACCTTGTCTCAACTTCGAAGAGTGTCTGACCGTGCTGAAGTTTGGCAATGCATCGGAGTTCATTCACAGCTCTACGGTGTTGTTTAGACCCATTTATCCGGTGAATACCTTCGCCTGTTCCTGTCCCGAGGGCTTTACGGGAAGCAAGGAGCATTATCTCTGTGACACGGAGGTGGATCTTTGCTACTCGGATCCCTGCCAGAATGGGGGTAGCTGTGTACGTCGAGAGGGTGGCTACACCTGCGTTTGTCCCGAGTCCCATACGGGTCCCAATTGTGAGACGAGCATCAGCAAATTGCGTCCCTGCATGTCGGATGCCTGCGAGGGAGGATTGTCCTGCATGAACAACTATCTCAGCTCCCAGCCGCCACCCTACACAGCCAGCTGTGAACTGAGATCTCGATCATTCTCCCGCAACTCCTTCCTGACTTTCGAAAGCCTCAAGCAACGCCATCGCTTCAATCTCAAATTGCGCTTTGCGACCGTTCAGGACAATGGGTTGCTTCTCTACAATGGAAGATACAATGAACTGCATGATTATATTGCCTTGGAACTGCTGGATGGACACATTGGATTCTCCTACTCCCTGGGAGATCACAGTGAACGTGTGACCCTCGTGCAACCGTCGAAGATCTCCGACGGAAAGTGGCACGAGGTGGAGGTAATTTACTTCAATCGATCTGTCACTCTCGTCCTGGACAAGTGCGATACGGCCATAGCCTTGTCGGGACAGCTGGGAGCGCCTTGGAACTGCGCCAATCAGACGACATTGAAGCTGGACAAGCGATGTGCCTCGTTGACCGAGACCTGTCATCGTTTCCTCGATCTCACGGGACCCCTTCAGGTGGGTGGACTTCCGAGGATTCCCGCCCACTTTCCGGTGGCTAATCGTGACTTTGTCGGTTGCATTTCTGATCTGCGCATCGATGAGCGTTACGTGGATCTCAATTCTTATGTGGCGGACAATGGAACTATATCAGGATGTCCACAGAAGTCGCCGCTTTGTGCCTCGGAGCCCTGCTTCAACGGGGGCACCTGCCGCGAGGGCTGGAGCACCTACACCTGCGACTGTACCGAGGGTTATGCGGGTAACAACTGTCAGGATAATATACCTGCTCCATGGCGCTTCTCCGGAGATGGAAGTCTGAGCTTCAATCCTTTGCTGCGTCCCATTCAGTTGCCCTGGCTGACATCATTCTCACTGCGCACGCGGCAGGAGGATGCGTTCATTATGCAGATTCAGATTGGACAGAATAGTTCAACGGTGATCTGTTTGAAGCATGGCGTTCTCTACTACATCTACGACAATGAACCTATGTACCTAGCTGGTGCTTACCTCTCAGACGGTGAATGGCATCGCGTGGAGATCAAGTGGCTGCAGGGATCTGAGGTACAGTTCTCCGTGGACTATGGACAACGCACCGGGTCGGTGCCGATGTCTCAGAAGGTGCAGGGTCTTTATGTGGGCAAGATCGTCATGGGTAGTGTGGATGGCACCATTGGCACCGTTCAGGATGCGGTTCCCTTTGAGGGTTGCCTGCAGGATGTGAGAATTGGAGCGAGTCAAGCGGTGCTTTCGCGGCCCACAATTCGCGAGAATGTCGAGGATGGATGCGAGTCTCGTGCCCAATGTCCCAGCAGTTGTCCCGCCCACTCCAGTTGCTCCAGCAGCTGGGATCACGCCACCTGCGAGTGCAGCGCCGGCTACGTTGGTGTTGACTGTGCTCCCATCTGTACGGTTCATCCCTGCGCCGCGGGAGTCTGTCGTGCCAATGTCAGCCTGTCCCGAGGCTACAGCTGCGAGTGCAACAGCAGCTTCCAACATGGCGATTACTGTGAGAAGACTCTCCAACAACCCTGTCCAGGTGGATGGTGGGGTGAGAGGGTTTGCGGTCCTTGCAAGTGTAATATTCAACAGGGCTATCATCCTGATTGCAACAAGACGACGGGTCAATGCTACTGCAAGACGAACCATTACCAACCGCCCAATGAGACCGCCTGCCTGGCCTGCGATTGTTACTCGATTGGTAGCTTCAACAGCGCCTGCAATCGGCTGACAGGACAATGCGAGTGTCGAGAGGGTGTCATCGGAAGGCGCTGTGATTCCTGCTCTAATCCCTATGCGGAGGTTACCCTCAATGGTTGTGAGGTTGTCTACGATGCCTGTCCACGTTCCTTTGCCGCCGGCATCTGGTGGCCTCGCACTCCCCTCGGCAGCGTCACCGTCGAAAATTGTCCGCTTCCAGCACGGGGCAAAGGTCAACGAAGTTGCGACAGTCAAACGGGAAGTTGGAGCACGCCGGATATGTACAATTGCACTTCGGAGCCATTTGTCGAGCTGCGCCGTCAGCTCTCGCAACTGGAGAAACTGGAGCTGGAGCTCAACTCTTTTGTGGCTATCAAAATGGCGGAGCAACTGCAACACGCTTGCGAGGCTGTTGATCGCAACGCCGTCAGCAAACCTCCGGCTCCGAGGCACAACAGAAGATACAAAATGGAGTCGTCTTTTCTGTTAAATGCGGGAGGAGGAGGTGCCGTCTGGTCACATGAACTGGAGATGGACTATCTTTCCGATGAGCTAAAGTTCTCCCATGACCGTCTCTATGGTGCAGATCTCTTGGTCACGGAGGGCATTCTCCAGGAGCTGATCAACTATGAGCTGATGCAAAGTGGACTCAACTTAACGCACAGCCAGGACAAGTACTTCATTAAGAACCTGGTGGATGCAGCAAGTGTGATTCTGGATCGGAAATATGATGCCGAATGGAAACGCGCCTCAGAGTTGATACAACGTGGACCCGATGACCTCGTGGATGCCTTTAACAAGTACATGGTTGTCTTGGCCCGATCACAGCACGATACCTACACTAATCCCTTTGAGATTGTGCAGAGGAACATGGTGCTGGGACTGGACATTGTCACCACCGAGTCTCTATTTGGGTATGAGCCGGAACAGCTCAGCGAATACCACAAGACAAAGTATCTGAAACCAAACGCGTTCACCACGGAGAGCGTAATCCTGCCGGATACGAGTGGATTCCTTCAGCATTCGGCCAAGCAGAAGCCCGTGATCAGCTTTCCCAAGTACAACAATTACATACTGGACAAGCACAAGTTCGATAAGCACACCAAGGTTCTAGTTCCCCTCGAGATGCTCGGGATAACGCCGCCGGAGAGCGATGAAGTGACCCAAGGAAGAGGTAACGATTATCGGGCAATTGTCGCCTATGCTCAGTACAAGGATGTGGGACAGTTGTTGCCGGATCTCTATGATGAGACGATCACACGTCGCTGGGGCGTTGATGTAGAGCTGGCGACGCCCATTTTATCACTGCAGATCCTCGTGCCATCCACGGAACGGGAGCAGCAACGCCTGGAGATTCCGTCGCGTAAAATATCATCAGCAGGAGGAGGTAGCTACTCCTCCTCCATCTCCACTTCTTCATCTGGTTCGTCGTCTTCATCTCCTACCTCTGGCAGCAGTCGGAGCTCTGGCAGCTCGGAGCAGCAATTTGTTGAGGTCTTTGATGTACCCAAGGCGCCAACGAGCAGCAGCGAGCAACAGATTGAGGACATCAGGATCACAGCACATGAGGTTCCTCCGCCAGCATCTGCGGAGCAGCAGGAGGCCAACAGCAACGAAGCCATAGAGGTTGGTGAGCAACCTCATATACGCCTCAATCTCGATGACATTGAGTTCCATGGCAATTCTGGGGAGGAGCTCAGTGCAGGTGACTCACCGGAGCAGCTGAATCCCAACTACGAGGGAAATCCAGACAGCAGTGAACAGTCAAAGGGGGAGAATGATGCAATTTATCGAGATCGTCGATTGGTGAAGCGTCAGGTTGAGGTGATCTATCCATCGGAGCAGTTGCTGAAGCCACAACACATGGTTTATCGCTCGCTGGGATCGCCACATCTGTCGCAACCCATCAAGCTGCAAATGTGGCTGGACATGGATACGGCACGCTTCGGACCTCGCTCGAATCCTCAGTGTGTGCGCTGGAATTCCTTCACAAATCAATGGACGCGTCTCGGCTGTCAAACCGAGATACCTGACTTTGATGGCGACTTCTCTTCGATCTCGCATCTGCCCATCCTGATCAACTGCAGCTGCACGCACATTTCCAACTATGCAGTCATTGTGGACATTATTGATCCCGAGGATATTCCAGAGCCCTCGCTTCTAGTACAAATAACTTCCTACTCGGCCTTCATGGTATCCCTGCCTCTGCTGCTGGGAGTGCTCCTGGCTTTGGCTTTGCTCCGTGGTCAGCAGACAAACTCAAATACGATTCATCAGAATATTGTGCTCTGTGTCTTCTGTGCGGAGCTTCTCTTCTTCGTCGGGATGCAGTCGAGGCGTCATCTGCTTGAGAACGAGTTCCCCTGCAAGTTGATTGCCATCTGTTTGCATTACTTTTGGCTAGCTGCCTTCGGCTGGACAACTGTGGACTGCGTGCATCTCTATCGCATGCTCACCGAGATGCGGGACATTAATCATGGCCCGATGGGTTTCTACTTTGCCATGGGCTATGGAGCTCCAGCTGTCGTCGTCGGTCTCTCCGTCGGCGTTCGAGCTCATGAATATGGCAATAGCTTGTTGTAAGTATTGAAAAAGAAATTATTCAAATGAGAGAATTCCATAATTTTCCCATCTTTTCTGGTTTCAGCTGTTGGTTATCGGTTTACGAGCCTGTAGTATGGTGGTTGGTGGGTCCCATTGCGGGCATGTCTGTGGTGAATCTGCTCATACTCTTTGTCTCTGTAAAGGCAGCTTTTACTCTCAAGGACCATGTGCTGGGATTTGGCAATCTGCGTACTCTACTCTGGCTCTCGGTGGTCTCTCTTCCTCTCATGGGTGTCATGTGGGTGCTAGCCGTGTTGGCGGCCTCGGAGCATTCCCAGCTGTTGAGTCTGCTGCTCTCCGGGGTGGTGTTGCTCCATGCGCTCTTCTGCCTGATTGGATACTGCATCATTAACAAGCGAGTGCGGGAGAACCTTCAACGAACGTGTCTGCGTTGCATGGGCAGAAAGGTGCCGCTGTTGGACTCCTCCATGGTGGTCAGCAACAGTTCGCACAATGTCAATGGCGCCGCCAGGCCGAATAACTTCCTCGCAGGCACCTACGATACGACTCGCCGTAATATTGGCATCAGTGCATCGAGCACCACCTCCAGGAGCACGGCAAAGACCAGCTCCAGTCCGTATAGCGACGGACAACTGCGACAGACATCGACATCGACCTCCAACTACAATTCGGCCAGTGATGCGCCAAGTTTTCTGCGCGGCTTTGAGTCCTCGACCACGGGACGCAGTCGCGGCGAGGAGAAGTCACGGCGACAGCGTAAGGATTCGGATTCTGGCTCCGAAACCGATGGGCGTTCCCTCGAATTGGCCTCCAGTCATTCCAGCGACGACGATGAGTCGAGAACCGCTCGATCCTCGGGCACGCATCGCAGCACGGCGGTGAGTGCAACTCCGGCTTATCTGCCCAACATCACGGAGCATGTGCAGGCCACCACTCCGCCGGAACTGAATGTGGTGCAGAGTCCCCAGCTCTTCCCGAGCGTCAATAAGCCAGTTTATGCGCCACGTTGGTCAAGTCAGCTGCCGGATGCGTATCTTCAGTCGCCTCCCAATATCGGACGATGGTCACAGGACACGGGCTCGGATAATGAGCACGTGCATGGCCAGAAGATGACCATCTCACCAAATCCGCTGCCCAATCCCGATCTCACCGACACCAGCTACATGCAGCAGCATCACAACAAGATCAACATGACGCCCTCGATCCTGGAGAACATTCGAGATGCTCGCGATGGCTACGAGGACAGTTTGTATGGACGTCGCAATGATTATACGGACAAATACGGTTCCTACAAGCCACCCAGTCACTATGGCAGTGAGAAGGATTATCCAGGCGGTGGTGCCGGTGGTGCCAGTGGCTCCCAGACCATTGGCCATCTGCGCAGCTTCCATCCGGATGCGGCTTACCTCAGCGACAACATCTACGACAAGCAACGCACGTTGGGCAGCGGCTATTTGGGCGCCAAGTCAGAGTCGCCCTACCTGTCCAAGGATCGCATTACCCCCGACATCTATGGCTCCCGGGATGGGCACTACAGCCTGAAGCGTCAGCCTGCCTATGCCACAGATTCCCTTCACTCGGTGCACTCGCTGCTGAAGAACGATTATCAGCAGCAGCAACAGCAGTTGGCTCAGCAGGCGGATCGCTTGTCGGAGGGATCGGATAAGAATGGTTATCACTTTCCCTACACCGCCGAGGAGGATCATCTGCAGCAGCAGGCGAGGAAGCTCAGTGGCAGCCACATGATGCATCCACATGCGGCGCTCGTCAATGACATGAATAATCCTGGTCTCCTCGCTCGCCACACACTCAACGGGATGGCCACGCCAGGAGGAGTTGGTGGTGGCAGTTCACGGCACAGTTCGCGTGCCTCCTCGCCCCCCTCGAACATGGTGGCGCCCATGCAACCGCTGGGTCCTTTGGCCAGCATTACGGACACAGAGTGAGTAATCCTTGAAGTCATGTTCTCTCTCTAACATTTCATTTCGTTATATACGTTACTGCTTTCGTTTTTCTTTTGGTCTTTGGTCTTTCGTTTTCTATTTCTTTTTTTATCCTATTTGGATTTTCCTTTACTCGATGTGTACTATGTCCCTGTATGAAGAGAGATTTCCACCTCTTTTGTGGCTTCTGTTGGTCCACACTCGTAATTAGCCAGCAAATCGCTTTTGTACTGTTCCATGTACAATCCAATTTCAGTTTCAGTTCAAATTCTTACATCAATTCGATTTGATTTGCTCTACATACTCATATCCCAGCTCATACTCATTCCCATACTCACACTCATACTCATAATCATACTCATATTCGGTTCGTTTCATTTCGTTTAATTTAAACGTTGAGATTTCGTTTTCTTGTTTTATTCCTTTGATTCAGTTTTAATCTCTGCTCTTTTGTTTCAAATTCTCTTTACTTTATGGCATACAAACACACACATACTTATACACAACAATGCAAAACATAAAACACGATTGTCTAAAAAAAACTCTTCCTTGTTCTTTTCCCCCCTTTGCCATCCCACCCCATAAACCCGATGTGATATCAAAACAACAATGAAAACTACAAACAATGCAAATGAATATGATACGAAAAATACCAAACAATTTTGATGCACACATCCACACAAACACACAAATACACACACACACAAATACACACACGCACATATGATTGAAACTTTCAGCTGGAACTGGGAACGTTTGAAGCAAATCTAATTTGACTATCTTTCACTTCTATGCTCTTCCTCTCTGTGTAAACTGCTTTGCGCTTTGCTAACAACAACAACAACAACTACTACTGAAACAACAACTATAAACACACACACACACACTCACCCACACACTCACCCACACACTTACACTTGCACGCAATGCAAAAACAATGACTGGGCCAATTGCGTTTTCTTAACCCAAAAACCCAACTCAAAACAATCAACAACAACAACAAATATTTAACAACAACACTGACAAATCGCTACAACAACAACAACTCAATTGAACAACATCAGCTCTGAGGTAAACCACAAAGAAATGCATTTTCCATATTTTCCAACTTTCATCTTATCAGAATGCATCACCACAACATTTTCATTTCCTTTTTGTTGTTGTGTACAATTTTCACTTGTGTTTCCCTTTATGTTGTTGTCTTTATTCCAATAGATTAAGTGTAAATAACATCAAAATTCTTTAATTAAATAATTACTTACATTTAATTGCACATATTACATTTCATTTACAAGATTTTTCGCTCAATTTAAATGTAAACGAATTAATTGTTTTTAGTTGTTAAATTAAAAAAAAAAAACAAAAAACGACAAATGTAAATATGTAGTTTTTTACTTTCTTTATATTTGTTTTTTTTTTTTAATACAAATGTAAATAGTTTTCAGTTTTGTCTATTTTAATTGCTGTTTGTTTATTTAATTCGTCGAATGCAATTTTACAATTTTTTCTTTTTTTTTTCGATTCAATAATCAATTTTCTAATATTTGTTCATAAGTCTCGCATAAAATCATTCCTGCAACAATAACAAAAACACAACAACAAAAATACTATGCAAACATTTTCACAGTTCGACATTATTTGGCTGCATCGCAGGCAACAGAGGCAACATTATCCTTGGTCGCTTACAATATGGTATCAGGATATGTACATAAAACTAAAACAAACACAAATACAAATAGCAACTCAATATATCCCCAATTAGAGCTATTCTGCACCAGTTTTCAAACAGTCAAATAATCCATTTAAACTAAATCAAATGATGGCTAGAGCTAAAATGTATTAACTCGGCGTATACTTAATAAATATATTGAAATATTATAGTAGAGAAAATTAAAATATATCGGTGATTCCGACATTGAAATACTCTTGCAGAGAACACAATTGAATTGTTGCCATGTAAATAAATATGATTAAATAAATATTGTATATTCCTCCCCATTTCTGTCCAAGTTCAAAAATGCATCCAAAGTGATTAAATATTCGATTCCTTCCATTCAAAAAACATAGCATATTTTTCAGCGTTTTCAGTTAACTTTTAGTGATTTAAAATTAAAAACAATATATTGTCTAAATTATTTGATTTATAATAGCAACAGCTGCAAGAGTACCACTTAAATAAGATACTGTAATTTCGTAAAAATATTTTGATAGTTATCTAATCTAACTTTAACCCTTAGGCGAACCCATACGATTTGTTTTATGTTAACGAATAAACGACTAAAATAGCCTTAGGCCAAGCAATAAACAATCAGACTGACAGAATTGAGTTAAATTTATCACATTCTATTATGATTTATGAAATTAGCGAACATCTGTCAGCTATTAATTGAGCATAATCCAGATTTGAGAGCTGAAGATAAGCCTTACTAAACACACACACACACACACAAATACATTACACACCTGCATATATGATAACTAACACACACTCGCACAACGTACTTTTGCATATTACTGTTAATATATTTTCTATTTTTCATCATCATCAAACTGCGCATTTAATAACAGCTTTTCTATTTTTTCACCTAATACAATAATGTAAAAATAGAAAGCGATTGAATTAGATTATAATGTGACATTGGCATGCTTTTTAAACAATATATAAGCATTATTATTAAGCTGTGAATCGCATGAATAAATTGTAGCTTAGTGGCTATTAAATAATTGAAAATAAATAATCAATATTTGTATGCAATTTAAAAACAGGCGGAATATTGATGACGATGAGACCACAGTGTGACGACTGACTGCAAAGCGACAACTGCAACATAAGCTGCAACAGCAACTGCAACAGAGGCAACAGGCAACAACAACAAATCAATTTGCAACAATTCGACGCAAGCCGCAATATAAAAGGCAGACAAATGTTTAAATATAAGTATTTAAAGCTTAACATTATAAATTGAAATACTCACAAGCAAAATACACAGACTCGCACATACAGATAATGACTTTACGTGTGTGTGAGTTTTGCATTTAAATCATGTACATACTATAAGAAGAAGAAGAAAAAGTTGGAGATGAACGTGGACCGTAATACAAAACAGTATACATAAAACATACATATATATATATATTTTTGAATAAGTATATTTAATTAGTTTATACAGACAACAACAAAAGCTGTTCTTGTCTGGCATTTAAATTAAATTAATTTAATTGAAATCATAAACAAATCTTGCATTTAATTAGCTCTATGTATTTGTATCATATACGAAGTATATCAATCTATACTTACCTATATTTGTATTTGTATTAAATAAAACTCAGACTGATTTTATGCATTTTTTTCGATTACATTACACAACATATAACAATTAAGAATTGCATAAACAAAGCTCAATACACACAAACACACAAAAATCTATGGAAGTTGTATGTATTTAAGAATAGTTTATATACCCTGCAAGATGGGTACTTTAAATGTTTAAGCAACTCTATGCAAATAGTCAGAGCCAGGCAACTATGAGTTAAAAAATAAGAGAATATTTTTGATCAATTTGCCTACACTTGCAATACATTTTTTCAATTCTTTTGCAATCAGCTGATATTTGTACTCAATATATTTATATGCGTTTACAGGGTATTCAGCTATATATTTTAATTGGTGAATTCAATATGATTTGATTGAAATACCATAACAAATGTCGTGTGCCTCCTAAGTACATATAGAGCTTATTATTATGCCAAATTAGTTAAAGTTCAGTTCGGAGTCGAAATGAAAAATCACCAACTGCACAAAATGCTAAATATGAAATTATAATTAGTTTGCAACGTTGCCATTTTTACGTTCATGACGTAGATAAATCCCGAAACAAGCCTGTCAAACCGAATGTGGCAAATTGTACAATGAAATGCGCGCAAAGCGTATAAAACGAATCAAAATCTATTTGAATATTATAAATACAGATACATATACACACATATATCCATGTGGGAGTTTAGGACAACAAATGCAGACACAAAGAGACAGATATATATAGTACAGTTAAACATATCCAAGCGGTAAATGTCTATATGTTAAATGAAAATACTCGGATGACATATTTAATAGTTGTAGCTAGAACACTTTTGTGTTGTGCCTATTTCAGTTTGAATGTGCATCAATTACAAATTATTTATAACTTGGCTGACATCAATTGTGGCTAAAATACCAAAATAATAAACAAATTTAAGCTGCTTACAACCAACAAATATAAAATTCATGCACTCTCCAAAGGATACTGTGCACAAGAGTCAAGGGAGAATAGTGAGTGAGAGAGAGGGGAAAGTGCTGAGACACCTCTCTTTCATTACATTAACTTTACCATCTATTTACGTCTCTCTTTGCGCTTCTCATGGCAAACTTAAATTATTGATATCTATGTGAATTGATATATTTAAATGTAAATTATGCAAAATGCAAGCAAATAATTCGATAGACAAATACGAGAAGAATATAAATAAAATGTGTATATTTAAATGAATAAAACTTCAAGTTATTTAACTGCGTTTAGTATTACCAATTTCAGCTGAAAAAAAGATAAGTAACTATAGATTTAAGTAGAATCTAAAAATATTCATTAATAACATAATTAATAATTTCAACATTGTGGTTTAAGTTTTTTTCATATTTTGAATTTTTACGTTTATTCATGTTAATAATTTCATATTATTATTGTTGCTATTATAATTATTGTTATTTTTATGTCCTTGCTATATTTTCATATAGTTTCTCGGATTGGATTAAACTCAATACATATGTAAATACAGTATAGGTAAGTATCTGTGTGAGTGTGTATGTGTGTGTATATGCACTAAATATTGTTTTTACTTAAATATTTAAAAACCATCATTGGATAAATCATTTATTTCTTGTATACATTTTTTAATAGGGTTATTGTTTGCTATAATATTATCATGAATTAATTATTATTTGTTTGTATAAGTTATTATAATGAAATAATTGAGTTTAGCTTGATTACACCACGGTTATAAATAATGTTTATTGAGTTTATCTTTTTTGTTCTTAATATTCATTCAAATGACAACAATGTAGCGCAAATTCAGTTTTATTTATGAGACTTTTAACAATGTTTTTTTTCGACTAGAAGCAAATCCATATACAATAATCGTATAAGTTACATGTATATATATATATGTATTTAGATTTATATATATAATGCAATTGTTATGATTATATTACAAACAGTTCGAAATGCCAAGCCATGTTCTCTATAAGGCATTTTCCCTCTCTATCGTATATAAATCTCCCAATTCTGATCAAACTTAATACACGCCATTTTAAATTCAATTTGCATCTCAAAACACTTTGTATCTAACAGATACTTTTGCTATGCATCTGCTCGTTGTGCATCTCTTCTTCGCCTGGAGGAGGTAAAGGGTGGGCTGGGGGCGGGGTTTGGGGTCTGGGAGGTATTTAAAATACAGCGATATGCCTTTTAATTAATTTTCAAGTGAAACTCTGCAATTTACGAGCAAATTTTTCAAATATATTTCAGCGTCTTGTTTAGTTATACAAAATACATATTCATATGCATATATAACTGGTATTTATGTATATATGTATACAATAATTATTATATCTCAAAGTCAGCTGGCATTTAGTTCATTACAAATAAATATTAATTAGGCAGAAGGTATTTTATTTAAAATTGAAACAAGCTTCATTTGCTGTGCATATCAAAGTAGAAAGTTTAGTCAAATTAAATGCACCGATTTCTCATTATTTTGTTGCACTGTGCAGTTTCGCACGGTGGGTTAATTGTGTTAGAATTGTCAATTGGTTAGTGGCTGAAATTGCAATAAAAAGAACTTTGTGCGTTAAGTAAATTATTTGTAGAAAAACAATGGAAACTAAAATGCCATTTTTTATACATGAATTTGTTAAGTAAATTGCCAAGGAATTCAGTTAGATGCGGATACGGTTAATTGCCTTTATATGGTATCTGTTATCTGTTATTTGGTATATATGTATGTTTCATTAATAATTTATAATTTTATATATATGTATATTTATTTCATTTATAATACGCAACACATTCAAATGTTCATTTTACTACATAAATACATACATACATGATAATCATAATTATAATAATAATAATAATTATAATGACTTTTGACTAGAACTTTTTGATGCATATACAACGCCTATGTATGTGTGTATGTGTTTAAATGTATGTATGTGTGTGTAAGCCATTTAGTTTGATAGATCATAGATCATTAATTAATTAATGTTTAATTTCACCAATTCGCTAGCTTTGTGCGCTTTTCTGCCTTTTTCTATTCTCTGAACGGGGCCAAAGGGGAAACTTTTATTTGTATTTCATTTTCATTTTCTTCACTAACTGTAAAACTTGCTTGCCAGCGTATGTACAATAAAAAGGGAAACATTCACTTTTCGCTTAGCTAAAATCGTTGAGAGTCAACTCATAAATACTGTTCAGCAGGGGAAGTTTGAGGAAATGTGTAAGAAAAAAATCAAGGAATTAGCACAAAATGTGCAGATTTAATAAGTGCCAAACTCAAGTTAGCACTTAAACATGAGTTATTGTTATCATTTATCGTTATCGTTTATCGTTATCATTCGAAATTTACACACAACACATTGACAAAATTAGCAACTGCACAAAAGCTCATTGAAAACAAACATTTTGTATTATATTTTGATGGATATAAATCTCAATCTCAACAAATGGAAACATTGATAATTTGCATGCAGATTAACATTGACATTTACACGGATCGACAACGGAAATTAGTTACAAATACAATGTATATTTATATACTGTATATATATAATAATACATATATGTAAGTACTATATACGGGTATTACTTGTGTCTTTTCTCTTGCATTTCTCTCTCTAAAAATCTATCTCTCTGACAATGATCAAATGCTTTCTCTCTATCTCTCTCTCTCTGTCATTTCCTAACTTTGCTAACTTCAAATTTTAACTGTATATGTGTGTGTGTGTGTGTGTCTGGGGGGTCTCTGTGTAGTTAGGCTAGTTAGTTGTCTACAACATCAGATCTGTTTAACAATTACAATTGGCATTAGGCGTGCCCTGCGGTTGATCCGTCAAACGTTGTCCCTTCTGTGAGCCACCAACTAACGTTGGATCCGCATCGAGGCTCTCGGACATCTTGTCGCAAATAATATCCACCAAGCGCTCAAAGACAGCCTATAAAGTATTATTGGTTTAGCATATATTGAATGCAAATGCTGTATTTTGAACTCACCTTAACATTCACATTCTCCTTGGCCGATGTCTCGAAGAACTCAACGCCCAGTTGATCGGCCAATTGGCGTCCGCGCTCAAAGCTAATCACACGCTGGTCCTCCATGTCGCATTTGTTGCCCACCAATATGACCTGAGCATTGTCCCACGAATACGTTTTAATTTGTGTCACCCTTTAACGAACGAATCAAATAATCGTTGCATAATTGAGTTTAATCACAAACACTCACACTCGCACTTACCAGTCTTGCACAGAGTTGAAGCTGTCCTCGTTGGTGACATCATACATCAGAATGAAACCCATGGCGCCGCGGTAGTAGGCTGTGGTTATGGTACGGTAACGCTCCTGTCCAGCTGTATCCTGCATATTGGCGAAAGACAAGCAAGGAAAGTGACAAGTGTTTTGGTCAGCGGCAATTCAAGGCGTAACGTAAACGCAATTAGTGCTACCCACACACACACACACACACACACACTCACACTCGTTGCTGTGGTTGCTGGTGTGAGAACACTTCAGAGTGCGCTCACCTGTGAAACTTGTTGCCTCAGCAGACTCTGAAGCATATCTGATGTGAAAATAGACACAGCAGCTCGTCAATCAATATATGTATGGGTGTGTGTGTGTGTGTTTGATTGTGTGTTAACTAAGCGCAATTGTCACACTGCACATTGGGCCAGAATCCCTTTTTTTTTGGCATAAAGTCGAAAATTTTTGTAAAAAATATCTTGAATTTGACTTAATATTTTGAAAGGGCATACATTAGGTATATCGAAAAAAAAATTTTAAATTCGACTTCAGCCTAACTAAGAATTATGCCAAATTTCAAGTCCCCATCTTTACATTAAGATTTTAAAAAAATATTTTATACATATTTCTCATAGTCGGATGGGGAGGGAGAGATGAAGGCGTGGTCCAAACAAAAAAAATTGTAAATTCTAAATTAGCCTAACTAAGGTTCATGCAAAGTTTCAAGTCTCTAGCTTTACAATTAGACTTTATGCAAAAAAAAAGGGATTCTGGCCCAATGTGCACTGCCAAATTGCATGCAAATTTTGTTGGCACACAAAAGTATGCTATACTTTTTTAAACTGCAGCTGCACAAAATTATGCTACAGTTTTTTGCATGTCAGCCAAATAGCGCTGCGCATAAGAGAATGCTTACTATTTTTATATTATGACAGTCGTTTATTAAGTAAATTATTATTTATGATATTTATATGGTGTCTGCAAATTATAAACTAGTAAGAAAGGCTACAGCTGAGAGAAGCCGACTGTGAGGGAATAATTTTGCAGAAAAATCATTTGTAATCAAACAAACCCCCAACAGTGCTCTCTTCCATTTCTCTGTATTAAATTAGGCCATTTCAATCATATTCTGTAATCAAAACTTACCCAAATTTGCAACTTGACACGCTTGTCATGCCGAAAGACGGTCTTGACCTTAAAGTCAATGCCCACGGTGGAGACAAAGGCCGATGTGAAGCTATCGTCCGCGTAGCGAAAGAGGAAGCTAGTTTTGCCCACGCTCGAGTTTCCAATGATGAGCAGTTTGAACATGTAATCAAAATTCTGATCGGCCGCATCCTTTTGCCACTTGGGATCACCACCGCCAGCCATTGTTGTGCTGTGAAATACAAGTAAGAGTCAAGATATATAAGTATTACATCAACTTGGCATGGAGATTTTAGATGGTTGAGTTCGCAAGCGTTTGTCATTCACAACAATAGTTCGACACTAGTAGCAATTGCTTGAATTCTGTTTTAAAAAAAAAATAAGTAAACATTCTAGATCGGCATCAAATTGAAATTTTTCGCATATTCTTAAGGTTAATTATTTGATAACTGTTGAGAGATGTTTGATACCACGCTGGCCGTGCTGGTAAGTTGGCTAGCCCAGGGCCTTTGCCTCGTGCTGAGCCACGCCTGGCAGCACCCACTGTGCACCACAGGCCTCTGTCTGCTGTTCAGCTTCTTCACCCAGGCGGATGAGCAGCTGCGCTACGAGATTAGCCAACAAGTCCACACACGCTGGCAGCGTTTCAAGAATTATTATTCGTTCTCGTTTCTCACACGCAACAAGAACAACTGCAACAACTGCAACAACTACAACAACGGCTACAACAACAGCAGCAACAACAACGAGACATATGCCTATGACTATAGCCTGATGCAGGGACCACACACCTGGACACAGACGGGCAACAACCAGAGCCCGGTGAACATCGATGAGCAGATGGTCCAGCGACTGGCCATCCACGAGCTGCTCAACTGGAATCACTACGATGAGCTGCCGGCGAGCATTACACTGGAGAACACGGGCCAGACTCTGTTGCTGCGCGCCCAGTTCCGCAGCAATGTGCCCACTGTGAGTGGAGCTGATCTGCTCACCAGCTACACCTTTGTGGAGCTCTGCTTCCACTGGGGCTGGTCGAACAGCGAGGGATCCGAGCACACGCTCAACAACCGCAAGTATCCGCTGGAGATGCAGGTCCTGCATCGCACTGGAGCCTCGGTGCCGCGTCGATGCACCAGCAGCTATGATCTACTGATGATTGCCTACATCTTTGAGTTGTCGGCCCACAATCCGCTGCTGGATCCGCTGATGCAGAACCTCAAGCTGGTCCAGATGCCCGGCAAGCGTGTCGAGATTGCCCCGTTTCCACTTTCCTATTTGATTTACCCGTTTCGCACGGGATTCTATAGCTATGGCGGTTCGTTGACACAGCCACCCTGTTACCAGGGCACCGAGTGGTTCATCTTTCCCGAGTCCCTGGCGATCAGTGACTTCCAGCTGCGTCACTTCCGCCAGCTGCTCAGCGGAGATCGCTTCACGCCCATCTCTCGCAACTCTCGTCCCGTTCAGCCGCTTGGCAACCGCATCATCAATCTGAACTATTTCTGTCCCTACGACACGGCACAGCTGGAACGCATGCGCCTGGAGCTATTGCAGCAGCACCAGCAGGAGATCGAGGAGCAGCAGGCCATGGAGCAGACACAGATCGAGGAGCAGCAGCGTCAACAGCTGAAGGCCAAGGCAATGATCAGCTCGGATGACGAGGGCCAACTCATCGAGACTCTGGACACGACAACCACCATAACCACCAACTCGTGTACGAGTGTCTGTGCCACCGTCCTGAACCGTGAGGGTGGCAACCAACAGCAGCAGCAGCAGCAGGTGACCACGTGCTGCCCCAACTCCATCATCTTCTTCAGCTCGAACAACAACTACAGGAACGGCAACAGCCTCGACAGCAATGGCAGCGACACCAGCCTCATGGACAAGTGCAACGGGCACTTTCAACTGGACCAGGCCGAGGAGATGATGATGACACTGACCAATGACGTGGGCATCTGTGGCATGGGCGATGGTCTCGGGGTCGGTGTTGGTGTTGGTGCCCGCATTCAATTGATTGAATAGCCAGCCAGCCAACCAACAATGCCATTTTCTACCTGTTTGTTAGATCATCATCATTATTATTATTCAACTTTGTTGGGACCAGAAAACAAACAATCCACACTGGACAGACAACAGATTCATTCATTCGGACACACATCACTCGCTGGGCTGTGGGCTTCAACAAAGTTGCGTTTATATTTTCTAAGGCATAAAACCAAGACCTTGATATCACATTTTACTTTTAAAGGAGACTGCGACTAAATGGGGTGGAATAACACACAGAAAGCTACAATTGAAGCTTTTCAATTTTACTACACAACAATAATTGACTGCGATATATCATGTATTAAATTTTCAAGTTCAAACTATGTTTTGTTATTTTTCAGCACTGCAAAAAGGGGAAAATGTTGGAGGGGAGATTTTTGAACTAAAATCACCTCGAGATTGTTTATATTAATTTTGCAAATATTTTGTAATTTCCCAACACTATTTAAGGTTGTACGACTCGTTATGAAAGAATGATCAACTGGGAAACACCCCATATTAAATTAAACATACTTCATACATAAATATAAATATCTGTATCTGGAAGCTTTGACTATAAATCAATGATCTGGTCAGAATACGTGACGCATTCGATTTCCAAGTCTAAGCTATGTATATTTTGTAATTTACCAACACTGCACAGAGAGGAGTACAGTCTGTCTGTTTCCCAGCCAAGTGAATGAAATATGAATATGAGTGGAGCCACAGTTTATTATCCTACTTTTCTTTAATGTGACTGTCACGTCATTTGCAAGAAAAGTCAACTATAAGAGGAGGAAATTTCAAATAACAGCTACGCCTCTCGTCGGCTGACAGCAAAAGCAATCAGTTGGCCTTGAAAACTTGTAGCCTTGTCCAGGGGCGGGCAAGGGAGGGGGGAGAGTGATAGGAAAGAGGGACAACAATGTTGCCTTAGCCATTTCAAACTTTGAGTTAAGAGAGTGACATTTTTTATGCACGCAGCGTACACACAACATTGTGTCGATAATTTGTATGTATAGGCAACTCGGCAACATTATCTATCTATCCACAAGCCAACTACCCTTCCCTTCTCTTCCCTCCCTTCCACTCCCTCCATTCATTCCTTCGTTCTCCATGGCCATAATATCAAATGTTGCGCAGATTCGCGCGTCATCCTCAAGGCCCTGTGGCAAAAAGACACGGCTCGAGCTCTGTTTGAGGTTGCTTCTCCGCTTCTCTGTTGAGAGGAGAGAAGAGGAGAGGAGGCTGTTGAGAGGAGGAGGCACTTGAGGCGCTGACTGACTGAGACAGGCACAAACAGGCAAAGACATGCACAAACAGGCTGTTATCAAAGCTCGTCGCTTTTATCTCTCACTGCCTCGCCAAGTTGTAATTATCGATTTTTTAACGTCGAGGGTTGACTGTCAGTTGTTGTTGTTGTCAGTTGTTGTTGTTGTTGATGATGTTCTTTCATGTTTCAAATTTCGAAACAGCTCCCCTCATTAAGCAGCTGTTTGCTGTTTTTTCATTGTCTGCTTAACCTGTGGGTTGGCTTAATTATTGATAACGAACTGGGCATCAAATATCACAAATCGCAAATAAAGTTACCGCTATACTTATCAATGTGCGTGTGTATTGTGTGTGTTGTGTGTGTGTATTTGCTCAATACTTATGCGCACAACTTGTCAAATCCTCAATCAAAATTGCAGCTATTGAAAAGTTTCTGACATTTAGACAACAATTCAATATGCTGCCAGCTTTTGTTGGCTTAACAACTTTGATGGCTGACTACTTTTCTGAGTGTGAGTAAAAGTGTGTGTGTGAGTGTGTGTGTGTCAGAATTTTCCAACATTTAAACTTTGGCGAATTGAAATGCACTTAGTGCTAACAACAAACAAAGATTTATTTGCTGAACTTTCTAGGAACAATATTTCTAAAGAAATCAACTAAGATTTCGATAGCTTGCTATGCGTTTATATATCAATAGTAAGCTAAATCCATGAATTTTTAGTGATTAAAGCTGACAGATGAACCTTCTTCATCATAATCATATTAAAATACCTCTATTTTATAATGATACTACTAGTATTCAAATTGAGTAAATATATTTATAATTACTGCATTCCCTATAAGCTGAGTTAAGCGCATTAAAATAGCAAAAAAAATCCTTTGTCAATTACTCTTCAGCTTGATTGCATTCTTTTTGCATGTAGTTGTAGTTGTTGTTGTTGTTGTTGATGTTGTTGTTGCAACCAGGTGTGAAGCCACAACAATGAAATATTCATTTACTGCGTGTACATTTGACATTGGCAACTTTCACTGTCGATGCCATTTTTGCTCTTGTGTCCAGCTAAAAAAAAAAACAAAAAAAAAGAAAACAAAGCAAAAAACCTGACGACAACAAACGAGCTTCAATGTTGTCGTTCCTGTTGTTGTTGTTGTTGACATGCCCGGGGCAGCTAATGAAGCTGAAAATGTAGCTGGACATGTTAAGGACTCACACACACACTCATACACACACAGTCACACACACACATGCATACATTCATTCATTCATTCGTATATTATGTGCATAAGTGATGAGTACCATGCGGCGTATACTTATTGTTATGGGTAATGCAAATGCACTTACTGTGACTTAGTCTTGAGGTTGTTACGGTTTAAACGTCTCTTTTGTTGTTGTTGCAGCTATCGCTGTGTATCTGTATCTGTATGTGTATGTGTGTGTGTGTTGTGTGTATTTGTTGTTGCCTTTAAGCTTAAATTCCGTCGAATACAAGCACAACAAGATCCTGGATAATTCCTTAAGTGCTCTGGCTGCTCCTTCTTAATTTTTTTGACCAACTGCTGCTGCTGTTGTTGTTTTTATTATTTTGTTGACGTATGCGGGCTTTTCCTCGTGCGTGTGTGCGTGTGTGGGTGTGGGTGTAAGCGCTTTTCTGTTATTTTTCACACATATACACAAATCGATAATGTGACTCGGAGTTACTTTTTTTCGCTCGTTTCTCTCTGTTTTTGCACTGACTGTTGGGCTGGTTATCGGTTTTTTTCTCTTTTTTATTGTTGGTTGGACAGTTTCAGCCTTGGCACTGGTTTAAAGAGTCTCTCCACTGTCTTCTTCCTGCTACGTTTGCTGCCTGCTGTTTGCAAATTTGCGCTGCTTGTTTACGATTATTCAATCAATTATTCAGTTTAACGCGCGTTCGTCTCGCCCCTAGTCGCAATTTATTCAATTATTCATTCAGTTACTTGCGAGGAGGAGGGGGCAATGTTCGTATGCTTTTCTTTTCTCTCAATTCTTTTTTACCGTTTTCTTTTTTTTATATTCCGCAGTAAGAATTTTCTTTCGCTCCGTGTTGTACACGTCGTCGTCGTCTTTCACAGGACCACAAATGAGGCAAAAATTTTCCTGCCTCTGCCTCGGTATGTGTGAACGTGTGTGTGTGTGTGTTGTTACTTGCGGCGAATTGACTGATGCGGCGAATATAAGCGAATGTACTCGTATTTTGTATACGTTTTCATCATTTAAAACTCTGTTTCAAATCGTGCAGCTGCTGGCTCTTCTTCTTGCTCTGCTGCTGCTTCTTCTTCTTCTGCCTGTTCAGTGGTGAAAATCGATGGGCTCATCCGCCCAGTGGGCTGTGTTTGTGTGGGCGCAGACGAAGCTTTTGCGGCGACAATCCCGCGAGCTTTCCATTCATGCCGCGCACTTGCGCACTGAGCACAACGACAGACGTTAGCCAACACTATCGATTAATTATCGATAGGCAGGGGAGAGCGCGCGCTTTATGAATATCGCTTACAATGCAAGTGGATTTTATCTTTATGCTTAAATTGCTAGAGTCCCAAGTTGAATTGATTTATTGCACAGTCAAGTTTGGTTGGTTTTAAAGATATCAATCAGATTGCACATATAAACAGTTTAATTACACATGTAGATTAACAAATCAATGTGAATAACAACACACTCTACAATTTGCTGTTGCCAGCAAGCATATCACGCACCACTTTAACGGCGTATTTGGCGGTGCCAGGCGCTGTGGTGACGCCGTAGCCACCGTGTCCATAGTTGTGCACCACCTTGAGGCGACGTCCCTGCGGGCTTGTGATCAACTCCGGCTCCACGCGCACCACCGAACGATGCGGACGCAATCCGACGCATTCGCGCACAATTTCCGCCTTCCTGAGACTGGGCAGGAGATCGTAGCAGCGCTCCTTGATGGCCATGCTGTCGTACTTGCACCACGCGGTGTTGTAGCTGTCGTACTGCCGGCAACCACCCAGCGTGACGGTCTCGAAGCCGGGCAGCACATACGTGTCCAGGTCGCCATAGAAGGCAGTCTTAATCCAAGGCGCGCGCACCTTCAGCACCTGGCCACGAATGGGCACCAGATGCTGGTCGTTGCACAGCTCCTTGGCGCCCATTCCCGTGCAGTTGAGCAGCACATTGAAGTTCTGAGGTACATCAAAGAAGTTGTCCACATGCTGATGCACCACTTGACCGCCATTCTCCAGGAATCTGAAAGGCAGAGATTAGTTAACAGGGCAAGTAAACGATGGCGTTCAGAGATGATCTCACTTCTTGGTGGCATAGGGCAGGAACAGGCGACTCTCCGTGAGGCAGGTGGTGAAGAAGGAGCCGTACTTCCAGCCGCCATGGCACAACTGCAGCTCATCCTCCGTGGCACGACGGTAAACAGGCAGCAGCTGCTCTATGAAGTGATTCTATCCAACGGGGAACCAATTAAACAATGCGATTAGATTAGCTGATTAGCTGATAACACATCGTCACCCCCTTCTTCTTCTTACCCGCACTATGGAGGGCGTGGTGCGTGAGAATATATAGCCGGAGAGTTGGCACACGCCAGCCAGGGCCGAGTCCTTGGAGCGACGCAGTTCATCCCAGTAATTGAAGGCATCCGTCATCCATTGCCTGCAGTTATGAGTTATTAATTTCATTTAAAGTTTAATAGTTAACGTGTGCGCTCACGTACTGCGTAATTTGCTGGGTGGGACCCATGAAACTGGTGCCGGGTCGAAAGATGCCCGCGGCCACATAGCTAACAGTATCCTCGTCGAAGCGATCGGCGACAATCGAGACCTGCGCAGTCGGAAACTCGCGCTGCAGCTCCAACGCCGTCGTCAGGCCGATAATGCCACTTCCCAAGACGCCGAAATGCATGTTTGTGTGCCCTGCCTTAGGGTTAACTTCTAACTGAGCTCTCTGTCGGTGCAGTGTGAGTATTTATTTACTTGTGGATGCTTATCAATTTCTATCAATCCAAGCAACAACTGCTGATTACACGCAATTAAGCCAATTACGGGGACACCACTGTACGCCATTTGCACTTGCATTAGTGCAACTCACAATTTTTTGGACACGGCTTTTAAATCTGTGAGTCTCATCTGTAAAAGGGATTGTATTGAACACATTTCTTTCTTATTAGAATTATTATTCTTTGAAATTCTTTCTTTCCCATAATATTTTAGAGATATTTTATAAAAACATTCGATAGTGGGCTACCAAACATCGATGGCTCCGATGTTTTGCAATCATCGCCGACATCGATGTTTCACTCGATGATTCTCCACCTCTAGTTAGAGGGAAAACATCGATAGTGGAGACATTCGATATTTTCGAGGTTTTCTAAACAAAAATTCGATATTATCGATAGTATCGTTTTTTACCAAAATCTATTTATTATTGTAGTGGCGCGATGTTATTTATATGCACGTCTTTTAGAGTTTTTCTTGACGGCAGTGTGTACTGTGGATCGAGAGCTCTAACAAACTTACGGAATCCTTGATCTTCAGCAATTGAAAATGGTTGCATGTCGAGCGCCCCAAGTTTGGCTAAGGCTCCGTCCAGTGAATTTTTCTTTTCTGAGGTGTCTTGAGGTACTTCGTCCAACTTAATAGAAGGGATCAATCTCTTGACAAGGTCAAATAAGTGTTTCTCTGTATATTAGAGCAATGTATACACTTCGCCGTCTTCCCATCTTGCGAGCGCTCAAAATGACCACAGACTTTTGATTTTTTAATTTGACGCCTTTTACTTAATTGCAATTATTACGATAAGTAGTAATAATAGTTGTCACCCTCAACGCTTTTTAAAAATTTGTCCATAATTTAAATTGTCAAATTGAATTGCCAGCCGCCAATTAATTTTCCAAGTGCGCCAAAACAGTGATGCAAAAAGGTGGAACACTATCGTTAACTATCGAAGTCGAAACATCGATAGTGTAGAGTTATAATAAAAATTCGATGTATCGATACTATCGTGAGTGGTCGACCCAGCTCTACCTCTAGTGTGGTTGTTCGCTCTGTTGTTGTTGTCGAACAAAATTAAATTGGCCAAAATTAAAAATTCTATTTGAATATAGTTGACAATGGAACATACATATACTTATTTACATTTGTAACTACAAATTGGGCACCACAAGATAACGATTGCACAGCATCATCAAAGGATTTGCAAAGGGCGACCGCATTCAGTGTCACAGTGCCGCAGAGAAAGCAACTGCCAAGAAAGTGGAAGCAAAGCGCAACAACAACAGCCACCAAATACGAGAGAATCAGGAATATGTCATCAATGTCGCCTAGTGAGGTGAGTTGCTACTCCCAATCCTCCCCCAATTGTCAGCAGCAACAATTTAATTACGTTTCATCGCAAAACGAAATACACAAAAAAAAAAACAGTTGTGCAAATGTTTGTTGTCAGCTGCTTCTGCTGCTGCCGTCGTCGCCGCCTCTGCTGCCGCCGCCGCAGTCGGCAGCGTTTGTGTTGTGGGCACTGGGCATTGCGAAGGTTCAACGTCATCTTATCGTCACAGAAGATGCTGCACACTCGTACTTATCACCTCAATAAGGAACAATTTTGTTATATAACAGAAATTAAATGGCGCTTCTTTGTCTGCAATACTTCATCACTTTCACCTTTTCACCTGGCGGCCTTTGACGACGCGACGTCGGTTTCACTTGCCTGCCAGACAGACGGAGCCTGCAACGACGCTCACACACAAAGGAGCACACACACACACACAGTTATCGACCCGTGCAGTTTTTGTTTATGCAATAACCAATTGCAATGCTGCCGCCTCTAACTGTTTATTTATCTGCCGAACTGCAGCGCTTGCTTTAATTTTCGTTTTTGTTTACGCGGCATAAACAAGCCTTGGAAACGACAGCGCCATCTATCGATCCTGCGCTGCTTCTGCTTCTGTTTCTGCTTTCTGCTGCCCAACCTTGCTGTCTCCCTTGCCCCCACACACACACACACTCATCCCACCAGCGGCTCCTATAACTGCCCGCTCTGCCCGCAGAGTGTCTCACTCAAGCGTAAAAGCTCGACGCGTACGCGCAGTTCGCAGTTCGCTCTTGATTTGTGTTTTGTTTCGCCGTTGATTTCATTCAGTTCTCGTTGACACGCGGATTCGCACGCGCCGATTGGTATTCGCTTCGTTCCGGCAAACGTGTAGAAAAGAAAAAATAAGAAAAATCAACAACACGATTTCGTATTTACATAAAGGTTTACTCAATTTGCAGGCACATTGCCAAAAGCCAAGCTTTAATTATCAAATAATCGAATTAAATTATCGCCTTGTCTGAGAGCTGTTCTCAACTAAATAAGCCAAATTGCATAGACCGTTAATTGTCTTGGCACACGCTCTGCCAGTCAATGTTTGGTTTTATTTTTTATTATAAATACTTTTGACCGCACGCATCGTTTTTGATAAATTATGTATATATGTTTATGGTTGTTGGTGTGAACTGATTTTGGCACGCGTTCAAATTCAAATTATAAAAATATGTAGTCGAAATGGAACAAGATTCAACTTGCAAGATTTCGTTGATTCCAACACTTGTTCTTTTAGTTGAATAATAATTAAAAACGATTTCATAGCCAGTCATGGGATCTTTGCCTTATACACGATCTATATAAACAAGTCTCTACTTGATTATGTGCATATCTTTAGATACGAAAAGAACCAGTTTCTATATACTTGATATGCAAACTCTGTCGTTAAACTCGTATATAGGCAATTTTGGCATCGATTCATCGAATTTTCGCATCGCATTCAGAACTGAGCACAAACCTCCCTCTGCCTCTCCCCCGATTGCTGCCTTTTGAGTTTTATTTACATTTTCCCTTTTGTCTGATCTGTCTATGATCCGTCATGAAATATGCATGCGATACTACAAAGCACACCCTCAACACAAACACAAAGCGCAATATATCATTCTATATAAGATACATAGAACTTCCTTATGGGTAAATTGAGACAATGGAAGAGAAACAGAGTCAATTAATACTTTTCCCTTGCTAAAGCTGCTACCAAATTCATTTGGGTAACTTATGCATTATTTATAAAGGCTTCTTATCTGCCCACCTGGCTATATAAATATATACATATAAACTCTATGGTGGATAAGCCGATTTATTTGTTTTTAATTTATTTGCATGCGCAATTTAATAGTTGTTGAGAAAGCATTTTAATCTTCTTATCAAACTTTCAACTGGTCTATATGCTTAGTTATGACTTAAAGCTTAAGCCACTGTCGCTCGTAGCGCTTGTTTACTGTACTTTTATAAAGAAAATGCAAATAAATCAATATAATTAAAATGCATTGTCGCCAATTGCTGTGATTTCGCAACGGTGCATATAAATGGGCTGTCATTTACAATAAAAATAAGATTTAAACTCAATTAAATTGTTGCCACCAGACAGACATTTCTCCCATGACTTAAATAAGTAAATAGAAAACATTATTGTTGTCCATGATATAGCACATTAAGCTGGCATACACTTGAAGTTGCTTTTACTATTATTTACTATTACAAATTTCATTACTGATTACCCTGATTAGCTCTTGTAGCTTTACCAGATGTCTCGCAAAAAACGGTCAATCCTTTCTCTTACGTCCACTTTGAGAACAGAACATCAAGTTAAAACTTTTGTAAGCATTGATCAAATATACATATGTTATAGCCAGATCATATTCGCCTCGTAGCTTCTCATTCTAGCTGAAACATCAGTGGATTTCATTGCCATTTTCCATGCACAACTCGCGTGCTGGCATTGAGGACACGTTCGCCCAGTTGAGTTCGATTAGTTTCTCAATTGAAACCGTTTGTCAGTTGCGATTGTTCATAAAGAATCAATGGACTGAAAGATGAGCTGTATCACATGGCAAGTACGTGATACACGCCTACCTCGCTCTCTCTTTTTACCTGTACCTTTACCTTTACCTCCTCCACTCCAATTCTCTGTGCTTGAAATTGGTTTTTAAGAAACAGGCGCATCAGGTTTTCGTTTATTTATACAATGCGACAGTCAGCGTCCCAAAAAACCAAAAGCCGCTTAACTATCAATCTCTGACGTCAGAGCGACTGAGTGACGTCGCCAGAGAATCACGTTTACACCATGTACTTGCACTTGTGTGCTATAAAAAATACAGTGCACAGTGTACACTGTATTCTTATCGATTGCATGGAGAGCAGGCCTTATACGAAGGTCGAAATTGTTGATTTAGCCATTGCAAGTTTAAGGTTATGCTGCACATTTCCTCCTTGCAGCAACAACTTCCCCTCAGCGCGCCTCTTCCCCTTGGGGTCCCCTCGTACAGCTCGTTGCTATTTTTGCACATTTTTGTCGGTTCTCTTTTGCTCTTGTTGTAATGCGCTTAGCGTTCTCGGCAAGAGGCGAGAGTTGGGTAATCAGGAAATCATTTTATATGGCTTTGGCTTTGGCGCATGTGAAAGTTGCATAATTGGGCCCAGTGGGTCGTGAATCAGTTTTGAAGGCTGGGCCCAAATTGGCCAAGTAAACAAACCAGTAAGCAGAAAAGAAATGAAAACAACAAACAACATCCAAATGCTGGCCATGACTCACACTCACTGCTTTCGTCACACCTGTCTCTGTCTCTATTTCTATCTCTATCTGGCTTTCTATTTCCATCCCTATCTGTTGTTTCTGTGGCTCTTTTGGGGCTTTTTTGTGGCTTATGTTGTTATGGTCCAAACGACCTTCACACCAGCAGCCAACTCATTTGGCCACTGCCCACTCGCAACGCCCACTGCCCATTATCTCTATCTTTATCAGCTGTTGTTGCCTTTTTCAAGTTTATCAGCCTTTTGATTTTATCTATTTATGAGTCTTTCTTTTTGTTTACCCAAACGAAATTCTTAAGAAAAAAACGATCGAAAAACAAAACGCAAATTCAAGAAATGGCGAGTTGAATTGTTTACCTTTCTTTTTGTTTGCTCTTAAACTTATTTATGTTTTATTCTTCAAGTTTTTAAATGCCACAAGAAGATGTTTTATTTGTTTATTCTATGCGTCGAGATTTTTCGAAAATAAAATGGTATTCAAGCATATTCTAACGGAAAATTTAAGGGTATAAACGACTGAATAACAAATTCAAAATATTTTAAAGCAGCTTGAGATAAAATGATAAATCGCAATACACTTGTTTTTTTTTTTCGCCGTATTGTGAACATGTAAATTAATCGTTTCAATATTTCTAGGATATCTTAAAGTCGCGTGGCATTTAGTAGATGCTTTTTATAGTTTTCCCGGCGGGGGACATTTATTTGACTCTTGACAACAGGCGGCAGACATTTGAAAAATATGTAGAAATACACTAGTTTCTATCTTTAGACTGGCAACGCGTCTTCCTACATCAGTCGAATTGGGTTGGCCGGACAGGAGAGAGAGGGGAGTAAGGGGGCAGCAGTTAAGACCTTTCAACTAAGGAATCTGCACAACAAAAGTACTGAATTGTTTATACTACATATGTACATATATTTTTCAATTTCAGAAAAGAAAAACTTATGTCATACTCGTATGCTGCTTTTCCATTTCCATTTCTAGTTTTCCAAAGTTCAAACAGCTGCTGAATGAATGCGCCAACTGATTCGAACGAAATACAGATCCCAACGGTTCCAATTACCCCATATATAAATGTATAATTAATCATCGATTCATCGACTCAACTGCTGATTGACTTTTATTTGTTTTTGCACGTTTTCAATTCCAATTGCAAGTTGGCTGCAGTTTCATCAGATCATCAAATGCTATTGCCAACATCGTATTGCTTGCAATTAAAATTCAAAATTCGAATTGCATTTTTCCATTTGACGTCGCCAGTCAAAGTCTAAGTCGATGTCCATGTCGATGTCGATGACTGTAGTTCATTTATGGCCCTGTTAATTGCACTCGTTGTTTGGCTTTTAGCCTGAATTTGCCAATAAACTCGCATTTTTGGGCCACTTTTCGTTTTATGACCTGTTTACAAATATACCTACAAATGTGCATATTCACACTCATTTTCCACACTCGACTCGTTATCTTATCAGCTGCTCTTATCAGGCGGAACGAGCGTGCCAATTGCCACGCCGCCGCTGCGGGAACGCCAAAGTGGGGATTAAAGGGCAAGTGGGGAGGGGAAAAGTGTTTCGTCATCTCAACTGCAGCCTGCAGATGCTGCACAGGTAGAGCCCATTTAATATGTATATATACCGTAAAAGTACATGTGTACATATCTATGGCTATATCTGGCTTTATATGTACTTTTTTCTGTGCACATAAACGAGTTTTCTAGTCGTCTGGCAGGCTACATAAAATGCCTATTTTGATAGTGCACAACTGATAATGCGAAAAAGAAACAAGTCAACACTTTTCACTGAGCAGCATCGACTTGGCAATACCCTTTCTTAGGATACGTTTTCACGGGTGAAACTAAATTCGAATTAATTTAAAATCATGAAAAATCACTCCAACAAAAACTGTGTTTTTTATTTTATCGAATTCTATTTTCGTTGGTTAACAATTAACAAGTGCTCCCAATGGAATAAACTGAAAGAAATAAGCTTTAAATTATGACTTTTAAATACTCTTATATATGTCTTGTATATATCTTTTAATATTAAATATTATTTGGAATAGAATTATCTATAAATTATCATGAATTTAACATCTAATTTATGGAATGTCTTCAAGTGAATTGATTGTGATTATACCAACTTTTTATGTATTTTACCTTGTTCAATGTGCTGCTCATTCTCCAACTAAGTGACAAGAAGCTCAAGTAAGGGTATACAAAAAATACACTACGCAGACGGAGGCACGTTGACGTTGTCGACGATGACGATGACTCCGTCGCCTTCGTCGTCGTCGTCGTCGCTCTCGTCGTCGGCTCGTCTCGAGCGGTTTCTTGGGCTGGGGCAGCGTTGGGTTAAAGGGGTTTACGAGCGAATTTCTCGACGTTTTCGCCACAGTCGTTGGCCGAACGTTGGGGCTCTTGGCTGTTTACATTCGTCTCGTATTCTCGCAATCGCATTCGCGTTTCGTATCGCCATTTGGCTTTGTTAGTTTGGCCAAAAGAAAAACGAAATAAAATGTGTCTAGCTGAGTGCGTTAACACATTGTATCTGAACTTAGCAAGCTCCGTTGACGGCAAAGATACGGACTAGAAACAACAATCTGTGAAATTCAGTTTAGAACAGATCTGAGCAAACGGTGCTTGGAATTGTTAGCAACATCTCAAAATAAAATAATAAAAACTGAAAAGTGAAAAGTGAACAGTGAACACAAATATCAATTATTAATTCTATCGTGCGTAGTTACTCGATAAACGGGGCAAGATGTTGAAGTTATTCAAGAAATCCAAAGATAAAATGCCCAAGTCGGAAATCATAACCGAACCCAAGGAGCCAAAAACTCCGCCGGTCTCAAAGTGCGGCAAGTCCCTGCTGCTCGACAATACGCGATGGGAGGCAAGTATATAAATAGTATACCTATATCTTCTTATATATAGCCAATTGAACTGTGAACTGTGTGGCGACAACTTGGCCTTGGCTATAATAATAACGAGCCGTATCTAAATGAACTGATACTTATCGCCTTATTGTGGTATTAACACTTTTATAACAATTTTAATGCCACTGACAAATATCGCATACTTAACTTACTTATAACTGAGCCTTTTTCTAACAATTGAAATATATGAACTCGCATATTCATATATATTTCTGTTCTAGTTTCAAATTCGCCAATTGCGTCATTAAGTTTGCACTTTCCGGAAACTAGTTATGAGTCTGCTGCCCTAAATATACCTGCCAAAATCGCCCAATGGGGTATTTTGACTTTGTCATTCAGCTTGATACACAATTCATTAAGGGCGCCTCAAGTATGCCTTGTCTTGTGATTTTTAAAATTAATCTTCTTTGCCGAAATGCCAAAACTTAAGTTCTACTTGTGTTTGGCGCTTATCAAATAAACTGATAAAATTGTGGCTTATAACAGTATTTGTGCGTACTCTATATAGAGTTGAATAAATGTATTTATTGCTGGCTGATAAATAGCAAAAAGAAATAACAAAACAATCAACAGAGCATTGCACGAGCTGTTTTATCTAATCTATACAATGTCTCTGCCCCTATCGTAAACCATTTACCATATATTTAGAGATTGACGTTTGTAAGCTGAAAGGAAATGTATACGCGATAAAAAAGAGTACATGGTAAAGTAAGTAACGATTATATAGAGAAGGCAACGAAACACGCGATCCAGGTAGTATAAAGAAGAAAGAAAAACAAACTCAAACTAAGGTGTATTTGAAATTGACTGCATTTCCAGCTAGATAAGATACAAAGTATTAAGTACTATGAAATTGTGGCTAATTTCTTTACTTCTTCCTTTGTCTGATTACAGCGCCGCCTGCACAAAGAGCTGATGTCCCTGATCAAGGAGCCGCCACCGGGCGTGACTGTTGACACCGAAAGCGTACAGCAAAATTTATCCGAGTAAGTACATCATATATATAAATATATATTTATTTCTCTCTCTGTGTGCCACATTTGCCACATGCCCGTCAACTAGGCCAAGTTCGCGAAACTCGTTCAGCTTAAATTTGCAGTTTTTTTTTTACTTAATTGTTTACCATTGCTTAAATGCTGTTTTTAATTACAGATGGAAAATAAATATTAAAGGTTTCGAGGGCACACTCTACGAGGGCGAAGACTTTCAATTGCTGTTCAAATTCAACAACAAATATCCCTTTGATTCACCAGAGGTGAGTACTTCGCTGATAACAGCTAAATAGAGATAACTAATATTGTCATTCGATCGATCGATCGATCGATTGGTCCGTGTTTAGGTAACGTTCATTGGCAGCAATATTCCCGTGCATCCGCATGTCTATAGCAATGGCCATATCTGCCTATCCATATTGACCGAGGACTGGTCGCCGGCGTTGTCGGTGCAATCGGTGTGCCTTAGCATAGCCTCCATGTTGAGCAGTTGTCGCGAGAAGAAGCGGCCGCCGGACAATACACTCTACGTGAAGACCTGCAACAAGAACCCCAAGAAGACTAAATGGTGGTATCACGGTGCGTATGCGTGATATATCACATCTGTTCAAACAACTGACTCTATCTTTGTTTATTTGTTTATTGCAGATGATTCTGTTTAGTTAGCGTTGCAATTTATGACTACTGCCTGCTTGCTTGTGTTGCGCATACAACAACAACAACAACAAAACCAAAAACAACATCTACAAAACATATGGCAATTTTGTTGCTCGCTGGCAAGGACAACGCCAAATAGCGACCGATTCAACCACAAGAACAACAAGAACAACACAAAGCAATAACTACTTCTACAACTACAACAATCAACAATCAACGTCAGCAACAAGCCAACCACTAATTACTTCAAACAACAACAACTTGAAAACTATTTAAGGCCTAGACACTTTAGGTGTAAATTAGCTGTGACAGTTAAAGAAATCGTTGTTACTTTTACAAGCCACACACACACATACAACAGACACACTTACAACACCGAAAAGTGCACAGAGAGCAAAAGGCAACACGTCGCTGGTTAAATAGAAAACTAGTTAAAAATATATACAAATATATAGACAACTATATGTATTCAATTTAAGCTAAACAAACGGCAAACAATCAACAAATAAGATAACAACACTGGCGCGAGCAACAAAAATTTATAAACAACTGTATAAAACAAGAAAACAATATAATTAAATGTTAACATTTTAAATTAGAATGTAAGCCCGAAATTAGCGTCTAAATTAAATGTTATAGATAACTTAAGAACTAAGCTTACTACTCTGTATAATGTGAAACAAAAACAATCAGATGCCCCATTTTGATGTTGCAACCAGGCGGTGGCAGCAACATTCCAAGTCAACATGCTGCTCGCTGACCTGGTGCAATTAACCATAAACAAATCCAATTTAATTATAAATTATAATTTATATATATATATTTATATATGTATAAATGTTTGTATAAAACATGGCCTTGGGTTTCCAATTGATAAACGAGACTCAAGCGCAACTTGCAACATGCAACGTTAGTCGAAAACATTTGAAATGTATTCATTATGTATATGTACTATATTATTTGTATAATATATTAAGAGTCGTCCACATCATGCACATTTTGTAATTTCTTGTCCTGTTGATCATCACACACATCTCGCACTGTAAACATCATTTGATCCATCATTCATTAATCCAAAATTAAACCTGATAATCCAATTAGTATATTTGGCAAAGAGGACGAAAATCCAAATGTGGCCAAAACAAATCTCTCATGTGGCACGTTCGCAAAACATATTTACCTCTTACCGTGCAACTAGATTATGAAATGTGGCGAGTTACTCGCAAAAATACTTATGTGTAATACTATGTATAATAATACCATATAAATATATATATCTGTATCTATATCTATGTGTAACTGTCTGCGACTATACTTAGCATATGTACTACGCCTATGAACATTACTGTTAAAACAAGTATTTAATAAAACAAACGCAAGTCTGTAATCATGTGAATTAAAGTGTTTCTTTATTAATTGGTTGGTGGGGGGGATGGATTAGGGGAAGGCAACACTAGCACATACTTAAGCGCCAAACTCACATTCGGTATGCAAAAACATGTGCTCCCAAATTCGACCTATTTTAAATTGAGATCATTCTTTAATTTTGACCATTCTCAAATTTCGACCTATTTTATATGTCGACCAGTTCATCTTTGGACGAATTCGACATTCTGTCCGCCGAACAAATGAAAGCAAACGAATATTTTTTTAACATTCCTTCTATTTATATTTATGTATTTATAATTTTATTTTGCTTTTGTATAAATAAAGTTACGGATTATGGGAATAATTAATGCATTTAAGTATCTATATAGGAGTCACATTTGTTCAACAAAAGTTATTAAGCGTGCTGTGCTCTTTTTTTATGTTTGATAGTTTTAAACTAAAGGCCCACGCCGATGCCTGTGGTGGGCGTGAAGTAGAGGCACTGCAGCGCCTCCTGGAGGGCACGCTGACAGGCCAGCGTTGAAGTAAAGCCGCCGGCATTCTCTTGTGGCGTCTCAGAGCGCATGTGTGCGATGTAGCCCATGGTCTCGACGTCGCCGGCTGGTGGCGGCGTGGGACCTTCGGTGTAGGGATTGAGGGGTTCGTAGATAAAGAGGGGTCCTTCGTCTGATTTGGGCACAGGCAGCAGGGATGGATCGGCCGTCTGGCCAAACTTGATGCCTGTGGAGAATTCGTTGGCGGATTTCGGTGGCGGTAGCTGCTTCTCCTCCTCGCGCTGTTTCTCTGCTTTCTCGGCGAACTCGCTGACAATTTGGGCAGCGTCCTTGCCGCTGTACATGAGCTCCTCAATGAGCGCCTGCTTATCACGTGCTTTCTTCTTTTTATGCTCAGTCTCTAGCTCCTCCAGCTCCTTCTTGCGCGATTCTTCTTGCGCTTTTTCCAGCTCCAGCATCTCCTCCAGCGCGTACTCGTCCCGTCCGACACGTGTCTTGTTGCGCTGAATTACCTCACGATTGTCCCGCTTATAGGCTTCGATGCGTTTATTGGTCTCGATGATTTCAATGTTGTTGCACAGATTGTAGACAATGTCCTCGATCTCTTCGAGATAATCGTTGTATTCCTCCAGTGAGGCAAAGTCCTCCTCACGCTTGTTGTAGTCGCGCAGTATGCGACGTCGTATGTCCACCTCCTTCTCAACCATGGGATCCTCAAAGAGCTGCACGCGAAAGTTGTTGCGTCGCAGCGGCACCATGCATTCCGGACAGGCGCCAGAGCCCTTGAGGAAGAGCATGTCCACACAAGATTCGCATAGCGTGTGGCCGCATACGTTCACCATCAGCTTTAGCGAGGGATTGCGGTATTTGGTAGTCTTGCACCGCGGGCAAGCTTGCTCCTCCATTGCGCTGCCCTTTTAATATACTATATATTATGCTTTAACAGCAATTTAATTGAAATGCCGACAGAAAACAAAAAGAGATTCGCTTTACTCAAAATGGCACACGCAAAAATCAGCTTGACTTTATCGATAACCGATAACTGCTGCTGTTACTTTGCAACACTGAAGGTATGGTAACCCTAATTATTGACATTTTCAGTATATCGATATTTGCGCTAAAACATTATCGATAGCTAGCGCGGGCATTTTAAGTAAGAACGACAAGCTGATATTATTTTTTAAACATTTTATTTCAAACAGCATACGCGTTAATTTTTCACATTAAGAATAGAATTTAAATATGGGTTTTAATATACACGCACATTAATATATATTTAATATATTTTTATATGATTATATGCATTAAATATTTAAATAATTTACATCGATCAAAACCTTTTCTTAGACGTACGTACATTTGTTTTCAGCAGTAAGTTTTATATGTTCTTGTTATAATTGCGTATATATTGTTTGTGAGTTTGTGTCTGTGTGTGTAAATGTGTGTATATAAGTAGTTAAAAGCATTTCCAAGCAGTTGCACAAACATCTGAAATCAATTAACAATTTACGCGCTGATTACTTGGATTTGTTAGTTAGTAGCAATTGTAATCCGTAATACTTTAGGAAAAGGTCGTGGGTGTGATTTTTTGATATTAAAGCAGCACATTTTGAATTATGAGAGATATATGTACTTAAAATGCTAGAGTGGGCTAGTAAATTTAGGCTAACTTACGGGCTAAAATGTTGCTTGGGCTTACATAATTTATACAATCTTGTTGAAAGGCAAAGAAAATAACGTAAACAATACACATAGATTTACATATACAGATACAGATACATAATTAAGTATGTATGTATGTATGTTTGTTTGTATGTAAATATGTAAAAAGAAATCGACATGAAAACCTAAAAAAGAATCAAAGGCGCGCTTTTTTCTCTGTATAGGTTCAACAAATTTTCGATTCAATTGTAAATCGAATCACTGTAAATATCACAATTTAGTTAACACATACTATACAATGCATACAATTAAAATAATCAATTTAAACGGTTCGTCATTAACGATACAAATAAAAAAAAAAACAAACACATTTCAAATAACTCGTCAGAGGGTCATTAAATGTAGATAGATATAGGGAATAGGTTGAAGAGGGCTGTGAGTGGGGGTGAGGTGAGGGGAGATAGGGGGATTACAGAAATTAAAATCGATTATCGAGCTAGCCCTGCAACGCGGTGACCTCCTCCTCCAGCTCAGCATCGACCTCGTCAATCTTGGAGCCGCTGCAGCCGCGACACTTGCAGCAAATAATGCACGGCGCCGCCAGCAGCAGCAGCGGTGATGCCACCAGCAATAAAATGCCAAAGCCAGCAAATATGCCAATAACTTGAGCGCGATGCCACACAACAGAGGCACGCGAATGACCCAATTTATTCTTGCACGGCCCCTTGTCATAATGCCGCAGCAGAAAGTCATCCTACAACATAAAAAGAGAGAGCATTAAAGTGGAGAGAGAGAGAGAGAGAAAGAGAGGGGGGCAAACTCACATCGAGACTGGCCAGGCAGTACCAGCAGAAGACGTGCTTGCAACGCTTGCACATCATCTGGGCGCAGCCCTCGTCCTTCTCAATGGGCACCGCGCACATGGGGCAGCATTTGATGAGCTCGTTGTCGAATGGTATGCCAATATCATCCTGGCCATCGGCAATCAAACGTCGTCCGAATTCCTCGCAACTTATGTTTGGATGATACTGCAAAAAGTCAAGAGAATAAAATGTTTAACTTGACTTGAAGTTGGTAATAAAATGATATCACAAAATAGGAATAGAATAATCAGAATTCAAAGTGCTGTGACAACCTACATATTTCTTGTTAACATATTCTCAAACTCACCGCCTTCTTGCAGAGCGCACAGAACTCGTCCTTGCAGGAGGGACAGTGCACGGACACGGATAGCACGGGTGTCCCACCATCCTGCTGTGGCGTGTAGCTCTGCGATGTCGATGGCGACTCATCCATTTGGCAAATGGCACTGCCACCAGCAGTCGCAAGTGGAGCAGTGACAGCACCACCAGCAGCAGCAGCACCACCAGAAGCAGCAGCACCGCCCACCATGCAAATTGTCTCGCAGCCCGCACGTGGGCACCAGGTGCGCGTCTTGTCCAATTCGATTTCTGTAATAAACAAAAAGATTGTGATAAATGTGATGCGATTAAAGAGTGAGAGACTGAGAGACAGAGAGAGAGATTAAGTCATGGAGCACGTACCTCGATTCAAGCGATAACGATGATGCTTCTTCAGCAGATTCGTTGTGGTTAAGTTCGCAATTTCGGGCAACGAAATGGCGCCCTGAGCCGGACACTTGGCATCCGGGCAGGAAATCTCGTAGGCGCCTTCGGTTATCTCAAACTCCACGTAGGCGCGCATGCACTGCAAAATTAAACAAAGAACTTCCAGTTAATATGGTGGCCAAAAGGGAGCGGAAAAGTGCGGAGTGAAAGAAGGGAAGGGAAGGCATGCGAAACTTTCAATTGTTGTTGTCGACGTATAAAACTAAACAATTTGGCAAGTTGTGCCACATAATCCGCTTTGAGCTGTTGTGTGTGCTGGGCGCTTGGTTTGCCTGCCTCTCAATTCCATTAGCTTTCGCTATGGCAACCGATAGTAGGAAATGCCAAACTGCCACCCAACTTGCCACTTGCCACTTTCCATTTGCCACTTGCTGCCCGACCCTTGGGCAAAAGTTTTGTCAAGGCATTTTGTAAATGCTGTTGTTGCCTGCTTTTTGCATTGACAGCAGCAGCAGCAGCAACAACAACAGCAGCAACAGCAGCCACAAAAGTGTGGCTGTCAAAATTATTTCATTTTTAAGCACCCCACCACACACACACACACTCACTCTTACACCCTAAAAACACACACAGTGACTGCCACAAAGTTTGCAGCAGCAAAAGCGACAAAATGCTCTGCGGAAGCTGTATAAATAAAGATTTAAAAACTTTTGCCGTGTCCGATATTTGCTCGGCCTTCTGCGCATTAAAGTAATGAAATTGCCAACGGAAACGGAAGCGGAAGCGGAAACGGAAAAGCTGCCAAATGCTGCACACGGAAGCAACCATTTAGATATGCTGTAGAAATCATATGACTTTTCTACGACTTTATTTGGGTTGCAGCACGCACTGCTGTCCAACTATTTACAGGGTATGTCATAGGTTTACTAATGAATTAAAGTCACTGCTTGCAAAGTGTAGCATACTTTTTTTGGCCAAGCATTGAAAAAGTTTTAGCTAACCAAAAAAAAAATATATATAGATAAAAATAATAATAATAAAGTGGAATAAAGCTGGCAGCTTTGTCAGCTTGTAAATTTGTTGCGTGCTTTAAATAATTAAAAATATATTTGTGGCAACAATTTAGTATATTGCCACACGCACTATGCAAAGGTGGAAAAATTCGCAGTATTCGCTTTGGATTTTCCGCATTGGCATTTTTCCATTATGCAGACAAAACGGCGGATTTACAAAAGCCGCCTGCAATTTGCGTTGCGTTGGCAGCAGCAGCAGCATCATATTTTTAATCGCGTCCATCAGCTTGCTGCATATATTTAACTTAATCCGCCGGCAGCTTGACGCTTGCAACGAGCTTACCTGGCCATCAGTCAGAGTCATGCCATGTTGCATGGTCACAGTCTCTGCTTCTGCCTCAGTCGCAGTCGCAGTCGCAGCAGCTGCAACAAAAGCCGCAGCCGCAGTTGTGGCATAAGCTGCACAAAGCTTACTGAAATGAATATGCAGTGAGTGACTGAGGCGGAGACGGAGGCGGAGGCTGAAACTGAGGCAGCAACAGCTGCTGCCACAATTTAGTGGCCTGCGGCCGAAACCAGCTGCATTTCCGTCCTCCAAACTATACAGCGAAAAAGTGGGATTAAGTTTCATCATAAAATCAAAGATGAAGACATTACAAAGCCAATAACTTAAGGGAAAACAGCCTGAAATTGACTATACCTTAAAACTAAATGGAAATTTGTTCTACAAGGATAATATATTGCACATTTTTTACAAAATAGAATGAGGTTATTTTTCTACGCAACTTCCACAGGTCGATCCCAACTAATTATATTACAAAGGCCAATTAGATTTAGATTTAGATTTTCATTAAAACAAGACACAAATAAAGACATTTTCTGTTTAATATAAGGAAAGACTCGACAAAAAAATGAGATTTGGTTACGTATTGTTTAATCAGCTTATAGAACTTTCAGATGAAAAAGGTATCTGGAAATATATTGCGAATAGGATATAGTAAACACACACAAAAAGTATAGAAAACAATTCAATAACTGAGCTTTATATAGAAATCGATTAACTTAGAACAAAGTGAGGTTACGTTATGTTATGTGCTCGAAATTGTACAATTTGATAGAAATTCTATCAAAAGATATTATGTAGATATAAATAAGTATTCAAAATGGATGTGAATTACTTTAGAAATAGATTGCAATGAAAAATATAAATGATATCTATCTATAAAGAATATGCAAAATTAAAGAACTTTTAATTTTATCATTATTAAATTTTGGCAAAAATTAAAAGACCAAGAGAGAAAAGAGAAAGTATTAACAACAATTACATGAGGATTTAATTAGTTGAATATTAGTTGCCGCACTCAACTCAAATGAAATGTATCTCATTTGGGGTCACACTGTTACACACACTCACACACACACTTACACACTGATACAAAAGTCAAATTGTATTAAAATTCATTTACAAAAGCTTTTGGCCCCCTTGGCAACCTTTCGTTATGTCTAAATTTTTCAGTTTTTACGCTTTTTTGAAGCGCTCAATTGTGTGGGCCATTAAAAGCCAAATGCCACAACGCACACACACACACACAAATGTTTAAAAATATTAGTATTAATAACGGCACTTGGTAAATTTCCGGCTGTGGCACATAAAGCACTTTACGGGGAAGGCAGGCAAAAAAAATAAACGGAAAGTGCTTACAATATCTATAGAATGGCAACCAGAAACTGAGAAGAGGCATCATAGAAAGAGATAGCAAGAGATAGAGAGAGAGAGAGAGTAAGAGAGTGTGGAAGAGAGATAGAGTGAAAGAGGGAGTTGCAAACGAAATAAACAAATAAAAATTGACAAAAGTTGCCATTTACATGTTGAAACATTTTTTATCAGTCCTCAAAAAAGCGGCAGACGGCACAACTTGTGTGTGTGTGTGTGTGTGTAATGCTGATATATGTGCTTTATTTAAGCGCCAACCTCTTTTTCACCCTCCTCATCCCTCCCCCTCGCCCATTTTATCGCTGTTGCTGTTCGCGCGTCTGTTTTGATGCCATTTTATGACACACACGACATTTTTGGCAATAAAACAACATTTGTTCACGCTTTCATCCCGTTTGCGCCACAACGTGAATAAAAACAACCATTTAATATATTCTCGTACGTCACATTTGTTGCCATAGACCAGAAGAAAAAGGCCTAAAGCGCCAGTGTTATTGGCTTAAAAAGTCACTTGATAGCATCGCAAAACACAACTGGCAACTTAATCAAAATTAGCTCTTTTGATCGCAACATTCCCACTAGTTGGAAATTTAAAAGCACATTAAAGCTACACTTAACAGTAAAAGCTCCGTTTCAGAAAAAAATCGCTAGAGCTTTAGATTAGATAATCAAATAGTTATCAACTTCAAATGATTATTGAATAATAAGTTTCCACTTTTTACAATTACAAAGCATTGAAATAAAGATTGAAAGCTTATAAAAGCTTAAAGTGCGTTAAATTTAATTAGTTTAAGGCTTAAAGCTCGCATTTAATGACTCTTTTCTGTCTCCCTCTTTTTGCTTCTCTTTCTGCAATTCTTAAGTCTTTCAGTCAATGCCATCTTTAAACTTTAATTGACAGACAGTCTAATAATAAGTAAAATAAAAGGCAAAAAAGCATATAAAATTGGAAATTAGCCGCAATCATAAACAAATTGATTGTAGCACAGTTTCAGGGGCAATTTGGCCGCAGTTAACGAACAAGTCAACTCGCAACTGGGCTGGTAAATGCTGTTGCTGTTTCTGCTGGTAATTGCAGGACATTAAGCCGGGCAGGTATTAAAGGACCTTGTCGTCTGTCGTGCATAAAAAGCTAAATGAATGCCGGGCCAATTTCGCGCACACACAGGGACACACATGTGTGTGTGTGTAAGCCTCGAGTCGATATTATCCTGCAGCCAATTACGCACACACACAGCTACAGTTGCCCTGTGTCCTGATGTCCTGTTGCCTTCGTCTTCCTGCGTTCTGTGCGCTTTAATCTAACTCATTAGCAACGACACTTTAATTAATAGTCAACTCAATTCCCACTCTCGCCAACTGACAGGATGACAGGACGCAGCTCCAAACTAGCAGCCATTCCAGCTAGCCGCATCCTGCAGCAACAGGACCTTCTCTGTTTCCATCTTAACTTTGGCGTGTGTCCTTGTTCTATGACCACTAAATGAATTACTTCGTCAACGCGCTATAAATGCAAATTTATGGCAATCATTACTTTAACGTTGTCCTTACGTTACGTCCTTGTCGTTTACGTTTACGTCGTTGACAGAGATCTCGCTCTATCTCTTGCTCTCTCTCTCTGTTACTCATAAACTTTTAATGCGCATTAAAAATGCTGCAGTTTGATTTAATTAAAGCGATTTGCAAGTGATTCGAGTTTGATTAATCAATTGAAATGCAAGTCTATTTGTAGTGAGCAGAGATGAGAGATCCTGCGGCAAAAGGACACTTGTCAAGACATAATTCCCAGTTTAAACAGCTCCTACTCTTCCAACTCCCTCCTACTATTCTCCTACTGTTACTTTTGGTACTTCTTTTATTGCTACACCTACTTCTCACTAATGGCTTCACTACTTCCTAGTTCTACTATTGATACTTCTACTCCTGCTGTTCCCAGAGTCTGATACTTCACTTACTCCTTTTCCCTACACTGTTTTCACTCTATCCAACTCCATTTTCCTTTCTTCCTCCCCTTTCTTCCCTTTCTTCACTACTCCTTTATTCTCTTTACCCAATTTCCTTCTTCCCTACCACCTTTACCATATTTTCCACTCTCTCATATATGCCTTTTATGCCATATGCCTTTGGCGGCTTTAAGTCAATCCAATAAGCGACAGGCACGATAGGGACTAGGACTAGGAATAGGACTATACTATGTACAACTGTCGGGCAACATTGTTCTCTCGCAGGATATTAGATGGAATCCTCTTAGTTGTCACTGCTGTTGTTGTTGTTGTTGATATGGTTGTCGTTGTCAACGTTGCAATTGTTGTAAAAGCTCTGATTGAAAGCGAAAAAGCCATAACAAAAACAAAACAATGTTGTGTCTATCCTGTGTGTGTGTGTGTGTGTGTGTGTGTTGGTTGTGCGATAAAACAAAGCATTGCACATGCCGCATGTCGAATGCGGTTGGCACAATTTAAATTTAATGATGTTGCGCACAATTGAAGCAACTCACAACAAACAACAACTTGTGAGATTGTCCTTTAAAATGCATTGAATCTAGCTAAAAGTAACACGCAACAAAAAAGTATATAGGGAACACAAGAACGCCACTCAACGGAAAATGAAATGTCATGAAAATGGCAGAGAAAATGGTTTTTCGCCAGCATTTCCATTTGCTGTTTATATTTGTGTAAAATTGAATTTAAATTGCAACTCAATCGATTTGCAACTATTTGTCCAGCATCCATCTGTCTGTCTGACTGTATAAATGTATCTTTGAGATACATCTTTAAGAGGATTACGCAGTCATCCCTCATCCAATCGCTTCCACGCTATCCACTAAGCTCCCACCGAGTTCTATTCAAATTATGCAGAAAATGTTTTGAGCTGATTTATTCTGAAGCACTCGAAATGAAATGAAATGAAAGATATACAAGGGAAAGGATGAAAGCATTTTGATACCCTGTGAGGAAAAACCAATCAGGAATATTTAATTCTACTGAAAAGCTAAAAGGTATCGCCAAGTCAACCACTGCAATAGGTGTTAGTTAAAGTATCCTAGAAAAGAGACTTTTTCAGCCCCATCTCAGCCCCTGTCATCACTTGGTATCACTTGGTCTGGCACTCCCTAAATAGTTATTTAAAGAGTTTTCATTTCATTTAGCGACGGTTGAGTGGCCCCATAAAGAGAAGAGTTCCAGCTGCTGGCAGTCATTAATTTCCGTTTGAATGCTGCATCCGGTCTAGACGCCGCACATTTAAAACTGATACAAAACAAAAAAAAAAAGGAATTTATAACAAATTTCAAATGATTGCAAATTGCAATTTATGCTAATGCAAAGAGATCAACTATGAAATGAGGAACAATTGTCCGGGGATTGTTGCATTACAATTATGCAATCAAGGGGCAAATGTTCAAGTCCAAGTGACGGCAGCTGTCAAATGTTTCTACGAAAACACATGTTACGACAGCTATGTAAAGGGGAAAGGGGATAAGGGATAAGGGAGGATGTGGGTGTGGCACAAGTGCGTCTATTTCTTGTAGCCATTGCACTTGCGAGCAGCGCCAAAAAGTCAAAAGTCATCAAGTCAACGTCGACACGCTGCGTGTTGCCAAATGCTCTCAGCAGTCTTTGAGTGTGCACACACAAACACACACACACACACACACACACACATATGCACTCGTACACACACACACACATATGCACTCGTACACACACACACACACATATGCACTCGTACACACACACACACACAATCTTCAGCACATCAAGGGAAATGCTTGTTTTCACTTCACAAATCAAGAAGATTAGCGTGAGTTACTTTTAGATACCCTATAAATGAATTGAAAATAGATAAATATATCTTTGAAATTATTTGGTAAAATCATTTTTTAATTCACTTTGACAACAGTTTGTATTAATTTTTATGCTAACAATTTTTTGTATCTCATATTTTATATACAAATTAATAGAAAAAATACGAATTCTAAAGCTAAACTCTTTTTAAATGAAATCTAAATTTAAATCGGTTTAAAAACAGAAAGTAAAACTGTTCTTTCTGTAACAGACCATCTGTAAGACCCTTGATTTTAAAAACTACTGGGTAGAAAAAGTCAAAAGCTGCATTTCGCAATTTAACTTTGTTAAGTGCAAAATTTAATTTAAGCTGCGCGAGTTTTCGAGTTTTGCAGCTAAATGAATTAACATTTTAAATGCGTTTTAATTGTGACGATATAAAACACATACGCATATATGTGTGTGTGTGTGTAAGTGCATTTTGAATGTTCAAAAACTATGCGCGAATTTAATAAAAGGAAACTTTGTAGCGACATAGAATTGAAGTGTGAGTAAATTAAAGGAAAAGTCGTAAGGTAAAAGCAAATAAAAATCTAATAAATACAACAACTGCAACACACACAATGGACGGGAGGGTGTAAGGACGTGAGTGTGTGTGTGAATTTTGTATACGCGTTGAAAATGGAAAATAATACACAATAAAGACAGCAAAAGTTGCCAAGGGCTACGTGTCTACGTATATGTATGTATGTATGTATGTGTGTCTGAAAAGGTGTAAAGTGTGTGAAATGTGTGTAAATGCAATTTGGCAGCATTTTTCAGCTTTTCCTCTATATATTTTCCTACGTTTTGCAATGTCTGACAGATTGTGTGACGTAAATGCAATTGCTGCAAAATATCAAATAACCTTATTGAATAACGCCAGCAGCTGACCTCCCCCTCCCCCTCCTTCTGCTTCTCCCACCCTCCCCTTTACCCTACACAATCCCTTCTGTTTCACCTCCTGACCCCGAGGGGGGGTGGAAGGAAATGCGCTTTGGCGCGTGACTCGTGACGTGCAACGCATCAAATTCCATAGCATACTTTTCGGAGAAAAGTTCGCCGGAAAATGTCGTGTTGGGTCGTGACGCAAGCCAATAATGTAAACATACACACATATGTATATATCTGATCAGGATAAGTCCTTATAGCCAGGTCGGTCTTTTTCTTTGTGTGAAATTTTCCACACAACTTCAGCTGAAAGGCAGTATTATGATATTGTTTCTGTGGAAAGATTGGTCGACAAATATATCAGGGGCGCCACAGAAATCGCTTTCGCTTGAATTTCACTTAAATTTCCTACAAATTTAAGTGAAATGCAAGCGAAAGCGATTTCTGTGTCACCCCCGTATATTTGTAAAGTTGATATTTCAAAAGTCTGACCAACTTCAAACTTTCATAGCTTTGCCAAAACTCTAATGTATCATCATATCAACTACTATAGAATATATCCATAAGCTAATCAATTTTCTTTTATAAAAATATAATATTTTCCAATCAACAATTATATATATGACGAATGCAGGAACCATTTGCAGCACGCTGTGTTCAGTTATTCTCTTTTCTGTCGCTTCTTTTGGTCACATCAAACAAAAGGAAATATATGCATGCATGTATAGGGAAAATAGGGATCGCAGTGTGAAACTTTTTCAATTTGTGGCAAGTTGGAAAAACTGTTGCAAAGTCAAATGTTTGACGTGCGTAAATGATACACACATAAATGCATGTATCTATAACGCAATTGTTGTGCGGTCTGCACGAGAGTGTGCGAGTGTGAGTGTGTGTGTGTGTGTTGTCTATTTGCACATGTCATTCCACCCATTCTCATGCTCATACCCCTCACTTCTCACTTCCCCCTTCGATTGCATCCAGCTCGCTGATAACTCACTCGTATTTTGCTTTTGTTGAAACTTTGCCGCGTTTTGAACAAAACTTTTTCGGCTGTTGCAACTATAAATACCAAAATACCAAGTAGCGGTTGCCTACCCCCCTCCCTTCCCCACCCTTCCCCTCTTTAGAGTCATCTACTCCTTTCTCTACACACACTTTGGTAACAACTGAAAAGTTTATTGCATTTCTACTGCAATTCGCATTCACACAAAAATTTTGTTAAAGCAAAGTTTTTGCTTGTTTGCAACTTGTTTCGGTTTCTAGAGTTCTCCGCCTTGCCCCCCGCTCTTGGGAATTCTTGCCCCTCGGTCCCTGCTGCTAGCTGCGCATGTCATCAAATATGAAAAGAATATGCATTCCAAAAAGCAAGTCTCAGACATGCCGCTTAAATATAGAAAAAGAAGTTATACTTCAAGGATTTTGCTCTATGCCATTAGAAGTTGCAATTTATGAGTGGCATTCGCGTTGAGGCAACTTCAAAGTGTTGCAAGAACAAGAATTGTGCCACGGTCTTCCTTTGGAAAACTGCTCAAAAGAAGGAGAAAAAAAGCAAAATAATAATAATAGACTAACAATAAGTTGGACAGTTTAATTATTTGCTCAAAGCGAGAAATTGTTCAAGTTCTTGGAAAAGTTATTAAAGAGCATCTCAACTGACAGCTGGACTTTAATTGTTTGAAAATATGTATAATTTTGTTGAGAAAAGGATACAAAGGGAGAATCCTTAAAGAATATTCGGTCAATGTCCCATTTTAAAATTGATGGAACAGTTAAAAGATGCTGAAAAGTGAGATTATTCTTTGTTGAATTTAAACTATCATAACTTTGTCAAAATTAAACAGATTTTCTTTTTGGTAATAGTTTTAAATCTTGATTTATATAGCATGCATTTCTAAATATTCACTTTTTTTATCGAAATATTGACATATTTTAAATTAAAAATCAAAGTTGACTTTCTTAAAATCTATAATTCAAATAGCAAACTATCAAAAATCCATTTAAAGCCACTATTAGATACAAAATCCTTGCAGAGATGTCCCACAAATGCATTTGCAACTCATTTTCCGACCCAATGGAACATAGACAGCAATTATTGACTGTTATGAGCCAACGATTATATAGAGAGAGACAGAGAGTCGCCAGTTTCGGCCAAATTGAGCCATCTAAGCTGACCGACAATTACAAGTGGCTGGTCAAACTCTGGATGCCACTCGGAGTTCTGCAATTGACTCGTGTGGTTCATTTGAGTGGTTGTTTGAACATGAAAATGTCCATGTTCATGTCCATGTTGCACATCCGTTGCCATAACCAAATAGCACTTCCGATGTGGCAAGCCGCACACAAACAAATAAACATGGCTCTGATACAGATGCAATTCGACAACTATAGATACAGATACAGATACATTTGCAGATACTCAGCTGATTCGTTCCGTGTGGCGAGTTAGTTGAATGCTTTTTCCAACAATTTTCCAACTTCAATGACAGACTGTGCCTCAGTTAACGTAACGAATTCAATTTGCTTAGGCAAATGACAAATAAAAACAATTCATTATGGGCAACAGATTTGCATACCAAATGAGCCAAGGGTGGAGGAAGAGGACAAAAGAAAGGGAGAAAGAGAAGAAATACAAGTCAAAACTCAAATCGGAATTGTCAATTTTCCACACGTTAAATTTCGGCCAAAATCACGTAACGCATTTAATTTGAATGTCATTGCTTTTGGCTTTTGCTTTTGCTTTTGTTTGGCAAATTGAAAGCGCTTTTTGGCCAGAGCGAACACAAAGCAAGTTGAGGGAAATAAGAGTGTGAGAGTGGAGAGAGGAGAGAGTTTGACGAGCGGAAATGACGCGCAAACAGCAAATGGCCGCCAGCCGGAAATTGCTTTTGCTTGCAGCCCTTTCGAAGTGCTTTTCCATGTCCAGTTTTCCCAGCTCTCTCAGCTCGTCGTCAACAAGTTCATTTTTTTTGGGCTACAGCAGTGACGGTAGAGGGGAGGCCTGGGACAGAGGTGCTGGTCATTATATATGTACTCGATGTGGGAACAGACGAAGGACATTTTTGGTCTGACGCTTTTCGCGCCTGCACAGCCGTAAACATTTGCATTTGTACGGGGAGAGGGGAGCGGGGAGAGAGAGAAACCTCAGCGACACCTCTGAAGTCGCATGCCGGTCACGTGCTTCTGTTTTTAGTTGGTGTTTGTTTGCGGGGTGACATTTAAAAAGAAAGGACAGTGTATTTTTTGAGATGAAATCGACTTGGAGATACCCTGTAGATCGAAGTGGTGAGAAATAAAAGGGATAGGGATAAAATTGAGTGAAAAAGTGAGAAAGAGTCAAGCGAATGAAAGAGAGACAAAGATATAGGAGAAAGAAGAGGGAAAGAGTGAGGAAGTCAAAGAAGTTGGTGAAGTAAAAGAGAGAGGAAGAAAGATAGATAAAAAAAAGAGAAAAGAAAGTCAGAGGGAGAAAAAGGGAAAGAAAGAGAAAGAAAAAAAGAGTGGAATAAGAGACGGATGGAAAGAAATCAGTTGTGATTCAATAAAAATGCTAGGCAGATAGTCTTATAGTCATATAGTATTATCACAAACATTTCCACAAAAGAGAGCATTCTCTTGCCTTTTTAATGCTTACAGGGTATGCACACAAAAAAAGAAAGAAAAAAAATTATTTGTTGACTACAATTACGAGTATAGACGGTGGGGGGTTTGGAACTGCGACTGCGACTGCGACTGTGAACTCGACTCCGACTCCGACTGCGACTCGAACTAAAATGTCTTGCTCTAAGCCAGTTCACAGTGGCAATGTCATAAATTGTCGCGGGCTTTTGGGGCCCATGGCCCATGGACTTGGCCACAGCGGGGGAGTAGGAGGATTGGGTTTGGGAATGGGATTGGAATGGGGCCTAGCGGCATTTAAATGCTTTGCCAAAGTAAATACAAATAAAATGCTTTCGGTTGGCACATAAATTGGCCAGTCTAATGCCCAGGCGATTGTTTGTTTATGCTCACAGACTTAACTCTGAGATTGTCAAAAGTAAAATGAATACAATATCGCTGTTTTGGTTGCAAGTTGCTGTAAAGTTAGTCCCATTGTTAGTTCTCTTTTTCAAGTACAACTTTAATATGAAAAGCAAATATGTTACTGAGTAAATTGATAGAATATACAAGCTTTTTATTTAACTTGGCTTATATCATCCTTTGATGCGACTAATCAAGCTCTTCCACTTTCCATCAATAGCATGACTTTTTCTTCTCTTTATGCTCTAAAAATAGTATGAAAGAGAGAACTAATAAAAGAAACTACCTGCAATCCCTTTTGATATTTGCACATTTCCATTCGCATATTCATCTAACAATCTTTAATTAACATTCCTCTCTATATTCCCTGTTGATTTCTTTCATTTTTAAATCACATTTTCCTTTCTTACTTTGAGTGTATAAATTGAGATAGGAGCGGGAACTGAAGAGACTTTGACTCTCTCTCTTTGACTTTGTGTTTGGTCATTGCTTCTCCTTTTCTCTCCTTTGCCTTTCTTTTTATTTATATTTTTTTTGGAATTCTCTTTTAATTGCTCACGTGTTTATTTCACTTTGCATTTGGTTTGTTATTCTTTTCTCTTTAGAGCGCTTCTCATGTGTGAATTGCATTCAAAGCATCTCAATGCACGGCAGGAGAATGCAAAAGAAAAACGTTGTTCTTGTTCAGTCGTTGTTGTTGTTGTTAGGCAGTCGTTGTTGTTGTTTTTGTTGTCATTATTCCTGTGGCCAACAGCTCAATTTACAAAAATAGCAGCAGCGCTTAATGAAAAGCGAACAAAACGCAGCGACAAGCAAATTGCAAAATGAAAACATCAAGAAAAACGCAAGCTAAACAAATAGATGAATGCAGGGCAGCTGCATCCGTATGTGTGTGTGTGTGTGTGTGTTGTTTGGGTGTGCCACTAAGCTTAAATGTCAAAGGTTTAAAGCCCAGTCATTGTGTATGCAGAGAAAGAAAAAAGGAAACTGCGACGGCGCCGCATAAATTTCAATAAGTTGCCTACTTTGCGGCTTCGTTGCAACTTGCCAACTGTATATGTGAGTGTGTGTGTATGTGTGTGTGTGTTGTTGTAGGTGTTTTGTTCCGTTAGGTGTCAAATAAATTCAGGTCAACTTCAGCAGTACCGTAGTCAACCGCCTTTTGTGTGCACTTTTGTGTCTCTCTCAAAACCATATTCTATAACGTATACGTGATATTACGTATACGCAACAATTTTAGTGACACATACACAGCAAATGGGCGCTAAGTGCGCGTGTGCATTGAATATGATTGGGCACTCAGAAAAAGTTAAAAATAAAATACGTATCCCAGCACAAAACTCGAAAACTAAAAGGGCAAAGTTTAAAGCTCAACTTGTTAAGGAGGGCCAAAACCAAATGCTACCCACAGCTCTTCTCCTTTCGCTTGGCTGTGTCCATTGGAGCATGTTTAATAAGCAGCGCCATTTTTCATGCGCAGTCAACAGAGCAGCAGGACCCTTAACTGTTGCCATTTCCCTAGAATAACAGCAGCTGCCAGACGAGAACGAGGATGACAAGAAGCACCGCAGTACCGAGAGCAGCATCACATCAAGGAGAACTACACGCTCTACAAAATGTTAACACAACTCTCTAGCAAGGCTAACGCATGATATATGCTAACGGATACGCATCCATTTAGCCAATTGACAATCCAGTGCCAACAGATGTGCGATTTATGAGATGATTTAACTTAGAGTTTGTCAACTTCAAGTAAAACTTTGAAAGGCTGACTTTCTACGTAAAACAAATGTAAAATAAGCAATATATCAAAAGCAAAAATATATATGTGAAAACTTTATGCACTAGGTCAAGTAGTTTTATCAAATATTGCAATCATTTATGTTTGTGACTAGTGCACTAATTTATATGAAACAAAATTGAAATAATAATAAAATACTTTAGTATTGCCGCACAAATATAAAAGAGTCCCATTTTTCTTTTGCTATTATTTAAATTTAAATTATTCTCTACTAAAGTCTGCCTTAAAGGAAAAACTCTAATATCAGTTTACATTTATGCATATTCCCTTGTACCTTTCTACCAGTATTTACTGCTTCTGTTAGCCTCATTTAAATTCCCATCTATCACACAGCCCGAAGGTAATTGAGTTCTACTCGTATCAACCATTTGCTTTGGCTGTATTTCTGAAGCTCTTGCCATGAATTATGATGATGCTGCATCAAAATGACATGCTATTCCATATCATATATCTACGAGGTACACACTTTTTTCTGCTGCTCTAGACGATTTTCATGTTATGCTTGCGTTTTTTTGATTTCATTATTTTGTGACTAGTTTTGGTTGAACTGGTTTTGGGTTGAAGTGAAGGGAGGCATAACATTGAGGGGATGTAGCTTAACGAATTTGTCAACTCAGTGAATCATAAACAAGTGTAGTTATATGGAGCGCGACAATGTTCCAGACTATGAGACAGACAGACAGACAGACAAACAAACCGTCAAACAAGAACAACAAGTGAAAATGAAAATTTTGTTTGCATTGGAATTTGCGCGTGTAGATTTTCAATTAAGCGCTGACAACGCTGCGTATGTGCAATGCCAGCAAATTTGCCCATGGACAGAGTGAAAGGGGAAAAGGAAGAAAGGGGTGGAAAAGGGAGGAGACTGCATACTGTAAAGTGACTACTGAGCACTGTGAAGTGCGCATCATGCCCAACAGTTTAGGGTGACAAATGGCAGTGCAAAGCGATACCCTGGGATTAAACAGGAGAGGAAACGGGCGGGGAGAATGTTGTCGACTTAAGCGTGGCATTTGTAAGCATTAGGCACGTAGCCGGAACTGGAACTGAAACTGGGCAGGAGCTGGGCAGGAGGAGCTGTGCACTCAGTGGAGCGACACGGCGAATCAGCAGAGGTTGTCAGAGGACGTGTCGGAAGCGGCACGTATTTCCAGCCAGAACACGTTCGAGTCAGCAACTGTAGACAGTGTTTTCGTCCAAGTATCTGGGTGTGTTTGTGTGTGAGTAATAAATTTTACCTGCACATAAACAACTAGAACAAGAACTACACTTATTTAGTGCACCTGCCAAAATCAACTTTTATATATTTTGTTTTGGAATACCACATAAACATAAAGGTATTTAAATTATGGCATGCATTTTGTCACTAGTACTATTAATTTGTCGAACTGTATTATTATTTTATATTAATTGGTTTTTCTTAAACCATTCTCTTTACATCTTAATTTCTCCCTCAAAATCTCCTCTTATCTTCTATCAGTTTATCCTTTATTTACACCTTGAACACCTTAAAAGCTGCTGACAACTTATTATTTTGTACATTTTTAGAGTATTTCAAAGTCATTACATCGAAATCCTTGCCTTTTCCTTAGTTTATTTGCGCATCCTTCTCACTTTTGCACTAGTTTCTGTGTGTTGTCTTACGTGTGAATTACGTTTAATTTATTTATGTTGAGAAAAAGAATTACGCCGGGCATTAGACGCACACACACACATGAAATTAGATCCAAGAGAGTTGAAACTGCAATGCAGCAAGTGGTGGAATTTGGGGGGCATGCAACCCGTCTCGGAAATCATGGCCAGCTTCACTTTTAGTGTAGATTCAATTATTTAAGTTGCTGCATGTAACAACTCTGCTGTGCTGCAAGAATTCACACTTGTGGGGAACTCAAACCCTCCGACCCAAATGCAATTTGTTGATTCAACATGCTGCATATTTTCATAAACTAAAGTAAAGTAAGCCCTAAGGAGGCGGCCAAGACCAAGACCAACACCAAGAGCGGAAACATAGCAGGATATATAGATACAAACATAGATATAGATACAGCACATACTGTCATAGACTCAACTCCAGACAGGTAGCTGCAACCTGCACAACATTTTCCTCGAATTACTTTAACCTTGGCAACGAGAACAACAACAACAGGTGTAAGAACAAGAACATTAACCCTCTAATGGATTTTCATATTTAACAAGCTCCAGTTTTGTATGCAAATTGAAATTGCAGGCAAAGTTGCGTTAATTCTTCATATTTAAAATAATTTGTAGCATACTTTCGAGCTGAGATGAAATGTGTTTAGAAATGCAAGACAAAGAAGACTGAAATGTTAAAATAAATAAAAGACAGCTTAAGGCTGAAAAGTGTATTTTTAAATATATATCTACTTCCTGAGGAAATCTTCCAAGTATATTAAAACTTGATAAAAAAAATATGTCACATTTATTTATTTTAATATATTTTGCTAAACTTTTATATATTGCCCTAAAGTCCATGGGTTAAGCTACGAATAAAGTTACCTTTGGTTGTGAAAAGTGTTGCTTCGTCTGCCATTTTTCAATTTTCCAGCTTGTGCAGCTGTGCACGCCGGTTACATATTAATAAGGAAGCTAACGTACATAAATAGCTATAGATCTGTTTGTCCCATGTGTGTAAAATAAATAAGAAGAGTCTAAAGTAAATTAAGGGCATACATATTTTAATGGCACGAAAGTTGTCAAGTCCAAAGTTGTCTTGTTACTTCAACATTATTATCGATTGGACATTATCAAATGATAGGGGAGAAGTGGTGGTTGTGGGCATGGGTGGGTTGTGGGCACCCCTACGTATATTTTCACGAAATGAAGATTGAGTTTTGTTGGTAATGTCATTCGCAAGAAATTACCCTATGTATAATTCATGCCAAATATCAAAGTGAACGGACGCGTTTCCTTTTGGAAATGAACGAATTGGTTTTTTTGTGCTTGGAAAAGGTGAGGAAACTTCTTTCAAACATTTTTAATAGTGTATCAATCAAAGTGGATCGATTGGAAAGGTAAGTGTAATGCATTTTTATTTAGTCGAACTATTATGCTAAATGGAACAATATCGATTTGAACCAAAAAATTTAAACAAAAAAATTTTTTCATCACTTTTTAAAGTGTCTGCTAAAGTGGGTTGTGGGCACAAAAATTGAGGGTGTTGTGGGCACCCCTTTTTTTTAGTCAAATTTTTTATATAGCTACTGTTTCTTGGAAAATTGTTCTAAAAATTTGTTTGGATCCCTCTAGAACATTCTTGTGATTTTCACGCTTCATTCTTGATTTTTCGGATTTGACCGCAACCAACTCCAACAATTGTAACATCTGCGATCGAGCTTTTCATGTGAAATGTGTGGGCATGCGGGCAAGTTATTATACATGTCAAAATTGTGTTTCCGACGATGAATAACGCCTATGCAGGCTTTATGATTAATAAACTGTCATTTTGTTCATATTAGTTATGGTTTTTTTTCATATTTTTCCATTTACAGCATTTTTGCCAAGGGTGCCCACAACCCCCACTAAAAAAATTTTTAGCTGAAAATACCGATTTTACAAAAGTCCATGTAAAATTTTTTTGCGTAACGAAATCCGGTATGTTTTTATATGATTAGTTAGCTTAGGTCTCTAGCTTTACACAGATATCCATATATCCAAAAAATATGCACTAGGTCGGTAATTATAGGCCGAAATCAAAACTATGCCCACAACCGCCACATCTCCCCTATAAAATCGATCGAGAGTTGAAAAATTTGTAAAATTACGTTGCAAGATTGCATTTATAAAAGATTAATAGATTGCTGGTTTATCGATTGTTTTTCTTGTTCAAGAACTTCGTTATCGATATCGATACTTTCAATTGCACAACAAAATAGAGATGGGAAATGAAAGAGATAGGGAGAGAGAGAGAGAGAGAGAGCAAAGCAAGGGATTTGCTTACTCACCTCAGTGCAAAACTGACAGCCGCATTGCAGCAACGTCGTCGCCTCCGCCGCATTCTCCACATCGATGAGACACAGTTTGCAGGTGAATTGCTGGAAATTAATGGTGGTGGGCGTGGCCGGTGTGCCCGCCGAGGGCGTGACATCCGCGGAGGCGAGCATCTCGCGCCGCTTCAACGTGATGCCGTCGCGAACGCAACAGGCCTGGGCGGCCTGATTGGCACTGGCCATCGAGAGCAGCGAGCTGACCGTCAAGGGATATGCGTGCGTTGTCCCAAAGGCGCCCAGTTCGAGGCCACTGGGCGTTGTCACTTGAATGGGCGATGTCAACTGCTCCTCAGTGTTATTGTTGCTGTTGCTGTTGGAGTGCAACGTGGCTGTGGTCACATTGGACGGCGGACTTGGGCTGCTGGCACTTTGCAGGCCAGCGGAACTTTTGCGTGAGCCACAGCCGATGGCAGCCAGTGGTGCTCCAGTGGTTACTCCACTTCCACTGCCACTGCTGAGTCGAATCTGCGCATTCACATTTATGTGCGGCTCCAGCGTTTGCTGATCCTGATCCCCACTGATCCGCCTGGGCTGTGCTGTGGTGCTCAGAGATTGCACCGACTCCGGTCGCACCACAAACCCATTGGCCAGTGAGTAACGCGATCCGGTGGCAGCCAAGGACAGCAAACTGGAGCAGCGGGAACAGGTGAGGCCATTGATGCTGTTCACACTGTTCCTGAGACGATTCAATGGACGTATTTGCTCCACACCGCCGGAACTAAAGATACCGCTACCGCCATGCTGGCTGGCAGTCATCATAATCATGTTGGCCTGGTCCTGGTCAGCCGATCCCAGCGGATGCAGCGAGTGACTCTGACTCTGGCTCCGGCGTGTCAAAGCCAACACCGTCTCGCATTTGCGCAGACCCGTATACTGTACAATGGACTGTGACTTCTCCTGGTGTAAACTGCTGGCGCTGCCCTCGCGTCGCATCATGTGCCACAGCTTCTGCTGCACCACATTCAGTGAGCTGCTCGAGCCGCTGATGCTCAGCCGACTACTGCCATGATTGTGACCATAGCCATGTCCATTGGCTAGCTGCCTGCCGGAGGGATCTCGCAGCACGACATCCTGCTCGGAAGGTGTGCGCGTAATGCGAATTTCTGGCGACGCTGGACGCACAAATGTTGACTCTCTCGCTTCCCTTTCACGTTCGCTTCCGCTTCCGCCTCCTCCTCCTCGACTGCTGCTGCTGCCCTTGAGGCCCACCAGCGACTTGAGAAAGTTCTCAAAGCGTCGTCGACGCGGCAATTGGCCACCTGACAAGCCCAATGAACTCTCCACATCAACAGCTCCTCCTCCTGCTCCGCCAGCGGATGTTGTCCCATTGCCGCCCAGGCTGCTGACTGACAGCGAATGCGAGTGCGAATTGGGCAGGGTGAGGGAGATGCGCGTCGGCTGCACCTTGCGCTCAGCTCCAGCAGCATCGCTTGCCGAAATGATGTTGATCTTATTGTTGTTGCGCGTCTGCGTCTCCAGCAGCGCAACTGTCTCGTTCGTCTCCGAGTCCGAGTGATGCTGCGGAGGCTGCGGCGCGGCATGCGAGGCAGTGGCACTTTGCTGCTGGCTGCTGGCGCGTTGCTGGTGCTTTGTATTGGCCAGATTGTGAATTGGCGAGGAATCCTGCAACAAGCCAGATACATATAGACATTAAAGTGGATATTATCTATGTATGTACGGGTATATTTTTGGTATGCAGTATATAGTATATAGTAGACTGTGCCCACACACTAAAACGGGCTAAGAGCTGGAGTATATTGTTAACATGAACTTACTTTACTTTCAACGCATACTGTCTTTAAATTTCAATTCTAAGTTTTCAGAAAAAGTTTAAATCAGCCAAATTTCAATGCAAATCCTCTAAGATGTCAAACCATAATTAAAATTAAATTCCCCATGAAAATAGCTTGAGTTTTGACCAAATTATGAGTTTAAATTTTTTGAAAAACGTCAGTTTTTTCAAAAAATTTAAGTTTCGTTTTTGAACAAAAAATTTAGATGCAGAATTAATTAAGAGGTAAAACTATGATCAAAATTACACTCCGCATTAAAATCGGTTGAGTTTTGACAAAGTAATTTGAGTTTAAATTTCGAGTTTTTGAAAAAATGGCATGGAAATTTTCTGAATTTTTCCAAAGAATTGTAAATGAAACAAATTTTTTTGAAGAATCAAGATTGGTTAAGTTTTGACAGAGCTATGAGAGTTGTAAATTTTCAAAAACTGTCAAGGCAAGTTCAAAAAGTCGAAAATAATCAGAAATTTTTTTAAGAGCCTGATTATTAAAATTGTCATTTAAAAGGCTTTTACACTGGATTAACAATACTAATATCAATTTAAAATATGTATATCCGCTGTTTATTGTAGCTAAACCTTTAAAGGGCTTTACAGCGTTTTAGAACACTGCTCTTACTCACCCTCGAATCCTGCTCCAGCTCCTCCTCGAGCGCACTGTAGACTGGCGCGTACCAGGAGTAGGAGAGCTGCTTCCGGGCCGAGGCAGCGGCGCCGTTCGCCGTTGGCGATGTCAGTCCCACGCCGTGACTGTGACTGTGATTGTGAGCGTGACTGTGATTATGGGTGTGATGCTTGTGCGGCACAAGCTTGCCGCCGTTGGCGGCGTTATTCGGTCCAGCCGTGGTCACCAGATTGTTGTTGTAATTGAGTTGCAAGCTGCGTCGCGTTGGCGGCAAATGTTTCGTCTGCTGTTTCCGTTGTCCGTACAAACTGTGATGCTGTCGCCGCTGCTGCTGCTGCTGTTGACAGTTGTTGTAGTTGTTGTAGTTGTTGGCGTTGCTCAGTTCCTTTCGGGTGAAGATTAACGAGGCGCTGTTCTTGTTGAGTCGAATGGAGCGCTGTTTGTCCACCACCGTCGCCTCAATGTGGGTCAAAAGTGGCACAGTTTCCGACAATGGCAACAGTTGCAATTGCTGTGACGATGATTCGGCCGGAAAATTAATGATGAAATTCTCAGCGGCGTCATCGAAAATGGAGGCACGTGAGGCAATTTGGTAATCCTCAATGGACTCGTTGCTGCTGAGGCTGATGCTGATCGAGCTGCGTTTTGTCTGGGAATGTCTGAGATCGTTTTGCTGCAGCAGCTGCTGTTGTTGTTGTCTGGAATCCTTAAAGTCCGGCTGTGTTTGTTGTTGCTGCTGATGCTGCTGTTGTTGTTGTTGTTGATATGTTGCTGCTGAGCTATAGCTGAGCTTGTGCTCCACTAGCAGCTCCAATGGCGGCAATTTGGCCTTGTGCGTCGACAGCTGCTGTGTTTGCTGTTGTGTTGTTCCTAGTTCCAATCCCAATCCCAATCCCAGCCCCGAGCTGAGCTGATGTGTTGCACTTTGTGGCTGTTGTTGTTGTTGCTGATGTGTTGCTGGCGTTGTTGCATGGACATGAACGTGCGCCTGCTGAAATGCCTCATTCTGTTGCAATGCTGTTGCTGACTGCAACGGCATCGGTGGCCGCATTTTGGCACTGAATCTCGCTCAGAAGAAGCGTCTGGAATGGAGTCTGGTGTGGACACAGCTCAGCCGTGACTGGCAACGACGACAACATCTTGAGTATGTAAGCCTGAAATCGACAAAAATGTATTATTAAATCATATATTATATGAAATATTAAATCTAAAAGAGCAATACAGATTTCAAAGAGAACTAGCAATTAATGAGACCTCAACTCTATCTGTTGTTAGGTTATCAATAGATTTTAATTAAAATTTGTGAATGGAATGAGTTTGTGTTAAGAAATTGAAATATCAATTAATAATCTACAAGCATTTACTTTGATTAAACTTGTTCAAATATTCAGCTAAAGTTTCTTTTGCATAAGCTTCAGTTGGCCTCCTCTTTTCTTTTTCAAAGTTTCAGCTCAGTTTTGGTTTTCGAATTGGCTTTAACCTTCAGCCAATCAGTTACTCTGCCAAATTCCTTTGGCTCTCAGTTTTCAGCACATTTCAGCCTGACCCCGCTTCAGTTGCTTTATTCATAAAAATAAAACAAATGAGATTTGCAAATCATTAGCTTGATCGACAGCGTGATACCCTGTGGCGACTGCTACTAAGTTTTCTTATAGTTATTTAATTTACTGAACTTTAAATATTCCAAATGAAATGACTGAGGGATAAAACCTGACATTAAATCAGGTTCCACAGCCTTTCAATTTGTGAGTTTAACTAAGTAATTATTCTAAATCTGTAAATTGTAGCTCTTAATTTGAATGATTTCAACGAAAAGGAATTTATTCAATTATTTTGGTTTACATTTCATTATAGCTAACTATCTTCAAGCTGTGTCTACCCTTTAAGGTATTCCAAATTTAAGGGGTATTTGCCAGAGTACCACCTTTACGAGTTGCATTCGTTTTATGTGCTCGCCACCGCCGCCAGCTGATTTGCATTTTTGCTTTGTCTGATTTATTGCAATTCCTGCTGTGCTGGAATTTATACAATTCTTTTTTGGTTCGATCGAATTGGAAATGGAAATGCTAAAAGAACTGGAACTGTGTGAGAGCCGCGTGTATTTGATTAGAGGTGCCCAAAATTGATGGCATCGTCACGTGGCCATTGGAAATTCAATTTGTACAGCTGCCAGTTTCAATTTTTATGAGTCTCTCAAAGCTCGCAAGCTTTACGAGCTGACAGCTTAAACCAAAGAAAAAACACAAAACAAAACACGAATTCAACAGAGTTAAATGTGAATAATTAAGACAAAAGCGTCGAATAAGTAAATTGCAAATGGAACTGTTGACCAAATTCCCACAAGGAATTGTCGTCTGACCAAGTTAATTAGATGATGAACTTTTGTTGTAATTGCAGCTTAGTATAATATTCCATGTCCCATGACTAATGGGCATCAATGTCATGGCAAATCTAAATCAAAGCGTCTGTCTGTCTGTGTCTGCTGTCGAGCATTTGATTTGATTCCATTTGATGTGGTATCTAGTCAATGGAAAGTCATTCTTTACACAGCTTTTACGCTTCGATTGATGCATTACACGTAAGCGATTTTCAATGTACCTCCCATTCCGCAGCCATAATCAATCATGTTTTGGACGCCCCACGTTGGGCGCCAGTCGCTGTAGCGGCTGCTGCTTGTCGAAATCACTCGCAACATTTTCTAATTCGATTTTATTCGCTACGTTGCACAGTTGTATGTATGTACAGTTTGTACACACATCGACCGAATTATGGGCGCTAATCAAATTAGTTTACAACAATGCTCAGCCACTTTGCAGGCAATTAATCGAAAAATTTGTCGAATTGCAGCCAATTGTACAATGGAGAATGCACACAATCAATTGAATGCATATTTGGGAATATGGAAAGTGGTCAGATAAACAGACAGACAGAAGTAAATTTAATTACTTGTGCACAGTGTGACCAAATAATAACACAGGAGTGTCAAATTAGCTTTGATGGAAAATTTTATAAACAGGACAGAGAATTTTTTATAAATTAAACTTAACCTTGGGAAATAACAAAATTCGCAACAATTACTACAGATACGAAAGCATTATAAAATAACTTAAATATTATTTTAAAGATCCCTTCTTTTGGCATTAAGTTAAACAGCTGGTCACACTCTTATTTCGTTGTTGTTGTTGGCCCTGTTAAGCCTGACTTTATTACAAAAGCAGCTGCCTCACATGCCATGCGAGGTATGTCAGTATATTAATTTTTGGTATGCTTCAGCAATGTGTGCGAGCGCAGGAAAGTATGCAACACAAAAATGCGCGACTCGCATAATTTGCGAAGCCAGAAAATAAAGAGCGAAAAATGCTAAAGGAGCTGTAGAAAAACCCACAACAACAACGGCAGGAGAATGCCAAAGATAAATTGCTTCTCGCACGAGGACAACGAGACAGTCGAGGGCTGCCTGCCACGCCTAAATGCGCCTCTTTTTGTTTCTTGCCTCTTGTCGCCTCCCTCTTGCCACAGCTGCCACATTTACTCTCAAATTAATCGCTTTTGTCGCACAATGTGAACACGAAATTTGTCTTTTACTTTTCATTTAACGCCATTTAAGCCAAGACAGAGAGAAGAGTACAGCAAAAGCAACAGCAACAGCAATATGACAAACAAAACGAAGATTAATGTCATCCGCTAATATGTCGACTTCTATAGACAATTGCATAAACTTTTGCCACACAATTTCCTGTGACAAGTCGAGTCACAAGCCAAAAGTCAGCAAATTTACAATGCTCACAGATATTTGCAATTGTTAAGCAATTGATAATCTCTGAAAACGAATATATTATTGTTTGTAAAGATGAATTTTAGAAGGGTTTACAGAAGGGTATTCTGCATGTGTCTTAAACAAAATATACGATTTTATTTAATGGAAAAATTTGGATTGAATTTATGATGATTCAAAGGGAAAGTATTTGCCAATAAGTACTATTATTTATCATCTAAAATGAATAACAAATCGATTCTCTCACTTCGTCCCTTATAGGGTATCTGCAAATCTAGTATTTCAACTTGTCGTATAGATAGTAATTGTACATTTCTCCAATGAATTTGCATATTTTGACAATAATTTATAGTCATGTCACTCGAATGCAACTACAGCTGTTCATTAGCAACATGTTTCAGTATTTACGCCTATTATAATAATATATATTGCACTTTCATTAGTTTATATAAGCAACAACAATGTCAGTTGTCTTTTTAACAATTAGATTACTGAATAATTAACTGAATGAATATACTGTATTCTGTGCTAATTCGTGTGCTGAACTTTAGTGTGTTAACTTTGAGATTTGACTAATTGACACACGTCAGTTGGCCACATAATTAATTACACCGAGTGTCAGTAACAACTAATGTAAATAGAGGATATACGATTAGGATATGAGATAAAGTAACAATTTGGCAATTTATCAGTCGAGTTTTATGCCCAATTAGGGAAATCAACTTACCATTATTCTGGCTGCCAGCAAACGATGTCAAATGCCACGAATTGTTGCAACTGCAATTGAATGAAAATAACAAATTTATTATGCATGCTTTACATTTAATTAATTACATTTTAACAATAATAATTTCATTAATTAATTATAATAATTGCATATTATGGACATTGATATACAATAATAAAAGGTCTACGCTTCGATTGAATCGAATTATAATCTGATTTCAATAAGCTGAAAAGCTGCTAAAGTTGTTGTTGCAGTTGCTGTATTATTGAAAGAAGCAGCCAATTAGCAACCGCAGGAAAAGCTGCTTAGGATAACAACAATGCAACCTGCCACGTGCCACACGTGGCAACGACAACGACAACAAAAGCAACAACAGCTTTGTGTATGCTGCTTGCCAATTAATTAGCTTAAGCATAAACCGCGGGAAGAGTATCCACCTGGTCGTCTAAGTGCGCCTTGGGCCAAAACTTGGCTGTGCCAAAGGAATTTTAATTGCACAACTGTCTGTTAAAGCCCCAAATATGGCGGCTAATTAGAGCTGCCTGGCGACACTTGGCAACAAACATTCACATACTCGGTTGTTGGCCACAGGCCACGCCCCCACACAACCACAGAGGCTAGAAGTGAAGCACAAGGACTTTAGCGTTGTATTTAATATTCCACAAATAGCTGAGCAATTGAAAGCATAATTGCATTCGACTGCAAGCCGTAATTACAAAATCATTTGCAGTTTATGCATTGAACGATCCCAAATCGATTAGTCATGCACTTTTGGTAAGCAAACTATGTCATAAATTTATCAACATTTATCAAGCTCAACACTTGGCCAAATTGGCTAAATTGCAGCTGAGACTCTGCTTATGACACTTAAATTGCATAACAAATAACAGCAATAATAATAATAATAACAATAACAAAAACGACAACGTAAACAACACGCAACGGTAGTTGGCTTTGACGTCATTGCCATTGGGCTTATACATACATACATATATTTATCTAACTATTTATTCATAGAGTCATCCAATATAAGTTATCTTTTTAATTTGTTTAGGTAATACAAAATTTGAAATATTTGTGTTTCATGTCTAGAAACACTGAAAAACAACTGAAACTTTGAGGGCTGGAATGTTCATAATATTTTAGAAATTGTTTATAAATTTTGCATTCCTTAGACTTAAATATTTTTGTTTTTTATTTATATGCCTAATTAATTATTTAATTTTGTATATATATTAGCTTAAGTTTAATTGTCAATATTTAAGTTACCTTTTGTCGACAGCAATTAGTTGTAGTCTAATAAGTAAATCAATAATTTTAGGATTTCTTTATTGCACCATTTAGAAATTTACCTTTCAATTTGACTCACACTCTACCTCTTAATTAGTCTACATATTAATAATTTATAAATTCTTTTCTATCTTCTAATCTAAGTACCTCTCAGTGCACTTTAAATGTTTAAGTCAGATATATAATCTGACAATTTAAGGCATTTGCTTGACTTGTGTAACCAGCAGCTCAGCCAGTAGTTGCATGTCCTGTTAGCCAGGTTGGTTTGTTGCCTAAGCTGCTTATATGCTTATATCCTGTCAATGTCAGGACAACGCATATTGCAACTAGAGTAAAGGCCACTGCTAAACTTGATGTGCGTTAACATAATCGCAGTGAGAAAATTACAAATTGAAGTTACATAAAAGTATATAACAGTAAGTGTCACAAGAGTCACAAGCTGTGAGGGAAAATAATTGAAATATTCATATATAATTGAGATGAAAAGGAATTTAAATACCTTTTTCAATTAATTCCTTAAGGATACAACATACATTTACCATGCTGGGTAGCACTGTTATCATGCCACAAAATCCATGTGGACAAGCAGCGTAAGTCACGGTGTAAGAACTACATGTAAGCCTGAGAAATCATGGCAGTGACAGCTAGAAAGCACACATTCCCACACGCAATAACCAACTGTCACAGTGACCGTTGAAAGTATGCCAACACATACACAATGTGACAGCTTGGGCGTAGTAAAATAAAATAAACCCACCACCAAGTGGGTTGTGGAATACGAAATACGAATTGTGGAAGCTGCGAAAAGAGCAAAGTTCAGAAGAGCTGAGACATCGACATCGACGTCAATAATCAGATGGAATTTCAATCAAATACGTGACGCTTTCGTATTGCTGCAGCTGAGAAAAGCGAGAAAAGCCACCTGTCTGCGAAAATTAAGCAGAAAAATTGCATAAAATGGCTGCAAGTTAAGTTGAGCCGCTGCCAATCTTAAATGAGATTCTTTTTACTCAGTTCTTGCATTAAAGATAAAGCTACACACACATTTGTGTGTGGGTGTGTGTGTGTGTGTGAGTAAGTGTGAATAGGTTGTGAGTGCGACACTTGAATGTCTAGACTGAGTGGCTGCACAACTTGCAACTCTTTTCATGTCATATAATGAATAATTGCAGCATCCCTCGCATTAAGTATACGCCACCGACTCCACACATTCCCTCCAACTTGTTAACAAATCGCGTGTTTTTTCAGCCGACCCTTTTGTGGTCTTATCTGAATAACAATTTTAATTTTTGTTGCCTGGAAAATCTATTCTAATGAACGTCTTTAAGTCTGTGGCAAATTCCAAATGGGCAAATTGCAACAGTTGCAACACACGCAACGCTTGTTATAAAAAGGCAAAAGGGCCGAGGCTCTTTATTCTAGCGTAATCAGCATTTTGTTGGCTTTGTGGCAATTATACAGCTAAATTGGTATTAGGGCTGCGAAATATGCAATGTGCCACATTTTGGGGCAAGCTCATTTGCAATGCGATAACCGAGAACGGAATTCAGTTAGCCGTCGCCTTCTTTGAGTACATGCTACAGCTACGGCTACATCCACAGCTGCCGCCATTTTCATGTTGCATGTTGCAACCGACCACAAAGCACAAAAGCAACCCTGTGGCATGACCAAATTGACTTGCAACAGCTGCTGCTGCTGCTGCTGCTACTGGCAAAAGGATGCTGTGAATGCCGTCCGTCTCTTTAAAGTGTCAATAGCAGGTTCTTTAAGATGCAAAGCTGGCGCTTTTCGTTTTACATGTTGCAAGCTCGGCTTTTACTTACTTATGTTGCATCAAGTTTAATGGAAAACATTTTCCGCTTTCCTGCTCGTGTATAATTAAAAGGCAGCCAAAGTAAACGCAAAAGCAAATGTGCAAATTACGTTGGATGCACTGCAAAAAACAGCAAAACAGCAAGTACTTAAGACTTGCAACATTTAGTTGCAACAATGAAAAGTTGCTCACTGATGAGAATGATTTTTGGTACATTTCTCTACACTCTTGAAAAACAACAACAGAAATTAATTGATGGAAAAAATAAATTATAGTGATTACTAAGATAAAAATTATGATAATAAATGTAAGAATTATAATAATTATATATATTACATGTATATAAATTAATATTATAATTTTCCGTCAATTGAGACTCAACTCAATTTCGCTTCAACTCGTTTGGAATTTTACATGCTTTTATGCTTTTCCGCATGATTGAAGATGAAATTGTTGAGTGCGCTTGTTAATTAAAAGGCGTCAGTGGCAAGTGGCAAGTGGGCGTGTCTGATGACTACAAAGTTGCCACGTTAAGCTTTAACCTTACGTGCAACTGAACGAGAATCGTGTTGAAAATATTCGGATAAGTTTTTCACATTGAGTTTTCTTCTTTTCAGGGGGCTTTAAGTTGCCAACGTGACGGTGCGAATATAAAGTGAGCGAGAAACTATGTGGAAAACAAGGAGAAAAACAATGTGAAAAAACTAACAAACATGTCAACGTAGACATCGTTGTCGTTGTAGTTGTTGTAGTTGTAGTTTTCGTTGTTGCATTCGTTGTCGTTGTCGCTTGCGCATGATTTCCGTGCTTAAAATTTCCTGTTCGAAACTGACATAAAAGAAGGAAGTGCATGAGACAGAGCAGACAGACAGACAGGCAGACAGAGCAGACAGACAGACGTGTGATACAAATGCAGATGCACAGATACAGCACAGTTTCCCCTTTGCCATCAACTCACACTCAGACCATTTTGCCAGCTTGCAAAACAGCACTGAGAAAATAAAGAAAACATCAGGCAGCTCCAGTAGAAGGGCTTTTAGACAGACAACCAACAACCCATCCAACCAACCAACCAACCAACCAACCAGTCAGGCATTTAATGACATTCTGCATTCACTTTTTCAGCTCGACTTTCAAATATTTTTGCATTGAGGTTTGTTTGACTCGCTGCAGGAACAGGAGAAATATTATTACAACTCCTTTCATATGCATAAAATGACAAAAAAAATAACAAAAATTTAGGGCATAAAAAGCAAAATGGTCCAGACTCTAGAGTTGTGAAAACAAACTCAACAAATGAAAAATTTTTACTATTTGGCAACTTTAACAATAATTTTAAGTTTTTATCACAATAACAAAAAGAAAATCATAAACATATGCAATGGCAACAGATCTAGTAATTTATAGTGTACTAAATTAAATGAGAATATTCATATAAAAATGACCCAAACAGTAAAAGGGAATGCTTAATAGTGAGTAAAACAAGTAGAGCAACAAACATTCATTGCACTTCTGAACTTTGTGTTGACTGTTTGTCGTTGCACACATAAGAAGGGTATTAAAAAGTTGAGTAAATTTATGCTAAAATTCACCAGAATATTCTGAGTCTAAAGAAAGTTGTTTAACAAATACATAGATAATATTACACAAAAGATTTGTTAATATTCCAGGGTATCAGCTAGTCGTTTAAAGTTCTCTGCTTCACAAACATGACTTTTTCTCACACATAACATATACATATATTTTCTCATCTTTTTTGTTTTTGCTGCCATTTGTTACAGCACACCAAATTCAATTAAACAATGCAATCGTATAAACAAATCTACAACAAACACACACATCGCTTTCCATCTCTTTTTCTCTCTCCCTCCCTCTATCTCTGTCTCTCGCATTCACTGTCTGTCTGTGCGATATAGAACACCCCCCTAAAATTGCGAGGCATTTGTGTGCACTTTTTATAGTTTTTAATTGAAAAATGTGCAATTAAAAGTCGAATGCATTTGAGAAGCAGCGCTACGAAATGTTATCAAACGGGGCGTATGCGCAATTTATAATAAACGCAAAATGGCATAACACAAAATAAAAAAAAAAATAACAGAATAAATAACTAAAAGTCAACGGCAAATTAATTTAAGCACTTAATTATGCCATAGGTTCAATTAAATTACATGGCATTTAATTAAGCGCATAAAATGTACAAACTGGACAGCTACGAGGGTTGATCAGTAATTAATTGAATTAATCAATCGACGGCTTGATAAAATCTAAATGTAATAGAAATTGAGAAAAGCGATGATAATATACTCATATATCTAAAATGACTACAACTACTGCTTATACTTTTTTAACTACAACAACAATTGAAACTCTTATTACTACTTATTTTATACTAGTACTATAATAGTTACTCATAGTACAAAAATTAATACTTATTTTAATATTATTAAACTTCTATGACAATTACATTTTGTATCAAAAAGTCTACTACTTCGAGTATTTCTTCAAGACATTAGAAATATATAAGTTACTTAACATATAAGACAGCTTCTGCAACTTAATGCACAGCCCTCGCCTATGAACATAGGATATTACCATATATTTCACATTTGTATATCCCCTGCAAATAAACAACGAGAGGACTGCAGTTGGCCAACCAGAGTGATAAGCAAACAAAAGCGGTCTGAACAACGTTGCCCGCATGTCAGCTACAAAACTGTTGCACACACACACCACACCACACACACACACACACACACATCACACACACCACACACACACCACTCGACAGACACATGCATATGCACCATAATTTGGCACATGCCATTACAAAATATTGACAGCAAGGCAAACAAAAGTCATGGACAAGGGGAACAAGTTCGTAGTTCGCTGTTTGCCACATGTAGAAAGGACTTCATGTTGCAAGTTACACAGTTTACATATTTGCCAGATCCAGAGCTTGACTCGTTTCTTTGCGTATGTAGATGTATGTATGTGCAACTACATCGGCATGGCCATTATACTTATGTTCCCATATACGAGGGTTGCTACTTAAGTTGACAGTGGATTTTAGTTAATCATGATTTAAATATATTTTATATTTGCTATAAAAAGTGTTGGCATGTCATGTTTCAGTATAAAAATTTTAAAATTATTCAGATAATTTTTTAAAGCTCTTACTAACTTATAGAACCACCCTTGGAATTCTAAAATTTCTGTTAAAATATGTCTTTGCTGCTTGAAAGCATTTGTGACCCCCTTTGAAAACAGGACGAGGAATGTTGGTGTACGCCACAAGAGGTGTGGTCCAAGGCTGACCAAAGGACCTGTGTGTGTGTGTTTGTGTGTGTGTGTGTGTTGACTTTGCAAACAGATTTTAGCCAAATTGTTACATTTTGTAGAACGTTAAGACATTTGCGTAGCATGTGAGCAGCATGTGTTTTGTCAAGCCAAACAAATAATTTAATTAGTTTTTCATTTCAATTTACGAAATGTAATAGAGAAATAAAGGCGTTAAATAAGGCCTTAACAACTTTAAGGTCTTATCAAACAATTGATGCTTTCTAAAGTTGGCAAATCCTTTTCTTTATTGTCGCTTTTCTGCCCACACAATTGATCTATTATAATAATTAATACTCTGTCGGCAATATGATAAATATCAACTATGGTATTTTGCATTGTTCGAAGCTAAGTCAGCTTAACAATGAAGGCATTGTTTTCAGATATTATAGTAATCCTATATAGCCATAACATGCAATGCCTGTCACACAATGCCTTTTAGTTTGTGCAGTTGATTATATGGTAAATATTCATTGCATTTATATGTCTAAGTATACAGTTGTTTACTTGCTACGATCTTATCATTAATCAGAACAAAAATTAGTTAAACTGTTGCAGTTGCAAGTTTTTAATGAACTAAACACAGAGTAGCCAAATTACTGCAATTGATTAACAATTCCCATTATTTAATCAAACTTGATGACAAATTTCAGCGGCATAGCTCAAACATTAAACGAGAGATAGCCCAATGGCAATGAAACGCGATCGATTGAACCGGTTCACAGACCAATTAGAGAATTCTGAGTGCAGTATGCACTGGTTTACCGTTGACTGAGTTACCGTAAGGCAGCTGATTGCAAGCTCGGTAATAACAATATGATTTATCAGGCAGTTCACGTCGCATTTAATTGAATTACGAGTACGCTAGGAAGTCATTTCAAGAGTCGAGAGTCGAGACACAGTCAAGACGACAACTTGCTATTGCAATTGCAATTCAACCCTGGAGCAGAAGCGTGTTATGTGTGGGTGTGCAATAACAAGGTGTCATGTCTTATCAGCAACTGGGGAACAACAAATGAAACAGCTTTGATTGATGCTGATGTGCGACGGCAACAGCCAAGACAAGACAAGTAAAACACTTGATTAACAATTCTTCGTAGATATTCCCTCTGATTTAACTCAGATATTATCAAGTTCAAAGTTTACAAAATAGACTCTATCATCAAGTTATTTGATTGCAATCTATTAACGCTCACATAAGCTTCGATAGAAAAATTTCCATTCTATTGACCTTTCAAAAATATGAATATACACTTTACACACACTTGAAATTCAAATTTACGCAAAGCTTAAAATTTGTATAGATGTAAATTTGATTTGGGCTGTCAGGCTCATTAACATGTGGGAGAAAATGCACAATTCAAATGTCCAATAAATTAAAAGCAAAGTCATATTAAATTGTTGAATGAATTATAATATTAAGCGACTCAGTCGTAACTCAAACTTGATGTTGCCCTTTTTTTTATTTGTTTACGAACTTTGTTATGATTACAGAGTACTCACGTTAACAAATCCCCAGGCCTTGTTAAGGTCACACGAAACGACGTTAAATAAATGATTTTAGCTTTGACCAAGTTCCAATAAACAATATTAAAAAAAAAAAAAACTAATAATTGACGAATCCCATTTTCCAATATGCGAGTACTCAATTGCATTCAGTCAACACTTTCGACTTACAAGTGCAGGCACGCAAAACAATGCACTTGGGAGCAACATATATATAAAGATATATACATATATAAATATATATATACTCAGTTATAGATAATTATCGTTAACTGGAGGCAGCATAAACTGTTTCCAAATTGAGTGCGAAAATTGTTTGCATCGCCATTGCGTCATTGGCACCTCAATAGGCATTCAATGAATTTTCAATGCAATATCATTTATATATATACTTTTTTTTCGTATTATACATTTTTGATTTTTATTTTATGCAGCAATAGGCACCTGATTGAGTTATTGTAACATTTATACTTAGTTAAAGCTCAATGTGGCCATTGAATTAATAATATATTTATGATGATTACGAATACGTAATGTGCACTTGATTCGTGTGACTGTGAATCATTATTCACACCAGCCCTGAACAAATACTCACACATTCTCTCGCTCAACAATTTCGCATTAATAAACAATCGAATATTCATTTTTTTTTTTCAATTTGTTAATCGGCAAATAAAAACCAATGTATTCTATGGAAAATTATAAATCTCAATCGAATTTCTTACGATAATAAAAATAAACCAAGCCTATCATATTATAAAATGAAGATTTAAGAAACAATTCCTGTTAATCAACGTTAATTTGCGATTATGGCCATGATTCAGATTTATATTTTTAATTATACTTATATCAAAGTTGCTAAATATTCCTTTGTTTTATTTATCAGTCGAATCAGTTATCAGCCCGATAAGATCAAGTTGAGCAAATGTGCAAAATTATTGAAAACAAAATTTGAAAACCAGTTTACAGCCTAAGTCTGCGGATATATGTATTTATGATGAGAATGGTCTAGAGTCTAGACTGTAGATACTAAGCGGTGAACTGGTCAGACGTACAGAGATTATGCAATGTTGCAACCTTCAGTGGCTATTTGAAATGCTTCAGTGCCCCATGTCTGTGGCATAAATTTGATTTAACGAAAACAAAAACCATCGCTGTGTAAAATAGCACAACAAAATTAAAATTAACTGGCAGACAAGTTCATTGTCACGGGGTCTAGCTAAAATTACTATAATTAAATTACACAGAAGAGATTCTTTTGTGTCAGCCGAATGTTTGTTACAGATTATTTTAAATTTGGTATACGACATTTACATCAATTTAAAACTTATACGGTATTTACATATGTCCTAATTACTTTTACCGATTAATTAAAACTCTCAGCGGAATTGCATTGCTGTTAATTAGCTTTGATTTTCCTTAAACACCATTTCCCATCCCTATTTACTCCTCTCCATCTGCACTCTTATCAACAATTCAGCCACACAACAAAAACACAAACAAAATTTAAAAAGTAAATATATACATAAAACGAGCTATGAAATACAGAAAAGCAACAAACAAACATGAAAAGTGAAACAGGAAGCCGAGAAAAATACCAAAAATAAAATACTCTGATTAAATGTAAACACAACATAAAACTGGCAATTTAATTGGGTTAATTATTGTTGTTGCCGTTGTGGATAATTATATGAAGACCATTTGTAAAATGAAAATTAATGTATTTCCATCGGCATTTCACTTGATCTCTTTGTGTACAGCGCTACAGTCAACCTCACCAAAACACTTGAAAGGTTAATAATACTACAGACAAAAACGTATCTGCGATCTTTATCGGCATTGCGTGTCTGCCCCGGACCCAAGTCAAGTGCATCAAGCGATGCGAAGCAACCGGGAGAAAGGCATGGCGAGTGAAACTCAGCCATGGGCATGTGAAAGTTGTGGTTGCCACAGACAAAGTTGCCTAGATATATTTTCAAAGCAATGTGAATTAAAATAAAAATGATGCTAATGCTAATGCTAATGCTAATGCTAATGCTAATGCTAATGCTAATGTTAATGCTAATGCTAATACTAATGCCAATGCTAATGCTAATGCTAATGCTAATGCTAATTCTAATACTAATTCTAATACTAATACTAATTTTAATGCTAATGCCAATACTTAAAAATACTAATCCAATAAAAAAATTATAATTATTTCTATTGCTAATAATAAATAATAATGATAATGATAATACTAATACTAATGTTGATGCTAATTGTACAGGTATTGTTAATATAAGAAACCATCTCAATGCTATCAGCTTTAAAAAATACTACTGGTAATGATAATTCGCAGCCTTCGTGCTGCTTTCGTCACTAGCGCGCACTGCTGTCCGCAGTGATGAAAAATCAGATTTTAAGAGTATACAAAAGTCGATTTGCTGTGAAAAGCATTACATTTCATTCATTTGTAGTTGTCTTTTGTTATTTTACTTTTGTTTTGTACTTGGCGAATCGAAAGGCGCAAAACAAAAGAAAAACTGTTGTCGGCCAACGGCCAACGGCCAATGGCCAATGCGGCGTATGCGCGTTATTGTTCAGCTGCAATTAGGCATTCCGGCCACGCGTTTTCGCCTTTGTTTTGATGCCGTTTTCATTTATTGTAATTCAGTAATTTCTGGCAATTGCGTAGCAGCACATCAGCACTCATTTTTGTTTTTTGTTTTTTTTTGCATTTTTCATCGTTTCATATGCAAATTTCGCGCACGACAATTTCAACTTTTATTATTTATTTTATTGCCAGCAGCTCATGTATGAGAAAACGGGTAGACAAGGGAATGGGAGTGGCAGGAGGGGAGGTTGCAGTTTTTGCGCAGCACCTCAAAAGTGTCAACAGATTTGTAAAGGCAATGGAAATGGAATGAATAGCGCCCGACACGAAATGGGCGGAAAGGTGCGGTGCATTTGGGTCAGCAAACAGTCAAGTCAGGCAATAACAGTTAGAGATTGTTTGCAATACCCTGTAATTAGTTCAGAGTCGTGCTAGGCAAGTTCGAGTTCAAAATTCATCTTAATTAATACTATTTTTACAAGATTTAATACTTGGTAAATGAGAATATTTATGTAAGTGGTTTCGTGTTTGTGGATGGAAAATAGCTTGAAATTAGTGTAAACGTGGAAATAACTCTGCAACTAGTGTAAGCTTGAGCTTATTCCTTAAGAACATAAATATTGAGCATGTAATTTATCGATATTGAAACACAGATATCCTGTGATTAGATAAGTAGAGTTGGGAAAGGGAATTCTGTTCATAAATACTCCTCCATTTCCAAGTGAACACCTTTTAAAACTAAACTTAACAGTATCTTAATTATTGTCAAGATAAAATCCAACTAAAGAGTATCTTCAAGTCCAACATCTATCTATTTTCAACTATATTCTTTGTATTCTCCTTGTGTTCATATTTTCGATTACTTTTACGAGTGGCAGACACTAAAATATTTATGGCATTTGATGTGGCACGTTGCGCCGTCAAGTAATTATGCCGAAAATGCAAAAATCGTTACAGTTCCGGTTGATTGGGGCACAAATTGCTGTTTGCATCTTTTGCGTATTGCGAAAATACGAAAATGGCGAAAAATGCGAAAAAGCTGAAAGCGTTAAATGTTTTGTGCTGCAATTTTAAGGCTGCAAAAATCTCACAAAACAAATTCTACGGAAGGTCAGAAGATGTGGCCCCAACCCCCACGCCTGTTTTTGTGAGGTTGCCCCGTCATTTAGCCAACGGGTTATTAAGTTTATACATTTTTATGAGCGCACGCTGTTAACGGGGTCTAAAGAGGGGGGGAGGGGCTGCCACCTGCGCATTCATAAGTCAAAGCACGACGTTGACGTTGGAGGGTTGCGTCAGCTTGAGGTTCGGCCTGTGTTGCGGTCCTTTACATCAAGACCGCAGCAGCGAGAACAGAGTGCATTCACCCAGATCCCCCAGTTGGGGGAGAGGGGGGAAGGGAGTGTGCAGGGGAGGAGGGAAGGGAGCGGGGGAGCAGCAGTCACTCACGTGCAGACAAACAAAAGCGTAGAATACAAAAACGCTTTTGTTAACTGCGCTTCATTGCGTTCACTCAAGAGTAAGAGAAAGAGCAAGAACATGTGAAAGAGACAGACAGAGCGAGAGAGAGAGACACAAGAGAGAGAGAGAGAGAGAGAGAGAGTGAGAGGTCTTGGGGGTGTTGTAGCAAAAGAGAGTCAAGCAAAATTGCTGGCAGTAAATAAAGCAATAACAAGCAAAGAATAAAAACTCAACAAAAAGTTGCAAAAGCAACGACTTAAAGACACCGCTTTAAAAACATAAAAATAAATAAAAATGAATTTTTAATTATTGCAATAATTATCGAGATTTGTTGTCGCTGTAGTTCTACCAAAAGTGGGCGTTATTTATGGGTGTATTTCAGCGATTAGAATCAACTTCCAACTTGAAATCATTTCAATAAACACACACTACCTTTCTCCCTCTTCCCGTCTCTCTCTCTCTCTCTCTCTCTATCTTCTTGTCACAGGCTATAATTAATCTGCATTATTATCAACACACGTTAATTCACACGTGTTGCATTTGAATTGGAAATCATAAATCAAAGTTTATACACTGATAAAAAACAAATGTGTGCTCACACAAATTCGTTTTAAAATAAGGGCATAAATTTAAAATCAAACCAGTTTTTTGTCAGTGTACAGTAATCAACTTCTAATCATTTGTAAGCGATGCCAATCAATGCTTTCATAATAACAACACTAAGAGAAACTATAAAAATTTGTTAAATTCTATGGCATTTTTTGTTCCCAAAGAGTTTCCACCCTCACACTGACAATGTAGGCAATTGTTAGCTCAGACTTGGTCTTAACTCAACGTCTGGGGCCATGTGGCAGTTGCCAACTTTATGGGCAAACTTGTTAGGCAAACAGTGCAACACACACTCAAATGCAGCACACGGCCAAACGTGGCCAAAAAGGATGCGGCAGGATGCTGAACTGAAGCAAACGGAGACTTGAGATAAGCGCGTTAAAAGTTGGCAACGAATGCGGATGTTAGAGAAAAAGGAGAGAGAGAGAGGAAAAGTGGGAGAAAAGTGAGACGGAGAAAGAGAGCAGGTCTGTGGCTCGTAGTTTAATTAGTTGCAGTCCATGAGCTGCAGGCATTCTTCCTGTCTTTCTCTCCGCGACCGTCCCTTTATCTCTCTTTCTCTCACTTCTCCTCTCTTTTTATCTTTATGTGTGTGTGTGTGTCTTATCAGCTGCCTAATAAACTGCAGGCAGCCTTGCACTTTATGGCTTGCATCATTAAATATTTAAAGAGCTTTTGTGTAACAAGATTTGTTAATGCCCTCCCTACTTCTCTCTCTCTCTCTCTCCTCTGCACTCTTCTCTCTCTCCCTCTGTCTTTCCCCTTCTGCATTTCTTGCCTTTAGGCCCACATCAAGCACAATGTTGTTCGACTTGAGCACATAATTGCATATTTATAAGTGCAGGCAACGCCAACGTTCGCGACATCAAATTAAGCGGCACAGTTTCCCCCTTTCCCCTTTACCCTCTTTCCCACCCGCCCTCCTGTCACTGCCACGCCCCTCTGTGGCGACTGTATAGCCGATGTCTTGGCTTTTGGGGCAACAACACTCAACTCCATTGTGTTGAGCAATTAATGGAAACAATTTTTGTTGCCAGCCTCCTGCTTAAAACGTTGCCTTGCAATTGAATAACGTTGAGAACCGCCAGAGAGTTGAGAGTTGAGGCATGAGAGCCGAGAGAAAAGAGGAGAGGGGAGACTCAAGCTCCATAGCCGCAAATTGATTTAAGGGCTCTCATGTCAAGTTGCAAGAACTTTAGTTTACCATCGATGCTTTGTCATGGTCATGGATAAGCCACATCGAGGGTCATCAGAGCGGACACTGGAAACTTGTACTTCAACTTAGATAAAGTTTAAGTTAAGGAAATTAGTTTGTGAATCGAGCTTAATACATAATAATGAGACTATAATGAATACGTTGACAGCACAAAGAGAACAACACAAATATAAATTGCTGCGGAATAAATGTAATCTAGAATGATGACAACAAATAGATATACAGATTAGAACCAAAAAACTCCCATTACATACCACTTTGTAAGCAAGTTTAAACAATTTTATTTTGATTGTTATTCTGTTTTCATCTATTTTAGTCCTTTTGTTTTGGTAGTTCAACTTTCCATTTAACAATTTTTCCAATTAATTTTTCACATTTTTAATGGCAAGCATTAAAAGTTTTTACGCATTTTCATATGAATATTTTATGCATAACATTTTTTTGTGGTCTAAATGAAAAGTTTATTTTGCATTCAGCTGCATGTAAATTTTATAGCAATAATATTTGTGCATACAGTTTGATGTTTCATTATTGCATATTATACACCAACTTCCGCCCACACATAGAAAGAAAAACATCGAACACAAAACCGAAATCAAATAAAAACAAAATTCAACCACATAGCTGTGTAAGGTTTATAAACAAATGAGCATTGTGCACATTTGTTGTAATTTAAAATGTCTGGAAAACATTTAATGGGCACTTTTTACCACATGAAATTATTTCCAAACAATGTGGGAATTTTCTATCGATGCAGGAGAAAAAATACTTTTAAATTTATAAAGTACAAAATATACAAAAAAAAAATTCCGTCAGACAAATAGCTAAATATTTAACAAATATTTAAATGAATTTTAAGTGAAGTACAGTGTGATCATGTCAGCAAATGTTTACCAATTTAAAAGGAAATCATTTATTGAAAATTGCAAACTTAAATAGATGACGACGCTTCGCTCGTTCAACAAGTCAACAAAGCACTTTAACCTATTTAATTGAAATATTGTTTTTTACTACAGTGAGTTTTTTGTGAGAATTCACCATAATTTGGGAATTACGAAACAGAAGTTGTATAAATTGTATTCTTACTGATCTGAATATATACTTAGTATCTATTGAACTAAAAGTACTTGCAAATTCAGATTCAGTATAAAAATACTTTTCATTAGCTATTCTAATTCAATTGATTTTGGTTGAGATTATATCTGAATATATGCCAGCAATATGATTAATACGCCTGCTTAGATACGAGTTGAGTTGAGTTTTCCTGTTTCAAATTAAACTGAAAACACGTTCCATATATGATAAATGCCACAAGTGCAGAGTGCATGATTCTGCATTGATTTAAATAATGCAAAATAGTTCATGAGTGTCTTGATTGGACATACTACATTTGTGTGACTTATGCAAATAGTGATTTGATTTAGCTTGGATCAGGAATGCTTGAACAGATAGATATATACACACTGCAGATGGGATTGATGGAGACTGGGAGGCAGTTGCAATCATCGCGTGTTGACAACTCGTTTTATATAATAGAAATAAATAAAGTAATAATTAATGAAATATTTATGTTAGTTTGTTAGTTCATTCTGCATATTATACAATACAAAATACACTAAGTAGGCAGACTTTGAACCCGATATATTGCTATGGGAATGAAAATGGAAATGGTAATGGAAATGGAAATGCAGCTCTAAATCTAATCAAGCAATTGCCACTTATGCACCAGTCACAAGTTGATTTTTAATGAAAATGAATTTCAAATCAAATGAGTGAAATCACGAGCATGAAAATGTCAAATTGGGGGCGTGGCAATCATAACTGTTAGACTTTCCATAAAGTTCAAATGCAGCGAGAGTTGTGTGCGAGTAAAAATAGATTAAATTGAAATTTCTGATGGGCAAAAAGCATTTATGGTTAATATGTGTGTGGGTAGGTGTTTGTGGGTATCTGTGTATCTGTGAGATACTCAACGTACTTATGACCGCTACGAAAAATATTTACAGCATCTGTGTAATGGCATGCGAAGCAATAAAGTTCATACCAAACCGAACATCAAGAGTAATGGCCAGTAGGAGGACACAAAGAGTGAGAGAGAGAGAGAGAGAGGGAGAGGGAGTGGCAGGTTGACAGCTGTGGGTTGTTTGGAAAAGCTGGCGGGCAAAAAAAAGCGTGATTCGAGTGAAAGCCAAGTGCCAAGAGCGAATGGCAAACGGGCTTTCTTCTTTAGCCGTAACAGATATGAGACACACATACAGTGAGAGAGAGAGAGAGAGAGAGAGAGAGGGAGACACACACATATGGCTAGCACGTCTAAATGCAGTTTTGGGCCAACTAAAGTTGGTCGAGAGCGCTGCAAAATGCATTTGTTTGAATTTGTGCCTGAGCCTCGGTAAGAAATGAGAAATGGTTTGGCAGTTGCCAAAAGTGGGTCGACTGCCAGCCAACAGTCAACCACAAACAACAACAACAACATGTAAGTGACACCAAAAACGGTCAGCAGCAACAACAACATCAACTGCTGCTGTTGGTGAAATGTGCGGTAAATGCAAGAAATATGATGATAAATGAAAGCAAAGAGAAAGAGAGAGAGAGAGAAAGAACGCTACAAAGTGAAGCCAATTGAAGAGAAAAACTGTATGTGTGTGTGTGAAAATTATGGACAGTTCGACTTTTGGTAACAGGGTCACATTTGGCCATTATTTGGCTCAGTGCAATTGCCTTAATGATATACAAACACACACACACACAAATACACAGATACATCGATAAGATACATTATCTGAGTGTTCATGACAGCGATAAGAACTTAAGAAATAACGCCATATTATATTCATATCTTGTTTATCTGCCAGACTTTATAGCAACCATAGACAAATGTCAAAAATTCTTATTATTATTATTATAAATAAATGTTGCTTACTCGCGATAAGAATGTATTGTGCTTTAAAAAACAAACAGCGACAATCTTATTCGACATTTAATTATACCATTATACTATAAATAGATTGGCGACTTGAAGTGCCTATCAATTTGCTCCTATGCTCAATTATATTTAATTATAACAGAAGTGCACTTGTTTCCCATTTAGTAAAAATCTTTTGAAAAACCAGCTGTCAATAAGAGAACTCGTAAAATGTTCAAATAAACAATGGAATTCCAGAAACAACTTAAGTAATTTTAAGTAAAGAGATCATCAAAGATTTTTAAGTTTCCGAAACGGAATTTTAGTTTGCTAGACATCGAAGCAAATAAACAGCTTCTAAACTTGGTTAATAATATTTATTTAACTTGTTTTCACAGTTGTCAATTTATATTTGTCGCTAATTGTACTTAAAAACATAGTATTATCTCTAATATTTGTACTTTCTACAACAATTCTGTTGTCATATTATAAAGAAGGCGATGAATAATAAAAAGTAGGAGAAGCATAATGAGAATTGATTATGAGACGCCAAAAAATAATGATGAGTTGGATGATGGACACAAATCGAAGTCGTAGAGATCTGAATGCTCGGAATTATTATCAAAGATAGTTTATCAAAATAATTTATTGTTGAACAATATTGTTATACAACAATCTTAATTACGTTCTAGAAATGTATTCTTGACACCCACTGTTAAATCAATAAAGAACAAAAAACAAGACTATATAGACAATTGAATATATTTGCAATAACAGATTGTTTTCTAATAAAAATAATTAGAAATTTAAATTCAAAAAAGCGCTTAAGGGGAGGTTCTTTTGAATTTTTTTGAAAAAATCGAATTTTTTTTTTTTACATAAAATGAAAGTTATATATGTATAGAATATATGTGCCAAAGTATTTTTCAATACGAGGCGTATTTCTTGAGATAGGCCGTGTCAAACGTACCCATGTCGCGCGCGCTGCGTACTTATTGTCACTTTTCAAAAACTTTAAACGCGTTTTTCTCGAAACCATGTTTTCTAATCTAATTTCAAGTACAGGTCTTGTTCTATTGATCCGATTTCCTTCATTCAAAAAATGTTTTAAAGTATATACTTTTTTGTATGGCTTATACCTAAAATTGGCATGAAAAATTGTTTATTTATAATTTTTAAACGAGATCAAAGTTATAAAAAGTGTAAAAATTTCATTTTTTTTTTTTAAACGACCATGAAATTGGTTTTTTTTCACCAAAATTAATTGAAGTTAGGTATAAGCCATAGGAAATTTTATCTATTTTAATAAATTATATACATTTCTCATTTCACTTTACTACGAGAGGCCCCACACTTGAAGAAGCAGAGATATATTTTGAGAGTTTAGGTCGACGAGATCCGCCATTTTGAAGCCGCCATTTTGAATTTCTCAAAAATCACTTTTTTTTTTTAATCGTCAATAAACAACGAATCAAAGTTCGAAAGCAGAAGTTCGTATGTCTTTTAATTCTCCCACAAACCAATTTCAAATTTTGCTTGATTTTCGGCCAAATCCAAAAGAACCTCCCCTTAAGGCAAAACAATAAATAAACACAAACGGTAAATACGACAAATAAATAATAATACAATCTAATTCTCCCTCTCTCTTTCTCTCTCTCACACACACACACACACTCATTTGATTGATTTCGCATAGATTAAAACGTAGAATCACATGTGGAGACTACGACAAGAAACAAGTGGAAATACGAGAATGCAAAGAGAGAAATAAATAAATTACAGCAAAAAAGGTAAAAGCAAATAGCAGCAGTTGCTTAAAAAAGTTATAAATAACAAAATAAAAAAATAAACAAATCTAAGAAATGTAGAAAAAACAGCTGTAAATTGTGTGTGGGGCAACATCGAGAACAGGGTGCCGATTGGGGGTGTACAGGGTGCAGGGCTGGCGGCAAAGCAATGTCTAAAAACCGATTGGCAACGCCGAGAGGCTTTTAGTTTTTTCTTCTTTATTTGATTTTTTTGCTCTTCACTCGACTGAAAACCCGTTTTTTGAAGCCGACGTACAACGTAGATACGGCCACAAGGCAACAATAATAACAACAACATAAGGCATGACCATTAAGCCGAAAAATAAGCAACAACAAAAACAAATAGACAACAACTTTGAGGTTAAAATTTATAATTTTTGTCTTTGTAGTTGTTTTTTTTTATCGTTTGCCAGACACAGCTGCGTTCTCTCTCCCTCTCTCTTTCCTATTGCCACAATATTGTTGATTGACTGTCTCGCCGACTGGCGGAATGACTGACTGACTGACTGATGTGACTGTCTGCTCGCTTTGTCTACCTGTTGACGTTGCCATTTTTTATATACGTACATTTTTTTGCTGCTCTACAAAAAAATTATGCCTGCACTCCACTCCAGTTGTCAGCTTCTTCTACATTATTCTCTTCACTTCGTTTTGTTACTCGCTTCTAATTTTATTTTTAGCATTCAAATGTAAACAAACCACGGCGCCATTTTGAATTACATATATGCATACGCTCAGTGTGTACACAACAGCTTCATTGTGTACATATTTATTTCGCACATTTCCATATGCACACACACTGATGTATAAAATTTATTTGCCGGCTTCGGTAGCAGCAACTTTATGGCGAATCCGACCTTAACAGCGGTGATTATGATAAAGAAAACAACATCCGTGCGAGTTGTGCAATGCTAATGAGCGTTAATCAGATAATCACTAAAACAATAAAACAGATAAGTTGCTCGTTATTTACAAACTAAACTCTTAAAATTGTCTAAGCACCGAATAATTATCGAAAATAAGAAAAAGGGGAAATACAAAAATCCCTAACAGAATCTGAAAAGTTAGAAAAAATAAACAAAAATTTTTAAATTAAAGGTGTTAACGTTTGTCTTTCCTAAAAAAACTTCAAAATAAAACATTTTCAACTACAAAATACAGTTAATGAAAAAGATTCAAGTATAAAAAAATGCTTATTATACAAAATACAAATTTGTTATAGCTCAAGTTAACAATTTAATAGCACAAGTTTAACTGAATGAGCCATTTGCTTAGCTAGAAAACTCGATCGCCGTTAAAGGTTAATCGATTGATGTTCGCCTTATTTTTATCGTTTTCCATTACATCGTAAATATAGAAAAGTTGAAGTGATTTGTAGATGTTGCTCAGATCATTTTTAAATATTCGTATTATCGGAGGTCGTGTCTGTGCTGTCGGCCCTTCCATTTTTCAGTTTCATTGCAATTACGAGTAACGCTTGTTTTCCAGCCATTTCCAATTACAATTACCGGTATCACACATGTGATTGACCAAACGCAGAGCTTTATAGAATTTATAATTTGGGTTCAAACCGCTTTGATTGGCGACGCAAAACTAATTCAATTTGTCTGTCTTGAATCAATCAATCACAAGCTAATGCATTTCAACAGTTGATAAACATCGTCATAAGATAACCATATTTAATTATAGATTTAATTGAATATGTGTATATCAAATTGCCAAAATCGAAATCTGGTTTGTCTTCTCAAACCAGAGAGAATTATGAATTAATCATTAAAAGTTAACTGGACTTATATCAGAATTACTGGTATAAGTTGGAAAACAGTGTCAAGTTAGCACTAATTTATATCAAAGATGTATTTGGATTGTTAATGCATATTTAAAAAATTCCAATTCTGATAAGTTTTCAGAAAAATAGGTGCTTACGCTAATAGATTCCGATTCCCTGAATCAATAATTTGAATATTTTTTATTCAAATATCATTATGAATCATAAACAAAATATCTAGACAAAAACACTTTGAAAAATGAATTGCACTTCTATAGAAAAAAGAAAATATATAGAAATGTTTTGAGGGTCATTTGAGGAGCGCGGTAAACACAGCTGTCGACATGAAGATTCGACGAAAACGGAATAAGGAAATAAATGTGTACACACTTGCACACACTATATGAATGTATTGTATAAACAAAATAAAAATCCAATAACAAAAGTGTAAAATTCACAGTGTAATCAGCAAATAAAATAGTAGCAACTAATTAACATTAACAATTATATTTAAAGAGAGCAGGGAGCCGGCGCCAATGAAGGGGTAATGCGCGAAGAGAGGAGGAGAGGAGAGGTGGACCGGCGTATACGGGCATTTAAAACTGGTCAGGGGTTCATGAGCAATTATTGCACTTTGAGTGCCTCTTAACAGCATCAAGAGCATTAAATATGTAATTAAAAAACAAACAGTCATGTGTATACATTAAATATAAATATATTTATATATATTGTATGGTGTACACACCTACAAACATACACACTTATACCTTTGCAGTGTGTACAAATACTATATAGCAATTCATATTCAATGTCAACAACAAGCGTGCACCAAATTTGAAACTATTTAAATATGTATGTCTTAACGAGTATATGTTTAAATCAGAATTGTAATTTGTGCAGCTGATTCAGCAGTTTTATGTTTATTTGATTAATGTACAATTACATTATGATTTTTTTCAATACAAAATTAGTAAAACTACTGCCATCTGGCAACTCTGTTTTGCCTAGAGAGCAAAAGCAGCAAGGTGAGTTTTTGTTGCTATTATTGTTGTTGATGTTATTGTTATTATTGTTGTTTTTGCTACTTAATCCATAATGAAAATGTATTATTGTATTACTGCAATTGTTCGAAACTTGTACCGTCGTTTTGTTGCTTGTGTATTGTTATTGATGTTGTGCACTTTATTTTACACTTGAGTTGTTTTTGTTTGCGCATATTCTTGAAACTGAAATTGTATATATATTTTTTTTTTCTGTTTATTTGGCGCGCTGCTGTTAAAAACATTACGGATACAAATGCAAAGTCAATTAACAGACTTTATTTAATAAACACCATGACGACAGTCGCACTCACTCCCATTTGCACTTTGCTTATTATTATTTTTTATTTATTTGTATTTTTGACCAAAAAAACGTGCTAAAAAAACACGCAGCAACAAGAGACGAAGAGACGAGACCACATTCAACACAGCTGACGCCTGTCTGTAGAGAGAATCAGAGCCACTCTCTCAGTCACGCTCAAAAGGGATGAGCACACACGTAAAAACAGTGATTGTCATACTGTGACTCTGATTTTTAAAAGCAAAGATTAATGTAAATAAAATCTAGCTGCTAGTTTATTTATTTGAAGCTTTACTATCAGGATTAATAGTTATGGTGTTTATTTTATTTTGTTCCTGTTACTCTTAAATGTCTTGCAATGAACTGTGACTGCGATTACACAGCTACAATATTGCTCATCTCTACCTGCCTCTCTCGCGCTCAGCAAGTGGCACCAGCTGAGAGCTGAGACTGCGTTTGTCTGCGTCGGCCATTGAGACAAAATGAAACACAACAAATAAAAAATACAAAATCAAACAACAAAAGTTTTGCAAGCGCAACGAGTATAAAACTGGCAACGGTTGGACTGATGACGACATTTGGCTATTATTTAGCAGTCTTTAATTCAAATATAAAAATTGATCAACTTACATTTCTCCTTGTGGTTGTTTTTTATTATTTACAGCTCCATTTAACACCTAACGACGTTAAAGTAAAAACAAGCACAAATGCAAACGAGAGAGAAAGAGAATACGCTGGTGGCAAAATTTACTTTTCACTCTTTCTCTTTTTGAGCTATTTTCGTGCCCCGCTGTTGCTGTTGCTGCACTTTCACCGCATTTGGCAGTGTTTTTCACAATTTTCACGTGTTTTCTTTACTTTGGGTGAACTTATGAAAATTTTACATGATTATTTATTTTGCTGTGTTAAGCACGGTTGCCACAATTGGCGTTTTTGCGCCAAAACTGGCTCTTTTTTGTGTGTTAAGCAATATTTCTGAGCACGCAAACAACGCACACATACACACACGCACACACAGGCAAGCAACACTCAAGTACGTGCTCTTGTTGCTTTTGCTGCTGCTGCCTGCTTTCTGCTTCTTTATGCTGCTTTTGCTTCTGCCTTTTCTTTGTTTTGGCACCAATTCATTCATCCATTTTCACTACACGCCCACATGCACAAGCGATACCGTTACTTTAGAGCTTTGCTTTCTTTTAATGCGTACCCGTTGCTGCACTTTTTGTGCGCAAAAAAAATTAAGGCGAAAGATTATTTGTGTTTTATTTTGAACAACGCGTCTTGCTCGCCCGTTCTTCCAATTGGAACTGAGCGCTGCCAGTGGGCTGAGTGTGAGCGACGGCGACGGCGCACTGTGATATTAGCCACGACCAGCCACAGTGTTGACAGCCTCACTGTTTACCCGCTAAATCTAGCATTTTCGAAAGTGCGACCAGTGAGTAAATGCTGTAAACTATTTATGAATTCCCAAGATTTGTTAGCAAACATAATTAAATAGTTTGAAATTACTATTAACACCATCGACGTCACTTATTTTAAAATTCTAGCTTAAATTATCGTAATTTTGTAGTGCAGTCAGCTGTTTTGCGAGTCAAATGTTGGCAGCACTGAGAGAGTCATGAAGACAGCATTTGGTGCCATCGATGCACTCGTCTGCTCTCACCAACTTGCACATACTAGTTTTATTAGCAAGAAAACAAAACAAACTATGTGGTTTATGCAGTTAAGAAGCTATTAAACCAATTTTACAGAAATAAAATGTGTAGTCAGTGAGATCGATTAACTAACGATAGACAGATCTGCAGCAATCGATAATTGCAGTAGGTAGTTGACGTTCAGCGCTTGCAACGGTTGTGTAACAGTTGGCATGACATTGGCCTTGGCTCTTGCATACTTTTAGGCTGGCCTTGGAATTGGTCAAGGCGAATTCCGCCAAAGGACCGAGTGCCTGCCTAAATTGCCTGAATTGTTAAAATATTCAAGATGAGGACTGGTATAATATTTACACAAAAACGCTTTTGATGTAGCTGAGAGAGCAGATCCTATTTAATTAGCTTCATAACGCTTTTGCAAGTTGTGCAATAAAATCCATTAAAGCTCATTAAGTGCGCTCAACTGTAAATTTCAGATATGGACAGAATCCCAAAGTAATTCCTTACGGCTGCACAAACAGCTTTCAAAGGAAACTGAAACTTAATTTCACTCTCCGTTTGGCATTTAAGGCCCATATTTAAATAAATATTAACAAGCGTTGAATTTAATTACACAAATTAGTAGCAAACGGCACCAAGTTAAACAAAAAAGTTAAAAAAAAGGATACCGACCAAAAAGTCTATCCTTTTATTTTGCATAAATAAATGAAAATTAAGATAAAATTGAAATAAAATCAGAGCAACAATATCATCAGTTTCTTGGACAGCAACTCTTTAAAAAAATTGAAAGAAAAATCGTCAATGTAAAACGCGAAATGTTTTGTTGCTGTCAAGTTTCATTTGTTGCTGCTGATTACCGAGCTTCCCCTTCCCCCCCCCACACACACACACACTCACTTAGGAAACACACAGCGGCAGCTCCTGGCAAGCGATAAAGTCAAGTGAAATAACAACACCAACACTTGCCACAATAACAACAACATTTGATGCTGGGCTCCTGCTTTTGATGACGATGACAGCAGCAACGTGCAGCAATAATGATGCCCCCACCTCCAGCCTGCCCCTTAGCGCTGCCCCCCACCTCCTATCTCCTGCCTCACATGCACAGTGGGCACAAGATTGTTTAATGACCTGTCGTTATTATTTCATAATTTTAGCTAGTATAAGAATTTAAAACCTATCGATGCAGCAACAATTTTGGCGTTATCGATCGTACTAATTGTAGCGATAGATCGATAGTGGACCTTCAAAGTGGAACTTAGAAGTAGAGTTTAAGAAAGCCCCATATAACATAAAGCTGAACATTTGAAATTTCATGCACTAAAACACTGATTTTGCCCACTGTACGCAACACTCGTCAGGCTGTTCATTAAAGCAAGCAAAAGTGTTGCCGAGTTATAATGAGAGCAAAGCTTGAGCTGAAATTTACGACAAGCGTCGCGTTAAGTGACAGTCAGAGAAGTCGACAGCGACAGAGTTAGAAAAGGGAGAGAGAGAGGGAGAGGGAGAGATAGAGGGGTCAGCGAAATGGACGCACTGCAGCCGAGCGGAGAATCAGTGAGAAAGAGAGAGAGACAGAGAGAACTGTGTGATTATGCTGAAACTTTTTCTATTTAAGCTCAATGACAAACAGCAAAGTTCGCAAAAGCAGCAAAATCGAATTTTCAACTTGAAGGCGAAACTCATAAAATATGCACATTTTAATTTGCACGGCAGCTCTTTAAAGTCCCTGCTGCTGTTTAAGTAATTGTCCAGGCAAAGCCGGAGAAAGCCAAGCAAATGTGCACAACAGCCAACAGCCAACTGATAACAGACAAAGCCTGCGACCAAACAGATAAAGGACTGAAAAACCAACCAAGACCAACTGCAACTCACAACTCGCTTGACAGTCGCATCAACACAACGAATCCCAGGCACAACTAATCTTAATGATGGACATAAAAGCGCACTTAATCGCAGACTGGACCAGACGCAGGACTCAGCTCAGTTCACTTGCTTCCTTTGCTAATTTCCCTTTTCATTTGTCTACCTGCTGAAATGCTGGAATCTTTGCCAAAGGGGCAGCTGCAGATTTGTTGCAACTTCTGATTGCAAGTCCCTCAGCCACTTGTTGTGAAAGGAATCTCCCCTCTGTTTATTTAGCTCTTATAACTCTCTATATACCCTACAATAAATGCAAACCAAAGCAGTTTATTTGAAATATGTATTCCCATCAAAAGCCTAGCCCGATATAAACCTTTTAAACTCCCCTCGTTGCAGCCACGCCCACTTAAATGCGCATGTTTAGCTGTACAGCAAATAATAACTAGAAAACTTCTCATGTCGCTTTTGATAATACTTGTAATGCCCGTCAATTGATCTGTGTGATTTGAGCATTTTATGGTTTAAATGCATTTATTACGCATACGCCACATGTTACTCGCATGCAAAATCGAACCGTGTAATTTCGAAATTCGCAAATTGACAAAACTTTTCCATTGCGCAAAATAAGCTCCCCAATTGGCAATTGCATTAAATAAACCATGTAATTATCTATTGATTTATGAACGTTTGCAGACTGCGCACAAAATCCAAATCATTTTATCGAATCGCTGAAATAAATTCACAAAATTTGTTAGGAGCTTGGAAGCATACGAAACTCTCTGCGTTTGGGGCTAGAAAAATGATCATAAATTAGAGGTTGATAAGCAATTAAATGTATTTTAGATGCACCAAAAATGGGTATTAATTTCAGTTTTTAATTAGATTTTGTGAATGGAAATCGATTCGAAATTAATAAATTTATGTTATACAAGTTATACTACAAATTTTACTGATTCACTAATTAGGAGTAGAAATTTGAATTTGATAGGTTATGAAAATTAAAAATGTATCTGAAATTTTTAAATTGAAAAATATGACTTAAAATTGTTAAATTCAGAATATGCATCGCATCTCAAACATTGTTTAAATATGCTTTCCAATTAAAAATTGCATTAGTTTTTTAAAAAGACAGATGTTTATTTAATAATTACGTAAATATAGAAATAAAACCAATCGATAAAATGACAGTTTGAGTTTAACAAAGACAATTTTATAGGAATGTTTTATTTTACACTCCACGTAGACGTCCCTCGAATTCATTATGAAATTTATGTGGAATTCCAGCCCTGTAAAATGTCAATTGATAAATGGCAAAGGAAAAACTGCAAAGGACAGAAATGGATACATATAAATAATTGGAAATATAAAACGAGTTCAAGTAAATTCATTGCGGCTTTTCAATTGTTTTCTGTTTAAAATTCGCATTGCTAATTGAATCGGCTGACAATTGAAATGGAATTTCATTCAGGTAATTAACATGTTTCTCAAATATTGAAATAAATATTAAAGAAACTTATTGGTTGGATTTCCTATTGTGCCACAAGGTTGCCCTGTGACATCGAAGTTCGAGACCCTGAAGATAATCAATATTACAATATTATAATACGGCTAACAAACTGAGCGACGGGTTTGTTCTCATTGCGTGGAAAGTGAAAATTGTGGGTAGGAAAATAGACAATAAATCGATGCGGCAGCTCACGTACAACACGAATAAAGCCAGAAATCACGCTGAAAGCATGCAAATCCTTAAGATTTTCACGGTATCTGGCAAAAGGACCTTCAACAAAACCCAACAGCAAAGTCCGGAAAAATTTCATTTTTCGCGTGTAACAAAGCCAACTCCAAGGGGGTTGCGAAATGGATGGCAATGAAAACAAGTTCAACAAAATGCGACTGTCCTTCCCCTAGCCAAAAATAAAACAAAACGTGTAGAGGAAAATGGGGGGAAATGCGGAAAAGCAGTGCGATAAATTCATATAAATCGCGTTAATTTAACCGCAAGCGCAGTTTAAATAACTCAAATGGTTTGGAAGCCAAAAAGCGACGTATTTTAGCTACAGTAAAACCCAAAATGATACGAGCTGAAAGCTGACAGCTGAGCTTTAGCTAATTTAAAGATTAAAGGTGCAAACTGATTGTATGCGAAAAATACAGACAGTTAACTTAGTTGCCTTGAAGTTGCCTTGTAAAGTTGTCTACTTTAAGCTAAAGCTTCACAGAGCTTTAAAGTGCTTTCAAAGTCAGTTGAACTTTCAGTCTCATGTCTGTATGAGCTTTGAAAACTTTTAGCTGCTTTTAGCATTAACAAGGTTTTTAGCTTAAGGTTAGCAAAGTGCTTTTAGCTGCTTTTAAAGCTGTTTTCAAGTGAGACAAATTTCAATAGATTTATTAGGTGCTTTGAAAGACAGTTAAACTTTTAACCTTAAATTTGCTTTAAATGATAAAGGATTAAGTTGATTTTAGTTTTACTTTAGATTTCAGCTCTACTTTAACTTAAGTTATGAATGAGCTTTAATGTGCTTTAAGCTCTATAAGCAAAACCTACAAGGTGCTTATTTGCTTCCAATAAATGTCCTAAAATCTGTCTAAGAGAGTATTTAAGAGCTTTTATATATTTTTTATACAGTTTATCAAAAGCTGAATGCTGACAGCTAATTAAAAACTGTTTCCTTTAAAGGTCAATCTACTGCTTAAGTTGTCATATCGCCCAGTGTCATTGCTAGCTAAGCTTGATAAAATGTCGAAGTTACTTTGAGATAAACAACAGAGCGTTAACTACCCGTTGCCCTTGTCTCCCGTTGGTTGTCGAGGATTCCGCTGGGGGTGCTGCTATCTGAGATGACGCTCTGAATTGTTAGCCACAATTTGTTTTGCTTTATAATGAGTTATTTTGTATGCACAGACAGCAGGAGTAGATGTATATGGAGCTGGAGCTGGAGCTGGAGCTGGAGGATGAGGATGGAGCTTGAGATATGGTCGTCTCGCCGGGATTTGTTTGGCATTTAAGGCCGTAAAATGTGTACGGTAATCGTTAACAGGAGCTCGTATCGCTGCCAAGTGCCTCACAGCGACCGACTTGAAACATTTTAAAATCACTTGCCCCAAATACTGTGCACATGTTAATTGTTTATAATTAATTTGTAGCCAGGCTGTGGCCTTAATTGCTTTTAATTGGCTGCTTAAAACGCAGAAACAACCAAAATTTAATACGCAAATTAATGAAATTGGCGAAAAAAATATAATTTAAAAGCTTTATCATAATTTAATGAATTTAAGTTGATTTTTTTCAAGTTTATAATAAGTAAATTCACAATATATTTTAATCAGAGCGTAGACTTTTTATGTTAAACATTGCTGTTATTAGACAGCTGTTATAAGAAACTAACAGCTGTTAAGTGAGTCATAAACTAGGCTGCATTTGATAATGTTAATGTCTGTCTGTTAATTTTTATGTCTAATGTAGACATAAGTTAGTAAATAACAGCTGTTAGCTGATGGACAAATAAACTTAATGATTAATGCTTATGGTATTTAAAGTTAAACTCTACAACATGTGTTAACAACATAGTTAAACTGTTGAATTTAACTTAATATATATATATTATTGAGTTAAATATTATTGGGGTCTGCTTTCGTCACTAACGTGAACTACCATCTACAGTGATTTAACATAGATTATAGTTCGTAAACAGGTTTTTAGTTAGATGAAGCAATTAGCAAGAGCTTAATCAAGTTTTTACAAATTTCTATTGCACTTAATTCCATTTGCTGCATTATTAATTACGCTCATTTTCCAGCTCACAAAATACTCATTTATTTGCGTTACATGAAAAACTACTGAGAGGAAAACTCATACAAATTTACACACTCACTCACACACACATACGCACACGTACAAGTATAATGTCTTCATTAAACGTTAGGACTCCATTTGCACAACATACGATGTGGGGGAGTGAAGGGGAAAAGCACATTTCGGAGAGGCAACGGGTTCATTGCGCAGACCGCAGTAAAGGAAAGGCAAATCGCCTCATTGCGTTTCAATGGCAACCGCTGGACTGTAACGGGTTGCGGGCACCACAGAGGGGGATTTAAGAGGGGAGGGATGATGTAGGGTCTGCGGGGGGTGGCCTAGGTGAGGGGTGGGGCTGGGTGGTGTTGGGTCTGTAACTCGACTCGGCTGTCATTTCCGTTTCCGTTTAGACTTTTCATTTGCGGTACAGCAGCTGAAAAAGGCAGCTGCAAAAACCAATCGAGGCCAAGCATGAAGTGCTCTACACATACCCTACAAATGGGCTATATTAGTTTAGGCATCAAATATAAAAAAAATAAATGATAAATATATTTTTAAAATAAATTCTGTAGGAATAACATGCAAATGTATTGATTTTTATCACAAAATACCAATTTTTTTTTCCTGTTTAGGGTATTTAGGTTTCGTTCACCGCTTTTGAAACGTTTTTCAGTTTGTTTTCATTTCAAATTTTTTGGCTCAGACCGTTTCTGTGTTGACCTTTCGCCACAGAACAAAAAGAAAAGGCAATGAAGCAAAGTGGAAAACGACAAAATGACGAAACGACGCAAAGTGGCAGAGAAAACAAAAAAGTGTTTCTGTCTATGGGGTTCATCAGGCTTAATAGCTCATTTGATGCTGGTCAGCTTAACACAAATGCCAACTGACATTGCCACGCCTCAAAGTTGCCCCTTTTTTTGTGTCTTGCTTTCTTCTGCAACTTTGTTTTTGGGTTTCCAGCGAAAGGAACATAAAAGTTTTCTGATTATTATGTGCTTGTTAATTTCTTTTTCAGCTTTTACTTTAATGCGATTCTTCGCTTCATTTTGTTAATTTCCATAAAAGAAAAGCAAAAAAGGAAAAGTGCCCAAAATGTAGCTTCTTTTTGCTACTTTGCTCATTTTGAAGCACTTAATGAGTGCTTTTCTCTAATATATATTAAATATACAAAAATTTAATAATCTTTTTTTTTCTTTGTTTCCTTCGTTCTTCAGGTTTTCCATTTTCAACCCTTGAAACGAATTCATTGCATACATTTGAGCCTGAGGACAAGAAGTCTACGAAACACAAACCTTAATTGCTGCTGGTCATGACAACAAAACAGTCAAAACAGTCCAAAAACTGGCCTAGAGAGCCATGCAAATGGCCTAAAGGACTTGTCCTCTGTCTCGCCCAGCAAATTGAAAATTTTGCTAAATGCACAACATAAATGATTTGTGCATAAATTTCTGTAGTGCCTTTCGAACCAGAAGTCGTTCAATGAGGCCTCTTAATGAACTTACAAGGACTTACACACACACACGCACACCACTCACACACACGCACACTAACATAAGACACACGCACAGTTGCAAATAACCTCGACCACAGAAGAGCAAACGAGCAATTGCGAGGGTTGATTTATCAGTCATTGCAATAAATTGTGATCGCATAAAAATTTCAAGAAAATTTAGAATAAAGGGAATAAATAAATAATCAATAAATTGAAAAAAAAATTTTAAATTTCTATGATTTGAATTGTATTGCTTTTTGCATTCTACACAGAAATAAATCCGTAATTCTGAAAAAAAAATCAGTCCCAAACTGTGTAAAAAGTTTGGTAGTGTCGGAATTTGTCGCAAATACGACATTTCAAGTTCCTATTCCGCATATATCTTGATTAATTCGAAATTTTTCTGTGAAATTAAGTGTTTTTGTATAATAATATCCCAAATTCAAGCTCAAAATAAACATGCAAAAATCAAGTATGAGATGAATTAGCTTAATTTCTAAATCCAATCAGTACATATATTAATGTCTCTCTTTATTTTAATTTTGATTTATTTATTTCTTTTCTTTTTCTTTTTATGTATTATACTCTTGCACTCTCTCTCTCTCTCTCTCTCTCTATCTCTCTCTCTCTCTCTATATTTTTGTCTACAGTCACTTATGGAACAGCCCTCGCACATGAGCACTCTTTAGGTCTGATTTAGTTGGGATCCAACAACTGGAATTTAGCACAGGATCAAACCAAGCGCAACGGTTTTGTGTTTAGGCCTAATGAAAGCGACAACTGTGACGCAATTGAAACGATTTCAATATTACTGTAGAATATATATTCTATATACAGTACAGTAAATACACGTATGTGTGCACATTTTGTACTTGCTGTAATGAAAAGAAGGTCAAACTGCAGCTTAGCACTGCGAGCTGTGATTGTCAATCGTTGGGAGTTGAATATGGATTGAATAAATGGCAGGATGGATGGATGTATTGATGGATGGATTGGTGGATGGATGGATGTATGGTTGGATGATTTGATGGCATGAATGAATTAGATTTTGTTTGAAAGCGCATCAATTCAAATTCAATCAAATGAACATAATCTACGTTTTACTGAACCGGAAAATTAAATTTCATTTGCTCACATTTTTCCTACCAAATGCAAACTGACATATTTCTGAACAAATCTCTTTTCTTGATTTACATAATTTTTGCTGTTTCTTTTATCAACTTTGATGTGTAGATAAGATAAGTAGATTGACAAAATGTATGGCATTTGAGATGATGTGATTTTAAGGTAATTTAAAAGACTTTTGTTTTTTAATTTAAGAAAGGCTTTCGAAAAAGTTATAAGATATAAAAGAGGTGTACGTAAGTTCATAATTTATACATTTATTCAATTACAAAAATATACATAAAAATTTTAAATTATCATTATTTTCCACTGTTAATTAATTTACTAAATAGTCTAGATAATTTTACAATACTTGGATTGTTTTAAAATAGAAATTAATTTTTTTTATCAGTGCATTTTGTATTATTTGTATGGCCCTGGTTGTGGTCATTCATAATATATGCATTGTTTTATGTTTCTATATATTTCTGAATATGTAAATCGTTGCATAAAATCAAAAATTGTCAACTATTGCTGTCACATTCTGGAAAATCTAGATACTTTTTGACCCTGATTGACGTTTTACACTGAATACACATTTGAAATACGTGAGTTTTGCATGCTCACGAAATACGTGTGCAAAAAAGGAAAGGGAAAAAAAGAAAAAAGGGCTCAAATTGAATCGATGACAAGGGTAAACAAACGCATTCGGAAGCCCCACACAAAGCCAATTAATCTCTGCATTGTTGCACACACACACACACACACAACAGACACACACAACAAACACACACACACACATACAGGTAAAAAATAATGCACAAATACGTTAGAATCGTTGCCTGGAAAGAAGAAAAGCCTAAGTCTAAGCCAGCGTCTGTTGCCAATGTCAATCAAAATCCCTTTGCTTCCCTTTTACTTCATTCCTTTTTTCTCCTCCCTCTCCTTCCCTTGTGCTTATGTTTCGCTTGTCGCTGTTGTGGATCTGTAACAGTTGTAAGGCAGGCAAGTGGGCGTGGCCCTTGGCCAAATCCTCCCGAACCTTTATGTGTTCCATTTGATTGCACAGATCAAACGCCCTTCCATCATATTGATTGGTATTTTTGGTATTGATTTCTGATCTGATATAGTACTTAAATTTCTCTTTCATTCACCTTGTCTATTTTCATTTCTATTTTTTCTTTAACTCTTTCTATTTATGTACAGTGAGCCACTAATGTCTTCATACACCATAAATTTGTCAAATTTGCGTATAAAAAAGATGTTTTGATGCGGGTTTTTTATATTAATCTTTTATTCACTTAAATTCCGTTCGAATGATACAAAATTTTCTTTGACCCATTAAGTACTCATGGAAAATTTTAAATTTTAAAAAATGCTATATTTCAACTTTTTTCCTCGATTTAAAAAAAAAATATTTTGATGCAGAGTGACTGCAAAGAAATTTCCAAAAATCTCTTCTCTAGTATTTTTTATGATTTTTTTAAGACAATTTGCTTGTTTTTTTTTGTTTTGCCTGATTCTAGTTTGTCACTTGTTTTTAGCTGCTTATATTTTCTCCCTGCTCAGATTCTTTGCCATCACTTAAACATTGACAATTAAGCGAATAATGTGTAATGTATGAGATCCACCCAAAAGTTTCTGCCTCTGCCACGCCCCTCATCCAATTTACCACTTTACTTTTCCTTTGCGCTTTTCACAAAACAATTATCCTCTATGGAGTATACATATGTGTGTGTGTGTGTAATTTTGTGTCAGACATTAAGTGAAATTTAAAACTGCACACCTTATTTTCACTTCCCCTGTGTGTGTGTGTGTGTATTGTTGTTGCCTTAGTGAAATGAAATTAATGACAAACAACTTTTCATTGTCTTTTTTTGTTCAGTTTGTTGTTGTTCTTTTTGTCTTTTGGCTTTGCACGCGCCGGAAATGTATCCACATCCGTTTGAAATTTTTCCATTGTTTCACTTTTGCATGGGCGGTCCCAAGGGGAGGGATGAAGGGGGCGTAAAAATGTCTGAATGTGAGTGTGAATGGAAATTGCGAGTGTGAGTGTGAGACATAATTACAGACATACCAAACAGACTATAAAAGGCGCCTTCAAGCCATACAAAAATAAAAGCCCAACGCAACTCAAAGGCAAAGTCTGAGCCTATATAATGCAACCCCCTCCCCTGCCCCCCTTGCTTCCCTTTCCTCTCTTTTCCTCTCTTGCATTGCTGTTGCCTCCACCCCTTTTGCTTTGCTCCCGGCCTTTAAGGCCAAGGAAATTGTCAGGCAACACTCGAACTGAATCCATAAAGCGGCAGCTGTTAACTGTTTGAGCAGGGAAGGGGAGAGAGTGCTGAGAGGGGGAGGGGGAGAGGGAAGGGGGTTTTCTGCACAGCTATTAGGAATCGTAAAACTTATGGTCAGACATGGTCAGCTCATAGAGCCCTAGAACCTATCATAGACCCAAAGGGGCCGCCATAATTGACAGCTGTGCCAACAATTCACTTAACCCCCCTTTCACCCCCTTTCCATGACCCCGCCCCGTTCCCGCCCCGCCCCTGTCCTTGTAAACGCCCTTAGCCCTCAGTTTGCATATTAAACGTTTAGTTGCAGCCACACCCAAGTCGGCCAACACACACACACACACACACAATTGCAATTTGCTAGCGCTGCACTTTGGCCGTGAAATTGTTGGTAACAGGTCGCAAGTTGGCCATGATTGAAGTGGCCATTGTTTGAGCTCAAGTTACGACATTAACAATTTTTCTTTTTTTCTTTTAGTTTTCGCTTGTTATTGCTCATAACGCGCATCTACTCATTGCGTTCTAATATAGGGTATCTGCACGCTGCGCTTGTCCAAAATTAATAGACTACATATTTTTATAAATTTCAAAATCAATAGTTTTCTATTATATCTGACATATTTTTCGGAATTTAAGATTAAGTTAGTACATTTTATAGGATATCTTATAGTTCTTCCACTTTAGATAGTTGCTTTTACAGGGTATCATTTAGTTTCGTTGGCAACTGTTACAGAGATACTTATAAATATTTTATGGAGTGTATTTAAGAAGTTCTTACAATTTCTTTAAGAAACTTTTTCGACTTTATCAAACATCATTGTTTATACTCCCACTTTGAAGAGCTACTTTTACAGGGTATCTCTGCAGGCGACACACACAGAATGCCACTAATGCGTTGGCATTCAAATTTCATATGCAACGAAAGCAATTAAAGTTAAATGGCCACAAGTTATTTTTATTTGCTTTGGCAAAACTTTGTCTTTCATTTTTTCCAGTTTCCTGCTATTTTCCTGCCCTTTTCCTGCCATTTTCCCCATTTTACTTGTACGGTTGTCATGGCGAGTGTCATTGTTAAATGTCGACTTGCTTTCAATTATTCACACTTTGCCGCAAATCAAACGAATTTACAAATTATGCAATCCTGCCTGCGGTCAAGGCTGAAAGCAAAGGAAAAGCAGGAAGGGGAAAGGAGTAAGGGGGGAAAATGTGATGGGATAATTCAAGGAGCTTGTTAGCTGCTGCAGGAAGTTCAACTGCAAATTCAGCTTTCGACTTCATGCAGTTGTCATTGTCCGTGTCTGCCAACTGGCAAATTAATCAGAGAGCATTGCCAGAAGCCTGTGTTGCGGTTAAGCTTTGTCAGTTATCACAGGTTGCATGTTGCATGTTGCATGTTGCACAGCTCTCTGGTTGCATGTTTTCAGAGTGTACAACATTTGGTCTGTGTGCTGCAATTTCAATATGTACATTTCTCGGTTTAACTCTGAGGTCTCCAACAACCAAACTCAACTCAACTAAGCCAAAAGCATTTTTGCATTTAATTAATAAATAACAGAGATGCCTTTGAGCCAGGCTTAAAGCAGGCATTTGTGGTTAGCTCATATTGAAATTGTCAATAGATTCGACAGCTAAGAACAGAAGAAGCAAAGGGAGAAGCATATTCGAATAGTAATCACTTGAATAGTGTAGAGTAATTGTGCAATGTGAGAAGGAAGGCAAAAAATACAAGGGAGAAGCAAAGTGAGAAGTAATAGGAGAAGCAAATTAAGAAACAAAGTGAGCAGTGATGCAAAAAGCAAAGCAGAAAAACAGAGAGCGTGCAACAAAGTTAAAAGAAAAATGAGAAGTTAATTTAGAAGCAAGGGGAGAAGAAATTAGAGAAGCAAAAAGAGCAGATAAGTCTTTAAAAATTAGAGAGAATTTAAAAATTAAAGTGAGACAATCACAAATCAAGTATATTCAGGATATTAAAAATTTCATACATTGTCAAACTTTTGTAGAACTTTTCCTAACTCTCACTTTTAAAAAAGCAATCAGAACCGAGAAACATTTGATTTATTTAGGCATCTGCAATTTCTACAATTTTTTTCTTATGAAAATCTTGTTTAATTTCAAGGCTATAAATCTGCGTTTGAATCTGAATATCACCTCATTCATTTTGTAGGAAAAATTGTTTTGCTTTGAACTTGTTTTCATTCAACATGGGAAATTTATCTATAGCAAACATTCAAGCATAACTTACAGAGTCAGCATGATAAATGCGAGTTTTCTTTCTTTGTTTGTTTTCTTGTCTTGTGTTGAATATGCCTAAAAATGTTTGCGGTTTGCTTTGAGAACTGAACTGTAAAACTTTTGCCAGTCATAGTACTTTTTGGGTATACCCTAAGATAGGGTAGTATATAGATGATATTTTGAGATGATATAATTTAATAAAGATTCCCAAAAAAATAAGAATGTTACTGAAGGAAAACTACGTGTTATAATCACAAATCTTAAGGTTATATTCCAAAGTTTTTCCCCTTGAATATAATAATTTCTGAGTTTTTAAAGATTAATGCATTTTTGAAAGTATAAAAATATTTTCCAATAAAACAAATGATACGTTTTCCATTTCTTTTGTATATTTTATAATAATTTTTTATATGAATATTATATGAAGAATATATTATATTTATTAAAAGAAATTTTAAAAAATATACAAATGGAAAAAACGTATCTATTGTTTAATTGAAAATACATAAAATTTTTATATTTATTTAAAAAAAAAAAACTTTGATATCTTAACAGTTTCTGTTATCAATTTTGTAGGGTATAATGTTTTTCGTTAAATCTTCTTTAAAACGTGTTGTGATTTGGATTTTTATTATTTTTGCTAATATTTTTGTAGAGCAGAGAAAAGCTTATATGCAAGTCTGGATGATATAGGAAGTAGAAGAAGCTGACTTACCTTGCCATGTTGATATTCCGCAGATGTTCAGCTTTTGTGCCTTGTGGAAATTGTTGATATTAGGGTGAGACTTTCTGTGCGAGAGACAGAGAAAGACGACGACGACGATGAAAGAGAACGAGAGCGGGAGTTAAGTAGCCAAATTTTTGGCCTTCGCTTCACTTTGGTTTCGTTTGGTTTCTCGTTTTGGTACGTCCTTGAATCAGGCTCGAAATGTCATTGAGTGTCTCTGTTCCTGGGCTGTGTTGGCATGTTTACAATGCTCAGGTCCTGGCCGCAAACTAAATCAACATTTGAGGGATGAGGTGGAGTAGGAAACAGGCAGCCGCATCAACAGTCGTCGAGTCGAGTGCGAGTCGAGAGATAAAGCTGATGATGCTCTGATGATGATTACAGGCAATGCTATCAGAGTCAGCCACTTGGGGCAGCTACTACTACATCGTTTGTCTCTGTCCCTATCTCTATCTCCGTCTCTGTCTCCTATTCCAAACTGTAACTGCTCAACAGTTTCAGTCTTTTTCGAAGCCCCTTTCGAAAGGCCTCAATCTCCTTTTGTGGATAGGCAGCTTGCTACCTTGCTGCGTGATTGAGTTTAGATTTATGCCTTAAGTGTTGCTTGGGGATTTGTTGGTTTGGCCCATTTCCTTAGACGGCCTATGTGGCGTATGCTTCATATTCACACACATACACATAAATCCATATATCTGTGTGTATTTTCAACATGTATCTGTATCTTTAGCTATTTGTTTATCTTCTTCCTTTTGCCAGCGTTTTGATTTCAGATTTCAGTCCAAGCATTTCTGTAAAAGTAGAAAAAATAACAACAACATTTCTTAATGGCAGTTGAAGGCAGTGTGTGTGTGTGTGTGTGTGTGTGTGTGACTGTGTATTTTTCTGCTTTTATTTGATTTGCTGCTTTCGCTTCCATTTACATTTACATTTACATAAGCATCAACATCATTAATATTGCAAAAGTATATCAATGCGTAAGCATTTTATTTGCGCTCACTGTGTGCGTATATTTATATAGCTGACCTGCGGAATCCATTACGACATGCGGTGCAAGTAAATTAGACACTGCAGAGCAGATTAAGCAAAACACACATGCTGATTCAGGCGTTTGTCAGCCTTAAATTCAGCTAGTGGGTTGAAAATGAAGCGTATAAAATCAGCAACTGATTTTCACATGACTTTATTTTAGTGTTGTTCAGCTTATAAATACATAATAAATCAACTATTTTCGACTCTTTGTCATGATTTTAATAATGTACTGAATATTCTCATTCGTTTTTCATGCATGCCGCATGCATGTTAAATTCATGCTTAAATTTGCGACTCTCTATTCGTTTTAAGCGCTTCCGTTATTTGATATGCGCCAACAAATTTGTAAGTGGCTCACATTTATCATACGCCCCGTGTGCTGGCACTTCAAACTTACTCGTATACACACTCCGGCCCTCTCTTTCCAACTTGTTGTTGTTTGTTTCATGCACACACACACACACACACGCCCACTACAGAGAGTCATAAATCTCTCATCAGAAAATTGCCATTCAAATGGCAAATGCAATAATAATTCGCAGCTCAAACAACTTTTGGGCCAACTGGCAGTTCCCGTCAGCTAGCGAATTGCGAAAGAAAGGAGAGAAAGAGTGAGTGAGAGAGATGGAGAGAGGGCGTAACAGACGCCCATCAAGTTCATCCATTTTGATTATTTGTTGTTTTGGTTGTTTGCATTGTTGAAGCGTTTATCATGCTCAGGTTCATGATTGATTATAATATGGATATTGATTTCGCCTGCATGGCCATTCACTGTCTCCCTCCCTTCCCCTCCCCTCCCCTCCTCTGTCCCATCTCCATGGCCACTTGGGCCACCCCCTCGTCTAATCGAGTCTGACTGCAACTTGAGACCGCGTCTGGTAAATTGTTAAGGGCGTCGAAACAATGCTTGTGCCAGATCCAGAAGGAACTCCCTCTAAACAATACCCAAGCCCAATCCCCAACCCCCAAAAAAGTACGCCCCAAAACGTGAGGCAACACTTTTTTATAGCTTCCTCCTTCCGCCCTTTCTTCTTCGTTTTGGGCAGTAGCCAACCCTCTGAGGCAGCTCTGGGCCTTGTGTTATCAGCTGTTTGCGAGTCGTGTTATGACTGTAGCGGAAATATACAAGCAACAACAACAACAATAACAGTAGCAGGAAGAAGGCAGCCAACACTAACACACTAACCGATAAAAAATAGAAACAGAAATAGAAACAGCAACAGCAAGAGGAATAAAACTAAAACCAATAAAACAAAAAACACTAGACGTATACGTAATACGACAGGCCCAAAAAAACAATGGCCCAGGCGACGCTTGAAAAGTAAACAAAAGAATACATGTTGCGACGGCTCAACTAACTGATACCCTGTAGTTTAAATACTATGTTGAATAAAATTTTTAAATTAACAAATATTTGATGCAAAATCAAATTTCGTTTCAAAATCGGCTAAGTTTTGACAAAGTTTAGGGACTTAAAAGTTTTTCATAAAATGTCAAGGGGTAGGTATGGAAAAAATTACTAAATTTTAAAAAAATATACAATTTTCAAACGAAGAAAAATGTCATGCAGTATTATTTTAATTCTCAAACCATGAATAAATTGACTTTTTGCATCGATATCGGTATAGTTTTTTTACAAACTTACGAGAGTTTAAAGTTTTATAAAATAGCTAATGCTCAAATACCGTAGTTTTATAGTTAGTATACTCAATTTTTCTACCATCATTACTGGGTATATAGAAAAAAAGGGAACGGCCGTCGCCCCTTGTTAAACAAAAGGCCAAAAAAGCCTTTGAGGCGCCGCACAAAAAATCGAAGAACAAAAAAAAAAACATACACACAACAATGAAACTGTATATGTCGAAAAAACAGTAAGGGTATGCCAGTCACAATATTATTGAAAAAACCAATTAACTGAGATCGATTTCAACCAAAAAATAATAGAATAATATATGAAAAAAATATATTTTGTGTTGTATACTTTTTATTAAATATTTTTCGGTGTGTAAGCATAATATTTTTTGATAGGAATACCCCTAATAAACTGATGACTGAGTCCTTAGCGACTGCTGTGGGGTTTGTAGACGCTCCCAGAGCAGCTGCCATGGCAAACAACAAACAGCGACAATCACAAACAAACAAACACACACCAGACACACCCATACATATGTATGTATGTATACACACACAAACACATACACATACAGAGTGACATTAACAGTCATATATGTATTGTCCTTTGTCCCCGCGACGATTCGTGTGTCTACAATCATCGAAATAACAATGCTCTCGCTTATTAGTATGCAAAACTGATAATCAATACTCAATACTCAGACTGAATAGTGAGACACTCATACTCATAGTCATAGTCAGCATTGTGAGCACTCAATATGAGTATTCAATGCACAACACACTGACTGCCAAGTGGCGGCTATTATGGCACATTTATGCTGGTCCTTGCACATTTGCATACGTGTATTGGGACACTTTTCTCCACCACGCCCCCCACACGCCTCTTTCTGCCCTCCAACAACTGGCCTTTCTTTCTCCCTCTCTTTCTCTGTCTCCTTCTCCATCTATCTCGCAAATAACTTGTGTGTTTGCCGCCTTGACTTTACCAAATTCGCTGGAAAATTTATGAAAAAATCCAACTGTTTGAACTGTCTTCTGTCTCTTTTGCTTTTTTCCTCTCTCTCTCTCTCTTTCCCTAACTGTTGTTTTCGTTGTTTGTGTACAACACCTCGACGCGTCGAGTTCAAACATATCCTGGGGGCCAAAATGACAACACTTTAAATATGCTGTCAGCCCTCAGGCTAAATGGAATCCAAGCCAAGTTAAGCTCATTTCTGACATTCTAAGAAAGAAATAAACAAAGTTTTACAATTTAATTGATTTCGAGGGAATCAAAGTTGTTGTAACCAACGGCATTTACAATCAAATAAAATATAATACTAAATGTATTTATTATTATTTACATGAATTTTTTCTCAGAATAAATATTACATTTTTTTATTATTGTCTTAAGAATAGTTTCGTGATTTTCAACTGAAACTTCAGCTAAATATTCGTAAGCTTTATTACTGTGGTGATATTTTAATCGCATGCGTTAAAAAAATTCTTTTATTCTTTTATTTTAAATCAAGTTTCAATTTTATCTCATTACCACAGGCATTTTGTAAGTAACAAATTTAAGCTAAGAACAACAAATTGTTAGAAAGTAAGCAAAGCAAACTTCTATTTAAATCTGCAGAAATTGAAAGGAGAACAGAAAACATAATTAGCATAATTTATCTTGGGCTGTTAGTGCTTTCGTCGTTAAGTTCTTAAATTTTTCGCATAATAATTTACAAAAATAAATGTGTTAATGTTATAAAGTTTATAAAAAAAATAAAAGCAACAGAATGCGATGAAATTTAACGTTTGGAAAGATTGAAAAACAAGAATTTCGCTTTTACAACAGAAACAAAATAAGATAATAAAAAAAGCATAGGAAATAAAATTTAAGGCTCACATAAAATTGAAAGAGTTTCACTTTATAAAAGTGACTGCTAGACCCCGTTATGCTAGAATTAAGTGGGATTATTTTATCGATGATTTGCAACGATTTAAATCGATCTGATCGCAAGTCTTTCAACTGCCCATAAGCTGTCTGGCTGCATCAACGATAAATGTGACTAATGCCAGCTTATTGCACCTTAAGTATACATTGATATATATACACACACATACACACAGTCAGACAGTCGTACATTTGTGTGCGCTTCTTAGAGCTGCGAGTGAAAAAACGTAGCATACTTATGAGCGCTCGCTCTCATTGTACAATAAGACGCTTAATAATAGTAATGCGCTACGTGCAAATGGCCACGGCAAGTAATAGACATAGGCATAGCCCAGTTAACACACACACACATACAGTGGCACACACAAATATGGCCCCAAGTGGCCAGGGCCAAGACATGAAACTAGAGCTGGAGTTGGAGACGGAGTCAAAGTCGGGCCTGGAAATGGGTTTTTAGTTGACGTACACTAGTTCTTGTGTATGTGTGTGTTTGTGTGTGTGGGCAATTTGTTTTTGTTTTTGTTGATGTAACTGTTGTTTTTGTATAATTACTTGCAATGGAGGTTAAGCCTTGTATGTGTGTGTGTGTTGCGTGTGTGTTTTTGTTGTATTCTGGCATTGTTGTTGAGCACACATAACGGTAATTTAATTAACATACATAAACACACACACACACAAACACAGACACATACACAGGGGACAGAATGTGGAACGCTTTGGGGCATTGTTACACTTACAAAGCAATTGACGCGATTCAAAGCTGCCCCGTTTTAAATCGATAAATTTAATTAAAGTTTATTTTCTGTAATTATTTGCTTTTATTATTTATAATATTATTTAAATAGTGTCTTGTTATTAAATATTATTTTGATATATGTTAATTTATTTTATTTATAATTTCATGGACATCAATAAGCTATATTTGTTTATTTATATTTATTATAGATTTTTTTAAAAATAATTTTATATTTTTGACACACACACAAATTTTATATATTTCTTATTTATAATTTTTAATTTGTTTCAGAGACACACGTCAAATAGTCAAAGGCGCGCACATGCCGCCGCCAAGTTGCAAGTTGCACGTTGCATGTTGCACGTTTTGCCGACCGAAGTACCGTTATGTGGCGCGTTTCGCGAGCGAATAACACAACAACTGCCAAACACAACAGGACCAAAAGCTGTCTGCTACCAAATGACAATTTCAGTGTTGCCGTGCTGCAACTGTAAATTGACGCCTGCGCAGTGTACAGTGAGCGCAAAACATCTGTGTTTTTGTTATGCTTTCAAAAGTGACAAGACAGGGAAGGAGGAGAGACGTAGAAAGGGGGAGGGGGGAAGGGGGGCATGTGGTGCTAAGACATTTTCCGGAACTGATGCAGCAACAACAACAATTTAATTGCGGCGTAACTGCAGCTGTTATTGTTGTTGTGCGTGTGTGTGTGTGTGTGTATGTATATTATATGTGTGTGTTACACTTCTTTGTATTTAAATGTATTGTGCTGCCTTGACAATTGCCAAATAATTGGAGCGGCAATGAAAACAGACAGGAATGAACAGGACTGGACAGGAAAGGACATGCCTGAACATGTTTTTGCATGCAGATATGAGCGTGTAAATGAATTAAAATGACATAGCTAAACTTATGTGCGCCGGATATATGTATACAGCATATACACTGAGCAACAAAAGTACACACACACACACACACATAGATTGCGCCTAATGTCAAGGTTTTTTGGCTGCTGTTCAAAATGCGACGGCACGTGGCGCACGCGGCACGTTACTAACTTTGCCACGAAACGTTGCAACCAAGCAGCAGCAACGAGAAGTCGCTATACAGTGCCTACCAATCACGTAGCTCGCTGCCACTTGCAGCGCATGAATGGACACAGCAAAAAGAAGCAGCAAAAATAAATTGAAAGAAGAAAAAGGAAAAAGCCGCGACGCTTAGCCAATGTCAAGTGCATGAAAGCAATTGGCCTGGCAATGACATCCAAAGGGGCTCGAGGGGAGCTGCATTTAACATGCAACGTTGGCATGTCCCATTAAGGCCCAAATGCTGCCACCAAGTAGCCCCCTTGTCCTCCTACCCGCCAAAACACTTATGGCCATGGATAATGGGCGTATCTATATTTTATGTGTCATCGATTGCAGTCCACAAATGACACTGCCAGCTATCTCAAGTGCCTTTATCCACTCCTTAACTTATCTCAAACCTCTGCTCCCTCCAAGTCAATTTGTGCTAGTTTGTAATATCGTTAAATACTAAGAAATGGCTAATTAAGCCATAGACTGGCATTATAATTGGCTTAAAGACATTCTGGTCTTTAAATATCATAATTTGTGACTTTACTCTCTCTCTCAACTGAAATTATCTTAAATTTCTCTGCCTCTGTACCGAAACTTTCATAACTTCATCAAAACCATTCCTGTTAAGTAATGATTATTAATCATAGTCATTAGTTACTGGATTATTTTTGTTTAACAGTCGAACCAATGATTAAATTACGATTATATTCGGTTTTGCCCAATTATTTAATGATTACGATTTCAAAAAATCAGAAATAATCTTAAATTATTACAATTATTCAAAAATAGTCAGACACAATAAAAAAAAAAGATTAATTTTGATTTTTTCTGATTTTTTTTAATATTTGTAATATTTTAAATTATTTCTGAATTCTTGTAATCGTAATCATTAAATAATCACAAATTTTTCAACAGTAAACTATACAGTCACTACGATTATTTCCAAAAATAATTTAATTGATTAGTAATTCTAATCGAAATTTAACAGGTATGATCAAAACTAAATCGATTTTGAAGCGGAATGTCATTTTTATCATGGTTTGTCCTCTTTATTTATTGCATTCTGCATTCAATTTTTTGTATTTCAAACAAATAATTTTTAAGAAATTCCAAACAGCCTTGATTACATTTTTCCATTTGATATTTATTCATTGTGTACTATTTGTTGAAAACTTAGAACATAGACTTAAACTACAATTGATTAACATAATCGTGTTGCGTTTAATTTCTATGATGAAGCCGAAGCTGCAGCTGCTTGAGTAATGGTGTTAATCTGAATCAGATGGTATCTTAGATAAAAAACTCCATAACTTAGGGTCTAACTTAAGAAAAAGGTGAATATTCAAAAAAACAGCTGACCAGCGTTTTCAAAACTATATCATAAGGAACGAATATATATATGTATTTTTGATGGCCAGCGGAAAGAGTGGATAAAAGAGACATAACGGAGAGATTTTGAGAGAATTCGACTCTCTCTCTCTCTCTTCGCTACAAACTCGAATACTTAAAAAGGGGGCAGAATCGCGTATATAAATAAGTTACACATACAGTTAAAAGAATTGGAGACTTGAAAAAAATAAAACACTTATGAATTAAAATTTATCCAACGTTTCCAACGTATCCACCGATCTATTCCCACGTCTTGGGCTGACTGAATACACCATAACGATCATGGGCATCGACACCGCGTACCGCAAAGTAATAACGCTGATTCTCTTGGAACTGATTCAGGGTAACGGCCATGGGCAGCAGCATGGCCTTAACATCGCCCACATGACGCCACGAATCGGTGGTTGGCTCGTTGATCGTCTCCTGGTACGCATAGATCTGATACATAACGCAGTCGGCGAACCTTGAGCCCGTATCCTCCAGCGTCCACGAGATGACAATTCCCGAATCATGCAAACTGATCCGTATTACGGGTCGCGACGGCGGCAACTTCCAGTCCGGATGGAAGGTCTGTGCGGGCGCCAATGGCAACGGTGCTGGATGCGAGTAACGCAAGCGACTCAAACTCGGCGGCGTATTCTCCGATCTGATCTGCATCGACACATTGGCTCCCATCGAGTTGCGTTGACCTGCAAAGTGAGTTGAAGGTTAGTTAACCGAACTTTACAGTGCTACAATATTTTGGCACGAGTCAAATATCTCTGCCTTAGCTGATTCTTGGCCCATATTTACCTGCACCATTGTTGTTCACATTTTGTCGGGCAGCGGCATTGGAACGCTGCATACTCATGGGCGACACACGCACCACGCTGCCGGCAACTGGCCGAGCATTGCCAGCACCGCCTGGAGCAGCACCGGATGACGACTGTGGCATGGTGCGCTTGACGCCAACGCTGGCATTGTGACGGAGTCGAGCAGCTGCCTCCGCTGCGGCAGCGGCGGCTGCATCGTCCTCATCGGTCAGATCAATGACGGCCTTCTCTTTGGGTCGGGCGGGTGACAAGCTGGGTTGTCCATAGCCAGCACCACCAGCAGCTCCGCCACTGTCGCTGGCACTTGCCATGGGCACGGAGACGGTGGGCATTTGACGTGCCTTGTTGTTGTTGACATTGTTGGGCTGTTTGCCGGGACTGCGTCCAATGCGTACGCTGCAGGGAGAGATAAGAAGTTAAAGAAGTTGTACCATGAGTGGAAAATAGGGTTGTTGATATAACATTCATATATCGATCGATCGATAGATATTTCTGATATTTTTTTAAAGCGATAATAAGAATATGGAAATTATTGTGGAGTCAAAAATATATTCTGACTAAATAAATGATACTTAATTTGAGAAAATATTGAAATTATCGATAATTTTTGTCAAAAATATCAAGAAAAAATAATCGAAATTTAAACGATATTAATACAATCGAAGTTCCCCAACTCGAATCACCATTATCCAAAGAAAAAGCTCGAATTATGGAGACTTCGATTTATGGAATTCGAGTTTGAGTAAGAGAAAATTCGAGTTAGAGAAGTTCGTGTTATAGAAACTCGAGTTATAAAAGATCGACTGTATATTTATAAATATCAACAACCCTAGAGGAAGGATCAGGGATTACTTACGGCATAGGTTGCTGCTGTTGTTGTTGCTGCTTCTGCTGTTGCAACTGTTGCTGCTGTTGTTGCTGCTGTTTCTGTGCCAAGTAGGCGGCGCCCATGGGCTTCGCTGTCAGGCCACGCTGGCGCATTGCCGCCGCTGCAGCTGCTGCCGCCACCGCTGCCACAGCGGCCGCGTTGTTGCTCGTGTGCTTAGTGGCATAGACGCGGGATGTGCCCGCTGGCGAGGAGGGTTGCATGCCTCCGCGTTGCATGCCCCCCGAGCCGGGACTACCTTGACGAGAACTGGGCATAATGTTGACTGGACGCTGGGGCGTCACCTTTTGCATGCAACCGCGACGCACTGGCGGCGGCGTGCCACCTGTCTGCACATAGGGCAAGGAGGAGCGTGCCTGTTGTTGTTGCAGCTGCTGCTGCTGCTGTGGCGAGTGTTGCATGCCTCCTCCGCTGGCACGTGGCATGCCACGCATAGGCGAACGTTGCATTGGACGCTGGATACTGGACACAGACGAGGATGCTGGTGACGATGATGATGATGATGATGGGGCTGCAGATGGAGCTGGAGCTGGCATACTGCCTGCAGTATGGAGGCCAGGCTGATTGCGCGGATCATCGCTTGGTTTCTTCATCAGGGTCATGCCCACCTGGAGACCGACGGCGCGTGTTATGCGCACCGGGGCCGTAAAGTGAGAGTTGCGTGTCTCCAGATCCTTGAGCACACGCTTGTGCACAGTTTCCAGATCGAGAAACTGCTTGGACACTTCGGCAATCTTTCGGCGATAGTTAGACAGGGTCGTCTCATATTTCTCCAACTGTCGACGGATGTCGGCAAACTCGCTCTTCACCAGCATGCCCTCGACGACCTTCTGGAGCACCAGTTCCTCCAGATCAAGACGCGTCATCTTGTCAAAGCTCTTGCGGAAACTCTTGACAAAGTCCAGACGCAATGGCTTCACATCCTCCTGGAGTTCCGGGGCGGGTTTCAACTCAATTGGTGGCTCATTAGGCTTGATTTTGGCTGACTCAGCAGGTGTTGATTCCGATTCCTCGGTGTGCTCCTGGGCATCCAAGTCGATTTGGAGATTTCCATCGCAGGAGCTATTGGAGTCGGTGTCGTCGGTTTTGAGCTTTTTACTGGGCGTAACATCCTTATCCGGAAGACTGCTGTCTGAGACGCGACGCTTGGTTGCCGTGGGTTGAGCCTCATCTTCAGTGGTGGTGGTGGTGCTGGTGGTGACGGAGGTTGTGGTAGTTGAACTACTGCTTGCCTCCGGCTTATCCTCGGTGCTCAGTCTTATGCGCTTCACGGCGGGCACGCCCGAATCCTGCTCATCCTCGGCTTCATCGACTGTCATTTCCACATCCGCTTGATCCACCTGGGTGTCAGCTTCCCCTTCTCCATCGGCTTCCCCTTCAACATCTCCATCGGCTTCCGCTTCCGCTTCAGCTTCCGCTTGTTCAGCTTCCGTTACGGTCTCATTGCGACTTTTCTGCGAGGGTTGCAGTAGATTGCTAGAATTGCTGTCCTCCACATCCTCCACAGCGTTGTCTTTCAGCTTCTCCTGCGACTCCTTTGGCTTCTCATACTGATCGCAGGCATTGTCCGAGTTATCGGCCAATAAATTTGACTCGGATTTCTCATCCAGCTTTTCTTCCTCATCAGACTTCTTACTAGACTCCTCGACGGGTTTCCGGTTTTCCGGTGCTGGAGGTTCTTCCTCATCCTCGGACACGAGCACCACTTCGTCATCTTTTTTGTCAGTGGCATCTGCCTCCTCTGCTGCCTTTGGCACATCCTTGTCAGCTTCAGTTTTAGTCTCACTTTTCTTTGCTGACTTTTCAATGGGCTCGAAAAAGATGACTTCATCGTCAGATTCGGCTTCCTTTGAGTCTAACTTGGTATCCTTACTCTTCTCTGGTTCAGTACTCTTCTCTATATTCTTATCGACAGTTTCATTTGACTCTGGAGTCTCTGTCGGCTGTGAATTTTCGGCAAGATCTTCGATCTCCTCCCCCTTGGGATTCTCGCCTTCTGTCTCCAATTCAGTTTCCTTGTTGCTGGCTTCATACGTGTCGGATGCCTCCATTAACATCTCGTCAATGGCATCATCTTTCAATTCCTGCGTTGCCGTCACTTTATTCTCTTCAATTTCTGTATCTTTAACTTTCTCTTCAGCTTCCTTCTTCTCTGTTGCTTGCTCCACCTCCATGGAGTCATCTTTCTCCTTTATATTCTCCTTTTCTGAATCGTCAGAAGCGGATTCTTTAGGCGGCTCATCAGATGAGTCCAGATCTATTATCGTTGGTTCGGTTTTTGCCATTTTATCATTATTTTCTTCTTCATTGCTATCATCTGAGGTTATGTCTTCAAGACCATTATTAATATCATTCTTTCGAGTTGATTCATTCAGCACTTTCGGTTTCGCTTCTGAAGGTGCATCAAACTCATCTGAACTGGAAATCGTTTCCAATGCATCTAAGAATTCCTCATCATTTGAGGCATTCAAATCTGGTATTTTTGATTTTTCGCTTTCATCGGCAGCGGCAGTCTTTTCTGTGCTGGAATCTTCAGGATTCTTTACTGATTGCAATCCATTATTTTTATCTTTACTATCAACCATATCTATATCCGCTTCATCACCATTCTCAGGTTCGGCGATCTCTTGTTTATTTTCTGTTTCTTCCGATATCGTGTTCTCTTCTGCAATTTTCTCTTCAGACTTGTCAAACGCAGCATCCACGTTGTTATCGATTTGCGCTTCCTTTTGCTCTTCTTCGGCGTCGATTACTTCAGCTTCAGTGTTATCGATAGCCGCGTTGCTATCTTCCTTTTGCTCTTCTTCGGCGTCGATTACTTCAGCTTCAGTGTTATCGATAGCCGCTTTCCTGTCAGCGCTGTCAGCTTCAATGTTATCGGTAGCAGGTTTGCATTCGTCCTTGTTATTGACATCATCTGCAGGTTGCTCACTTTCAATGGCTTCTACAATCGACGGGTTCTCTCCGTTCTCCTCATCGACAGTCTCTTTAGGATCGCAATCCACGATCGAGCTTATTTTATCCAAGAGAGCATCTAAATCGGTGCCAGCATCACGTTCCTTGCTGAGATCCGGCTTGACAGCTTCATCAGCACGATTATTATCGATACTATCGCCAGACGGCGTCTCTAGCTCGTTATCCAAGTCATCGACTTCCAATCCGTTATTTTGCATTTCCTCATCCACGGTTGACTTGCGACTTCCCACACTTGAGGCAATATCTGAAAGAAAAGTCATCCATTAATTTTTGGTTCCGATTAATATTTATTGGCTTTATACCAGGGGTGTTGAGTTTATCAACTTCCTCGTCGAGTTCCGCTGCGATGCTTCTCATTATCTCATCTTCAGATGGCAACTCCTTCAAGTCAACTTTTTGTGTTGTTACTTCCATCATTTTGAGCGTTGATATTCTTTTTTATATGCTTCACTTGGAACACATTGAACTGAGATGAAAGAATAAAAATAAATATAATTTAATTTGGTTGTCCGACTATCTGGCATTATTAAAAAAAAGTATGGCAACCCTGTGACCAAATGCGTTTTTGGGTCATTCAAATCTGATTAAATTAAATAATTATTGCAAAGACTCCCCTCTTTAAGAATTGATGCAGAGCTAAAAGCTTTCAACTAAAAGCTTCACGAAAGCTTTCTCTGTAGTTTCTTGGGTTTTAATTAAAGTGTATAGAAATGAAAGTTTGCAAATCTGAGTTATTAAACTGGCTTGGTTTACGAAGCCCCCTTTTGAGGGAATAACCCCCTCTTCACAAACATCTCAATCCATATAAAGCTTTAAAATTTGACAAATTTTAAAAATTTAAAAACTTTTTAAGGTTAGTTAAGGGGTTTTGGGTATTTTCCTATCGACGTTGACTATTTGCGTGTTTTATCCAAAAACCTCGAATAATCGGAAGTATTTGACAAAGCCAATGAGTTTTCGCCTTACGCTATTTTGATTTTGATTTCGGTATGTATCTAGTATTGTGCCTACCTAACCGGTGTGCTTTGCGCTTCTACCAGACGGTCGGTCGTTCGGTCGCTTCGTCGGTAGCTCGTTCGTTCGGTCGTACGCAACAATAACAACAACAACGGTCGCTACAGCAAGATGACTGCAGCAGAAAAGCAAACACAAAGCAAACAGACAAGAGAAATAGGCGTGCATACAGCAGCAATGTGTGATAAACAATTGGAGCTAACGAACAAGCAAACTGGAAAAAGTCTGTACAGATTTTATATATAGTACATAGGGTTTTTGGGTTTTTTTTTTGGAAAATCTGCTACGTTAGATGTTAACAATTGTGAGGTTAAGTCGAAGCGGCTACCCTACAATTTTACATAATTTAAAAAATAAAGATATTAAGCTTATATACGAACCGCAAAAAATGTTGTTGATGTTTTAATACAATTTAATAGATTTATTTATTTGATTGAATTTATCTACACTCAAAGAAATCAAAATATTTAACTAGATTTCTTAGCGAGTTCAAGGCAACACTAAAACATTGTTCCGAAGTGAACGCGAAACGCGAACGCAAAACCAGCTGACAACGAGAGAGAGCGCGACTGCAGAGAGAGAGAACGCGCGCGAGAGAGCGGAAAAGAGCATGAGAGAGCGGTATAGCTGGTGGACTGGGCGGGTGAGGGTGTGTCAAATTGGGTTGATAACACTCGATAAGATTTTTAGTTTTGGAAATAGTTAATACAAATTCACTTTCACATCTTTTGGAAATTTCAACAACTTTTACCCCTAGCTGTTTCGTGGCATGACGTCATCATTTCTGGCAAACAAATGTAACAAAAGCACACGTAAAATGATATTGGGCTGCAGTACAATGTGGAATTATTTTTTAAATAAATCAGAGAATCAATCAAACATTGAAACAATCTGGCAACACTGTCACAGCAGTACAACAGTACACTAAGGGGATTCAGGACGGGACAGGGTCAGGGGGTTGAAACACATATGGCAGTTGCTGCAGCAGGGGATCTTCGACAACGCTGCGTAGTTTCCGACCTCCAATAGACTTGAGATTAACAAAAAATAAAAGAAGCAAAACGAGCCAAAGCTGCCATAAATTCGAATTTAACAGTTGAGCAACTCTACGCGCTGTGCAAGCAGGACAGGCTATGCAGCAGCGTTGCGAGCGGAAGGGAGATGACTCTATGAGACGCAATGAATGTTTGGGGGGGTACAGGGGGATATATAATTTACAATAATTTTTCAAAGAAATTCAATAAAAGGTACTATTAAATTTTGGCCAACTAAAGCAAACGGTAGATAAAAGCATTTAAAATGCAGGCAGCGTGGCTTTAAACGATAGGGAGAGAGAAATGGGGAAGGAGGGGGTAGAGTAAGCAGAGGTGGGGGATAGGTCTAAGATCTACAAGCTGAGGACGAGCTGTAAGTTTGCCTAGGACTTTTGGAAGGATACCGGTTTGGCATCAGGTCGTAGGCTTAAAGAGCCAACGGGAGCGAGAGGAAGAGAGAGTAAGTTGTGAGAGAGAAAGAGAGAGTGAGGTAAATATAGCTAACTACTCACAAACACATATAGAAAATATGTATATATACATATATAAATATATATATTACATATAGATAATGTATATAAGCCAACATGTACATAAGCAAAAAAAAATTAAATAAAAAAGTTTTACCATACCGAGCGACAAAAGTCGTTGGTCGTCGTACAACAACGAGGCGTACCGAATGAAAAAAAGCAACAACTAAAACAGACGCAAAACGCAAAATTGAGGCGTCGGCAGCCATATTTTTCGCTGGTCAAAGTTGTATTATTGTATGATGTATCGGGAAAAAACAGGTCTTGTGTTTGGGATTGAATTTCGAAACATCAAGATATAGAATTGTCTGTCAATCATGATATTTCAAATTGACTAAACTTTACTCTCCCCGCTCTACCGTCACCCTCTCTCGCTCGCTCTCTCTTGCCACCCACTTAATGTTTTATGTGTGCTCTTCACACATAGAACAAACATTCATTATATAATAAAACATAAACATTGTTTCCCGACAAATGTCAACTGCATAGACGACAGATACGTTGACCTATACCAAAAATATGTTTGGACCTGTTTTTTGGGAGTTATATGCCTATTATAGCTGTTTCGCTCTCGCACACACACACCGCTGTGTTTGCTTGAGTGGCAATGTGTGTGTACGTGTATGTATAACAAGGTTTGTAAGTGTATATATATTTTTCGCAGCGCATTCACATTCTTTTTAGGTTACGTATCGATTTTGATGTAAAGTGAGGTTAGATTGAGAATCATCTATAAATCGGGAAATATTACGGATCTATGGGTATTTGTAGGTTTTCTTAGCCTCGATATAATGGATTTCGCTGACGATCCCAGACATCGGCAATCAGCATATCACGTGCAGACAATTGCAAGCAACAACGAAGTAAAAGCAAACGGGGCAACAATTTACTTTTTTTTTCGATTGTACATTTTAATGCGTTTAGGGCTGCCAAGTGTCCAAAAGGCATTATGTTTGAATAAAAGTTATAGAATATATTTGTATATATGCAGGTAGATGCATGAACATTATTATCGGTCACATGATATATATCATAGGGTTGTCATTGCCAATAATTGTCATATGTACACATGTACATATCATCATGTAAAGCAATGTTTCAACAGTCAAGGTCAAGTTTGTAGATCCCGTAACTAATATCAATTTTTGGTGCCTATCTTTAAATATAAAAAATTAAAAGATTGGAAAGATTTTGTACATGAGCGGCTGCACTGCAACCACCTGACAACCCTAAAAACAAAAACAAACGTCTAATGGGTCTCTTTATATGTACATATATATACTTAAATCTGAAATATAAAACGAATGTCATTACGATGGAAAATGTCTATTATTTTAACTATGTAAAGCAAGAGTTTAGCTACAATCTTTAAACAATAATAAAAATCCCAGTCACATTGAATCTATATAAAATCTATTATATGTGTACTTACCAACTTAAAAGTCTTATGATTGTATTGTTTGGCTCTTAAACTTTACAATATTGAATTTTTAACATGCTTTAATTATTATAAAGTGAATATTTAACAATACAATCGGTTTTGTTTACACCGTACTGAGCACTGCCGCCCTGACCAACTGGAATACCAAACACAGACTAAAATCTCAACAGACAACAACAATTGTGACGTCCCATGAACCAGTTTCAATGTTTCTAGTTCCATCGCATCCAAAATAGTTCGCTGCCGAACGAACTGCGGACAAGATACAAGAACATTTATCAATTACAGGTATGGAAAAATATCAACAATTGAGCCCAAACTGATACTACAGAACAAAAAAAGTGGTGTGAATACAGCAAATTTGATTTTTTAGGTATGCCAGTTAACAGTTAAACAATATTTGCAGAAAATACATATTAATTTGTTATACAAATTGATTTATGGGAATTATGAAATGATTTAAATAAACTAACAATTATGTATAAAATGGTTTCATGTCCTTACTAATAATCTTATAGCTGCAATTGGAGGAAAACGCAGTACAATATGGTAAAATTTGCATTTTGCAGTGCTGCAACACTGGTTCATTGCATACACCAGCCCTGAAACCAGTTCAAATGTGCACGAACCAAGGAAATAAAACAAAACAAAAACATCTGTATTGATTGTAGGTTAGTTTTGTTTTATAATAAATGCAATAAACAAATCCATCAATCAAAATGAGCAATTTAGTGAATTTTGCACTTAGGCACGGTGCAAATTATCTGAAAAGACACACCCTACAAAGCCTACGTTGCGCAGTGCCAGTGATAACACATAAATTGCCGGCTGTCTTTGCTCCAATTCGAACGAACTCAACACGAGCTGCTTTTGATGCGAGCACAAATGTATCCAAGGATGTTGTGCTGTTTAAGTATGAGAATCCTCGATTTTACAAGATGCTCAACTTTTTTGGAGTCTGCCAGTTTGTGTTCTGGACATATCTGTCGCATTTCGCCTTTACGACGCTCAAGGATGCGCCGGTTGTGGAGAAGCCCGGCGAGGAGCTGAAATGGTATCAGCGTATTAATCTGGGCGACAACAAGTACAAGAATGGCATAACGTTTTGCTGTTTTATGATAGGTAAGTCGGTAACAGGTAGAAGACGGCATCTCCTCTTAACTGGTGCTATTTCTATTTTCTAGGCTATGGCATTTTGTTTGCCGTTTGGATGTTTACACTGCGATCCGTGCGCTTTCTCATTCTGCGCAAGGGCGGACAGAGCGTATCGTTTGTTACCTACGGTCCATTCAATCGCAATCGCATCATTACAGTGCCACTCAAATGCATCTCAGCGGAAGAGTCCCGAGAAATGGCCCGTGTACAATTGCCCATTAAAGTGCGGGACAAGGCACTGTATTATGTGCTGGATATGCGAGGCGAGTTCCGTAATCCACAATTGTTTGATTACACTGCAGGTTTAAAGCGACGCATTTGATATGTTGTTGGTTTTCTTTTTTGTTTCTTATTATTTGTAAATAAACGTGTAAGCTAATTTAAACTACAACTCTGGCTTAATAGATGGGCTCTGGCTTCTGGGTGAGCATCAGTCCAAAGCGCTTCTTGATGGTAATGCGTTGGCGAGAGTATTTGTCCTCCGGTGAGAATCGCGCTGGATGTGCGGACAAGGTGGGATGTCCGTCCTCAGTGCGTTTCTGCAAGAATCCCAACTCAATTAGCTTGCGTCTAAATATGTAAATATGTATGCAAAAACTTACCTTCAGAGTGTAAACGCGCTCGCCGTTTTCGTTAAGAGTGTACATGAGATACATTTTGAATGGAAATATATAAAATGTGCGTCTTTTTCTCAAAGTAAATACAAACACGTGTGGCGTGCAACGCTGTAAAACGATAAATGACCAATAATGAGGTGGAGAACTATCGATGGTCAATCGAGCCTCCTTCGATGGCAGACCTGCACTATCGATAGTGGTCAATAGTTTTTTATGATGCTCAATTCGTCACAGAAAAGTGCGTATACTAGTATTAAACCTAAATTAATAACAATTTTAAAATTTTGTTGGAATTTTATATAAAAATTTACATTTTTTTGAATTTAACAACATCTATGTTTAAATTAACACACTATCGATAGCTATCGATGGTTTGCAAAATAATATCGCTGACTATCGATGGTGCCGCCTATCGATAGTTCTCCACCTCTAATTGGTTTGCGAATATTTACTCATCTATCGTATAAGAAACCGATACATCGCAACGCTCAGCGCTTTGCAACACTATATTTTGTTTGTGTATTGGCGCTAAAATTAGTGTAATGTAGAATTTGTTTCATTTTCATTAAAAAATGTCAAATAAAGCAGATAAGTTGCACAAACAGGCCATCAAGGAGCAGCAGAAACGTATTAGACCTGGTGAATGTCTGAAGTATGTGCGCATGGTGCTGGACGCGGGAATACTGCGCATTCCCTTGGGTCAGCAGCTAATATCGCAATTGAATAACACAGACTTGAAATACGAAATTCGCAGCTTGCCCGCCAGCAATTGTATTATTTGGGAGCGCAATGTGGGCCAGCAGACATTTGTGCCGGGCTCAGCCGGCCTGGAAGATGCGTGGCGCATGGAGCGCCAAGTATTGCGATTGTTCAGTGAATTTGATTTTCAGCGAGCCGTGAAGGATCAGAATCTGGCGTGCATTGGACCAAAGCTCCATGATGCTTTTCCCATGCCCAACAGCCAGTTCACAGTGGTGATACCACGTCTGCGTCATGGCAAGCACAACAACGAGGCGAATGCATTGATTGAGCTGCAATTGTTGCAGCAGCTGCACGTGGAGCAGTTGGGCCAACCGCAGGTCCAGGAGTTGTTGGCGCTGCTGCAGCGCTACACGAAAGCCATTGCGGAGACACCCTACAAGCAGCAGCGCCAAGCGATCCTCGGCAGCTTCAAGAAGTACCTGGCCAATGACAACAAGCAGTGCGTGCGCGTGGATCAGGGCAATGGATACGGTCGCCTCTGGCAGCAGCATCTGAACCGACTGCCTCTGGTCACTCTCGAGGTGGCCGAATCCATAATATCACAATATCCGTGTCCCAAACGCTTGCTGGAGCACTTCAGCAACGATCCCCATGCGATACAAACATTGGCGGACATCAAGATCAGGCGGGGAAATGGACCACAGCCTCTGCAATCAGAGAGACGCATTGGAAACGTGCTCAGCAGCAAACTCTATACTCTGTACAATGCCAGGGATCCGAATACCTTGATTTAATTGTAGTTGTCGCTCAGTTTATTCAGCTTTTCGTAATTTACAAATGTTCGTTAGAGTGCTAAAATATTGTATCTATTTTTATTATAATATTATCTATCTGATTTTGTAAGTAGTATATTTAAAAATCACAATATTGTTTATAAATTTGCATAATTGTTTAATTGGATTTCTACATTTTAGTTGATAATTTGAAATGATTTTACACCTGAATAATTTGTTGATAGATTTGAATATTTGGCGCGATTCGGATTCGATTCCTAAATACACCTTATATAGATTTATGAAGGAATTCTACACTTAAATTTATTTATTTACATATTAAGTTGATAATTACTTAAGCTTAGAATTTATACACATAAGAAATAAATTAAATTTAAGAAAATTAACTCATAATAGATGATAAATTCAGTCCGTCACAGACTCTAGGGTTCCTAGAGCGTGGCCAGAATGCGGGTGAAGCCCAGACAGGCCGAGACAATGGTCTGGCCGAGTCCCCAGATCATGGCATAGATCGGCGACATGGGCAAACTGGAAGCGCGATGCACAAACGCAATGACAGCGCTGCTGATGATGCCGCTCGCAGCGGGCGACAGGAATCCCATCACCAGTATCAATATCGAGAAGAAGCGACCAAACTTGTGCTTCCGCAGCGTAACAAATGCCACCAAGGCGGCACAGGTGTGTATAAAGATGGACGAGAAGAGGGCCCAGAGAAAGACATGATACCACATCTCACGGAACGTGTTCAGCCGCGCATTGGAACGCAGTCCCACAACATCGACGATGGCGTCCAGTTCATCGGTATCGTAAGGTTCCGAAAACATGACCACAGTGCGGGAGAGACAACAAGAAGCAGGAGCAGGATTTCGTATTTTGGCTACAAATTTGGAAGTGCTTAGTGATTGATGTTTTTGCTATTTTAATACGTTGCTAATTATTGCTTTTCCGTTTCCCTCTCTTTTGGTCATTTGTTTTGTTTGTTTATTTAGCTGCTTTTCTCTTCTTCTTCTTGTTGTTGTTTTTGCAGCTTTACTTGTTGTTGTTTTGCTTTAGTTGTCGTCTTTATTATTAATGTGCAGCACATTGTGCTCAATTGTTGGAGCTATTATTAGAAATTTTCGATGAACCTGCAATTGACGAATAAGAGCACGCCTTTAGTTTTGTTGACCTTTTGGCCTTTTCAGGCAATATGCTGTGTTCACACTGCGTCACAATTTGTATCACAGAAATGAACTGTCACAGCAATGAATACTTTAAAATGTAAACAACAGTATTCACCTTTTAATTTGTAGACAATATATTTTTTTAATTATTAAATTATTTTTAAGGGACACAGTGTGAACCCAGCATTGCTTATATATAAACACACACACACACACTCAAGCGCCCACTGCAGCCTCCTTTCTGTTGATTATATTTCATAAGCCTCCACTGTACTGCGCACTGCATGAAATATTTGAATATTTAACTTCGTTATTAACTCACTTAACATTTAGTTTGCCTTTGTTTGGGCAGGAAAAACTGGGAATCGATTGAAAAAGGCCACACCAACAAGAACATTTGCATTGGCAGTGATTCACCGAATCCTAGCTAGGCATTTTATAGCTCTATTAAATGCACAGCGTGTAAAACATTAGTGTTGCAATGCACAAGTGCTATTTACTCATTAATTAGCGTTTTGTATTGTATGTGTTTTAATTATTGTTGTTTTCGCGACTGCGTTTTTTATTTTACATGGCAACGGGGCTGGAACGCTTTGGGAAATGAAACCAGCTCTGATAAGCAGTCAACAATCAGCTGTTCTATGTAAATATCGATAGTGTATATCGCCAAATCAGCTCAGCTGTTGCATGTGCATATCGATTATCGATATGCACACATCAATATATCGATTGAAGGCATGCTGCGCGGCAGCCAGTGCTGCCAATTTTTTATCAGGAAAAAAAGCTGTTTTTAGCTGGAGAGAAGGGAGAAAAAAGCAGAAAATATTCTACAAAAAAGCGCAAAAAAAAGGCATTTTATGGTCTTAATTTAAAAGATTTATGTGTGTTATTTATAAGATTTTCAGCAAGTCGTCTAATTCTTCGCGATCTATTTTATTTTTTTGTTGGAAGCCTCCCATCGCACTTGTGTGTATATTAGTGGTTGATTTAGCACGCAAAAAAAAAAAAAAAAAAAAACTTTGCTGTGCAGTAAATGTGGCCTTGCAGTAGATGCATAGACTTATTTCTCGTCCGTGTCATCCCTACGAAGCCATGAGTTAAATCCCTGGTTTTTTCACCAAGCTTCACGGCAATTTTATGTATGTGTAAGTAGTGGTGGTGGTATTAGCAAATATCGATAAAACATATGATTAAGCTGCTACTCTTACACACATGCATGGTATATGTTTAGCGAGTTAGTAAACTTTTTTTTACAGATTTTCAAGTATTTTTTTGGTACCAAATTTGTTTTCTTGCAAGTGACAACCGTACTGCTACATATTTACATGAAATTGGTGGCAACATTTAAAAAAGCGGATAAAAAGCCAGAATTCCCGCTTCCCGCAATTCCCAAATTTTTCACGCAATTGGTCTTCAAAAACAGCCAGATATGACGGGAAAAAAGCTAAGTTGGCGACACTGGCGGCAGCTGATAGCAGCTACTCGTGTTTGTGTGCGTGCAGGTGTGTGTGTGTCTCTACAATTTGTGTTTGCAACCGGATAAAAACCGAGAAAATTTGCAACTTAAGTTTTGTGTTAACTTATTAAAAGTAAATAGAATCAAATATGAATAAGCAGCAAGACTATGCCTCGGATAGCGATGAAAGTGATGAAGATTTCTGTCCAGAAAACGTAAACGAAGAAGCCGATTCCGGCGAAGAAGAAGAAGACGACGACGAGAGCGAATCCGAAGAGGAAGACGACGCCGAAGCAAGCAAAAAACAAACTAGAGCTGCAAAGGGCAAAAAGAAAGACAAAGTAACGGAAAAGCGGAAAAGCATAGAAGCTGAAATCACCGCACGTAGCACACGTCAAACGGAAGTTAAACAAAATGGACGCGAAACAGCGGAAAAGGACGAATTGGAATCCGACGAGGAGACGGACAAATCCCGTTCCGATGCGCTCTGGGCGGACTTCTTGGGCGATGTGGGCGTGGAGAGCAAACCAAGCGCCACAAAGCCGAAAGAGAACCAGGCAGAGAAGGCCAAACAAACGGAGAAGGCAAAACCCAAATCACCAGTGTCCACAATTGATAATTTGACTGAATTGGTTAGCTCCAAATCCCAATCCAGTCCCAGCTCCGCTTCCAGTGCAAAGGAGAATGAAGAGCAGCCCGCAACGGTGAGCGTCAAGACAAAACCGCTAGGGGGCGCCTTTAGTGCCGGCAAACGACCTGCGAACGGAGGGGGAGGCGGGGGAGGAGGAGTTGGCGGCGGTTTGGGCTCCCTACTCAATCAGCTGGGCAAGAAGAAGAAAATTTCAGTGCTGGAAAAGTCGCAGCAGGATTGGAAGACCTTTAAAAACGACGAGGGCATCGATGAGGAATTGCGCACTCACAACAAGGGCAAGGATGGGTGAGTGCTTGAATATATGCACAATAAATAATGAATTCCATCATAATAATCATTAATCTTCTTTTATTTTTGCTTAGCTACTTGGAACGCCAGGACTTCTTGCAGCGCACGGATGTGCGGCAATTTGAGATCGAGAAGAGCCTGCGACAGACGCGTCGCCAAAACTAAGAAGAAAACTAACTTGAATCCACTTCCAAGCACATCGAACACACATTCATATTCACATTCACATACACATTCGTACTCTTTCTCTAAGATTAAAATAGAGCAACATTTGCTTAACACTAAGTTTTATCTGTAATGCTTCAATCCTAACGGATTTTGGCTCTAAAACAAACAAACTATAGAACGCTATTGATTAATACATTAAAATTAACTATGAACGAGATTCATTTATATACATAGATTGAAGATCATTCATTATTGTATTCAGCTATGTCCACATTAGTTTAAATTTTAAATTGTTGTTCATTCCCGAGATCCTTTTTTTTCAAATCTGCCTTGTAATTCCCAATTAGTTTAAGCGTCTATTGCTCCTCTGTGACATTTTCTTCGACGCCCACGCGTTTCGCATCGTTGCGACGCAGATGCAGGAAAAGTCCGCCCAGGGCACAGCCCAAGCTGCCCAGACCTATGGCCAGCCATCTGAACAAGTTGTTCTTATTGAGAACGCTGCAAAAATTCGACTTGATGGAATCATAAAAATTACTACAACTAATTCGTAACTTACCCAAATATCTTCTTATGCAACACGGCTGTAAACTTTTCATCCAGCTGCAGGGATTCCTCGATCCAAAAGAGCGGCATGGCCAAGCTGCGCAGTTGGGACAAGACCTCAACATGCTGGACGGGCGACACTTTCAGGCTGAACTGCAGTCGATTGTAGACAGAGAGCACTGTGCCGGATAACTATAAAATATATGGAAATAAATTAAATATCACCAGACAGCCAGTGACTCAATTGGCGTCATAATGTCGACCATAATTTATAATTATAAAAACGAGCTAAGAATTAACCTGTTCAAAGATCAAAATGCTGGCATGTTTATCCTTCGATGGCGACAATCCTTCAACATCATCCAAGAGCTTCGGCTCTGACCGATAAAAATGCGGCAAGGAGGCAGTCAAAGGCGAGCCACTGCAGCGTAACAGATCCATGGTGCCATCGGCTGGACAGTCATCAGGATAACTTGTACAATAGCAGGATAAATCCGCATCCAGCTGAAAAAGATTTTTCAGTAAATGGAAGCATCCTTTTAGGAATTCAACCTACGCGTGGCGAGCCAAAGTTGAGTTCATAGCGCTGTGCGGGAAGCTGATTATAACTGGTTTTTCCCGTCCACTTGGGTGACAACGAGCGACACAGCTGGGCGGAGTAGCTCCAGAGTCCTTGCTGGGGCCGCATAAAGGGCGGAAAGATGGTGCCATCTGTGCCACGCAAGCGATTGCAGCTGGATGTGTTCGTATCCTGCCACACTTGCAACTCATCCGCTCCATTGAATTGAAGGACACGTCCCACTGTTGAGCCCTTGGATCTGCTGCGGGCCACTTTGAAGCTGCCGGCATTTGTGTGATTGCCCTGCAAGTGAAAGATTATTTCAAGAACTGTCTACACTTCCCCTTTGACATGAACTTGCCGCGCCCATTAGCGAGAATTTGTAGTGTGTGGCATTTATGGGAACTGCTCCTGGCACGGCGCCCGCTTGGAACTGCTGACAGATGGCCTGGGCCGCCGGATGCTCCTGATCGCAGTCGACCCAGATGCCTTCGAAGAAGAGCTCCATAAACGTGGCCGTGATGAAGGCGCTGCTGGGCTTAAAGATCAGATCCAATCCCATGGCAACTGCTGCTTGCGTCTCATTGGGTTGCCCCAAATTGGCCATGGCCATGAACTAAGAGGAGCATGTGGAGAATTACATATATTCAGGGTTGGTTAAGGATTTTGTGGCTCACCTGCAGCAGGGGATGTGGCATGGTTATCAACTGCTGCCCACTCAATCCCAGATCTGAACGCAGCTGGAAAGTATTGCGCATATTGAAACTGACAGCATCCTCAAGTTCGATGTCCTGCACATTAAACTTGTCCTTCCATTCCCTAAAAAATGCTTTCTTAGTTTTGAGTTTTCAGTTTAAGTCATTTAAAACTTACTCGAATACCAAAGGACCTACTTCCTCCAGTTTCGGTTTGCCACCTGCTTCAACTTCCTCGGGATTGCTGACATTAAAGACATAGATCTTAAAGATCATGGGAAACGGCAGCTGTTGCCACAATTGACGTGACTCGCTGCCAGGCTTCAGATTGATGCTCTTAAAAATGGTAAATTAAATAGAAAAAAGCTTTCTTTAGAGTTCTCTACCCACTCACCCTCTTGACCAGCTCCTGGAACAGCAGGGGAAAGCCTAGGAATCCTATGAGTGCGCCCAGGAGCAGCACCAGAAAGGACACTACTATCACCTTTAGATACATTTTCACTTGAACTATTCAACTCAACGGTTCCACGACGTTTGGTTATTTTACGATTGCGTTGTCCCCATTTTAAAACTTTTTTTTTTTTGGGCTCTGTCGTGTGTCATAATTTGTACATTTTAAATGTAAATCTTTTAAATTTTTAATCAACCCACACAGGAAAAAGGGAAATTTAATGAGGGCAATATCTCGATTTCTGTTATTAGACGTTTATTTGTTGTTAAGTAAACAATCTAATTTTAAATATTTACACTTTACAATTAACAGTTGTTCCTACTTGTATTTTTGATGCTAATTAAGTAATTAGTCTATCGATTAAATTAAAAATTGGGTCAGTTTGTAATTAACGTAAATTATGCATTAATTCAGCCCACAATACAATAAGCAACAGGTGGATTCTATTTTGATTTCAAGCGTCCTATATGTAGCCAAGAAAACAACCTAGCTGGTGTGTGTAACCGCTAAGTTACAGTTGTGGAACTTCTATTAAGCTACAGTAGTGGGCAAAATAGTCATACGACTGCGTATAGAAGAAATTACCTGTGTAAGAACCTACAATATTTAATAATAAATAAAAACTTATTTAAAATCGAACATTTTATTAATTTACGTTTGTAAATAAATAAATTATATTCAAATTATTTTTGTTTAGAATCTTTATGGAAAAAATATTGTTGTTGACTGGGCAAAGGCAAATTAAATCTCATTTTACTAGAAAATCGAGAATATCTCAGTTGTTTCCTTGGTCTAGAAATATTCCCAGTTACTCCCACAGTTGAATAAAAAACACAAATTAATTTTCACATTGAGGCCACTTAAAAACATTTATTTAGGTTACGAGTAAATTTGGCATTTGGAATATGATCAACATAAACATAAAACTGAAAAAAACATCTCCAATAAAATGCTACTCTATGTTACATAATATATAGTATATCGATATTTGTATATGTATGTATGTATATGTATAGGATGTATAGTTTATATATAAATTATGTACACTTAAAATTCGCTAAATACAATAATTTGTACAGTTTTCTCTTTTATCATATGTTGAAGATACGCATCAAGTTTTGTATAAAGTAAAAATCAGTCAGAGTTGAAGGACAACAACTGGGGAACATGGAACATGGAGGGGCAATCTTGGGGATTAGCTAGAGATTCTTCGTTTAGTCCAGTTCGATCTCCTTGAAGAGCGTTTGGCTTTCCGCCTGCCGCGTGGGCGGCTCCTCGATGTGCAGCTCATCGATCTCCAGCTCCTTGAAGGACGTCTGACTGATGGCCTCCCGCGTGCAGAGCATCGTCAGCTGCTCCTCGGCGGGCTGTTCGCTGGTGGGCGGCAGTGCCACGCCTCCGCCGAGCACATGCGACGTGGAAGTGCTGCAAGGTAGAAGAAAAATATAAAATTAGTTTAATATTTAATGCAACAAATTTAAAAATCAAAAACAAAATTAATCGAGTTTTCAAAAAAATTAAAAAAAATCTTAAGAAAATGTAGTTGTAAAAACAAAAAACATTCGAAATTTTGACTTGTAAAGTTACTTCTTAGGCCGAAAATTAGAGACTTGGCCTCCTAATACATTCTCCATTCAAATATTATAAATTTTTTATATTAATCGTTATTTTTTGTCTCAAAATACCGATTTTTAACTTAATTTTTTTGAAAATTTTACATTTTATGTTTCAAGTTTTAATTAATAATTAATTGAGCTGAATTCTGCTAATGAACTACAATGAACAAACTCCAACTTCATGAAAATATAATTAAATAACTCGATTAATAGTCAAAAAAGTTATCGAGTTAAAGTAATTATAAATCGCTACCGCAAAAGTTTAGTTATCGATCTTTCAATGTATTTTTACCACTTAAATATAAGACTTTTTTAAATTAAGAATTCGAGAGCTTACTTCAAGGAGTAGGTGGAGCGATAAAGTGGCGGCGGCGTGTTCATCCGGACCGTGGCATAGGCCGCCTGAGGATGTGCACCGGGATGATAGACAAAGGCGTACTCATTCAGCGAGGTGAGATACGAGGGCGGCGGCGGACGATGCTGGAACTCCGGATAGAGATAGCTGCCCGGGAGCAGGCGATTTGTGCAGTGTGGACTATTGCAGTTGCGGCAGGTTTCCATGCGCCTAAAGCACGGACAATCGTCCACATCATCCGGCAGACTGAGACGCCAAATGGCACCCGAAATGACCAGCAGCGAGACTCCAATGCCAATCATCAACAGCGCCGCACTCAGATACTGTGTCGAGTGCTCGATCAATCCCGTCGAGCCGAGCACAATCCCGCCCAGCGTACAGGCCACGCCCCCCAGCGCAAAGATGCCAATGACAAAGGGCAGCGAGGGTCGCGCAAACCATTTGCGAAAGCTGTAGCCCAATGGGGCGCCACTGAGTTCAGTGCTGCCCAGGACGCCATTGGATGCACCTGCTCCGGACATGTTGAGATTCACGTTGGTGCCCGTCAAATTGGTGGCAACATCGCCGCTGCCACCGGCGAGGGGTACAGCCACGTCCAGGAGGGTTCTGTAAAGGCGAGACAGAGGAGAAAGTACACATAAGTTTACACTGTGAGAAATTAGTTAGCAAGAAATAGTTTTCATTTAATATAAGAAAAAGAGAGATGCTCTTGAATTAATTCTGAGTGAAAAGTCGAATCGAATATAGGAATAAGAGTTTTTTCTTCGGCTTACACTGAGAAAAAATTAAAAAAATTAGAAAAATAAAGAAAAATGCTTCTAGTATAAATACTTAATTTTTTTGTTCTTATAGTGTGAGAAAACTGATTAAACGAGGAAAACAGTGGATCAAGGGCTTACACTGAAAGAAAAATGCTGCAAGTTGTGGCAAATTAACTCTGGACTTAGATAAAATATGAGATTTTAATCTAAAAGAAAACAACCTACGACTACTTTAAAATTTGCACTCAGTGCAAAAATAATAAATAATTTCGATTTCTTCAAATTTATAATTTTTTCATATGCAAGAAATAGTTTGCCTAATTTTTTTTAAGTGCTAAATTTTGTAAATATTTATAAAAAAAAATAAAATATTAAAAACACAAAATAATATAATTGAATATTGTGTTCTTTAAAAATGTGTGTTATTTCAAATAACTCGCTACTTTTTTGGCACAGTGCATGCTGCACTCCAATAAAGTGTCTGCTCTTTGGCCTGAACTACCTGGAGATGCAGGTAGCAAGGGAGCTGAACTTCTAGTTGCTGCTTAGTCTCACATTACATCATGTGTGTGTATGTATGTAGTGTGGCAGGATGCCATTGTCTGCCACATGTTGTCCTCCTTTTGCACTTATCCCTCTGCCCTCTAAGTCAGTCGGTTCCTTTCCTTTTGTCTATCTATGATTTGGAACACACACAAACACACACACATTTGTTGTCCAGTTGCAGCGAGAGAGAGCCTGCATAAATTTAGAGAAAATCTTTGGCCTGACACATTGCACCTGCCTGTCGTCCCTTGATCCTGTTGCCCCTCCTCCTTCTTCTCTTTCTTCTCCTTCTTCTTCTATCTTACTTCTGCTATCCTGCTGTGCGTGTGTGCGTGTCCCATTTGATTTTAGAAATAGGCAGCTGTTTCTCATTTGATTTGCTCTTTGGTTTCCTCCCTCTCCATCTCTCCCTCATTTATTATCATGCTTTATCTGCTTTTTTTTGTATCTTTTCCTTTGCTTTTGTTTTTGTATCTTTTCATCTTTTTGATCTGTTGTTGGTTTACTTTTTGCTCTCGGTGTCACACAAAGGCGACTTGCAACAGGTATTTTTATTATTGTTTATTCATATACCCTTTATATAAAGATCTTATATTTCCTCCAATAGATTGTCATAAATTTCTGTTCAAAATGTTTATTTTTTAATTGCTTGCAGCCAACGAAATATTAAAACTCTATGAAAATGCAGCTTTCAGGTGTGAAAATAAATTTTAGTTGCGCATAAATCAATGCCGCGCCCTTTCGCCCCAAAAGAGGAAGCACCAAAAGCCATAAAAAAACACCAAGAAAAGCGTTTGAAAAGTCTTAAAAAAATATATGTACATCTATATGTAAGAACAGAGAGAGTGGGAGAAGGGAGGAAACTTGAGATTTCTTTTTAATTACAAAATACAGCAACAGCTGCGGGCGAGTTTTGACTTCTTCTGGGCGCAACTCCCTCGGCTAATTCCAAGTTGACAGCGTCACACTCAATTGTCTGCAATTTGTCAACTAAAAAACTAGAGAAAAGAACCCCTAGAAATAAGTAATTAAGAAAAATTACTAAAAAAAAGAAGCAAACAATTAACGAGAGAATGCCGCAAATCAAATACTCTATTAAAAAGTTACTAAATCAATAAAGTAAACTCATAAGCGACTAGATTTTTTTGATTTAACATTCGTGTATAAATTTGACTTAGTATTTTTATTTGAGTATTTCCCAATTTTCCATACTTAATTTCTATATTCTACAAATAGTTTATTTCACATATTTTTAAAATTATAAAACCCTGTTGCTGGAGCACAATAAAAACGAGTAAATTATGGGGGTATTCCCGCCGTAAAATATAAAAATACAACTGAATTGTGGTTGTAATTGGGGCGTGAATAGACCCATCAATTTCAGATATATCAAAGTGTTGCAGCCCCCTTTTTTCTTCATTTAATTGAATTATGTTTAAGCCATTTATATTATTTTTAGCCGCATTGCGACAATTATTTATGGCATATCTGTAGTTGTCATAAAAATGATTCATACATCAAACTGACGACGCAAGTCATAAATTTCATTTACCTGTAAGGTAGAATAACTCAATCTACAACTTCATTTACAATTGGCAACACGTACGATAGTTTTTTTTGTTTATTACAATTTATTAACAATTTCAATTTTATTACAGTTGTTGCATTTAAAAAGTTTTACGCTTCAATATTTCAATAGGCTACTTTGAGATACTTTATCAAAAGTCAAATTGACCACAGCAGGAGATGCCTGCTTTTGAAATGGGGCTTACAAATCTATAATAGCACTAAGGTTAATGATCTTGGCTTAGAAGTTAGATCATTTGTCAGCAGGCAGCGCAGTAGCATCCAAAAGATACAAAGATACATGCTACAAAAGATACTTGGATACTTAGATGTTTGTTTGCCCGCGAGGGCAGAGGCGTCTTTTTGGTACTTGTGAATTATGTGCTTCGATTTCAGTGCCTTTGACAGTGCCACCATTTTAAATGACACCCAACACACACTCACTCACACTAGCAGCTAATTTATGAGCTTTTGTATCTGTGTGTGTGTGTGTGCAACATTTATTGTTATTCGAAAATGTTTCGTTGCACTCGCTCAGATCGTAAACATTTCTCGCCTCGGTTTCAGTTTCGGCTCTTAAGCTCAATCAGCGCGCATTGAAATTGAAATGGGGCAGACACACACACACACACAACACTTACAACACACACTTACACACACTTTTCTGTCGTTTCCAACGTGCAACATGGGGCAAGCAGAGCGACAGTTGTTGCACCATAAACATAAAATAGCTATAAAAGTTCAGAGCCTGTCTGTGAGTTAGATTTTACTTCAATTAGAAGCAAAAAATGCAATCGATAGTAGCGATAGTTTTAGCGTTTACTATCGATAGACTATAAAGTTTTTGCAGGCCATAAAAAATGTAATAAATACTGCATAATTTTAAAGATTATTATAAAATTTTAAAAAATTTTAGTTGAATTATAAGAAATTGAGGCTGAGTAGATTTAAATATATGTTTATCGATAGTTTTGATCGATTAAAATAAACTGTAAATTATTTTTAAGCTTTTGAGAGAATGTTTCACATACAGTGTGATAAAATTCAAAGGAAATCTCATTTCTAGTCAACAGTATGCCCCATCTAGTAACCTCTTTTGACAAATTTTATAGGGTATAAATTTTGGTTAGATGTTATTACGTTGCGTACAACAATCTCGGCTCGACTTCCGTTGCAATTTGGCGGCCCATTGTCTGGCCATAAGAGACTAGACTTTCTTTGCCGCCTCATTAGCCAAGAAAGAGAGAGAGAGAGAGGGAGACAAGACATTAAGCCACTTGCTGACCCAGTTATAGGGCCGGGCCAGGCCAAAAACTAACTGAGCAACAGTTGCTGTCATTAGGCATAATTACTTCCCTAATAGCATTTTCTTTTGCTCATTTATTTTTTTATTTTCATTTTTTTTGGCATTCATTTACATTGCGCATGCGTAACTCGAGAGTTGACCAATTCATCTGGGGGACTTGAGACTTTGGACTGAGCATAGAAGACTGAGAACTGAGACGGCTGCGCATGTCTGTTAAGGCATAATTAAGTATACGATTAGGGCGCAAATTGTTTGTCTACGTGCCTGAGACAATAGAACCCTAATTGGGTGCCAAAAAAAAAACTGAAGAAAACAACTGAAGAAAACTGAGGTAGGAAGTGCGTGTAGGGAAATGATAGGGAGGAAATTTACTTGTATGTAAATGTACTTAAAATACTCTTCGAATTATAAAATGCTTTTTTTTGAAATTAGCCGCCTTGCGAAGGGGAAAGCAAAAAGAAACTTTCTAGCTGAAATAAGTATGATTAAAAGTGAATTAGAGCTATAAAAGTTTTACCCATCACAATGGCATAAATTTGGTTTAGGTCTTGAATTGGTTCTTAAATTGTAACGCCTAAGCCGATTAGGCCATAAATTGCCCCATACACTGAACTGTAGCTGTAGCTGTTGCTCTTGCTATTGTTTACAGCTTAACTGGGCCTACGGGTTGTCCGACTGTCTATGCGAGAAGACAGCAGCACGGGTTCAATATGTGTGTGGAGCTACTGTTTTTCTCCCCCTCCCTACCCCCTTCTCGGTTTGCTGGCTCACGTGTCCCGAGCGCGAGTCTTAAAAATAAGAAAAATGATGATGAGCCCGAGATGCCGCCTAAGCTGCCAACTTTGGGCCAGCCCAGCCTATCATTAAACCGAGCTGGGCTCAAGTCGGGTTCTGTCGGTTCCCCCTTCTCGGTTCGCCTCGGGGATAGACTCGCCCCAACTCTCGTTCTCGCGGGCCTTTTGTTAATGAATGCCCACATTAAGCTGCACTTAAGTTACTTAAGAGTTTTCAGTCGTAACTGTACTACAACTAATGGATTTTCAGCTTTTTTTGATAGTAGATACCTCTGAGGTTAAGCCGTTGAACGCTACATGGTAGTGTTGTAAAGTATTGTTGGCAAATAGTGAAAAGTGTTTAACAATGCCTAAGGTCAAAATTTCCATTCATTTCTGTGTCAAGCTGAGAAAAAGTAGAACTTTAAGTAGTCAATTTAAAGGTTAAGCTACTTAACTGTACATTTTAGTGTTGAGAAACGGGGTAAGTTAAGTGTTAGACACTTTTTAAGCTGGGTTTCTTAAAAAAATGACTTGCAAAATCAATTTAGCTGAGTTCAAGTTTCAGCTTAATAAAATTAAAATTAATTTAAGTTGATTAAAATGCAAAATCTAGTATTGAAAAGTCGTGCAAGTAAATAAATTAGTGTTGGACAGTAGAGTAAAAAGACTTCTCTTGAATTAAGCCACTTCAAATGAGTTAGTAAAGTTTTACAACCCTTAGACTAAACTCTTAATAAATATTACCAGTAAAAATCACTCCAATAAATTAAAAATTCAGCTCTTGCCTGCCTTGGGCTGATAAAATGTGCCCAAAATAAAATTCAATTTGGATTCAAAATGATGCGAGAACTGTGAGAGGGTAGTTGATGAGTTAAAGGGGGTGTTGGGGGATGATTGTAGACGGGATTTGGATTTGGGGTTGCTGACAAAAATGGCCCGAAGGTAACAGCATTTATTATCAATAAACGCCAAAGGGACGAATTTTTCGAAAATCATCTTCAAGTTTTCACAAACAAAATTAATGAGTATTTTATGGGCTGATGAGTTTTGAAGTGCGTGGCAGAGATTAGAGAGTGACGCAGTTAAGGAATAAATGAACGAGTACGATATATTCAGTTTTCATTGACAACCTCAGGACATGTGACAAGGACTACGCTTGAGCTGGCTAGTTAAGTGCCCCCAAGAAGAAGAACATGAGACGGCACGCAAAACCACAAAACTGAAACCCAAAACTGTTGATGGTCTCAACTTCCTTTGCTCTCTCTTTTTATCTTTCAACTTCTGTTGGCGTCTCTTTCGCACAGTGACTGGTGTCAAATGACAACCTTAAGCATGCCTCATCGTAAGGTGAGTTCAAGGAACCAAAACCGAATTTCGTGTCTTGGCTATAAAATCGAACTCTAGGCCCAATTGCCTGATGCACTCGAGCGTTACAAAGTATCGATTTTATGTATGTGCACAACAAACACAACACAAAACAACACACAACACTATTGAAGTCTACTTTGATTTGTTTAGGCATTTTTTCAAGTTTACTTTCCGACTTTTTTCCATTGAATTGTCTACGATTGGAGCTTGTTTCATATTTGAAATTGATATTTTCTGACATGACAACAACAACAATAAACAAACAACAACGACAACAACAAACATTGCCTTCAATTAACCATCAACTGGGTTTTTTTTATTTTTTAAATTTTGTTTCTCTTATCAAATGCATTTTTATTTGACAGCCAATATTGAAGTCATAACTTTTCTCTCATACAATTATGATCTCTTGAAAGTTATACTCCCGACTTATCAGTAGACTTTTGTCTACTAATTGGTCTGTCCATCAATTTCACAGAGTATCGTGTCAATTTATCTATAACCTTTTGATTTTTTGATTGGAATCGGATGGGATGTGATTGAAATTACCTTGATACATCAAAGACGTGTCTATCAAATAGTTGTGAAACTAACAACATTAAAAATATTCATCTGCTTCCGTTTTTTTTTATATTATTTCATTAATCACTTTACTTTAATTAATATTTGTAAAGTTTCTTTTTGTTGGGTATTTTTAGTTAGCATTTTCCTCAAAACTCTGAAAATAAACTATGACAATTAATCAAAGGCAGTTTTGGGCCATGTCTCATGTTCTTGTCTGTTGGGCTGACAAAATTTATGCGCCACTATTAATTTTTATGCTTCTAGCACGAAATTCCAAGAATTGATGAGCTTAGCTGGGGTAGCGTTGACTATAAGATACCTTATAACTATAACTGGAGGGGAATAGAGGAGTTTTCAAAGATTATATTGTTTTTGGGCTATTTTGTAATGTTTTTAGAGTATTTTGTATCGACAGTAGTAGTACTTTAAAAAGTCTGCATAAATTGAATTTAAAAAAAATCGATTTTGTGCTATCGATAACAAGTGTAATCGATATCTATAAGGCCATATATTTTTCCCTACGCCTACAAATACCTTTTAATTGTTTTTTGCTATAAATAATTTATCGATAGTTGTTGATAGCTAAGTTATCGATAACACCATATATACATACAGGCACATTTGCTTGTACAGCTGTATTATAGGGGCATTATTACTCCTTTTCTACTAAAAACTGACTCAGCTTATGGAAAAAATATACCCTAATCATGCTTTTGGGCCACAGGGTATTTATGCCTACTACATGTAGCACAGCTTTGTGATAATCGCCGAGGCCGTACATGTGACATGTTAAACAGCAGCTACTTTCCGCCCGCTCCGCTTCCCCTTCCCCTGAGCTTGTCCCTTCTCATGCGCCTTCCCCACTTTAGGCTCGCTCTTAAGTCGTCAAGTAGAAGAGAGTCTGGGGCGTATCTTTTTTAGCTTTATGGAATTCTTCTGGCGTGCATATCAATGTCAGTTAATCTGCCCAATAAGGCATGAAGTGTCTTGATGTTGTTGTTGCTGTTAATGTTGTTGTTGTTGTATGGGAAGTCTACGAGTGCACGACGAGTCGAGAGACAGACAGACAGACAGACAGTCAAGACAGACCAAGTGGCTGCCCTTGTATGATGTTTTGTATGTATGTCTCGAGAGGCAGCAAATCTCTGCTCCAGTTTCTTTGTTTTTTCGAAATTGGGGGGCATGGGGCATGTGGCATGCTGGGATGTGGCTGCTTTTGTGCGTGACATGATTTTTCGTTGAATGATAAAGTTTTTATTGCTTAAACAGAAGCCGATGCCTCATTCCGCCCGGGAGCATGCCAATTATAATTTTAAATGCGTCTGTCAAAAGAAACTTTCAGTTTCAAGCAGCTACTGCTTTTGACCAGGCCCAGGCCCAGACCCGGCCCAGGCCAGACAGTGGCCATTTTTAATGGCAACTTCCTGAACGATTTGTGTGTGGCAGCCACATTGGCTGCCCCCAAGGGCAACATCGCTTTAGCGTCATCTTTATGTCTGTTTTATGGCACTTTTAAGTTACCTGCGCAGATGATGATGATGTGGATGCTGATGTGCAAGCTGATGTGGATGCTGGTGTGGATGCTGATGCGGATGCGGATGAGCCATGCCCATTGGACGCTGTTGATAGTACTGATGATATTGCAAATAATTCGCTGCCGTCTCTGGATTCGTGTTGAGGAACGGCGATGTGGCATTTGCCGCATTCGCTGCCACCGCATGATGATGATCCAAAAAGATGGCCGTATATTGTGGCGGATAGCTGCCAACAGGTGGCGCTACGGTTGCTGCTGTTCCTGCTGCTGCTGCTGTTGCTGTTGTGGCGCCAGCGCCAGCAACACCGACTGCAACGGCAACATTGTTGCTGCATTTGCTTTTGCTCTTGTGCAACTTGCGGCGCGTGCGTTTGCTCTGCCGCGAATCGCTGCGAGAACAGGCGCTCGTATTTAGAACTGAGGCAGCAGTTGGTGGGACAGTGGTGCTGTTGTTGTTGTTGTTGTTGCTGCTGGTGGTGAACTGCAGCTCACTGTAGATGCTCGACTCGAGCATGTTGCTCTCGGATGTGGTGCGATTCAATATAAACTGCTCGAATTCATTATCCTCCTCATGGGCAGCTTGTTGTTGTTGTTGCTCGAGCAGCGCTGTAGACTCCACTGGCATTTCCTCACTCGAATTCGGATGCGGATGAGCTGCATCAATGTCATTGCGACTCCTATGGAGGCTGCTGTTGCTTTGGCTGCCGCTAATCACAATTTCCGGTATGACGAACGCTGATGGCGGCGCCAATTTCCGCTGCTCGCTCATAGCACCCAGCATGGTGCCGTTCTCAAACACTATTGTAGGCGTGGCAGACATCATAACGCACAACCACAATCACACTCACTCCAAATCACTTGATTTCTTAAGCTCTTTAACACTTTTTATGATTTTCGATTGTCCCTAACAGCCAAAGTTGTTCAAGTGCTTAATTCATTTTGCTGCTGGACTTTTGCTTTGCACTAACAAAACTTGTTATAGATTTTTTCTTTTTATTTTTCGCTTGACTTTCGCCTGTACGCGCCAAATTTTTACGCACACGAGTTTTGCAGCATTCAGCAAAATTTCTTGTATTCCCTTTGCCTGCAATGCTCCTCCGTTGCCGTTTTGAGTGTGAACCTTCTTGGTGCGCGGACCGCCAAAAACTGATTTGTATTGTTGATGCGTTTGTTGTTTACGGCTTCTGGTTTTTCAACTTCAAACGCTCTCTCAATGTTTTCCTCTCTCACGCTCGCTCGCTCGCTTGCTCTCTCTGTTGGTTCGCGTCGCGTCGTGACGACGTCGACGTCGTTAATGGCTTTCGGGGCAAAACAACCACCAACAATATTGAGTTGAACTTCGTGCGCTGCATCTCATTGACGTCGCGACGTCACTCTTGCTGCTGCACTGCGAATAACAACAACACCAACGCACACACAAACAGAGACACTCACACACATACACATGCACCATCGCAGACAAGAAACTCCCTCGCGCTCACTCTCATTCAAAGATGTCCGACGAGTTTTTGGCTTCAGCTTGTGTACTCTCTCTCTCTCTCTCCTCACATCTTTCTCTCTGTTTTCAATACTTGTTTGTTGTTTATATCGGCCTCTCTGAAGGGCTGCCTGCCAGGAGCGGACATTGCAGTTGGGCCCATTGGTGATGCTGCCAACGTTGAGCTGCAGCCGCTCCTGTGCTCATTTTTTCACACTTTTACTAAAAGTACATCACGAGCGTATTTCTTACATGTTATACTCTCTATAGCGCCCTTGCTTGGGCCCGCATCAGATGCGTATCTGCCTCTCCCACTCTTCCTCACCATCTCTCACTGCCTAAATTTCGGACTGAACCGAAAGAAGAAAAATAAAAATGAAGCCAAACAAGAACTGTGGCCAGGAAGGGACAGCGTAGCACAAACACCACAAAATCCTAGTATGCAACACAAATCTATCTACAAGATACAAACACACATACACAGATGTGTTGTGTGTTGAATGCCTCATCATTTTTTTTTTGGCGAGGGTGAAATATTGTTATTGTACTGTAGGACACTTTAAATGAAATCTTCCCTTTTTCCCTCTCTTCTAATGTTATGAAATAATTTCTATTCTATCTTTTTTCCTATTCAATGCTATCCTTCAGTTTATTTGCAGTTGTATCTTTTGGTCTTTTGAGGAATTTAATTAAAATGCAGCATTTGTGTGTGTTTGTAAAAGGAAAGCAACAACAAAACAGTAACTGTTAAGAAAATAAAAAATTTAAATTTGTTGTTGTTCTGATGGCTCTTCAATTCTGGCCTTAACTTGTTGTGAATTGTAAGCGCGTTTCAGCTGCAATTCGAGTGGCACTTGGAAAAAGCAACGAATGCAAATATTTGCCATTATTTTTTAGTTACTTCAGACCAACAACAGGGGGGAGTGGCATGGGAGGTCGGCAAACAAAGCTGAAACTTTGAAATGTTGATTTAAGACGCATCTCAGCATGAGATTTAGTCTTATTAGCCTAATGGCTATTAAGCTAATAACACTTGTATCGGGCCACTCTGGCAAATTAGCGCCACTCGAGGACAGAGGCTTAAGGGCAAGAGAAATTTTTTTGGGAGTCTGTTTCAAAGTCACGGCGTCTGCACATTTTAGACAATTACCAATCTGCTCAGACACGCATATCGTTGCCATATAATTTCAACCTTTTTCTTAGCCTTCATCTGCTTCATCTTCTTCCTTGCTTGCTTTTTTTTTTTTGGCAATTGGCCCGCAGACAAAATGTGGCTTAATCATAAGATACAAGGCTCTTGAGCAAATTAGGCGCGACTCCAAATGCCAGGGCAGCTGAATCGCAGTTGATGGGGACTGACCCATACCCTTTTGTATACCCTGTAAGCTGGCTGAAGGGTATATTCACACTTACTTTAAGAGATAATTAAAATAAGGTATGTAAACTCTTTGCAGATACTCTTAGAGTTAAAGATGACTTTAGATTTTTTTACTTCTGATAAAAAAAGGGCACTTGCAATGAATAGGGTATATCGAAGTTGAGCACTTTCAATTAGATCATTTTTATTTTATTTAAAATTGTTTCTTGTATGTTGTCTGCATGCTGTTGTGTTCTGTTTTTGTTTTTTGTTTCATGTTTTTTTTAGTTTTTTTTCTGTTTTTTGGACAAGCACGCGCTCAGCTCATAATTACCAATTAGATGCTTTTCAATTTTTCGCTGCGGCCAGCGCTCAACACGTCTTGGCCATGGCCAAGTTGATGGATGGTTAGTTGATTCGTCGGTTGCCTGGTCGGTTGGTCGGTTGGTCGGTTGGGTCGACTCCTCATCTGGCCATGTTGCATGTTGAACTTAAGTTGCTGTCTCATGGATTTTGTATTTTTTTGTTGTGGTCACGTTGCATGCAACACTTGGACTCAAGTTGTACCTGCCTGTCCCAGGCTGTGGCAGCCACATGAGTCGGCATTTGTGCTTATCAAGTTACGTATAAAAAACTACGAAAACAAAACCACAAACATTTCACTTTGGTGGCGGAAATTTGAGGCTAGCTTCTAGAAGCACTCGTCTGACTTGTTTTCTATTTAAAACTTGTTATCAAATGTTCTACGGTTTCCGGTTAAAACAAAATGTACAAATGTTTCCGCTATTCTCCAAAATAAAACGCCAACATTTAACATTTATTTTTATTTATTTGCATTTGATTAATGCAGTTCGAATTTCGAATTTCAAATGGAAATTAATGCAAATCTTTTCAGTGGAGAAAAAACAAAGACAAAATGAATAGCTTGTAATTGGCATAAATGGTATTATTAGCTGCTTGATTAACTAGTTGACTTGGCAAGACGAGTAGCTGTGGCTGCCATTAGCATGGCATTTAGCCAAAACAAACAAAAGATACTATATCTCAAAGATACTTAAGTGCAGCTTCAAACAAATAACTCGCTGGCAGTCAGCGTTAAGTTTCATTGTTTGATTAGCCCAGCTCTGAGTCCGAAAGAATCTTGTCATCTTACTATCTATGTATCTACGTATCTGTGTATCTAGATTTCTATCCATCTATCTATCTATAAATACAGCATGTCAAAGAGTTAGCGCGTCAATTTGTTTATTTTGTTGCCATTTGTTTGTTTACTGCTGCGAGGCACAATATTAGAAACACACACATTTGTGTGTGTGTGTGTGTGTGTGTGTGTGTAGTAAAAGGGCCACTCTTGCCTAAAATAACAACAAAAAGAACAACAACAAGTTATGTACATTTTTATGATGCTGCTAAAAAAAAAAAAATGTTGAAAACTTTTTTGAACCTTTTGATCTTGCACAGTTTTGTCGTATCTGTTGGATCGTCTCAAAAAAATCAAGAAACAGAAAAAAAAAACTACCCAAACACCCCGCCCCCAACTCTGTCTCTACCTTCAGATACTCCCCCACTTCCACTTCCACGGCATTAGCATTAAATTGATTTTTCATTAGTTTGTGCCGGCCAAACGGCTTGTACCGGCTCTGTGTATCTGTATCTGAATCTTTAGGATTGCCAGTCATAAAAAAACATTTCAAGCTCTCTGTTGATTTTAGTTGAGCTGAACTTGGAACACACTGTGCACAGCGTGTGCTGAAAATGCCATTAATAATATTTGGGGGGACTTTTTATATTTTAACGAGAAATGCTTATGTGTTTGAGTGTGTGTTGTGTGTGTGTGTGTGGGTTACATACATTATTACATATTAGATTAGGCTCTATTGATTATATGGCAATGCCGTAATGAACTTGTTTTTTCCGAGCTGTTCAAGAGAGGGCAAGGTCAATGTAATGCATTAAAACTTTTGTTTAGGCGTGGTTAATACGTTTTTTTTTTGTGTTTGGCCATTATTTACAAGTATCTTGTAGATACTTTGCACATGTGGCTGATTGATTAATTAGCTGCTAGAATCAATTTGAAGATCAAACAGACAAAAATTCTTTGCAAAAATTAGTATTCAGCTGAAAAGCAACACGAAAATTCGTATGAAAATATTTAAGATTTGTTCTAGTGAAACACGCGTACTTTGCATAAACACAATAAACATTGCTTAATTGAAAAGTTTTTGTGGAAAATTCTAACACAAAATAATATTTGTGCAAAGTTCATGGTCCAAAGATCATGGCCAGACGGACAGAAGCTGCTTGCTGTGAAGCTACGTGCTCTATAAGTTTCTTACATATTAGATTAATTTTCGTTCGAAAAGTTGAGAATATTTTAATGGTAAAATAAATGGTTATCAATTTAGATTAAATATCTATTCGATAATATATGGGAGTAAGTTACTTTGAATAGTTTGTGTTATCTGTTTACTTTGGCTGCATTCTTTTCGAGCTCACTGTGCAAAGCACGTACAGTGCTCGTCAAATGCCATTTGATAATGCACAAGTCGATTGTATTTCATAGACACGATTGTGACTTGCAGATACAATTTGAGAGACTGTGCAATTTGTCATGCTACTTTAGTGTACAGTAATGTCTCGTTTGAGTAAACAGACGCCGCCCTTTGTTACAGCCAACGGCAGTTCCGTACAAATTGAATTTACCTTGAGCAAATTACAATATGCCGACAGGATATTGAAGAGGATGCCTATGGCTGGCGGGTGGGCCCAGACCAGACCAGACCAGGACAGACCTCGCATGACCATAGCTAAAGGACATTGCCAATAATTTGCCAGACACGGAAGGAACACCCGTGGCTAGGCAGGATGTTTAGTAAGGACATTGACAGCATTGGGTTACAGCTAAATTGCATCTGGGCAAGCGGAAGTGTCAACACAAAAAGTCACCAACAATTTTTGCAGCTGACAAAATTGTCGGGAAAAATATGTAAGAATTGAGAAAAAATTTGCTGCATTTTTGCATGCAAATTTTGGGAGCAGAAAACAGCTGGTTTTCCACTCTTCTCTCGGTTCGAATTACCTTGCAGCTGGGCCTTTTCTTTATGAGATATTCTCTTACTTTATCAGCTGCTTTGAATTACTCATATTGTTTGTTCCATTCGAATTGATTCGCTTCGTCTCACACGCGTACGGCACGCGTTTCCTTCCGTTTTCAACCGGAACTGGAACTGCTGCCTCTCCCCATTCCCTTTTTCAGCTGCATTTCACTGCACGCATTTGTTTAGCCTAATTGAAGTGTGTAAATAATTAAATGCTGTGCTTAGAGCAACCGCATGGTAAATGTCAGTCGTAGTACGGAAGTTGAAGTTTAGAATTTGTTTTACAGACTTTTGGGAAATATTTTGAGTGCATTTGCAACTGGGGAGCTGCCCTCAATTCAATTCCCAAGAGCTGGTCCATAATTTGAATGACAAATCCGACACGCCCCGCATTTCTCTAGCCTTTCCTTTGGGCCCTTATCAAAGGCTTGGCATCAACGGCTGGCTCATTAGTTAGAGCCTCGATTTTCAGGAACGGGTGTGAAAAGGATCTCTCTCTCTTTTGGACAAAAGGATCTGTTGGACAAAAGGGAACTACGAGAGTCTGTTAGGGGAGGTACACAATATGTATTATCATTATCATAATTTGGTGAACGGCTCGAAGATGTTCATATAAAGTACGAGCATAAAGAGAGAACCACAAGAGATCGCATCAGCGTCAGCCTTTGAGTGCACGAATTGCTTCCAAGATAAAAGCCGATATTTTCGTATAAATGAGAAAAACATCTGCTGCCAAACATTTGAAATTTCTGTCGTGATGAGGGACAGAGACGAGGAGTCGATGTGAATGTGGCTGTGGAAGTGGAAGAGGCGACGGAGAAAAAGAAGGAGGAACATCAACAAAATGTGTGGCATAAAATGCAGCAAACTGAAATTGTACACGCCTGATTTAGCGGCATGGCAACTGTTTACACAGGCAACAAGATGAGGCACCCAAAAACTGGACCCGATTCGTCGCAGACCCAGCAGGAAACAAGAAGATGATCTTTGTTTTCTTTATGAGAAGAGAAGTGTTCTTTCGAACAAGTATCGACAGCTTTGGCATACAACTATTGCCGAAACATGCATGAGACTTGCATGAAAGGGGCAGGCATTTTTTCAGCAGCTTCCTTTTATGTAGAAAGTATTTTAAAAAAGATCAAACTGTTGATGCAACTATTAAAATTGATTAGTAAACTCACATTCAAGAATCTAGTTTCTCCTTTTCTACTATATTTCATTATAGCTACTGCCAAATCAGGCCTGCTGCATGCATGAAAGAGGCAGGTAGAATTTCCGGTGCTAGGTCATAGCAGTTTTTGAAATTTAAGCGAATTTAAACACCTAATGTGCAGCTTATACTCCCTAAAATTTTCTGCTGGGTCCTCAACACACACTCACACACACTCGTGGCTGGGTGTGCAGCCTCTTAAAATTTGTTATTGGCGTCTGGCGACGTCGGGCAATTTGATTTTGCTGTCTTCTACTTAGCGTATGCCACATTGAGTCCTGTTTCAGGTCCTTGTCTGGCTGTCAGCCTGTTTCTAATTGTTTTTCTTGTCTTCTTGTGGATCTTTTTCGAGTTCTGTGTTCCCTTTCCGTTTATTTGGCCTCATTAAATACTGCAAAGTAGCTGGCAGACCGTTAAGTATTTATTTGCTCAAGACTCACGAGTGCCAACAAATATTTTCATTTTTCAGCTGGAGTTGAAACTGAAGCTTTGTGTTTAATTGAATTTCATCATTGACATTGCATCGACTTCATCAGGAATTCGAGGACATAACACATCCTGTCGGTTAGTTGACAAAATACGGAACACATTTCCGTGTAAATAAACGAAATGCGAGACGATTTCGAAATGAAATGAACTAAATGAAATTCGTTAGTCGTTTTTGTATTAATTACATAACATTTCTTTAGTTTGGTTCGTGTGAAAGATGGCAATCTGAGAAAAGGAGCTGCCAGGGTTGACACCCCCGGGCCTGTATCTTTTACCCTCTATCCCTCTATAGCTATCTATGACAAATGTTTTTGCCTATTGTTTAGAGTCGCATTGTCTCTGTTTGACGTAACCTTCCCCTCACCGTAAACCCGATTGCCCAGCCCAATTTCACAGCATTTTATGGCATTCGGCGAGTGCGTGTGAAATTTGTCAACTCTATGCAGACAATGCCAGCAGCAATATTTTATCGCTTTACAGTTGAATGCCTCAACTTGTCGTTGTTTTCCCTCTGATTTCTGTGCTAAAACCCTATAACATTTTGCCAAAAATTGAGCCACTTTTTTTTTACAGCTGACAGCTGTCATAAATTGCAGTCATACTTCAAATATTTGCCAGAGACTACCGCATAATACCCAGTAGTTTGCAAATATGGTGTAAGGTTTGCATAAAATTGTGGAAATGTAAGAGAGAAATCTTTAAAATGTTGCAATTTCCCTGATTTGAGTTGGTAAATTTATAATATTGTTCTTTTTTTTAATAGTTAATAATAGCTTCAAATATACCCTGTACATTTTGTATACTCATTTATTACTTAATCGTCTATTATTTCTGAACTATGGAGGGATTAGAAATCTGTCATATCGATATTCGTATAATCGATATAGATTACGCTATCCATTGTAATATTTACATATTCATATTTCAACAATACTCCTCTAAGTCCCTATTATTTTTGCTTAGCACTCGTTCCACATTGGCGGATTACAAATATTAAATCTGTTATTTCATTTCAGATACACTCTTCTCATATTGAATTCGCATATTTTAGCATATCATCTCTAGATCTCTATTATTTCAGAACAATTGTTAAAGAAACATAAAAGTTATTCAAAAAGTTCTTTGACCATTATGATTTTCCATATCCTGTGTGCTCAGAGATCATCTCACATTTCAATCATTCTTTGCTATCCGTAACATTTTTGGCATAGAATATGGAACTTCTAACCCTCATATAACCCTCATGTGGCATTGCCCTTGTTGAAATTGACCATATGCTCGCTTATTTTTGCCATTTCGGCGCCTTTGTTCAATTTTTGATGGATGGACTGTAAATAATTTGCTGTGTGGCCGACCAACTAAATGAATTGTCTACCTGGCCAAGAAGTGGATGTACGAAAAGGGCAAAGAACTGCCAGCTAATAATGAAATTTTGTAAATTATCATGACACAGGTAAATAATTGAAATTTCGCATTAGTCATTTACTTTAATTAAGCGCTGCTATTTTCATTTCACTTTAAACAATGTTACCCTCGAAATTCTATTTCTGTTTTTGGGGCTGCATAACAATTAGCTGGCTTTAATTGACTCGGCGTTGGCCAGAAATGTCCCATATGGTCACCCTGAAACCCTCGGCGCTTAGTCATAATATGAATAGTCTGAGTTGCTTTCAAAATAATTTGAGCACAGTTGCCATTAGTTGCCGTTTATGGTAATCATGTATGTTTGTTTGTATAATATAATATATAAAAACTTTGTTAATTAGATAAGAAAGAGATAAGCATTTGGTACAGCTTAAAACAAGCCTATCCAAATAAATCTAACAATTTCGATGCAGCTGAGATTTCTTTTAACAAACAACCCATTCGATCATTTCAGAATAAAATAATTCGCTTTATTAACGAATAAATATGTGTTGTTTATTAAACGCAATCCATTAGACAGTTGTGCCACCTGCTGGGTTAGTGACTAAGTAATTGAGACATCTTTCATTAAAATGTAGAAATATACTATACAAATGCATATCAGCATATTTTATATAAGTATATAATTTTCTTTAATATTTTAGTGTTCCTATATTTATTACATAAGGATGAAAAATGGATTTTGTGCAGTTTTCGACATGCTCAATCAAATAAATATACAAAATTCGATGCAGTCTGTTAAACAATAAGATTTCCTATAAATAGCAGCTCAATTGATCAGTTCAGTATAAAAGAGTTAAGAAGATGAAACTGCTGCCGTGCCTTGCATTGTTATTCAGCATTTACGTGGCGCTGATTTATAAAATACGTTACCCAGACGATCCAGAATGTCCCATGTGCAAGGAATATGTTAAATATGTAGTAAAATCTGAAAATAATTAATAAATACTATTTTTGATCACCAAATGTAATTTTAATTTTTTACTTAAAAATATAATATGAGTTGTAGAGAATTACTCTTATACTTAAACGAATGAAATCATTTCTGTTCTAATTTCAGAATAAAAAATTTGCTTTACTAACGAATAATTATTAGTGACTTTATAATTGAGACATATTTCTTTAAAATGTAGAAATAAACTTTACAAGCGCATAATAGCAAATTTTATAAACAATATAATTTTATTGAAGATTTGACTTTGAAACACAATTTCTACTACTTATTATCAATGCCAATCTTAACGCGATCAGTGTTCCTATATTTATTACATAGGGATGAAAAATGGATTGTTTGCAGTTTTTGACACGCTTAATCAAATAAATATACAAATTTCGATGCGGTCAGTAAGATTTCCTATAAAAAGCAACTCAATCGATCAGCTCGGTATAAAAGAGTTAAGAAGATGAAACTGCTGCCGTGCCTTGCCTTATTGATCAACATTTATGTGATGCTGATTAAACATCACCGTAGGCCAGGCGATCCAGAAATTTGTCCCTTGTGCAAGGACGAATAAAACAACTTGTACTAAAATCTGAAAATAAATAATACAATCTTCGATCATCACATGTAATTTCAATTATTCTTTAAAATATAATATCAAAAGTTTTAGAGAGATACTCTTATACTGGAATTTTATTTTTGTACGTTATTCCTATAACTTATGGGTAATTCTCTAATGTGGAATGCGACATTCGCAAGAATTCAAAGTGAAATAAAAAAAGTGCCATGATTTTATTTCATTTTAACAAAACTCGAAAAAGGTCTTTTTTGGAAATACATTTTTAAGAAAATGGGCAAAAATATAGAAAAAGTGAATTTATTCCAATGTAGAATCTATATGTTCATCCCATTGAATTTCTTCTAGCGTATATTGTATAAATAACTTGAATACATTTTTGGAAGGAAATTTCACAAAGTGTGAGTTTTTGATCAATTTTTCGTGGAAATGCCCATATGTAAGTTGGATTGTATAATCATTATTTACAATAAGTTGACAGGTACAACGACGTTTATTACATAAGGATGACGAATTAATTTGTGCAGTGTTCGACATGCTTAATCAAATAAATAAAAAAAATTCTTTATACAGCAAGATTTCCTATAAATAGCCACTCAATGGATCTGTTCGGTATAAAAGAGTTAAGAAGATGAAACTGCTGATTTGCCTTGCTTTATTATTCAACATTTACGTGATGTTCCTGTTTACACATAAACGTAGGCCAGACAATCCAGATATTTGTCCCTTGTGCAAGGAATAATAAAATAATTTGTACTAAAATCTGAAAATAAATAATACAATCCTTGATCACCAAATGAATTTAAATTTTTTACTTAAAAATATAATTATGAGTTTTAGAGAGAAACTCTTATACTCAAACGAATGAAATAATGTTTACATAAAATGTTTACTAAAATATGATATTATATGTATATCTTTTCAGCTTAAACAATTTTACCCTCGAAATTCTATTTATATTTCTGAAGGGTGCATAACAATTAGTTAGATTTAATTGACTCGGCGTTGGCCAGGAATGTTCCATATGGTCACCATAAAAACCCTCGCCGATTAGTCATAATTTGTGAATGCAGATGAATAGTTTGAGTAGCATTCAAATGAACTTGTGCACAGTTGCTACTAGTGTTGTTATTTTTTATGGCTTTGTGGCCATGTTATTTGATAAAATACAACAATTTCAGGTGGAGTGAGTTGTAATTTAATTTGCTCGCTTAAGGGATGGACTTTTGTAACCCTTAAAGTTGATTATACTAGGAAAATTGTAAGGTAAGCTAAAATATGAGACATATTAATTTTGTTTTCTGATGGGGAAGAGAACAACTGTTGGAGTTGAAGATAGTGATGTAAATTCAAACACCGAATCGAGTTAATATCCATAATATTGAAATTCTTCAAGACAGAAAATAGATGAAAGAAATATCATTAATATTGCGTATACGCATGGTCTGCCGCTCCATTAAGTATTTATATATTTACGTTATTAATGCCATATTTGCTTAAGGGTCAACCTGTTTACATTCATAAAAACTGAAATCAATGGCGTATAAAGTATAAAATTACATTGATCCGTAGTTTGCTTGTGTATACTACAAGGGTAAGAAAAAATAAAAAACGAGTGAAAGAAAAGCGAATCATAATAAACGAAGGGCAGGGTAGCTTCATTGATTGCCTTTTAAAGTGTAATACGAAACCACAAGTCATGCCCAGCTAAAGGATGCGACAGGATGCGAGCGAACTGAGAACAGCTGTGAAAAGTGTGTGAATGATGGAATGATGAAATGACGAAGGAGACAGCCAGACAGCTGAGAGAGGCTGCTTGGAACAATGCCGTCTCTAATTAAACTGAAATATGCTCCCCCTTCTTCCCTCTGCGTCCTTTTCCATCTTTCCTCTCTTCTTTTTTTTGGGTTTTAATGAAGCTAATATTTCCGTTACTTGCAAAATCCTGGCAAATCCAGGCTCTGTTTAATCCCTTGAACGTGTGCAACACGTGTGTCTTTGAAATGTGTTAAACTCACATAATGAACTATGAAAACATGAAAGTAAAACGAGATCTTTTTGGGCGTTGTATTGTTGTTGCTGCCCTCTTTGCACAGCTACAACAACAGAGATTTTTGAGTTTGAGTTTTGAAATACGAGTACAAGTATCTGAATAGTCGATCCAATACGAGAGTGCTACGTATTCAAAAATACTCTTTTGTATGCGTATTTCGCTTATCGCTCGAAAATAATCTATGGGCCAAAGTAATCCGAAAGCAAAACATGTAGCACACACACACACACACACGCACACACAAAGAGACTGAGCCTAAGTAGATGCAAATCTAAGAAAACAATGAGTTATTTTCGGTTTCGGTTTTTTGGCGTATCTTTAAGATACATTTGTTGCCCTGCCCTGGGGCAGCAGCAGACAGGCAGCGACTTCGCTTGTTTATTTGCCTCATTTGAAATTCGTTGAACTGAAAACATTTGATTTTTGTACCGAATTGCAGATTTATCTTTATCTGCCCGCTGCTATTGAGGCTACGCGTGTCCTAAACTGGAGATGGCCTACAGTTTGTGTTGAGCACGAGAGCAGATTGAAATAAAGCAGAATATTTGTGAATTTTTTGTTTATTAATAAAGTTTGGACTACATTTGTTTATTGAACTTTTATAGTAAATATATTTTAAAATGTCTCCATATATATATTTTAATTTAATATGAAAATACTCGCTCTGTAAATAAATACTTCTTATTTATACAAAATACCTGCGAAATTCTTAATATATTTTTTCTGTTTTATTCAATCTACATTCTGAAAATGTTCTCTATCTAGTAGATAGTATCTAGTCATACAAACGACTCGTGCTCAGCTCTAGTTTCTTGAGATGACAATTCATCACTTCCATTCCGCTCACGATTCGTGCTCATCTCTGACTGCTAACAATAAAGAGTTTTCATTTTGTCTACAGTTTTTGTTTGGATTTAAGTTAACAATTTTTATTTCGTTTTCATTGAAACGTCGTCAATCGATGAGCTACAGTTTGAATTTGAGATTGAGGCAAGCAAACAATTAAGCCTCGTACTCGAAATTGTAGGTAAATGCGCTTTACAGTTACTGCTGGCAGTTCTTTGACAAGATTATGTACGATATTATGGCCGCAATTGAAATTCGGCTTTTGTTTGCACAGGACTTGCAGAAGGGAGGGAGAGAGAATGATGTAGAGAAAGAAAGAGAAACGAGGTCTTATACATATTGATGGGCCAGTTTTGTCTTGCTTGTTGACATTGTCTATGGGGCAGGGACAGGGGCTGATCAACCCCCATAAAAGGGACAGAGGAGCAGCTAGCGAGGACATATCCTTTTAATTCATGCCCAACGAAAACCCAAATGCAATTTGACCAAAAAAGATTTAGAGGACTTTATTATTGAGCCCCGAAACCCGAGCCAAATAAATTGCCACTGCTTAGAGAATTCTGAATGCAGAGAGCAACTTCTAAGGTTGAGAGTGTAGAGAGTGTTGAATGTCTGGCCGCAACCCGCTGTGACGATGTCAATGCCGGGGGCGGTATTCTATCCCAAACCAAATACAACATTTTCGGGGGTGTTTTCCTTTTACTAGAATAAAACACAAGAAATACCAAAATAACGAAACAAAGTTGCATAAGTAGAAACTGGGAAAATCAATAAATATTGTGGCAAAAATGACAATCAAAGCAGAAATTCCAGGAATATTTAACGATTGAAGACAAAACAAAGAATGTTAAATGTTAAATGGATAGATATTTAATAGTTATCTCTGAAAGTTGTAGTCTATGTTGTTATTACCTCCCGCATGCTGTTAAACATGTTCCATCCTGTCTTCAAGAATCATTTCGAGTGCATTTCGAATATACTCACATTACTTGAGTCGCCTTTTTTCATGCACGAACTGCAAAATGCGCTCGAGTGCAGCGAAAAACAATTAAAGGCAAATCAATTTTCCAGCGACGACTCTCATGAAAAACAGGAAATGCCATCTAGACACACACACACTCACTCACACACACATTCTTACATATAGATGGTAGTATATTTCAAAGTACTTGATGCCGTTAAGTTATCAGCACCCAAGCGGCAACCATAAATGCGGTAGGCACCAGGGAACAACATGGGTAGGGACCGGGGAAGGTGGAGGAGATGGGGAAGGGGCTGGGGCATGGGAGGGTCCTCTACGTTTTTTGGTTTGAACATGAAACGTCCATAAGCCAAGCATAAAAACACTTGTGTGGCAGCTCTGAGATTTAGCCGCGACTTGCTATACCCTGTAAGTACATAATAAGAGAGTATGCTCAATTTGTGAGGCATTTGGAAACTCTGGTATATCCAATAAACTAAACTCTTGATCAGCGTAAAGAAACGGGATTATTAACATAAAATAATAGATTTTAAGTCGAATCGAAAGAAATGTTGGATACAATTATCTATATAAATAGGCCTTGTTTAAAAAAAGAATTACAATATGAAGAAAAGATTTGCTAAATTAAGGCCTTTTTTTTATACCATACCTAATTTCCTTAATTTTGGGCATTAAATATTTCATATTATCATCATATAATTTTTTTGGAGCACAAAGTTCAAGCAACTAAAATAAATAAAGAATTTACAATTATTTCAAATATTTTCCAGGGTATTTGGTAGTCGTCATTCCTGTCGTAACTCTACACACTTTGTTATCATTTAGTCAGCGAAGCGTTTGAAAACGCGCATAATTAATTGAGCGGTTCTTCAGCCAAACGCAAGAGTAAAGGAAAAGCCGGAGGAGGAGGAGGAGAACGAGGAAAATGGAAATGAAAATGAGTGCCCAACTCGGAAAACTCAATTGCACACGAATGTGAACAGTTGTTGTGTGAGTAAGTGCATAAATATGTGAGTGTGTGTGTGTTCATTTATGATAAGGCACAAGTTCAAGTGCATTCTGGGGTCGCTTTCCACTTTTTCCGGGGGGAGTTCAAATCGCTTAACAAATTCCATCTAATAGAAATGCATTTTGAAATCAATTTTAAAGCGCCGTCAGAGAGTCAACGCAGCTGGGTACCAGTTTAACGGTTTCTCCATCTCTCAGTTTGTCAATTTCACTCCAAAATATATTTTATATTCCCGTGTTTCAATCTCTCAACTAATCCGCACAGCATCGCATTTGTCACGTTTTATCACGTTGTCCGCAGAGGGTTGACTGTAGACCCCCCTTAGAATTTCTTGAATTGAATTCTATTGAAGATATTGCATTAGACTTCAGTCGAACTACGAGTACACGCATCTGGATATGACTGTAAATCGTGGGAGTGCTCCGTATTCATCCCCCTTTTTCATGCAAATCTTTCTATGCCTGCTTTATCCTCTAATGGAGCTATTGATGTCGTATACAAAGAGGCTCGAAATTGTATCAATTTAACTAGATGTGTTGTTTTTAAGGACACAACAGAGTTAAGAGTTATAATGATGTTCTTTAACTTATTGATGCCTGGTAGTTGAATATTATTTATAGCATCGCGTTTGCGCTTTAAATTTAAATAATTTTCGTTTAGAATTCCCAACCGGTTAAAGCGCTCAGCTAATGATAGGGGCTGCTTGTTATAAGACTTCTAACTATGGTAAGTTTTATAGCAATTAGCTTTCATTGCTACATCCTATTAATAGAATTTAAGTCAGTGCTGTGATGAAAGAGAAGAGCTAGCGGCACCAAATTTGGCAAATTTCTTACTTGCTTCAATAAGTTGACTACCTGCTGTACTTTATTTAGAACTGTGATTAAACAAAAGACACTCCCAAGAAATCAGCTATTCATGCTCAACTGTCAGGCACAATTTGTATCTAGAATGCAATCTGACCGCATTTTGATGTTGACAGCTTTTGTTAACTTGTTGCACATGAGGCATAAACCACAGGACAAAAACCGAAGTCTCTGCTCAGAATTCTGGACAACAGTTGCAAAGGTGTTGGCCAAGTTCAAAAGCCAGTTAAACCGCAGAGTGACCAAGACTAAACACGTAACTCTAACCCCAAGTTGGACCCTGTGATAATAAATATGTATGTAGTATGTATATGGGTGTCAAATGAATTTGCAGCTCATATTGCAAGGCGTCCTGTGGGGCAAGTTGAAAGCAAAACTCGATTTGTATTAGTGTCAATGCAGCAAATACATAGGGCCCAAAGGAGCTATTTCTATTGACCATAAAACAAACATACATATACACTCAGACCAACATTTATTCGTACACCCTTTTTTTTACTTTAACAGCTATAATAGTCAAGTCTTCACACTAAAAAAAATATATTTGGAAAGGTCGTTCAAATTCCGTTTGAATGATGCAAAACTTTCCTTAACCCATTAAGTACCCATTGAATATTTTGAGTTCAAAAAAACGTAAATTTTTAAACTTTTTTCCTCGATTTTTTACACAAAATATTTTGACGCAGAAAAATTCTTCAATGAATTCTAAGAGTTACTGCAAAAAAAAATGTTCAAAAATATTTTTGCTAGTATTTTTAAAAATTTTTTGAAAATTGCGAAAAAGGCACTTTTTGTGTGAAAAATGGGAAAAAGTGGGAAAAAGGGGTTAAAATGGTCATTTTTAGGATTTTCAAAAAATTATAAAAAATACTAGCAAAAATATTTTTGAACATTTTTTTTTGCAGTAACTCTTAGAATTCATTGAAGAATTTTTCTGCGTCAAAATATTTTTTGGAAAAAATCGAGGAAAAAAGTTGAAAAATTGACTATTTTTTGAACTCAAAATATTCAATGGGTGCTTAATGGGTTAAGGAAAGTTTTGCATCATTCAAACGGAATTTAAACGACCTTTCCAAATATATTTTTTTTAATGTGAAGACTTGACTAATATAGCTGTTAAAGTAAAAAAAAGAGTGTACGAATAAATGTTGGTCTGAGTGTATGTACACTATATATGTATATGTGTTTTTGAGGGAGTGTTGCAGTCTGATATTCCCAGGATAGTTTTTGCTATTATTTTTCATGCGTATTGATAAAAGCAAAAACCAAAGAAGAGACAGAGAGGAAGAGTGAGAGAGACTCACACGTATTCACATGTGGTCCTTTATTGCATTATTATGATGTGCTCTATATATGGGGGTAATCATCCCCTGCCCCTCTATTATCAATCTGTACCCCCGCATGGCACAACAACATAAAAGTCAGCGAAGCGCGAATCAAACTCAAACCCAGCAGACAAGGGGTAAGGGTATTAAGAGAGTGTGTGTGTGGGGGAGGTAGTGTATACAACACTCCACGTCCACTATGAATCACTCTATGAATTAACGATCTATTGAGGACGCGGCTAAACTTGAAATTAGTTTAAATTGTCTGCAAAGTTGGTTACCAACAAAAAAAGTTGCTGATGTAAAGTTAGTTTTGGGCTTAAATCAAAGTCGCATCAATGGAAATTTTAGCATCAATTTGCAATTTTCAACAGTTGTCGAAGCGGCAGAAACTCCCCTCGAACAGCGCACGAGGGTTGCCATTGTCATGCGTGCTTGACTCTGTCAGATACCCTGTAGACGAGTCGGAGTATTATCGCATAGTTTTGTGGTTTGTGATTAGAAGAATTTTAATTTAGTTTATAATAAAGTATTATAATAAAGTAGCAGGTTTTTAAATCAGTTTAAGTGCTCGGTAATTATCGGAGCAATTATTAAATAATTATTTTGAATTAATACCTTTTAATTTGTAGGTAATTAAATGCTACAGGAATTTTAGAATTTATATATATTTAAGTGTTTCTAGTGCAAAGTGTAATTAAGTGTTTAAGTATAATTAGCTTAAGTACAAAGTAAAATTACTCAAGTAATTTTTAGCTGAGATTGTATTTATTTAATCACTATCATAACAAATTGCAAAATTTATAGAAAAAATTTATAAAATAAAATAATAATAAATTTGTATATAATGATGTCTAAAATGTATCATCACATATTTAAGTAATTAGGAAGAAATTTTCCAATTAATTGTTATAATTATGTAAAATTATACTCTAATTTTTTAAAACTTCTCTTTTTTATAGAGCATTAAGAAGTTGTCTTGCACATTTACCAAATTTTGCGCATTTTTTATGCTATGCACTTAACAATTTGGCACAGTATCGACAAAGGCAAAAAGGAAATTTCGCATTTGTGATTTTCTTTTTGTGCGAGTATGGGTTTTTTTTTATTATTGCTACCCCCTTTTTTGATTTTAGTTGGGGGTAGCCCGTGTAATAGGCCTCTCGTCGCGTGCTAATGTGATTTGGCTATTAATTTTCCACAGTCTGGCTGACGCTCTCTAAGCCTTGGCAAATTGAATTGCGTTTCGCCAGGACTTTGTCTGCGAGGATGTCTAGCAAGTGGCAGACAGAAAGATAGACAGACGGACAGACAGGATGCGGCGGCTTTGGTTTCCTTTTATCAACGTGTTCACTGTCTACAGTCTGCACCACGTCGCGGTTCTTAAATTGTATTATACTAAAACTGATAAATTTAAAATCGATAGCATGTGAAGGGAGGGAGAGGGAATTTGAGGTGTGTTGTTTACTCAAGTGCAGGTTGGGGAATCTTCCTCTCTCTCTCTCTTTCTCTCTGCTATTTGTCTTAGTGTTTGTCATTGGGTTAGGGGTATTCCCCAAGCGCTGCCTTTGCCGACATTTGAGCTAATTTATTGTGTTATCTTTTCCACCGGCTGCTCCTCTGGGTGCGCTTCTCCTAACCAAAAATAGCCCAGACAAAAAGGCGATAAGCGATAAAAGAAAATAAATTGCCTTTGCCAGCAAAGTGGCCCTCCAAATGGGAATGGCAATGGGAATAGAAAAGGCAACCAAAGGTATATTATATCAATTAAATTTCGCTTTAAAGCGAATTTTTTAGTGAAAGACATAAAAAATGATGCAGTCAACGGCAGAACAATGCAAAAATACAAGTAGCTGTATGGCACTTGACCGTATGTGGCGAGTAGATACCCTGCTTTAAGAAAAAAATGTTATTTTCATGTTGGTAAATGCGATTTACAGGGTATTGAAATGGATAATTACTAAAAATGCTTCAACTTCTGCCGCCTTTAAAGTGAATTTCAACATTTTTGTGATACTTAAAGCTGTGAATTTCTCATTTCAGAGCTTATAGGGTATCTATAAATACTCTCAACTAATAGTTCAAGCTGCACACTTAGAGGGTATTGAAATTTACTTATTGTAAAAAATTCGTTCTTTTTGGTGACTCTACAATTGATTTCAACAGCTTCATGGTACTCCAAGCTACACATTTCTAATTTCCATGCTTACAGGGTATTGAAAAGGATCCATAGTTGAAAAACTTGTCCCTTTTCTATTCATATGACTCGACTGTTTGGCTGGCAAACATAATGGCAAATTGTAACAATTGAATTCGTTTGCTTTTGTCAAAATGCAGCTAGAATTGATTCTTAACTCCATTGTGCAGTCCGGGCAAAAACAGTTTTGATAAATGGACCTGGGCAGGTGAACCCACATTTCCTGTTGCTGCTTCTGTAACTCATGCTGTGCAACAAAATGTGGCAAGTAGAGAGAGAGAGAGAGAGAGAGAACAGAGAGGCAGCTGATATTTTAATTGCAGCGAATTGAGTTCTAAACTGGGAAACTCTGGATATCAGTTGTCGCTTTACAATATAATCTAACAATTTCCTCTGATTATGTTTTGGAAATTATGGGGAAGGGCGGAAGGTTGCAGAGGGTTGATTGGGTGTGTTTTTTGGGTTGGAATGACTCTATCTGCCCCCTGAGCATAATTTGTGTTTGTTAAAGGCATTCGCTGTTAACACCCAAGAAAGCTTAGCAGCTGATAAGGTGGCGCCACGGCACGTGACCCACTAATGAGCATTTGTTCAAACAACCAGGGGAGATGGAGAGAGAGAGAGAGAGAGAGATAAAGAGAGAGAGCGTCTAGTCTCGGATTTTCCTAGAAGTCAACGCCGCTAGTTGCTTGCTGTGTGTGGCAGCAACTAGATCATAAAAAAGTCATTTACTTGGTCGAGTACCGTGCACTCCCTGCAATTTACCTTCCAGCCATAAACTATAATCAACAACAAGACAACAACCGAAAAATTGTCTTGAATTTTCAGTCAGGTAGCCGGATATTTCTGTTTTTCGGCATAATTAGATGGCAAGAGCAAGTCTATGATTTATTTTGGCCCATTTATCGCTTTGTGCGGTCGCCGGAAATTGTTCCTAACTTGACTCAAAGGTCAAAGACCAAAAAGGTTTCTTTTTAAAATTACTAATATTTTCAATTTCTATTTCCAGTTTAGAGACAAAGTTCAATTGCTGCTGATTTGTTAACAGATTTATGCCTGGGAACATTTTCCTGGTATTTCACTCAGTCGCCCCACCAAAAATATAACAACTTTTCTAATTAAAATACGTAAATCAGTTGTCGCTCCCCTCCAGCTTCCTTTTCCCCATACCCTCGAATATTACACACTGAGGGTTGCTTTCGCCTTGCCGCTTAATTAACAACCAATGTGACAATTTCTGTACTTTGCCACAGACAATGAACAATGAATTTCAATTAAAAAAGTCGTTTCCACTGGCAACAGAAATATTGCTATCAAAAGTTTAATATTTCATCTTTTTTATAGAGCAGAGCAAAAGCGCAGAGCATAAATGGCTTGGTCAATAACCCATTTTCCTTTCCATTCCATTTACATTAAATTCCTTTTTATATAAAAAAAGGTTCACGACAAGTGCATAAAAAGTAAAAGTAAATAGCGTAAACATAAGGTAAATTTACTAGGCGAAAACCTAATACCCTACTATTTATATTTCTGAATAATACAAAATCATAAATTTCTTTAAGATATATTGTCAAGAATAAACTGATTTATTTGAGAGCGAAAATGAGAGTTTGAGTGTTTTTTATACATTTGAATCTCGCGATTGGATATATTTCTGGCTAATAAGAATATTTATTACGAATTTTCATCTATTTATAAATAAATTATTATCCAAACTAAGACACTAATTTTGATATTTACTTCAGGCTAATTAAAGTTTTAGCTGAATTTATTTTTAAACTCCAATAGTTAACTAACCCTTTACACACATAGGTAGGGCATAAGAAAATAACAAGAGAAAAAGTAACGCAAACAATTTTCACCCCACTTTTCTCTCTCTCTCACTCTTTCTCTTTCTCTTTTTCTTTCTCTCACACACTCACATTTTTCCCCTTCGTTTACATGCTTCAACGTCTACTCGAAATTGTACTTGAAATTTTGGACCCAGCGCAAAAAGTAACACAAATATTTGTGCAAATAAGTATTGCCAAGTGACAAGAGGAAAGGGGAAATGCCAGTAGGAAAAGTGGGGAGGGGTGTGTCAGAGGGGGCAGTGGAAACTCCCCCGTTTGGTTATACCTTAATGATTTGTCAATAGTCGCATGTGCCACTGGCGTTTTATATTTTGCTTGAGCTCTCATGTTTATGAATGTGTAAGCGTATTACAAGTAAACACCCCTCCCACTTCCCTACCCTGCCCCCTCTATCCCCTACTCTCTACACTCTTCCCTTTCGACATTGCTTCAGTTGTTCGGACAACGGCATCATATTGTATTTACTTATTGTATATGCACATGCTGCTTTATTCGCACGTCTTATCGTCATCTTTGGCTGCCATGTGTTGCCTTTTGCTTTGCTGTACTCGTACTCGTACTTTCCCCACTCCCCTGGCTCGTCATATTCCGCATTATGGCACATATGGACAGCCCTTCAAAAGTGTGCCAAATATATCGATGTGATACGTACGTGTGTTCTCTGTGTTTATGCTCCTTGTCCTTTGTTTATATTGCGAGAGTCTCCTGCGGCGGCATTCCGTACAGAAAGCAGCAGATGCTCACTTCAAGCTGAGCCCTAAAATGCATAACTACAGCGACAACAACAACAACAAGCCGTAAAGGTAGCTACAATGTGTGGGCTTGTTTCCAGCTGACATGCTGCTGTTTATGCTCCTCATCTGCTATCGACCAGTTATGATGTACTCATACCTTTGGCATCCTCAGCTCTCCTGTAGTCCTTGGCATTCATGTGCTGCCTTTGACAGCTGTCAGACAATTGCTGTTGTTGCCTTATTAGCAAAAGCTGATTAACATATTCGGATATTTATCTCTTTAGTAAAGAGTCTTTACATTCTAAACAAACAGTTGCTTGATTAGATTAATACCTTGACTGAATTTTATTAATATTTTCGTACATAAGCATCCCTCTTTCTATTGACAGCATATACAATATATATTTTTAAACAGCAAATAATAAGCTTTTAATTTATAAATTCGTCAAAAATAATACAATTTTATCTTTATAATTGAGTGGCGCCATCTCTGGTTATCACATAAAAGCATAGCGCCATCTATGGCAATAAAATGCAGCAAGCAACATTTTGTGCAACAATATTTTACGGATGCCGAAAAGTATGCAATACTATTGAATTTAATAACATTTCACATTTTTGGGCGCGCAAATTTAAAATGGAATTTTAAAAAATCAATCAAAAATTAAATAAAAACAATTAAAAAAAAAAAACAAAATGCAAAATTCGGTAAATTAATTAACTTTATTTTAAAATTAGTTTGGTGTCGAAACGGAAAAAAAGCCAAAAAAAAATTGAGAAATAAAAATAAAATTGAGAATCAAAAGATTTCGGAAATTCGAGAAAAATTCAACAAAATGTCTGGTATTTTTTTCAATTTTCTAGCTCAAAAAACAAAAAAGAGACTCTAAAATTACATTAAAAATGTTGGCGAATATTGTTTGTTTAAATTGTTTTAATTGAATTGCTAAAAATCACATTTGAATATTTATAAATTATATTTGTTGGCTCTTCTTTAAATGTAAAAAATATAATTTTTTAATATCTAAATTTGTCGACTGCATTTTTAGCAAGTTTTCAGAAATTCCTTTTCACATTAAATTGTAAATTTTCGCTGAGTTTATACAACAATTATTTCTATAACTAATTGCTGATCTATTAGTATGTTCAAAAGTATAACATTGCGTTTACAACTTAATTATTCTTACAATATTATAACAACAAGTGTAACACAAAAGCAGCTCAAAGTCAATTTCCGCCAACAACTGAAATTAGAAACAAAACCAGAAAAAAGCAGGGGGAAAAAAGAAAAACTCACGACTGAGCCAACCAATGAGATGAAGAAAAGTGGTGAAGTGGACGCAGACAAATGCGAGGTCAATTACACGCGCAATTGGTAGCAGACAAGTGCGAGTACAAGAAAAGGGCGAAACCACAACCACAAGCAGCACAAACATGCAGACATAACCACAGACGACCAAGACAACCACATACATAAGTAACCAGCAATTAACATTAACATTAACATTAGCCCGAAGCTGTACGCATTTAGGCAGAGATTAACAGTTTTGGTTTGGGACCCCTTGGAAAATAGCAATTAACACGATGAGGTCAAGTCGTGCCCGCCAACGGGGCTCATTACAATGAGCAAATGGGCAAGTGTTCCAAGTTCCATTGCGCTGCAAAGACTTGTCGAAAAATTATCATATTATTCGTCTTTTTCTGGTCTTTTGTGTCATGTGTTTGATGTTTTGGTTCCTGCTTCGCATCGGTTTCATCTTCTATTTATTTTATCTACGCACTTGTTGTGCTTGGCACAACTCTGACACTGAGATTTGTCTCAGACCTTTTGTTCTGGTTTCAAATAGGCAATCGGAAGTATGCCGCAACAAGAATTTTAATAAAGTTGAAGCCCACCAAGAAATATGACGACGACTAAAGGGAACTATCTATTTTTGGCATTCTCAAGTGCTCTACAAGTCAACTCGACTCTTATTTTTTGTCGACTGTGGGAGCGTGCAAAGCTTCATCTGTTTCCTAGAGACACAATGACACCAGCTGAAAGTGAAAACAGTCTAACAGAGTTACATTTAATTTAATTTATTTAAAAATGTTTTAAAAATATAATAACAACCTTAGTTCTTTCAGCTATTTTCATATGAATCTAATGTGCCCTTTAAGCTAGTGTCATTGACATTTTTAGTAATACATATATTTTGTTTTAGCTTGTGACTAATTTGTTGACCAGACCGTGGCTCAGCTTATTTGGCTATGCGATAATCGTCGGCCGTTTGTCCAAATTAATTTGGTGACAGGTCGTAAGTTGAACTCAGCCCAATTTCATTTAAATTAATTCAATAAATATACTATAATTATGTACGTGTTTCAGTTATATAAATACTACTATCGACCAGCTTAAGCATTGGAAAAAACACTTTCACCATAAATTAGCCAGTCGGCACATTTGTGTCTTCAATTTTTTTTTGGCTAAATTTAATAAATATTTATAGTTGATTATGGTTATTTTCTTTTATTTTTGTTCAACTCTCGGCAGATTGATGGATCTGTACATTGGAAATGCAATCAAACAAATGCCCAAATGATTTGATGAAACCCATACTTTGCCAATTTACACCTTAACCTGTTGGCCCCGAGCTGAGCTGAGTTGAGTTATTTGCATTGTTGGCATTCCAGACTTTAGTTATTTGCATATATATGAATCTGAGTTTGAGTTTGAGTATTTATGCCCGCCAGGCTGGTTCATTAGTTAAACAAACTTTCCAGATTATTCCGCAGGGGGGTTTTCCTGTTGTCCAAATCAATTCCCGAACCAATCCCAATCACACATGTCACACACAAATACCTTTTTAATTATTTATAATACTTTGCTGACTATTCAAACAACTCAATTCAAAGTAATTTGCGCATCTTAAAGCTATTTTTGGCACGGAACACAATTCCAAAAATTGTAATCACTTTTAATTGGTTTGACGAGCAACATATTAATAACAATCAAAATAACTCAGACATTGCTAAGACTTCTATTGAGAGGAGTTAGCATGGGTGACTATGATATACCCTGTCAAAATAGCCTTTTCTAAAATTTTTAATAATAATTAAGACTATTTAGATACCATCAATCCATGAAAAATAAAATCTAGAGATTAAAAGGATGAAAAATCTTTCCTATTTTATTTTTAAAAGTAGAAGGTTCTGAGTAGAAAAAAATAATAAAGTGAAAATTATTACTCTACAGGGTATAAATCATAACAACAATGCTAAAAATTATATTATAATTTAGCTCATTTAAATGACTGTGTATCATAAGACAGTTAAAAATGAAGATGAAGCAGAAAGGAATTTAAAATGAGTCAAAGAGTGGTACTTAACATTGGCAAACTGCTAATTGCTTGGCCTTTGGGGCAAAACAGCTGCTGGCCAAGAGAGGTGATGAATAGAGTCAAGTGGAGAGACTTAAGAACTTGAAAGGTTAGTCTTAAAGCAATACAATTAACAATTATAATTATAATTATAAGCAAACCCCCCAAAAAGTAATTGAAATCAACGCTTGATTAAAGCAAAGTTCAAGTTCGGCAATTAGAAAACAATGCGTAACATATAACAAATTTATTTATGGCTTTTGTTGTCTTAGCCGGAATTGCAGGTGGTGGGTGTTTGTCTTTTAGCCAAATTGCCAAATGATTGAAATTTCAAATCCAAATGATATTTGAAACTTGAGATTCGCAATGCGAGTTTCGAGATTCGAGATTTGTGCAGATGAAACACACACTGTAAAAATACATACATCATTAATTTGGCAGATCTTTGCTGTTGTTGTTGACGCATTTGCTTAACGTGGCCATAACAACGGCTGCTGTTGCTTCTCAGCTTTAATTGATTATTAACAACCTTAACGGTGCATGTTAATCGATGTTTTGGCGCCACTGTTGAGCGTGCTGCAAATGTCCTTGCCATTTGGACCAGGTTCATTAAACCGAAACCGAAATGAAATGAAGTCATAACGCCAATCGAATCAAATTAAATGTTATCATTAAAATGCGTGCGCTTCGTGGGGAGTCGGAGTCAGCCGGAAATATTACGCAAAGAAAGAGGAAAAACAAAAAAACCAAACCCAAAATTAAAAAAAAAAAATTTTAAAAAATAAAATATACAAAAAGACAGAAAGAAATTACCTGTTGAAATCATAAACTATTATTTTGAAATGTTTATAAATACAAATGTAGTTAACTTTACTGCTGAGGGCGGGTCCGGCACACTTGGCGTATGCGCAATACTGTAAATATTTTCATCTTGCCGCTGGCAAATTGTATTAAGGTCTTTTAGCCATTTGCTTAAAGGCCATTGCAAGCAGCGATATACAAAAAAATACATTGTATAAAAACTCAATTCAAGTTTCGCATTTAAATTACATGCTCAATCTTTCAGTCGCAGTCTGAGTCTCAAAATATGTTGCAAATAATACGCATAATTAACAAATGATAGCATACATGGGGCGCCCCAAATGTATGGGGCGTTGCCAGCCAGTCAGACAGTCGGACAGTCGGACAGTTGGCCAGTCGACAAGTCAGCCAATCAGCCAGCAAATTCCTCAACAAACTCAGCGCTAAATCGAAATATCAAAAGCGGAATGCTGGCGAATTGTTGCAAATTATTGACTAGAATATACCCGTATTGATGGAGAAGAGAGTTGAATATGCTACTATTAAATATTTTTAAAATGTTTTGGTTTAACGTACAGAAATCTATAGCTCCATTTTATTTTTATTCAATGATTATCTAGAACTGCGAGCTTTCAGAGAAAAAGATTCTTTTAGAGGTAATTATTAATATTTTATAAATTTTGCGAGTTTTTTAAAATGATAGAGAAATTAAATGGAAGATCTCAGAATCTTTTTAGCCGGATAAATATTTATATAGATTGTCACAGATATTATACTTAAAGAAATATCACACTATTCATATGGGACAGACTCTTAAAATGCTAGACAGTGGACAGATGGGATTAAATACAACGGTGGCCAAAAGTATTTTTGGCACCCTTTAAAGTTAGCTCTAGCCAAATTTTTTTAACTTACTTCATATATTGTTTGGTATCAATGGAAAGGTCTTTTGAATTCCTTTCGAATGATTACTTTTCTTAACCCTTTAGGTACCCATTGAAATTTTTGAATATTTGTAAACGTCAACTTTTTCAACTTTTTTCCTCGATTTTTAAAACAAAATGTTTTGATGCAGAAAGTTTCTTAAAACAATTTAAATAGTAACTGCAAACAATTTTTTTCAAATATCTCTTTGCTAGTATTTTTTATAATTTTTTGAAAATGGCGAAAAAGGCACTTTTTCCTCATTTTCATGCTTCTGCATCAAAACATTTGTTTTAAAAAGTCGAGGAAAAAAGTTGAAAAAGTTGACGTTTACATATATTCGATGAATTTCAATGGGTACCTAATGAGTTAAGGAAAACATTGCATCATTCGAAAGGAATTTAAAAGACCTTTCCATTGATACCAAATTTTACATAAAGTAAGTTCACAATTAGGCTAGAACTAATTTTATAGGGTGCCAAAATACTTTTGGCCACCGCTGTATGTATAAAGCTGTTTTTTTTTATATAGAAAAGAAGATTATCATATTCAGTACAGGAGTGTATGAATCGAAGCACATACATGATTTAATAAATATTCTTTTAGAGATATTAAATAATTCTAAGCGTATGAGGATTAGTTTTGTCCAGTTAGTTAGTTGTCTGTTATATCCCATGTACTTACTTTGGCCAGAGTATTTATTTTGAAATTGAAAAATCAAGTGCAGCACTCGTAGGCAGTCAAAACCAAAAGTCAAAAACCGAAAACCGAAAAGCCCAAAACCAAATTCGAAGGTCAGCGCCGTGGCATGCCACAATTTGGTGGCGTTGCGTCGCTCTTCGCTCGATTGGATATGCTGCACTGAAGTGGCTGCCGTTGTCAGTTGCCGCTTTTGTTGTTGTTGTTGTTGGTTGCTGCTGCTGCCTTGCGGCGCATTTTATTTCTTCATTATGTACGAAACAATAAAATTTAATTGAACGTTAAATTTAAAACGCAGCACGAGCGGCCGCTGCGACTAAAAAGGAGCAAATTAACTCATTGTTGCAAAAAGTTATGCAAATGGGGCGTAAGGTGCCGAGCAAATTAAAATGGCATTAAAATTTATATACCAATAAAAATAAAATCAAAAAGGAAAATACAAAACAACAAAAACTGAAATCGGTCGAAAAAAAAAGAGAGCAATGCGGTAAAAGTGTCGATTGGTTGTAAATAAAATGCTCGTTAATTTATGTGGGCGTATTTTATTTTATTTCTTTCATCTTTTGTTTCTTTTTTGTCCCCCTTTGCGAATGTTAAGGTTCCCCTTCCTTAACTTTTTTCATGCATATTCAAGAGCAGAAGGTAAAACTGTCGACTGTCAACATATTATATGCAAATATATTGATCTGTGGGAAAATCCAATTACATGTGAGGGCTTTAAATCGTTTGCAACATCGAAGAGATATGCCAGAGAAAATCTATCGAAAATGTGTTTAAACTAAATTTACCAAAGCATAAAAATATTTAATAAATGAAAGTGAATGATTAAACTCTTTGTATTATTTTTTCCTAAATATTTAATGATTTCCAGGATACTTTTGTGATCTGCTTCTCTAAATTGTCTTGGAAAATTTATGTACAGCAAACACAGATTTTATATTCCACAGCAAGCATTTTAAGATCCACAATAGATGATTACTCTTGATTGGATCTTTGATGATTTACAACAGCTGCAAACTATCTACGAAATCTCTGATCTACTACATCTTCGCTAAGAAACCTTCATTGATCTATAATATCTGAGCAGAAGATTCCACAATCCATTGAGAAGCCTTCAATGATCTACAATTACAGAATCGACCTTCAGGTACAAGCATTAATATTCCATTGGGCCAGATTGTTAGAGGAACGCCCCAAAGAGTGCAGTTGTAAAACAAAGGCAGAAAAGAAAAGAATGGTTTGATCTATTATAATATGATCTATGTGCTGTGATTATCGAACATAAAACTAATATGCTGACAGTTAAGTGGAGATTAATGATTGCTGCGCTTCAATGCGCTTTTCGTATCTTTTGTGGGCGATCATTGATGTTATGTTTATGTATTTATTAGTGTTCAATCATTGTGTGTGGCTTTGCCGCTTTCGACTCTTTTTCGGCGAGTCATCGAACCTCTGGAACTGTACGATTTTAATTTATGCAGACAGACAATAAACATCAAGAACTGATGACTTCAATCAACCGACAAAAAGTCCATTCTGCTTTTTGTGTAGGTTGATTGTAGCATTTGTAGTAGAAGTTTTGTTTAGCTCAGCGCTGATTCATGTTGACCTTCTTTGGTCTGATCTTGGCTTAAAAATGAAATACATTTCACACACATAAGTGATGCCACAATATGTAATGCATTAAGAGATCCAAAGTCACAGAAATTAGCACGAAATTAGCTAAAAAGCATTTCCCAATTTTAGACATAGTCATAGACTCAGTCACAGTTACAGTCACAGGCAATTTACATCGTCTTTAAGCGTCTATAGTAAAGCCCCCTCGACAATCGCTCATAAATTCTAGTTTTAACTTCCAACAGCAGCAACAAGTTTTAAAGCCACATTTATTGTTTTGTCGTTGTTTTAGTTGACGTTGTTTTCGCTGCTGTTATTGTTGTTGTTGTTGTTGATAAAAACCCGAAATTCACATCCGCCTACAGAAGCGTTGCCAGGGCGGATCTGAGTTTGATTCGAGTTCACAGCTCCAAATAGCTCATCGCCTAATGGAATACGAATTTAGGGCATTTATTACGGCGGGATTTTTTTGATTTTTCAACATTTACATTAAAGTATATGAGATGGAGATACCCTTTAAATCTAATAGACCTTAGATATTTTAGTGGGAAATGTTTTCATCTAAATATAAATAGTAGTGTGTCTTAAATAAGTATAAATTTCGTTTATTTCACTTTAAAATCAAACTATTAGACAGACTCTACAGATTTAGAAAAACTTGTCTGATTAGATTAAAAGTGATATTTTATCTCTTTTGTGTTACTATGCGATATAAGATACTCTTTAAATTGGCCAGACCATAGAAAACTTTAGTAGAAAACATTTTAATCTAAATATAAAATATTTTTTTTGGCTTAATTGCGATTATTTTACCTTAAAACAAATTTGGCAGAAACAGTTTATTTCTTAACATTGATTTCCTTGGGATTGCATTTTTTGTTTATCAATCGCGAGTACGACAATTATAATAATAATTAAAAATATAGTTGTAATGAAATTTAAATGTTTTCATTTTATAATTCGCAACTAGTTGAAGTGCACACATGGATAATTGGCTCGTAAACTTAAGTTTACAACTGCATGTTATGTTCTAAATAGTTGAAGATCTAGTCCCCTATGGGCTTAATTGATGTGAAATTACCTCATTAGTTTGCCTTAGCTGCGGGGTATAATCAGTTATTTGCTTTGTTCATCCGAGCAGTTTCAGTTTTCTAATAACTTTTCACACACAAGCGGAATGCTACAAGGAGGGGTAGAGCAGAGGGGGTGGCTGTAACGAGGAGAGGGAAGGGAAGGGGATACTCATTGTATTAAAGTTGCACAGCTGCAATATCAGTCTGTCTGCCTGTAATTATCAAACAGCCGAATATCATTTTAATTGTCTAATGTCAGTTTGTGCCCCGAGGGCGGGGGGAGAAGAAGGCGTGGCTCGTTGACCATTTGCCATTTTAGCATTGGCAATTAACGCGGCTCAAATGCGTGCAATGTGCAAGACCTGTCCAAAAGATTTCACTTCAAGTCCAAGTCGAAGTTGAAGTTGATGATGCTTAAGCCAAAACGAAGTGACGCATTGACATGCAGCTGTCCGTTGACTGTCCGACGGCACTGTACATGTGTCCAGGTGTCTGCATACGTCTGTCAGTGACTGTCAAATGGAAAAGCCGCACAGCTGAACATCACTTGTGTGTAATACTTTAAGCTGGGAGATGTCTTTTGTTCTACTACAAACGAAAAAAAACGAGAAACGAAAAACTCTTTCATAATGCTCCATTAAATTTTATGCTTTCATAGATCAAGATGAACAAATAAATTTGACTGCATGTGACGAGTTGTTGTTGCTGTTATTGTTGTTGTTTCTTTTTAAAAATGTCTGCGATCGCTGCCCAACCAGCCGTTGAAATGAACTTGAGCCGCAGCCCAAGTCAGTTTTTAGCCAGGTCTCTCTTGACTGTTTGCCTTTTGGTCCATGGTTTATATGGTTGGCCCAGTTTTCAATGCGATGCGATGTGCTGTGCTGAGCTGCGCCCCGGCCAAAATGCGGTTTAAGCCATTCTGAACGGAAGCGCTTTGTTTAACGCGCCTCTTAAGACATTTGCAAACTTTTCGGCTTTTCAACTTTTCGGCTCTTTTTGGCCAATTTTTCGACTGAGGAGTTCTCTGCCTGCAAAGACCTCAAAGAGGTCTCTTCTACACATTTGCCTTTTGTTTATCGGAAGCAGTCGTTGTTTGGTTGTTTGGTTGAGCAACTGTTACAAAATAACTGAATCATATGGATTTATGATAGAACCCATTGCGTCTGCCCTCGCAACGATGATACGAGTCTCATTGGCCATAAAGCTGCCAAACCTTTCTAATTGGTAACGACAGTCGAAGGACAGTTGAGAATTTGTTGCATTTGCTGTTTAAGTAGTTTATACCAAGGCTGCAAATACCCTTGGTAAAAGTTATTCAACAAAATGGAATAATTTTCTCAATTGTTTTTGAATTTTTATTTAAGAACATAAAATTATGTTATTTTTATGATTTTTTGAAGCTTAAGAAATTATTCAATAAAATGATTCTTTGCTTTGTAAAACTAACTTAAGAAAATGATTTGAATATTAAGCTATAATAAAATTTAAAATTGCTTTAATTATGTCATAAAAGCCATAATAAATATGATCTTTTGGGGTGTGTGCGCGTCTTCGAGCATTTCAATTTGATTTAGATTTTGTTTTATGGTTAATTAAAGTCTAAGCCGGACATTGAGTCAGAATGTGTTTCCTCGACATATGGCTGGCATTTTTAATTGCTTTGATTTGATTTAATGGTCAAGTGTGAATATGCTGGCACTTGATTTGAGTTCATTCACTGAGTGTTGACGTCACGAGATGGCATTCCTTTTGGCTTATGGCTTCATTTGCCTCTCAGTTCGCAGATATAATCTTTGACTACGCTACATTTTGTGTTTCATTTCACTTTTGTTTATTTAGCTTGTTTGTTTGTTTATTTATTTGTTATTGTTGGTCAGAAGGAGGCGTCAAGGTCAGACGTGACATGCACAGCAACTTGAGCGCCACTCAGCCAGCACAGACTGCACATCAACATCGAGACAGACAACACGTCACATCGTCAGCCAGAGTCAGAGTCAGAGTCGGAGGAGACCACGACACCAACTTCAACAGTCTTGGCCAACAGCTCTTGACCGGATCGAATGAGTCTGCTTTAGTTCAAGACCCGAAAACGGGATTTGTTATTGTTGCAAGTTGCAACTTGAAATCTACTTATTTTGTCACGCCAATGTGCATGTTGCAACTAACTGATCGATGGCTATCAACAAATTGACCCTCATGCGACTTCCACCAATAACCAGAGCAATTCATTACCATGCCAGTGACAACAGATACAGATACAGAGTGCTTTCAAAGCACATTAAAGCTTTAAGCTGACGGAACTGTATAACTGTATAAAATGCAATTGAGCTTTTAATTTAATAAATGCAGTTTGACACGATCATTAGCTATTTTTTAAATTTTAAATAGATTTTTGACTGTGAAAGCACATTAATGCTTACCGGCCAATCGAAATGCATAATGAGTGGGATCTTTTGACTTTGGAATTTTTGAATGTGTGTTGAAACTTTGAACTCTCATAATTTAGTCAAATCTTAATCGATTTTGATGAGCAATGTCTTTTCGATCAATGTTCGACTTCTCAATTGATTCGGCATTTCAATTTTGGAAGTTTGAAAAATTAAATTTTTTTCCAAAATTTGCTATACAAACAAATTTTTTAAAACTTTGAACTCCCACAACTTTGTCAAGGCCGAACCGATCTTAATGCTTGATCCCTTAAATGAGCAGTTTAAATTTTATTATTTTATAAAATTTTATATATTCCAAGATATGTTTTTTTCTATATCATATGCCTTAACAGTTATGTCGTCAGTTTCTGGTTGATTCATTTGACTCTAAAAGTTTCCAAATCACACGGAATTTGATGTTTGGTGCAAAAACTCCCCGCGTTCCCAAGAAAAAAAGCGCATCCAATTAAATTCTAAGTATCAATATCTAAAATTTTTATGAGTTTAAGCAACTTTATGAGCACTTTTAGCATTGTAGCTAAACAAGTTGAATTTAATTTCCATATCTATGCTTTTTATGCTGTTCTCAGCAGTGTCAGTTATCAATTGAATTACGCAAAGTTCAGAGTTCGAGACAGTAGCTGAGTTTAGGCCAAACACGCTAAATATCGCATGCATAAATATATTGGCCAATGTCTTGTTGCCAAAACTGTTGAAATTCTCTAATAAAGATAATTTGAAATGCGCCAAATTTTAGTTATTTATGAACTGCAACTGCTGCACGCTGAACTCGAATGCGGCATGGGGCATGGGGCATGGACCATGTAAAGTAGTTGGAAAATTTGTTTGGGGCGAAGCTGGCGCCAAATGTGGCGCCAAATGAATATTTCAAAAATGTTTATTTGACACTTTAAACAGAAACGAGTTTCTGCTTTGCGATTCTGCCAGCGTGTGTGTGCGATTGTGTGTGTGTGTTTATGTGGAAACCAGTTCAGCGAACACAGTAAACATAATGCGTGATTGATATGAAACTGATCTATTAGTTTTTTCGAGTCGCATCAATGCAAATTAGTCAAGGAAAAAAAGAAGAATTTGTTGACTTTGTGATGCCGAAGATTACATTCTCTACTTGATTTTGCTGAACTGATTTTTGTATTTATTAAATTTCGAATGTAAGAAAATTATTTAAAAATATACACAAAATTTATATAAGTAATTCTTTAATTAAGTTTTGCTGAGTTCGGCTAAGATATTTGTACAAGTAAACATGTTTTTACTGTACTAGATTATATTTTTAGCAATTTTAACACTGACATACAAAAACTAAGAGTAGAAATTGATTAGAGAATGATATGCCCTTTCAAAGCGTATATAAAATACGGACAGAAGAATTCCGCGGGCATAAAAATGGTTTCTCCTTGACGGCGTTATATTAATTAGTGGCTTCTTTTTCTAAGTATTTTAGCCAAGTTCGTTCTATGCAGATACGCATTGAGTCTGCTGTGCCTCTGTCTGTATGTAAAGTGAGCAACTTTATGTGGCTGACCGCCAGCTAAGCCAACCAGACAGACAGACAGACAGTCAAACAAAAAACCAGGCGGGCATCCGTCCAATGGTGCGTATGAGCGATGTTTGAGTTTATGTTCAACTGGCGACGCGTTGCTTTTAATGTCGCTCATTATTTACGCATAATAAACAACAACAGGCGGCAGCTACACACACACAACATGCTGGCCAACAAACTTGGCCAAAAGCCACACACATTGCTCACAGCGTGAAGCCTTTGTGCCGCAATGTCGCTTTTGCATTGGCGTTTCCGTTTCACTGAACTGCCACTTGCCTCTTGCCACTTGCCACTTGTCGCTGGCCACTGCCCACGACCGCATCTTGTGTATTGGCCTGGCCATAATGTTCAACATAGAACATATTTCAATTCGAGACAATTTTGATTCTAAGCGATTGTATTTTAACTTTAAATTCTAAAGTATTTTATTTGGTAATAACATTTTTCTTCAGACAGGAATTCTTTGAATTTGATTTAAAAATTCAATTATTTAATTTGATTTCAGAACTAGTTAAGGGAAGCACCGTCTGCCTCAAGAGTTTGCCCAAAAGGTTGACTCATAAAAAAGTACGACAAATAAAAAAAATAAACGTATATTCCAAATTTGACTCTTGATATTTGTCGCTATTCTTGATTTCAAATAATCTCATTACGATTCTCAATAAAATTGTCAATTGCATTTGATTTGAATTTTGACTGTAAATTTTTAAATAAGCAATTCGCTTGCTTTGACAGCGACGTCAGACAAATTATGGGATCTACCTAATGGCCTATTGAATACAACAGTTAATCGATAAATTCTCTATGTGACAGGTCTGGGCCTATAGGGCAATCACTTAGCAGCGATCAGCTGAGGGCATTGAATAGAAATATAAATTACATTGAGCATTCGGAGGAGACCTTCGTGGCTCGAAGCGTGAAAGGTTTTCAAGCCGATTTGGGTTTCTCAATTATCAATTGATTTATAAAGTGAACTTCCTATAGAAATTGCCTCGAACTGTGTGACAACTCTGTTGTTTTTGAACTTTGAAGAGCTTAAATTGTCACTACACTTCAATTGTCAGTCGCACTCGCCTCGTTTACGTGATTGGCTTTAGGCCAATATCAAAAGTCAATGGCTGAAACACGCCCACAACAATAACCACAAGACTATCCCTCTCCTCCCTCTCTCTACCCCTACACTTACATATTTGATGAGCTTCATTGCCTGCGGTTGATGTCATAAGCTATTTATTATTTGTTTTGTTCATGCGCTTTAATTCACTTTCAGTTTCAGATTGAGTTTTATTTTCCTCGCGTTTTGTTATTGTTTGCTCGTTTCATCAATCAAAGTCAGTGCCACTGCCACCGCCTCTGTCTTTCCGTCTTTTTCCCACTTGACTTGGAGGTTTTTCGTATCTTGGCAAAGTGTCAATGTCCTTGCGTTGGCAAGTGTAACAAATTTTAAATTTGATTTTAAATTTGATTTTAATAGGTTATAGCTTATGGAAAATACAGCTGTGCTAGCTTGTTCAAAGCTTTTTCATGTGCTTTAATTTTATTAAACGAATCCAAAGATTCTATGAGCATTCAAAAAGATTTATAAGCAAATATTATTTTATATAATTTTTTATATTTATTTATTTACGAAGCAAACACAAGGCAGCCTCAAATTGATTTACCTAAACTTTTAAGTAAAAATACAACAATTAAATTGAGGTTTAAATTTAAAATGAAATATAAGCCCAAATATATTTTATAAATATTTTATTTTGATAAAAACTAACTAAATATTAAAATTATTTTTGGTCATAAAATTTGCCTTCTTACTATTTAGTTGTCATTTAAACTTTAAATGTGCTTTTAAAGCCAAATTGATTCGTGTTCTAACTATTGGCTTGTACAATTATTCTTAATCTAAACATAGACATTGTTTCAAAGTCACGAAATGAGTTTTAAGTGGGGTTAATAGCATTCAGTTAAATTCATTTATGTATAGTTTAAAGTTTAAAGTGTGTGAAAAAATTGAGGATGCTCGAATATAATTTTAATAAAAGTGTCACGCTCTTTTCCGGCGGGCAAAGGGCTTGGAATGGCTTAGATTGAATTGAATTGGTGTGGACAGTGAGTTCCGCATTGCAAAACACACTTGGCGATGATTATTGCTTATTATGAGGCGGAATTAAATTGTGTTAGCGTGTGAAAAACAGAGGACACGAACGCACTTAAAGTAGCCCAGGTGTAGAATTATGAGCAATTTGTCGAAGCGTAAACACAGCAAAAATAACAAAAACAAAGACAAATTCCAATGGCAAACGGCATTGAGAATAGAAATAAAAGTGCCAAAGAAGCATGTTAAGATGATATTTCGCACCTACTGTTTTTTTTTTTGTCTTCACTGTTAATTATTGTGGATTCTAATGACAATGGGAATGGAATGGCTATAAGCATGCATATAATTCTTTTGTGATGCCGCCTCAATCACGGGAATCCTTTTGGCTGATCTCATTTCATTCCATTTCTATTCGAAATGCAAATTTAATCAATATGCAAATTGGAGTTAATTTCTTATTGAACTTTTCGGTTTGAAGTTCGATAGAGCAGTTCAGCAACAGCATTTAAATATATATTTTAGTTATATTATTTATACATAGTATGTGGTTATGGTAAATGCATAAAACAAAAGCCGACGAATTGAGGAAGACAAACATATATCGATCAAGCTGAGCCTTAAGCAAGTTCTCTATGCAAAATAATCATAATAAATATAAATTAATTTATGCTCAATCCCACAAAAAAATAAAGATAAAGAATTAGCAAAATTCAATCGGTTAATTAATATGAAATGAATACAAATCAATTTTGTGCTCCGACGATCGCCGACAGCAATAAAAAACGCGTAAAAAATGCCAAAATGATCGAGTTATAAGCATAAATATGCATACATATATCGTATATAGTTCAGAATAACTTTGTTATCTGATTCTGAGATTCACAGATCTCAGATTCACAGTTCTCAGGCCAAGATAATGTTTAGTTTTGCAATCATTAATTTCGTTTTATTGCCGGCACACTTCAACACAAATCCATTTCAGAATCTGAATGAAACCATAACAAACACTTTAATGAAATCAATTCGCTTAAGCATACCCTGTAGTCGGATTACAAGCTAAATAGGGTGTTATAGAACTAGGAGGAAGAACCTTTATAAAATTATCTATATTTTAAAATCTTTATTTTCATTTAAATATCAAGTTTTTTAGATTCTTCTTTTAAAGTTCTCTATAACACAGCTTATAAATAATTATAGACAAAACTACTTGATAAAAATTAATTATTATAAATGGATCATTTAAGCATATTTCATAGTTACCAAAGGGTATCTCCTTTATCATAGTTCTATTTCTTCAAAAAACTATTTGGATGGCAAACTTTTACTTTTGTTTATTGTTTTTGTGGCCAGAACAGGCAACATCTTTTATTCTCTCAGACACGCTCATTAATTCAGCTGTCTGCCCAAGTGTTTTAAGCCATTGTGCAGCGGGTTTGTCTACTTTTGGCCACATACTCGTAGAACATGGAACATGTGTGGGTATTTCAAAGTTCTATCTATCTTTCAGCTCCTTTTGCCGTTTGCAAAAATGTTTATTGATGAGCGCACATTAAGTGACAATGTCTTGTTTTGACTAAATATTCCTGCTTCCAAAAGCGATAATTAATTATGCCTAATTTGAATCTGAATGTGACTTCAACTCGTTGTTTCTCTGTCTGTTCTGTCTCTCTGCAATTGTCATGAAAATTGCATACAAATCTCGTCTATCTCTCTGGCCACGCAAAAAGGCGGCACATTTATAAGTGCCACACGGTGTCGTCAGTTGAAAGGCTTCGAAATGCAGCTCGAACTCAATTAAAAATCTTATAAATTGCTCTCTGCCATCGCTTAACTATTCACAATTGCGCATACGTCGTGTGGTGCGCACAGCATTTTAATTAAATACAAAATAAAAACACAAGAAGAAATCACGAAGGCTGTTGGCCAAAAGGAAAAATCGCTAGCAACTGTATTTAATTTATGCTTTCAGCTTAAATCATCAATTTTATTCTGCGAGTTTGTTTTTTCTACATTAAAATAAATGCAACGTACATTTTTAAGTAAAAATAAAATTACAAAATAAGCTGATTATTCTTATAATACAAGTTTGCAAACGTATTTAATAAATATATCTAATTTGAATTGTTAAAATAAATTGCACTTTAAGTATTAAATAAAGCTTATTCTGTTCTTATTAATTGATAAATCATTTTGAAAAATTTGTATATTAATATAATTCAATTTGACAGCATGATTGGCAGCTACACAAGCTCTGTTCATTTATCAGTTAATATTAGTCTAAGTTAATTGTAATTATTTACAGATGCATCAAGTTGATATCGTTAGAAATAAATGGAATACATGAGTTTCTGATATAAAAGATTCTTATTAATTAATTGTGTGCAGTTTGAGGGAGGGCCTGGTCCGAGTTAAATGGCCCGCCCCATTCGAATGGCATTTGGATTCAAGGCTTTGTCTTGGCAGATTGAATAATGATTCACCATTCACACCAACTGGACATACCTGACCTATGTTAATGCGGCATATTAACGGTTATTTGTTATTTGTCAGAGTAATCAGAAAAAATGCAACTAGTGACAGCTGAATTTGCAGTCTCTGACTTTACCTTCTTGTCTTCTTGTCTCTCTGTCTGTCTGTCTGTCTGTCTGTCTGTCTGCCTGCCAGTTGCCTGTCAATTTTTCACAACTTAACATTATTTGTTGTGTTTATCAAATAATATTTTCATACTTCTTCTACTACTTCTTCTTCTCTTTATTCTACTACTATTTGGTTGCAGCCTTGTGGTCAAATGTTGTTAATTTTATTCAATCTTTGGCTTGGTTGCTTCAATAATTTATATTTGATTTTTATCGATTGGCACTCGTTTTGATTACAAACACTCAGCGGGGGTATATTAGTTTTAAGAGAGTGTTTGCAGAATATATATCTATCTCTAGATATTTATATATTGCTCGCTCTTTTGTATTATTAATCGAATAATAATTTTTGTTTATACTTATTTATCATAATTTGTTTGCTTCATGGAAGAGCATTCCACAGTCTGTTTCATTTCATCTGCATTTATTTTAACTGCGAATTGCGTCTGTATCTTAAATTTGTTTTTGCTGCTTCTTTTTTTTATAATCGCAATAATCTCATTGAAATCATTGAGTAAATGGACATTTTATGCGCATGCCTGATGAGATTAAAATTTTGCGAGCTACTGTGCAAAATTGTCCATTGTTATTTAACGAGTATTTCAAGCCATTGATTGATATGCGGCCATTATGATTTTTGCATATTAAGCAAATTGTTATGATCAAAATATGAAAATATGAAATATTAACTTAAGCTATATACGAGTTTGTGCTATTTGCTAAACTCTAAATATGGCTAGGATCATTTTCAAAGACACGTGCTATAGCACAGGCTTCACATCGGAGTCTGGACATTAATCAATTCGAATCAATTCGAATCAATCGCATATTGAGTTGAGTATTCGATTTGCTATTGTTCTGTTTGAATTAATTGTTTTTGGTTATACCACATATTGTTTTACCATATCGGAAATACCAAATGCATTTGCAAATATAATAAATATCAATTATCAAAAATATAATATCAAAGGTACAATTTGTCATAAATATTCAAACATAATCGATGAGCAATGAGCGATTTTTTGATTTCAATTTGAATATTGGGAAAAATAAAGCGTCATTCAACGAAACTCGTTTGTTTGTCACTCCAAAATGAGAAAGAGAACATTTCTGATTGTTTAGTCAACAGACGGGAAAAAAAAGATATAAACTTAATTGCGTTCATTAAAAATAAGTAAATTTTTCATTAATTGGCACTTTCACAATTAAGTCAGGGCAGAAAATGAAGATAAACCGAAGATTGTTGATCTGTTTTTTATTGTAGTGGCATTTCTATAAAAAGACTTGACTTGCCGCATTCCACATGCCACATGAATAGAAAAGAACCGAAGTAAACTAATTAAAGTTGCACTCTTGGGGATTTTCCTGGCAGCGACATTCTTGGGCTTCTTAGCCTGGCCTTGACTGTGGTCAAGTCTTGAGACCTGTGGAGCATCCACAACAATATGAAGAGATCTCACTTGCCACAGCTTCAAGGTCGTTTGTTGACGCTGATGCTTGTCGGACAAAACCTGATGAAACCCAACCAAATAGAAGAAGAAATTGCCCTGCGTTGCGAGCTGTTGTTGTGTTACAAAATGTGGTTTAGACCGACATACATAATTATGGCCCAGAGTGCTACGTGTATGATTACACACACATTTTGTTCGCTGGCGGAACTACGCAACGAGATGACTGGCAAATGCGCATTCAAGCTCTCCCTCTCTCACTCACCTCTCTATCTCTCTCTCTCTCTCACTCTGGTCATATCTCTCCCTCTGCGGTACATTTAAATTTGACTGTGGGTCAGCTGGCTATTAAAACGAATTTGTTGCGCCTTGATTTAGTGCGATAAAATGATATCGAGATTGCCGACAGAAACCAGTTCAACTTTTGTCTTAAAACTCTTAAATAGTTCTAGTTCTCGCACAGCAAATCAGACAAAAATTTCAACGACTTGATTATGCTGAACTTATGCTAATCGCAGACGCCTTTTAGTGAGCCTTTGACGATGCGACGACAGCGCTCAATTACGTCAGCTTAGCGGCACGAGACCCATAACCTATAGAATCTATGGCCCCAGTCATTATCTGAAGTCTTTAGTCTTTAGTCTTCAGTATGGGGCCCAATAATCATATGCATATCCGCTTTTACGACGGGGGCCATCACACCACGGGGTGCAGTCAAAACAATTTGCTCGATTTGGTTCATTGGGTTAGCATACCGTGTAGTGTTATCTATGGGATTACAGGGTATACTGAAATTGTATAGCTAAAGAGATGTACAAATTAGTGAGGTATACCCCAAAGTGCTAAATAGAAGATTGCAGGGTATACAACAATTGTGAAACTCTACACAGAAAAAAAAATGGCCATTCTAAAATCAAGCCTAAAATACTTGATTTAAGCCCGCATTTTTTAAGTATGTATTCAGGATTAAGCTGAATAATCAAGCCTGTATCGGGATTAAAATGGGAAAATACACATTTGCTGAGCGCGAGAGAAAATTCTCTCTCGGCCTCTCTCATTTTAAACGGTCCCGTGGCTCAATGGTTAGAGTCGCCGACTCCAGTTTGAAAATAGAGTGGGTTCGAATCCCCCCGTCAATTATAAAAAAAAAGTAAAAATAAAAAATGTAAAAAAACAAATTAAAAAAAAAATATTTATAAAAAAAAAATTAAAAACCTTAAAAAATCTTAAAAAAAATATTTAAAAAAAAATAGGTAAAAAAAAACATTAAAAAAAAGTTTAAATTTAATGAAAAACATTATAATTAACATTTTTTTTTTTGCCTGAATTTAAGAATTTTAGGATTGAATTCGGGATTGAAAAAATCAAGTATTTCATACTTGGTTTAAGAAAATCCGAGATTACCCCACTTTTGACATCGTTTCGGATTGAATTCGGGCTAAATATCCCGGATTTTTTTTTCTGTGTAGATACGGCATATGGAAACTTAGTTATAGCATAAGTTAATAGGTCCCAAGGATTTACAATTCCTACATAAATGCCTTAGCAAACCCTATAAGGTAAAGGACTTACAGAGTATATAGAAACATTCCAAAATAAGGTACACCTTAGATTAATATATGCAATAAACCCATCGAAACACTTAAACTTTCCTCAAACGTGAATATTATCTTTAAATCTAATAAATTGTGACTTGACAAATTCAAACTCCCAGATTTTTGCCAACACCAATCCTATTTCCAAGCGGAATGTAATTTTGGTCATGGTTCGGCTTCTAGATTCATTCTACATTACAATTTTATTAATTTCGCACAAATAATCTTTTTGATGAAAATCGATTTATTTAACTCGATTCATAGTCAAAAACTTTTTCGATATCAATACACATCACTAGTATAGAATTTCAATAGCTATTAAGCTAATTATGCTGAGTATCTTGTAGTCGAATTCTGAAGCTGTCGTTCAGTGTCATTCTTAATGTATAATACGTTCTTGGCTTTTAGGTAGACCCTCTTGTCTCTTGTTCGATAAACGGTAGCTTGAAGACATTTGTCAAGCTGGCTGATTAATATAGCCGCATTGGAACTTGATCTGAGCATGTTTCGAGAATCCATTTACAAGTTTTATAGATTTAATGGGCATTTTGGCACCATCACAACAACCACTCGCAGACATTTTCAATTTTTCCGCTACTGCCATTGGTATTTGGTATTTGGTTAATTCAATGAACAGCTCACGTATTCTAATTAATTTTAACCAAAAATGTAATTTAATTATCTAACATTTTTCGACAACAAATTCAAAATGTGAAACAAACAAAATTCAAAAAATATTCCGCTGGCAACCAAATAGTTCTGACAATGCCAAAGACTTTAGTTCCGTTTGTCATAAAACTGCCGGTAAAGATCAAATTTGATTATATATTATGTGATTGGCTATTTAGTTTTATTGTTTTGTTGTCTTCACCCACATTTTGCTTAAACTTTTGGTATGGATTACCTAAATCAATTATCGAATTCTTTAAATATTTCCCAAACCAATTTTGTCAATCAAATTTGTACAACAATTTTTTTTAGTATTTCTAGGGTATTATCTGCTAGGGTATTAAGTATTTGAAAGCCGAAAAACGATTATTCTTTATAGTTATAATACGTATTATTATTTTTGAGCTCCTGTCTAAGCTTTATTAATTATTCTTTTGTCATTTGCTGCAGCTTAAGAACAGGATTCTAATAAGAACAGTTTATCATATCATCTAACGGCCAATCAATCTTATCATATCTTGATGCCTAGATCAAGTGAAAGGAGTCTGACGTCAACCTTAATTATAACGAATGCTGATTCACTTTAAAATATTATTTGTATCACAAATGTATAACCAAAACTCATAATCACTGCAGCGGAAAGAGACATGAGTAAACCCTCGACCTCCGTGCATTCTTCAGCATCAAATCATAGCAAAAAAAAAGTATTGAAAAAAACCAAATGACCTAGGCCTTTGTTATGGATAGTTCAATAACCCGATAGATATTGTTATACTTCTAGCTAAATGGCAATAAATGAATATGATTCATAGTGAGTTGTGAAATCTTTTTGTGAAATATTAAAAACTAAGATTTTTACAATTTCTAACTTGAGCAGAGAACGTATATCGTTAATCGATAACTTTCTGATAGAATTTCATAAGTATTTATATGTATAACTAGAAAATATGTTTTAATCTTACATAATTTAGCACAAAACTTGTTTTTAATTCATATAAACTTAAGATTATTTTTGATTTAAATACGTATTTTATTTTAATTCTGGAATTTCTAGCATTAATTTAGTTAAATGCCCAAAACCGGTAAGAGGCAAATAACTTGTTCTGATTCTAGGGTCCAAATATGTATGTATATATGTATATATATATGTACCCGTATCTTGGGTCAGTTGAAGTAAAATTTAATAAATTTAACCATATGTTGTATGGGAATCTTATATTAAATTCTTTGACCAATTGTGTCTATAATTGCTGGGTAAATCTTTCAGTTGGAACCATAATTTAGACAAACATGCTGCCTTTATTTTCACAGCTCTGCGAATTATTGATTGTATTGTTTAAATGAATATATATTTTTTTTATATCAGGAATTTCTAGCATATATTTGGTCAAAATGCCGCTAAACCTGTATAAGGCGATGATACTCTAATAAATATTTATATATTCTACCTCAATAACATGTTATAAAAGGCTAAATATTTGAATAGTATGGAATAGAAGATATCCAAGGAAGTGAGTACTGCTCCTGTACTCACTCTCACTCTCTGTGAGTGCACTCATTCATGACTTGAACTCGTTTGAATCTATTATTCATACTATGTTAAAACCACAAAAGAAAGACTGAAATGCGTTAATTATAATGTGCATTTGATTTGCGAATCAGTCTGCTATTGACCCGACACTTCAACTGTCCAAGTGTCCAACAGTCCAGTAATTGCATAATAATACCTATATACAATGGTCGGATAAAGTATTTTGACAAAGCTGTGTGCAATGTTAGATTGCTTGTAGTGATAAACTAAAAGAAGTAACGGGTCTCTGTTAGTGGCCAAAGTAAAGTAAATAAAATTAACTATTAAACTGAGAAATATTTTGTTAATTCCTCTATGCGTTCTTTTTCTATCAACTGAAATGCAAAGACATTTCAAAAGTGAGACGGAAAAAAGTATTTTGACAAAGTATTCTTTAATAGTTTCTCGTCATTCGCAAGCAAGCAAAGGTCTGCACTGCTATCTAAAAAGTCTTGTTTTAATTAAATTTATTAATTTTAATTACTTGATTAAGATGAAATTGTTAAAAATGGGTAAAAAGTCAGAAATTAGCCATATTATCAAGATCGAGATAGTTACTAAGTTTAATGCGGATAATTCTGTGGAATACTTAAGCAAACTATACAAAAGAACTCGGTAGACTATATACTTTCAAATAAATAAACAAAAAAATTTAAATCTTTTGAAAGCTTACCACGCTCAGGTAGACCACACAAGTCGACCGCGGGAGAGGAACGTTTAAAAAATTGAAATTATTGGAAAATTCAAAGAAGCTGTCCTTAAGACCACAACATCAACAGCAATTAAATTGAAAAAGGAGTACTATATTCAAAATTGCGAAAGGATGGGTAGAAATCGGCTAAAGGAAGCCGGATATGCGACCTATATAGTCAGACCAATACCACAAATTTCGCAACAAAACAAACTAAAACGCTTGACCTTTGTCCACAAGCCAATATAATTTTGGAAGCAAATACTTCGGACTGTTAAACGCACTTTCTAGTGCCATGGATCCAAAATGAAAGTATTTTGCATCAATCCAACCATAAGGTGGAAAAAAAGTGGCTCCTGTGTATGTTCGGGAATCCCAAGGTGATGGCAGCGCTATGTTTTGGGATTGTGTTTATTATAATGACATCGGAAATTAGGTACCAATCAAGGAATCAATGAATAAGGACCAATATTTACATATTTTAAATGATCACTCGCTCACATCTGGGGATAAGTTACTTGTAAAAATGTTTGTTCTTCAACAGGATAATGCTCCATGTCACAAAGCTAAAATGATAACCAATATTTTTAAGGATGTTGGAGGGAGAACGTTGGATTCGCCGCCCCAAAGTCCAGACTTAAATATAATTAATAATGTCTGGACTTATGTAAAGCGAAACAGAAGCCCATGCTTAACAAAAACTTGAGAGAAAGCAAATTCAGAGGTCGTATCCCTTTGGAAGGACTTTTTTTAGGAATCCCCAAAAATTTGGTGAATTCAGTGCCAAACCGATTGCAGAAAGTAATTGATTCTAAAGAATGATTAATTTTCTATTAACTGATCATTTAATTGTGTAAATTTTTTGAAAATTTGTAATTTTTTTGAATTTATTAACTTTTTGTCAAAATACTTATTTCCGCCTAACTTTTGAAATGTCTTTGCATTTCAGTTGATAGAAAAAGAACTCATAGAGGAATTAACAAAATATTTCTCAGTTTAATAGTAAATATTGTCTACTTTACTTTGGCCATTAACAGAGACCCGTTAATTCTTTTAGTTTATCACTACAAGCGATCTAACATTACATACAGCTTTGTCAAAATACTTTATCCGACCATTGTATATTATATTATATGCATATGGCTTTCATCAGTGGCATTAGGACGGCTGAGGCCTCAGGTCTTTCGACTGGCCCAATAAAAACAGACCGCAACCTCAGACAATAGAAAACTCGATCAGAGTTTGTTGCAATCCCGAAATAAAAAAGAAAAAGACTTTGAAAATTTCCGAATAAAATGATAAGCCATAACTATGACTTGCAGTTGAGTGAAGGGGAATTGCTAAAACATTATCAATAGCAGATATGGTACTTTGGATCACTGATCAGTAGCTCTCTCACACGTGATCAAGTGATTTGCAGAAAGTGCGAAAATTGGATGTTACCTTGACCTGCTTTAGTATTTTGGGCTCTTCAAATCAAGCAGAACGCTCTATAAATGCCAGCCTGACCTCATTAGACTGTCATTAATTAGTCATTAATTGTTAACAAGTGATAAGCGAATCAGAAACTCATCTCCCAACTCAGTTCGGCTTTGCAAAAACCCCACACTTTATAATTAGCAAGGCCTTAAAGTGTTACGAATGTTTTCGAAAAACAAATTGTATTAAAGTTGGTTGCAACACAAAGTGTGTGTTTTTGGTTGTTACGGATTCAGTTGATACCACATAGTTAACAATATTTCAAGTTGGTAGCTTAATTTCTCCATGCTTTTGTGATGTTCAACTAGGTCTTGACTTAGTTTGTTGTTGTTGGTTTTGCTTTTGTTTTTGTTGAGGGCCTCTTTTGGGGGTCTCTCTTGGCTGCAAATGATCAATATTTAATTTTTGTTAATTAATTGCTTTGTTTAACTTGTCTAGACTTTTCGCAACTCGACAAAATCAAATCATCAACAACCAACAGCCGACCAATGTTTGCCTATGAATCAACTTTGAATGTCTCTAAGCAAATGTGGCAATGACTTTGCGTTCGTTTGTGACGTTTTTCAGTTAAGAACATCTACCCGGATTTTGTTGGCGGCATTAATTGCTAGCTAGCCTTTAATGCGTTGGAATTTAATTGTTTCCCAGCGCAAATAATTTTTGCGTGTATAAAAAAGTAAATAATCATAAAAATGCCAAAAGGAAACTGCGGGCACAAACTCTGTGCTAAAATTATTTTGTCTTTGACAAATTGCCTGTTTCATTAAATTGAATTACCGTACAGAATGCGAATAATCATAATAAAATATACATATATACATGTATTTGCCTAAGTCTTCCAGCTGAAAAAAATCAATTAGCTGCTGGTCTTAAAATTCAATCCAAACAACGCTTAAAATGCAAAATAGCTCAAAAGAATACACTAACAACAAAACAGAAACAACAACAACAAAGCGGAAAGACTTTCAGAATAGCTGTACTAAAAGCCCAAGAAGCGCTGCCGCTGTCGTCTTCGCTGCTGCTGCTCTGCTCTGCTGAGCATGCACGCCCGCACAGCCAGCCAGCGTTGCCACTCTGCAAGACTTTCCTCTCACTGTGGCTCCATTGCTCTCTCGCTGAGAGCGCGCTGCCAACGAAAGTGAGCAAGCGCAGCGCTGCGCCGTTGGCGTCAGCAGCGTAGCATCTGCTACTGCTGCTGCGGGTATTGTCGTCTTCTGCTTAATTCCACTTGTTCGCATCTTACAGCTGCGTCGACGCCGACGCCAACGTCAAACTATTGTATTTCGTATGCTGCTTGGGTGCTTCGCGCCAGAAGCTGCGACGCTGACAGCGACGCTGGCGCTTCGGAACGTTTGCTGGGCCGCATATAAAAACGACGAACTTGGTAAAAATATTCACAATCATATTGAAGTATTGAAGTTGTACGTGCGTTCACCATTCCGTTCAGTTTTTGCGAGTTTTAAAAAACTATATACAAATTAAAATATTTAAGTGAGTGATCAGAAATAACCTAATTTTAAAATAAATAAATAAAAACAAGAGACAATTACTTTAAATAAATAAATAAAATAAAATAAATGAACTCTAAGTTAAAGACTTTGTGGCGAATTTTGTGAACTAGTGACAAGTGCCAGGCGTTAAAAGGATAACTAGCACATAGTATATGATATAGTAAATAGATTTCTTAAGGTGCCTGCAGATCTCAAGCTCACAGTGTCATTGCAACCGAAATGAACCGTAAATTGTGCCGTGACTTTTGTTTAGTGGTTGAAAATTAAATTCATTTGCGGTTGATTGATTGATGGATGGTTTGATTGATTCAGCTGCCGCTGACGCTACCACAAAGTCTTATTCAGTCAGTCCCAGTACCTACCCAAGTCTGTCCGACTGTCTGTCCGTCTGTCCGTCTGCCTGCCTGTCTTGACTGTGCATTGTGTTTAACTCACTTGAAATTTATTTGCTAGAGATGCGATCTGAACTTTGCGCCGTTGTTGCAAAATTGCATGCAACAACAACAACAACAACAATAACATGAAGAAGACAAACATTTGCTGTTTTTTAATTTATGTGAAAGATCAGCCACAGAATTCAAATACTTAAAAAGCTAACCAAACACAAGTTCAGACGGAAGCCACACACTTTCCACACAAATTGCACAGAAATTTGCATATGTCCAGTTAGAACCACTGGAACCGCTGACCATTAGAACCAAGTCCGAACAAAGTACAGTGAATTAATGTGCTGCATTTAATTAACATACGCTCTTAATTTATTTGGTTGTTCCTCGCAAAATTACAGTATTCAAAAAATAAATACAGAGGATGCTTTAAAAATAAATAAAAGACAAGCAAGTTCGTTGTTCAAGTCTTTTGTTTCGAATTAGCGAAACGCCATGTCCATCACAATTCTCTTCCCCCTTCCCGCATTGAAATGTGTGTCAATGAGACATTTCAGACAAATCCGCCTGAAGCCAGAGAATTCCCCAACCAATTATGAATCTGCGCATCAATCAGAGATTGAACAAAACAAAAGAGAGAGAGACAGAAAAAAATTCGTCAATTCTGAGCGCATTAAATACTATATGGAGAAAGTATTAGAAACTCGGCAAAATGCCAGCTTTTTAATGAGCGCAAAATCAACAAAAAATCGCATAACATATTTTATGCAAATGAATAACAAGAAATTTGTTGTGGTAAAACCAAACAAAATTGTGATTTGTTTATAACCATATCTATAGGCAAATCTATATATGAATGTATTTGGTATTTGCTTATTTTGTTATTTATAGCATTGAGTCATTTGGCCAAAATGTTGGCTTAGTTCTAACATCTTTCGAATATGAATCTTGTTTATGTTTAAAATGCAAATTTACGTGTTCAGCTTTTGCTTTTCATTTAGAGAGATATTTAGGCTTTGAGTCAGCGATCAGGATTTAGCCATATCATAGTTAGCCACATCAAGTTGAAACAGGTCTTGTCAGTGCTAATCGGCTAGTACTAAGTATCTGCTGGCATCCTGTCCACGAGAGTGTCAGCTATGCAAATGAATCACATCTTGTCAGCTGCCATCAATTATGAAATTGCCGCCAAGATTGTGATGCTGCTGAGAACCAACTAACCAAACGATCGCAACGCCTCTTTGCGTAATCCAAACAGCGGCCAAACCGCTTGGCCAATGCCTTAATGAATAGACAAAATAGACAAAGAGGCAGACAGACAGACAGATACATCAAGTCTTAGTAGCAACAGTTGCTGCTTTGTAATTTATCTGACTTAGAATCTTTTGACAAATTGCACAGCAGCCGCATTGCAGGGGGGCAACAATAATGTGATTTAACATAGACACGAGTATATATAGTTGTATATAGCTTTCTTGGGCATATCTTTTGCAAGTTTTCGGAAGTCTGTTTGTCCAAAAACAAGTTGGACTTCTGAAAAATTCCTTTGCGCAAACAACTTGTAGACAAGCGCCCAAAAGGCTGGACAGCAGACACCCAAAGTAGATTCCATCGAAGACACCCAAACTAGACGCCAACTAGACTCCAGCCAGACTCCAAATTGACTCCAGTGGCCGGTCAGGCAGTCTGTCTTGGACTTGGACTCAACTTCGACTTGGCAAGTGCCATTTGCCGTGTTAACCAAGTTGTTGTCGTTGTTGTTGTTCTGGCTGTTGTTGCTGTTGTCATGAGCCGGCTCACTGCAATCTCCATAGCTGGCAAACTGCAACAGCAACAGCAACAACAACAACAACAGGCAGTCAGTTACAATCACAGCGTGTAGGCTGTTTTGGGGCCTCTCATCATCATCAACATCATCATTAACATCATCATCATCATCAGCAACAACATCAACGTTTTCTTTGGGGTATCCGGCGCGTGCACTTTTATGGCATTTCGAATGTTCCTGTTGCGAAATTATGTCATCACGATATTTTGCATTTCATTGATGACGACCAACAACAACAACAACAGCAACAACAACAACAACAGCAACGTCAACAAAGACAATAAATAAACAGCAGCAAACAAAGTCCGAGTTGTCCAGCTGTTGTTATAGCCGGCCGGCTGAGTATTTAGTCAACTGACTCTCAGATTCTCAGTCTCAAAATGTAGAATAGCTGGTTCACGGTTCTATTTTTAAACAATGGGAATTAATCAGGAATGTCAGAGATACATATACATTTTATTTGGCATCTAGAAGACTCTGAGCTCAGTTCGATCACTTCCTGTTTATTAATTGATGTATTTAAAAACAATTAAGCTATGACAATCTATTTATTTATATTGTGATTTATTATAAAAATCTAAAATAAATTACTTTAAAAATTATTTTAATATAACAAAATTTTACAAATAATTATTTGAATAAAATAATATTTTTTGAAATTGCATTATACTTAATTTAAGTAGTTATGAAGTCAACGGATTCAATTTTTTTTGTGATATTATATTTGCATTAAATGAACTATATTTTATGTTTATTTTTATTTCATTTTTATTAAAATATATCTAACAATATTATTTATTTTTTATTACAGAGAAGAGAATCTTTGAATCAATATCAAATTGAACGACATGTCACGGTTTCGAAACCTGATCCTGCCATCGGCCATGCTGGTGATGCTGCTGGGCATGCAAAGTGCCGTCGATGCCAGCTACAATACGAACATGTTCCTCAACGGCCAATACCAGAATGAGATCAAAGAGCAGCCCGAAACGCATTTCTCCGTGAATCCGGCATCGAATGTATTCCTGCATCATGCGGTGATCAGTCGACAGGCGTCGCCATTCCAGGCGCCAACATATCTGCCGCCGCTGGAGCAGCTCAAGTGCGGCAACGGTCAGCAGTGTGTGCGCCAGGATCAGTGCATCAATGGCTACTACAGTCAGCAGCTGCCAAAGATTCAGGTAAGCAAAGAGGCAGGAAAGGGAGGGGAACACGCTAGTCAATTGCATAATGCGCATTGATTGTGTCTGTCTGTCTGTCTGTCTGTCTGTCTCTTGGTTTTACCCGACATTCATGAAATATACGAGTAAATTGTGGCAGACGCCTGACAAGCGGCAACCAAAGCAGACAAAAGACAAATAACAACAACAACGTCAAGAGTTAAATAAAGAAAACACAATATTAAAAGCCTGTCTACGGCCGGATAATATTAAAAATATGGCAATGCGCTTGATTAGCCCGATCTGATCAGCATTTCTGCAGTTGCTCTTGTTGTTGTTGTTTGGCACAGTTACCGTTATTTTCCGGTTTGTCATAAGGGGCTAAAGGGGGGACTTCATTTCGTAATACTCGTAACTGAGCGCGCGTAGCCGAAATAAAAAGTGAAGTTCATGTTTAATTGCCGCGCTGCCAAGAAAAGAAATTTATGTAAATAAAAAAAGTGGTTGTTGTGGCCAATTTTGCATATGCTCTGGCCCCCATAAATAACAACAACAATGCGCACAATTGATGCACCTGCAGCAGTCACGAGTCCCTTTCAGTGGCTTCCTCATGGCCTGACTCGACAAAAAGAAAAAACCGCCAAGAGATCAGCTTTTGTGCTGATTGTCATGCTTTGGGGCGCAGCTTTTTGATAACTTTGATTTTAGCAGCAGCAATAACAAAAGACTTAGGCAACAAACTTGCTGCTATTTAAACAGCCTATCAATGTGTGTGTGTGTGTGTGTGTGTGCATATAAACTATGCATTTTATTTCGCGCTTACATTGCAAAACCAACTGAATTATGTTTTTTAATTAAAAATGATTGAAGACGATATGTTTGCTGCTAACGTCGACTGCGACGTCAGCAGCGTTTGAGTCAAGTGCACATTTGACCCATTGACCAGCGACGACAAGTTTGGCAAGTCGAAAATAACAACAAATGCATTTTTATTGATGACAAACTTAATTACGAACACAAGTAAGAAGTAAGTCTAGGAATGCGATTAGAAGATTAAATTGACAGCTGATAAATACCCTGTAGTAACAGATGTAAGAGAGAAAAATATATTAAAATACTCTCTTAAAATGAAAGAAAGTTGATATCATTTTCTTTTTGATCTGTTCTAGAAGTTTGGCATAAATTCTCTATAAAATAATAATAGTAAAATTGCTTAAGTATAGAAAAATAAAATATGCAAATCTATAAATAGCTTCTGCTCTCATATGGATTTTTATAACTCTTAAATGTTAGCTTTAAGTGTTTAAATAAATTCCAAATTTAATTAATTAGCAAAAGCGTTTAATGAAATATGATATTAGTTTCTAAATCAAATAAAATGAACGCTTAGTATTCTAAGATGTTAGAGCCAAAATTGTGTTTATGAGCCGTAACTAATAAGGCTTAATTTAGTGTGTGCCAAAATGGGCAGCTCAACTAGACAAGTTGGCCAATTTCAGTGATGGGCTTAGAGCAATGAACCTGGAAATTGTGAGAATACGGCCATTAATAGACGTATTTAAAAGCTGAGCTGAGGTAAGCTGTTGAGTGATTAAATTAATTGATTGAGCTGATCTTCAATTAGCAATTAAATTAATTAAATGTTAATCAATCAAAATGTATCTGCACCTAAATACACTATGTGTAAATGTATCTGTATCTGTAACTAGTTGCTTTGGCTAAATATTTGCTGAGTCAACTCAATCATAAGACAAACAAACTTGACGCGTGGGCGTTTGTCGTGGCGCTGACTCAGCGCTGTCTGTGTTGGCCAAATTAGGTAAACCAGCTAACAGCTAACAGCCAACAGCTGTCCGTGTTAACTTGACTTTGACATAGTCAAACGGAGCAAGTGGACAAAACTGTTTGCATTTCCTGAACAATTCACAGTCAAATGTTAAACGCAATCCAATTTTGGCCAATGGAATTTATACGATCTTCTTTGCGAATTCTTCTCATTAACGCGTATTATTGTTATTGTTGTTGTTGTTGATATCATTGTTAGCACATGGCGTGTTAAAGCTCTTAAATCAATAGTCAAACAAGCAGCCAAATATTTGCTCAACAGCAGCAGTCAGATTATTGCGCACACCCGCAATTAAAAAAATAATAACATACGTAATATAAAAAGCGAAAACAAACACAATTCTCAGCACGATGATGTCAAAATTCTGTGATTATTATTAAGCATTATTCATTTGTATCTTGTTCGTAGATTGAGATTTACGTCTGGAATATCGCATGTTCCGTTTGTTTAAGGGTTTAACAACCTGTGCGTCCAATTCCAAATTTATATCCAGAACTCAAATTCAGTTTCTCATCCGGTTTGACGAGAATAGTAGTTTCAATCAGTCTCAATTAGAATTTTTGGTGTTTGCACGTGCTCACTTTTATATGTTAATATTTATCAAGAATAGCTAAAGAGTTTTTAAAATATTTGAAATATGAATTCAAATCAAAGTGTCTTATTGTCGTGTAAACGAGTTAGATTTGCATAGTCTGAACTTAAACTTACTTTCAATTAAAGTCAAGCTTATAAATAACTTAGTGCTTTACAGTCATTTGCTTTTATAACTCATCATAGATCGGATTGATTGTCACCATGCAAATGTGCCCTTTCGAGAGACTATCGAGAACTCAATGTTCTTGACAAGAATTTCTTGTTTTCCATGCGTTGACCATTTTTTAATTTTATTTTTTTTATTAGCCAAGGTCGATTAGTTCGATATATATAATTTAAAATGTGTATTTTGCGTCTTTTGGTGAGACTGTAAAATGTGAACATAAATTAGCCAGCCATCAATTTGGCTTAAACAGAAAGAGACAAATAAGCAGCTTGATTGATATTAGAATCTAGTATAGAGACAACAACGATTAGTGTCGAGTGTGAACTGGTTTGCTTCTGCTTCTGCTTCGGCCTAGGAAATAAGCTCAATTAAGATGAATGGCTCAATCGATGTATTTAGCCATGATTATGCTGCATTTAAAAGTCGCACGATGGCCAAGTTAATTGATTTAAGCCCGCCTTTGGCTACTGGCAATTGGTGAAGAACACCTTGGCCATACTTGAACTCTTGAACTGTTGTTGTGGTTGTTGTTGGCAAGAGATAACATCATTATTATTTTATCATTATTAATTTGCAATTGTTCAGCTGAAGCAAATTAGTTAGCAGAGGCGTTACGAAGGTTCCATTAGAACATCGTAAGACCGTTGAATGAAGGCGGCAAAGTTCAATGCGAATGCAGCCAAGTTTGCAATGCCACAAAAAGAAATAAAACTATGCAAAAATTAAGAATAAGAAGCAGATGGAGATGGGGATGGAGATGGAGATGGAGAGGCATGCGGCATGTTTGGGCATTATTTTAACACATCATTTATGCAACTTCAATGGCCGCTTTGCTGACCTTTTGCCAGAGGCGGCAGCAACTGTTGACAACAACAACAGCAACAACAACAATGGCAACAGCAGCAGCGTCAACGATCGTTTAGGCCGCTTAATTAATGCCGATGCCAACGAGTGGCAACTTTATGGCTAACAGTGTTGGTCAAGTACGTGGCTACTAAAACACATTGATTGATTATGCGACAAGGCAACTCTGGACAGTCCAGTGTGATTAAGCCTTGCCACAAAGCTCACAACTATCATTTGTCAAGTTCGCTGCTGCAGTCATTTGTTTTACTTTTTGGCTTACAAGCAGTCTAGTTGTAAAGAGGCTTAAAGCAGATACACATGTCTTGCTGTATGTGTCAAATTTATTTAATTGATAGATATTTGAATTGTTTATTAATAAATATACCCAATTTTTAGACTCATATTAAGTTTATCTTCAATTTCAAATTTATCTTGCAGAACTGCAATCCTGAATCGAACATTTGCTGCACCTATCGCCCAGCGCCGACGACGACAACAACCAGGAGAACGACAACAACAACCACGCCAACACCATTTGCCACCTGTCCACGTGACTCCGATTGTGTGGCGCCGCAAGATTGTCGCAATGGCGAAATCAGTGCCATCAACTATGTCAAAAAGCAAGGGGTAAGTTGTGACCAAAACGACAGACAATTTGTCAAAAACAAACCGTTTAATTGGCTCAGATTGTGCAACACACACACACACACATGAAAGAAATAATCATTAGCGTATCAAACAGTCTCAAGTCTTAAAGAAAAACCAAAAAAAAAAACAAACAAAACCAACGGCATAAAATCGCATTTCGATGTGCCAATGATGAGAGATGCCCCGAAAACAAAGCGTTCCACAGATCTACGAGCAACTGCGGCAATCGTTGCACATTTCACAAGCACTTGCAGTTGCAGTTGAACAAAAAAAACAACACAACAAAACAAACAGAAACAGAAACAGAGACAACAACTAGAGATGCGGCTTATTAGCACACAATTAGTTTACATTTTGTGGCAAAAATATTCTTTTGTTGTTGCTGCTGTAAGTAGATGCAAATTGCACTCAAGTTTTGATCTGTTTTTTCTTCTTCTGAGAATGACGAATTGTTCGCGTTCGCAAACTGAGATTCAAATCTGATTTGACATGACATCAAATAGAATTTGCTCAGACATGAGTCAACGTCATGTGGGAGGGAGTAAATAAGGAGCGGTAGCTCAAGTTTCCAGCCGAGAGAACAGCTGGTTCCGGTTGCAAATTAATTAAACGAGCATTTCATTTTATTAAAATTTAGACTTCGTTTTTATAGCTAAGAAAAGTGATATAAAAGTGTTTAGCTTCAGAAAGATGTTCAAAAATATTCAACATTTTATTTTCCAATATCAATTCAAAGTCGGAAATCCGTTTGTTTATGAATATTTTTCAGTATATGCTAATTTATGTGGCATATAAAGTATATTTCTGCAGGCAAGTTTAAACTATAAGAGGTTTCATCTCGATTTCAGTCAGTTTAAGAATATTTAAGCCTAAAGTAAGCAACAGAAAATGGTTGTTGCCTCAGGCAACAGAGCATGCGATTAACATACAGTGCAACACAGTTTCTGGTTTACTCACTTGTTGCAATGACATTGCCAGAGTAGGAGCTTGAACTGAAGCTGGGAGTCGACTCGAGTCGAGTCGGCAGTCGGGACTCAGTGGCAATGTCAAAACGAAAGACTCAGGCAACGAACTTGATGCCGTCAAGTGGCAATCAAGCAATGGAATGCAGTTGAACTTACAAAGTAATGTGCATAAAATGCATTCAAGCCAAAAAAGTGTTAAATTACGGTCTACCAGAATAGTAAGAGAGCTGTTGAGAAAGAGAGAGGGAGAAAGATAGGAAGAGTAAGAGAGTGAGATGGCATGTGAGACTTGATACAGGACAGAGTTGCAATTGCATAATTTGTTTACATGCAATGGCCAACAAAACGGGTCAGTTGCGTAGCAGTTGTTGTTGTTGCTGTTGCAGTTGCACGCAAAAACAGCAAGTGAATTATGTTGCAGCAGACTGCAGTCTGTGGCAGCAGCAGCAGCAACAGTTGCAGCCACGCACTTAAAACTGAGATCGTTTCACTCAGTTGATGTTTTGCTTTTGAGTCGCTTTTGTATTTTCTTTTTTTCTCTGCTCATTTCGGTGGGTCACAGCCTCATAATTTGCCACAGCAGCTAGGAAAGAGAGAGGGAAATAAGTAGAAGGGGAGAGGCAAGTAGTAGGGAAGGCGATTGAGGCCCAGAGCCAGCGACAATTACGCACCCAGAAAGTGCCTCGAACTCGTTAAGTTATGCAGGCATTGACGCCAATTGCGTGGCATGCTACAAAATGCACGCTGGGGACAACAAACAACAACAACAAACAACAGCAACAACAACAGCAAACAACAAACAACAACAACAACAACGCAGTTGAACCAGTTGGTTGAACGTTGTATTCCCCCCTAATTTACAAGAGTGCGAAGAGGCAAAAATAACTTAAGTAGTTTAACAGTGAAAAATGCGCGGAATTCAGCGTTGCAAGGTCGTTTGTGGCAAACAGGCGCTCCAGAGTTGCCAAGTTGCATACAGCATACAGCAAGTAGGGCAATGTGGCTGACTGACACTTGGAGACTTGGACACTTGGAGGGGCGATCGACCTAGGCCAACCAACTCTCATGCTCTCGTCTCTCCCACTCCCACTCTCTCAGTATGCAATGCGCATATCTGATCAATTAATGTTTACATGCGGCAGACATACCAACGCATGCCACATGCCACACAGCCTTTGTCTCTCCCATATCGGCTATTGACCGTGCTGACCTTAAGCGCAGCATTTGCCAAGCTGATTGATAACGCTTGCAGCATTAATGGATGCAACAGCTGGATGGACATACAAGTATAAGTATATATAAGTATATATCTTCGCATAATTATGCTGATGATTATGGCGCATATTTTCATTATGGCTATTTATCATTTAAGCTGCTGTGCATGTTGCATGTTTTACATTTTGTAACATTGCCGAACATTGCGTGAACTCAACTCTTTATTTTTTTTTTAGTTCAACCCTCTCCTCTGCTCTCCTCTCCTCCTTCATCTACTCCTTAATTTTTTTTTATCCATTTATTTTGTGGATTTCTTAGTTCCAGTTCGAATGTAATTTATGTAAAACGAAATGTTTTCCCGAGCCGGTTTAACACTTGCAACTTTGACAAATTTTTAAGCTCTGCTTAAACCTTGTTTATTGACATTATACATATTAAATTATGTACACATATGCAATTTATTGCAAGCCCAAAATATATTTATAGCGACTTTAACATGCAGACGCTTCAGCAACTGAATAAGCTGCTTAAATTATTTTGAAAATTTGAATGCATTTAAAATGGTAACGATTTCTTGACTAATTTAATTTACAAACAGAAAGTGCACAGTTTGTTTCGGTTTCTATGATTTTAAATATTTAATGGGGGATTAAGTTTGTAATAAACAAAAAAAAGAGTTTAAACTAGAAACTGTAATAATAACGTATTTAGCTCATTAATATAAAAATTATGTGCAGACTTAAACTATCAACATAAATTAAATTTTTTTTTTTTTTTTTTTAGAATGAATGAAAATAATTTTTTTTTGTTTATTCAAATTAAAGAGATATAAATAAATCATTTTACTTTAAATATGAAATATAAATGTATAGCTAATTTGTTATTAATAGGAAATTAATTGCACGCATTATTTAGGAAACTGCAGGAAACGGGGCTAATGGTAGAGCGCTAGTTTCATTGGGGGGATGCCTAAAAGACTTGACAGTAATAGGAAACGGAGATCATAATGAAATCTGCGCAAATTATATCCATATCCATTAAGCAGCAGGCTGACTGACCTAGCATACCACTTGACATGCATTAGGCTGTTGTATTGTATTGTATTGTTTTTTATTTTTTATTTATTATTTTATGTTGCCAGCTGTTAATGTTGCGTTATTTAAGCTTTTACTGGACAGTCAGCTAACTGACAGTTGAAGAGCCAAAAAAACAAAAAAAGACAGTAAGACAAAACAACAGAAGAAACAAAACAAAAACAAAAGGCTAACTCAGCAAACAGAGCATGTCGTTGAATGCAACAACAACAACAACAACAGCGACAACGGCAATAATAATGTTTATAATAATGATGATGATGACGATAATGATAATGATAATGATGACAACGACTATAACAACTTCCAAGGTCTAGGTCGTACTCATAGTCGGCGACAGTGAGACAGAGAAAGAGATGGAAGCACACACAGACAGAGAGAGAGAGAGAGAGAGAGAGCGCTGTCGGGCAGCCGTTGACAGCGTTTAACATTTGTTTGTTATTGTCTTTTTTGGTTGTTTGGTTTTTGTCTCTTAGCTATTGTTGTTGGTTTCAGTTGTCTCAATCATAATTATTATTATCGATATTAATATTGTTATTGATCGTGTGGGAATGTGGCAATGCATGCATATGATTATGATTATCTATGACATCTGTTATAGTTAACTATACATATTGATGCACACAACATCTAGACATAATTTATTTGAGTCTTTAATGACACTTTGGCCACATAATTAATAGCTCTGTGAGGCGTCCAATTTGGTTGAATTTATTCGCGCGATAAATTAACAACTTTACAGGCGTCTTTGCATTATTTATGGGTTAGAAAAAGATGCTTGCATAAACAAAAGACTTAAGCGACTAACTTGCGCCATCAAATCGAGTCGCCAGCTGAATGCACTTCAGGGCCGGGCCGAAAACTTGCAAGAAGCAAAAAAAAAATAAAAAAAAACAGAAATACAAATCAAACAAAAAAAGAATCAAAAAAAAATTTGTTGTTTTTATTGGCGCATAAATTGCCAACAGCAACAACAACAGCAGCAACTGAAGTTGCAACAAGATGCAAGGAATTTATACCTGGTGGTATTTACCACATTAACGCTGTCATAAAAAACAATTTCGTGTTGCGTCTGAAACATTTGTGTCATAAATTTCAATTTAACATAAGGTGCAAGCTGATCACTTGACATTTTCGAGGAGAACAAAAAGTTAACGGCAAGGTTTCAATTACAAATTACAGTTGCCTGAAAGCTGCCTAAAATTATACAGGCTAACAGAGCTGAGATTAATCTAAACTTTATTAATTTTAGACAAAGATTAATCTACAATAAAATCATATAAAATTCTAATTTGAGAGCTAGGCGTTATCAGAAGTTTCTTATTGATCACTGTTGTGTCTTAAATAAATCATAAGCCAATTTTTGAGTTTGTCTTTAGGCTGGTGTCATTTGCACCTAAGCTCAGGTTCAAGTTGGTTAACTTAGCTTGGTCAGTTCGTTGCCTAAGTCATTTGTTTTTTTGGCCGTCTGTCGCTTAGCAATGACATTAAAATAAATTTCATAAAATTTCATATACTTATTGTAATTGCAACATTATTAACAAATTGCAGCATACAACGGACAACGAACAACGAACAGCGTAGAACAACAACGAACAAGTTGTATGGCCAACAAAATTTATTAAAAGCATTTTTGCGTCATTGTTGTTGTGGCGATTACATATTTTAGCTGTCGCCTGTACAAGTAGTCGCTGTTGTTGTTGTCGTTGTTGTTGTCGCTGTTGTTATCTCGGTGCTGCAAAATGATTGATCATAAGCAAGACACAGAGCGTGAGAGGTAGAGGTAGAGGTAGAGGTAGAGGAGGAGAGAGAGAGAGTATCAGGTGGAGGGCTGCCTGCAACTTGTCATTGATCAACAACAAAAGTATAAAAAATGTATACCAGTTCGCGTAGTTGTTGTTGTTGTTGTTGTTGCTGTTGTGGCATTAATGATAACATGTATTACATAAAATTTAATGCGTGCTTCTCTCGATCAATGGTCACTGAGTGATGTCTACATTAAGATAACATTTGATTAGCGCTTAATTGATGGAAATTATGCCAGAGGGTCAGCCTAATGATAATGATAAGAAATTAAGGGAAGCTGCTCGGAAGGACAACCGCTGGAGTTGTTGTTGTTGCCTTGGAACGGAAGCGCATTCGCCATTTAATTATAATTATTAATTTGTCAAGCCACAAATCTCGACTGATGTCGCATTCGCTTTTCGCTTAATTTTTTGACAAATGTGCACATTACTTATTTGCTGTTGTTGTTGTCGTTTCCCACTGAAAGTCACACAACACACGCCCCGCAGTAGCAGCTGCCGTCTGTCGTCTGTCTTCAGTCTTCTGTCGTCTGCCTCTTGAATTATGAGTTACAAATTGCGCGAAACAATAAAACAGAAGGTCGCGCCTCGTTGACAACTCGGCCGTGTGAAGAGCTCAGCAGCCACCGCCTGAGATCGGTTACAATTTGTGTGGTGTGATTCTTTTTTTTTTGTTGTATTATTTCTCTCTTCTTGAATTATTCAATTTATTTCTACAATTCTCAATTCTTTTTGTTGTGGGTGTCTGCTGTGTAAACATTACGATTGCGTAAGCATTGAGATTCTAGAAAAAACACACACTTTATTGCTCATATGCAAATGCAAATGCAAAAATACAACGCGATTGCAAGAGACAACTAAATTACTACATGCTGCAAATTCCCAAAATGCAGATAAAAACTTCAGATAAATTAAATTTTTTAGAGGTGTTACTTAGCGAGATATGAAATCGAGGCGAAGACGAAGAACTTTGCAATCTAAATTATCTAAAGGCATTACAAAAGCTGAGCTCACTCGACTAAATATTTATTGGGTGGCAGAGCTGCTACCCTGCACACTATTTGTAGGGTAGTTCTATTTTGTACTTAGTTAGAATATTTTCCTATTATCTTCTGTCCAAAAGTTGACAACTTTTATTTCTTAAATAAATCTACTCAAAAGTTAAAGTAACATAGTTAGGGTATTTAAGCGTCGTTTTTAGTTTTAGTTTTTCCGTTTTCTATTATTGTTATTTGTTTGTTAATTTCTATAATTTTGATAATGCGGCACTTTGATTTGGAAACTGACTAATTGCCCGCTGAATAAACCTGTTAATGTCCACATAAATATTCAAATATAAATATATATAAATGTATATTTATATTAATTCTATTAATCTGTCTAAAGTCTAGACATTATTTATTCAGCTTTTCATAAATGACAATTTTCGACAATTTATTTAGTCATCATTTATTTTCTGTTTTGTTTTGTGTTTTCTGTTCTCTGTTTTCTGTTTTGTCACGCACCCACAGATTTCGTTGAAAATTGTTTTCCGTTTGTCATAATTGTGAAGAGATATTTTAGCATCTAAATAAGCAAATTAATAGACAGATTGAGAGTGTGCAAGTTTGTGCGGAGGTGTTGCCATTAAACAGAAGACTTAAGCGACAAACTTGGCGTGCAACATTTGAAATGGCGGCCACGGACTGAGAGATTGCAGCATGAGGCAGCAATAAATGTTGGAAAACTAAAGAAAAAAGCAGCAACAACAACAACTTGGCCACTTTAATGATTAGGTAGCATGCCCCAAGTCAAGTCAAGTGGTTGCAAAGTCGCCTCGCTGAGTAATTTGAGACGCTACCTCACGGACTTTAACAGCAAAAACACGACTTTGCCTTTGCACCGCTTGAGTGCTGAGTGTTGACTCTCGAGTGGTGCTGTGGTGTTGTGGTGTTAACTTGTGTGCAAAATCGATTCGTTGCAATATTAACAAAATTTTCAATCTTCTCTTTTTTTTGTTGCTTGCAGTCAAATCGTTGTTATGCACCGGAGATTTGCTGCCGCATGCCATCGACCACGCTGACCGAGGATGGTTACATCTTCAATCTGCCTGAGAAGACCTTCCCGCTGCCCACCAACCCCACCGTGCCCGCCGTGCGCACCACCCAGCCCGCCTACCGTCCACAGCCGACAACGGCGCCGGCACCACGTCCCACCAATGAATACCTGCCACCAGCGACAACCACCCGTCGTCCCGTTTCTGAATATCTGCCACCACAGCCACAGACCACACGTCGTCCCAGTTACCAGCCACAGCCGACGCAGACGCGCGCCACGCTGCCACCACGGCCACAGACGACCCAACCACAGTACCGCCCCACACAGCCGGCACCCACTCAGCCCGCCTACCGCCCACAGCCCACGCAACCCACACGTCGCCCGACCAACGAGTATCTGCCTCCCGTGTCCTCCAACGAGATTCCCCACCGCGAGCCACGCCCCACGCAACCACCACGCTACGAGCCCGACCGCGTGCCACAGCCGTCGAATGAGAAGCCCATCTACCGTGGCGAGGATCAGCTCTCCCCCCAGATCTTCCCCACGCCCCAGGCCGCCGAGCTGCCCAAGCATTTCGCCAAGTGCGCCTCCGCCCTCGTCTGCACCCCCGAGAACTACTGCAATGCCATCGGCGTGCTCAGCGAGACTCCCATCCAGCTCAGCCCCATGGAGGCTGCGTTCCGTGTCCCGCTCACCGACTGTCTGCTGCCCGAGAACGGCGCTGCCGGCAAGTGCTGTCGCGATCCCAACTACGTCGATCCCTGGCCCGTGAATCTCGCTGGAGTCTGTGCCACACGCAACAAGCGGTAGGCATCGCTAGTTAAACCTTATATGCAGACAATCCTTATAGCTATCTCCTCTCATCTTTGACAGCACCAAGCCCACGGGTGTGAAGGATATTGATGCCAACTTCGCCGAGATCCCATGGCAGGCAATGGTGCTCCGTGAGTCGAGCAAGTCGCTTCTCTGCGGCGGTGCCATCATTGGTGACGAGTTTGTCCTCACCTCAGCCAGCTGTGTCCAAGGGTAAGTCTGCCAAGATCCCTAGGGAATGTTCCTTAACAATATTTAATTTAACCCAAAGCGTGCCCGTTAATGATGTGCGCATCAAGGCCGGCGAATGGGAGCTGGGCAGCACCAACGAGCCATTGCCCTTCCAGCTGGCTGGAGCCAAGAGCATCGACGTGCATCCCTCGTACAATCCCTCAAGCAACTCCAACGACATGGCCATCATTCGCCTGGACAAACGCTTCGAGTTCGCCACACACATCCAGCCCATCTGCATCAGCGACGAGGATCCTGGCGCATCCGAGCGCTGTGTGACCACCGGCTGGGGCAAGCAGGCGTTGTCAAGTGAGTTATTATAGCAAGATTTCATAAAAAAGAGCTGGGAATTGTGATTTTAATTATTTATTTAGCAGACCATAACTAAAATCAAAATTAATTTTATTAGCTACATTTTTAACCATCACTTTTCAACTAGTTGAAAGATATTCTTCACTATTCTTTAAATCAATTGAAGCATATTTAAATTTTTCATTCTTTAATGTCATTCTTTAATGTCTAGTTAACATCTTACTTAGTTTAATTTTTTACTACATTTAATTATTTATTTGTATTTTAGCATTAAATTACATACTAAAATATATATTATTTATTTATAATATAATATTATTTATTTATTACAATTAATTAATTTATTTGATGCTTGCAGTCCATGAGGAGGGCGCCATCATGCACGTAACCGACACCTCGACGCAGGCGCGCAGCGATTGTGGTGCCGATGGCACCGGCGTCTGCAGTGCCACCAAATTCGATGCCTGTGAGTTCGATGTGGGCAGCGCGCTCGCCTGCGGCACCGGATCCAATGTCAAGCTCAAGGGCATCTACAGTGCCGAGTCCAACTGCGGCGAGAATCAATCTGTGCGCTTCTCCAAGCCCGACATCAAATGGATTAACCAGGCGTTCGCCGATCGCAGCAAGCCTTTGCTCCTCAGACGTTTCTAGAGACGCACAATTTACCAAGTGTACAACAAGCAGATGATGATAAAGTTGATGAAGATGATAATTATGATGATGATGATGATAAAGAGGAATCCATCAAGTGACAGCTCAACTGTTGCACACGATTTATTTAGTTGAACTATTTTTAATTTAGCCAACTTTTGCACTGCTCCCCCACTTTCCCCTCCACTCCCCTCACCACTGGACCAGCACCACACATCTCCACATAAAATCATTCCCTCCACTTTCTAATTTATTCAGAAACAAGTTGCCCCGTTTAGAACTCTCACGCTCACACACTTGTTTGTTAAACTGCCAGCAAATTGTTGAAATTTATTTTCTCTATTAGTTCAAATAAGCATCAACATTTTCTACTGTTGTATTTGAGTCCAGCAAGTTGTAAAATATTTAATTATAAGTCTAGTTTCTACGGACAAGCTCGATGAAATGCCAATACGGAAACCCAAAAGATCCACAAACAATGACAACCCCGCCATCCAATCCACTTCCACCCACTTCCATAAGAGAAATTGAGATTATAAAAGATATATAATTTTTTTGATTTTTTCTATTTACATTTACTTACTACTCGTACCTAGGCTTAAGATCCTCCCCTCACCTTATAGCCCCTATGTGCACCCTTCAAACATATTAATGTAATGAGAGCACACCGATTCCCAATCCCCGATCCAGAGATTTACAGTTATTTAAAGCTTTTTCCTATATCGTAAATCTCGAAATCGTATCTATATATATATAAATGTATATGTAATATGTTAAACATGTTGTATAAAGTGTCTATGCATCTACAATTTAGCTTCTTATTTAATTTTTAAATAAAGAGAAATTATTTAGATTATACATAACAAATGGCCTTTTATTATAATGACATCAGTTTCTGGCCAGATCATAATTGCTGGTATACCAACTCACAGATGCATCGATGGCCTCCCTGAAGTCTGTAAACTGAAAGTCGGGCAATAAACTGCGTAATTTTGCATTGGATGCCGTCTTCTTGTATTGTCCATCCGCCTTGCTCGTATCACAGACGAGTTTGCCCTAAAAGACAATTAACTTGTAAATAAAACAATGCAATATAAAATGTGTAAGATACTTACCTTAAAGTTAAATGCCTTGGCTATAGCCTCAGCCACATCGTAGATGGTTACCTCCGCCGATTCGTCCACGCTGAGCACAATGGGCTCCACGCTGTTGTAGCTCCGCAGCACCCAAATCATTAACTTGGCCAAGTCCAGTGAATAGATGAACTGACGCAACGGCTTGCCACTGCCATAGACTGTGAAGATCTTATCGCTTTCGGGTATTTCCGGCTGCTCGGTGCGCAGCTTGTGCATGCGATGGATCATGCCGGGTATAACGTGGCTAACCTCGGGCTTGTAATTGTCGTGCGGGCCAAAAATGTTGCATGGTATCACAGACGTGTACAAATGACCGTACTTGTCATAATAGGCGTGGTTCTGTATGTCTATCAGGCGCTTGGCATAGGAGTAACCATAGTTGGACTCATGGGGCGGTCCGTTGTGCACCATTGTCTCGTCAATGGGGTAGCTGGTCTTGTCCGGGAATATGCAGGTGGACAGGCAGGAGACGACCTTTGTGCAGCCCTTTTCGTGCGCTGTTTGCAGCACATGATCGTTTATCAGCAAATTGTTGCGCTGCAAATGTAATTTGTTATTTTATTTTTCACCTGGAACAACAGTTGACTTACCAAGAAATCCAGATTGTTATTCATATTGTGAAACAGGCCACCGACCATGGCCGCCAGGTGTATCACATGCGTGGGCTGCACTTTATCAAACAATGCCTGCGTGGCAGCCAGATTTCTAAATTGTTTACATTTGTTACTTTTGAACGTGTCATACACAAAACTAAAATAAAACCCACGTTAGATCGGCGTCTTTGGAGCCGGCAAAGATCCATTCCTCGTCGCTTGGCTGCTGTTCCTCGATGACAGCTTCCAGGGCCTTGCCAACAAGACCTGTTCCACCTGTAACTAACACCTTTTTCATATTATTAACACTTGTCTGCGGCCACTTAACTTTTTTATCAACAAATGCAACCAAACACGGTTGCCACAATTGGCGTTTTTGCGCTAAAACTGGCTCTTTTTTGTCCTGTTGGCGCAATGGCACTTATTGTCGATAGCGTGATATGCTATCGATTTTCGATATATCGCAGTCAGCTGATAATAAAAGTATCGAAAATACCAAACATCAATCGAGTACTTTATTTGTTTTGATGGTTGCCACCTTGTTTTGCCAAAGTTGGGCCAAGTGGCAACGTTGGTTTGCTAGCCGGCCGCCTGCAGCAAGTGGTGAAAAAATTTGTTTATGCTGTGAAAATGCACAATAAATAAACAAACAACATGGATACGCAAATTATAGATGCCGTAAACGACTTCCTGGTAAGTTTGGAAGCAGCTGCAGTTGAATTTAGCTAATAAAGCGCGCTATTTCATACAGAAAGTGGACTCCATTGACGAGGCGTTTGTAAGCGTCATTGTTTTCAAGCCGGAAGATGATAAAGCGAGTAAATTTACAGAAAACTTGGGTAAGTGCGAATAAAATAAGTTGTGGGTGTGCTTTTAATGAGTATTTTTGCAGTTACCGCATTCGGCAATGTGGAGAATCGGGATCAGGTGCTGCGTGCGTATTTGCTGCGTGCCGCAGAAGCGCCAAGCTACCACATGCAGGTGCTGATGGGGGCACTGCCCAAATTGGTGGACGCACATCTCATTACGGCGAGGTAAGTGACTCACAAGAAGTCTATGATAATATTAATGTATATATCTTTCTAGAATGCTTTGCGACAAGGTGTTGTTCTGTGAGAAACTCGAATACGAGCGTAAAACCTTTTGGATTGAGAGTTTTCGGCTCATCAAGAAGGTGATTGCCCATGTCGACTACAAGGGCGTGCGTGAGATTATGAAGGCGTGTCGGGACAAGGCACAATGGTTTCCCCTCAATGTCAATGTCACGTACCTGCCACAATTGCTGGCCGTCGAGGAAATTCTGCGCTGCATATTCGATCGCAACAATTGCCTGCTGCCTGCTTACTTTATTGCCAACGAGATAATGCGACCGTTTCCCTATCACTGGAAACTCAACAAGGTGATGACGGACTTTGTTGAGGAATTTCGGACGACTGCCCAAATGGTTTCCATCATCGGTCATGCCAATATGCTGCCCATTGTCGAGCATTTTGGTTATGCGGATCATTTGATGAACTCCTGGCGACTGGATCACAGCACATTGAAGTTTAACTTTAAGGGCAGCCTGCCCTATGAGCCCGAACTGCTGGAGGATCAGACGCCGCTGCTTCGCTATGTGCTGGAGCAGCCCTATTCAAGGGAAATGGTTTCCGTCATGCTGAATCTGCAAAAGCATCAGAAGCAGCGTTACAATGCACTGGAGGAGCAGCTGGTTAATCTGATAATACACGCCATGGAAATGACGGAAACTAATGATGCCACTGCAGGCAGTGGCTTCAATGCCTCCGACGAACAAATCACGCCCAACGAATGGGTCTGGCTGCATCTATCCTCACAACTGATATACTTTGTGCTGTTCCAATTCGTCAGCTTTATGCACATTGTTCTCGCTCTGCACGAGAAGGTGAAGTTTTCTTATTCATGTTAAGGTCTAAACATTGTTAATATTTTATAATTCCTCTTGCAGCTGTCGAAGCTGGAGCTGCGCAAGGGTCGCGATCAGCTGATGTGGATACTGCTGCAGTTCATCTCGGGCAGCATACAAAAGAATCCCGTAAGTTCAATGACATGTCACTTATCCGACTTATTTCATATTTAATTATTATTTGCAGATTACCAACTTTTTGCCAGTATTTCGACTGTTTGATCTGCTTTATCCGGAGCAGGAGCCCCTTAAGCTGCCCGACTACAACAAGTCTTCCATGGTGCGTCACATGGCGCCCATTTGCATCTGGATACATCTGATGAAAAAGGCGCGTGTGGAGAACATGAACATAACACGACCACTGCCCATAGCATTGAAGAATCATCACGAGTGCGTTTCTATTGGCACTAATAAGATCTTTTATTAATGTTCCATCTCTTACAGCTTTCTGCAGCATCTAGTTGCTCCAAATAGCATGATGAACGTTACACTGGGCAACGATTTCCGCATCATACTCATCTGCAATGCCTACTCGACGAATCAGGAGTATTTCGCCAGACACATGAATATCTTGTTGGATGCGATGAATGGAAATGCCAAGACGGCGAATGGCACACAGATTCCAGCAGTTACCTACTCGGTGGCAGTGCTCGACAGTCTCACGGTGCACAGCAAGATGTCGCTAATCCACAGCTTTGTCACCCAAATGCTGAAGCAGGCGCAGAGCAAGACTCTTGTGCCTGCTCCAGCGTTAATAGAAACCTATGCGAGATTGTTGGTCTACACAGAGATTGAGTCGCTGGGCATTAAGGGATTTCTAAGTGAGTTTTAAGATCAATTTCGCGAATTTAAATAATGAATTTTTATATAATTTTTAGCTCAATTGCTGCCTACTGTGTTTAAGAACCATGCTTGGGCCATGCTGCACACGTTGATGGAAATGTTCTCCTACAGACTGCATCATGTGCCCACACACTATCGTGTCCAGCTGTTGTCGCTGCTCTATTCCCTCTCCTCAGTGCCACAGACCAACAAAATGCAGTTGAATCTATGGTAAGCTTGGCAATTGAGTTTCTTCTCTCATATAATTATTTATTTCCTGCAGTTTCGAGTCGACTGCATTGCGTTTGATCACCAGCATTGGCTCCGCTGAGTTTCAATCGCAGTTTTCGCGCTACATGAACGACAAGTCACCTGGCAGTGTGGCCTCCAATGAGAGCGAGGAGTTGAATCGTCTGCTCATCCTGACGCTGGCCCGTTCAATGCACGTGCATGGCGGCGGGGATGAGTTGGCTGGCTGGTGCAAGGACTTCTTGTCCAACATCATGCAGCACACGCCGCATTCGTGGCCAGTTCAGTCCTTGAATTGCTTTCCGCCCGCTTTGAACGAGTATTTCACACAGAACAACCATCCGGCGGAGAACAAGCAGCAGCTGAAAAAGTCTGTTGAGGAGGAGTATCGCAATTGGACATCCATGTCCAATGAGAACGACATCATTGCCCACTTCATCAGACCGAATACAAATCCGCTGTTCCTGTGTCTGCTCTTCAAGATCATTTGGGAGACGGAGAGCATCAGTCCAGTGGCATATAAGTATGAAAACAATCGATAGAATGCTTTTTCCACAATTATTTCAATTTATTGCCCGCTTAGAATTCTGGAGGGGATCAGCGCTCGTGCTCTGTCGACACATCTGCGCAAATTCTGCGATTATTTGGTGGCCGAAGTGGCCAGTTCCTCGGATGGACGTGACTTTATACACAAGTGTGTGGACACCATCAACAACATGATCTGGAAATTCAATGTGGTTACCATTGATCGCCTGGTGCTCTGCCTGGCACTGCGCACTCACGAGGGCAACGAGGCGCAGGTTTGCCTGATCATCATTCAGTTGCTGCTGCTGAAAGCCTCCGAGCTGAGGAATCGTGTGCTGGAGTTCTGCAAGGACAATAATCCCGATCACTGGAAGCAAAACAACTGGTTAGTAAGCTCCATATTTGAAGATATCTTCTAATTGTAATCCTTGGCTTGCAGGCATGAGAAGCATCTGTCCTTCCATCAGAATTATCCCGAGAAGTTCGCACCCGACGAATCCGCATCGCAGATTCCCTTGCCCGTTTACTTTAGCAATGTTTGTCTACGCTTTCTGCCCGTTCTCGACGTGGTTGTGCATCGCTTCATTGAGCTGACCATACCGAATGTTCATCAAATCATTGGCATCATACTGGATCACCTTAGCATTCTCTACAAGTTTCATGATCGTCCCATCACTTATCTGTACAATACTTTGCATTATTATGAGCGGATTCTGAGGGATCGTCTGCCGCTGAAGAAGAAATTGGTAAGCAGTTGAGAGAGCGAGCTTTTACAGAAACTGGTTTAACTCAACTTTCCCACAGGTTAGCGCCATAACCAGCGCTTTCAGCGAGATCCGTCCGTCCAACTGGAGTGTCAGTGAGCCCTACAAGGCCTACCTGCAAAGCCAGGACACATTGTGGACGCCGGAGCTAAGCTACTACATGAATCTCATTAGGCGACTGGCAGACAGTGAGTAAATTCTTGAAGGATTTCCCCTTGAATTACTTTTATCCACGTTGTTTGTTCTTCTTCCAGCAATCAGTGGCAAGAACGTCTTCTACACCACCGACTGGCGTTTCAATGAGTTCCCCAATGCACCAACTCATGCGCTCTATGTGACCTGCGTGGAACTGTTGGGTCTGCCTTTGGCGCCTTCCGTGGTCGCTGGCAACATCATCGATGTGATTGTCAATGGCTATGCGGTCATTCCGCAGAAGGAGATCCACAGCTACATCAATGCGGTGGGCATTGTGTTGGCCGCCTTGCCGGAACCTTACTGGAGTGCCATCTACGATCGCCTGCAGGACATGCTCAACACACCCAACATGCTTAACTGGACGTACCGCTTCAATGCATTCGAGCTGTTCAACTTCAAGACGGTGCGCGAGGCGATGCTGGAGAAGAGCTACGCTGTCGTCCTGGCCGTGGCCCATGCGGTCTTCCATCACATGGGCGCCTTCAAGCTGGCCACCATGACGCTGTACATTAAGGAGAAGCTAAAGCCGTGTGTGCGCACCGAGCATCAGTTGCTCTATCTGTGCCATGTCTTTGGGCCCTTCCTGCAGCGCATTGAGCAGGAGAAACCCAATGCTGTGGCGGGCATTGCCATCTTCCTGTACGAGATGCTGGAGACTGTGGACAAACAACATGGACCCAAACCACTCGAGTATATGGATCAGATATGTGACTTTCTGTGAGCAACACTTGAGCACTCATATTAAGTATGAATCTCAACTAATTGCTTTATTTGTATCTCTGCAGCTATCATATTAAGTACATACATGTGGGCAATATTATCAAAAACGAATCGGAGGCGATTATCAAACGGTTGCGACCGTTGCTGCAGATGCGTTTGCGCTTCATAACTCATCTGAATCTGGAGGATATACACACGGAAAAGGGGTGAGCATAGAAATTATTAATTAAAATTATCATATTGAATAATTATTGGATTTGTTTAATTAACATTTAAGCGCTGAATGCAATGCGAATAGCAGTGTAAATACGACAGCAAATGCAAATCAAATGACCCAGTCGCCACTGCAGCAACAACAAGTGCAGCAGCAGCAACAACAGCAGCAGCAGCAACAACAGCAGCAGCAGCAGCAGCAGCAGCAGCAACAACAACAACAACAGCAGCAACAACAACAGCAGCAAACAGCAGTCTCTGCTCCAGGCTCAACAACAACAACAAGCGTGCCTCTGGGAAGCGGTGGCAATTCTCAGCAGCAAATGTACTTGCAACAAATGCAACAACAACAGCAGCTGCAACAGCAGCAGCAACAGCAGCAACAACAACATATGCAAAATATGGGCATGCGTCACAACTGAAAAAGGAAAACTAGCTTTAGTTTAGCTATAAGTATTTGTAATAGTATTTATTAGTTTATAAATGCAGTCGGGAATGCACACACTCACACATAAATTAATTGACTTGGCCCGCAACTTGTCTCTGACTCTGAATCAGGTTTAAGTCGCGCTGACAAGTTCACCTCAGCCAAGCGCATCAGTTGTGTTTTGTCCGCTGTCCAAGATGCACGCTCTTTGGAATGTATTTCTATTGATTGTCGTCGGCGTTAGCAGCGAGTTGTGTGATAGGGGCACCGGCGAGTGCAAGGAGCTGACGGACACGGACTGTCCACTGATATTCTACAATCAGCATTTGATTGGTGATAACGTCAAGTATTGTGATGAATTCAACGACATTGTTTGCTGCCCCCTATCGCTAAACGAGCAGAACAAAGCGCCAGTGGCTGAGACTCGACCTTATGAGAAGCGTAAGTTGCTGCAGTTCTTATAAGAGGTGATAACCACATGCCAATCCTCTACAGAATGCAAGCATTTCAATGATTTAAGACCCTCGTGTCACACGACGCCCTTCATTGTGGGCGGCACAAAGGCGGAGAGTCGCGAGTTTCCCTTTATGGCGCTAATTGGCACCAAGGAGCGCAACAAAACTGACATCAACTGGGACTGTGGTGGCACACTGATCCATCCCAGATTTGTGGTCACGGCTGCGCATTGTCTGGTGACAACGGAAACGAAGGAGCAACGCTTGGATCCCAATTTCGACTCGCCCAAGTATGTGGTGCGTCTGGGCGAATTGGACTACAACAGCACCACGGATGATGCCCAGCCGCAGGACTTTAAGGTTGTCAACTATGTGGTGCATCCCTCGTATGACGACGATGAAGATGGCGCCTATAAACACGACATTGCGATCATTGAGCTGGACAGAAATGCGACCATCAATGAGTATGTGGCACCCGCCTGCTTACCACCCAGCAGTGGCAACGACAATCAACAACTCACGGCCGCTGGCTGGGGATTCACCGAGGACGCTGGCCACAAATCATCGCATCTGCTGAAAGTCACCCTGGAACGCTTCGACGATGATCTCTGCATAGCCCGTCTCAGTCTCGACATCGACACGCGCACACAGCTCTGTGCGGGCACTTTCCGCGGCCATGGCGACACCTGCAACGGCGACTCGGGCGGACCGATTTTTGTGCAGCATCCGCATTACAATTGCCTCAAGATCCTCATTGGAGTCACTTCCTATGGCCAGATCTGTGGCAAACAAGGCCTGCCCAGTGTCTACACCAAGGTGCATCTCTACACCGACTGGATTGAGAATATAGTGTGGGCCGAGTGAAGCACACTGCATACACAATTGACTATTCAAAAATAACATAATTAAATAAAGTTTTAATTTTATCTAGGGTTGACAAAGTACAGGTGTAGGCACGGTTGCCACAATTGGCGTTTTTGCGCTAAAACTGGCTCTTTTTTGTCCTATTGGCGCAAATGGCACTTACTTTTTCGAATTGGCTCAGTTTTTCATCAGTTCAGAATTAGGTATTTTGTATAGTTTTAGGTGAAGCACATATTTATTTTTACTTATTAACATATTCATGTGTTATTTTGCTCTATTTAGCCTCGGCATGATTGATTTTAATAGTTTGAGTTAAGAAATTAATTTGCTGACAAGCGCTTCCTTTTTTTAACGGTAAAACAAAAATCATCTGGCAGCCCCGGCTAGGACTAACAAAAAAAAAATCATCTGGCAGCACAGACTTAAAAAGGTGGCAGCCCTGGCTAAGACTATAAAAAAAAGGTGGCAACCTCTCTGGGCCCCACTTTTCTCACTTTCAAAAGTGAGAAGTTTTTTCGCGAAAAAAAATTAACTTTTTCAATTTTGAAGCTAGAATTTTGAAAATTATACCAAAATTTTTGTTGGATTTTTCTCGAATCTACAATTTTCTTATTTTTTTGATTTTTTACTAACTTTGCCACGCGAAGAGCGAATTGCACAAAACCAATTTAAGATTGAACTTAACTATTTTACAAAATTTTGTAAATTGTTGTTTTTTTTAAATTGTTTTTATTTAATTTTTAATTGATTTTTGAAAATTTATAATTTTTATTTCAAATTTTAGCGCGCTGTGGGTGTAGGTTTGCGTCTTTGCTTAAGATGCTGAGCTGCAGATGGCGCCAGCCTGACAGGGTGACCAAACTCTAGTCGTTAAAGCGTACATCTTTGTATGACAGTCTGGCAGCACGAGCGATTTGGCGCCAAGTGACACAAATGTTCAAATTAAACACAACCAACTAAGGTTGAAAAATTATTATCATTTATTCAATAGAATAAACTTAAGTGTATATGTCGTTAAATAAATTAATTTGAGAATTTCAATTGATATTTATACATATTGTTAAACGAGTAGCTTGTTAATTTCTAAACTAGCTAAACTTTGTTCGCAAATGACGTCCAAGTTTCAGACAAAAGGTGCAGAAAGTTCGAGAGCCAGACGAAAATCTAGACAAACTCAAAGCGAGAAACATTTAGTTTAGTTTGGATATTATTCGGAATTTTATTTTTTTACCATAAAACATGTCAACATTTTGCACTTTTTCAAAGTTGTTTGAGCTTTTAATTATGCTTGACGTTGTTGTTGTTGCTGCCCCCAAACGGACTTTCGACCATTGAAGTCGTTGCAAGCAACAACAGAATGGAAAGTTCTCAAATGCCGAATATAAATATTCGCATTCGTTTTCGTATTCGCATTCGCATTCGCTTATTGGCAAAGCGTTGACAAAATTTATGTAAAAGCGATTTTTAATTTCAGATAAAGTTCTGTTCGCTGGGCTGTTGATTACCTAGCTGCCTGCCTGTCTTGGTGCAGCATTTTGTGGCAAGTGTGGCAAGTGTAAAATGATAAATGCATTTGCATTGCATAACGACAGGCGCTTTTGGAATTTATGCGGCCGAACAAAATGTCCTAGCAATTAGCTATGGTACTCTGTAAGGGCGCTAGGCATGCGTGCATGTGTGTGTGTGTGTGACATGCATAGAGTGTTGCCAAAGAGTTCATTTAAATTTAAATGTTGTTAAGCTGCGTTGAGCACAGAAACAAAACCAAAAAGAACGAGCGACGGCAGCGACACCTGGCGATTAATTAAAATAACTGTTTATCAACACGAATTAATCATGTTTAAACATGCCCCAAGCTCGTGAGACCGCATACAAAAGTGGCATGCAACGGCCGTTTTTGGTTTGGTCATGTTATCCGCGAACTCTTGATGGATGCCACGCGGGGTCGGCTCGGTGGTGAAGGAGGGACGGGGGCGGAGGCAAGCAAACAAGCAACACACGTACAATGTGTTCCAGAATCTAAAATCGGAAGTTCATGCTTAGAAGGCTTTCACTTGGTTTAAATTTGAATATAAAATAAAAAGATGAAAAGATTTTGATTTTTGGTTGAGATAGGTATAAAACAAAGACTAAATTATATTCATAAAAATTTTATTACAAAAAAAACTTTAAATTTAATATAAAAGTTAACTTTGCCTCGCTGGAATATAAATAACCTTGAAATAATTAAAATTAAAGCGTTTAAGATTTTCGGAACACGCCTTCATGGCATGCAGAACCGAACTAACCTCAAACAGTGGCCAGCGGCAATACGTTTATCTGAAAACTTTAATGCGCGTGTGTGTGCAATTAAGAGTATAATACGAGTGTACTTACATATAATATGTATTTATTATCAGTAGGTTACGAGCATTCGCAGAAAACTTTCAAAATGACAGGTCGTGATTGGGTCCATTGCCTTTGGGAGCCTTTATTTTAAGCTGTAATCCTAAACCGAATCCGAAAACAGTCAACCGATAAGCGTCAAGCATCAACCGTTAACTGACTCGTATTCTAAGCATTCTGTCACGCGGCTGCCATTAGCCTCGAGCTCAATGGAGCCTTGCGAGATGCATGTAAAATGCGTTGTAATTGTCAGCTGAATGGACATGTGAAGAGCATTCGGTTACCCAAAGCGACAGAGGGTGAGAGAGAGAGGGAAAAAAGAGAATGAGAAAGGGAGCGACTGACACCAGAGTGCATAGAATTTGAGTCAGTGGCGCGTGTCAAAAGACTCCGGAATGAACTCATACGTCAGGACGTTGCTGCAACAAGGTATTTGCTGAATAATTCCAGGACAATTTATTTGAGACGTGTCTCAGTATTTAACTCTTAATCGCTAACGATTGAAAACTAAACGATTGCAAGCAATATAACTGAAAATTTCAAAATTTATAATTGAAATGAATGAAGAGCGTGATTATATTCATTGTTAAGTTATTTTATTAATTGCAAATTTTAAGTTAATTTCTTTATATTGTATGAGCGAAAAATGAAATTTCTGCATTTAAGTTTAAAGTCTTTATTTAATTACATTTATTTACACATCTTTTAATTTTATTTTTATTTTCGATTATAAATTTCTTTCATGCCCCTTTTATAAACGCACTCAACAGCCAATTATCATCTGACAACCCATTGATATAGACAAATCTGTTGTTGATTTGTCTGCCTTTGATTTATGAATCTGCTGCCTGTTCAAGCCCATTAATAAATTGAGCTGCTGGTCAAGTTAAGACCATGATTGTAATCACCTGTTCAAAGTACGCATAAGCCGACTGACTAAAACAATAGCAATCGAGTATTGGTCAGATAGGAATAGTGTCATCAATTGTATGAATGTGTGTGTGTGTGAGTGTCTAGTTTGCTGTCGGGCAATTATCGACGCTTGAACTGTTTCTTGCCTGACTGACAAGGCGTGACAATTGGGCAGTCGGCGATTTATCGGTGACGGGAGCTTGATAAGTTGTTGCCCCCAGTTGAATCAACATCAAAGCATCGTTTAAAGCAGCTTCTTAGCCTCGTAAACTATCACGGACATTCCCGCGCAACAATGTTGCAAAATAAATTGAGCGCAGCGATTGCCGGCAATCGTCCTTTAACTCGTTTGCACAAAATTCAATTACTTCCGCTGGTTATTACTGCCACCCGGCTGCCAATATACATACCTATACCTAAATATACCTTTACATTTACAGATATATGCATGTATATTTGTGTGTATATGTGTTAAAGTATTAAACATACATATACATTTATATTGAAAGCTAGTCTAAAGCACTTGCGAATGAAATTGCATTTAGGCAACCAACGGTGCACCAACTGTGCACGCATTTTATGCAGCTATTGGAATTGCCAAGAGCTGCGAAGGAAACAGTGTGAGATGGGTGGAATGGAGGGGAGAGGCAGACGCCAACAAGGTGTGCGCAAGTTCACGCAGTGTGGAGGTGTTTATTGAGTTGAGTATACGAATGCACTTAAGATTTCAGATAGTGCATAATGATAATAATGATAGTGATGTTAATAATAGTGCTAATGCTAATGCTAATACTAATGCTAATGCTAATGCTAATGCTAATGCTAATGCTAATGCTAATGCTAATGCTAATGCTAATGCTAATGCTAATGCTAATGCTAATGCTAATGCTAATGCTAATGCTAATGCTAATGCTAATGCTAATGCTAATGCTAATGCTAATGCTAATGCTAATGCTAATGCTAATGCTAATGCTAATGCTAATGCTAATGCTAATGCTAATGCTAATGCTAATGCTAATGCTAATGCTAATGCTAATGCTAATGCTAATGCTAATGCTAATGCTAATGCTAATGCTAATGCTAATGCTAATGCTAATGCTAATGCTAATGCTAATGCTAATGCTAATGCTAATGCTAATGCTAATGCTAATGCTAATGCTAATGCTAATGCTAATGCTAATGCTAATGCTAATGCTAATGCTAATGCTAATGATATTGATAAATAAGTGACTATATAAAAACTCGCAATCTGTCTGTGAATATGCAAATTCAATTTCTTGTTGTTTTTAAACCTTTCTCTCCTTATTTTGTGTCCAGACTTATGCGTTGCACCCAATAGCACTTTGCTTGCTTTATTCAGTTGCAACTAAATCCCTGCCAGGAAAATGGACACGTGAACTGTGCACAGCATGCAGTACAGGTTCAACATCAACAGCAGCTACGTTTGCTGCTTGAACTTTTCAGGTTGAGCTTAAGACGCATGGAGTTGCACAACACAATCACAATGACAATCAACTGATGCTGCATGCCACATTTTTGGGGTGGCCACTTGTCACAGCTGTGTGCATAATTGAAATCCCGAATTCTGGTTTAGGTATCAGCCAAATCAAATGTTGTTCTGGCAACAAAGACGTTTTTACCGCTTGCCCATTGAAAAACCAACTAACGTTTTTCAAATAGCATCCACAAGTAGCACGGCGCACGGCGCCTGCGCAGATCCGTGTGGAACGCATTCGCATCTTCAGTTCTTAAGCAATGCCTTCTGTTGATTTCACTTCAGTACGACGTCGGCTGGCACAACAGACGCATCGTCGCTGCCGTGACACGGATCCGTATCTCGTGTTTCGTCTATCTAACGGTATTTTGAATAATTCAAAAGCGCGTCTAAAATACTAAAATACTTTTTGAGAAAAACTAAACTGAATGCGCGTTGAATTGCAATTGAAATACGCCGCGTGGGCTGCATAGAAAAAAATATTTACAAAAAAAGAAGGAATAAAAGAAATTGTTGCATGCTTTTAGGCAGCGCAATTGTTGATTGATATTTGTGTGATTGTGTGTGGGTGTGTGTGTGCCTCTGCGAATGCTTTTTTGATTAAAGCGCGCGCGTGAATAGTTTTGTGAATAGTTTTTGTGTGCAATCAGCAAATTGACAGGCAACTCTAATGGCATAAAGGCGTCCGCAACTAATTGCCCAAAGCTGGTAAGCGAATTGACCCTGAGTTATAAGCCCAACAAATGTTAGTCCCACATCAAGCAAACAAATGTGGCTATTCAAGTGCTCACATCAATCAGAACAACATCAACACACAAAAAGTCGAAGACATGAATTGAGTATCCGAGTCTTTTTTATGCGATTTGTTGCCAGTGGCAGTTGACTTTTAAGTGGCGCTGTAGACACTTGTTTACTGCCTTTACCTTCGACCACGCACATTCGAAATCACTTAGCAATTTGTGGCCACAGCAGTCGATTCGGCATTGGGAGTCCTTACGAATACTGACACTGGCTTTGTCATCCTCTCTGTCATTGTGCCGTCTGTTTAATTTCACAATTCATTTCATGTCAAACGGCTTGTCAATGGCTCTGCTTTTGGTTTGGTTTTTCTCAGAACTCAGTGTCGTTATCTAGCCTCAACCTCAGCTCCAACTCCAATTCCAATTTCAAGTGAACAAAGCCAACGAGAACCAAAAAAGACACGGCTGTCAAGACGTTTGAATTTGATGTATTAACTGTTTGCCTTTGGTTCGTACTCGTATTCGTTCTCGTATTCGTACTCGTACTCGTATTGTGCTGCTGCTTAGCATACGGAAAATGTCGTCAGGAGAGCTCAGAAAATTGTGCACAGGACGAGTTCTTTGTTGGACACAATTGTGACACCTCACTAAATTAGGTACTTCCCCATGAGCAGTGACAGCTTAAGTGCTGATCAAACTGATAGTCAGTGTTTTTATAGCACGGCTTACTCGATGTTGATAGCACGAGTTTAAAATTTCGAGGGATTTAGATTAATGCTATCAAGTCTGTGTTTTGTAAAAAAAAATTCTTTTAAAATGATGTGCTGACATTTATTTAATCGGGTTTATTCTACAAACCTCTAGAGATTTCAAATAACTCGAACACCGATAATTTATTTAAATTTCTACAAAGTTATTTATATTCAAATAAAACAAAAAATAAATTTAAAAATTTTGTTTATGACTTTTTCATTTTATTTAGTAAACTCTTATTATTTTAAATTTTACTTACAACAATCTAGCATTTAAACATGTATTAAGAGAACTGGCTGCGAAAACGGAATTTGAAACAGTTGTAAATAATTTTTCATCAATTCAACAGTACGAGTGTTTTAAGCTCTTAAGCATAATTAACACACTGCATTCTGTGAGCTTTAGCATTTTGATCAATGACCACTAATTAATAATAATCTGTTACAATTTGTACTCAGTTAAGTGCCTTGCAAATGGCATATTAATTTATGATATTATCAATATGAGTTGGAGTCGGAAACGCCACTTAATCGTACTACTTAGTTGAGTTGACCCAAGTAATATGCAAATCTCACTCATCCTTCAACACGTCCAATATCCAATTAGCCCCTGTCCTGTTCAATATTCCTCCTTTGACTTTGACTTTTGGCTAATTGAGCTTAGGTCTAATGGGGCACGCCTCTATAAACATATATCTAAACATAAGCCAATGTGAAGTACTAACAATACTTCAAACAATTTGCTTACCTACCCAAAAAAATAGAGAAGTGTGAGAAATACAAGTGGGGGAGTGGCAAGTCTGGCATTTCTCGCCAGTTCGCGGCGCAACGCCTTCGGTTTGGTCTTTTGGGCGGATTTTTCTGGCTTTACTTTTGCTGACTGCTATTTTATGGTAGCCATTAAAGGAAATTGAATATAATTTTGTTTGCTAAGCTCTTCCATAAACTTCCCAAGTGCCTGGTGCTGCTATATGATTTTTTTCTCTCTCTGTTTTCCTGCTGCTGTTTTGTAAGGTTTTCATATTTTATTAAGTTCACGCCATAAAAAGGTCGACGAGGCAAGTCAAAGCCAAAGCGGCCTTAGTTTTAATGGAACTGGAGGCCCAACTCCCATTCTTTTCTGTCTTCTTAGCGAGTGCATAAATATGATTGAGAAATTTACAAGCCATGTTAGATCTGCAGCTTAACAGTTGACCAAAGGGTCAAAATGACTGATGAATGCCCAAGACAGAAGCTCGGTTGTTGTTGGTTTGCTGGCCACATCGTAGTCAATAATGCCAGACCTATTTTATCTGCATGTACAGATACTTATGTGTGTAACTGTAGACCACAACAGTCCTTCATTTTTGGCAGCCAAGACATTTCGTGTTTGGCCCACTTGCTTACCGATTTCATTATTTATTTAAGTTGGTAAAAGCAAACTTGCATATTGGAATCCACTAAGAAATGGGAAAATGAGAACTGACAAAGTGGGAGAATGGGAGAATAAAGGAGAACTGGGAAATGGCAAAATAATAAATTGTTTGCTGCGGTTGTTTGTTTTTGTCTTAGTTCTTGGCCTTGTTTGGCTGTCACCACATCCTTCTGTAGTTTGTCTATCTTTGGGTTACATTTGTCGAGTTGTTCTTATAGGCTCTCCAATCAAATGCAAAACATTGTTTTCATTTAATTTAAATTTTGATATATTGTTTCGCCATTTCCGACCAATCCGACCGATTTTATACCCTTTTTTTAGGGAATTTTGTGCGTATTTAAAAAGTTTCCTCATCAATTTAACTTATTTTGCTGATTTACTTTATTTTTTTATTATTATCGCGCTTTTATGATTCTTTTTAGCTCAGTGCCGATTCCCAAATGCTTTTACAAATCTGTAGAGAAGCTGCGCGTCCTGTCATGTTGAGATACCTTGGCTTAAATACATCAGCTCATCCCATTGGCTGTGACGTGGCTACAACATTTTGTTGATTTTCTTTGGCAAATATCCTTGACTTCCATCCTCTTCACCCACTCGGTTGGTTTTCATTTTCATTTGTATACGTCCTGTGAGACAGGGCTGATACCGAAGCCATCAATCAAATCAAATTCCTTAGATAATGTACTAAGACATTGCTATAATTTGGTGGTAAAAGGTGTGTGACTGACAGCACTTCAGGGTCAAAGGTTGCTCTTAAATATATAAATAAAGTAGCAACCAAATCGGAGAGGGCTTAAAAGATGTAGAAATGATGCTAAATGTGCTAAAAACAAGCTAAAAATTGTAGAAATAATTTAAATCGTTCAAAAAACTAGAAAAAGCTACTTAATGTGCCACATTACGTATACGACATGTTGGGCATATTGAGGTTAAATCTAATAAACATTTTCCGCTTTTCTGCACGCATGAATGTTAATGCTGATTGTTGTAACTTTTTGACTCGACACAAGCAGTTTTGAGGACCTTTTCCCCAACTCTCCAACTCTCTCAATCTCTGGTGATGAGTTGCTGTGTAGTAGAAATTATGCCAGAAAAACCCCAAAGACACACACACACACACAAGACTCACAAATCTACAGCTGTAGTAGCTTGTTGCTTGTGTACATATAACTAGGCATAGTTAGGGGTTGTTGTTGTTATTGTTGTTATTGCTGTTGCCGTCTGCCTATTTGGCTTTTATAGTTAGCGGCAGTGGCAGTGGCAGCAATTTTGGCCAAAAGTTTATGTGCGCTGGCAGCCAGAAAGATGCTCTGACGATAAATTTAACACAACTTGACTTCAAGTTTGCCCATTTAGATTGAAAGATCTAAAACTTGAAACTAGCCGAAATATTTGACGTACTTGAAAAGGGTAATAAGCCGTTGGCCAACTATCTGCTCAGATTTCTGGAATACTCAACTCGTAAAATCAAGCCACAGGCTAACCACTTGATAGCCAAGCATATAATTTGATTTCGTCTTTAATTAAACAGCTACATTTAAAGTTTTTCACTTGAATGCCATTTCCATTTTCCATCTTCCACTTTCCCACTTTCCATTTACTGTCAACGATTTTCACGGCAAACTACACGTGTTTAACAAGTTCATGAACCTCGACTTGTAACTCAGTTATGCAGCATTTTTTTCATAGAATTTGTAAAACATTCAGTGACGTTTCTTCAAGCATAGTTAAGTGTATGTATATTTTTTTTAGCACTTGCTGTCTGTTGCACAGCGTGTCAGCTGCCACATCCTGTGGCACTGTGGTCGCTCCAGCTTATTAAAATCAAATAACTTGAGGGCTTGAGCATTAAGTTGATTTGCATATTTACTGAGAAACATTTTTGACTTTGACGCTCTTGATATACGCATACTTGTATCCATCACTGTATTATGCTAAGCTACTTAAATTATTACAGCTTGTATTTGTCGCTTAGAACTGTGGCTTATTTTAATTTTTAAATAAAAAACATAAATAAGACCTAAAAAATGTATTCTACTCTTTTCGATTGTTAAAAATGATAAACAAAATTTTATTCATTTTGGTTGGTCTTGAATATTTTATAATATAAAATGTAAATCATAGTTGTTGCATAGGTTGCTCAATCGATTCGACTGTGATTTGAATCTCAATCAAATTTAATTCAGAAATGCATTCAAATTGGTTCCAGGAAAACAAATTCGAATCTAACACAAATACTATTGTTGACATTTCCATCCCAAACCACTGTGCACCTGACTGACAGTAAAGCTACGTGTTGTCAGTTTTTGCAGTGGTTGCTTCTCATTTCCCCTTCCTCTCTTTCTTCCTTTTTCTCTACCTGCACATTCTGAACTGTTTGCCTAATGTCTGTTTGGTTTCGTGGCACAACAAGCCTTGTGAAAAACTTATCATAAAAGTTTTTGCAAAAGTTGTCAAGGTTTTTTGTCGTTTGTGCTATTTTGTCATTTGCAGCGCCCAGCTAAAATAATTATTTATAACTTAAAAGCAAAGTGGCGGAAGGAGCAAAAATAAATAAATAAAGTATAAAACCAATAAAAATTCCCTTATTTGGAAAAAGTTGTTACACGCGCTACAAATGATGCAATGACAAATCACGCGAATTTTGATAGAAGTTTTTATGCTTTAATTGGCACTGTAAGCGGGTTATAAAAATACGTCAATAGCAAAACAAAAAAAGGACAACAATCGATAGCTCAAGAGCGACATTCGGGCCACTTGAGGCAACAATAATAATCGTTCGAGTGTGGCAATCCATAGACACTGTGTCCCTGTCTCTGTCTGTCCCTGTCTCTGTCTGTACGTCAGTTTGTTTGTCTGTCATTGACAGACAGTCATAAATATGGCAAGACATAAAAAAAAGAGCCAGCCAAAAACTACAGGCAGTACTACACGTACATATGGCAATGACGACAACTCCGCCCATCTTCCATTCCCGTCCGACATCGTCCATCGCCCATCGACATAACAAACTGCAGGATCTGTTTTCCTGATTGTTCTTTGCCAGGGCAACGTTTGATGGAATGTCTGAAATGTCTACAATTTCGGTCTGTCCTTTGTGTTAACTTGGCCGCTTCATTCAGGCGTGTAAAATGAGCTCGAGCTTGTCATCATCTTAAATTTACTTAATTATTTTAAATTGTCTGATTTGTTAAAGTAAAGTTGGCTCTATTAGAGTTTTTTTGATTAAAGCATTAAAGACTTGGTTCATAATTTGTATTATTTTTTATTAGTTATCTATTAATTTGTATTATTTTTAAATTAAATCTGAAATTCTGAGTTTCTGCATTAGCTTTACTTTTTGAGTTTTACTTAAATAAAATTGTATTTCTGTTTAGCTAAACAGATTATTTAAGTTTTCCCATTTTTTTTATTATATTTTTTGGGCTTTTTATATTATTTCTAGCAATTGTTTTTTGTGTGAATGAAATGCAAATTTGTACTTTTGCTATTAGCATTAAATTGTAAAGTGTCTTTAAAACTCATTTATGACACTTTTGCGGCAATTGTTTCGGGCAAATCTAAAGCGAAAAATGTGTTTTTATATGGTTATTGTCGATGTCGATGGGTCGGCAGTTGTGGCCTATAAACTTGGCCAGTAAATTTTTACAACAATGCGTTTTGGTTCACCTTTCGGAGAATGCATCCCGAGGCAAACATTTTTTGGGGTCTGGCGTGTTGTGAAATAAAAAGAAAATTCAGCTAAACGCCATTCAAATTAAATCACCGGCAATCTGTACGGACAGCAGGGAAAAGAATGTGTGCTAATTTATTTAAATAATTTAAAAACTCTCACAATAGAAGAAGGAAAACAAATAGCAGCTGTGTCTAGTCAAGTTGTTGCCTTAAGATAACAATTGAGGAGCATCCGGCAAAGGCGAAGGCGGAGGCCTTCAAACAAAGCTCTGTGTTCAACAAAAGGCCAAAAGTTAATGTGTGCCTAAGTAGCAGCCAGGTCGAAACACACACACACATAAACACACGCACACATACTGTTTGGGCCATTAAAGATGCCCCTCATTTTGTTGGCCAACTGCTTTTTGGGCGCCTTCCGCTGGCGCATCCGCCAACTGTCGTTTGTCGACTGTCGACTGTCGACACTGACTACCGACTACCGTCGACCAGGTTGCCTTTTGTTTGCGGCGACTGTGTTGATTACTTTGGGGAAATGTGCGTGAAAGGTAACGGTGCGTACCTGTCCTGTCATTTTCCGTTTGCTGTTTGCCTGTTTGGCTGTTTGGCTGTTGGCTGCCATTGCCTGGCGACTGATTTATATGCTTCTCCTCTGCTGGGGGACATCCCCCACTGACATCTTCTGTCTTCACTCCCTCCTCTATGCACGTGGTTCTCGTTGTGCTCTGATTTTCTATGCAATAAAGCGCTGGCTATGATTTTAAGTTCCCATTACTAACTTGGCCATAAATCATCTATTCAATAATGCGTCGACTTCACGTAAATCATAATCAGGCAAATGTTTGTCTTAGCCTCAAATTGACAGCAGCTTTAAGCAATCTGAATAAGAGTATACAGTATTCCAATTTTCTACACTAAAAATTAAAAAAACCTTTTCATCAATATTCAATGCCAAAAGTCTGACAGCTTAATTGACAGCTTTATATTTAATACCTGTGCCCACTAAACCGATTGATAAATATTCATATGAGTATTAATTTTATTCAATTTGATTTAATAATGGTTTTTGACTCTCAACTGAACCTTCGTTCTGTGTTTCTGTTTCCAATCATTGGTTATTTAATATATATTTTAATTAAGTATACGCAACGCAGCTGCGGTCATAATATCACATTATTTTTGATTTTCAATGAAATTAAGCGCAAACAGACTGACGAGCAAAGGGGTGGGGAGGGGAGGGGTAAATACTCCAACGGCCACTTGAATGAAATGCACAAAGAGTTGTGTTTTCAACATTTGCCCATTAAAAACTCATTAACAAGGCACAATACAATGGCTTGACAAATAACTCGAAATGCATTCACTTCCGCTCTGCCGAAGCAGACGTTGCGTATACGCAGTGGTGATCATGACAGTGCATGTGAGTGAGTGCAATTCTTATGCACTTTTAAATGCATTTTATCAGTGCAATTAAGCATATGTACAGGCTGCTGACAAATACACTCAACCTGGTAGTCAACCAATGACAGTCGCATTAATTTGACAGCCAAAATGCTAAACGCCAAAAGAATTCAACTCAGCAGCAACTGTAGAACAAAGAGTCTAGGGAAAGAACAGATAAAAATGTGATATTTGTGTTAGCTTGTTGAGAATATTCCCTAATTGTGGATGTGCCTAACTATCTTAAATTTTACTATCAATACTTTATTATCAATTCTTTGTTGTGGTAAATTTTTAGTAATATCTTTTTAATTTTAAAATTTTAATAGAAATTCAATCCATTTTAATGAATTATTATGGTTTTCTAATTTTGTATTTAAATTCTTAAATATATACATATTTATTTATATAGTATACATATTTAATTATTTGTAGTTATTTCGTAGTTATTTTATTTATTATTTAATACACTTTTCAATTAATCCAAATTTCAGTTCATCATTATATGTATTAAAGGGATTTCCACTACTGCAACTCTCTTTCTCTGTTACATAGTTTTGCTCAAATAGATAATACCCAATTATAAGGTAGAGATCGAAAACAGTTGTCAGTTGTCCTTCAGTCTGAGTTACACCTTTTGTCCTTGTCAACCTGCCGATATGTGGACTAATGATAGCAGATTCCCTGATGCTTCTTGCAGACACCGCGTGATTTATTAGTGTTCTATTTGTATTCAGTACGTTGTGTTTTCTTTTTTCTTTGGGTGTGTGGAGCATTTTATATTGCATGCTTATAGGCGCCTCGTTTGTCATTTCGCTGCCAGCGAAGAACAAAACAAACAATGGCGAAGCGCCATTTTTGCTTATCTGCGCAGCAGGCATAAATGGAGGGAGAGAAAGGGAGAAAGAGAATGGGAGAGAGAATGGCAGAAAGAGAGAGGTAACGGGTAGCGGAGGCAGGCTGTCTTTTTACTTACAAATTACTTGAATACTTTGCGCCTGCTGTTACACGGAAACGGAAGTGGAAGTGTTTTACAACACACACACACACACACACACTCACACACACCCTCACACATATTTTTTGCTTGCAACTTTTTGCTTCAATCATAAAATCAGAACTTTTTACCCTTTACGGCATAATCAGTGCATGTGTGTGTCACAGTGGGTGGATGGGTGTGTGTGTGTGTTTGTGTGTATGTGTGTCGGCATGTGTGTAAGTGTGTGTGTAAGGCGTAAAGCGCCTCTAGCTGCAATTGTCTTGTCTTTTATAGTTGTGCCAGTTGTTTTGCTTTTCTCTTTGCTAGAGATGAGCACGTGAGAAAGCACGATGTTAACCCAGTGTTAAACAGCGAATAAACTGATACAGTGTTGGTAAAAAAAATTATTTTAAAAAAGTTGTTTGATTAATTCATGTTCAGCTTTTATATATTGCAATTTCAGTACCCATTAATTCGTAGGCGCCTATTATTTAAGGCAAAGACAGTGTTAGAAAATGGCAAAAAGAGCAGGTTATTTGGCCTAAGCGCAGTAAATGTAATTAATAATTATGTTTTAATTTTTTACTTTATTTAAATATTTCTTTCAATTCCAATTCACATAAATTCGTAGATGTCTAGAAGTTGTATTGTTAATTCAGACTTGATCACGCACTCATCTCTAGCTGACTGCACTGGCAATAAGGTCGCTTTGGGCGAACTACATTTGGCACTTAAGCCATGGATATTTTTTTATTATAAAAGGGTTGCGCTGTAGTTGTGTGGTGCGGTGGTGCGGTGGTGCAGTGGTGCTGTGGTGCCAGGCGGCGGTTCATAAAACGAGTTACACCCCCAGCATTAAATGCTACAGATTTTTATTGCTAACCAAAGATATTGTCATAGATTTTGTGCCATATTCCAGTGCGCTGGAACATGGCGCTGTCATTGGCCTGCTCCATGTAGAGTCGGTACCGTTTATGGGTGGCTGGATCAGCGGGTCCCCAGCTGGACGTTGGCTCAAAGGCTTTGAGAATGCGCCTCCAAAGGCTTAGCTCGGCGGGTTGACTTCTCACAGCGGGTATGGCCCAGAACAGGAGTTGGCCAACACCAAAGGCGCTCAGGCACCAGCCAAAGACTGTGGGAATATTGAAAATTAAATTAGTCATAGAATTAACTCGATTTGGACCTGGAACTCACTATAAACGCCTGATTGGTAGGTGTAATCTTTGTACTTGAGGGGCTCGTACAGGACGAGCATGTAGACGAGGATGACGAACATCACGAGGGGTGTAATGAAGCCCCAACAGAGGCGGTAATACATTGAGGTTTTTCTGCCCAGCATAAATTCAACATCGCGACACACTCGCTTCACTCCGTAGACCCAGCCAATGGCCAGCAGCTCGAAGATGGCCAACACGAGGGCCACAAAGGTGGCACCAAAGAAATCCAACAGGTTCAACACAAACTGTCCACCGGGCGTGATGTAAAGCAGACCCAGCGAATACCCTATGATCGTAATAAAGATCACAATGTGCCATTGCTTGATCTTGCCAAACTGATCCTTCAGCACCGTTGTGAGGACGGAGACCATGCCCACATTGCTGCCAATGCCCAGGACGAACAGCATGAGAAAGAATAGCACCGAGAAGACCTGAGGCACCACCTTGAACTTGGCTATGGCATCTGGATACGAGATGAATGCCAAGCCAGGTCCACCATTGACCACGCTCGATATGTCCGTCGTGTTATTCTCATACGCCAAGTTGCCCAAAATGCCAAAGATGATGATGCCGGAGAGAAGCGACGTGAACGTGTCCAAGGTGGTCACAATGTTGGCATCTCTGGAATATTTAAAGTAATTCAATTATAAATTGAATATTTGATATTTTGAAATATAATTTAAGCTAGAAAAATAGGCATGAAAATAAATTAAAATTCTACCTAGTAAAATAACATGAAATGAAAATGATATGAGTTAAATAATAAATGTAACTACTTATAATATTCATATTAAAATCTAATAAATTATAATTTCTAAAATTCAATATTAATCGAATATTTTTGTAATTAATTAAAAATTGTTTATATTTAGAAAGTGCTTAATAATTATCTTTAAACTGTTTATGTTATATATCGTATGCAAATATGTAATTTAAAATAAATCTAGATTACTTTGCCTATAAAATCTTACCTGTAAATGTTCTGGCCAAAGCGATTGTACGAGGAGTACATGACGATGTTGCCAAAGCAAATGGCCAGCGAGAAGAAGACCTGGGTGACAGCGGCGTACCACACCTGTGGCTCCAGCAGCTTGTGCCACTGTGGTTTCAGGAAGTACAGAACCCCGTCCGAGGCGCCGGGCAGAGTGAGAGCTCGGACGAGAAGGATGATCATGATGACGTAGGGGAAGAGGGCCAGGAAATAGGATGCCTTGCCGGAGCTCTTGACTCCCTTGAACATAATGGCTGCAATGATGATCCAAGACGCGGCCAAGCCGACAGCCAAAATCCAGCTGGGATAACCGATGCCATCATCGATGCTCGCCTTCTCCCGCAGCACGATGTGCCTGTCCAGAAATGCAGAGTGAAGTGAAGTGAAGTGATAGCTTATATTGATTCATGACCTCAAATGATTCACTTACGTAAAGTAATACTCCGCCGAGGTGGTGCGCACGGTGGTTGCGGTGCCAATGACATCGCTCACCGGCTGTGGCGTCGAGTCCAGGCAGTTGGGTCCCCACTCCTCGCGACAGTAGCTCCAGGGCAATGTGGGATAGAATGATTCCACAAAGTAGCGCAGCGTGATGGCCATTAATGTCGCATAATAGGTTGTCACAATGCCCGTGGCCAGCACCTGTCCATAGCCAATACCTGTGTGGTGAATGCAGTCAACACTCGATTAAATGCCACAAACTACACTCAGAAAAACACATAGCGATTCGTTCTACACAAAACAAGTTTTTAATATATATTCCGTTTTGTTTTGTCTGAATTCATATAAATATATATTAAGATAAGACTGTTTAATCTTGAATAAAAATAAGCTAAGTCCTGTTCATAACAATTAAATTCAGAATTTCTTTTTATTGTCAGGATCATTGAGCTTTTGACATCCGAAATTCGTGATTCAAGTCCAAACATACTTGAATATTCTCTCAGTGGTTACTCACCTCTCATAATGGGCACACAATCGTAGACTTTGACGCTGCCGCGACTCGAGAATTGTCCCAGCAGCATTTCCAAATAGTAAACGGGCTTCCCCACCAATATCAGCACTATCAGATAGGGTATGAGGAACGCACCCCCGCCATTCTCCAGGGCAATGAAGGGAAAGCGCCAAACGTTGCCCAGACCGACACTCAGTGCAATGCAGGACATGAGGAACTCAATATCATTGTTCCAGCCATCGCGTTTAACGCCCTGCTCCGCATCTCCTTCTCCATCTCCTGCTCCTTCTCCTTGCTTCTCCTGCTCCTCTCCACCTGCTGTTGCCACACTTGCTTTGCGGCTATTCTCAAGTTCTTTGGCTGTGGAAATTTCCGAATTTGTGGTTCCATTCTCATTGCTTTTGTACGCGCCCGGTATGGATATTGTGGAGGCATTTGGTGAGCCCACATAAGCTGGATTGAGGTAGCCATTGTTATTGCTCTGATCCATAGTTATATCTTTTGTTGCAGCTGTAAACCAATCAAGGTTAGCATCGATTAGTGGTCAAGTTTTGTGGTTCAATAACTAATTAAATAAATAAAAAACAAACCAGACTGGCAACAAACTGGTTTTGAATGAAAACAAATAACACAACAAGTCACTGACCCACTGACTGAGCCACCACCGATTATATAACAATTGTTGTGCCATTCATTCAACAAAAGTGCAACTGTGAACCAACTGGGCGAAGGGGAAGCGGAGGTTTCAGTTACCAACTTTAACAAACTGCCGACTGAAAACCAGTTTCTTGGCAATGTCTCTCTTTTAAAAAAGTGCATTTGCATTGTTTACTTTTCCCTTTCTATGTTCAGGTTTAATGTGTTTGCCATTCATCTGGTAATCGAGAGGTTGAAAGTGATTTGCACTTATTTCAAGTGTAGAAAGTGAAGGATGCGGCATATTGAATATCATGTTATGAATTATACATATACGGATATCAGTATTTATGTAACTTTTTGTACATTTACATTTTGAATAAGAAATGAGTATTACCTATTATTAGTTTTTGGCAATTTGACCGATAAGATATTACTCATAAAGATCCACGAGTGAGTTTCGCCAAGTGTGTGAGATAACATCGAGTGCGTTGTTCTAGGAAGCAATCATTCGATGGGTTTATACTTAGTTTAAGTACAGTATGATAAAGAGGCGATTATAAATATATAAGCATTTATTACTTGACAACTATAGGCAGCCTATCGGTGTTACGATAACACTCGATTTATGAATTGGTAACTATTCAATTTCATTCATTGCAATTTTAACAATCGTAATAAAGAGTATTTGCAACTCGTTTAAACTGATGTGATTTCAGCTTATTTATTTAAAGAGTATCATTGTTGTTGCAACAGTGTTGCAGCACAGTTGTTGTTGCTGTTGCTGCTGTTGTTGCTGTTGATTGTTCTCGCAATTAATGGAAAGTGAAGGTGCACAAAGCTGTTGCCCTCGCTGTGAAAATGTCAGCGGAAAGGAGAAACATTTAATTACTCATTGAAATCTTGTCTAGGAATTGAGTCGCGAATTGCCAAGTTGAAGCACGTTTGGTTTACTTGAGTGCATCGAATAATGATTAATTAATTAAGTTATTCTTTTATTGTTAAAATATAAATACAAGCAATTCTCTATGCAAACTATGACACTGTCATAATCGCTTTGTATACAGTTTTTCCAACCATAAAGTACATATTTGAAGATGTTTGCGATATAATAAATATTGTATGTATTCAAGTGGGGTATGCCAGACATATTTGTCATTAGATAAGGACACCGCAAGATAACAATCCAACAATTAACTTAACTACAGACTGCAATAAAGATTCCCATAATAAACTTAACCACCTGGGTTAGCTTTGCAATATCAATTGTTTGATAGGCCGTCATTATCATTCTTAGAATTGTCTAGCCGTTTATTTTTATAGAACCGTTGCCAGACAACCATCTGCTAAGTACCTTGACCTATTAAACAGTTGCCCAAAATGTACCCAGAGTCAGTCATTAATTTTTATTTATATTATTAAGGTTTTTTTTATAAATTTATAGGGATCGGCACTCTAATAGATTAGAATTGTTTTAACAGTTGGTCTAATCACACGAATTTGATCGTACCAAAAATAAAAAACCAGTTAACAAATTTGTTTTTGTTTTATTGTTTATGGTTTGCACGCGATCACAATTGTGTTCAACAATTATTATGAGATTAAAACTATGAACGTATTCGTATCAGTTGAAGAACCAACTGTTGATTGTTAACTCACACGCAAACTATTTGTCAAATCCGTAAAGAGGGAATTCTCTTCTTCTTTTACTGCCAAATCTCGTTTATCACGTCACTTGTTAAAATTAACTTAAGCGTATGCAAAAGCAATTTATCATGATTATTTTTACACACTCAATTATTTAAATTACGTTTTCGTTTTTATATTTATTTTTATTTCGACAGCATTACGAAAAAATTGTTTTTATTTTTCTGATTCTCTTTTTAGCTGCCCAAAAAAATAATAATATTTAAGTGGGCCTTACTTGTTAACAACCGAACTGTTCACGACGAACGCCAAACGATAACTGAACGGATCGGTGTGGATCGGTGCGAATTGTGGTTCGACGACGGCGACGGCGACTGTGTTAGCGTAACGGTAAAAGGTGTTCCCAACTTGACATAAGGTAAATAAGACAGGTATTTGTAGGTAGTTTTGGAAATGGCCCACGAAATGTGATTAATGTTAGAGTTGGAGTTGAGAAATATTTACAATTATTGCGCTTAAAGATAAAATTAAAATTCTACATGTTTTCAATTATTCCGAATATTCCGAAATTAATTTTAATAAGATCGATCAATATTTAGTAAATGTTTAAACAACTTCTAAAATTGGCAGATAACTTATATTTTTCATACTTAAAATGCAATCAGAATCATGTTTCTCACGATTTTTACAACACACATTTTGTGATACCGATACTAAAATTAGATACTTTTGACTATCAAAAACGTTACTCAGGTATGATGATTGGTTGCTCAAATTATCTCCCGAATACCTCAATGATTAATTTTAAAACCTTCAAAATGTGCTGTTCTATTAAAAGTGACTTCAAAAAAACTATTTAATTGTAATCACGATTCTTATTATATTTACTACGAATGCTAGCAAAATATGGGAAAACCTCACATAATAAATTATTTAATCAACTTCTATCTTTGGGTTATTCAACTCTGATTACAAACTTGTATTTAGACACCTGTAATGTCTGGATTTTTTGTTCTATGGCCACAAAATATATGTATTTTTAAAATGCCCTTGGTTGATTAATTTGGATGCACTGGCTGCTTTTGTTGTTGTTTAGGAACAGGTTTTACGAGCACAATTGTAACGATAAGATTGAGAAGTTTGAGTTGAATTTGATTGTACAAATATTAAAAAGACGGATGGTGTGATAAGTGCTTTAAAAATATCATTCATGAAGGAAACAAAATAAATGACATACAAATAATACTTTCACATAAATGAATCTAGAGCAGAAAACGCAACTGCGTAATTGCAAAATTCGTGGAAATTGTGACTAAAATCATGACACACTCACCACAACAATTCAAATTTTCAGGTTTACATATGCACAGTGTGTAACAATTTTAATTGGATGCAAATTGGGAAATTCCCAAGTACGAGTATCGGCTTATAACTGTTCAATTCAGCTGTAGGAAAAACCTCACAATTTGCTTTTTGGGGCATTAACACGAAAATTGACCGCAATAAAATTATTCAATTTGAGCAACGGTGCGTAATGCATTGATTAAAACAATTCAATTAAAATTATCAATAATGCTTTAAGGGCATACAAAATTGTATTTATCGCACCTGCATAAATAAGTTATTGTATTGACAATTAATAATATTTTTTGTAATACTTTTATTTTAATTAAAAGCTGTGATAAAATAAACACGAATACTTCTGTGACCTTTTCATATTGAATTGCTCTATAATATTTAATATGTAATTAATTTGCAATAATTCGCTTGAAAGGGTTAATCGTTGGTTTTCGTTTGTGTTTTTATAGTTGTTTTTAAGTTATACGGAGGGTATATTTTATAGTCGAAGAACTTGATTCCACTTTTTGTTTGGGCAACAAATTGCACATTAACGAATATCAAATATATTTTTTTATTTAAATTAGTAAGCAGGGTATTTGCTAGTCAAGTTATTTTCAGCAGTAAATACGACATTTTTTCGAATGCTTTTCGACTTGTTTATTTAACAGCTGAACGTAAATCACATGCACAGGAAATGCGCCAAAGGATTTGTTATTTTCCGACTGAATGTATTTACATATGTAGCTCAGTAAATTGATAAGTTAATTAGTGTTGTTTAACGAGAAACATAAATTAATCTGTTGGTTTTGTAAACAAATAATTAAATGTCTGTGACTTTTAAGTTATTATAAAGGTATTTATATTTGTTTACATAAATTTAAGCTTCTAAGTAGAGCCTAAAACACTTTCCCTTTAAGATTACCTTAATTAGCTTACCTGTTTAATTACAGCTGAGGCTTTTAACTGTTGTACTTATTTAAATAGAACTATACACAAATGTCAACAATTAACTCTATTCTAATTTGGGCATTTAGCCAACTGCGAATTTATGGCCAACAAAAGCCACTTGGAAATTTTCTCAGTCATTTATCAAGAGCCAGCAGGGCATAAATCTCCTGGCCAAGCAAATCGCAGTGACATCTGCCTAACTGGCACTAACTGGAGTGCCTGCTGCTTGTCGCCAGAGTTAACCGAAGTCCCAAAACAATCCCAATCTAAAGGCAAAGTCACAATCGTTGTCCTTCGTCACGCAATTGTTGGATTGTTTGTTTTGTTTTTATTTCGCCAAGACATTAAATTTTATAGCATTTACCTGTTCGACATTAAAAACAAAAACAAAAGACACAAATGTCACGAGGAGCAAACAGATGGCAGGCAAGAGGCAAAGGTTGTTGGTCAACGCGGCAGGTTGCGCATACGCCATGTGGGCAAGTGTCTGGCAGGCAGCTTGTTTGTCGTCCTTGATTTATGCTGCAGAACAACATTAAGAATTGATGATTTAAATTTAAGGCTTCGCTGAATTTGTTTAGTTTTGTTTATGGCACATCGCATAATTAATGTGTCTTTGGAGTGTTGTTAAAAGGGGAAAAGAATTTCGAGAGGCTCTACAGACTTTAATGAAGATCCCATTTTTTTTAGGTATACAAAAATACAAAGGTAGATCATGAGACTTAACTAAAAGCTTATAAGTTAGTAGCAAATGTTTATATAAGTTTGTAAATTCCAATCCATGTTGTTTTGGTTTTTGATCTGTTAATTGAATGCAGAAACTTGACAACTTTGATGATATCCTGCAAAAACTTGCAATCCAACAAATTGGTTAGCTTGAAGAGATTTGCTTTTGGCACTAGCAATTACATTTAGTGCCTAATCCACCTAAACAAGAACTTCTCTACTCGTATGCAATTTCAATTTCATTTGTGGCCAAAAACTTGGCCTGTGTGGCATGTGAGGCATTTGCCACAAGTGTCCGAGTCTGTTGGCAGTTTATTTGTTGCATACTTTTGGCTGACATCTAAATACGAAATACATTAATCATACGCCCCGCAGGCTGGACAACTATAATAGAGCTGTTGCTGCTTGATTTTTGCTGCATTTTGTGGCCACGCATATCACGCATACGTCACGTTGTACACACACACATACATGTATATCGCAATCGCAATTGCAGTATATTAAGTCATTGTTCGGCGCTTGTTAAAGTAAAATTCTATTACAATGCAAAATACAAATCTTGTTGCTTTTGTTGTTTTGTTTTGTTCTATATATACGAGTCAAGTGCCGCCGGCGCTGCCATAAAAATGACTAAAGTACACGCAACAATAACAACAATAACCACAACAACCACAATAACAACAGCAACAACTCAACTTGACTTCAGTTCGCATGGCAAGCGAAGCGCATTTCGTGCGTACAAAAATCTGCAATTCATGCAATTTTCATGGAAAATTTGCCACGCAAAAAGAAAGCACAAAACAAAGAGGCACACACATGTTTTGTGTGTTGTTATTGTTGTTGTTGATTGTTGGCAAAGCTATAAATATGTTTGTGTGTGTGAGAGTTTGAGTGTTTGCTCACTCCCTATTCTGTGCTTTGAATGTCAAAATATTTGTGTGTTTGGCATTTTAAGCGTAAAATTTTTGCTGTCAACATTTCGTCTAGTCTCAGACATTGCCATTCTTGTGAAAGAGTCGCATTAATTTCCTTAGCACGTGTATCTTTAACTTGGTGAAGTTTTGAAAATAACAGATTAGAACACACGTGCTATTTGCGTAGTTACTGAACTATCTTAACCAATTCGGCTTTAATTCTGATTAGATTGAAACACTAAAGTATTATTCGACCGTTAACATTGCAATATTTATAAGCAGACTATGATTAAGTACTTAACACAATACAAGCTAAGATTTAAAGACTTTTCAAACTTCGGTTGATCTATACTGCCCGTTATCAGCTGAAAGTCCAACGGCACGCAAATGTTTCATATAATAAATAACTATCAAATAAAAATAGAATTCCGGAGCTAAAAGAGAGAGAGTTCGAATGAGAAAAATGTAGAGATATATTCTGATAGATACAACTCACCCATTAATATTGACCAGGCGTAGAGCATGTAAAAAGTGCCGTAGACTCCACACATAATCAAAATGGGAATGAATAATATTACAGATGTTGCTGACAACAGCATAAAAGTGATTAGAAAGCCACGGCTCTGCTGTAAGTTTCTTAGTTTTAATTAAATAAATCCTCAATTAATAATGTTCTATTACCTGATCAGATCCCACAGTGATCATAACGGCACTCAGTAGTTGAATAAAGAAAATTGATTCCACAGTAAGCACCAGTAATGGCAGCGATAGAATCGTGTAAGTCTTCAATTCTTTGTTGCAACTGAGATGATCGATAAAGATGCCAAAACGAGCAACACACAAGGCCAACTCGAGTAGACCAATATAGAGGCAGGCAAGCTTCAAATTATTCCTCAACCCACGGCAGCACAATGGAAACATTCTATTCAACTAAAAGTGACATTCTTAAAGCGAATTTACAGTGAAACAATATGCAAACAACCTAAGAGAAATGCACTGATGGCAACTTTCGTTGCTCTTCCTGCTGATTTTCCTGCTGCTGAGCCTGTGTCGAAGTCGATGGATACGGATCTTGTATTTTTGTAGCTTCTGGTGTTATTATTTTGTCATTATTCGAATCCTTGGGATCTGCTTCATCACCGACATCGATCTTAACTGTCTTGCCAGCTGGTGTTATGACGAGAATATGCATTTTTATTAAAGTGATTGAGATTAAATGCTAAGCAGGCCGAAAGCGTAATTTGGTCATAAAGGGCCAAAATGAACAGTTTGTAACTACTGGCAATTTTGAAACTTTTCGGAAATTTGGAAATATTTGAAAATCAAGCTTAACAAAACGTTACATCAACTTTAATAAACTGAAGGATTTTAAGTCAAGGCCTACGCTTTAAATATTTGATTTGTACTATAACAAAACAGAATAGATCTCAAAGGAATAGAAATAAATGATATAAGGTATATTATTTTAGCCTTGATTGCTTAATAAATATTTTAAAAATGTTTATACATGTTACTTAAGTAAATATAGATATGTAAATAATAATCCAACCCGGGAAATAAACTGGCAGCTAGAATTCTTCCCAATTTAAATCTGTCGTAAATTACGTAAATTCCAACTTTAAATTGCTTAAAGTAAGAGTCGTTGTGACATTACTTAATATTAGTTGAAGCTTAATTGCTAATTATGAGCCGTTGCCTCTGCTTTGAGATATATTCCGCTTTTGTGGCTTTCCGTTCCGTTCCGTTCAGTTCATTTATGTTGCGCACAAAAGTAGGCAATGAAAATTGTGAACAGTGGAAACTTTGCCAAAAGCGCCTGTTTCTCTTTATCCTTCCGTTTTGCGGTAGATTTGTGGTTTTTGTCTGTGTGTGCATGAGTGTGTCTGTGCTTATGCTTTAGTAAGCTGGTAACAAAAAAAAATGTATATATGTCTCAGCACGCCCACATGTGTTGTATTGTGTTGTGTGTCTGGTTGTCGTCCTCGTCCTGGTCTAAGCAGCGACTGTTTGTTTTTGGCATGTGGAAAGTAGAACATAATTAATTCAAATTAATTACAATTTGTGTGGAATTAGCGCTTGCGGCAAGCGCCGCCCACAAACAATGATGATAATAATAATGATGTTGTTACGAGTATCTATGCCAACATTTGCCCGCAAACTCACAAATTTCAAGAGATTTTTATGTGCACATGTTTAGGTATGTTCATTAGGCTTTCTCCCTCCCTCCCTCGCTCCCTCTCTCACCCTCCTCCCTGACTCATCCCTTTTATTTCCATGTATGCAAATTTCGTACGACAGCCTAAGCACTTGAATTATGTGCTGGCGCTGCAACTGCAGCCGACTTCAAATTATTTGGCGCATTTTAACGTTGCCTCCCCTTGGACTTTGCGCTCTTCCCATTGTTTGCCTGACCCAATTAGCACAGAATTGCAACAACGTCATAAACTCAAGTGCACAACTCAATTGGGCAGCCTAGAGAGCGTGAGAGATGGAGAAAGAGAAAGAGATGAGGAAAGGGAGAGGGGGGCTGGGACATTTATAAATCAATTATGCAACGATTGCACGCTCATTAGTGCCAAACTCAATTAACGCTGACAGTTTTGCATGCGCTGCAATAGCAAACCCAATTGACACCCCTTCTCCGTGGCCGTATCTCTCGCTCCCTCTCACTCCCTTGAAGTGACAGCTTATATAAACGGTCAAGCAAAGTTCAATTCGCTAATTGGCCTGACATAATGCCCTGAAGCATAGAGCATTACAATGTGGCAGAAACTAATAGCTTAACTTGGCTAAAAAAAAACACATTTTAATATGGAATTGATCTCTAGATTAATTTCCTATTACTTTATAGTTTTAAAATAAATTATTTTTTTGTTTAATTATTCGAATTTGCTTAAGAAATTTTGGAAAAACAAATTAAATTTTTTCAATATTGACATTCAAATAAAAAATAATAATAATTAATAATATATATAAACTGACATTATATGAATTATAAACAATGAGAGCAAGGACAAGTTTGTGCTTTCTTTTTTTATCCACTTTTGCTATCAAAAATCTCTTTAAAAATAATAAATGATAATCTTTAGATTACTTTCACTGACTGCAATTTGTTCTGACCTTGTCGTTTAGCTCTTGGCACATTAACATAAATATTCAAGTGTGTGCTCAGACAAAACTCAACTTTAATGCTGTCGGCTGTCGGCCATTCAATTCGGTCACACACACACACACACACACACATGCAGACAATATTACGGACACATTTCATTCAGCAGGTTTCAGTCCATATGTTTACACATACGTTTTTTTTTGTTTTTATCAAGTATTTTATATCATAATTGCAATCTTGCATAAATGCGTATGTCAGAGTTTTCAGGCACAATTACCGCTTGTATGGGTGTGTGTGTGTGTGTATTTAGTGTGTGTTTGTTTGTCCTTCAAATCGCCATTTTAGTATGCGCCTTTTTTCTACTCGTAGCCAGAGCATCAACTGCCAACCCCGAGAAGATGTCTACACGTGTAACTGTGTTGTTCACACACACACACACACACACACACATTCAAATGTGTCCGTGACACACTTGCCAATACATGTATGTGTGTGTGTGTGTGCTTTTCGTTGCATATCTCAATGTTTGCATCTGTGGCCAGGCTTTTGCCCCATTCTGCAAACAAACTGTTGGTTACGCTCTTGTTGCTGCTCTCCTCGTTCTCCTCGTTCTCGTCCTAACGCATTGACACGCGTTTTGTTTGCACTGAGTGGACACCCCCACCTACAACTTCCCCCTCTTCATTTGCCCCCTTCTATGACATACCAATGAGGTCAGCTGCCATGTTATTACCACATGCAATGTAGACACGTTTTCTTCATTTCGCTTTGATTCCTTTTGGGCCACGTTCGCTCCATTAACACTCAATCATTAGCTGCTATCGCAGGCACTCGTGCATCAAATTAAAAGCTAACGGAAATATCATCAATAACAAACGCGACCAAGTGCCAAAATAAGACGCCTTTGTCTGTCTGCCCGTCTGGACGTCTGTCTGGCGACACGTCTTTGGCTCAACGTGACCAATTTATATTTTTGGCACCCTGGCGACAAACAATTAGCGCAGACAAAACAAACCAATCCCAACAATATCAAAGTTATTTACACTAGTTACCATAACAAGTCATTTAATTGAAATTGATTTTCTATAATATACAAATAAATAATATACAAATTATTTAAATAATGTACAAATTACAAACAAATTATATGCAAATTATTTAAATGTCTTCCCAAATAGTAATTACTAAATTAATCACTCACTTTTATCTTTTCTGTGCTAACTCACCTGCGTATACGTAATGTGTATTACGTATACGTAACGTGGCTTTAAGCTTGGCAATCGTAGCATTTAATAGTCACTAGAAAGTCACATATACTCGCAAAGCTATGCAAATCGCTGCAGTTTATATATCACAGGATTAGTTTTGGCAGAGAGAAATCTGCATGTTTTCAATGACATTGGGCTGAGGCAAAGCGCGCATAAAGTGCATTTAAAATGGCATTATCAAGGATTCTTACACACACACACACACACACTGATACAGAGTTAAAGGGACTTTATGCAAATGTTTTACCTGCTGCTTGTGCATTTCATGCGACTTTTAGCTCGTTCCAGATCGTTCAATTGTCAAACAATTCGATTTTATTTGATTAAATTTTTCTTTAGCTCTTTTTATGCATTGTAAACTTTTTTGGCCTTAGACTGGCTAAACAAACATTTGCCAGTGCTTAGAGTTTGGCTTAATTAACATGAAACTTGTGTGTTGCCAGGTCTTTCAAAAAAGTGTTAAGACAAAAGCAAATTGCCACTAAATTGGCACTTAAGGAATTTTGCTGAGCTGGCTAACAGAATGTCCTTGTTTGTGCCATGCTCGACCATCGTCTTGTCTGTCTGTCCGTCTGTCTGTCTGCCTGTCTGAGTGTCTGACAGCTTGCCGGTCTGCGCCTGTTGTTAGCTCAACTCTGGCTTCACCGGCAGTCAATTAAAGTCCAACTGATGTTTAACAATTTAATTACGAAAGTTAACAAGTTTAAGTTGAACTGCCAACTGGAGGCAGCTGTGTCCCGACAATTCAATTGCTCCAAAACGGAAGGTGTTCAGCAAAATATGCCAAAGGCAGTATACATTTATAATATTTCCACAGAAATTTCTGTCATTCACTTGCAGGGGCAATAATAAGGGTACTCCCTGACCTTAATGAAGCAAATATAACCGACATAACTTCAAAGAGCTAAATTAAAAAAAGTTAAATTCTTTAAAATTAAATACAAGTTTCTCAGGGGTATCATTTATTTAATTTCGTATAAGGAACACCCTTATTATTTTCAAGCAGAAAAATATGCAATATTTGTGTTTGGATTGTGCTTAACACACAAAAATAAATTGACTAAAATGCATGAATGACTTTAACTGGAAATATTTATAAGAATGTAAGTTGATAACTTCCAAACACTTTGTTGCAAATTGAAATTCACAATTTGAATGAATTTAGCAAATGTAAGTTTTAGAAACTCTTTTAAAATGATTCTTTGCTCATTCGTAAATTGAATTAAATTCTTTAAATTAATGCTTCAAATTTGTAATATTTATTTTAAATATTTCAAGGATTTCATCTCTTATCATTATTGCCCACCTTTTTGGCTAATTTGTGTTGTGCCTTTGTGAATAATTTTGGTCTTTTAGTTGGCCATTAGATGTTGGCACAAAGGCTGCCTTCATAAGCGTCTTTAAAGTTTTGCATCTAGTTATTGTGTATTTTTCATTTAGTTGGCTTTTCTCCGGTTTTTCTTCTACTTTATATTTTTCTCATATTTACGTGGCAGCTGCATTTGTGCCGTTTTTAATGAGTTTTTGTTGCAAGAAATTGTTGTTGTTTTTGGCCAAAGTTTACACGCTCGACCAGCGGCTACTGACTAACTGACAGACTAACTGACAGACAGACAGACAGACTGACCGACTGTTTGGCAACTCGACTCGCACTTAAGGCACTCGAAAAACTAATCAGCGTCGGTAAAATTGCGCCTTGAATGCCTTGCAACTTTTGCGCTGATTGTGTTGTTTCAACTTCCTTCCTGCTATGGTATATACAGGGTATGCAAATCTACTAATTAAATACATTGAAGAAAGGTTAATTGAGCCCAATTATCTACTCAGTTTGAAGGCTTTCGACTTTTGTTTAAATATTTTTAAGGGTATTATAGGGTATTTCTCTTGGTGATTTCCCTGCTTTTGTTTGGTTAGCAGACCCAAGTCTTTGGAACATAATTAAGACTGTTGCAGTTTAGCCAAGTTGTGCGTATTTAATGAGCATGCCAGGCCCAAGCCCAAGAGCCAAGAGCCAAGAGTCTGCTCTCTCTTGGCCCGGTCCGAACATCGTTTGTATTTTGAAACTTTTTCGAGGGGGAGTTGTGGGAATTTTGGTCAGTTTTGTACTTGACACGGGTCTCGTTACTTATCTTGCTCATTTCCTTTCAGTGCACTTTTGTATTGCATTAACATGGTCATTATCCTGTGTTATCCTTTCGCCTTGTGCAACTAATGTTCCAGCCACTTTCCTTTCCCTAGCTGCTTTTTATTATAAATTATGTGGCGGCTCTGGTTCTCCCAAGTGTTTTCCTTCCGCCGTGCTCAATTGCATAGTTATTAGCTATAGCTATTGTTATTGCCATTGCTGATGTTGTGTGTTGTTTGTATCTGTTGTGTGTTGTTCGCTTTTGCCTTTTTCACACCTCTGCACTCGCATTCACTGGGCAAATGTGTTAAAAGTTCCGTGCACGCTTCGTTGCACGTGTATATCCTGGAAAATCCTGTGTCCCATTCTCCAGCTTGTCGCATTTAATTTTCATTATAGACACTTGACTGCACAAAATTATGCCGTCAGCTAATGGCGAGGGAAGATCCGGTCTATATGGTAGGGGGACTCATAAATAATTTTAAGCTTATTTGTGTGTCGTTGGCCAAACTAGCTACAAACAATGCCCACCTGAAAGGGCGATAGACAAAAATTTCACAATTAATTTAACTTGTATTTTTAATTTCAATGTTTTATTTTCTTTTATAACATATATAAAAAGCAAATAACATTTAATTATAGGGCAAATAAATACATCAACCTTCTTAGAGTGATTTAACTAATAGTGTTATCCCTTTTTAAACTAGTTTTGTAATTTTAAAATTTAAATAATTATTTACAGAATATGAATAGATAATAATTATCTTTAAATTATGAGTCTGAAGAATATTTTAAGTATTATAAAATTAAAAATAAAACTTACCTAAGACAATTCATTGACAAAATGAACATTTAAGAATCAGAGTATTCAAATTTCGACTATAGTCTTACTGTTTAACTTTCCAGTGTCTTTTGTATTTATGCTATTTCATTAAAAGTCAAAAGGCAAAAGACAACTGTCGAGAAGTTGAATAGAGTTTAATCCTCTCGCTTGAATGGGATTTGGTCGACACTTTGACATTACGAAATTGGAAATTCATGTATTGTAATATTGTACAATTGGGTGGGAGAATTGGCCAGGAAACAGAGCTTGCAATGGGTCAAGTTCAATTAAGCAGGGCTTAGTTTTTAACCTTGTTGAAAAAGTGGAAGAGTGGAAGGAGGAAAATGTTCACAAAACCAAAAATCACATTTTAAGCTGCAGTTTCTCTTTCTCCCTCTACTTTTCCGTTCATTTGTAGTTGTCTGTTGTCTTTTTTTAAGTCTGTTTTATATTCTGGTGCTAAATGTCAGCGTTGCAATTAAATTGGGAATAGGCGACAACGATGACAACGACAACGACTACAACAACGACAACGACAACGATGGAGACGGAGACGGAGACAGAGACTGGATAAATAAAAGGAGGAAGTGAAAAGAAAAGAAATGGGGTTGCAGTTGGAGTTGACTTGGAGCCTGGCGTGTTATAAAATTATGAAGCAAAAATTGGATTTAAAAAGCAGCTCGGAACTGGAACTGGAACTGGAGATGGAGATGAAGCTGGAGGAGAAATGGGATAGCCATTAGCGTTGCCAGGACGTCGTTTACAGGGTCCTGTGGCTGCTGCATTTGATGAGTTTAAAAATTGTAATTAAACTGCGTTTGTTGTCATTGCATTTATAAATAATAATAATAATAAATATTGCATAATAAGGCAGACCCCAGACGCTTGGCACCAAAGAAAAGCGCTTAAAAGGAAATGAATGGAAATGAATGGCATGAAAGGAAAGTGGAAAGAGGGAGAGCTGCAAATGGCAAGTTGTTGTTGGCAATGTTGTTGGCACTGGCTGGCAAAGTTGTTACATTTAACTATTAAAACTTTTGCAGCAACTTCATAAAATGACGTGCGAAAAACAGCGCGCAATGAAATAAAAATGAATGAAAAATGCCGTTGAAATCAAACTAAAAAAGAAACTTCTTCTCTTCATCTTCTCGGTCGTTTTGTATCCAGCCCAGTTCATAAAGAAGATGGCTGAAAGGTTTTTCGCTTGGCCCAAACACTTTAATTAAAGTGAAATGCAAACATTTCAATTAAGTCCCGGACTAAGCTGATTTCAATCTGACTAAAAGGGATAACTTCCGGCAGACATTTTGCCTTTTGCTGTTGCCTCAAGGGTTGCAACTTCTCCTCATTCCTTACTCCTTGGTCCTTGCTCCTTGTTCCTCTTATTCCTTGCTTATTCCTTCGTCAGGTCGTGCGTGCCTGTTTGCCTCAAATGTTATCCAAGCACAATTAAAAGGGCATTGCCCATTTGCTGATGACGTCGATGTCGATGTTGATGTCGATGTCGATGCTGACACGAAGCCGAGCGAAGCGATTGACATTAATTTTGCATTAGGCAACCCTAAGTCAAGTTGCTCATACGCCACGTTAGCCACAAATTTAATTATGCGCGCTTGGCTATAAAATAAAGAAGAAAGAGAAAGAGCATAAGCCAAATAACAAGTGCCTTTTGTTAAAGAGCCAAGTAGCCAGTTTTTTTTTTGTTCTTCTCTGTTCTTTTTTATTTTCCAATTAAGTAAATTGCTTAAGCCAGCTGGGCTGCTCCTTTTCATTGTATAAATCACATCGGGTTAGGCAACCCAAATTTCTGTTTACTGTCCATCGATGATGGAGCCGTCACACATCAATAAAGTAAACAACCCCCTCAAGATATCAAGTAGTCAGACAAGTACAGACAAGAATAGCTCAGCTCCCAAGTGTACAACTAATCGCTGTTTTGTGTTTTGTGGCTTCTAATCAAAGTATTTAATTGAGAAACACCATAGAGAACTTTTTCTATACTCATGTCTGGCTTTAATTGATTCCGTGGAAATGGTCTAAGAGCATTATTGGACAAGCCTCTATAATGATTAGTGCTTTGATGTGTGAACCAGACAGAACACAATTCCTATTCCTATTGCTGTTTCTGTTTCTTTCGGTCTGCCAACATTCAATTTGTATTACATGACCTGCCATTGTTATCGCTTTTATGCCCTTTAATGGTCCTAATCGATAATGGGGAGCCATTGTAAACGCCTGGTAATCTTAACGACCCCGGCTAAATGGGGCAAATGAGATATGTCAACGCTTTATATGTTAATACAAGTGTCAGGCTATTGAAATACATTAATGCTCAAAGATACGGCTTATGTGTGACACTGCAACAATACTCATTCTTAAATTGATGATGTTAATTGTGAGTTAGTTGTATTTAAAGTTCACTTCAACACCAATTTACTTACAAAAGTGAGCTGTTGATTTCGAAAATGAATTTAATTAATGTGAAATCAACAACTAAATTGAGTTTTCAACTATTTATACGTCTTCTTCTGCTGAGTAAATATAGAAAAATGTACTAAAAATACAAATAATTCAATTTAAATAAAGCTAAAACTTAATAAAGATGTCTATAGAAAATTGCTATATATTTATTAATTTATTGTATTATTTATTAAATTTACTGTACCCTTTTCTAAGCCCATTATTCTTCTTCTGTTCTGTTGTCTCGAGTTTAATTAGTCAAAAATTAATAGAAACCTCATCACTTTATTTCATAGCTCATCTTTGATAGCTGAGGCTTTCTAATTAATAATAATTATTTCAAATTGATTGTAGAAAACTTTCAACAATCAATCATATTTTAGGATTACTCTTCCTAATTGTATAAGTAATTGTTTCATTTAATATGAGTAAACTTTAAATTGTGGAATTCATTTACTTGACAACTTTTTAAAGCACTTTGATTAGTTAAATAATTGAACCACTCTATGAGAATCTTAATTAGAATCATAAATTATAAGTTGGTCGAAATTATTTCATATGTGTTGACAAGTTTGTTGGCTGGCTCATAATAATGTTGTGAGTACTAGTACGAGTATTTAAGAGTTGCTAATTAGATTAAGTGAAGTGTCAAATTCAACTGTGTTTTCACTCCATGCCAGCAAGTTGTGTAGCTTAACCTGCCCTCAAGTGCACTTCAGTCAGCACAAGCAACCGCTGCAACGACAGCAACAACAACACTTAGAACAACAACAACAACAATTACAATATAGCATTTGTTTTCTATTGCAGGAGGTAGACGATGTTGTAGAAGGCGTGGCATGCAAAAGCTTGGGGACTAAACTGGCACAACAACTTTAAAAGTACAAACCAAGTGCAGAATTGAAGAGCACAGACCGAGCAACAATGCAAAATGCGATGTCAGCAACAGCAGCAACAACAACAACAACGAGAACGACAACGACAGTAAAAGCGAGTCAACAAGAGCTTAAAACATAATACGCTAAAGGCAAAGACAAGAGACAAGGGGAAACAAAGAAGGGAGGGAAACTAAGAACAAAGCGTCAGCAGAATGATGAGAAAATCTTTGTTGTAATTAGTAAGCGGATGGCTGACAAACTGCACTGAGCATGAATCAAATGTTGAGCTGGACTGCAGCGGAAGCGGAAGTGCAAGTGCAAATGAAAGCGGAAACAATTGTGCAGGCCCAATAAAAGCGACTAAATGTTTCTTAGACAGCGGCAAAAGCAATTGCAGCATCAGCAGCAGCAGCGACAAATGCCAAACAGTTTGCGATCATGTGTGACGTTGAGAAGGCGATTAAGGGCAATCAAAGCAACAATGACAACGACAACGACAACGACGACGATGATCAGCAGCAGCAGCAGCAGCAGCAACATAAACACCAGCAACATCATCATCAAGAGCAGAAGACGGAGGAGGAGGAGGACGAGGAGCAGTTGCAACCCAATAATAACGTGAAGTCAACTTCGTTGGCAACATCAACGCAACATCATCCGCATCCGACTGCCTACAAGCGCTGCCTGGCACAGTCGCTGAAGCTGTTGTTCTCCTCGCCAGGACTCGTGCTACTGGTCGCTGGCTATTCGGTGCTTGGTGCGCTGATCTTTCCCCTCCTCGAGGCGCCCGAGGATCTGAGCAAATCGGCAGCCATTGCCAAGAGTCGAGAGGACTGCCTGCGTGAACTCTGGATCATAACGGGTGAGAGAACACGAAAAAAGAACACAATTTCAATTCCTAAATAATGCGCAAAATGTTTTCCGCAATGGCCATAAATTTGTGTATTTTACGCATGATTTGTTTTTTTGGGCAGCCCATTAATGGAAATTAATGCTATGCAAATATCAATATTTTAATTGAAATCAACTCACACCTTTACACAAACATAAATACAGAGATAGTTATGCAGTCAATGGAATGTAATTTCAAATGCACAAATTGAATAACAACAAAATATTTGCATAGGCAAATATTTAGGGCAGCCATAGGAAAACACAATTTCATAAATTCACGCGAAACTTGCAAATTACTTGTCTGCTAAATGCTGCAGTTAGTTACACTGATTTATTTTGTATTAATTACTTAGTCACATCCATCTGCCTCTGGCACTTTAAATGCTTTTGCATATTCAACTTCATTGTGTGTGTTTGAGCTCATGTTGATTTAATGAAAATTTCACATCATACCATTCCAGAAATAAGCTAATTAATTTACGCGCTGTTTGTGCTTACTCGTATTTGAAATTGGCACACCTGGCGTATGATTAATATCCAAGACTATTCATTTAATGATGTCGCCAACACTTCCGCTTGGGCTTTGGTTCAAATTTTGCAATTATCTAGTTAATTCATTTGACAAATTCGTGACTTTCACCTCGCATGAAATCCCAGATGTTAAATGACGAATTTTATCAGATTAAAGCGCTGATGCGCCAAATTAATTAAAATTTATAATGCGAGCATAATTAATGTAGTTTTTAATACGCTCAACATATGCAGACAAAATAGAGCTGAAATCTACTTACTTGGTTACATAGAAAGAGGATAAGGGAGTGACTTTAAATGGAATTGAATTTATTATTGGAAAAGTTTACTTATTAACGATTTGTCATTGATTTATTCTTTCTATTTTCTTTTGTTTTATTTTGAGGTTGAGTCGTTTCTTTTTTGTTTAAAAAATCATGCTAAAATTATTAACAATTTTGACTGGTAAAATTGCACAAGTCTGACCAACTTAACTTTATCATAACTGAGCACTCCAATTTTATTTATTTAGTTCAAATACGCCAATTATGATTTATTCATGGAAAGAATAAGATATTAATCAGGAGTGTCATGGGAATCAAAATCCTATTAAATAGTCCTATAAATTCTATTGTCATATTTTTTAAAACAATTTAATTTAATTAAATTAAGTTAAATTAAATTAAACACCCACAAATATGTGGCTTTAGTCAAGCGTCTAAAATAAATACGACTTAGTTTCTTATAGCACAAATAGCCAAGTTAAGTGCCACAGCAGCTGAGAAACCAAAGACAGAGAGCACTTACGCATTCATTTGCTATTAAAATGAGTACAGAGTGTATTCACTATGTGAGTATGTGAGTAGTAGACGAGTATATGGAAACATACTCGAGTACATCGACTTGCTTTTGGGTATTTACATCTTTCAAACATCTTCGCTTTACCAATACAACAACAACACGTTCAGAATTGAGTGTTTCATTTCAAGTTAAATGGATGTGGGTAAGGGGAGAATTGGTCGGGAGGGTGGCAAATTGTGCCCATGGGAGACTGAGACTGTCTTTGTGGCTCAGACAAGGCCAAATGGCGTCAAGTGGGCGTTGGCAATGGCAAGTAACGATACTTGTACTTGTTGTTGCCATTAATGTTGTTGTTGTTGTTGCTGCTGCTGATGTTGTTAACAAGTTGTGGCAGCTACCTCTGCAATTTGCCGTTGAGTAAAGCACAAAATCAAATGCGAGCAGCGCCTCAAGCCAAGTAAAATCAATGGAAGGGGGCGGGTTCATGCCAAGATAGTATGTATTGCCAAGAAGTGCACCACTTGGCTAAAAGGTCGTGAGCTGAGAGTCTGTGTCTGTATCTGTGTCTGTATCTGTATCTGTATCTGTGTGAGGCAAACGACAAAGGTTATCATTGCATTTTACACAAAATTGCATAATTACTACGATTATTTTCTCGTTTAAGTTTCTTGTTTTTCTTTCTGTTTCTTCTGTTGTTGTTGCTGGCAATTGGCCAAAGCGCTTAACCCTATCCAATTATGTTGACCTAATTGTGCCATTATTTGCAGAGAAACTAAACGTTCTGTATGAGCGCAATTGGACGATGCTGGTGCACGAGCAGCTGCGTCGCTTCGAGGGCTCCATTGTGGCAGCGACGCGTCCAGGTGGCGGTGGTGCAAGCGGCGGTGGCGGTGGCGGTGGTGCAACATCATCCCAACTGGCCAGTGGCAGTGCCAGTGCTCTCGGCCATTTCGGCTACGACACGTTCAGCGGCGACACACCCAGCTGGACATTCAGCGAGGCTCTTCTCTACTCGGTGACTGTGATAACGACCATCGGTGAGTCTCGGCTTTTCATTTCGAGCCGCTTTCCCAGTTTGCTGTTTATCATTGGCTGTTGACTGTTTATCGTGGCCCAGTGCTTATTATATTTTGCGGGCATTTCAATTTATGGCATGGGCCTGTAGTAACTGCAAATATTGACATTGGCCTGCGGCTGCGAAGAGGAAGATGAACACAACGCGTATTACGCATACGCCCAGTTCGCCAGTTGCCAGAATCCATAGTCAAAATATTTGCATATGGTTAAAGTCTTTACTCAACAGATTATGAACTGCTTTGCAGTTTACTTATTGGTTATTGGTTCATTCCAGACAGAGCTGCGAATACTGATTATTTTTAAAAAAAATAAATAATTTCATATTTACTGGTGTTTTTCCAGTACATAATGACTATGTAATAAAGTTAGTTAAATATTTCAGCAAACACTAAATTAGTTTGAAATTTATTTTGATATTATCTCAGCTACAACATCAAATAACAATTCACTGCTGGAAGATTCAACTATGTAAAATAATTTAATAAAAAAAAAAAATGTTAATCAAAATTCCAGACAAAGTTCTCGACTTAATTTTAAGCTTACTCATTGTATTTCCAGGCCATGGCAGCTTGACGCCACGCACAGCCGCTGGTAAGCTGGCCACGATACTCTACGCACTCTTTGGGGTTCCCCTGATGCTGATGTGCCTGTCCAGCCTCGGAGCTCTGCTGGCCGAGGCGCTGCAGTGCACCTACATTCGGCTCTGCTGTCAGCTGCAGCGCTCGTCAGCTGGAGGGAGTGAAAAGAAGGCGACTGGCACGATGTCAAAGCGTCGTCATCCAGCCAGCAATGGGGTAAGTCGAAAGTCGAACAGTGGAGCAGTCAAACAGTGCGTATGATTGATATTCCTTGTGTGGCAACAGCTGTTGTTTGAGAGTCGTTTAAGCAGCTCAACTTACTGCAACTTTATCGTGTTGACTTTTTTATGGATTTTAATTCAAAGCTGGCAAACTTGTTCGCTGTCAGACTTCTCACTCAACTCGAATAACTGTTAACTGCTCTTGAAATCTTGGCCAAACTATTTGCTGTGCATTCCAAACCGAAGCCCCCGGGGTAAAGTTTCAGCATTGTTTTGGGCCACTGACCAAAGGCCGGGTCTTGGTCTGAGCTTGGTCTTGCTCCTGAATTCTGCTTTTGGCCCAAAGAAAAAAATATAATAAAACTTTCACTTGCTGCTCACATTTTTGCGCTTACACTTTTTGCTTCTACAAAAGCAACGTGTTATTTTTGTTGCCTGTCAGTAGTTTTTCTTGTTACTTTTCTTTTCGACATTTTCACAGTCAGTTGTTAAAAGGGGAGAACTACTACAAGTTCAACTATTTAAGTTGTAGTCTTATTTTGTTCATTTTATAATGTACTTGGTTCAAAAAGTTACTTTAAATTACTAAACTTATTTCGATAGATTTTGTATATAAACATTTTACTTAAGTTTTATTTTTTATGTTCAGATATTGAAATTAGATTATGGACTTTATTTATGTTAGCATTCAAAATGCTTTTCAATTCAATTTATTTAGTTTTTTTTATATTTGTCAAACTTTTGTGTTTATAGTTTAGAGAATGTTTTATATAAATCTGGGAACACTTTCAGATTCGTAATTCGATTGTTATTCGATTATAAGTGCTACTTACTCCATTGACTCGTTGTAATGTCGAAAATTGTCCTGATTTAGAGCCTTTCAATTTTCACCTTAAATTTATCAGCTCATTTCGAACGAATTTAGGTTTAGCTTTTCCCCCTTTGGAATCTGCTGTTGTTGTTGTCGACTGGAAGCAGCCTTAGAAATATGCACTAACATTTTTCAATGGTTTTGTATTTCGATACGGCAAAACGAGTTTTAATTAAGACAACGGAAACCTTTTAAGTTTACAGACCCAATTCGTGAACTGGCAGGGACTTGATGTTAGGTTGTTTGGTTTTTGAACAGCAACAGAAAGTTTGTAATTGATTCGGGCAAAAAACGCATAGAACTTTTCTGCTTTATTTTTGTTTCCTTTTTTATTTGCTGTGTGCTTTTTATTTGGGATCGTGCCACAGATTGCGGGCTGTCCAGACTGTTTCCATTTTTTTCTGTTATATTTTACTTTCCAAATCAGGCAAGGTTTTTCATTTGTTTTTGCTATATTTGCTGAGATAACAAAAAGTTGCCTGTCGCACGCCATATACATATATAATTTGTAATTTGTAGACCCAAGTAGAATCGGAGGCCAATCCCTTTGCTCGTTTGCATGTTTTGTGCATTCGTGCATAAGTTTTGTAACTCATTTGTTTACCATCTACGAGTACCACTGACATTTTTATTAAAGCTTGAGCTATGAATTCCGCTGATTTGACAGCAGCTATTTTAAACGTACTCACTAAGCCAAAGCCAAAGCGAATGGAATGCCAATACATTTATCTACATTTCTTTGCACAAAATATAAATATTTTTTAAGGATTTTAAATTGAATCTTTTTTTTTTTGTTGTTTCAATCAATTTTCAAGGGGTATTTAGATTTTTTAAACAACAACAACAAACCATATTTATCAATTAAAATAATTTAAATTCAAGTTTTAATATTGAATTTTTAATAAAAATTTGAATTTTAATACACTTGTGAGTATCTTTTCAATGGGGTACTTAGTGGTCCATCAACTCCAGCAACATCAGTGTGCATTTATATTCAAAAATCTTTCTTTCTCATATTTGTATTTTATTTGTGTCGCCTGTCACTCGCACAATTGTTTGCTTTGGTTGCAACTTGCAACAATTTCTGTTTAATTGGCAATTTTTGCCATAAAATAACTTAAAAAATATCTGACCGCCTGCGTGGGTAAACACTGCACTGTGCTGCACTGTGGCTTGTGGTGGTTGAGTTTCGAGCTGTACAAAATTTTGCACTTTATTTTGGGGCAAACACTAAAGTGCTGTTTAATTTCACCTTTGTTGCAATTCATTAACATTTACTTTGCTCCATTTTGAAAGCAAATTTGTTTAATGGACCCGAGCTGCACTGTCGACAGGACGCTGATTTTAATGAAGGGAAACTTTTCCTGTCATCGAAAAGTGAAAAGCGAAAAGTTGAAGTACATCGCCTTAAAGGTTGACACTTTAAGCGTGGCCCAAAAACTTTCAACTTTCCGTTTGCGACTTGCATTTTGACTTGGGTCGAAAATGTGTTCATAAACTCACAAGTTGAGTGTGCGCCAAGTTAACTGAATTAAACGAGTGCTCCACTTTAAAAATTATATGTTGAAAGTAGCCAACAAAATGTTGGCCAAATGTTGTTGGTCGAAGCTAAAAGCGTGCCATATTTTTTCATTTCCTTCTACTGAGAAATGTAATTGATTTTTTTACGAGCTGCGGAACTTGGTGAAAAGCGTGGAAGTTAAAGAATTTATCTAAATATTGTTGACTAGCCAGTTGATTGGTAACAGTTGGATTTTATGCTAATAACCAGCAGTTACGCGTTCTTAATTAAGCAAATCAAAGTCCCTTTAACAATTTTAATTAAATAAATTTTCTGTTGCAAACTATTGCAAAGTTTAATTAAATTAATTGAGTGCTTTATAGCAGGAGCTTTGAGTTGAAAAAACATTTCAACAACTATTATCCTTGTCTAAATAATGTTGTTGACTTTAGTTTTTCTCTCGTTTTCACTTTTCATGCCATATTGTTGCAGCATTCAGCATGTGGCAGATGCCAATCAGAATGCACTTTGCCACTTCAACATCATGTGTTTTTTTGGCAAGTTGCTCAACAAGTTTTCTGCATTTTCTCCCAAAATGCGTTTGTCGTTGTCGGCTTGACTGAACTCAAAGGATACCGAAATCCTTTGCTGACATTTGCATGCATTAAACGCATCATTTGGGCTTAATTCAATGTGAGCGTGTTGAAGTCGCAACCAACCTAAATCTCGTCCCTTTTGGGGACCAACCACATATGTCTCGAATGAGCCCCAGGATACTGGCAATTGATAAGCCTTGCGGTTGACGTTCATCGCTTGAATTATTATCAGCAAGTTGTAGGTTAAAGTTGTCGTTAGTCGTTGTCGTTGTCGTTAGTCGTTGCCTTTTGCAATTATCATGACACGCACTGTGAATGGGCTTTGGGCAACCGCAAAGTCACAGTGGTATATCATTTGTGTGTGCTAAGTGTGTGTGTGTGTGTGTTGGTGTGTGATTGCCTCGGCATATCATCATGTTGCCACAGAACCGCAACTAACATGATGGCAACATGACAACGTTACGCTTCGCAACGCAGCAGCCACATTGTTGGCTCTGAACCACGACAAGAACAAGTAGCAAGGACCAAAGAGCAAGGAATAAAGAGCAAAGAACAAGGACATCAACTTTTGAAGTGTCATTCAGTGACTTGTCACCATTTGAATGTGCAAATTGCCATTTTATTGACATTTTATGGCAATGCTCAAAGCGTCTGTTTTAATGCCAACATTCGAATGAACTTTTGAGTATTTGTGCTTAATTAGAGATTAGCCAGGTTAATAATTATAATCAGGCAGATTTCTTAACAAAAGGAGTTGCAGATTAATTCAACAAATTAAAACAATTATTTTAAATAAGATTAAGGGCTTTTAAAATTATCTATAATTATAATATTTATTAAATATATATTCATAAGATCCTAACAAAAAACCTCTTTATTTACAGGGCAATTGTAAGGGCTGCAAATATGATATGGCCAACAGCGAAACCAGCCTGAATGATTGCTATGAATATGGCCAAAAGACAACGTCAACAAGCCTCAAACGCAAGTTGTCATTGGATCAAGCTGAAGGTGGGTAATAAAAGGAAATCAGTTCTTTTTTTTAAAAGACAGATGCAAGATGAAAGTTGGCCATTAATTGAATAGTCAGCATTACAATTGGCAATTGGTCGTTAATCAAGTTTCGCATGTGCATTTTGGTTTTCTTTCCATTGTCCTGCGGTCAGCAGATGCCTGTCAATTGTTGCGCAGTGCAATGCCAAGCAAGTTGAATCAGCAGCAACAGCAGCAGCAACAACAGCAGCAGCAACAGCAGCAATTTTACCATCAGCAGCAACCGGATGTCATGCTAATGACAACAACAACGACTGGCAATACATTGCTGAAATATGCACCATTTCCACAACAACAACAACAACATCAACATCATGCAACACAGCAACACCAACAGCAACACCAACATCAACAACAACAGCAGCAGCAGCAGCATCAGCAGTCATTGCATTACATAAACGCAGTGCAGCAGCAACAGCAGCAATTATCGACAGCAACATTGCCGCGACAACAGCAGCATCAACAGCAACAGCAGCAGCAGCCACAGAATTTTGTCGCCGTGCCGAGCAGCCTGCTGCGTTTCAGCGGCCCATCCACCTTGCCACTGAATGCGGCAGCTGTTGGTCCCCCAAATTGCTATGCGCCAGCAACTGCCACGATTTACTTTCCATTTGCGCCAGCAACATCCAGTCCAGCAGCATACGGTGGCGCCACCAGCTGCCACCAGCCGTTGGTCAAGTATCACACGATACACTTGCAACCAGCTGCCAAGCATCAGCATCGACTCCTTGCCACCATCGACACGGCAACGCAAAGTTCTCAAAATGCCGATCTGGCAACGGCAGCGACATCATCACTGGAGTCCATCACGTTGCCACCACCACCGGCATATCAAACTGCCAATATGCATGGTAAGTACTAAAAATTATAGCATGGACTGTGTCTTTTAATTTCATTATGGACAAGATTTGTTGGCAGTACTTGTAAGACAATAGAGTGAAAGAAGTTGCTATGACAGCCATCAAATATTTATTTATTCTATATCTCAGCAGCTATCTTATCCCATGGCAACAATTTTAAAACAATCAAACTAAATCTGTATACGATATCAATTATTTACACATTAGCTCTGCTTAACATCGAGTGAGAACCACAATTTCGACCTCACTGTGTCACCAATATTAATCAATCATACGCCATGTTGCCCATCTCACTCTCTCTCTCTATGTGTGCATATCTGTCTCTTTCTGTCTTTCTGTCAGCTCATTTGTGCATATAATTATGTAACAATTTGTAGCGAATGCTGTCAGCATCATTATCATTGTAATCATCATCATTATTATAAAGAAGAGCCGCGTGTTAAAATGTCAGAGTTAAGCAGGCATACTTAGCGACTTTGGCCTGTACTTTACTGAGCAGAGTGGGAGGAGCAGGGAAGGGACATTAAAAGTTTTCAACGATGTCGTCAGGACAAGGACATGACAAGGACAACATGCACTTGATGCGAGGCGAGACATGTGCGACAGTTTTATTGACGATAATGATGACTTGGCAGTTCACACTTGCCGCTTGCCACTTGCCACTTGCCACTTGCCGCTTTCCGTTAGCCATTCTCCAGTTGACTCAGAAGACGTCGTCAGCGGGTTGTCCGCAAGCTGTCATATTTTCTGTTGTTGTTGTTGTTGCTGTTGCCTCTTTGCCGTGTCAGCTGCATGCAAAACTCATTAAACTTTGTTGCTGTGCACGTGACAGATTTACCCAAGTGACAAGAGTCCTTGCCGCTCCTTTTGTTGCCTTTGTGACACATGAAAAGTGCTACAAATTGCAGCCAATAAAGTTGCATCGATTCCAATTTCAATATGCACGTTAATTATTTCAGCTGCGATACAAACACAAGGAACAAAGAACAAAGAACAAGCCATTATCCCGCTTGGCAGTCACTCTGATTCCCTTTCCCTCTCCCTCTGCCACTTTCAGGACCTGTCCCAGTGGTAGACCACACCATTAGCGTGCTTCAAAAAGTTGAAACAAACTGTTAACCACATTGCACCCAGCCATGTACAAAATGCATTCAACACTCTCTCTAATGAATATACTGTGTGAGTGTCTGTCTGTGTGTGTGTGAGTGTGTGTGTGTGTCGTCCAAGTTTAAGTAAATATTTTCAAATTGGCCATGTCCTGGCCTGGCCTGGCCACAAACCCATCGCATTCCTCGCGCTTTGTCAGCAGCTGCAGCTCTAAGTGAAAGATGCCATTACAGTCGCTTCCTTCCGGAGTCGCTTTTCCGTTTCCTTCCCAGCTTTCCGCTGGTCAGTTAACTGATATGCCAAACGGACGTTTTGCCACTACAAATTGTTAGCAAAATGTTAAAATGCCTTTGGATAAATTTTGTTGAAAATGGCTTGCATGAAATGTACTTAGCTAAAAGGGAAAATTGGTTTAGAATATGTTTAAGAAAAGTTTATTAAAAATGAGATACGATAAATAAAATGAATGTTTAAATAAAAACAGATTTTAAAATTCAAGTTAATGCAAGATATTACAAATTAAAAATTGAATATTATTTTAGTATTAAGTTTATTGTTATTCAAATATTGACAATAATAGTTTTGAATTTATAAAGTTTTATCCATTCCAGGCAGAACTTTATGAATCTTTTTAGCTTAATTTGGAGCTATCGATAAATGCTTTTCTAATTTAAAAATATGTGTCACTTAGTTTTAATTATACAAATAAAGTTATTGTTGCTCACTTTGTCTCTAGATAATAGACATGATTTTTTTAGTGGTTAAGAGAAAAACCACAGAATGGTAACCACTGTGCTGGCAGCTGTTACATTTGCCCTCTGACAACCGTCGCTGAACTTTTGTTGGCGAATTCGCAACAACAAATGCGACAACATTGTTGCACTGCACGCTGGCGAAAGTTTGCAAATGCAAAAGCAAATAATGTTGGTAATCACTTCATATATATAAAAGTGTATAAGCATATTTACTATATACCTAGGGGCACTTGCAACCGGGCGCCGTGTGGCAGCTGTCGGAAGTTGCTTCGCCAATTTGTGCAACGCAACAAAGTTTCGTTATGTTTTGTTTTGTTTATGCCGAATATAAAAAAAAAAGTTATAATAAATTTTAATTTATTTAAAAAGTATTATTTAATCAACATGTTGCAAGCTTTTTTTCTGACCTTTGTTTTATTTTGTATTCCTTTTTTTTACAGCTGTGAGACGCGCGAAATTCGTGGCGCAGCCGCTGGCCCACGAAATCAATACGCTGCTCAATGTGGGTGGAACGACGGCAACAGGGTCGAGTGATTTATCCTGCAGGCATGATTTATTGCCGCATGCATTATCAACAGCAGCAACAACATCGGTAACAGCAACAGGCACAATAGCAACAACAGCGAACAACATGCAACTGTCAGCAGGCATTAAAACAACAGCAACAGCAGCAGCAACAACAATGCCCGATAACAGTTTTATAGCCGCAGGTGTCGGTGACGTTCGCATTGGTGCAGCAGCATCAGCAACAGCAACAACTACAGCAGCAACAACAGCAGCAGCAACATTGTCGGCGTTGCTCAGCTCGAGTGGCAATGTCGACATCATGGAGGATGAGGACGAACAGGAGCGTGAACGTTCAAGGTATGTACTCCTAGACTGTATGTGTTTGTTTGCTTGTCTGTATGTCTGTATGTGTGTGTTGTTTAAGTGGCAAGTTGACTTTCAACTAAGAGGGAGAAGACAGCATTGGTCTCGTTAAACTGAAGTCGGTCAAGTTGAGTTGCGGACAGACCCTAATGGTATTAGCTGTGCTTCCACCCAGTTATGCAGTTGGTTAGCCAACCGCAAGAGAACACTCACCAAGTGCCGAAAATTTCAGCAATTTGCTGCCTAAAATATAAGATAACTCTTTGACTAATGCTTGAATAATTAAAAAAATAAATTCTAAATAAAATGGCAGTATATTAAATATTAAATAAAGTGCTGCAAATTGTTTATGTATAAATTGTGAGCACACAAAACATTTCCAATTTAAAAGAATCTTACATTAAATATATACAAATACTTTAACTGATGCTTAAATATTTAATTTAATTAAATGAATAAATTCAATATAAATTGGCATTATATTAAATATTTAATAAAGTGTATTTCGAATTAAATAAAATCTATTATTAAATAATGATTTAGTACATTGTTCAATATATAATTTTACTTAGTTAATCTCAATGAATTTTGCTTTAAAAAACTATTTAATATTTGTAATCTAATTTAATTAGAGCTTCTGAAAGTTTAAGAATTTTTATTATTTTTTTATACACAACTGAAGCCATTAAAAAGTTGAGCCTAACATTTGTTTTACTTAGATTTTTTTTGTTTTTTGTGGATTAACATACGAGTAATTTTAATCCAGTTAAGAAGGGAGAACACCTCCCTTCCTCCTCGGAATCCCCGCGCAGTTGCATTCACATAAACCAAATTGTTAATTTCATTTCATAAACAAACTTTCTGCACGTCGACGCCACTTTAAATCAACACTTCACAATTTTGCTTGCACATTGCAATTGCCTCTTTCGCACCTCCCTCCAGCCCATCAGCGCCCATTCCTTGCCACACCCCCACGGCGTGAGGCGGCCATACATTTGTGGCCGCGTCTGTGGCAAGTGGCATTTTCAGCTCGAGGCGTCGTTGCTGATTTTTCGTTTCTTTTTTTTTTGGTTTTTCTTTTTGGTATTTTTGTTTTTGTGTGTGTGTGTGTGTGTGTTTTTCATACAATTTGCGCATTTTATTAAATAAAATCCAGCAGCTGGTAATTAATTTTGACAGTGAACCTGTGCACGCGCTGCTGGCGCCCTCTGGCGGTTGGCTAGCACGACAGCGAAGCTTCTTCAATTTCAGCGAACACACAGACATATATATAATGCATATACATATATATATATATAGAATGGAGACCCACAGCGTGTAATTAATTGTAAGCTGAGCTGCAAACTGAATCAGGTCAATTAATTTCATACGAATCGTGTTTTATTCGTCCTCCATTTCACTTCATTCTCTTGCCACCTTTCTTTCTCTTAGCTGGTTTCCTCTTCTTCCTTAAGTTACGGCAAATTTGAGCTGCTTTAAGCATAGTCTTCTTCTTCAAAAAAGTTGCCAAATCAAAACTGTTTACTGCCCCAAGGCCTCTACAAAGGCTCTCAAGAATCCTGTTCCTTGTAGTTTGCCGAGCTGCCGGCCAATCGCACATTAAGTGCAAGTCGAAGTGGCCGAGACCATGCTGACCGGGTCGAAACGAATTCAGGCTGGCAGTTGGTAGCTGGAAGCTTGAAGCTGGCAGCTGAACAGTGCAGACAAGTTCAATAAACGTACCACAAATTGATTCGACCGAGTACTCTTGAGAGCCACTGTCGAACGCAACTCAAGTGGCTCTGCCACTGACCAGCATCAAGATGCATTAGCATTGGCTCTAGACTCTACACTCTGGAGTCCTTTGGATTGCCCTAATATGAGTGTAACTACATTTAGATATTTATGAGCACTTTCCTCCTTTCAATTGAACGATTTTACATATTTGCAATAATATTTATATTCTATTTTTTTATACTATATTTTCATTTTAAATGTTACATTTTATTTGTATTTAAGTTCATATAAATATATATATTTTATAATTAAATATTCAATTGGTATTAAAGTTCTTGAAGATACAATAGTATTTATATTTAATTTTTGAATAATATGATTTCATTTTAAATATTATATTCAACTTATATTAAAGTTCTTGTAAATTTGATATCTATATTTTATTTTTGAATTTTATATATACATTTTAAATGTTGGGCTCATTTTGTATTCAAGTTCTTGTAATTTAATTATTTATATTTTATTTCATACTATTTATTATGTTTATATTATCATTTTATGTTCTATTTACATTTTAAATGTTCTATTCAATTTATATTAAATTACTTGTAAATATAATAATATTTATTATATCTTCAGTGAAAATACCAGCCTTAGGAACTCTTCATAATTAATTGTTATGACGCCTTTCATATCGGTATCATGATACCTAAAAGCCTCTGTTAAAGTCTGTAGCACAATACAACACTGTATGAAATCGTCAAACAGAATATTTCCCTGGCCAAATCGATCAAATTTATGCAACAAAACTTGAATCATTTGATCTGACAAACGATAGCCAAATGTTGAGAGTGCAGTTCTCAGCTCATTCCCATCAATATTCCCCGAATTATTCTTATCGAATTCACAGAAACAATTTTGCCAATCCGTGATGTACTTCCATAATGCACCAAAGTCCTGAAACGACACAGTTCCTCGATGCTCGCGATCAAACATGCCAATTATCAAACGAATCGTTTCCGAATTAAATGCCGTCCAAGTGCCATTGGAAAGCGCCTCTTGTAGTTCATCTGCCGAAATGTAACCACTTTTGTCCCTATCGACACGTTGAAAGACATCCCAAAGGAACTTCTCATCGGGCATGGCGGCTGACATAATTTTGATGTTTCTGATGTTTACATATTTTGGAAAGAAAATGCCATTATTAAATACAGATCAAGGCTTGCTTTCTGTGAAAGAAACTTAAGTCAATTTAATACTTTCTTTGCTCAACCCAGACAAAAGCTAAGGTATCTCTCTGCAGTCATTATTCTTAATCATTATCCTTACTCAAGTTGCTGCCAGACAACTAACGTATACGCAATAACATAACGCATACGTCATGTATGACGAGCACACACCATTTCCTGATGTCTTATTGATTGGCCAGTGCCGTTGGCACACGTGCCTGGGCATTGCTATCTTATTTCATTTTTATAGCTTGTGGCTGTTTGCGGTTTGCCTTTTCATACACGGAGAAAAACACTCTAGAATTAAACTTAAAAATTGTTGATTTCACCATGAGCATGCATTCAGAATAATATTGTTTTATTAACATAATATGCGAATGAAAGGACAACTACTCAGAATTTAAATAACCAAAAAATCCTTAAGCATTTCATTTAACCAGAAAAATTCGTAAAGATAATAATCCAAATATTTGCGAAATGGAGCATTTCAAAATATACGCTTTGAAAAATTTCCGAAATTATCGAACATTTGTCACCGCTAGGATTGATTTTATCCCGGAATCCCGATCTTTTTTTCTGTGTATGTACATATATATTTAATTGATTCAGTTTTATGGGTAGCCGCTGTGTAAATATTTATTGATCGTTCGCTGTTCTCCTCTTATTTTCTGTAGCTTTAACATCTTTATTAAACGTTTGCATTTCTTTCTTTTATATTTTTGTGTCTTTTATAGCAACTGCCCACACGGCACGCCCTCGCGTGTGCCATTGATAGCCAGCTCCGGCTCCAACTCCGGCTGCAGTTCCTTAACTCTACCCCATGAGCAGCCGCTGGCCGAGAAGTCGAGCCATCAGGGTGCTGGGAATCAGGCACGGGGTCTTCTCAATGCCACGGCTGCCTCGTTTCATCGTCACACGCTGCAGCCGCTGAACCGCAAGACGTTGCTGCTGACGCGTCGCTGCCAGAGGCATGCGACGTCGCTGTACGACGCCACCGCCAACACGGAGACCTCCGACGACGACGAGGAGTACATGCAACACGGCAGCGAGCAGTTTGTGCTCAAGAAGCTGAAGCACAGCAGCAGAAATAGAAATCGAAGTGGTTCACAGGATTGTTGTCAGCTGGCGGATGATGAAGACAACGACGATGACGTCGATGAGGATGAGGATGATGATGATGAGTTGCAGCGACAGGTGCCCATCAGTCTGGTGCTCTTAATACTCATGTGCTACATCTGCGTGGGCACTGTGATCTTTGCCCTCTGGGAGAATTGGTCACTGGTCGATGGCGCCTACTTTTGTTTTGTCACACTCTCGACCATTGGCTACGGCGACTTTGTGCCCGCCCGGAGCTTCAATGGACCCGATTTGCAGCTGTATGTGTGCTGTGCCTATTTGCTGCTCGGCCTCGTCCTGGTGGCCATGTCCTTTAGCATACTGGAGACGCAGCTAATGTGGAAATGCAAACGGATTGCGGTGCGACTGAAGTTGGCCAGCGATTGATACGACTTCAATCTCATCTCTTCTGTAACTGTATCTGTATCTTTATATGTATCTGTATCCTATTAGCCTCTAGTTTATAGCTGTAAACTTAATCAAATTGTACTACGTGTACTTGGCGCATGCTTAATCAAGTGTATGATAAACTAAATACTAAATACAAAATACTAAATACTAAATATTAAATATTCAGCAGACAACAGACATCATGTAAATTTAACTCGTAGCTCTGTTGTCTCTACTCCTAAATGGCAAACACAAAATGTAAAATGTAAATAAATCGAATTTTTGCAAATTTCAACAATTTTCTATACTAACAGCTAACAGCACTAACATCATTATTATATTGGGGAAATTTGATAGATGCTTCAGCGACGTGCAGAGCATATCGTAGTGCTCTCTTTCTCCCTCTCTCTCTCTCTATTGCTCTCTTGCTGTCTCTGTCTAATGCTGTGTTGCTGCCTCATGTGGCAACTGTTGAGGACACTGTTTGCCAAGCAGAGACATTGCTGCTAATAGTTTATGACACTTTGTATAGCATATTTATGGGCGCGTTGCTCTGTCCTTCGGACTATTTAATGGCCCTGGATCTGGCTCTGGTTCTGGCCCTGGTTCTGGCCATGGTTCTGGTTGATGGCTAATTCGCATCTAAACATTCTGTTAACTACGCGATGACAGCAAGATTTGACATTAGATTTTATGATAGCCAAAAATAGTTCTGAAAAAATGAACAAGATAAGGAGTCTCATCATATAATTCCGTTGCTATCCATTGCATGTAATCAAATCATATTAACATACTTATTATGTGCTGCCTTCACCTTTGTCTCAATTTTGTATACCAAGAAATTTCCGTTTCCTTTTTTTTGTGGCGCGTGCTCAAAATACCTGTGCTTATCCTCTTATGACAGTCCGAATCAGCTAAAAGCCTCAAATTTCAAACACACACACACTCAAACACACTCACAGCACACGTAGCACAGCAACTTGGGGTCGTTCATCATGTTTTCCGTAGCATTGAGCGCATACAAAGTATGTTTAGAGTAGCGCATAAATTTCAAAAGTGCCACGCGTCATCAAAATCAAATGCCAAACCCCAAGCAACAAACTTCCGAGCTAAAAAAAGAAGAAAAAAGCCAAAACCCAAATCCAACCGAAGCAACTTGTCAACAAGATGTATCGCAAAATCAATTGATATGACATCAAATTGAATTTGTAATTTTCTTTTTACATTTTTTCGTTTTTTTTTTTCTCTCTCTTTTTTCCAATAGCCTCGGGAACTCGTCGCGCTGCCGCTAAGAGCAGCGTTTAGCTAACAAACGTCAATGGCGACTTGTTTATGTTTGTGTCTTTATTGCTTTTAATGCTGCCAGCTTAAGAATTCACGCACGTTTGCCTCTCCAGCTGGCTGAGAGCAGAGGCATAAAGCCAACCAGCCGGAAGGGTCGCCATGCTCGACATGCGTTTCCGTGTCGCCTAATGCTCGACTTTCCATGTAGCACAGCGACTACATGGAAATGGCTATATTGTTGGGCCTATTAGCCACAAGAACGATGAATCAACAGAGTATTTAAACTATGTTATTGTGTCTGTAACAATCTGACTTAGACTGACTTTATTTAAAAAAAAGAAAGTAAAAAATGCTGGAAAAAATTAAAGTTCACAACATTTAAATGCAGATTAAATTTAAAGCGCAAACAATGATCAATAAGACATTCCTTATCAAAATCGTTAAGATTTGACAAGGTTTTCATTTTATGAGGATTTTAAACATACCCAAGTCGACAGAAACTTCAATTCAAAGTTAATTTTAAGATTTGACAAACTAATGAGACTTCAAAGTCTTAAAAAATATATAAAGGGGTGAGTATGGAAAATAGGCAAATTTTCGAAAATCTTGAAAATCTTGAAAATCTTTAAATTAACAAAAATTCAAATGCAGAATAAATTAAGAGGCTACGCAATGACCAAAAAGACTTTGATTATCGAAATCCGTTCGGATTTCAAAAACGTTTGAGACTTCGAAGTTTTGAAAACTATGTAAAGGAATTCAATATTCTACCTTAAGGATTCCCACCTCCTTGAAGCGTCTACTAAACATTCGTAATTTCGTTAGCGTATTTAAGCTTCTGCTTAAACAAATTGAAAATTGAATTATGTATTAAATTGTTCAATATTCAATTTGAGCAAGAGAATTACAAGTAAATAAAAGTTAATATTAATATTAAATGAAACGCAAATTTGACTTCAATTTGTTGATGTATAATTTTATTTCTAGAGGCACTTTAGGGGTGAGGTGTGGGGAGGGAGTATTAATGCGAAACCTGTTGGGGCTTATCACAAGAGTCCACGCAATGTTGGAGCACATTTAATGATTTGGCCGCTTGGGACTCTGGCTGCGAATGGAGCTAATATCGGATATGTTATCCTTATCCGTATCCGTATCCTTATCCATTGGCTTGCCACTTTGGCTGCTCTCGTCCAGATCTACGACATGTATCTCGAAGGCATTTGAATTGCCCGTCGACATGCCATACGACCCGATGCCCCGACGTCTGGCCAACGCATGCTCCACAGAAAAGGGCGTCGTTTTGGCCTTGTTGCTGGAGCTGTAAGCCATTTTCGTTGGTGGTGGTGGTTGGGGCGCAACCGGCGCCGTCTTTTTGATGGCGGGTGCAGCAGCCGTGACCAGTTTGCTGGGGCAGAGTGGCAGCTCGCGTGTCCGACTGTTGTAGTTGTTGTTGTTGTTGCCACAATTTGTTGCCCTTGGAGTTGGCATGAATTTCTTGGCCAACTGCAGTTCGGGAGCTGTATTCGAACGTGACCATTCGTTATTTGCTGCCAAGGCGCGTCCAGGAACCGACTTCAGTGGTGGTCGCCAATGGGGTTTGATGCGCGGCTTCTCACAGACGTTGATCTCCTCGCTGATCTGGTTGAGCAGATCCAACAGCGTGCTCGTCTTCTCGTCCTCGAACTCAATGCGAATGGGCGACTCACGACCCGAAGCGCAGCCCGGATTGAGCAAAATCAGCCTGGAAATTGAAAGTATTGAATCTCTCTGCTCAACTTAAAGTCACAGACTGTTACTCTGTGAGGCAGTGTAAGCCCCTCACTACTTACCTCTTGGCCTCCTCGATGGCCTTGCCCAGATTCTGCAGACTCTTGCGCTGCGTTTTGTTGCTGCGTCCAATCTGGGAGTTGGGCATCGCCCCGCGTAGCACCAGATTCCACTTGTGTGTGCTCGACTGCAACAGCACAGTGCGTGCCACACGCTGGAATCGCTCTCGGGCCGTCTCCTTGGCCGGCTTGGAAGGCACTGTCTCAATTTTGATCTCTCGCATTTCCCCATCGCCATTCACATTGCTCAGCAGATCCGATTCACTGCTCGTTTGCACTGGAGCCACCTGGAAGCCCTTCATCAGTCGTCGCTCCCACACCTTCATACGACGTGGTCGAGGATCTTTATAGAGAACAGGTTTTATTTATAAGTTTTTATGAGTGAATAAATAATAAAGGTTAAGTATATAGAAAGTTAAAAGGCTGAATAATGTTAAAAATATGTTAGAATGTCTAAAAATGTTAAAAAGAAAATTTTTAATGATTTAAAAATAAATTTAAAATAAATTTCAAATTTTTAAAAATATCTTAAAATTTAAAAAGAAAATAGTTTAAGATGTTAGCCAATGTTAAAAATGTTATAAACTGTAACAAATGTTAAAAAACGCTACAAATTGTAAGAAATGTTAAAATCTTTAACATTTCTTTAACATTATCTAGAAATCCTGAATCTAACTTACGTTTTTCCTTCTTATTGGCGGATGACACATCCAAGCCGCTGTTTTCGAATATCTCAAGCATTTCGTAGCGCATCGTGCTGATCTCGCTCTTGACCTCATTGATGTCGTCCTCGGTCACGGGATTGTTCTCAAACTTGCGATGCATGGCAGCCACATAACGCCAGACCAGGGAGCGCATTATGTTGTCATATTTGCTATACTGCTCCTCTTCCTGTCGTTTCTGTCACGAACAAAAACAACTGAAGCAGGAACAGAAAGCGGAATCTGCTTCAACTCACCTTGGAGCGCTGTCGATCGATGGCTTTGCTGGACTTGCGAAACACTCGAATCACCCACTTGACCGAGGGCAGCACATTGAAGGGCGGCGGCAGCGTGGAACTATCCTCAAAGTAACTCATCCACAATTTGGTTCTGGCGAATTTCCACTCGGTATCCGAGTGCTCCTGTTGAAAAGGCCAAAGTCAAAGTCATGTAGGAGCTAAAAATAATACGCAAACTACTTACATCAATCATGGCATAGGAATTGGACATCATGGCAATCAGAAGATTCAGTAGAACAATCACATTGATGACGCTGTACGAGCCAAACATGAGCAGGCCCCAAAATCGCGTATACGACTTGATGCCCGTCAGCTCAAAGTCCTCCAGGTCAATCATGCCGAAGCTGGCCCAGAACAGCGACTGCGACGACTCGAACAAACTACACACAGACATCGATTACAGATATGTATATGCTGCCAAGTATAATTAGTTTGCTGACTGGACTTACTTGCCAAATCGTCGCCATTTCATGCAGGAATCACCATGAGATGCCCAGTCCGCCTCCCCACCGGGCAGGACATAGCATTTGCTCTTCTCGAGGGCAGCAAAATACCAGAGCAGCTGATTGAGACCACAGGCAAAGGCGAACAGCACCAGCGTGTAGATAAAGAAGAACTTAACAATGTCAATAACCATGCGACCGAGCGAGATTTGCAATGGACCCAAATGCGGATTAATGCTGAACAAATGCACCAGTTTCAGGGCTGAAAAGACATTCGCCGCCGCAAAGAGACCCTCGGCAATTAGCTGGGGGTCAAAGTCATGCCACTTCTCGCGCGGTATATAGGCCATCTGTGGATCATGGTTTATTTCCGTTGCCTGTTGTATGTAGGCATAGGCACTGCAGGAGGAGAGTAAGAGGTAGAGATAAATGTTACATTACGACTAGTGATGTTAATACAAATTATGAATCGAGTTGTATAGGGAAATGTTTAATCGTTGTCTGTATATCGAGCTGAAATACTTGAAATTTATCACTAAAATAAATCGTTGACTATTTTGCAAGAGGATGTGGTAAGGTAGTGATGTAAATCCAAATTATAAATCGTGTTAAAGTCAAAATGTTAAAATCGTCAAAACAAAAATCCAGTTGTCAAAAAATAATCAAGGTAAAATAGTTAAAAAACTAGCTCTCGAAAATCATGTGGTCGATTTTTCAATGTTTTTTGACATAGCTAAAATAAATCTTAGACTAGTACTTATATGGAAAGAGAAAGTCTTCTTAATAAATCAAGTTTTAAATCGACACGTTGTCATGGCCCATTAGCTCAGCTGGTTAGATCGTCGTGCTAATAACGCGAAGGCCGCGGGTTCGATCCCCCCATGGGCCATCTTTGGAATTTTTTTTTTAAGTACAAATTGTATTTAAAACAGAAAACTGTAACACATGTTACTCATTTTTATTAATTAAAAAAAAAATAAAGTTAAAACCAAAATGGAGTTGCAGATTTTGCGTTGTATTTTTTACATCACTAACGACAACTGTAGATTGTGGCATGAATCTGAATCTGAATCTGAGTCTGAATCTGAACTTACCGCAAGCACATGACACTCACGTAGAGGCTGTTGCGCAAGAAATCAATAAAGTTCCACATGTTACGCAAATAGCTTCGCAGGCCAACGGCAAATATCTCCTGCACCTCCTCCCACATGAACCCAATCACATAGAGCACAACCAACAGCTCCAGTTTGCTCGGCGTCTGTCCGCGCTGACGCAGCTCCTGCTCGGCCAGCTCGGCCTTCATTTTGGCCGTGCCAAACAATCTCACAAAATCATCATCCGCACGCTGTGAGACCAATATGAGGATAACTGCAATTGAACCGGATATATTTGTTATTCTTACTCAAACTGACTCCTTTTTCTCAAATACTTGCACAAAAAGAACACATAGGACGAGGCATGTATGAGAAATTTCATAAACGGTTTTCTCATCAATTGACCCGTCCGACAGTTTGGCGCAAACATGTAAATGAAACAGTAGAGTGGAAATAGAGTCGCCACCTGGGCAATGCAAATGAATCGATCCACGATGCCCTTGCGCCTGAATCCTGGCAGTCCTTCGTACCAAATCGACGATAGCAGTTGCTGAATATTCGAATGGGCCACAAACTGAGCACACACAAAATGTTAGTAGAGAAGTCAAATTAACAATTCTGATTTATTGGCATTGCATTAAACATAAGAATATATTTTTGATATCAGATATAAATATGGAAAGTAAGAAAAGCCGAAAGAAGACAACAATAAATTCAAATGAGGAATTCTAATTCATCGCCACGCAAACAATTTTATAAAAGTTAAGGAAACTTCTTGATTAGGCATTTCTTTAATTTAAACTAATTATAAATAACATTTATTAACAAAATTGGAAAATCAAATCGGAAATTAAAATGGAGAATTCCGATTCATCATCTCTATATGTTAAACTATTTCATAAAAATGTTAGGAGCTTCTTTTATGATTGAATAATATTTTATATTGTTAATAATGAAATATTGATGTATTTAAATAACTTTAATGAAATAACTTTAAATGGTTAAGTGATGTCTTTCTCAAGTATTCTATCGATTTTACTCCTATTAAAGCTCCTCTTCCTTCTCCATACTCACCGTCTTCTGCTTATAGGATATGGCCTGAACTAGTCGCGTCAAACTCATGCGATCGCCAGGCTCATAGCTGGATATGGTTGGATCGTAGTTCAAGATGATGGCCAACTCGTTGGAGGACCGGGTTTGATCCAACAGGGAGCAGGCAAACTTTTGGCACTGTCGCCTCAATTCCGTGTACTCGGCCTTGCATTCCTGCTCGGTGAGTGCCAGATTGCGCAGTTCCCAGGACAACTGGAAGGCAGTCAGTATGGGATCATTGGAGGTGAGGCAAATGAGCGAAGGACTGCAGAGAGCACGATAGATATTGACACGCGAGAGCGAGTGTCGCAGCGAATCCTCGCCCATGAGACGGACGCACTCATCACAGCCGCAGCTGAAAGGGAATACGTTAAAAATGAATAGAAATTAAGGGAAGCGATGCCACTCACCGTATGTCATGGGGCACGGGAACTGCGGCGCCGCGGTCCAAAAGAATTCGCAGTATCTCAAAGTTGTTCTTGTGCGCCGCCAGCATCAATGGCGTCACATCCGGTGCAAACATGGCCGTGTTGATGTCCACGGTCTGCCAACTCTGTGTGCGACAAGTGTCAGTTAAGGTTAAGCTAAGAGTCTGGCCAAAAACGATTCACAAGTCTATCAGCTACGAGTACGAATACGAATACGAGTACGAGTACTCGCACTTGGCCCTATTCATATTCAGTCTAGATGATACGAGTACTCGTAAGTATTTTCGATGGCGTTAAGCGATTTTATTTCATATGGGTTACAATTGGAATTTTCACGCTTCAGTTGCGTCCAATGGCTGCCTAATGAAGCGTGCTCGTGTGCATAAATATGAGGCAGCCACCGGAGGCGCCACCAGCTCTTACAACTTTATTTGCCATAAGAAGAAAGTGTGACAACTTGTGAGTGGACAAAGTTGAAATACCCTAAAAAGTTATCACATTTTATATAATGAAATTTTAAATATAAAAATGAATTTTTTGATTAAATATATTTTACTTTAAATCTTGTACTTATTTATTTAATTATAGTTGACATCAAACAAATCTGTCTATAAGTTTTTAATTAAAAAAACTTAAAGCTATATACAAATTAAATATTTAAACCTGTACCTTATTCAGTTAAAATATGCTTTTTTTTATGTTTAAAAGGTATTCTTTATTTGATGATAAATAAATTTAATGTTGTTTAATTTTTGGTTGGATAATTATTAGCCTAATACAGCTAAAATATACATTATGTAATTGTTAAATTAAATATTATGTTCCCTTTTTTTAGTTGGCATAATATAAAATCTATATATTAGTGGCTAGTAATTAAATTAATTATTAAAACCCCCTGCTTCATTATTCCAACTAAGGTAGATACTTATAGGGCTCAGTGTAGGGTATATGGAGAGAAAGTTGTGGAGGAAGGCGGGGGACGGAAGCATTGTCCGCTTATCGCACACTCCCAATCACTTGAACGTCTGTCATGTACGTGCCTAACGAGGCCACACAAAACTGATTAAAATCGTGTTAGCTTCAGTTTGAGTCTTCAACTTAACTGAAAGCCACAACCAGTCCAAGTGTGTGCCACAAATTAGCTGAGTGCAACATAAGTACAAATACAATACATACTCGTAGTGGGGAGGATATGGAATAACTTACATAGGGCTCGCCCTCCTTGAAGATGAGCTCCTCATGCTCGAGCAGCAGCTCCACGGCCTCGACGAACTCCGCATTGATGGCATGGAGCAAGGCGTCCTTTGTCTCCACACCCATGATAACCAGCAGCTCGACCATCTCCAGATTCTCGTTGTCAATGGCCAGAGTGAGGGCACGACGACCCAATGGATCCATGCAATTGATATTGATGTGCTGCTGCCTCAATGCCTTTTGCAGTATTCTGAAACACACACACACACACACACACACATTTATTCAAAGTAATTAAAGTTAAATTCTCAAAATATTTAAACTTTTGCTTTTCTTTGCAGCTTGTGAGCAAAGTTTCTTAATTAGTTGCAACCAAAAAAAAATATAAAAGTTTGCCAATCAATCGTATACCAAAATTTATTACAAAACAAAATATTTATACAAGTTTAGAATGTTTTGAATTGGAGCGCCAAGAACTTGTTGCTCAGTGTTGGTCCAGAGCTCTGTAGAGTATTTTGCAATACTTTTCGATAAACTTGTGCTGATAACAAAGTCACCTTTGACAAGCCAGCTGTCACATATTCAGTGTAGCATCTGACAGCACATAGTTGAAAATTCATTTTACAATTGTTCGTCAACATAAATTGTTGTAAAAAATTCTAAGAAAAACGAAATATTTATTGAATAAAACGCCGAATAAACCTAACCATTTGGCAATTAAATTATTTGTAAATCTTTTCCAAATCAATATAAAAAAAAAAAGCAATGGACGCTACTAAGGATCAGGGCTTGGTTATCAAAATGGCACAGAAGAACAAGGGTAAGAGCAAATGGAAAACAAGGATGACTTTTAATATGATATGTCGTTTAAAAGAAACCCAAACAGTTAAATTGGGTGGTGGCAATTGGTTTGCAACGGCTCCGCATGGTGCAGTACCTGGTTACACACGGATGCCGGCATTCAGTCGCATCTCCTGGCAGTTCTACAAGGATCGCGAGGAGGAGCTCTATCGACGCGCCTGCCAATTGAAGGGCATACGTGTGCAGCGCGAGGAGGAGGACGACTCAATTGGTTCCGAGGAGGAGCCAATTAAGGCGCATTATCGTTACACATTAGACGAAATGAAAAGCTATAATCCATATCGTTTTATCAATTTAAAAATGTAAACAAACGCAAACTATTTTTTAGGCAACAGCAAGAACGACACGCACACATAAACACACACACAATCACAATCACAATTACAATTACATACACATATGCATATATAGAAACAGAAAGAGATACTGATAGATATACAGATAGAGATACTGACCGATATACACAGATACAAGGCCCGCACACCAAGTTGACGAATCTATTGTGTGTCGCCCTCAGAGATTCTGTGATTTTTACACTTTTTACCGCTTTCACGTTTTCCAGAGTATTAACAGATACTGATACAGACAATTGCTTATACGACTACAATTTCACGTTCAAAACAATTGATGATTGTTCATAAATGGGTTAATTTATTTACCAACCAAAATAATTGTATTTTATTTATTTAATTCAAATAGGATAATTTTAATTATTACAATTATCTAAAATAATTTTTTTTTTATTTTTAATTAATGCAAACTTAAACGTAATTTTAATGAAACCTGATAAATTTAATTCTAAATTAAAATTAAACTGACTTCTGTCCATTTAACAACCAAAATACTTGGATTTTATTTTTTTAATTTGGTATCATAAGCTAAAATATTTATTTTTTTATTTTGAGCTAATGCATATCAATGCAAACTAATAAATCTAATCTTAATTAAACCTGTAAGAAACCTGTTAATATAATTATGCTTCTGCATTAAAATTAAACCACTTTTTTCTCTCTTTGATGTTGCTTAAAAAATCATCTACTTTATTTTTCGTAATCAATTTCTATTAAAACTAAATTTAATTCACTTGCAACACATAAACTCTTAGCTTAAATTTTAAAAAGCCATTTAAAATCATTTTATGCTGTTGTTAAATAAATACATCTTTAATTTGTTTTGCTCAGCTTGAAAATGTGCTCAAAAATTCACGCGAAATTAATTGTGAATTTATTAAAATGCGCATGAAATGGCGCCAAAATGGCGAACGGAACTCGTGCCCGCATATTGCTTATTAAGTGGCATATAAGATATTTGCCCCTACTCCAAAGCACCATTCCTCTTCCCTCAGGCAAACAGCCAGAGGGCTATGCAAATAATTGAAACCACCCAATGCAAACACACACAACACACACACACACACACTCAGAGCACGGAATGCGTGTTGATAGGATTTATGCGTTTCCTGAGCGCTGCAGAGGGATACGAATATGGATACGGATACGGATACGGACCATCGACACCTGCGTGTCCCTTGACGCACCATTTAAAGTCTACACAAAAAAAGGCTCAAATTTGGCAAGGGAGCAAGGCCAAAAATAAAAAAAGGAGCAACGTCATGGCGTAACACACTCACCTGCGAACATTTGGAATATCGCCACGCTCCACAGCCAGCAGAAATTTCTTCTCCTCGAGCAGCAGAGGTTGAGGTAATCCCAGCGGCACACAACAGCCGCCCACAGTTTTAGGGGCGCCACCAGCGGCATTTTTCGTGCCACCGGGCGGCAACTGTGGCACGGTTGAAAAAAAAACAACGGTTGTCAGTTTTGCGCAAATACACGCAGGTGGTTAACAAATAAATAAAAATGAGTAAAAAAAGGAGGAAAAAAACAAGCAAAAATAAACATAAACATATAGGAAAATTAAGTGCAAAGTGTCGGATGGTTGGCTGAGCTGAGCGGTTGCTGTTGCTGTTTATCTGCACCACTTAAATGGCATGGAAATGAAATGTGCCTTTTGGAGTGTTTAAGCCAAGTGCCGGCAGTCGAAGCAGCAGCAGCTAAGACGCGTACAACGCGGCGTATGCGTAACTTTCAATTCGGTGCAAATGCAAAACTGGCAGATACTTGTGTATATAAGTATAAATGTATCTTGCTGTTTGTAGTTTATCAACTTGTGTTTAGTACTTACGCCCATTGGCTGTTTCTTCTTGCGACCCATTGTTTATTAGTCTTATATCTGTGTGTGTATGTGAGTGTGTGTGCAATTCACTTAACAAAAAGCTACTTGTTATTTCATGTGTGTCTGTCTGTGTTGTTGGCAAAGTTTTAAAGCTCGCTTAACACTACAGTTCATTTATTGCAACTTCTTTTTGCAGCTGCTTGTCAACGCACAAGCTTAGGCTATACACACACACTTCTACACACACACAGACAGACAGACACATAGACACACACATACACTTGAGCACCGAGTTGAAAGCTAAACCAAAAACTCGGAGCACTAAGCCCCTGTGAATGCAACTTTGAAGTTATTCGCCTTTTTTTGCTGGACACTATTATGCTTTGTTGTTGTTCTTCCTGGTGTTGTTGTTGTTGCTGTTGTTGTCGTTGTCTCCTGCACATATAACACTCGCATGTGCTGAGTTTCGGTTTTTGTCTTGGTTTATGGTTTTTAGGGTTTTGTGGTCAGCGTCTGCTCAAAGTTTGCCGCTTAAGCTGTTTATAATTTTAATTTATTTTTATTTCATTTCATTTTTTGCTGCTCTGTGGGCTAGTTAAGCTCTTTCTAAGAGCAAAATATTATGTGCAGTAATTCTCAGCCATTTTAAGCTGCATGGAAATTAAAGCGAACATTTTATGAGTTACTTGACATTTATTTTTAAGCCATTACACGGATATCACTTTACACACTTTAAATAATTAATTCCGTTTGTAAATTAAAGCTGTTGAGTAACTAATTTATTTTCTGCCATTGTATCCTTGTAAATTTTAAAGAATTTGTTATTGTTAAGTTTAAAATTAAACAGTTCATATTCTATTTGAGAAACTCTTGATTATTTCCACTACATTTCTTAAAAATACACTGACATTTTTAAAAATTTGTTTTAATTTAGCTTATTTTACATTTATTTTACATTTTCAATATTTTCGTTATATTTCATTTTACTCTCAGCGTCAGATTGAAACTAAAAAGGCATTTTCCGAATGCTTGAAAATCACACAAAATATTTTTAAAAAATTTTGATTTGATTTCAATCAGTTGTGTTTTCATTAAAATCTTCTAATATTTGTACTTTACATTTGCAATTCATTCATTAAACTTTTGTTTTGGTTATCTTTCTATATTTTTGCCTCCAGCTGTAGTTTTATGGTTTGTTTATCAATCGAATAATAATGAATTGCCCTTTGTTTATGTAAAGCACACGGCAACCAAGTGTTTGATATCAGAAATTGTTCTAAGAATATTTAAAAATTATTTTAAGCTTTTAAGCACACACACACACTTAAAAAAAAGAAAACTTGATGTTAAAATAAATCTCATTTCAATCAATTGACTACTTGTTGATTTTTCCAATTGCCGGCCAATCAATGTATAAATAAATATTCGCAGTAGCACAAAAAACTGTAGATTTAAATATTCGCGGTCCTTAAATGCGCTTTTTTGCTGTTGCAATTTAAAGTGTTTGTGGACTCATAAAAAATGCTCATGCATATTTTAGGGGGAATAAAAAACTGAACTTCCGCCTGGAAAAGCAGCGGCAATGCGTTGGCATTGTGAACAATAGACAAAGGCCAACAACTGCATTGTTTAATCAAGTTAATAGAATTATAAGTGCGACTCTTGCGTTTGTCATTTAACATACTCTATAGACAATGTGGAAAGGTTTAATAACCCCAAAAAAAAAAAAATATAAGGACCAATTATATAATGAACTGTGTTCATCTGAGAAAATTTGTACATTATTAGCTTATATATAAAATTGTACAAATTTATAATACAGTGTAGAGTACAGGGTATCTGCCAGTCGTACACTATTGATTACTTGACGCTTGCTTTTAATATGTTTCTGCGACTGGACAGCACATAAAAATGCCACAATAAATTTGAATTTATCTGGAAAAGCAGCCGATAAAAGCTTATAAATGTTATGCATATATATGTATATGACATTGTGTTTGGTCATTGAAGGTGGAAGGTTAAGAGTTAACATTTATTGCAAGGTTATCAAGCTGACTTGTGGAGCAATTAGTAATCAGCAAATACACACATTATGTTGAGGGAATTGAAGCCTCATTTTTATTGATCAACAAATGGTTAAGGGTAATGATGGAATTATGTCGGAAAAAGTCATTGACAATACTAACTATTTTATGTTATGAACGGTATTCTAGCTATTAAAAAAACTTTTCATTTTTGCGGGATTTCATATACCTGAGTGAGAGATTTCAAAAACATTTTTCAGTTGAATAGTTGTAGTTTCTGTAGTAGTTTTTGTACTTAACGTTTGTCACTTTTGGCACGGCACAGGATTATTTGGTAGTCAATGTAGTCGAGTAGCTGCCACGACATTCAAACACACACACACACTTATACAAACTTAGTTGCACACAGATACATTCAATACTTGAGCACAATGACCGGAAGCTTTGTTGCCAACTCTTTTAATTCTCTCTCTCTCTCTCTGTCTGTCTGTCTGCTGTGGGGCTACATAATTCACTTGGTTGCATGGACACTTAAGCCACTTACTTCTTGCATTCTGGCACATAAAAACGTGTGCAATTGTTCAGCTTGCCCGCACAACACACAATGGAATTCGAAATTTCATGTGGCTTAGAGTTAAAAAATATTGTGGTTAACTTTTGTATTGCATACGTTAAGGCGCACTCGTATTTTGATTGTAATTTATACACATAAGCGAGTACATTTTTTACTCTGTATGTATTTTATTTCATTATTTTATTATTTATTTATTTCGAATAGTGGAGTGTATAAATATTTACAGCGATACGTTGCGCTGGCCGCACTTTTATTAAATGTCTGCTCCGCGCGTGCTACTTGTGAAATTTGCACGTTTTACGGCCACATAGAAATATATACCATTTCCCGAGGGCCGAGCGCCGCGTTCTGGCTAATTTAATTAGACTAAAACGTCAAATATTTGTTTGTTTGTCGGCGTGGCAATGCGAGTCGAACCGCCCCAGACCAGACCATGTCTTCGTCCCCGTTCATGTACCTTGAACTCGTCGATGTCTCTGTCGATGTCGCCATCGATGTCAATGTGTTGATCACCTGTCGCGTTGTGTTGCCTCGCTTCACATTGAGCGTTGAGTCGCTTTTCGGGTCTCCACTTATCAACAAGTTCTGGCCATGTTCTTGGCACTTTAAGGCGATTAGACCAAACGCATGCAAAGTAGGCAACAATTCAATTACAACTAATTTGCAGTGATTTCATTTGTGGCACTGTTTTTATTGCTTTTCCGTTTGCAACGGCTTCTTGTTTTTCACACCTTTTCGCGTGTTTATTTCTGCGAGTCAGCTGCAGCGTGTTTCATTCCTTTTCAATATAAATGCAAATGTCATTTGATTTAATTTACTACATGTTTAAACTTCGTTTTTTTTGATTTGTTCAAATTGACACAAATTTTATAACTATCCATGTGGATTTGATTTTTATTTTATTTTATTTATTTTGTAGCCTTTTTTAGCAGTAGCCATCTATCTTCAATGGAATTACATTTAGTGCCCAAAAGTATGCAATGATTTTAAAATAAGTTTTATCACCTAAATGTTGCTGATATGATCTAACGTAGTTCGTTCGTCTCTTGCCAGTTTTGCCGACTGAAAAGATCCAACTGAGCTTTCAGTTGAACATATTCTAATTAAAATAAATTGAAAGATTTCCGAGCAGATTACGCATCTGATTTTCAAACTAATATTCATAAACAATGGAGTCTGAATTCAAATACATCATGGAAGAATTTACAATTAGCAGAGCATATTTACCTGAATAAAAGTGAGTGAGTGTGTGTGTCTGTGTGTGTTTTTGTGTGTGAGTCAAGAGTTGCCTTTTGACTGTCACATCTAAATTCGGTTAGCAACTTGAGTTGAATCAGTTGTTGCTGAAGAAGGACTTTGCCAAATGCCAGGTATGCACGTGCATCAGGAAACCGACAAGCTAAACAAAATTAAATCAAAAATCTTAAACTGGATTTTGATGAAAGAGCGAGCATCACAACAGACCAAACCAAGCAGACAACAATCGAGTTGGCCTCGTCCTCGTCCTCTTATCCTCTCCTCGTTCACAACATTGCCAAAGTCAAACAAACAAATCGTATGGAAGTCGGCACACGAGAAGTGGCTAAAGGCAGAAAGAAGCATAGCAACATAGCACACATAACAGCACGTAAACTCATTTAAACGCACACACACGCGCACAGAGTATCTACGAATGGCAGCTTCAGGTGGCAGTTAGAAGTTGGGAGGTGGTAGATGGCAGGAAGGGGGTGGCAGGTGGCAGGTGGCAGGTTGGCATACAGCAGCTGGAAAGTGGCAGGTGAGTAACCATGACTCCGTTTTGTGCCTTTTTCACAGGCAGCGACTTTCAGCGGGCTATGAATTGACAACAACCACAAGTATACACTGAAAAAAATATCACTTTATCAAGAAATCAAAAATATTGTTCTTAACGTGCTTTTAAATAATATACAAATTTAAATTGTAAATAAAAAGTGTATTACAAAAATAATTATTACAGCTCAAATATTTAAATAAGCAAAATAAAAATGTTAGATTTGCAATTTGTTCATTTATTTATATAAAAACAGAACTTTTGTGATAACATAAAAATATAAATTTTACAAATAAACAAAAAATACAAATAAGACAACTTTTAGAGAAATATGATCTTAATGTCTTAAAATAAATATTTTTTTCAACCCAAATCCAATAATATTTTGTTTTCAGTGTAGCAAAAACAGTGCAGCATTGCCAGGAGCAACCACAGCGGCAGCAACTCTTCAATGACAATGACAATGTGCAACAAGGAGCTGCGCCTGACGCTCTGCCTCATTGTGCGCAGCAGGAAATAAGATTTCTGCCAGATAGCAAAATATGCGTCGGGTAGCTGATATATGGGTGTGTACGTGTGTGTATTATGTGAGTGTGTGTGGCAGCCAACTTATGAGCAGTCTCTCTTTCTGTGTCTTATACAAACAGAAACAGACACTAAGTAGCATAGTTACACGCACACTCATGCACACACTTACACACACTCATATGGAAGCAGACAGCATACACATTATGATATATTTCTATAACCTCAGTTGTCCTCCATTTTGTGTTGCCTCAAAAAGCGTAAAACGTTTTGTGGTTGCAGCTGCACTATGTATGTATGTGACTGTGTGTGTGTGTGTGTGTGTGGTAAATCCCCCAAAAAAACCTCTTTACGCGGTAAAAGTCTAGTGACGAAAACATTTCCATGCCACAAAATTTCTGATATCCAATTTTGTGACGAAATATATTAAATTTTTTATATATGTTAATTTATTATATACTAGGGGGCTCCGCCCCCTGCTCGCTTCGCTCGCCAACCCCCGCTCGTTTATTATATATGCCAAAAAAAAATTAATATACATACAAAGTAAAAAAAAAAATTGGCACTCCGCACTTTGCGCAAAAAGCTTCAGCTTCTTTGCACCTAAAAAATAACTTTTTGCGCAGTGCCGAATGCCAATTTTTTTTTTTACTTTGTATGTATATTAATTTTTTTTTGGCATATATAATAAACGAGCGGGGGTTGGCGAGCGAAGCGAGCAGGGGGCGGAGCCCCCTAGTATATAATAAATTAACATATATAAAAAATTTAATATATTTCGTCACAAAATTGGATATCAGAAATTTTGTGGCATGGAAATGTTTTCGTCACTAGACTTTTACCGCGTAAAGAGGTTTTTTTGGGGGATATCAGAAATTTTTGCAATCGCCTCTGCTTTTGACAAAACTACTTTGTCAAAAGGTATTTATAAATGATAGCCCGAATTCTTATTTAACGAAAATGAACTGTCTGGCAACACTGGGTACACATGCAATGCACAAGTATAAAGATACATTTTCTGTTTGCAATATTAAGCAATTAATTAATTATATAGTAAAGAAGAATAAATAAAATAAATTTACAGAGAGACTCTAATGCTTAACTCATTTGAATAAATTAAAGTCGCGTTGTCACATAACAAAACTAAACTTTCTGGCAGCACTGGTTACTTTAAGCACTGGTTGAGAGCACCACTTGCAAGCAGTTTATTTCCGCATTACGCTCCAAGCAGTGTACATACTGCACATGTACATGCAGTAGTGTAAAGGTAAAAGGTATATTCAGTAGATAGGTAATTTCTCGCTCAAACGAATTTTGACAGATATGTGTTATATGTCAAAAAACGCGAAATTGAATTGTCTACAAGATATAATATATTTAAAAGTGATTTGATGTGTAGATTTTTCTTAAATTGTCAAAAATATCTTATTTCACCTGTAGCTGTTTACCTTTTTACTTAAAAAAAAAACTTTGAAGGTATGCCTAAAAGCCCTTCGAAACACCTTTCCAATGACATATAGAACATATCTGTAGCTTCTGTCGTTTGGATGCTATGGGGGTTTTAAGTTTGGCGGTTTTTAGCGATTTCCCGCTAAACTAGCGATTTTTCGAAAAAGTCGTAGAACAAACGTTTCTAGATTTTTGAACAGGAACAAGTCCTCATTCAAACTTTTAAGCTAAAACAACGACTTGATCTATACAAACAAACAAACAAACAGACTGACTTTTCATCTCGTTTTGAGAAGGGCACCAAAAATTTCAAAATAATTTATCTTTTGAACCAGTAGTCGCATTTTGATGATTGAGGTGTCATTCGACGCGTATTTTTATGAGAAATATTAAAAAATTAAAAATGTTGACCAAAAGGCTCCAACGGCCCCACTAGCTCCAATCATTTAAATTTTGCCCCTTCCACTTACACCTGTTTATCTCACAAACCAGGTGAGTTTTCAAAAGTCTTAGTATGCACATTTGTAAGTTAAGTTGATACCTTTCGATCGGTATATAGCTCGACCTGATCGGACAGTCATAGCAAATTTTCCATTCTTCCTGTGTATATATGCTAGTCGCCTTCGCACACTTCGTGCTGCTTTCGTCACTAGCGCGGACTGCCGTCCGCAGTGATAAAATTGCATTCAATATTTTTCTTGGTTTTGCGTTTTTGATGAGATTTTTTGCAACCTGACTGCAGTTTCTTGCCACATGCCTCGCCCTTTTGTTTGTCTTGCATTCAATTTATTGCTGCTGCGTTGCATTTGCCATAAATTGCATTCTTGTTGTTGTCGCTTCTGCTGCATAATGTTGCCTGCACACGTGCATAATTAAGGACATTGATTTACCTAAGGGCTGAGGAGGACAAAAGATAAGTGTCGAGCTGCATGTTGTGGAGCAGCTCATGTAATCAAGTCAAAATGTGCTAGAAAATCAGTATTATTATGCTACCTGATGTAAGTACTAAATAAAAATCAGATAAATAAGTTTTTGTATTTTTAATCTGCTTATTTATCTATTACTATCAAGTAGAATCAGTTCACACAATCCTTAAGATGTTGTTTGAAAATTAAATCAGAATAAATTTTAATTTAATAAAGAAAAAAAATTTTAAATTTGCAGTTTTAAAGTTGAGATTTCAAAAAAGTGTTGAATGTTGAAAATAAATTACACCACTTAACAATTCCCTGTTGTAGTTTGGTAATATTTCAATTGGCAACTAAAAGTATGCAGTACTCACAATTTGCCATTGCATACTTTTGAGCGCTGCACAAAATTTATTTGCCGAGTACATTTCCGCTTATTCACGTACACTCACCACCTCTCACTCTCTCATTCTTTCTCTCTCTCTCTCTCTCTCTCTCTCTCTCTCTCTCTCTTTCACTCTTTGTTGCTATTTCTATGCGTTGCCATGTGGGTGTTGAGGTAACGTCATCAACTGGAACTGGCCATTTGCGTTGGCATGTGCGCAATTCATAAATATTTATTTCTCGCCTTTGTATACGAATTTCAAGAATCTGTATAGTGCAATGGCATGCCAATCCATCCGTTTCTGTGGCCTTAAAGAATGCTCAAATTTTATCAATGAATTTCGGGCAGACTTTAAGTTTAATCTAAATAAATAAACAAAACTTGTTTGTTTGGCATAAATCCGTGTTGGCCAAAAATCCCCACAACATCCGTACCATCCAAGCAACAGTCCTTGTGGTAAAATAAATTTTCTGCAATTCATGACAGCAACTCCAGCAGTTGAGTGGGGGAGGGGGGCCACAAGTACGTGCCGAGACACGAAACTTTGGCCAAAAAGGATTAAGAAGCCGAAGTGCGAGCCACATCCACCCCCAAACAATGCTCAAAGGATTTAAAGGGCAATCAAATTAAATTGTTTCTGCGGTTAGCCGCAAAAGTTCTTTAACATTTCAAAGTGCGATAGCATCTCAATAAATTGTATGTTTTACATTTTTATGATAAATGTTTGCTCAGCTGCTTGACAAAAATGTCAATTAAATTTATTTATATACAACGCAAATCAAGCGAAATTTTTGAGTTCTTGACGCAGCTACAATCCGATCCAATTGAATACCTCAGAGCTCCTATAAATACTCACCTGTACATTTGTTTACGTGGCCAGCCAATTAGACGTAAACAAGAGCCGCCGGAAGTAGGCCACATAAACAACAACCACACCACATCAGTAGCAACAGCAACAGCGGCAACAACAACAACAACAACCACAAATTAAATCAAATCAGCTATAAAGCCGCAGAGCATGAGAGAGACTCAGATATGCATCAAGCAATTCATTTACCTTAAATATAAATAAATACTAATTATGATTTTCTAAAAATTGTATATCCTAAGAATCTCAAGAAAATCAAGATCGAAATTTCATCAAATTTAAAATTATAAATTATTTTTTAACAATATTTACAAAATTATTAAATTTGTTTTAACAATCTCTTTTTAATTATCATCGTTTATTATCCTTATTGATTCAAACAAGCCTCAAAACTATTCACAACATTTTCACTGCACAACATATACCCTATAGTTATACTTAAATAGGGTATGGGCAGCAGTTAGTCACTCTGCCAGATGTAAGTTTTGCAGATAGCCTGCTGCGTTGCGTATGGCTTTTGTCATTGTGCCACTTTGACACAAGTTCAAGCGACAAGGTCCACAAGGCACATAAATTTAAAGCGCTTCGGGCCACGTTAACATTGATTTCTGGCTGTCAACGCGCTGCAAAAGGCCAAATGCCACTAAATTTAATAATAAAGTCAGCAGCAGCAGCTAGCAGAGGTGGCAGCTACAGATCTATATATACATAAATACTTATAGACGAGCCACTTATGTACGAGTATCTGAAATGTCATAAAATGCGGCGCCATGAGCAACAACAGCAACAACAACAACAACAACCAGGAGGAGGAGAAAAAGAAGAATAAGAAGAATTCGACCGCAGCTGCAGTCAACGACTCGTCGACGACCTTAGAGAAATATTTTCCATCTAGCATAAAATTAAAGCGAAATATGTTTGTGGAAATTAAATAATTTATATTGCCATTTGTCTACATACTTTGCATATTTCCCATTAATGACCCAGAAAAATAATTGCGGCTCAGCAACTAGAGAATCTCGCACACACACGCTGAGATGAAAGGCGCGTAAATTGACTTGGATAGATGACTAAATAGAAGACGCCATGCGGTTTGGGCCACGCTAAAATAAATACGTTCATATATGAGTGTGAGTGTGTGTGCTTTTGGGTGTGTAGATCAGAGCAAGGTCGTCTTGTGCGTTTAATGAGAAATGCCAGAGCGAAGCAGCATAAAATAATATGAAGTTAACTTTATAGCACTACAAAGGATCTGACTTTTATTCATATAGAATTTATTTGCAATAGCTTAAGAACATTTGGCAGACCGAATTCAACAAGCCCGGCTAGCTCAGTCGGTAGAGCATGAGACTCTTAATCTCAGGGTCGTGGGTTCGAGCCCCACGTTGGGCGCAGCGTAAATTTTTTTTCGATTTTTTTTTTTAATAAACCCAATGTTAATTGAAAAGTTTTAAAATGTTTTTAATATATAGAAGTAGTAAAATATCGGCTATATACCGAAAATAGTAATGCTTTCGAAATGAATTATTTTGCAGGTACTATAAAAGCAATTTATTTATTTAACTCCAGTTTTCTAACAAAATTCGTCCCTGGACGCATTCAGTGTTCAACTAAAAATTAAAAAAATACATATTTCTGAACGATCCTGCCAGGAGTCGAACCTGGAATCTTCTGATCCGTAGTCAGACGCGTTATCCATTGCGCCACAGGACCGATGTTAGAAGATGAGCTAATAATGATAGCTTAAACTTGAGTTACAAATATATAAAAAAAACTAATTTTAATTCCAAAATATGGAATTTATTATTTCAAAATTAATTTGTTGTCATTTTAAAGTGTCTAGTTATTTTAAAAAAAGTTAAGACAACGCTATCGACAACCTGTAATAGTTTGTAAAATCTGGAAAACTTTGAACTAGCTTTTCTCTATCAGATTTCCGTTTTCCTGTTTTTCCTCACGTACTCTTATACAGGGTAGAACAGACGCTTTCCAGCCTCAGAGGCCCACACCCACACGGAATTGGGGCTAATGGACCATTGCTATGTTGCATGCAACCGACGCAACTCGGCGACTCGGAGAGTTTTCGGGTTTATTATTAGCTCGAAAGAAGTTTAGCGAGATAAACACATTTGCTTTATGTTGCGTCAACAACATGAGTTCGTAGTGCAGGCTGAAAATTACAAACAAGTGAGCAGTCGCCTAGCTGTTTGCTGATCGACGAAATGTTACCCTATACATATTATATGACTTTAATTGAAATATTCTTTTCAAATTACTCGGAATTCACTCTCAATAAATTTAAAAACAATTGATTTAGAGTGAATTAAGAGTTGATTCAGAACATTTTAGTTAAACAGTTTCAGCGGTCAGTATACCCCAATAGTATTTCAGTCATAGGGCATACAGATACAGACGAGAAAATTGTTTCGAAAATTGTGCACGAACAATACGAAAATAGCGCCACGAGGCGCGTTGGCTGGCCGAAAAGATTTTCGAAACTTGATTGAAATTAAACACATCGCTGCGAGCTTGCCCCAAAACAGTTGAACGTGCAATGGGCAGCCGTGTGGAGCACAATACGTGCAACAAAATCCGTGAATGAAGCTAACGAAACTCGTCAAAATATATATGTGCAAAAAACAAAAAACCATGCACATTGATATGTAAACATTTACAAAACAATAGTGCAAATAACAAAAATAGGGAAAAACAGGGAAAAAAAGTTGGCAATAGGAAACAATTGAAAATGCAGACGTCGCTAAATGATTTCGTGCACACTAAATAACAAACAGAAGCTTTTGTCGGGCCGAGTTCAGTGTAAAATGCATTTTTTTTTTTTGGCTATAGCACAAGGTGCACAAGGGAAGCGAAACCAACACAACAATAACAAAATAGAGAAAAGCGAAGCGAGTGATAGAGACGAGTCCGAAAAATGTGGAAAACAAAAACGTGCCGTTAGCGCGATTTTCGATTTGCGAGCGAGCGAGTGAAAAGAAAAAAACAGGGATAACAACGAAATGAACAAAGCACCTGCTGCGTTTAGCGCATTTAAGGGATTTGCATTATTTAAAACAAAGTTGGGCTAAAGCCACGGTAACCTTAGTTGCCTTAGCCATGGTCAGAGCCTAAGTCACTTGGCGTGTAGAGTGCATCAAAAGCCGAGTGCATTTACTCGACCTTTTTGCAAGAGAAAAAACAACAGAACAGAAAAAAGATCCGAGCTCAGCCTAAAACTTTAAAGGGCCTGTCTATAGACTCTGGTTGCCTGGTCCAGACCAAGCGCAGATGGAGGAGGAGAGGCAGGCACTAAACCAAAGCAAACCACAACGTGTCTGAACACGTTCGCATCAAGTGGAGAGGCAACGTTTTGTTTTGTTTTGTTTATTTGCCTTACTGGCCAACGGGAGCTACAGCTACACAGAAAAAAAGTGGGATTGCGGAAAAAAGTCAATTCCAAATTGAGTACAAAATACTTGATTCAAAATCGATTTTTCAATTCCCTCTCCACAAATATCTTGATTATCTTAAATTTGATCAGTGAATTCAAATGTTTTTCATTTTGATAAACTATTTTGCTCTGTGGTTGCCATTTTATCCGCATAGTGTGTTAATTAAACAATAATATCCTGAATACACACTAATTAAAATACATGCTTAAATCAAAAATTTTCAACTTGAATTTTAAAATGATTTATGTAGTTTTTCTCTGTGTATTGCTGCAGCTGTCCACTGCCTGCGGCCCATGGCGCGTATACGTAATTTTATTGCCAAGGCTTCGTTGCTGGCGCCTGTACATACGTATTCGTATTTCGCTTTTATTTCGGCTTAGTCCCCATTTGTTGTTTACTTTTGTGCTGCATTTTTAAAGCAATTTAAGTTGCCTTCAACAGAACCTGACCAATTAGACAGACAGCTAGCCAGCAGAACACAGTTGGCACACTTGCTCACGTCTACATTTCCGATGCTTCTCTTGTCCCTCTCTCTGTCCCTCTATCATTCTCTTTGTCTCTTTTTCATGCATGACGCATTTATAGCACTGCGTTTGTTTCCCTTGTCTGTCCGGCAATTAGGCATTCGTTCGTCCGACCGATAAGATAACGCCAATTGGTTGGGTTGGATCCACGGTTATGTGCAGGGGGGATCGGTGTGTGTGTCTACTATCGGGTGTGACTGTGATGTTAACCTATATAAAAATAGAAAAGCGTAATTTAATAATGTTCTCCAAGATAAAGCCAAATTATTCGCCATTTATATATGTATTTATACTATATCTGTGTCGTGTAAGCTCGCCAAATATTTAAACTTCACGCCAGACTTAGTTAAGTTCCAAGTTCTTAAATGGGCAAAGAATGCGAGAAATAAATGTCACCCTCTCTATTTGATCAGCTTTAGTAGAACAACAAAACGATTTTAAATGCGTATGATAGTTAAATATAATAAAGATATTTATTTCAGATTTATTAAAGCCATTTAATAAGTATCTGTAGATTAAAAATTTTATATTTCTTTATCTATTAATAGACAAAGACAGCATATTAATTTTATAAAGCATCTGATTTAATAATAATAACTTATGTAATTCCATTCGCATCATCAGTAAAACATTTCGTCAATAAATAAAATTCTTATATCAGCCTCAACACATTTTATTGCGATAGGAAGTAAAAATACAGCTCAGCGCCCAAAAATATCGCATACCATTCGCATTGACAATCTAATAACACTATCAATAGCAATAGCTATAGTTTATCTGATAAAAAAGTGATATACAGCAAGAGCTTAACGTGAATTTATTATCATATCGAAGGGGATTTGATAAGACAAATCTCGACGAAGGTCAATGATGTGATGTAAGCAACAAGAGAGATAGAACTTTCAGCCAAAAACGTGACACATGCCTCTGGCGAAAAAAGAATGCAGCTGACAGAATGGCAACAAGTTGTAAGAGGTGGCAGAAACAAGAAGAGTATACGAGTATGTGGCAATAGGAAGACATGTGTCTGTGTCCGTGTGTGTATCTGTGTCTCTGTGTAGGTGTGGCCGTGTTGCCAAAAAATGTGCTAAACGACAACAGGGAAAATCATTTTCATTTACCGCAAAAAATTGAGCAAACACGAGAGAGAACTAGAGAGAGAGAGAAAAGGAAGGAGAGAGCGCAACATACAAATTGTTTTGCAATTTATTTTTATAACTAAACAGCAAGAGAAACTGAAACAGGCACAGCTACAGATACAAATACACAGCTATAGATACAGCGTGTATTTGTATCTTTTTTTTTTGTTTATTTATAGATAGAATAGAAACGCTCGCGCTGCACTGTGTTCTAGTCTGAGAGTCGATCGGCGACAAGTCGCCGGCTCCACTCCCCTTTTTCCCCTTTTCCCCCGTTGCCTGGCCACCACTCCGCTCCCTCTCCCTCTCAGTCACAATAACTTGCCAGCCTGGCTGACTGCCTGACTGCCTGCTATCAGGCAAAAACACATTTATAATTGAGCGCCAAGAGCGCAAAGCACAAAGAAAAATATTGGCAACGCCGAAGTCGAAAGCGGCCCAAATCAAATAATGTGGCGCAGGCCAAAAACAGTTTGATGCAAAACGCTCGCTCGCGATGACGATGACACAATAGCACGCAATCAAAGCGACAGCAAAATCAAAAGAAAAAATAAATAAATAAAGTAGTAAAATAATAAGTCAGCTTCAGCTCAAAGAAAATATCAAATCAAACACAGCAGCAACAAAAATTTGGCTAATATTACGCATACGCAACGTGCAATAAGTCAAGGCTATAAATAAATTCCATCGAACGCCAAATAATTCCATTTCATTTTTTAAGTGCGTAGCATACAAAAAAGAAGCCAACAAGAAAAAATATAAAACGAAATCTTGCTGTGAAGTGAAGTTCAGTTCATTTTTGAAAAAAAATATTTATACAAATTTTTGCCACAACGCAAAAAGAAAATGTTTTGTGTTAAAAAAAGAATTTTGTGTTAAAATATTATAGAAAGCAGCACATAAATAACCAAATATTCGTTTAAAAATTGGAAAAAAATATAACAAGCAAAAGAAAAAAGAAAGAAACGTTTCTTATATATATATTGGACGTGAAGTACAATAGCCAAAACGGGCACTCGACTACGTCAAACCAGCGCCAAGGGACGCAACAAAAGCAAAATGATCTACATCGATGATTCAGAGCCGGAAGGTGGTAAGTTCAACCAACTAAGCAATCCAAAAGGTATTACTAAAATGCCAACTCTGATAACGGACCAAAGAAATCGAAGGCTTCAACGCTGCGTATACGTATTGTATTGTATATACTTTTATCAGTGACAAGTGATAAAAGATAAGAGAAGGTTGTTTCACTGTATAAATATATCAGCTCATATGTACTTGTCTACTGATAAACGTCGTAAAATATTATGATATTGATATCGGTTGTGAATTGGGCATTAAAAAGACGTTACAGAAGTGTCGACAGCTTTATTAGAGTAACTAATATAGGTATTAAGGGAGCTTCTTATATAAAGTTAAGGTAGGGAAGTTAAGGAGATTTTTACATATAAAAAGTGATATAAAACTACAGCTATAAGAAATATAAGAAATATTTTAAATATTTTAAAAATATTTATAAATACAGGGCATCAGTCAGTCGATCATTCCTACTACTTTTTAAAACCCCTAAGGGATATACCATTTAACATTCGAAATAAAGTTAGAAAACAGCAACTGCTAATAGACAAATCAAATCAAGACAAATCTATAGATTAGCAGCTGTTTTTCCTTCGGGTCTTTTGCAATTTAGTTATCGCTCCTAACTACGCTTTAATAAAGGGCCAATTGAGCTGGCACATAAACATTTTCGGGGCCATGATGCAAAACATTAACTTTTATGCACAGATAAAAGTCGAACCGAACCAAACAAAATATCTGTAAAAATCAAGCGAAAAAATACAAATGCTTAAACGATTTAGAGCCAATGCTGTGCAGCCAGCAAATGGCCAAGGCTTTTAAAAATACATGAATTTCAATAAAATACGACAATGGGAAGGCAAAAAAGAATACACCAAAAAACAAAAGGGTCTATAGATAAGACGGGCTGTGATCAGGAAACGTTTGCGCCGCCATTTTCATTGTCAGAAACAATAAATTTCACGCATAAAACACTGGGAGTAAATGTTTTTTTTTTTGTCGGCTTTCTCATATTAAAGTTTTTGGGGGACAGAATACGAAAAGGCGCTGAAGGATAAACGTCACACAAGATGAACGTAAATTTGTATAACTTTTGTGGGGAGGGAAAAAGCGGGACGACGGGGCGTATGCGTAACTGTAACTACAGTGGCTTTACTTTGAAAATTTGCACTGGCTTAGAGAAACCGAAGACAATGTCAGGCCAACTCAAACGGAAACGGAAGTGTCAAGTAGTCGGACGAACGGAATGCGAGTGAACGAAATAAAAATAGAAGGGAAGTTGAAATAAAGCAGAGCAGAGCAGAGCGAAGCGAAGAATAAAAGGCAAAAGCATGTAGCATGAAAAATGGCAAACGCGAAGCAATTTGAAAAATGAAAAGGGGAAAAAATTTGAAAAAGCAAATGTTGAAGAATGAACAAGTAAATATTTATGTAGCGTATGATAAACTAAGAGATACCCTTTATGATGATGTTTAAAAAATAAGTAAAGAAAATACGAAATTGAACAAGAGACAGAAATTAATGGAGTATTGGATAAAAAGCTAAAAATATATATACAAATTTGCAGCTCTTCGGAGTGAAAACTGGCCTCTTGCTTGTTGATTACAGGGTATGCGACACGCTGCGTGAATTTGGTTTGGCATTCGAGGTGTGACCGCACACAGGCGTTGTGATTTAGTGTCGGGCAACCCAACAACGCCTTTGTCACGCCCATAAGCCAACAAAAAAAAGGGTTGCTCTGCGGCGGCTCGATTTCCCAGGCTGTTTTCTCAAATTGGCAAATAACAACAAACGGAAATACTTGTCTACAGGTGTAGGACTCGAAACCCTTTCTTTTCTTTGGTGTGAATGTGTCTCTGTAAATCTTTGTCACCTTTTTCTGTACGTGTGTGTGTGTGTGTGTTGGCTGTTTGTCACAGCTGAATTATGTGCTAATGGTGCGAAAGCTGATTTCTCAATTTCCGCTTTTGGGTTCTGGCCGAGTGGCAAATTATCTCAGTTCAGTCATTGAGCATTTCGAAGTTGCCTCAAATTCACACTGACAACTTCAATGGACAGCGGAAATGAAAAGTTTCAACAGCAACTGCACGGAAATTGCCAAACCACAGAGAAATTAAAAATACTCGTTAATAAAATTACATATACTATATATTTTTTCGCTGTTTATAAAATTAAAATGCATTTAACACTTGGAATTTCAATATATATGTATTACTAGTATATATATTGTACATTCATTCAATTCAATTACTTTATTAGCGCCAGTAGCTATAGCTACATACAATTATTTATGTGTGTATTTCATTTAATATTTTTATTTTTTGTTTAAACATTTAAAAACATGCAGACGTTGGGCAACAACAAAATGCATAAAAATGCTGGCCAACGCCTCATGTTGGCGTCATTAAATGCTCAAAAATTCGGTATATTTAGCTACAAAATTGTTGGGCACAGTGAAAACACTGTAAAGCAAACAATTTGCAGTAATAATTTTCAATATTTGTCTATAAAAGACAGCAAAATAGTATAATAATAATTATCTAGCTGTAAAATTTAATAATTTTTTAAGCATTAAAAAGTCTAACTTATTTTTGAGTATATTCATCAGTTTTTTAAAGCGTTGTTTTACTGTATTTAAATAGATATTTCATTCTTTTTTACGCGTTTACCGCACAAATATCAAAAAAACTTTTATTTTGCTTTTAATTTTTGTACGCTGTCAAGGTGAATGTAAAGCAAACACTCAAATCAACACACACACATGGAGAGAAGAACACAGCATTTTTTCACATCTTGTCTGTGAGTTTCGCCCCCCCAAACTCAAAGAACAGCAGGCAGCGCAAATGAGTGAAAATGAAAAGCAGCTAGCACACACACACACATATATATATATATATTTATATATATGTATATAATTGAGATAAATTTTATTTTACGTCGCATTTCATGTTGAAGGTCGTTCGTTGATATTCACTTCATTTGACGTTGCAAATTCCTTGCGACTGTCTCATTGCGGGGATTTTTATCGTTGTTGTTGCACTAATGATCGACAAATTGACTTACACAAAAAATTTGTAATAAGCACTCTATAAATATGTGCGATAGTGAGTATTATATTATATCAATTAATAATATAACTAAGCATTTAACGATTCAGTCTTCCTTGTTTTGCTTTCTTTTCGATTTGATTTTTGGGTGGCATTTCTTTTGTTTAGATTTTGTTGGCAGCTAAATATAATATAGAGATTTTAAATGCTGAATGAATGTGATTATGTCTCTGTGTCTATGTTCTTCGATATTGGCAAGTAACCAAATTTTAATGAATATTCGCCATGTTGTTCGCACGATCGACAACTGAGACACACAAACACAATATAAATATTATTGTTAGGGGTATTCCGTCACACAAAAATATGAGGCAATATTTTAAACATATAAAATATACATCATTTAAATAAATGCGAATTAAAACTAAGCAACTGCTAACATGCAATTCAAATAAATCAAAATAATTGCCATAATTAAAAGACATGTATGCCTCTAAAAATGTATGTATATAAAAGCTCTATATATATTTATCTATATGTATTTGCCTATTTAAATGCCACCGCAACAAACTGACTTCAAGCATATTCAAATGTTTATTGTCGTAAGCAATTGAACTGTTGTTTGAAATAACAAAGCAAGCAAAAGAGTGTGAGAGAGAGAGAGAGAGACAATGAAAGAGAAAGAGAGTGAGAGGGATAGAGTGAAAGAGTGAGGCACGTACAACAGAATCCAATACCCATTTTCATATATGTGTGGCATACCCAATAGCATTTTCATTCCCATTTTCACGCTGTTTCCTCTGCAATTTTATTTAAATTTTTAATGCACAAGTATCTGGCGGTTGTCTGAGCCGCATCTGCAGGTGGAACAACAACAACAGCAACAACAACAACGACAACAATGCAGCATTAAAATTGCAGACAAAGCATGAGTGCATTCATAGATACATATGTATATGTAAATATGTATGTCTATAACGCATACGCCATGTGGTCCATGTGGCAAGGCAACAAACAGGCAGTGAGAGACAGTGCGAGTGAGAGAGGGAGAGGGTATGTTTGTGTGTGAGAGAGAGAGAGAGAGAGTTAAGGTATAAGCGCAGCACATGCTAAACAAATTAAAATTGCAATTTAATGTATTGCAGACAGCGGCCAGAGTCTTGTTAAGATTGCATTTGCCAAATGCAAAACTAAACAAACGAACACACACACAAACACAGACACACACATCCGTAGTAAAACACACACACACACAATGCAACTCAATTTTCATATAGACATTTCGCGCCAAAATGTACAAACTGTAATTTCCATATTGCAAACATTATTGTCATTGTTGTTGATGCTCTGGTTGTTGATGTTGTTGTCGTAGTTGTTGTTGCTATTGCTTAGACCTTCTGCCATCGCGTCAGTTGCAAAAATAATCGAAATTATGTAAATGCCATCAGATGTTGCTCTCATTTGTTTTTATTTATTAGCCGTAGCATCAACCGTCTCCACTCATCATCGGACATCATCAGTCCATTTGATTTGCATCTAAAAACAAGTTTCCATTTCCCTTTGTCACTGCCATTTCCCATTTTCCATTTTCGCCACACATTTTCACTCACTTCGCTGGTAATTTACGAGCCTCAGGTAACTGTCGTTACATCAAAATTGCAGTTCTGTTGATTTTTGATGTGTTCCAACCTAATCAACATTGCGCATACGCAACGCTTAACGCCTCGAGGGCCTTTCGAATGCAATTTCGCTTTTGTTTCGGTTAATTATGGTCGAATTTAATTGTGGTTGGGCCATAGCATTTAAAATGTAATAAGACAATGAGTGTTGTTTGCTGTTTGTTATTCTTATTGTTATTTTCACATATTAAATGCTTTTTATGTTACCAACAAACTGATCATTAATTCCGAGTGCTTGTCCAAATTAAATGCAGCTGACCATTAACTGAGTAACTCTGTGCTCTCTCATTTAAGCTGCTTCAACGCTGAGTTATGGCCCTTTTCGAATTTTATTGCACAGACGATTAACGTTGGGCTTTAATACAGAAGCTTTGCTCATAGATGATTACACAAAAGCGGCTTGATGAAGGCATAAGTTGATTAATATTGATTGAACACGCCTATTATTATTATTATTATTTTGATTAGTATTCAAAGTAATTCGTTTTGGGTTTCCCTACATCCGAAATGGAAGCCAATCTCTTGCCTTATGAATACTTTATAAGATTTTGTGAATATTCTCAGTGTGTTTATTAAAACTATCCTTAGACTTTTAGCCTGAGATAACCAACCGAATTAAATTTTGTCGTTAAATATTTGGAAATTATTGTTAAACTCTTAAATATGTACAAGGTAAAATATAACTGGACTATGGAAAAATAGGCCTAGTTATTACATTATTTCCTCATAATAGTAGCAAAGAAAGTAGGAAAAAATGCTGAAAGCATAACAATTTTTCTTTTCACTCTTTACATACATACGTATGACGTATTAAAGTTGAATTTATTTTAAAGAAATGACAGAGTTGTAATAAAAATAGTTATTGTCTTGTCTGAGCTAGCTGTGTTTTATTAAATGTAACTGTTTTACATCAATTTTAAAACTATATATTTCAATGTTTATTTTTAATTTACTATCGATAGTCAAAAACTGAATTCTTTTTAATATATTTATTTTATTTTATTTCACCATTTATGCCATATTAAATGACAGACTCGCTTTAAGATGCAGTTGGTTGGTAACACGTCGGTTCTGGCCATGTCATTGGCTGCAATCTACTAAATATTTAAACGAATGCAGCTGCCGTATTGTATAAATAACCTCAACACCATTAAATTGTCAAGCTTCCCATGAGTGTGAATGTATCAATGTGTGTATCTATCTGTGTCTAAGTATGTAACTGTGTGTCTTTTTACCTTTGTTTGTATTTGTGTTTGTTTGAACACGTAGCTAGACTGCAAACTTTATTTAGAGATGTCAAACTGTCGTTCAGCGTGGACACGTTACAATGTCCAGGGCGTTATTGAGCTACCAAAGGGGGGGCGGGAAACCAGATAGATGAGGGGAGGGTAGGAGAGGGGCTGAAAAGTGTCCTCTGCTCTCACAGTAGTGCAACTGTTCAGCGAGTCAGCAGTAAATAAAGCGTTAAATTTTAACAAATTGTTGTCAGCTGCGCGTGTGAACATGTCGCAGATGCTGCAGCTGTTGGAGCTGTTGGAAACGGTGGTGTTGATGGTACAGGTGGCTCTGCTGATGCTGCACACACACACTCCATGAACTGTCATTGGAATCGATGGCTTTTCAATTACCACATTTCCGGCTGTGCATTCTCGCATGTAACTAAACCGAACTAAAAAGAACCTGCATCTTGATTAATTGTTTTGTTTGTGCGCACGTTAATTGATTTATTTTTGCCGATCCGACGTAACGATATTTCCAACGAATGGCCTTCTAAATTGTACTAATTAATTATGCCAAAATCTAGTACATTTACCCCTCCCCTCTCGGCCTCTCTCAACCACTGTTAACATGCATTTCCGCTTCGCCATTTTTCCGTCTAGTTGGCAGTTCGCAGTTCGCAAATTCGAAATTGGCATTTCGCAGTTGTTATTAGATTATGGCCGAAAATTCAATTCAATTTGAGTGCAAATATGTGTTTGCTAATGCTTCCCCCGGCACTCTTAAAGCCACCACAGTAGCCACTGCTACATGAGGCCAACCACCATCGGTGGCACGCCGAGGCGTCTGTGGCCTTTGATTCATGCCCCCAACTTGTGTCTTGTTTGTTGTGGCTCGTGTTCTTGTTTTAGCCAGTTCAGACTGTTGGCTTCTTGCCGCCAGTTGGTGGCTCTGTGGTTGTGTGGTTCGTGGTTTTATAGCTGCGTTGCTTTCTTTTTAAAGTGGTTTTCCGTTGTGTGGTCTAGACCAATGGCCAAGATAAATGAATGCCGTGTTGCCATGGCACGTGTCTAATTAGAACTTTGGTTCCAGACACTGGAATTTCAACATTTATAACTTGGGTTAAACTTAACTTATGGCTGTTTTAGCCCAATTATATTGAATATTCTATTTTAAGTCTGTACAATATCTATTAAGAACTAATAGGCACTTAATTCATGTGTTTCTTTATATTTAGAACTTTGTCAAAACTAAACAAATTGCTGTCTTTGCCAAAAAAAATGGAATATTTTATTTTAAATCTATCCAAAGTGTATTTTTTATATTTATTTATATAATAATCTCAACAGGGATATACAAATATTTAGAAGTTCTTTTTTCTGAACTGCTGAATTTCAGCTCAATAACAGCAACATTTAATCGAAACTTTTCGCCTTGTCATCTTCGATTATTCTGTCCAACCAAAACTATGAAAAAGTTGCCAAAGGTACCCAGAAAATTGATGTTGAATCATTAACTCGTTGCGGTCGAGGCTGTTGTTGACGGCATCATAAACGTTAGTGTGCAACGCGGCGTATGCGTGCTATAAATTAATACATTTTGTCGCTGGCCGCCACAAGAGCCAATAATTAACTAAGCGCCAGGTAACCAGTTACCAGCCAGGTTGACTGCCAGTTTCGATGACAAAATATTGCAGAGGCAGACTGTAAATGCTTTTGGGTTATATGCTAACGAGCTGCACTGAAAATTGGATGGGGCTGCCTCACAAGTCATTAGCAGGCGATGGAAGGAAGGCAGACATCGACTGGGCTGTTTGCAACTGCCACACACACAGACACGCACTGCCACACACACACAAACACACACAGACACAGCAGCTGTCGCTCTGGCAGCTCATTAAATTAATTAAACGCCGACGAATTGCGGCCTGTTTATTATTTAGCCATTGCACATTTTTATTTGCCACGTTAAGCATTTGTCGCAGGTTGCAGGTTGCAAGTTGCCGTTTTTTTGTTGCAACTTAACTAAAAACTTTTAATGAGTTCACTGCGGCGCCATCTTTGGCTTCTGTGTCTGCGGCAACTTCATAGATACCGTCGTATGTGTCGCACATCGTTAGACAGCCTTTAAAAATTTGCTGTGCATTTTGAATGCGAGTAGCACGATTTTAGTAAAGGACTTGGCTGCTCCTGTTGCTGACAAGACAAAAAAAAAAAGAGAAAATGGAAAGAAAGAAGTGCAGTGATTGCATCAGGATTTACTGGAGACGTAGCCGGAAATGGGCAACGAGAGAGGGAGATTCTCTCTTGTCTCTTGTGTTTATCTTTTGCAGCTGTCAGCTGGCCCTTTGCATTCGTCTTGTGTGTGGTCTGTCCGTCAGGGTCTGTCGTCAGCCCAACAATTCTGTTCCATTGTTGAGCCATTGTTGAACTTTGAAATTGCCTTGAAATTGCTGTGCTCACATCAATCAATTAGCGTTGCTCATGCTTGCACTCTCCACTTGTTCCTGTTTGATGTCATGTAGACAGCACTTTTCAGCCGATTTAAATTTTATGGCATTTGGCTTAAAGGGTTTCAGACTTTTGCCAAAAAAAAAAGAGTAAACTGAGAAACACATAAATAAAGCATAAAGCAAAGGCAAAAGCAAAAGCAAAACAGGAAACTCATACATTCAGAGCTCGAATAGCAGCGTTGATTATACATAAGCGCGAAATATTTCCACACACACACACATACTCACTCACACCCACAAAAGCCAGCGTAATGAATGTGTAAAGGGTTAGCCGACATGCGAAAGACAGAGAGAGAGCGAAGAGAGAGTGAGAGCTGTGAATGGAACAAGATGCCAAAAGGTTTTGGCCATGGCATACAGACGGAGGGACAACCGCAAAGTGTTTGGTAAAAAACAATTTAAGAAATGTGTGTGTACGAGCCAGAAATGCTTTTAGAGCAAAAAAGCAAATGCCGACAATGCTTTTTGTCATCAGCCCACATGGCGTATGCGTGTTTTATGCGAATACCATCTAAATTAAACAGCTTAATGAACTGCACGACTAAAAACATACCAAAAAATATATAAAAAAGGTATTAAAAAAATAGAACAAAATAATTGAAATGCATAGAAATAACGTACTTAGTCAAGGCGCACGATCTGAATGAAATTTAGCACTTAATGAAAACGACAGCAATGCAAATGAAAAGTAATGCAATAAAAGTACAAATGAAAATGAAAATTGTGGCAGACAACATTCAATTTTGTTAGCACACTCACCACACATGCATACAAATTACTAATGCTAATTTTATTTTGTTCTGGTAAACCAAAAAAAAAAAGAAACCTTAAAATGCGACAAAGCTGACACTTAAATACTCTATAAAAATATATTTAAAGTGTTTTAATAGTAGCATACAAATATAATTTTTACATATCTCATTGAAGTTGCAGCTTTAAGATGAACTGAATCTCATTTTACGACAACTTTCATAAGCAATTTATTTGATAACGTATCCAGTAAGTAAAGTATCTTCCTGTATCTTCAAATTGGCCTAGCCTCAAATTGGCAAGCGGCATTAGAATCATAAAATCTTATGAGCCCAGGCCTCCGGTTAGTTGGCACTTTTTTCTTTTGCGCTGCACGCACACGGTTTTTTCTGCTCGGCATAAATTTAAATGTCAATGGGCAATTAAAGTGGCCCACAAAAGTAGGCAACATAAACTTGAAAGTGCGCGTCTGGGTCACAGCAGCGAAAAAATGGAACAGTTGGTAGTTGGAACACTTGACAGTGCATTAGAACAGCTTAACACACACCCAGAAATACACACACACACACACACACACACAGCACAATCAGTCTCATTTTGTGCTGGGTTCATTGGATGAATTTCTCTAGCATCCCAAGGTTGCTCCTTGCTGATTATTACTTTTCATTTTGCCATAACGATTTTCATTTTTATATTTTTTTTTGTATTTTTTCATTTTCTGCTCCTGTGTCGTTTTGGGCCATGTTTAAAATTATTCGTGGGCGTAGCGACGGATTTACGCATGGCATGCAAAAATGATGAAGATGAATTACAGTCGCTGTCATGTCGCTGCAGATACATCTGCAAACCTGGTAGATACTCGTACATATAGTATGCATATACATATGTATTAATCTATTTTAGGTGACATTGTTGATATTGATTTGTTGTCTGTTCGCTGAACCGAACGCATTTGTTTAAAAAAGAAAGAGAATGAAAATGAAAACGAAAACGAAACGAAAAATAAAATCATATCTTGAGCTCTGTAATTTCGCTTCGTCATTTATCATTTGTTCAATTGATTATCGTCAGAAAACGCAAATGCATTCGATTGTAAGAAATAAATTGATGTCGGCATTTGATTATTAATTGCGTTCAGGTATGCTCAAGCAACATTTTAAGTAGCTTGTAACATTCACAATAATATGCATAAATATTTCTTAAAGTAAACAACAAAAATGCTCATAAATATACATTTTTTATGTATTTAAATTGCCAGTGAAATGTCAGCTGCGCTTAAATTTGTCAATTATAGATAATTAAAATTGCATCAAGTGTCAAATTAAATGTTTATCTAAATTGAAATTGCCCACACTAATTGCTATAATGCATAATTTAATGTCACACACAACTTAACTATATAAAATATTTAACAACTGGCTTTAACAATTACTCAATGTTAAACAATTTAATAGTTTAAGCCACAAAGCTCGCAATAAATTCAGTTATAATATTATGCATTATTATTTTGATGAGTGAAAGTGAATTAGCATTAGCGTTAGAACCAACATGCAATAATAACTGTTTATGCCCGTTGCAATAACAAAATGGCCGCCTTTAAATTGTGATGCAACTTTCATTTTCGCATTATGGCCAGGCAAACAATAAATGCGAATACAAACAAACTGTCGACAGCCATACAAACTGCTGCATATGTTAGTGTGGCAGTTTGTATGTGTGTGTGTGTGTGTGTAGTAGTTGTGTGTGGCAAGTTCCGTGTAATAACCAATTTGAAATGGCACCACAGTCACAGAATCACACACAGCAAACGGCAGCAGCCAACGGAGCAGCAAACGAGCAAAGTTTTACCATTTTTAATTTTGCCCGTTTTTTCTTTGCCAGCACTTAGGCTGATTAAAGTGCACAGACCAGACAACAACAACAAAAAAAAACACAAAAAAGCAACTCTTACAACAACTACAATAACAGATGTACATATCTGCAGCAGCTTTTTCTGGCCGTCTGTCATATACTAGTCGCCATTATTCAGCTACACTGTCAGCTATAATTTCTTGCCTGTTCGAGAAACTAAGAACGAAAAAATCCAAAAATTGTCATCTCGTGTAGATTAATGTTGGTAAAAAAAAAAAATAAAGATAGAAGCTTTGTTTAACCTTTCAGACAGGCTTTCAAATATACATTATTACACATGTCGAAAATTAATTAAGTTTAATAATTTGTTAATAGTATGAAATGACTTTCCAGTCTGTACTAAAATTGTTTTGGTTTAATTACATATTTCATATCAAACTTCAGCTTTCTTGCAGTTAGCGAAATTCCTTTAAAAACTTTCTAAACTGTTTCAGTGATGTTCTTTTAAAATTAACCTTTACATATAAAAGCGAAAACTTGCTTAATCTTTACGCAAACATTTTGTCAGATTTATATGCTTGTCGTTAAATGTTTGACATACTTTTGGCTTATTGCTCTGAGCCTGCGGGCAGACAGAGACATTTAAGTTGGGCATTTGTTGTGCCGCTGCCAGACATACATATAAAAAACTGTTATTAAAAACCTATAAACCCAATAAAGAACATATCCCCCTATCCACAAACAATTCATATTAAAATGCCAAAGCATCTGCTCAAAAGGAATTTTTTGTGGCACACGCGGCGTATGCATAATGTGACACATTAATAATGTTTTGTTTTTTGTGCGTGTGCGTGTGCGTATGTGCTTGTGTGTGTAATTGCCGTTATCATTTTGATGTGCAACAGTTTTACAATTGTTGAGCAACTTGTTGTAAAATTTTAAAGCTCTTAAATGACAGGCATTAAAAATTTCATTAAATTAACAACAAATCAGCGGGGAGTAAGCCAGATAAATACCCTGTACATGGAGGTGTCTTTCACTGTCTGTTGAGAGGCTTTAGGCTATAAAGACCAAAGTAAATTTTCAATGGAAAAACTTTTCTTTAATATTTTATAAATGATAAGAACTCAAACAGCGGAAAAGTCAAAGCGCTGATTCTTGGCCAAACTGTCAACAGTTGCCAAAATGCACAAATTGGGTAAGAGAAAGGGAGACAGAGAGTAAATTGTATGCATGCGATTGTCTGTGTATTAATGTGTGTGTGTGTGTGTGTGTGTGTGTGTGTGTGTGTGTGTGTGTGTGTGTGTGTGAGGGGGAAATTGAGAAAACTGCGAGTGCTCTTGGCAAATCAAAGGAAAACTGCTGATTTTCATATCAGAAAAATTGCCGGCGTTGGCACAAAAAATCGTTTTACTATCTACAGACAGCACTCAATTGAATGAGAGTGCATGCAAATACATACATTTATATATATGTATATATATGTTTGCCATTTAAATAGAGTATCTATATACTACACATATACATATATATACCTCATTTATTCTCCCTCGAAAATGCTCTTTTGATAATGTGCATAAATTAACTTGACAAAGTTTTTGTAGATTGAAATTGCAACGAGTTGCGTTTTATCAATGGCCAGCGCCCACATTTGCATGGGCGTGGCTTGGCCAACTGCTGAGGTGTGGCGAGTATTACCAAATGAATATAAAAGAAGCACTTATCAAGTGCTGTCTGCTATCTCTGCCACTTGAACTCGAGTTCAATCAAATTAGTTAGCAATTGCCGATTTATAGACGAAACTTTGAAGGCAACTTGGTTTGGTTGAATTAATATTGATACTGATATTTAAATTTACTAAAAAAATTATTGACTTAGCTGAAAGGAAATTTAATACATATATAAAATTATTTATAAAAATTCGTAGGAATTAAATTAGTTAGCAATTGCAGATTTATAGAAAAAGCTTTGATCAAATAATAAACTTTATGGCTAGCTAATAATATTTAAATTAATAAAATTAATAAAAGGTAGTGGTTTTAATATTGATTATCGTACTGGACTTGTTTTATTTCTGCACCTGCTGCTTTATTCCGCATAAGCCACAAAGTAAGTTCTTAAAATATTATAGAGAGTGCTTTGCTTGTCACATTGAAAAGTCCTAATAGATACATAAAAACACAGATATTTAAATGTCTTTATGAATTATTATATAAGTTGCTTGCACTCGCAGACAAGCTACTTCAAAGCCAGGTCAATTGGTAATGCACGTTGCCACAGTCAGCTCAATATGCCACATGCCGCATACTCCACTTAATAGGACTCTCTCCCAGACTCCATTTGGATGCGTTTATAAGCACATTTGCGAGCTTGATAGCTTGATAGCCAGTCTGCCAGTCAGCTGCCTTTCTCTGCAAATCCCAATACCCAATCCCCAATCCAATTCTAACCAGCTCGTGTGGCTTTCAGACAAACAAGTTGCAGTTAACTCAGGGACAAAACTGCAGCAACTATACCGTTACACACACAGATGCACACAAGCACCTGTCACATACGTGTGAGTGCAAAAATGGCGAGAGGATAAGCACAGGAAAATATGCAATGCAGTTCAACAGCCAAACAGAGTCGATATAAATTCATTTATTCATAAGCTCACAACCGGAAATGAATGTGCTCCCTTTACTCGGTGAGTGTGTGTTTGTGTGTGTTTAGGACTGGGCAGAAAATATATGAGTGTCTGTCTGAACGACATGCGTAAAAATATTTGATTTGGCTTTGTCTGGCCATAAATTATGATGGCAAAAAGTTTGTTACACCTGCCCAAAGGGAACTTTTGCCTAAGTTCAAATTGAATATGCCGTTGATCTTCAACCTGGAACGAATTCGCACTAATTCAAATGGGCGTATTTGCTCAAACTTAAATTGTGCGCATTATTGGCAGAGTGCACTCAAAAGATTCACACACACAGATGTAGACATAGACTTATACACACGTAGACACACTCAAAAATTGCAGCAGACATGCATAAATTTGGTGCCAAAACCGTTTAGGCAGAAAGAAGCAAAGAGAGTGAGAGCGAGAAAGAAAGAGATAGAGAGAGAGAGAGAGATGGCGTCAAGTTGAAGCAATCGCTGCACACGCATAAGAGCTTGACTGCACACAAATAGAAATACACACACATGCATTTGCTGCAGATGCCTCTATTCAACTTTCACTTTGAATTTGCCAAGTTTTTCACACAAGATGCTTACCCATTTCCCTTCTCCTCACACATCTCTTACACTTCGATACACACACACACTGAACGAGTTTTTGGGCTCGCCTTTGATTTTAAAGATTTCGTAGCATACTTATCGGCGCCATTTGCATATTAATCGAACAGACGCTTTTCCAGTCAATCTGCCAGCTGATGGCGTTTATGAGTGCATTCCAATTGCTCCAAAAACAAGCTCAAATGCAAAAAGGCCTTTAGCACGTGCTGCCAGTTTATCAATAATTTAAATTGCAAATTCAAACTGATTTCTTGTTCAAAACTCTGTGGACCTTTGTGGCCAAATAACAATTTGAACTGCACACGCTTAATGGAAAAATATTTAAAAAAAAAATATTGGAAAACAAATAGGTATACTAACATAGAATAATTTTGCTTGACTAGCAGATACCCTATAGAATGAATTTAAATATCTATAGAAAATATAGATAATAATAATAACTTTGTGTTGACTATTGTTTGCCCATTGTTATGCTTACAGGGTATTCAGAATACACTGTTTATGGTCGCAAAGGACACACCTACATGTGCTTACCCAGTGCTTTAACCTAGTCATCGTTGTTGTCCTTCTCCTTCTGCCTTCAAACTTGTCCTTGTTGTTGTCCCAACTGTGTCCCTTAGCTGCTGAATTCAATTCAATGAAGTCATTTTTATTTGTTTGGCAAAACTTGTAGATTTAACAACAACAAAATACAACTTTTGAAAAGGGTTTCCTTTTGAATAAGAAAAATAACAATACCAAGAAAAGTAACAACACCAACAACAAGAACATAAGAAATCGGAACAAATTGTCTGCAATATGTTTTAAGAAATATGTGAAAAGTAGACAGGAGAGGCAGGACGAATGTTGGGGGAACATATGACCATAATAACCGATATTAAATGCATTTGTTGTGGACGGACAATCAAAATGATTGAATGCTATATTTCAAGAGTCCGTTACAAGTACCCGATTTACTGCAGTCGATAGAAATGCTCGCAAATTGTTCGTATTTCGACTTGGGCTACTTTTTATGCAGCAAGAGAGCAAAAGAAAAACCAAACAAAAAGGTCAACCAGCAAAGAAACATGTGTACTTGTTGAACTTCAAGTTGGATTTCCTTAAAATTAAACTGATTTAAAGCGAAGAAAAGTGTCGAGTATAAAGTCAAGTTTGAGTTGTTTGTTGAGCTTTTCTGGTTGAATTGTGTTCGGAAAAATAATGGAAAATTAAGCATATTTTATTTTTATTTAAGCTCTTTGTGAATATCATCAGATATATGGAATCAGACATATGTTAATGAATATCAGATACTCATGTTAAGTTTTCTGTTTCTTGGTTTCTTTATTGCAGTTTTGGAGCCGGCGTTTCCAATGCGCAATGTGACCATAAATCGCAATGTGGATGCCCATAAATTGTACGACGTGCTTGGTGAAGTGGGACGGTAAGTACTTCCAGTTGGAGGAGAATCGATGGAATTCTCATCGAGCATTGAATTGAGTGCAGTGCTAATCATATTGGAAACAATTCTCAGCGGTAAATTCGGGACAGTGTACAAGTGCAAGGAGAAGACAAATGGAATCCAGTTGGCGGCGAAATTTGTGCCGATACCGAAGCGTGAGGACAAGCGGAATGTGGAGAGAGAAGTGGAGATAATGAATTCATTGCAACATCATCTCATTATACAATTGTATGCTGCATACGAATATCAGAAAATGATGTGCGTCGTCCTGGAACTGTAAGGATTTCAAGGCAGAGACTGACGCTCTGTATTTATATATACATTTATATTTGTGTGTGTTGATTGTGTCCTGTGTACTTATTTCTATGTGTTGTGTTGTGTTGTGCCAACTACAACAACAACTCTAAGAAATTTCTTCATAACTTTGTTGGCCTTTTGTGAATGGCTTTCTGCAACTATTTTCTATTGTTGTTGTTACATTGTTGTGTGGGACACAATATCTTGCAATCAGTGGAAATGTGCATAAAATACGATTTACACGTACGCACATTATCGTAAAGTAGTAAAGTTCTACCCCCCCGCCCTCACACCAACACACACACACACACACACACACAATCGCACAACTATAAAAGTTTCCCCCTTTTTATTTTTGGGAGCACAAAAAAAGGAAAAAAAAACCTTAAGCAACAGGTTCGCACTTCATTGCAAAGTTCTTCTCAATGTTTTTTTATCACTTGTTTTTTCTTCGATATTAATGAAAACTGACAAGGGTTTAGTTTTGGGCCATAGTCAGTTTGGGCCATAAAAAGATGGGCAACAGGTAATGGCGCACTGATTAAGCAATGACCTTGACCCACATTTGGGCGTCACAATAATAAAAAAAGCAACACTCTATAACAATAAAAGAAAAAGACAAACAATAAAGTCACGTGTCTTTGTTCAACTTATTGTCTAGTCTCTTGACTTGGCCTGCTAAATTAATTTTCATGGCTAAAATGTGTGTGTTGTGTAACAAAAACTGCTCGACAACAATGTGCAGTCCCTGTATTGTCAACTTTGAATACCCTGTATAAATGTACAAATAAAAATCTACACGACAACAAGTTTTCAGACATTAAAAAGTTTAAATATACATAGGTACAGAGTAACTTTTAGTCAAGTTTTCAATTGTTGTTGCTAGTTTTGTGCTAGTTGTTACCTAGCTAAAAACTTAATTGTTACTTGCCAACTTGTTTCACTTTGCATATTCATTCAAATGCAGCCAACATATTTCTGGTCAAGTAACACAAAAATTCTTTGTCAAATTTTACATAAATGAAATTTGTACCTAAATGAAAATTGCAGTTTATTTCCATGGCTGCTGTTCCACAAAGTTCACAAAACAAATGGAAAACAATAACAAAAAGTGCAATAACAATAATATTTATTTAGTTTTGCCGCACTCCAATGGCAATTGTCATTGTTGTTTGCATTGTAAATACATACGTATTTCATGTGAGAGATGCAAATATTTAGCATCTGCGTAAAGCGCATAAGTCAAATCGATTATTATGTATGTATGTGGGAGAATTGATGCTGATATAAGCTGCAAATAATAATAAATATACTGCCAGATAAGCCGATTGCCATATGAAGCACTTTGGTTCAATTTAGCAGCAATCGCATAAGAGAAATAAACAAATCTGAGAGCTTAAATTGATTTGACAAAACTGACAATACAATTGACATGTTAGTCAGCTTATTGTCAGCCATTCAGTTAGTTTCCAATTAGAATGCAGTTACTATAATCAGATTCGGATCAGCATTACAGTGAGTTTTATATCACGCAGCTTGAAATGTAGTGAAAGATATGAAACTGACAGATTATTGTTTGCTTCAAACGAAGTTTCGTATCCAATAGTTGTGTGATTTTTGTAATTAAATTATTTTTATGATATTTTTGATTGTATTTTCGAGTAAAGCGTCTTAACTGTCTGAAAGAGAGAAACAAACGAATTGATTACTTTCAAGTTTTTCTCTTTCATCATATTTTAGTGCAACGTGCAAAGCTAAATATTATATTAACGATTAATATTAAGAAATTTGTTAATATAATTATAATATTGCAAGTCAGTTGAGGCGCATTACTCGCTCCAATTGGGTAGATGTTCATGTATTATCTGATTTTCGTGTTATGTATACGTAGCTCTTGTAAATAACATAAATAGTTTAAAAATAAATTAGATTTAGTTTGATCAGGTAAGGCAATTAAAAGTAGCTTAAAATCTATTACTTAGGAGGAGCTACTAACTTGTTTTTTGACTTGCATGTGTGTTTTATGTGTTCTATGTTTAACTTTTAATTTTTAGCATTTTAAGTTTAATTTTAATAATAAATCAATCTTAAAAATAATTTATTTTTTACTTTCCAAAGCATTGAAGGCGGTGAACTGTTCGATCGTGTTGTGGACGATGAATTCGTGCTCACGGAACGCGTCTGTCGTGTGTTTATTCGCCAGGTGTGCGAAGCCATGGCCTTTATACACGGCAATGGAATTATCCACCTAGATCTTAAGCCTGAGAACATTTTGGTGCTCACACAAAAGGGCAATCGCATCAAGATCATTGACTTTGGACTGGCACGCAAATTTGATCCCGATAAGCGTTTGAGAGTTAGTTTAAATTTCATTATATTCTTTTAATATAAAATTGAATGCATTTTCATCAATTTCCCTTTTTCTAGGTACTCTTTGGCACACCTGAGTTTGTGGCGCCAGAAGTTGTGAACTTTGACTGCATCTCGTATGGCACAGATATGTGGAGTGTTGGCGTTATTTGCTATGTGCTGTAAGTACACGTATTTTATTGACCCGATTTATCCATGCTACAGCGTTTAATTAGACTGAAATTGGCACGAGGAAGCACTTAAAAAAATATTTAAAAATTTTAAATACTTTAGAAAGCACTTAAATGCTTTGAAAAAATTTATAATCAAAACTGCCACATTATTATTTAGCATAGAAATTGTATAAAATTATGTTAGAGCTTTAAAAATACAAATACTCAATTTTAAATTTATGTTTCCACAACAAAGAATAATTTTTAATTTAAATTTATTATTCCACAACAAAGAATAATTTTTAATTTAAATTTATTAAAAATATAAAGCCATAATTTAGCATAGATATTTTTTAAAAATTGTTAAGAGCTTTAGTATCAAATAATATGCGAAAAGATTTTTAACGATTTTATTAAATATAAAAATAATGTTTCCACAAAGAAGAATAATTTTATTTTAAGTAGCATAACTGCTATTTTTTTTTTTAATTTCGTTGCCCAGCGTATTTCTTATTAATATGAGACTTGAAAATTTAATCAGAGCTCTTTCAACTGTGGAAGTTGGGGAGACGTGGAGTTTGGGATTTTGTGGTGCGCAAAGTAAACTAATTAAAAATCTGTGAATATAGCGGCAGTCAAGAATTAAATAATCAAAGTCTTGGAAATGCTATTGAAGGTGTTTCCCGTCAAAACCGCAAAGCAAATCCCCCACACTCCCCTCAGTTTAGCACTCCTCCCCCCTTTTAAAACTAAGCAGCCCCTTGTGCTGTGTCTGCAAAGAAGCGTCAATTTAATTTAGTTAATTAAACGCTGCTGTGTGTGTGTTTTTTTTTATATGCTTGTTTATTTATTTTGTGTGCGCTGCTTTTACATTTCATGTTTATTGACTTTGGCACAACCAACACACACACACACACACACACACACACATACACTCAAAACAACAGCATCTCTGGTCTGTCGCCATTCATGGGCGAGAACGACATTGAAACAATGTCAAATGTAACCATTGCGAAGTACGATTTCGAGGATGAATGCTTTAATGGCATATCCCCCGAGTGCCTGGATTTCATAGCCAAGCTACTGGTTAAGGACTTGAGGTGCGTTATTTTCTTAATTAGTGGTGTCTGGCCCATAACCAGGCCAGCAGCAGCAGCAGTAGCAGCTTTTAATCAACCAAATGTCTACAGCACCCGCATGACAGCCGCCGATTGTGTTAAGCACAAATGGCTGCAGCAACGTCCTCCCCCCGCTGCTGCCACGCCCACCACGACAATGGCCAAGACCGCCTCCGTTAGCAGCAAGACGCGCCTGAAGTCAGAATCGCCGACAACGTTAGCCTCCGAGTCTTCAGAGGATTCAACGGAAACCATTGAGGAGGATGAGGACGTGGCGGAGACGGAACGGGAACAGGAACAGGAGCGGGAACGGAATGAGGATAGCGAGGAACTGGCACAGCTATGCAGCACACATGAACTGGAGGTAAGGAACGAAACGAGTGGGGCAAATGTGTATAACCAACTATATCATATGTATGTATAATATTCCTGTAGAACAAAGAGCTGGATGCCACCAAGGATAATTTAAAGAATTTCATAGTGCGCTGGGAGACGCATCCGAATAGTCCGTATGTCTTCGACGTCGAGGGCAATGTGATAGCGCCATTAAACGAGACCAGTTATCCGCATCCCCGACGACCCCATGGCACGGACAGCATCTCCTCATCCCGCGGTGAGTACTGCCGCAGGGGGACGGGGACGGGGACAGGCGGCGTCGTTGTTGGCTCCCAGCGGCAGCGCGACCGTCACGCCCTCATCCATGGCAAATGAGCGGCGGGCCAAGACGCCGGGAAAGGGGGAGAGGGTGGGGGAGGGTAGGGGAGTGGGGCTAAAAGCAATCACAACCAATTTGTAAATTACATAATTAACTTGATAACTAATTGTTGTTCTCTTTTAACTTAACTTGAATGTATACCAAGTTGGCAAGACAGAGAGAGAGAGAGAAGGATGCCCCTCTCCCCCTCTCTCTCTCTCTGTCTCTCTCTCTATCTATCTATTAATGTTGTGTTTTAACATAAAATGTTAATCAGCTATTGTATACTTATGTTGTATGTATGTGTGAGAGACAACAAAACAAACAAACAACAACAACAACTGCTTACAAAGTTGTTTTAAATTTAAGCATAACTTTAGTTTTAAGCACATCCTTATAGCGGATGTTACCTCTATTAACCCCACGACAAAATTTGACTAGTTTATTAAGTCGCTTAGCGTTTTGACACTGTGATAAAGACAGCCAATGACATGAGCTATACCAAAAATATACTTACTTCAATTTAAAACAAAACACTACAAAGAAACCTTCTTTCGAATACAATTAGTCAGAACTCTTATTCAAAAAAAATCCAAAACACAATCACACCAAAAACAAGACACTATCCCCACCTAGTTCAAGTTTAGCTCAACACCTATGTACTATATGTAGCCACAGTTTCTGAACTATCGGACAAGGTAAGCCCCATTATTGATCAATAAAATCTTAAATAAAAAAATCAGCTACCAAATTCTAAAGTAAATTGAGAGATCATTTCATTTAAAAGTGTCTCCTGCATTAACTATTGAGCTCAAATTATTTGAACTGAACTTATTATAAATTATAAAGAATACGTTTCTTAAAGTTTCAGAATGGTTTTCTAAAGGAATAAAGAATAAATATCTTTTTTGAATATGAGCAACTAGTTCCTTTTAATTTCCATATTAAATTTAGTTATTTTTCTAATATTCATTCTTTTCTTAAGAATTTATTTTCAACTTAACCCTAAATTTGGAAATTCTTGGGTATTGATAAAACTGTATTTAAGCCAAATAAGAAGTTAACAAGTGGGAAAACTCCGGCAACAATTAAATTTTGATTCCATTATTTAAAAAAAAAAACAAGAGTCAAGAAGAAATCTTTAAACTTAAACATAGCTTGTTTTTTTTTAAACAAAATATAATAAAAATATTTTAATTTTATCAAATAAACATTTTTAAATATATAAAATTTATATTTGATTATAAAAAACTAAAGGTTTTCAAAAATCAATAAATTTTAAGTCATTTAACGATGAAAAAATTTTGAAACTTTATAAATTTCAACGAAAGTATTTGAAAAATTTCGAAATATAAATAAAGCTCAACAGTTAGGGCACGATCCTTGAGCACAGTGTGTGTTGTCTGGCAGGGTTAGCTATAATAGTACTTATTATGATCCATTACTAACCATTTTTGTGGACCTAACCAACTGGGCAGTTGTCTCATAAGCATGTGTGCCGAATTTGAACAATTTTTTGGAAAACAGTTCGTCATTGTTCAACACTGGCGCTAACAACACTAAATCAATTCTAATCTGTATGTATTGATAGTGCGTATTAAAGTCGTAGCTAAAACTAGTTTAAATACATTTGCAGTTTGTTCGCCATCGCCATGCGAATCGATAGCGACACTGATCGATGATGAGCAGGAGGACGAGTTGCAGGCAGCAGCGGGTGGAGACGAGGAGGAATCACGCAGCGGGGATAGTCCTGCATCGGTGGCCACCACACCGATCAACGAGTCGCGCGAGAAACTCTTCCCCCTGGGCCCGACGAATCCCTCCGGCGCCTCTGGCTGTGCCACGCCCACCCCACAACATCTGTTCAACGAGAACTTTGACGAGTTCTCGGGCAGCGAGTCGACAGCGCAGCAACAGCGCAGCATGAAAAGCTATTTGCACACATTCGATCGCCGCAACTCGGACACGACTTTCCTGCTGGGTCGTCGCAGTTCCGGGGAGCGTGTCAATCTGGCGGATGAGATACGCAAGCTGTCCGATCATCTGCTGATGCTGGCCGAGATCAACACCAAGTTGGGTGACAACAATAACAATGCCACTGCCAATGGCAATGAATCGGAGCAGACAAGCAGCACGGAAAGCAGCAGCACCCAGGAGGGCAACAAATGGACGAGCAGCACTCGCAGCAGCAGCAGCAGCAAAGTCACATCTCGTTCCAGCCATAGTCAGACTAGCTATAAAGATAGTCAGCAGCAGAAGGTCAGCTCTCTATCCGTGAGATTGCAGCAGTCGATCGAGGAGACGCCCAAGCTGAGCAATGGCAACTCCTCCGCTGACAATTGGCGCAGCAAGTCTACAGTGAACACCATAAGCACGGCCAACTCCAAGAGCAGCAGCACACATGTCCAAAAGTCCATCTCGAAAATCAGTTCCAGCACTAGCAGCACCAGCAGCAACCACATGCTCTCCGAGTCGGCGAGCAGTCGACGTGCCAAGTTCCGCATCAATCAGATGAGCCGAGATGTGCCCATCGGACTGCCGGACACACATCAGACGGTGAATCTCGAGGAGGCTGCGAACACCACCAAGGATTGCCTGCTGCATCTGCTGGAGAAATACAATGAGACGAAGATACGCAATCCCGTGGGTCGCCATCAGAGCATCAGCGTCGATTGGCATATCAGCGATAATCTCGAATACCGATCGATGAGCTCCATCAATGCCTTCTTCCAGCGCCACGGGCATTCCAGTGGCGGTCAGCATGTCAGGCACATACAGGCCCAGCTGGAGGAGAAGGCAACGGGGAAGTAGTCGACTGTCGAGACAGTTATAGTTGATGTATATAATTTCAAGAAATAAAACCGATCAAACTAATTCAAAAACAAAAACTCAACTATTTAGAAAATCAAGTTTAAAGTTAGTAAATTTATATGTTTTGCAAATCAATTTTATAATTTATGTTTTTCGTAAGTAATTAATGATAATAAATTATTTAAATTAAAAATTTATTAAAAAAAAAACAAATTACTGAATTTTTATAAAGGGAAAACTTAAAAATGAATCAAGAAAAATTTAGAACTTCTTAAAGATTGGAACTGAACAAGTTTTAATGAAAAACGTTCCAAGCCTATGGCAAATGGAACCAGTTGAGAATTCTAAGTCGCAAAAGTGACAAAATTTTCCACTCGGAATGACAGTAAGTAATGCTTATCATTGTCAAATAATTTTTTTTTTTTAATTATTAATCAATTCGACTTAGGCAAGTCAGACTGTACCTACTTTACCTTGAACAAGAGTGTAATAAAAGATGTGACGAAAATTAAGCTACTACAAAATGAAAAAACAAATTTATTGTAAACAAAAATCAACTTAAAAAAATTATACATTTTTAAGCTACGTACAAACAAATACGTCTACAAAAAATAACAACAACATGTACATGTAATTGTATGACATATGTGTATGTGTGTATATAAGTTGGCCAATTTGTTTGGCTAGAAGAATCAAATGAATTTTGGATGATAGAAACATTTAAGAGTAGTTAATTATTGTTTGTGTTGTAGATGTGTTTTTTTGTTTTATTGTTTATTGAAGTATGAGTTGAAGAATTATGCACACAATAAGTATGAATTAAATATAAATATTAAGTGAATACTTTGGATTTTGTTCTATGCTAGACTTACAAATAGGATGATCGTGTAAATGTGTTATTCAAATAATATAGGCTCTGCCTACGTACATATATAATATTTATAATTATATAATTATTTATAGCATTTGTACATGATAGTTAAGCAAAATAGCTCTCGATATTTGCCAAACATTTTGGCAAATCACAAAGAGCAATTTTATACAGTTGAGTGTTAAGAAGAAGTTGGCAATTTGTGAACCATTGAAAATATATGAGAAATCTATTTCCAAGAGTACACAAATTGGCAAGAGTATGTACTTAATTTAAAGGGTGTTCCACTGGTCGAATTAAGGACATTTGTTTAGCCACAGCCACCAAAAGCAGCAACAACAATAAGCTTAACTTTTTGAATAAAGCTTATTAATGTTGGTTTTAGGATCTGTGGATCAAAATTCAACGAAACTCTGCTTAGAAAGTATACATATAAACAAGTAAATACATATAAGGAAGCAGAGTTACGTCAAGTTTTGTTTGATAACAAATTTTACACACAACCGCAAAATAGTTGAGAGTAAAATTTACAAAAATAGAAGAATTTACAAAATTTCATGGTTAAAGGTTTTTCAAAAATTGTGTCTCTAGGTTTTTGTGTAGTTGGTTTGTGTGTTGTTGTGTTGTGTTAAGAACTAATCACTTAGTTTATGGCATTTCTCACTAGAGAAATCTAAAAAGTTTCATTTAGCTCGTACTTAATATGTACCTAGTAACTAATTTGTTCTATTACTAGTACTGGTTTGTAGTAGTAGTAACTAGCATTAAACTATTTGTTAATATTCGCAACTTTCGCCCTTGCACTGCACAAAAATCTTTTTACTTAATTTTTAAAATAATTACTTAAAATTCTAGATCGAATTGAATGTAAAAAAAATCAAATTTTTTGCAGTGGCATAAAAAATAAAATAAAATTACAAATTGCAAATGAGTTAAATAGGTGTTAGTTGCAACTAATTCAATTGTTTTTGGTCAGCTGCAATTCCGAATTTAATTGTCGTGGCGCGAACGTTTCAACAGGCAACCAAATTGCGCTCCAAGGCTGGAGCTGATTCTGCTGCTGCTGCTGGAGGAGGAATGGGAGCCGGAGCCGGAGCTGGTGCGCATACGTTTGGCGGGTGAGATTTTCTTGGGCGCCTGTGGCAGACGCTTGCGCTCCTTCATGAACTCTGCAAATGAATAAAGGAAAACATATTTAGTTTTTGTGGAACACAAATAATGCATTGGGATTAAAGTCAGCTGGCGAACTACCCCTAGGGTCATTGATATTCTATTTTTGGGTTGATGAATGAACAGCAGGCGCCGCCTGTTTTTGCACATTTTGATTTAGAATTGCGGCACGTGGCTGGCAGAGGTAGGGACTACCCAAGGGTTGCAGCGGCACCAGACAAGGGTAGCAAACACAGACAGACAGAGAGTCAGACGGCAGCTCAGAAGGCTCAGGTAGCACACGCTGTGATCACCGCACGCCAAGTCAGATGGATGTTGGCTGCATAGCTGCATAAATTACACGCACCGTGGACTGGACTGGACAAGGCTGCACAAAAGTACAGCCAAGTTGTGCAATTGAATGCGGGCTGACCAGAACAGACACTTTTTTATACATACATACATGCATATATTATTATTATGTTAATAACTATGCAAAGTGACTAAAAAAAGAGAACCTACAAATGCAATCAGCGGCATCAACTGCTGATAGCGGCACATTGTGTGCTGCCCCCTCGCTCTCTGCCTTTGTCTCTAATGAGGTCAACCAAGAGCTCCGAGAGCTGCGCCTGGCACATCTGTTAGCATTTACAGCATATACAGAACAAACCCGCATGCAATGATCACAGTTTTTGAAAATCAACCCCCGCGACGCAGGCGCAGGGATGTTGCGTGCATTGACTTCAGTGCGGGGGGAAAAAACAGCTGCAGAGGCAGCATACAAGCAGATCAGACTTATATAACTTAACCCCTTTTGAAGGAAATCACATAAAACAGAACTAATTATAGTACACGATTGACGGAGCCTATAATTTTGGTTTTCAAAGCGATCAACGCCCACGCCGCAATTGAAGCAAAGGGTGAAGATGGAAAAGATTCAATCAATCAAATGAGAATAAATAAATTAAACAAAAAAATTAATTACAAAACAGTATAACTCATTTTTTACAATGCTAGGTAAATTGTAGAAATGTTCTGAATCTATTCTATAATTCAAATATAGAAGAACAATAAGTAAAGAAAAACTGATGATATAGACTTTTGCTGATATATTTTTGAATTCTGCAAACTTAAAAAATGTAATTAAAACTTTTAAAGTTTGCAGAATTCAAAAATATATCAGCAAAAGTCTATATCATCTCTACATATCACGTTTGTGATAATTTATAGTAATTACTGACTCAATAATATTGATTTTCTTGTATTGTTAAATATACGAAAACTTCACTATACATTTTTTTACAAGACATCCTACGTCAATAAAATAAAATAGAAGTCCCTATATCGATAATTACATCATTTAAGGCAACTATTTTTGAGTCTGGGGTTGTTTTTTCCTATACAAATATTCGCTCACTCCCACTATGTGGGTTATGGGAAATGAATTTGTAGCGTTCGAAGTGCAATCAGGCGCAACGCTGGGAAAGGACACGCTTGGACAATCGCCAGGTAACTAGTTATTATTATCAAATTGATAACCGAAACTCACCTGTGATTTTGAGCTGTCGCTTGCGCTGCTGCGTTGAGTAGTTGCAGGAGGAGGCGGTCAAGGCTGCTGCTGATGTGGACGCTGCCGATTCATTCTGTGAATCGTACTCGTTGTCTGTGTTCGAGTCCAGCGATGAGTTGGCCAAATTCTCGCGATCCGCACGCTCATTCAGCAGCGTGTCCATGTCACTGGGCATGGCGGAGTCGTTGGCATCACTGCGCACATGGGCGGCACGGGTTAGAGTGTACATTTGTGGGGCAAAGGTGGATTCTTGTGAGCTGACTCGCTCCCAGATGAAACTGCCATTGGCACCCAACGGGCGATCGCTGCGAAAATCAAAGCCCCACTTTTGTGTGGCCATTTCCTGATGACGCTCCAGTTCCGCATTGAAGGGACTGCGGGTAACAAACGACAATTTAGTGTTTGGTTCGTTGAATCAACTGCAATATGTACTCACGTTTTGGTTTCCATCAGATTCGTCGGCGCTGGGCCAAAAAGATTTCGCTTGATGCGCTCCAATTGGCGGCCGTAGTGCAAATTGCGAGTCACGCCTGGACTTGCACTCATCTTGCAGAATTCACTCAGCACTGGGTTGAGAACGCGTGCACTGACCATGTTGTCGCTGTTTTGTTGTTTGATGTTATTTTATTTGTGGGCTGCGATGCGACGCAGTTTTGCTGCCTACGCTTTGGCCACTTGTTTGCGAATCGCACGACCAAATGAAATGTCAAAATTTTGCGCGCCAAAACTTTGTTTTTTCTGTGCTCGCCTGTACGTCGTCGTTGCCCAACGAAAAGAGGGGCGAGCTCACCAATACACATACATACAGCACGCTAGTCTCCAAATCGCGTTCGCCTTGTCTCTGTGTACGTGTAACTGAGCGCAAACGTTTGCTTGTATGGGGCTCACGTATGTAGTGTTGTTGCAGCCTCAGTCTTCTTCTGCTTCTGCGTTTTTAACATTCGTTTTAAAAGTGAAATTTGTTGTTTTTGCAGTCGATTTGTTTAGAAATATGATATAAACAAAAATTTCGTCTTGCTTTTTATAATAATTATGCACTCCAAGTCAATAATTATCACTCTTCTTATTCGCCACGAAAAAATCACTCACTCAAACCAAAAACTGACGAGTTGGGCAACTCAATTGTGAGACTCCAAAAACAGTTGCTTTGGTTTTGCTTTTGCACTTGAATTGTTTGTTTCTTTCTTTGTTTTCAGTGTATTGTCGCTTACAACTAATAATGTTGTAAAACCTTATATATTTTTATTCGCGTTTTGTCTGAATATTTTGTTAAGTTGCTCTGACGTGCGCACTTCGAACGCACTAACGAACTTATCTCAACGAGCAGAAAAACAAAACTGAACCTATCCATGCAAACGGTTAAAAATGATATTTATACGTGCTATCTTTTACACTCAGAGAGCGCATACTTGCTCTCAACGTCGCTCGCTATCAGTGATGCGAGCGTTGGCTGCAACATATACATAGCTAGTTTGCGGATAAAAACGGCTGAGCTGCAGTATGAAAGTAGCTTGAAAATAGCCAAGCCAACAAAAGTGCCTACTATGCTAGTAGTCAAACATAGCCAGATCTGTCGGGCGAAGTGCACAAGCGAACAACACTATACTCAAATCCAGTTTTTCTCTCAGAGAGCCAGAGAGCGAGCGTGTGGAAAACAACCACAAAACGAAACGTCAAACAACCACCACAGCGTTGCCATACAACGGACTGCAATGTTGTCACCAGTGCTGCCAATTTAGCTTTTTTCCCGTCAAATCTGGCTGTTTTGAAGACCAATCAATGGCGGGAAAAATTTGGGAATTAATTGCGCGAAGCGGGAATTCTTGCTATTTTAGAAATGCATTTGGCTTTTTTAATGATGCCGCCAATTTCATGAAAATTATGTAGCAGCACGGTTGCAATTGGCAAGAAAAAAAGTTTGGTACCATTAAAAAAATACAATTTTTGGTAAATCTGTGAAAAAAAAAGTTTACTTACGCGCTAAACACATGATATAACATATACATAAACGACCTGCTTAAAATCTTATAAATCAAACATATAAATTAAGACCATAAAAAAAAGGTCTTTTGCGCTTTTTTCAGAATATTTTCAGCTATATTTTTCCATCTCTCCAGTTAAAAACAGCTTTTTTTGATAAAAAGTTGGCAGCACTGGTTGTTTTTGAATACACTTTCTTGTTAAGCACTTTGAATAAAGTAAGCAACTTGACTTCAAGCAAATATTTAGATAAGATATTTTGTTTTTATTTAAAAAACTTCAACAGCTTAGATAATATTAGAGTCAAGAATAAATTTTAATGTTTGTAATGCACCAATTGGTTCAAAAGATATTCAACTTAACTTTTATTTTTTTGATTTTTATAATAAAAGTTACGGAATAACTCTTATTTGTAACTTTTAAAATAAAAATCAAAAATAACTCTTAATTTTTATTTTTATTGAAAAAATCAGAAATAAGAGTTATTTCACAACTTTTATTTAAAAATTGAATTTTTAACGATTATTTTTTGATTTTTAAATATAAATTAAAAGTAAGAGTTATTTCGTAACTTTAAAATAAAAATCTTAAAATAATTGTTATTTTGCAATTTTTATTTTAAAAGTTATAAAAGTTGCGGTCCCTGAGTAACACCATTAAATGAAAACTCCCTAATTTGTTAGAGCATACACTATTCGGCTTAAGTAAATTCAATTGCTTGTTGTTGCTGCCCGGGTGGAGCTGTACTTTTCGTGCACGCGATGAGCAGATAAAAATGTTTTGGCTTCGGTTTGTTTAACCTGAAACTGGATTTTTTGTATCAGACAAATTGGATTTGGGGCAATGCAGACACACGGTTTCACTTTCCTATTGTGACTTGGGGCCAGAGTGAAACTTGAAAAAGTGCAGTAGGACATACGAAACAGAGTGTAAAGATAAAACAAACCGTTGCATTTGCTCTTGGACCGTTATTTGCTGCGTAAATTTCAAATATAGAAATTCCCAAGCTTAGAAAATACACTTTATTAATGTTCAAAATCGTAAAAAATTAAATTACACTGCCAAAAGGTAATAAAATACGATTTATATTGTTTGCACAAATGCAATTAAAGTGCACAAAAAGCGAAAAGAAAAAAAGTCAGATCTCAGTTCAAAACTAAAGACATCATTTGGACTTTACCAAATAAAGGAATAAAAGAGAAGAAAAGAAAAGGAAAAGAACTGCTTGGGTTTTTCTATAAAAAGAATAAATAATTAAAACCGTGCCCCGAGTGCAATCACCCCAAAAAGGCAGTCAGGAAACGATCTACCGATCGATTAGGCAGCCAAGTCTCGACTTTGACTCGACTCCCTCCCTATTCCCTATACCATATTTCCAATACCAATGCCAAGTGCTAAGCAGACACACCGCAGCGTCTGTTTATGGGACACACCCCTCAGTAACCGAAAACTGAAGAACAAAAAATAAGAAACGTAAATTTACACACTTTTTAACAAATTTGAAAAATTCTGCCCGCAGTCATGCCTGAAACATAAACAACTCAAGAGATCCTGCGGCATATGATCATATCGTATGGGGGGTAGCGAGTTCGTGATCCCTTTAAGTAATTTCCTCAAGTTTCCTCAAGAGGATGTCGTGAAAATTTATATGGGTTGCATTTTGCTGTGTAAACACACGGAAAAAAAGGCGTCGAATTGAGGAGGAAAAATTAAGGTTCGCTGACAATGGACAATGGGGTGTATTTCAAGTGGTGCTCTTAATCCTTTATAAGGGCAGCCCATAAAAGGATTGCTCAACATTTGGAACGTGCGGGTATTTTGATGCCTATTTGTTTATCCATCGATATAAGCCTATAATGCTGGTTGTATTAGAGGAACTTGGACTTATCAACAACATTTGACAATAATTGGACGCTGATACAACGATCAATGTCTTTGGATCCCCAATAGAATTGACTGATAAGTGCTGAAGACAGACTTTTATAGCTCAAATTGAAACAGACTTGATAAGAGCTCAAGTTGAAGGTCGCCATTGTGAGCATTCATACATATTATTATCTCTGGGTCTATGAAAAACCTCACTCTGCATAAAATATACGTTACACTCATTTCAAATGCAACGCGCCTTATCGCGTCGAGCGGAACATAAAATCAACAACAAACACCCCCCGAAAAGTTGTTGCACCCAAGATATGATATGCTACTAAAGAACCCGACTTAGTATAGCCACGTGTTCTACATACAAAAGTGTTCAGCTCAGCGTGACAGACAGACCAAGTAACGTACCAAATTGTATAAGATATATTCCATATAGCGGCCTGTTCCACTAAGGAAATTGGCATAAAATTGTTTAGCTCACGAACTGTGACCACAACTTCAATTTGAGCTGAGATACTTACTTACTCGGGGCAGGTGCGCTATGGTTAAGGATATTTTTTTGAGAGGGCTTACCATAACATAACGTAGCGGAAGTACTCTCGATAGGGTCTAAATACAATACGAAGCAATCTATGGGAAAATTATAAAACGCCAATTATAATTGTGATGTATTTTTTTTTTTTAAATTTAAAACTATGGATGAAAAATGGAAAAACATTTACAGAGCCGTTTAAAAGTATCAAAAGTCTTTTGAAATATCTTATAGTTTAATTTTAAAGACTCTGAATAAAAGCACAATCTACAGATCTTTTTTAGTACAAAAACAATTAAAGTTTTAAGATTTTTCGTAGTATAATTTAGCAATATTTTCAGGCAATCCAGATTTTAGTTATCTATCTAATAAAAATACCTTATATTTCCAAACAAAACCACTTTCCTGAATGTATCCTCCAGTTTTTAAAAGAGTACAGTTATATTGAAAAATCTTAGTGTGTTTAAAACGTGTTTATCAAAATCTTTTTCAGTTTCGTAAAGTGTGATCCCTATCCAAACAGAATCTTCACTATCTCTGATCGTTGAACCCATGGCAAATGACCAATCATTAATATTAAAACCAAATCTCAGCTCAGGACATTTATAAATGACTTTGGATCAACTGCGTTTTATTTGGACAAATTGTTGTGGTCAATTCGGGGGGTTTGTTTGACATTTGTTGTGCATTTTGGGAATAAATGTGAAGTACATTATTGATGGATTTTCAAAGGCAATGCAAATATGAATTGTTTTATATATTTATGCAAATATTTATGCTGACAAATCCGAGTGGAAATCCTTTGGCTACTGTGCTACGAAATGCAGCTAATAGTTCGGACAATCATCATCAATCAAAGGGAGGGACAAACACTTGTGCCGTCCTCAGGACATACATAAATACATACATATATAGTTAGATAACTGGTCAGGCATACGAAATGACAACTCATTTTATTGGAACAACTACTAGACAAACACACAAAAAGACTGTGAGAGAGAGAGGGAGAGTTTCCCTAAGGGATCTCGTGTTTTCCTGGTAAACGCGTGGAAGGAAAAAGAAAAACTCGTTTTATCTAAAGTGGAAATTATAAATATTTATGAAAATGTAAAAAAACAAACAAAATCCGAAACTGAAGGTAAGTCGAGTTGGGAAGAGAACTAAAAAAAACTCTCTGAGCTCCAAGCCGAGTTTGTAGATGTATCTCAGTATCTCCGTGTATCTTTGTATCTGTATCTTTGCTTTGATTGTTTGTCCAGTCTATCAGTGGCTAGAGCTCAAGCTGTGACTCTGCACCTACCCCAAAAAAAACAAAAAAAACTAAACTTCTTGGATACAAAGTGCATAATAAAAACGAATTTAAAGGTTTCGGGTGACTGTATAAATAATAATAAAAAGTGCATTTATGACTCTGATTGGTGAGAAGCAACAGACACACGATTGGAGCTAAAAGAAGAGAAACATCTTACAAAAAAAAAAAGAAATCCTTACCAAATGCGCAACAGAAACAGGTTGAGAAACCAAAGAGAATGGAAAACGAAAAACGTTGTTAGGTAGTTTTGGGAGTAGAGTTGAGTTCTTTTTCGAGGCAGGTAGATAGATAGATTGGGGACAGTCAATCACAACAACGCCGCGGAGTCGCAGACAAATTTATTAGAGGGATCAGAGCGTGACCCTTTTTCTCTTATTTCTCTTATTTATATTTATATTTTTCTTATTGAAACCCAAACTGAAGAAACGGAGAAACACGTGCATAACTAGGAGTTGAGTTGGTGTCTGAGTTCTTGTTTTTTGTTTTGATTTTACTCGATGATTTCAACTTCTCTTAGTTTTCTTACTTATATTTTATTCTTATTGAAACCCAAACTGAAGAAACTGAGAAAAACCAAACGTTAAACACGTGTATAACTAGGAGTTGAGTTGAGTTGGTGTCTGTGTTCATTTTTGTTTTAGTATGTTTTTTTGTTTAGTGTTGCTCGCCATCGATGACTTGTCCTTCGTTGTCCTCCTGTTGATCGTTGTTTGTAACACGCAATGCGTCTTCGTTGTCCTCCTGTGGATCGTTGTTGGAATCATCGTTTAGTGTATCCCACAATGCGTACTTCTTGCCCACGTTTTGCTGCCAGAGACGCAACCCGCCATTGTCCGTGGCTGAGGCAAAGACTTCGCCATCGGGACTGTACTTGATGCAGCGCATCTTGTCATTGTGTGCCACAAAGCTCTCCAGGATCTCATCGGTGGTGTAATCGCATTTGTAGATATAATTATTGCTGGCCGCACACACAAACGACTTCTTCTCGGGATGCAATGAGGCGCCCAGGACACGACCCGGCAACTTGCGATGTTGCAACACCTCGAAGCGTTCCACATCGATGAAGACGACGCTGTGGCCATAGGCAATGGTCACAGTGCGTCCATCGGCACACAGTTCCATGGACTTGGCATGATGTGGTAGAGTAATAGAATGCGCCTGCTTCTCACTTACCAGATCCCAGAGGCGAATGGAGCGATCGTGCGAGGACGACAGCAATGCACGATCCTCGCGACAGAAAACCACATCGCGCACGCCACGTGTCAGACCCTGAAAGATCTGTGGCAAGCCCGGATTGTCCAGTGAATAGATATATAGCGTGTCATCGGACTTATGTCCCTGCTGGCGATCCAAACAGCCCACGGCCAAGCGTTGCGACTGTGCGGCGAGTGCCACACAACGCACTGGCGACGATAGCATTATCTTTGACAAATGCTTCCCATCAACGGCATCCCAAATCCGTGCGGTGCAATCCTCGCCGCCCGTCACCAGGCGAGTGGCATCCTGATTGATGTCCACACTGAGCATCGCCTCGCCGTCCTTCTCGAAGGTGCCCACCCAGTCGCCAGTGTCGCCATGTCGCAGCATCGCCTGGCCGTCGCGACAGACGGAGGCCAAGTAATAACCCGAACTGCAGACTTTGCTATAAGCCAAGTTAACCACATTCCCCTTGTGACCCACACAATCCACCGGCAATTGCTTCTTCGACATCTTCGGTTCGCTTAAGTTTTCACCTTTATCACCTTCAGTTTACAAAAAACAAAAGAAAATTGTTGTAATTTTTTCTCGATTTAGTTGGGCTTTCAGTGTATCTTTAATTTATTCGTTTCTTCATCTGACATTGGTTGGTTTGAATAAGCTTTTGTTTTATAACTTTGAGTGCTGGAAAAATTACAAACTACTTTGATCGGTTAGAAAAAATTGTCTAAAATCATTTTGAAGCCATTTAAATATGTTGAAAAGCTTCAGGAAATCTCAAAAATATTTTAAATTTAATACAGTCGAACTTCCCTAACTCGAACTTCCCTAACTCGAATTTTCTCTAACTCGAACAAAATCGAGTGGCAATAGCGTTTACTGAGCAAATTTCATACAAATCGCCTTCCCTAACTCGAACTTCCATAAAGCAGGCCATCCACAGTCGAATTTGTTGGACGAACTGTTCGTCGAACAAGAATTACATTTGCCCACTAACTATTTCAAACATTGATTGCGAACATCATTTGTTGAAAATTTTCACAGAGTAAACATGTCATCTGAGAACGATACAGTCATTGCCTTGATGGCCATTTATATTTATTCAAAGAAAAAAAAGAAAAGGGATCAAGCTCAAAAAAGGCAGCACAGTATGTGGATGAAGGAGTGGTACAAAAAATGTATTTTGTATTTACTTAATAATAAGTCCCACGATTTTTTCGCATATTCTTGTTTTTGTATGCTTCGCTTTTTGCTTGCCACAGTGCTGGCTCATTTTGCAGACAATGAATAAATTCTAGCAAAAATTGCTTCGACATTTTTGACATGTTTACGCTACGAAAACTTTTGACAAATGATGTTTGTGCCAACATTGCCATCCATTATCGAATTGTTGAATCGAACACACAAAAAATAGAAACAGTTCTATTTTTCTCGAACAAAACAAACAACACAAAATTTGGACACGAACACTACCACCAACGACGAATATTTCGTCGAATCGAACACGTTCGTCAAACAAATTCGACTGTGGATGGCCTGCTTAAGTCGAATTTCTCCGTAACTCGAACAAAAATAATGGCCCGTGCTTCTGTAAGTCGAATTTTTCGGGGAAATCCCCAATAAAGTTTGAATTTTTTTTTCGTTTCTAATTAATGCTTTTGTTACCGCCTCGTTTGGAAACGAAATATTGATGTACATGAACAAATGGTGATGTAATATGGTAGAATATTGCATCAACAATTATTTAGGCTTGTGAAATTGCTATAGGAAAGATGTTCGAAATGTACTTCTTTGTCAGCGCATCAGTTTACTAAAATGTTTAAAAATGTTTAAAGAAATATTCAAACTTATTAGTAGTTAAGGAATTTGAAAGTAGACCAAATAAATTAAAGTTGCTGAAAAATGTGGTATGTCAGCAAAAACATTTTTCATTATATTAAAAAATGAAGTATTAATTATGATGACATTTGAATCGGGAACTTCTTCTGGATACTGCACAAGAACGAAGAAACCAAATTTTGAGAGTATCGACAGGTCTTGATCAAACTGGAATCCTTTTTTTTTGAAAATGACAAGAAAAATTTGCAATTTGGAATGTATTTATGATTGAATGCATTTGTAGTTTCTTTTAATATAGTAAAAAAAAAAAATTCCCTAACTCGAAGTCTCCCTAACTCGAACTTTTTTCCTGGATAATGGTGATTCGAGTTAGGGAAGTTCGACTGTATTTCATGTTTTAACACAAGATCACAAACAAAAGTTGCTTAAGATCAGCAAAAAATTACACTCAACAATTATTCATACTTAAGAAACTCCAAAAAAAAATTATAAAAACTATGGATATTCAAAAAAATTATTAAATTTCGTTTGAATAAAATTTTAATAAATGTTAAAGGTATAAAATTTACTTAATTAAAGTAATTAGAAATGATAATGATAATAATGATAATTAACGATATGAAAGTTATGAACAACTTTCAAGAAATTATTATTATAGAAAATCATTGAAAATTATTTTAAAGATTGAACCCCAAACTCGATAATAATTTAAAGAAATCGCTTAAAATCTTTTTCAGCATATCTTTATACTCAAATTCTCTAAAAACTATCTAAAAAACAAACTTAGTTATAACAAGTTTGTCCAGATTTTCAAACTGATATCCTATAAAAATTTCTTTGGAATTTATTACATAAGTATTTAGTTTGTGTGGTTTTCTAAAGTGCCAAAAAATAGCTTAAAACAAATCCACGCACATTCTGCATATCCTTAAATTTCCTGTGATTAACACATCAATTACTTCTGAGAAATACTTCTTGCAGCAAGTGGGTAAATACTTCTGTGTACTTAGCCAAGTTTAGTGTGTTGACAAGACAAGCTAATTAGCATAAAGGATGACTTAACCAAATACGAGTACATACTCTTGCAATCCTGCACTCGAAACTACTCGAATTTGAGCTCGTACATTGTGTGCAGGAATTTGGGAAATCCGTTTAATTTCCAGCAGCCGGAAGCAGCAAAGGCAATTTGAGTTGAGTTGAGTTGAGTTTGGGCACAAATATTTTGGCAGGACAAAAGAGGAAAGTGAAATCGAGTCAGTTGTGGGCGTGTTTTTGTTAGTCTTGCGGTTGCTCGCCAGCTACTGACAAACCCAAGGAACAGGTATTGCCAAGGTGAGAGAGACTGATGACAGCAGACTGAACCTCAACCTTAGACTGACTCTGACTCCGAGTCGAAGGCATTGTCTCCTTTGTGTGTGTGTGTGTGCACAGGTGTCATCATCCTTGAGGGTAAGGAAACCTTGTTGGTGTGTAAACCACTTAAAGGCAGCGCGTGCGCTTCCTAAATTTCTCACATGTCGCCGCCTCGGGGTCCTTCACAGTGTCTCCTTTGTGTGGCATCCTCCTCCTAGCTAATGAAAGCAAAACGTTCTGAAATATGAATTGAATCAGCTTGGAGTGCATTTAATATACATTACGCTTTTGTGTTACGCTCCTTACCTTGTTAATATCCTGGTGCCAACGCCATTCGACTTCCTGCTGCTGCCAAAGTCAACTGCGAGTAGTTTGCATTCAACTTTTTTGGCCAAAAAGAAACGAGAGAGATGAAAAAATGAAATGTGTGTGCGCCGTCTAATATCCGCCGAAACGTTTAGCTCAGATTAACAAGTGATGACTGATACGGAATTCTGCGAGGATACTCCGAAAAGGAACTCCTTGAGCTGTGTGCTTTTTATTAAATTAAAGGGGGCAGCTGAAGGATGTGTTCGCTTTTGTGTGGGACCCTTTAGCCTTATCGAGCTGCCAGTTGACAGTTTCTGTTAGCTGTTGCTTTTATGCAGTAGATTAGGCGGTTGTTGGTTAAGAAAAAATCAGAGTGAGTAAACTTAATGACAATAGAACTGAAATAAATATTAGTGGAGGAATTTCAGATGCTGCAATTTGAGGAAGTAAATTGTGTTGTGAATGAGTTATAAATAAATGAGAAGCGTTTTTTATAGAGATTTTGTCTATTAAAACAGCAAAAAATTGTCAAATGGATAAAATAAATAATATTTATTTTTTTGTTATGAAAAGGAATTATTTATAATACAGAACTATATGTTAAAAACAGAACATATTTATTTAAAAAATCTTCTTAGATAGATAACAAAATAATGAGAATAGAAACCGTAGAATCTAGAATTAATAGATACGAAAACATTTGTTTCCCTTCAATGGAAATCTCTTGAAAAATAGAACCTAGATAGAATATTATATTTTCTTTAAAATTTAAACTTTTGTAATGTGTAAAGATCGGATAAATTGTTGTATTGATATTTTTAGGATATTTAAAGTGTTTGAACAACTAAATTAAGGCGAAACCCAAAATAAATCTATTCTGAACACATTTTTCGAGAAATTTTAAATGTAAATAACTTTTGTCTTACCAAGATTTTAATTCAATCCGTTTAAGAAACTATTTAAAACCCTACTCGACTATTCAAAATCGTTCTATCTTTTAAGACTCATCTGAAATGAAACCATCATCATTTTCCGAATCAGTTGCCGCTTTCATCTTTCACATTTTGAAAACCACACACACTCGACCATTACAAAACGCATTGACCCACAGGATAGAAATGGGAATTATGCAAACATTGTGCACAAATGTCATTAGTTAAGCGAGGATCAATGTACCCATATTTGAACTCTGACCAGGATCAGCGTTAAGTGGACAAAATGCCAGCAAAATGATGCCAATTTTTGTTGGCCAAAAATAACCGCAAGATGCGAACACACAACTCACACACAATTTTCCCCTGCTTCGGGGAGATAGCAAAAGAAAAGAAATGGAAAGAGAGATTTTCAGATGCGAAAAAGAAAGTTGATACCTGGCCGTTGAACCCCTCGAATAAGGGGCAATGGGGTAGCTACGTTCTCGTTCTCGTTCTCGTCTTGCCCCGAAAAGCGACATAAACAATCTCATTGTGCGCACTCGAATCAAATGATGTGTGAGATATCAATTGTCAAATTGACAATAGAATTTGACAGATCGGTATCTGTAACGTCTCTTCACCGTAATAAAATTAGAAGTTTATTGATTTGTCTTGACACATTCGCATCGCAAAAATATTTCCCGAACTGAACATTTTTGGTATTGAGAATTTTCAGATTGAATTTTTCATATTATCAATGGGTGTGGCAACGTTCGTCTCCTTTTTCCTTACCCCTTGCTGATTTCGGCGTTGTTCTATAAAAATTATATGCAATTACATACGAAGCAAAAATGTATTTTTATCTACGAGTATTTTTCGAAACATCGTAAAGTATACAACTTTATGAGCCCTGTAAATATTTTGATAGCTCAACGCTAAAAATTCGTTGAATTCGTTGAATTTCCGCTGACGATAGCAAATTTCCTCTTTTTTTTCGTCAGCCCGTATATCATTATCATCGCTGTCGATGGCAATGACAATGTTGATGATGTTCTTCTTCACTTTTCCTTCACTTCCGCACCGAATTCAACGTTCAACGCTTCCGCTTCGAGTGTCTCTCAACTGTTTTGGTCTACGCCCCGTTTTTAACTTTCCATTTCCATTTCAATAACAGTGAAAAAGTGAAAAATTAATGAAATAACTATCATTAATAGCATGAGTTGCGCTATTTGGAGTAGAGCTCGTCAATAAGTCCAAGTTCTTCCATGTCTGTACTAATTATTATTAATGTTTTCATAAATGACTTCACCAAAAGTACGTTTGATGATGCCTCTGGGCTTGTAATGTGGCTGGTCTTTAGATAAAGTGGGTCAAACTCTAAGATTTTGGTAGGGTTGAGCATTAAGTTTGAAGCGTGAGAAGTAGGTTCCATTCTGGAAACTAAAAAGTAACGAACTTCCTATGTTTCTTTACCATTATTTCAACTACAGATCTGTAAAGTAATTCTTAATTTTTTTATCAAAAATTATTAAAGTTTTTTTAAAGAATTTGGTAAGTTAAGAACAGATTATAAATCAAATCAAAGATCGCTTATGTCATAAGAAAAATAGTCGTTGTGAATAGAAAACTTTTAAAACCCTTCTCATTTTTATATTATCTGACTATAAGTTAGTTGTTTCAGTGATAACCTTATTTTAAGTTGTTCATGAGTAAGCCTACTCACTTTTCCTTAAAATATTGTATACCAACCTTAGTCTAACTCTCTGTTAATCCAATCGCAAACCCTTTTCCATTGTGAAATGTCAGTTAGATCTTTCAAACTCTTCGTCACACCTTTCCTAAAAACTATCCTCACTTACTTACCTGATGATCCCCTTGTAAAACTCTTGTAAGCCCATACTAAATTATGCAAAAAACCGAAAAGAAAAGAAAAGAAAAGTAAAAGAAATGAGAGAACACGCTCTACATAGTGTTTAGAACAACTTTTCAAGTGATCAATTCCCGAAATACAATTTTTGACACATTAAAGACGAGAAGAGAGCGAAGAATTCGCCATGGTTGTCTGAAGGATGTGAAGGAACTTTCACAGATCCTTCGGGACGCGCACATATCAATCAAAGTTCGTCACAGTGTCGGGAATTATGTCACTCGCTTACTCAAATTGCAACTCTGATGGAATGCCGAAATGATGGAATGACGGTTAAAACTGATTTGCATAGCAGCTCGACTTTTCCTCAACGGGCAGCTGTAAGCTGAATGGTGGTTGGAAAAACTAGTGTAGACTTGAGGGGAAAAACTGTTTAAAAGTTTACAGTTTTGATTTTTTATGTGTGATTTTCCTAACTGCTGTCAGCGCATCAATCATAGATTTTATGTTTTCGTGAAAGAAGACACCTTTTAGATAATTTTCCTACATTTTTTTCTCTTTTATATAATTAAAAAAAAAGTGTTTTTAGCATAGATTTAATTAAAATATGTTATATGATACTTTTGGCGTTAAAGGATGGGCTTGATTGAGGGTAAATTTTACTTAGAAGCAGCTGTACCAATATCTTTTACATATGCATCAATGGAAATACTTTTATTATAGCTCTAATGAAGCCATTTGGCCAAACTGGCCCTCAAAATGAGCGAATTAAATGGCAAAAACCACCCAATACAGTATACAGAAGTTGCTATTGGAAATCGTATATCAATCAATTGTCAATACGGCATGGGCAATTTAATGATGATTTTATAATAGAGCAATGACCATTAAATGTTAAGCCAGCTGTTTGGGAACGATTTTTTTTGGGAACAATGCTGCAATCGCAAATCGCTGTTTATGACCATAGAAAATTGTTTGGGAGTCGTATTAAAAGTTGTCCAGCTGTTTTCACATGTCAAATAACTTGGCATTTTGCTATGTAAGCCTGCAGACATAGTTATGATTGAGATGATGGTTAGGTAAGACAAGATACGACAAGAGTGTAGAAGGAAATCGCTTCCTGTCGCAGAACTAATTACGCGCAGGATAACAATGCTAAACAGGAAGCGGAAACTAAAGTGGTCGCTTGGATGCGCCTCTAACTAAGCAACTAGCCAAAGGCGATGTCACAACACAACAAACACAACATACACAGCACACACAACACACACACCAAACACAACACGCAATCTAACTAAGCAAATTTAAATTACGTACGCGTCACTCCGGGCGCATTCATTAAACGTCTGCCCGATAATTAACGCCCTTATGCAGGACCTTCTTCCTCTCTAGAGTGGAATCCTAGAAATATCAGTCAACAATGAGCTGCGTCCGGCTGTGTCTGTCTTTGTCTCTGGCAAAAACTGTCCCCTGGGCCCATTGTGACTAATTGATTTGCTCTAACAAATGCGTCGCGTCGTTTTTCCTTTCCTCGTTCTCGTTTTCCCATTTTCCATTTACCATTTGCCCATTTTGCTTGGGATATCATTGCAATTTGTTAAAGTCAAATTTGCGGCGGCTAGTTAATAGCATTCTAATGTCAGTTTCTATAGGATTTTTGTCGAATATTTATTTTTATAGCCAAATTTTGTATGCCTTTTGAATTTCCATAGAGTTGAGAGGGAAAATTTTAATTTAAGAGGCATAACTTCAGTTTCATTAAGTTCTTTTGTGGGGAGAAGTGCAAATGAGCTTAAGAAGAGATGTATTTAAAGATCTTGGAATATGGCTTAGATTTATGTTCTCTGCATGGGAAATATTGAAGGTTTAGAAGACTTAAGACCATCCTATCAAACTTAAGCCCAACTTTCCCTAACCCAACTCAATATTCAAGTATCTTAAACAACTTTTGCGTTTATTATATGGTTATAAGAAAATATTTTATATTGGTAAAAAGTCAAAATAAATGCTTATCTGAGCTCAAGGAAATTTCTAAAAAAGAGAGTTTATAAAATTTAAAACAAAATTTCTATAAATACATTTTTTGAATATACTATCTTCTACTCGTATACAAGTTTTTAAGATAAGAAAAGTCTGAAAATAGTATGAAATAACATGTAAAATAGTTCCTAAAAACTAGTTAAATAATTTTTATTTTATGTCTCAACCTTTATCCAATTCTGTCCAGGAAGTACTTCGTTTTGATGTGTCATTCCGAATTGTGTTCCTCATAAATAATATGCTTAGCCCATTTTCGTAGAGTTCAAAATGCAGCCCACGACCTTATGCACTCCGCACATACTTGAGAGAGAGCAGCCTGTTGGAAAAGGAAAATGCTCGGAAAAACTAAGGCATTTTGGCAAAGAAGAAAAAAACTTATTGACCCGTGCTGGGCATTGAAGTGTAGCAGTTTGGAAAATCCTCAAGTCAGACAGAACATTGTATGGATATGACAGATACGAGGCTCACTTGGAAGACGCCGCCGCCGAAGTGGAGGGAGTTGAAAGGGGGTAGAGGGTAGGGGGTAGGGAAAGGGGAAACCAGAAAGGAAAAACTCGCTCAAGTGGTTTTTTTTCGGAACCCCTTTTGACTACTATCTGCGCTTTCTCTGGCTTGAAACTGTCAGGGATTACATGAGGATTGTTGTTTGTGTGTGTGTGTCTGGAGGAGGCTGTCTTTTTCAGCTCTAGAGTTGCCAGAGAGAGTGGAGAAAGGGTTGAGAGGGAGAGGGAGAGTCAGAGGTAGGCGGGGTAAATACTCGTACTGTCAACTGGGCAGCTGTCGAGATGCTTCTGACTTATTGAAATTAATTTTAAAAGGTAGCCTCCGGAGTAGCCCTATTGTTTTAAGGGCGCTTCTGCCCCTTCTACCCCTATGCATAACTTCTCTTCCCTCTGTACTTTTCGCCCCTGGACCTTGCTGCAATCACTCATAATGATTATGTTGCATTGTTGTTGGGTTTTCTTCATATAATGATTCAATTAACGGCACAGCTGACCAATGGCTCTCTCTTTCTGCCCTTTACTCTCTCTCTCACTCTTTCATTTTCATATTTATATTGCATGTGGGAAAAACAAAAGGGTTTCAACAACATTTTGTTTCTTGTCTGTGCACTTTTCTCTGATTACAACTCCTTTCTTCTCTTTTGTTGGCTCCCAGAGTTGTCATAACTTTTGGCTACAGAATTTATGTGAATTGGGTTTGTTGGTCATTTGAGATGCTTTCAGTTGCCTTTCATAGGGTTGTTGGTCCATTGTAAAAGTGTCTAGGTTCAGGTAAAATTAAACTACATATTCAAAAATTCATTAGCACACATCTTGTCAGTACTGAAGGCTATTTTTTGAGTCGCAGAACAAAAATGTAATTAAATATTTTGGAGTCTGCAGCTTCAACAGAAAGTAAATGTTGTACAAAGTTAGGGTATTTTCTTAGCTATGAATATGTTTACATGATTAGGTTAAATCTAATAAATACTAAGTAAATTAAAAAAAATTGATAAAGAGAACATTTTAAATTGTAATCAGAATTTAAATTTATATGATAAATAATTTTTGAAAAAAAAAAAAAATTAAAAGCAAATAAAATTTGAATAAAAAGATATAAATTTATCAAAAGTACAAAAAACAGTTCCATTTAAGAATATATTGAGATTTTCTTTAAAATACAATTCATATAGGAATTTTCCGTTGGTTTTATTATATTTTTTAAGAAATTCAGCAAAATTTTATTTTTGATAAATTTTAATTAAATATAAATGTAAATTTGTAAATGTAAAAGAAGCATTTTAATTAAATATGAGATTGTTTATAGTTATTTTTCTGTGCTGACTATAAGCAAATTTGTCGTAGTATTTGCTTTAAAAATATTTTTAAGAATATTTTTATTTATAAAATTCAAATCCATTTCCTTAGTTCATCACAAGATCAATAATATTGACTACCAACTTAAAGGGAATTCCGTGTATTCTTTACCCCTGTTAGAACCATTTAACAAACCTTAACCATGTCAATGGCACAGCTGACACTAGAACAGTTGAGCAGTTGCCGGTTTCAGCTTACAGGCAATGAATATCATGTCAACGCTTTTGATTGGCGTTTAACTTGGGCTAACCTGGTTCTCTCACTCTCTCGTTGCTTTCTAGGGTATTTAAAGGGACTTAAGCTTTAATTAAAAAGTGAAAAGAGAAAAGAAAGAAGTGCAGAAAAAAAGGCAGCACAGCTGTGCATCCTGTGTGCTGTTTGTTGGACAGCTCGTTTAGCATTTGATCTACGCGTTGACAGGAGTTCGCTGGAGTTGCCGCTGGAGTACCCCGAGAATTCCCTGACATCCCCGAGTCGATGTGAAAAAGTGCAGTTAGTAATCGGATACTTTTATTGCTGAAAGGATAAACCACAAAATGCTTTGTATGCAATGGCCATAATATAATACATTTTATAAGTAAAAAGGTGGCTCCCCTCTCTCCTCGCCCATCTCCCTCTCTCCCTCTGCTCTCTATCATACTTGGTCATATAAGCAGCTTAAAGCCGGCACTGGCAAAACTTTACGATTGTAACCGTTTCGTCTTTTGTTTCAGCCTTTGAGAGGAACTGAGAGAAGCGAGAGAAGCCGCAGCAATGCCTGAGAAACACAAATAAAAATAAGAAAATAAAAAAATAAAGTAATAATAATTGCATGCAGCGCGAATTGCGAGAGGAGTAACGTTTTATCGGCATTCGAATGCCAACTGGCATCAATAATAAAAGAATCGAAGGAAAATACTTGGTAATAAAATTGATGGATTCGCTTCGCGCATAACGAAAGAATAAAAATACAAAAAAATGTAAGCGATATCCGTAAGAGGGAAGAGAGAACTGAGCACATATAAAGATAAAGTGTCTCGTATAAGCGCCGGAAAATCAAAATCACGTTACAAAGATGTTAAAAGGTGTCCCGAAAACTCAAAGAGAGACAAAAATCAGAAATGAATTCCGGATGTGGAAGTTTTAAGCACATTAAAGCGATAACTGTAGATTATTTAAATGGCGGCCGCAATAAGCACATTAACGGGATTATACACGGCCAATAAATGGTCAAAGTCAGTTACAACTGAGGAGTATGCAAAGCACAGTTTTCAGTTTCCCAGTTCCCAGTTCCTATTTCTCAGTTTCCATTTGTGTTAGGTTATGTCTGAGCAGAGTGAGGTTGGATCTGATCATATAGGGGTAGTTTTTTATTCGACGTTTCTTCTGTAAAGGGTTACATGCTCTTTTGATAGAGTCCTGTCAGTGATAAAGGATCGACACATTTTGCAAATTCTCTTTTGTTATCCTTGCTGCATGTTAAGTAGCTATCTGAGGAGAATGGGATTCCCCTTTCCTCCTTTTACCCCTTCCCAGACATTGTAATAAAATGTTTACAAATTTTTGCAAATGATTTTGCATTCGCAATTGAAGATTTTTGCAAATGCTGTAAGTGATTTATTAAAGGCTTTACGCTGGGAAAATTTGAAGAACATCTTGATGACTCTGTTAAACTTGCATAATAGTTTGGGAGTTTGCAAAGTCTTTTCACACCTCCAGAAAGATATTAATTCTTGTCAGGATTAAGAGGAAATTTGTTTAAAGTGGGATGAGGATGTATGAATATGGGTAGTTTAAAATTAATAGAAAATACGGATATTTTTATATATTTGTAAATTTCTTAAAAAATTTGATATTTTAGTTTACAAAGTAATAATTATTAAAATAAAACTTGTTTTTAATTTAGGCAAGTTTTTTCTTTGTTCAAAAATATACTATATTAATTTAGGAAATTTTATTCATTTAAATAAATTTCCTTATTAATTTAGGCGTATTTTTCTCTTAGTTCGAAAATTTACCATTTTAATGTAGGAAATTTTATTCATTTATATAAAATTTCTTTTTAATTTGTGCATATTTTTCACTTAGCTCGAAAATTTCCTATTTAAGTTAGAAATATAGGAAATAAATCTGAACTTTAACTATTTTTATAATAAATTGAGAAATATAAGACTAAAATTATATATTCGATTTTTACCTACACATAAATTGCTATTCAATTTATTAAATTTAAAATGGGAGATTTTGGAGTTATATTGAGAAAAATAGAAAATAATAGAAGTAAAATATGTACTGTTTGAGCTGTAGTTTAATAAGTAGAATACTTTTAGCATACATTTAAAGGGTAAACTAAGGATAAAACCTACTTAAAAAGCTGTTAAAACCTCTTAACTTAACACTGATTCAAATCTAAATCAAATGCTATAAACATAAGTAGCTTTCACTCTTCTACAAACCTCCTTTTATGGCCCAAACTGTCTGCTGTCTGTTAGCCGAGAGTAATCTAACCCAGTGCCACACATCGAAGATATCACACATCAAACACATCAAAAACACATCAGACACATCAGACAATCACTCAAAAGTAACTGAAAAAAGGCCAAAACGCATTTTATGACCATCTTTTAATTGTCTGGGAAAAATGCATTTTATCATCAAAGTGAGATCTGTGAGCAAAAGGAATTTAAGGAGAATAGAAGACGCAACACAAGATATCAAGGCATTAAATGTTTTGTGTGATGAGTGAACTCAAGAAAATATAAAAAAATACGTTACAAATAGAACGCTTCGCTGGACGAGGCAGCTCCCAAGTTATTTAGCTCCGGGTTATGGTAACTCCGCGCTCTTGGTCAAGTGCTGTGAAGTCGCTGAGACTTTCTGACTCTCTGATGTCGCCCTATTTTCGCGCCCCTTTGTAATACACTTACCGACGGGGTACTATCATTAGCTTATAAATTGTGTACAATTTGAAGAAAACAGAGATATTATTAAGAAATAGAAATAGAAACACAAATACTATTATTACTTTGCAGCTAAATTAATAAAAATTGTTTCCTTGAGAACTGGAAAGTCTTGTAACATTTTCAAATCTTAAGCGATTTGGATGAGAAATGTGTTTTTGTTCATTGCTTGACCTCTAAATTGATTCTGCATTTTAATTTGGTTAAATTAGAAATTTTGCATATTTCCAAAATTTTGTAATTTTTTCATACATACCCCTTAACATATTTTCGAAAATTTTGAAGTCCCGTAACTTTGTCAAATCTTAAGCGATTTTGACGATCAATGTCATTTTAATCATTGTTTGACTTCATAATCTATTCTACACTTAAATTTTGATTATTAGTAGATTTAATTTTTTTCCAAAATTTTGTATTTTTTTCATACCTAGCCCTTTAAATATTTTCTAAAATTTTCAAATTCTGCACTTACATTTTGTTTATTTGGGAATTTTTGATTTTTTCCATAATTTGCTAAAATTTTTTCAAATCTTTAGCGGTTTTGACGATCAATGTCATTTTAATCATTGTTTATCTTCTAAATCTACTATGCACTTAAATTTTGTTTATTTGGGGTTTCTACATTTTTTCCAAAATTTGGTATTTTTTCTTACCTAATCTTAACATATTTTTGAAATCTTCGAAGTCTCATAGCATTTTCAAATCCTACGCGGTTTTAATAAGCAATGACTTTTTGATCATTATTTGACCTCTGAATCGATAATTCGTTTAAATTTTATTTAATTCGTTTAAAATTTCAGTTTTTCCAACTGTTTTAAATGGTGCTGTATTATTGTACGTATTCTCTATAAAACGATCTTAAATTTGGTCATTATTCGAAACATTTATCATTTACAAAAAAATATATATATATATAGTTTCTTTTAATTTTTTAATAATAACTAACTAGTTTGATTTTACTTATAGTTTCTTTAAAAATATGGATACTATTATTTTTAAGGGTATTTGATAGTCAGTGTGGATTAGAGTGTTGTTGTTTGCTTTATGCTCAGTGAGTAACGTGTGAAAGACGTTGGCAGTAGGAAGTGTCTCTGACTCGATGCAATTTTGATTTGAGGCCCGCAGGGTGAACTGGCCACAGGTGAGTGCGTCAGCCAGCGGAAACAGGTAACAGGTAACTGGTAAATGGTAAGGCTGGAATAATGGTAACTGGTAGTTGGTAGAATGGTAGTTAGGGAATATACTATAGATGAGGGTGCTGTTAATTGGCAGTCATCAGTTGAGAGTTGAATTCCGCGGGGCGTGTTTTAGTCAGCGCGTATTTTATTCACGAGCTGATTTCGACTACAACATTGAATGCAATCAAAATATTTACAGGACACAAATGAAGGATGTGCACAAGGAAGCAGTGGAGTGTGAGTAAATTTTAAAGGTGTGAAAGGACAATGTGCCCGCAAAAGTCACACAGCCCAAAGGTAAAGGTAACAATTTGGTGGATGGCACAGCTGAAGTATGAAGTATGAAGTATGAAGTATGAAGGATCAAGGATGCAAATGCCGGTGAGACAAAAGGGGTTTCTTGTCCTGTTCCAAATGATTGTCCTCCTCCTGGGCACGACAAAATATTTTCAACAATTTCTCGAGTGTCTTTTTTGTTTGTTGTGCGTGTGTGTGTGTGTGTGTGTGTGAGTCAAAAGATTTATGCAGCTAAAATGGAAATGGAAATGGAAATTCAAATGCGCGACTTGAAATTAAGTTGTAATCTTTGTAATTTTTGGCACTTATGTCTTCCAAGGGGTTGACAGCTGTCACCCCTCTCTCTCTCGCTCTCTCTCACACACTCGCTGTCTCTCTCTCACTCTCTGGGGACATCTTTGCTCTGCTGACAATGCAACACATTTGTTTTGTAAATATTGCGTATATTGTAATTAATGCAACGAAATTTGAATATCTACAAAAATTCAGTCATTTTTCATAGAGCGTTGATAAATATGCTTATTCAAATTTCGCTGTCATTCAACGTAGATTAATGATATCGAAATAATTTACAAAAAATATATGTAAAATAATTTGCATAAGGCACTGTAAGCTATGGGAAATGCCATATGGGATATGTGTTGGGTTGGTCCTTAATTAAGGCAGAGGACACGCGATCATTCAGCTCGACAGCTGCTCTCTCTCACTCCCTCTCCCTTTCTCTCACTCTCTCTCTCTCACTCCCCCACCCGCTAGGACATTCCATATGCTAATTTGTCCTGCCCACGCGCCACTAACAAAACCGCACGCGATAAACTTTTGCCTCAGGATCATATTCTGCTCGTCAAAGGATCCTCGTACTAAATTTAAACTGCAGCTGTCTAACTGTAAACTGTAAATTAAAATGCATTTTACGCAACTGCAACGGCAGCTGTTCTAATGCCACGCACTTAGCACTTCAAAAGGACACCCCCACACACACACACACACACACACACATAGACACACAGACTGCGGGCTATTGTTAGCATCTAGGATGTTGTTGGATGTTTTTCGAGGAAAACTACGCATTTTCATGCTTGGCCAGCAACCGAAAATAGATTAGCTGCACTCAAAGGATATTGAACTCAAGCAGAAACAAAAAGGGACAACAGAAGCGACAATGGGTCACTTAAGGACTGACTGGTTGATGACAGGCGCGTGCCAGGACACTTAAAGGATGCACAAAAATAAAGTGCAATTAAAACAAATTTTATTTATTTATTTATTTTTATTTATTTAATAAGCAAACATTGCTGCCTCTAATTAATACATAGATGAAAAATATTCAATAGATACTAATATTAATAATTACAATAGATATAACAATATAAAAAGTAGATATAAAGAAAAGAAAGCCTAAAAGAATTATCAATTTTATATGATATCATCTAATATATCAACTAAATTTAGCACTTTGCCAGTAAATTAAATGACACACACTTCAACTAAAAAATACCTAGAACAATGCAATTTATTTTATTATTTAAACAATTTTTGCTTAACGCCGCAATTTGAAACCATTTCAAATGTGCGCGCCACAAACAGTTGCCAGATCATTTTGTATCTACTGCATCCAGCAGTCTGGTAGGCCTATGGAATTTATCATCTGACAGCGCTGTTAACATAATTCGCCGCACCGCAATGAATTCGCCGCGTGTTATCGCCTATCGATAGCTAAACTTTCAACGCTTGGCGCGCTATTGAAATAAAAATATAGTTTTGTAACAATCTAATAAATTGGTTAAAAGTTCATATTTAATGAAACCATTAAAAATTATTATGGAATTATTTAAAAAGGAATTTGTCATAATTTTAATACACTTTGCAAGCTCGTAAAGTTGGTAAACAGTTGGCTCGACAAAATATAACAATAAATTCATTTGAAAATCTAAAAATTCTAATATCCAAGGTAAAAAAATACCCAAGAAAAGTAAATTTTTAAAAATACCTTGTTCGGACTATCGACCTTTTTCTGTACTTGCAAGGCTGTCACATAACTAAACTATCGGTGACTCTTTTTTGTAAATCAAAGCTGCCACACGTTTCAAGCATAATCCGAAAGATTTTACAGCACTGACACTAAAATATAGGGCTGCTGATATTTTTAAAAATATCAATATCGTTGATATTTCGATATGAAAAAATACATTTCTTTTCTTAATATTTTTGACAAAAAAAAATCTATAATGTCGATGATCTGAAAGCAACAGTTTTTCCACCCCAAATTAGTCATGTTATCTTGTTTTTGATTCGTTGTTTCGTGAAGAAAAAAATTTAAGGCAGAAGATTAAAATTATATCGGTATTTATATTACGTTTGAAAAAAATATCACTTTAAAATATATCACCAAAAATTAAATATCGATATATCGATATATTGATATAATATCAACAACCCTACTTAAATACAAAAAAATACTAAAGTTGCGAATTAATTTTGGCAAAGAGATTGCAATAAAAAATAGTAGTGCTGCGTTTAAAAATTGCAAATTGTTGTTCGTACAAGTGTAAAGTGTGTGTAATTAGTTAATTGCTATTTGTGTTGCGCATCAGCATTGTGTGTGCCACAGACAGGGCAAATAATCAAAAGCATTCAAAGAAACAGACGTCGTCGCCGTCGCCGGACTCATACTCGTGCATATTTCGTAGTCGTCGGTGTGACCACGACACGCTATTTTAGGAATAGGAATAAACAATAGACATGTCCCTCTCTGAGTCAGCATCCTGCACCAGCACGAGAGCCACTAGCTCGGAACCGCCGCTGTGCAAGCGCCTGAAATTGGATGAAGCCGGCGCTGATGGGGATGCCGGTGGAGTCTCTACTGTGCCAGAAGCATCATCAAGCAGCAGTCGACGCAAGCTCGCTGCAGCAGCAAGCAGCAACAACAACTACGAAAATCACGACAAAGCAGACGACGTTGACATGTTGAAAGTGACAGAGACAGCTAGTGCTGTTTCTGCTGTCGAAACAGACTTGTGTGTATCGTCGTCTACTTCTGACACGTACTCGGGCAATACATCAAAGCCAGCAGCTGCCGGTGGCGGGGACGTTAGTACATCGTCAGCAGTGAATAAGGAAAGTAGTGGCATTAACAATTGTGCGTCGTCCTCGTCCTCGTCGAAAACGAATTCACTGGATACGGAAACAGCCGCGCGCACTGTCAGCTCAACAAACTCCAACGTCAGTTCCACCAACAACAACTCCCACTGCAGCAGCAACAACAACAATAACAGTAGTGCAGTTATGGCTGCCAACAGCAACAGCGCTGCCGGAGCCGCCGCCGCCGCTGGTGGAGACATCGATGAGTCGCTATATTCGCGCCAACTCTATGTGCTGGGACACGATGCAATGCGTCGAATGGCCAACTCAGATATTTTACTCTCTGGATTGGGCGGCCTCGGACTCGAGATAGCCAAGAACGTCATTTTGGGCGGCGTTAAATCGATCACCCTGCATGACACAGCAACTTGTACGGTAAGTACGAATGCTCTTTCTGTTTTCGGTCATCATCGGGTTGGTTAAAAATCAATAATTTACATTCTGACACGACATTTTAATTGCCGCGCGCGCGAAAAATCACGCAACTCGCAAAATCGACCTGGTTATAGAAATAGAGAAGAAAAAAAAAATTGCTCACACATGATTCATGATTCTGCAGAAACAACAACAAGAAAGAATTCGCAAACTTGCTGATTTTCATAGAGAAATGGCAGCAGTAGCCACAGCGGCGAATGGAGCGTCGAGCATTTTGTAGGTTATGTTGTCTCTCTGCGCTCTGCTTGCTGCTGCCTAGCTTTCAACGCACTACTTTGGCAAAAAGAGCGCCTGAGAAAAAAAATTAACCATTTTTTTTTGTTTTATTCTAGTTCTTTTTTTTTTTTGTTATCTGCGTCCGCTTTTTCTTCTCGCAGAAAAGTGCGCGAGCGAGACGACTAGTGTGTGCTGTGTGCCGTATGTAATTGTTTTTGCAGTGCGTTTTGTGTGCACATTCGCTTTTGTTTTACTTTGTCCAGCAACCAACAAATTTCTAAATGCAATGAACAAAAAGAACAGAACACCTAAATGTTCCTGTAATTAAATAATTTAATGGATTTTACAAATGGCCTCTCAAGAGTTGCGGCTTTTAAGCAGAGTTGCCATGCAAATGCATAGCACAATAAAAGCCAGCGTATAAACGAATGTATGTCTGTCTGTAAGTTCTAGCAAACGGGTCACGACGAAAGCGGCTTCGGTCCTCCCCCCTCCCGTTTGCAGTGCCATTCATGCGTCATTTCCCCCCTGCATCAACATTTAGTCACAGCCAAAGAGTCAGCGACTTTGAATTTCACAATGTTCTTTTTTTGTTGCTGTTGTTGTTGCGTTCGCTGAACCTTTGGTTAATCTGTATTGTGTGCGTCTCTTTTCTGCAGCTCAACGACTTGTCATCGCAGTTCTACCTGACCCAGTCGGACATTGGCAAGAATCGGGCCGAGGCATCATGCGCCCAATTGGCGGAACTCAACAGTTATGTGCGTACACTGTCCTACACTGGCCCCCTAACGGATGAGTGTCTGGCCAAGTATCGTGTGATTGTCCTGACCAACTCGGATGCTGCGGAACAGGAGCGCATCGGCAAGTTTGCCCATGATAACAACATAGCCCTGATCATTGCCGAAACTCGCGGCTTGTTCGCCAAGGTGTTCTGCGATTTTGGTGACAATTTCACCATCTATGATCAGGATGGCGCTCAGCCGGTGTCGACGATGATAGCGAGTATCACACATGATGCACAGGGTGTGGTGACCTGTTTGGATGAGACACGCCATGGATTCAATGACGGCGACTATGTTACCTTCTCCGAGGTACAGGGAATGCAGCAGCTGAATGGCTGTCAGCCCATTAAGATCACTGTGCTGGGTCCCTACACCTTTAGCATTGGTGACACCAGTCAGTTTGACGCCTACAAGTCGGGAGGCGTGGCCACGCAGGTGAAGATGCCCAAGACCATTAGCTTCAAGTCGCTGGCCGAGGCATATGAGAATCCCGAGTTCTTGATATCCGATTTTGCCAAGCTGGAGGCGCCTGCCACACTCCATGTGGCATTCAGCGCTCTTGGCAACTATGTGACCAAGCACAATGGCACAATGCCGCGTCCCTGGAACGATGAGGATGCCGCTCAGTTTTTGGATATATGCAAGGGCTTGAAGAGCGATGTGGACGAGCAGCTGGTGCTGCAGTTTTCCAAGATATGTTCGGGCAATACCTGTCCCATGGATGCGGCCATTGGTGGCATTGTCGCCCAGGAGGTGCTCAAGGCCTGCAGTGGCAAATTCACGCCCATCTTTCAGTGGTTCTACTATGATGCACTCGAGTGTCTGCCCGAAGAGACGGTCACCGAGGAGGACGCACAGCCCATGGGCACACGTTACGACGCACAGATTGCGATCTTTGGCCGCAAATTCCAGGAGAAATTGGCCAGTGCCAAATGGTTTATTGTGGGCGCTGGCGCCATTGGCTGTGAGCTGCTGAAGAACTTTGGCATGCTTGGTCTGGGCGTTGGAGATGGTCAGATTTTCGTCACCGACATGGATCTAATTGAGAAATCGAATCTGAATCGTCAATTCCTGTTCCGTCCACACGATGTGCAGAAACCAAAGGCATTGACAGCCGCCACGGCAATCAAGCGCATGAATCCTGACGTGAAGGTGACCGCACATGAGCTGCGTGTTGGCGCCGAAACGGAGAAGGTCTTCTCCGAGGACTTCTTTGGCAAGCTGCACGGCGTGGCCAATGCTCTGGATAATGTCGATGCCCGCATCTACATGGATCGCAAGTGCATCTTCAATCGCATACCGCTGGTCGAGACGGGCACACTGGGCACCATGGGCAATGTGCAGGTGATTGTGCCATTTGCCACCGAATCGTACAGCTCCTCACAGGATCCCCCCGAGAAGAGCATACCAATCTGTACGCTCAAGAACTTTCCCAATGCCATCGAGCATACGCTCCAATGGGCACGCGACGCCTTTGAGGGTGTCTTCAAGCAGGCTGCCGAGAATGCGGCCCAATACATTTCAGATCCGCAGTTCACCGAGCGCATACTCAAGCTGCCCGGCATCCAGCCATTGGAGATTCTCGAATCCATCAAGGTGAGTCTTAAATCGACCTGTAAATGAATCTGAAATAATCATTTCTAATTTACAGAAAGCATTGCTGGATGATAAGCCCAAGAGCTTTGCCGACTGCGTGGAATGGGCGCGTTTTTACTGGGAGGATCAGTACGCCAATCAAATCAAACAGCTGCTCTATAATTTCCCACCAAATCAGGTCACCTCAAGTGGCGCACCCTTCTGGTCTGGCCCCAAGCGCTGTCCCGAACCACTTGTCTTTAATGTCGAAGACTCCATGCACTTGGATTACATCTATGCGGCGGCCAATCTGCGTGCCGCTGTTTATGGCATAACCCAAGTACGCGATCGTCAGAAGGTTGCCGAGCTGGTGCAACAGGTCAAGGTGGGACTTGAATTTAGCTGGAGTTGTGTGATGAGTTACTAATCATTCACTTTTGTTAGGTTCCCGAATTTAAGCCACGCTCTGGCGTCAAGATTGAGACAAATGAGGCAGCAGCTGCTGCGGCCGCCAACAACTTTGATGATGGTGAGGTGGATCAGGATCGTGTGGATAAGATCATAACGGAGCTGCTGAAGAATGCCGACAAGGCCGCGAAGATAACGCCATTGGAATTTGAAAAGGATGACGATAGCAATCTGCATATGGACTTCATTGTCGCCTGCTCGAACTTGCGTGCAACCAACTACAAAATCCCACCGGCCGATCGCCACAAGTCGAAGCTGATTGCTGGCAAGATTATTCCGGCCATAGCCACCACCACATCGGTGTTGTCCGGTTTGGCGGTGCTGGAGGTGATCAAACTGATTGCCGGCCATCGTGATTTGCCCAAGTTTAAGAATGCATTCGCCAATTTGGCCCTGCCTTTTATGGCTTTCTCGGAGCCTTTGCCGGCGGCCAAGAACAAGTACTACGACCAGGAATGGACACTGTGGGATCGCTTCGAGGTTACGGGCGAGATGTCGCTGCAGGAGTTCCTCAACTACTTTGACGAAAAGGAGAAATTGAAGATCACAATGCTATCGCAGGGCGTCTCAATGCTCTATTCATTCTTTATGCCCAAGGCCAAGTGCTCCGAGCGCCTGCCGCTGCCCATGTCCGAGGTGGTGCGACGCGTCTCGAAGCGACGCATTGAGCCCTATGAGCGTTCCCTCGTGTTCGAGATCTGCTGCAACGATGTCGACGGCGAGGATGTGGAGGTGCCCTATGTGCGTTACACGCTGCCCTAAGCCACGCCCCCTAATCTTAATTGTAACGGTTAAATTATTATTTAAACAAAACAAAACCCATTTTGTCGTCGCGCTTGAAGATGTGCGCCTGGTTCAAAATTTTTAACTGTGTGTTGTGGGTTTTGCATTTTAAATAACAAAAAAAAAACGACCACACAACCAACACATTAAAGGATAAACATAAGGCAACAACAACAAGAGCAAATAAATAAAAGCAACACTAAACACACACACAAAACACTCACTCACTCACACACACTTACACACAACTTATTGGTATAGAAATTATATATTATATAAATGTATGTGTAATCCTATAAGGAAAAGGCAAATGTTGAATTCGCGTTACACAAAAATACAAAGACTCGACTTAAAAAAAGAAAAAACTAAATTAAAGCAAGGAATCGAAAAATCTGTCTGCTCAGCATAGGTTAAAAAAAAACTACAAAAACCAACTAAAAACATAAAAAAAAACTAATATTATAAAACAAAAAAAATCATGTAAAACGGAGCGCATTTGAAATGATTTCATCTCGTTTATTACACTTCTTATTTTTTTTTAAACTAATTTGATATAAACGTAAAATTAATTTCAAATTGTATTAAATGGCGAAGCAACTGAATAAAGCTGTATATTTCATATGGTAATCAGTAGTCGGTGCGTTGATCTTCCCTTCCAACTTTCCTCCCCAGCTTTTGTCATTTAACGTAATCTCATTTGGTACGTTGAGTCTTTTGCATAAAACCGTGCACTTCCCGGGAGCTTAGCCCCCATCAGTGAGAAGCAATCTATCCTCTATCCATTTTCAACTTCATCTCTCTGCAGCTATCCATCTTTCTCATTGCACTCGCAGTCAGTTAGTAAAAAGTTTACGTGACACAATTAAATATTTTATGCCCCAAGACGTTTATGCCGTGTCGGTGGCTGCCACTAAAGTGCAATTGCCAAGTTAAACTCATTCCGTCTCCGTCCTCCTTGTACATCGTAAAGTTGTGGGCGTACTATAATTAAATATTACACGCAATGCAACTGAAGTATGCCAAAAGTTATGCAGCTTCTGTCCCACGTTGCGGCCTAGCAAACTAGCAACTTTTCCCTCAAATTATGCAGTTAATGAAACAAAAACGCTAAGTGAAATCCATCTCTAGAAAACGCAATTGGGAACGGAAACACGCATTCCACCTAAAAACTAAAAACTTCACATCTGTGACATTTGATACTCGTTGTTTCCAGTTTTTTCTAGGCACGACTCACCGAATCACAAGAGATTCAGGTAAGTCATGGTTATAATAAGAATTTTCTATGGTAAAAATCTGTAAAAAATCATCTTTAAACAAATTTGAATTAGGTATAAGCTTTGTGCCTTTTTCGCCATTTTCAAAAAATTATAAAAAATACTAGCGAAGAGATATTTGAAAAGTTTTGCAGTTACTATGCAAAGAAACTTTCTGCATCAAAAGATTTTATTTAAAAAATCTAGGAAAAAAGTAAAAAAAGTTGATGTTTACAAATATTCGAAAAATTCAATGGGTACCTAATGGGTTAAGGAAAGTATTGCATAATTCGAAAGGAATTCAAAAGACCTTTCCATTGATACCAAACTTTACATAAAGTAAGTTAAAAATTTGGCTATAACTAACTTTAAAGGGTGCCAAAATACTTTTGGCCACCGCTGTATATAAGGATTTTAGAATTTTTTTTAGGAAAATGTAAAAATCGATAAAAAAAAAAAGGAATCGAGTTGTTGACATACTTATCTTCAAATAATACCGATATTTCGAGTTATTCCAAAAAAAAATTTGACAAAACTTAATTTTCTAAATTTTTTCTTGTAAAATTGCTAGATCAAAAGTTTGAACAGTTCAAACGCTCGAAAACTTTTCAAAACTGAACCGGAGAAACATTTTAATCATGGTAAATTAATTAATTTTGCATTCAAATAAAATTAATTTCATTCAGATCATTTTTTCACCGAAATATATTTTTAATTTATTGTGTACTATAAAAATTCAAAATTTTAACCTTTCGATTCTGAAAGATTTTCTATACACTTTGGAAACATTTTAAGTTTTACTATTTGAAATTATTTTCAGACCTGTTTACTTTATTCCATATTAAAATTTTACTTTGCTTTCTTTTTTAGCCAGAACATACTATATAAGTAAGTATATTGACTCTTTGTGCTTTGGGCCAGCTCATGCTCATATGTGATATTAATTCTTTTCTGCGTAATATTACGAACCACTATACCGTATAAGCCCAGAGATATGTATACAAAAAACTTGTATCTTTCTCTCTGATTATTGTGCGTCAGCTTTTGTGATGCGCCACTGACAAAAAATCAGTTGAGTCATGGGAATCGTCACGTATAGGCAGCCAACCATGCCCTAAACATTAACATTCATCCAAAATTCGAACTCTCAGATTATGGAATTCAAAAAGAGATCATTACATGCGGTGATTTTTCTTAAATTTAGATCAATTTACTTTGATTTTTGTTAATGAATCTTTTGATAAATATATTAAAAATTCCCCTCCAATGTGTAGCACTTTAATAATTATAAAGTGTAAAACAATTTAAAGAGTATTAAAAATTCCGCAGTATTTTGCCTAGAATTATCTCTTTTGTCTTCCGTTTCTTTGTTGATGATTTTTATAAAATCTCTTTTATATTATTTTCTTCTTTTTTTTTTATGCACGTCCGGTTGCAAACCTGTTGGCTAATATCCAAAATATGTGCGAGTAGCGCCGTTTTAAATGCTTGAAATATTTTCAATGATGGAATTTTAAGTATGGAAAAATTTCATGTTGCGTGTAATAATAATAATAATCGCATTGTTTTTGCTTTAATTAATTAATTCAATAAATTTTCACTTGCTGTGACACTTTTTTGCGATAATGAGACAGGCGGAGAAAGGGGCCAAGCAACATCGAACCTGATTAATGAACGTATTCAATTGGAAATCTCCAAGGTGGGACAACTGATGATGGACACAGGCATGTGGCATGTGGGATGTGGGATGTGGCAAGGGGTTCAAGGGGAACAATTGCAACTGCAATTGTTATGACAAAATATTTACAATTTATATTCTCGCATAATTAATTGCCCAGAGATTGGCTAACTCGGGGCCACATGGATGAGGAGGTCGATGCAATACTTACAATTAGGTTGGCATTTCCTGTCCGCTCCCACAAACAAACTTTTACTTAACCGATCGTTTTGGATGATACATTTGGTCGAAATGTGCGTCATCCGACGCCAAAATCATAACTACATTTATAAGTGTTGGCGTTTGATACTAAATGACTTGTTATCTATCAATCTAAGGGTACAAATAAATCGATGTTTATTTAAGTAAATCTATGACAAACTGGTTTCGCGGTTTTTGGTTCGGCGTCATTGACTTTCAAGTAAACAAATTATTAATGTGGGTAAATTCAATTATTAGTTTCATTATTTGCTCTGATTAATATACTTGGAAACAGTTTGAACTGCTTTTTAATTAGTTAAAGCTCTCTAAGAATAAATAGATTTGTATATATTTTATTTAAATTGAATATTCAATGCTTTACGAAATTATTAATTTGCTACTATTTAAATATATAGTATATAATGTGCTTACTTGATCAACGATCCAAGCCTAATGTCACCTTTGAGACGCTAGAACCAGTTGAGAATTCTAAGTCGCCAAAGTGACAAAACAGCTGTAAAGCTGATAAAGCTAATAAATTCTACAATAAATTAAATGCTATATTACAGTGAATGTAATAATTAAAAAATAAAAAATAGTGCATTAAAAAGTCGTTCAAAATAAAATAAAAAAAATCTTTCAAAATTTTTGGACAAGTAATGGGACAGTTAACACACTTTGAAATGGTTTTTGATTTCCGGCCTTTGACTTTGGTCACCAGGTCGTCTGTGGAAATGGAACGTGTTCGATTTTGCGCACCTCCTAAAAATAAATACAAAAAATATTGAAAGCTAAAAACATGTAAATCACATGAACACGCGGTGAGTGTCCATTTATGAAACAGAATCGTATGTAAATATTTAAATTGAGTCATAAAAACATTGCACAATAGGAAGTGGCGACAGGAACAATATAGACATCCATATAGGCTAGACACCCACACACACACACAAATATATATAGACATCTGAGTAGATAGTAAATTTGTAATGTTGCTAAGTAGTTGCACACTCCACACCATAATTGCTTTATGTCACGAACTTGGCTCGGTCAAGATATTGTTATTATTATTTTGCCAGTCGCTCAAAGCGAAAGCAAAGATACAACGTATTTATCAACTGAACTGCAACGCAATATTGCATTAAAAAAACACATCCATTTTGTGTATTAACAACAATATAAAGATAATGTCCACTGAGTCATTGACATTGCCGGATACTAACCTTAGTCCAGACTAAAAGCATTTCATCTTTTTCTCAAGCGCACTATCAATAATTATAAATATGAAAAAAATAAATGCAAGAATATGAATTAAGGAATCTTTGGGTTGTCGAAGTGTCAATACCCTTGGTTCTTATCGAATTATTTCCAAAAATAAAAATAAATTTATTTATAAATTTATTTTTCGACCTGTAATTCGTATCATTAAAATTTAATTACATATGAAATACAAATTAATTGTTGATTTTCATAAAAAAAAAGAATAAAAATTATAAATTATTTTTAAATTTTAATTTATTTTAATAAATCACAGAAAAATTTGAACTTTCAATAGTTAGTTTAAAAATTGATAAGGCAAGTTACTTTTCAATTTGTTATTTTTTGACCTAGTATGCATAACATTATTTTTCTATTTGAATGATAAATTGTAAATAATAATTCAAAAATATTTTCCATTTTTATTAATAAATCTTAGAATAAATTTAATTTTCATTGATTAATATAAAAATTTAAAATTAAATTTACTATTCAATTTTCTAAGATTTCTCATTGATTCAGATATTTTTTTCAGAATTACTTTCTTTTTCAACTCATAAATCTTTTAAGCGATCAGAGTCGGTATTTCCCCCTGCAAGGGTATACGAGTATAAAATTAAAAACATAAATCATACGAGTATAACGGATGTGATGACAATGTTGAACTGATATCGAGTAACTATTTATTTAGTTTAGATATGGTAAAAGTCAAGGCGTCTGATCTTGACCATCGTAACGATAAGTCAGCGTATTCATCGATCGGAAGTTACGAAATGACGTCCATACATATCTCGAGTTTATTTTTATTGATAAGCTATCAAAATTGTAATATTTTTGGAATTTTTGATAGTCATAGGCATTGTCATAGGTATTGTTTTTGGGTCAGTTGACAGCGTGGGGCAATCGGTACGCAGTCAATTTTATTTCAATTGATGATTGAACTCGCAAGACCTCAAGATTGAGTCGAGAGCTCGTAGTATTCGCGGTCTTCTCAGGCAATTTGGGCGTTGATCTATGATTCGTATGTAGACTGTGGTCTAGGTCAATGATTGTGAGCATTGGGTATGATTAAAGAGCAATAAATTAAATTTAAATGAATATGGATTACAATTATCGAAAGTACGTCAGCAACATTGATCTATTTTCTACGAATTTTAGAATTAGATATTGATTACCATTTTCATAGTATATAAATATAAGCCCTAAGCTTCTCTTTACTAAGAGCAAATGTTGTTGCCACGCTCTTGGAGTGTTGCAACCATTCTCCCATGCTCCCCCCAAACCAAGCAAAATAATCAGCAAGAGCCAAGAGCAAGTGGGAAATGGCAAACTCCAAAAAGTATAACGGTTGCTCGCCTGCAATTCGCTGCTTGCTCCAGTATAATCGCGCTCTTCCACTGTTGTGATCGCGTTGCATGCTCACTAGTTGCTCGCGCTCGCGCTCTTCCTCTCTCGTTCTCCAATAAGACTAAGAGTCAGGCACAAACAAATGGCTTTGTTCCGCGTCCGTTTCTCTGTCAAACTCAGTACCGGCCCGACTGCCAAAGCCAGCACAAGTCAGAGGCGGTGTAACGAGATTTGCTGTTTGTGTTCCATACGAAAAGGGAACAACAAAAAATAAAAAAGAATAAAAGTATTATTTGAATATAAAAACGCGACCCAGAGCGCAACGAAAGGAAACGAAATAAAGAAGACACATTGCCTGGCGAGAGAGTTGCGTGTGTTTAATATTGTTGTTGTTAGTGCTGCGCCGCCGCCTACTTCTTTTGTAATAAGGCGCGCACAAAGCAAACAACAACAACAGCAACAACAATAACAAGAGCAGGCATCGCGTCGCGTCTGTGTCCATGTCCCGTGTCCGTGTATAGTGCGTGCGTGTGCGTGTGTGTGTGTGTGGGATTACAGCAACAAATGCAACAGCTCCTTTGTATAACGGAACGCGTGCTAATTAATTGTGTCGTTGCATTTATAAAAGCAAACAAAAGCAACAGCGAAAACAAACAACAACAAAAGAAACAACATTTAGCTAATGTCTGTTTAATAGTGTTGGTGTCGTGTGTGTCTTAGTTTCGAAATTTAAATTTAATTTATTACCATAGCGCCTGCCGCTCACCAACCCCCCGCCCACCTTGTTGTATGCGTCATATGTGAAGCAAAAGAAAAAAGGGCAAAGCCGTGGCGAAGCAGTTGCCACAACGAAAACAAAACAAAGCAACAACAACGAAAACAACAACGAAAAAAAAGAACTACACCCCCGCAGCGTCGAAGAGTTAACGCTGCTTCCGCTGTGGACGCTGTTGTTGCCATTGCGCATGTGTGGTGTCAACCCTCAACAACAACAAAAACAATAGTCATAAGCAGCATTTAAATAAGAGTGAAAAGTTCAAGCCACAATTGTAAAAGAAAGTGTTGTTATTGCAAGCACAAGAATTGAGGAATTAATAAAGCTTTAAAGCTTCACAAATGTCAGCAGCAGCATCCGAGGCAGCGAAAAGTGAAGCAGCAGTAGTAACGGTAACCAAAGCTTCAACTTCACAATTGAGAGAATAAAAGTGCAAGTGTTGTTTTGAGTGTGTGTGTGTGTGTGCTCATGTTAAACATGTACAAACATCTACACAAATACACAGGAATAATAATCACAAAGCTACATACAGTGGAATTGAGAGCAATAACTGCACAACCTGGCAAAAGTTTTCTGTTTGCATACACGAGAAAAAAGAAGGAAATGTGTTACACATATGGATTCTTGTTTGCCCTGCATCTGGTGGCCCTCGTCTGTTTGTCGTCATCGCCAACGGTAGCAGCAGCAGCAGCTGCAACAGCAACAACAGCAACAACAACAGCAACAACATCAGCCAATAAGCATCAGCTGCTGATGCATCATAGCCACCACAACCATCATCATAATAACCATGAGCAGGCGGAGAAACAACAGCAGCAGGAGGAGAGGGAGTCCAGCAATAAGAATGGTGCCGTCTCTGAGGATGTTGTGGTAAGTTATTGATCCCCTACCAGGAATACCCATAAATGTGCCCAGCAAATGAAGTGGCCTCTTGAGTAGGTTGCTTGTAACAACAACGCACGACTATTGAAATCAACTCAACTTTAATTGAAGAATTGAACAGAAAACTAATAAATTAAACAAAAATTCAATTTATTGTCTTAGTGATAATATTTTGTTGTCAGCTATCAGCAGACTTTAATTTATTTAAAAACATAATTTAAATAACACTTTTCTTATCTGTTATGAGGGAATTATAAAATGGAATATATTTAATCATCGTGCTTAAAGAGAATATTTAAAAGAATATTTAAAATGTAATCTTTGATTATTTGTTTATTCAGATTGATAGTTAGACTTAAAAACTACATCTCTAAAAACTGAAATAATATATCTTTGAAAGAAGTTTTCTTCTGGTACATATTTCTGAAATTTTAAAAATATTCTTCCAAATATTTAAATTTTAAGTCCCGCCTCTCCTTTAATATCTGATCATTCGTTGTAATAATAGAGCTTATATTTAAACAAATTTCAATTTTTAGTGGTTTTTTAAATTTGATTTTGTTTTTCTTTATCCATGTAATCGTATCTTTTGCCTTGATGAGTCATTGAGTCGACGAATGGAGTTTTTTATTTGGGAAATCCGACACCTGCTAGTTGCACATCCAGCAATCCAATCATGCGCTTCCTTTTCATTCGAATTCATTAGAAAACTACCACCGACAACAAAACAGAATTCAACTCAGTAAGACCGCAAACACAAAGACAACAGACAACAGACAACAACAACAACAACAACAACAACAACAGACAACAACAACAACGAAGAATTGACTTCAATGTCTGTGAATGACATTTTCTTCGTTGTACTTTTGCCAATTAGAATTTGGTAGAAAAGTTGAAAGCAAATTGCAACAGTTGCGCGACAGTGTCACACTGGCAACTTTATAAACAACTCAACAGCAACAACAACAACAGCTATATCTCATGCATTCTACACGTATCTGAGTGTGCGTGTCTGTCTGTCTATATGTATGTGTAGATAACTTAACTTAAGTTCACTTTCTATGTACATTTTCCGGGCAACTTCCGTTTGGGCATGCAACCGCATTCGCCTTTGCCCCCGATGCAACACCATGCCTCCTGCCCCGCCTCCCTCTCTTTCCTCTATTCTCTGTCAACTGCTCCTCCTCCCCAATCATCTTGTCTTGGTCTTCGCTTCTGCCGTTCGTCGTTTATTTGATTACGCGCCACTCATAAGCGCGAGTGCGTGAGTGTATGTGAATATATTCACTGCCATGTGTGAGTGTATGCCAGCGTGTATTTGTGTCTCACTCTCTGTCCCCGTCTCTGTCTCGGTCTGTGTGTAAGTGCGTTTATTGAACCGGGAGCTGCGGCATCGCCTAGCTGGCGACACAGGCAGACGACGACGTCGTCGTCGTTGTCGTCGTCGTCGTAGCTGCTGCCTCTGCTTCTCTGCTACTGGGTCCGTCATGTGGCACATATCTACTATACTATGTACATGCATACATATACACAACTGCGAGGGCGGTTCCATTAATACCCACCTAATACATTGGTCCGAGGGATTTATCAATAGTTGTCTACGGAAAATTGCAACTTAGTTAATATTTAGCAATTATTCTTTAATTTAAGTTCATTATTTTAAAAAAAACATAAAATGTTAAAAATAAATTTAAAAAAAAATTGACTAGTTATACATATGTATATGTATATATATTATTTTGCGAAAACTTTTCAATTTTCTTCAAATTTACATTTATGTTATGCTAGTATTCCTTTAAATTGTATGTATTATTCAGGATTATTTTCATTTTGTGTTAGCTTTTTAAAAACATGAAAGTTTAAAGTTCAAATCTTCATAATATCTTAACAGAATTTCATAATAATAATAAGTTAGAAGAAATAACATTATTTTTTATATTCTCTACTAACATACTATACGTATGTTAAATTTAAAATTTAAAATTAAATTGAATAATTATTCAAATAATTTAATTTATAGTCATACTTAAGGCTATGACACGGAAAGATGTCTTCAAAAGCCGTTTCTTAGAAAAAAGTTACTCAACAGATGAACAATACTTTTCAATTAGTAGGCAAATTATATTCATTTGTAATAACAGAGTGTATATCCTTAGCCAAGATGGTTATTTACAGGAACTGCCCTCTTAAATACACACACACACACTAACACAACCTCACAGAGCATGAGAACGGTACTCGGTACTCGGGACTCGTATGTATGACATATGCCTCTGCCTCGGGTTTCGATATCCTTGCTAAATAAACAATATGCGGGCTCAATTCGAGGGTCGCTCTCCGTGTTGTAAGTAGTTTTTATTTCAGCTGCTCTGCTCGACACTTGACGACGACGTTCAACGTTCAACGGGGTCTCAATTATAATTTTCTCACTCTTTGCTTGGGCCTTTAATAAATGTAAAAAATTTGTCTCCTTTTTTCTTCTTATTATTATTATTATTTTCTTCGTCTGCTGCTTTATCATATTTGTACGAGAATATATTCTGTATGCCAATCCAATGGACATGGAGTTGTTGCAGTAGGAGGAGGGGGAGGGGGAGTATGAGTAGTTCCACTTTCCGAGTCGCGTGTCTGGCGCTTGTGTCGCTTGTGTCTGACTCATCGACTTGGTGTTGGTTCAATGTCCTTAAGAACACTTTGCACTCTCTCTCTCCCTCCTTGGCACGAATATAAATGGCGCATATTTTTGATTAAAAAGAAAAGAAAATTTGTTCGTATAGACCACGAAGCCAAGATGCTTCACTCCGCCCCACTTAATGAGCAACTCCTTGCCAACACTCTGCAGTTTGCCCCCTTTTAGTTAATAACGAAACGAATACCCGATTATGTTTTTAGTATGAATAACGAGCCGAACTGAACTGACTGTGGATCCTAGTGGGCAGACAAAATGCATTAAGCCCTCGGAGATGCAGCCAAAACAATAAGCGTGCATTGTGCCGGCAACAAATCCCAGATCATATATGCATATATATTATATAGACGTAACTATATATGTTTATTTGTTTGTATATGAAAGGGTAACTTAGTGTGTGTTCGTTTTGGGATTTTGAGGTCATAGGCACGCGACGCTTTGCAGAGTCGGACGCACGCCTTATCTTGATGTTGCCCCGCTTGGAAAATGCATGCAACATCGTTCCATATATGTGCATACACACACACACACGCATGTACAGGCGGTCATACATGGTTTATGTAAATGTGCAACTGGCAGTGCATTTCCATGTGCATTTATATATGTATATATGTATGTGTTGATTTTATTTTCAGTTGTTATAGTTGTTGCTGCTGTTGTTGTCGTTGTTGTCGTTGTTGTTGCTACTGACCTCCGGCGGCACGCATTTCGTGTTCTTCTATTTGTGTACACGCAGCGAGTTGGGAATTCTTATTTGTTTGCCAGGCTATGTATTGTACGTATGTATTTTCATTGCACATTCATAATTGTTAATAATGCATGCCGACTGACTGCAGTTGCAATTTGTTTCGTAAATTTTGTAAATTTTCGCAGTCTTTATTGAACGATTCACGACTCACAAAATGCAGCACAGTCTCAGAGCTGAATGGGATTAAAAATATTATTAATTTTGAAACTTAATTAACTAGTTAAATAATTTAACTTGCAGTTCAACTGGCAGCTCAATTATAATTTTGATAATCTTTTAATATTTATTTAAATTAAAAATAAATAAATGATATATAAATACCCCAAACCTTGCAAGAAATTTCGTTTACGATCATGAGTCAAACACAAGTTTAAAAAAAAGACTAAAATCTTAATAAACTTCAATCAACTTCAACTGATTAATCCAAATGGAACATTTATCTGTCGCTTTTCATTGTCTTTGCAGCAAAAGATATTTATGAATTTATATGAATGTATATTTTGAATACACAGCTGATGCATGGCATCTTTAATTAGTTGATCGCTTAATGGCTTCCTGGTAGGGCCCTGGGCCTCCTCCAATCCTCGGCCACTGTTTACTTTTATGGCACACTCAAAGCATTTTCAGCATTTCACTTTAACAGTAAGAGCAACAGTAATAAAAAAAGAACTGAAAACAATAACAATTATAAATAAAGCCCCGCTTAATAGGCTTATGATGACAATTCTTGAGCGCCAGTTGAATGCACTAAGACCCCTACAAATGATCGTATAATTTTTATAAGGCCACGCCAACTCCATATACGATAATGAGAAAGAGATGGCGTATGCCATGCTCTAAACTGAGAGAGAGTGAGACAGCCAGCGGCAGGCACTTTGAAGCAGATTAAATGTGAGGCTATTAATTAAGTGACGACGATTGCAAGTCAACTCAACTCAAGTCGAGTCGAGTCGAGTTAATTTAAGTTTAAACCGAGCTGATTCAGAGTATTTATTTAATAAATCAAGTAGCTGTTAAATGTAATTACAAATTACAATAAAATATTTCCGTTCACATTGTTGACAGAGACAGACAGACACAGAGAGAGAGAGACAGCTTTGAAATAAATTTACATTTTTCAGTAGAAATAATTTGTCAATCCACACACACTCAGGTGTATGACAAATCCAAACAATATTTGTGGGAAATGTGCTAATGAGACAAATCACACGCAAAGATTTTAAGTAGATAAACAAATGCATTAATAAATGGAAGGGAAATTTATAAATTGTAAATCGATTTAATATCGATTTATAGCCGCTTGATTTATAGCCGCTTTTATTGATTAAAAAAACTACTAAAGAACGAATTAAATGCACATTAAAAAACTCGCAATTATAGGCGCGTAAATAGTTTTTTTTAATATTAAATTCTTTTAGTGAAATTTCTTTGGTGTGATTCGCATACTAATTGCAACGCATCCTGCAAATTCTTATCGCTCTGGTTAAAAAGCGTGTAGACTTATGTTAGACTGGCGCCCCCTGTCGGCCAAGCGTGCAAGCGTCTGTTGGGTCTGGGCCTTTTTATTAAATTTCGCTTTCAATACAAAATGCAACGCGTTTTCCATTTTCTATTTAGTTTTTTAATTGTGTCACGTAGAAAACTACATACGACCATTGAAAATCCTTGCTGCCTTTTTAGCTTTGGCACTAAATCTGGCCACGAGAGTGTATGGTGTTTGTGTTGTTGTTGCTTGTGGTTGTTGTAGGTGCAGAAAAACGGTGCACATTGAAATGCAAGGAGCGGAAAAATGTTCAACACAGTCGCACAGGAACAAATAATGCCCAATTTACATTGAGAATGGCATTCAGCGAATATTTCGAATGGAAAACCGACGCAGCGCCATAAAATTTATGCACTAAAAAATATTAAATAAATAAAAAAAAGAAAAAGAAAAAGAATGAAACCAAACAATTGCTGTACAAAGAAAAACAAAAGAGAAAAGAGAAAAGAGTAAGAGTACGTGTTGTGCACGGCTAATACGCCAAGTCCGCCAAGTAAATAGGAAGTATTTACTAAATAAAAACAGAAAAAATATGCCAGATGGACGAGTATATACATATAAAACAAAAAATGAAAGAAAAGAAAAAAAATTGACTTAATTAAAAGCTGATAAGAGCAATAAATGTAGGCGATAAGCGGGAGTGAGAGAGAGAGAAGAGAGAGAGCAGCGAATTTCGATGCATTTTTCATTTGTTTTATGTGCCATTGATTGATTTTTAATAGCATTAGGGTTGCCACACACACACACACACAGCACACACACACACACACACGCATACACAGTAGCATTATCATCAGCGGCATCATTCAGTATCATCGTCTGGCAGCCCTCATGGCGTATGATTGATGTATCAAGCAAAGCTAAAGCTGCAGCTACATTTTGTTTGTCTTTGTTGTTTTTGTTTTTAATATTCTTGTTGTTGTTGTTGTCGCTGCTGCTGTTGCATTTATGCATTTTGCGTATCGCACATCGCATCATTATAGCTGCGTACTTAAATATGAGAAATTTGTTGTGCATACAAATTTTGACAGTCAATGTGCATGCACATTAGCCAGTTCCAGGTTCCAATCTCCGTTCCTGACTCAAGTCCCCATCTCGTCGGTTTCCTTGCACATGTGCACAATTTTGGTTAGCAATGACAATCATTCATGTGGACAAATGGAAACTGAGTCTGAGTTCGATCGTTGGGTGTGGTTGGGTTCATTTGTGCCTAGGTGAGAGCCATCAAGCATGTGGGCGGCATAAAGTACTCGCAGTACTTCAGCTCCTATGCAAAATATGCGGTTGCATTGTACTCAACACATCTGTGCGCCCAACAACAACAACAACAACCACAACAACAACAACAGTGTGGAAGGAAATTGTCGATAATAATGACATGTTGACTAAAGGGAACAGATTTAATAGCTGAATGCAATGCAAACTGATGAATTGTAGTTGTATGTAACAGAAGGGACGAATTTGGTATTTACTTAAGAATTGAGAAATAGGATTTGTTAGTTATGGAAAGCAGAAATGTTGAATAGAGATTTCAGAATAAAGTCTTTATGTCAGCAGTAAAAATACTATAACTTGTATAATATTTAGCAGTTGCTAAAATTAGCACTTTTTCTTTCAATAACAATTATCAGAGCATAACTAAGTGTTGTTAACAACCAACTGAGCTATTTAAACTTTGAAAAAGTAGCTCAAGTCTGCTTGAGAATATAAAATAATTTATATAATAAAATTAACGTAAAGTGAAGAAAAATACATAAAATTATCAGACAAGATGTTTTTAAGAAATAATATAAAATATTAAATATAAGTAAATTACAATAAAATAACTTTAAATACATACTAAATAAATTAAATCAATTTTTGACTATTTTATATTTGTAATTTAGTGAACTATGTAACGAAATAAGTTGCACGAATTTACAACTCAATGAAAACTTGCGCTGCCCTCAAACTGAAGTGGAGCATTCAAATTTTATGCTCTCACACACTCTCTTACTCTCTCAGATAGCTCAGGAATATCTTTTGGCCACAAGAAGAAAATGCATTATCGAAATTGCACAATCGTTATTGTTATTGTGGGGTAAAAGTTTCAGCTTTATCTGCTAAAAGAAGGCGACAGACGGACTAAGCGATAGCTGGAATAAGAAAACCAAAATGCAAAGGGACAGATAGAGAAGGAGAGACGGGGAGGTGTGTGTGAGAGAGAGGAGAGAACCTTTACTGGACCCTCCATTAGCAAAAAAAGATGCATAAGAGCGCAGCGCAGTATGCAAATTCTCTGCCAGTTGCCTCATTTTTTTGCTTGCCCGAATAGCTAATGGCTGTTTTAGAGTGTGAGTAGTGTGTGTGCGTGTGTTAGTGTGTGTGTGAGTGTGAAAAATAAAAGTGCAATAAATTCAAGGGGGGAACATAAATAAATATAAAGCATGTATAAAAAGAAGCACACAAATTTGTTATTATAGAAACAACAACGAATTTCGATGTAATGTGAAAAGCGTGCGGTGCCTCTTCTTCTTTTTCTTCTTATTATTATTATTGTTGTTGTTGTTGTTGTTCTTCTTACAATTGTTGTTGCTATGCTTTGTGCTGCATAAAGAATTATAAACAATATGTAAAGCAATTGAATTTGACCCAGTTTCAGAGATTCAGAGTTTCAGCCTCGGCATCAGCTGCTGTTTTATTTTTTGGTTTTATTTTTCTGTATTAATTATCACATTTGGTGTGCCTCTGATTGTAGCAGCAGCAGCAGCAGCAACACCAAGAGCAACGACAACAGCAGCATCAACAAACGAAATATATAAAAACAATTCTTGTTCGATTTATTTTTGGGGCGACGGCACGCGAGCTAACGGTAGTCACGAGTCAAGGAGGAAGGGGGACAACGGTCAACAAAATATTTGACGTTTGCCAAAAGGCAGCCTCAAAAAGTCAGACTTGATTTTAATGATGCACATGCAACATCAGCAGCGGCAGCAGCAGCACATGCTTTAACTGGCCTTTTCCAATGAAATGCCGCAGCATTCTTGCAATATGTTGCCACAACAAACAACGACAACAACGATAACAACCACAACAACAACGACAACGCCTTTTTGGGATCCAGCAAGTTTCCTTTTTAAGTGTCGCTCGCTGTCGCTGACTTTGCCATCAATTATGTGGCATGTTGGCCAGCCTCATCCTCAGTCTCAGTCTCAGCCTCATGCTCAGCCTCAGCCTCAACTTCAGTCTCAATCTCTGCGGCAACCTTTGTGTGTGTGTGTGTGTGTGTGTGTTGCAAGTGGCAGCTGCCTGCCAAAGAAGGTGCACGCCAACAAAAGCTACACATTCATGTAGGTGTGCAGTCAGTTCGCAGTTCTCTGAGTGGCAGCCAAAACGTCAATGTCTTCATACCCTGCAGTAAATTTGCAAATGAGGTTTATTGGTTAAACTGCTAACTAAGCATAAAAATGAACTTTAAGTTTTTATATTTTTTGTATTAATTTATTTTATTATTTATTTATTTAATTATTTTTTTTTATTTATTTACTTACAAAGAAAAGAAAAATCTGCTTCGAATTAAAATGCAAATACAAGGATAATTACATATATTCAAAAAGGATAAAGATTTCAAATAAAAAGAATGGCTTAAATAGATATAAAAAGATATTAAAAAGACTGCAGAAATTGTACCACAGAATATATTAAATACCCTGCAAAATAAACGTAGTCATAGTTTAAAAATTCTAGAAACTTGTCACATTTCATAGAATAATTATAATAAATATTGTAACTCCAGTTTTCATTACATCTTAAATCTGTTAGTCTAGTTTTGTAATCTTATTAAATTTATTTCCATGACGCATGGGGTATTTCCTAGTTCATCATTCGCGCGCTTTTTCCATTTGCGGTTTACCTGTTTTGCTTTAATCATCTGCGCCAGCGTAACTTTGTCTGAATCACATTTGGCTTCGCTCTCTCTCTCTCTGTCTTCCTTACTCTTTGCTCCCTTTGAGCTGCGGTTCAAAGTGCACAAATATTTGTCCACTCATAAATGTGACTTTTGGGTTTTACCCCGTTTGAAAAAATAAAAGAGGAACCCCAACGCCGAGACAGTCATTGATCAGTGTGACTTGGCTAATTTGGCCAAAAGACAGTAGTCATACTTGCTAAGAAACGGGTTTATTGGCCTGCAGTTATCGGCGCTTTAAGATCTGGTCAGTCGGCTGGCGCCTAAACATAATCCAGCTCTATTAGCTGGTTGTCCAAATAGCACAGCAGGTTTCTTGTTTTTTATTTACGCAACAAGCCTCGAACCGTTGTGGAAAGTATCTAGTTTTGCGTAAGGAAATTCCTTAAAATTGGAAAGGAATTGTGAATTGTGGAGAAAAAGGAAAGGAAATGAGATGGATTATAGATGAAATAGAAAAATGTACAGTTTAAAATTTTAATGCATTTAAATTTGCAGATTATAATGTGACGATCGCTCACATTCGTAACATATTAACAATTTAAAATATATAAATTATGAATTTAATGTGATGCGAAGTTTATGATTAAATTATAATATTGTTGTATATTGATAAAATATGAAAATTATTTATTAAAGTTATTAAATAAAGAATAAATATATATTATAACAGGTAAATAATATGTATAAGATACAATTTTATTGATACTAAGAATATACAATTTATTTAAAATTAAATATGAAAATTATTTATTAAAGTTATTAAATAAAGAATAAATATATATTATAACAGGTAAATAATATGTATAAGATACAATTTTATTGATACTAAGAATATACAATTTATTTAAAGTTAATTCAACTTTTAAGACCAAGTAAAGAAATTACATTTGAAACGAGAAAACAGAAAAACCAATGAGCAAATGTAAGAAAAGTGCGATGTGTATCTTAAATCAAGTAGCTGGACTTAAGAAGTTTACTGAATGTTTATGTTTTCCCCTCAGCGAGGGTAAGAATGTAATAAGCTTGTTATAGTACATGGATTTTTAAAAGCTTTACATAGAAGTAACCAAAAGCTTGCTTATTGGATTCTTACTTTCGAATAATCTAAGTCCCCCTCCTTGGATACTTGTGATTAGCATTTCAAAGCATGAAAGACATAGATAAACTAGCTGAATATATGGGCAACTCAATTGAATTATTAAATAAATTGTTGTAGTAACTATAGACGAGGGACGGCAACAGTACGGAGTAGTTACCGTTTGTAGTCTCAAGTCCCCAATCAGGTCCCCAGAGAGAGGCAACAGCAATAGTTGCAAGTTGCCAGTTGCCAGTTGCCAGTTGCCAGTTGCTGGTTGCGAGTTTTCAGCTCTTGATGGCCATAAACACAACGCACAATATATCAATGACCATATCGGGTAGCTGCGGCTTAATGTGCGCCTGCAAATGGTCTTAATGTCATAAGTTAAGACGAAACCTTTTACCCGAGCAATGTTCTTGTCGTCGTTGCCGTTGTCGTTGTCGATGTCGCTGTCGATGTTGTCGACGTCTACTCCGATTTCTACAGTTGTTGAATTTGCATATAATTGGACCGAATGCCGGAGATGGCAGTCAGCCCAACTTGATTTCCACTGTCCACAGTATTGCAACCATATGGTGCATTTCATAGCCTCCAATTCCACGAGGAGGCTGATGGAGAAGCTGCTGCCAGTGATTTCTGTGTTTATTTAACTGTCATGCCAAGTCATTGAACGTAAACTTTGCGGCTTTGTTTTAAGACATCGAACAAGTAAAAATAAATACAAATAAAAATGGAAAATAATTATAGCAAAGAACCGTCAGCCAGATTGTTCATATTGTACATGCATGCATAAATAATGATTTATTTGTTTATTGCAAAACGCACACAAAGCGTAGTTAATCAATTTTACTTGCCTTTAAGTGACCGCATGGCCAGGAAAAACCTTGGACTGCTCTCTGCCTTCTGCCTCGCCCCGTTCGATTCATTTTAATGCACGCCATTTTCCATTTTCCCATTTTACCCAAGATTTTCTATTTGCTCATGTTGCTCGGGGACCTGTGCAGCCTGGGAGCAGCCTCAGCAGCAGCAGCAACAACAGCAGCAGCCAAGACAACAACAAGAGCAACAGCTGCGGGCCACGATGACTTGTTGCTTGGTTTAGAGTTGAGCGCGTGACACGCGACGACCGCAGAAATAAAGTATTCATAAAAAAAAAGAAAATTCGTATTAACCTTCCAATCTATAAAACATTATCAGGTGTGCTACAGAAATCTCATTCACTTGAATTTGACTTAAATTTGTATGAAATTTACGTCATTTTTCAGGTGAAAGAGATTTCTGTAGCACACCTGTATATAAGTAAATGTTAGTGATGTAAATCCAAGCTGTGAATCGGGTTAAGTAATGGAAATGGAAGAATGAATAAAGTTGTCGATTTCACTCCAAGTAATTTCAATATATCGAAATATTAGAAATTTTGATCAAGATTTGGCCTCTAAAATTATTCTGCATTCAAATTTGATCAAGTTGTTTCAAACAATTTTTTCCATCAGTTTATCGACTATTAAGTAAAGAGTCGCCTTTGTCTTTTTCGAAATAAAAAAAATCTAAAAGTTTGAACATTAATCAACTTCTTATTCTTGGGTCATGGTCACTTTATTAATTTCGTTAAGATAATTTAATAATTTAATTTTAAAATAATCAGAATGCAACATATTGCAGCACGCGTACATCTCTAGATCAGGCTTTCTCCCTCCTCTACATCTCTATCTCTGTCCATCTCTGTCTCCCACTGTCTATGGCAAATTCGTTGCTGGCTAGTACGAGTATCTCATCAGTTTCCCATAAACATTGAGACCATTCGACTTGGGGTAAAGTGGGAAGTTGGGAAGCGATATTGCAATTTACGTTCTGTGGTCTAATTAAAGTGCAACTACAACAACTAAACTTGCGGCCAGTTTGGACCAGGGATAGGGCTAGTGATAGGGATAGGGATACGAATATTGCCTCTGTTTGAGTGCCAGAGCGTCAATGAACATTGCGTGTTCGTTGTTGTTTTGTGGTCAGTTCATTTGCTGAACTTAAACTGCAGCTAAGCCCACAAGCCAACACTGTTTTAATATAATAAATACATATACGGGGGCGTCTCAGTACGAGTATCTATATCTATGGACCCTTAACATACTCAGTTCCATTCTCATTCTCAGTCTCAGTCTCAGTCTCAGTCTGTGTTTGTTTGCTGTTTTGTCTTTTGCCGAGTTTCATTTTTCTTGCATCCCACATTAATCAATGTTGATTTCAATTAATTTAACCATCTCTTCACTTGCCAGTCATTGTGGCCGGCGTCCTGCCAGCGCCTTTTTATTAAACCAATAACAGAAAAAAAGGAGAAGGAAAGGAAAGGAAAAAACAGAAAGAACCTCCTACAATGTGGGCTGACGCACGCCCATCATTCAGCTCGTGTCTATGCGCGTCTTTTATTAAAATTTGCAGTCTATAAATTTCCAAGAGGTGTTACGTTGGGTTTAGTCCACAGACAGACAGACTGACAAGTTGTTAGTTGGGCGTAGCTGCAACACATACATACATATGTTGTATATATGTATACAATATTATAGTTCTATGGCTCGGCAACGGATATCCGTTGAAATAGAATCTGCATGGGAATGTAAATTGAAATTAGACAGCTATTTATGGTAGTTTATGCAGCTTTAATAAAGTTAAGCAAGCTGAAATACGAAAAATAATCATAATCCTTATTATTTTTATAGTTTTTAAAACATATATTTATAACATTTATTTATTTAATGTTTTAGTACAATATAAATATTTTCTTTAAAATAAAGAAATAAATTCAAATGTTATCCATAACTTTGAAGACTTGATTTCAATAAAAAAATAATAGAAAATGTACACAAATATTTTTACTATCGAAAGTATTCCATCAAGTTTTATTGTTGGTAATCAAGTAAGGAAAAAAGTAGACCAGATGCAAGGCCATTATCATTTGTCATGCTTGAGAAGCGCATAGAGAGGCACAGAGTGCATATTCAAGTTGTTCAATCGAGTTTTTGAAACATCTCATTCAATGCAGCACTGAGCATTTTCATATTTTTTTGTTTTTTATGTGGCATCCACACAGAAGCAATGCGACCATTATATGATTGAGTTATGTTTTGTTGTCCCTGCGGCGCTGCTAACACGTAAAATTCCATCGAATATCCCCCCTCCTGCCCCCCACCTAACGGAAGTGAATGTGGAAACCATAAATTTTGTGGGGGGAGGGGATAGAAGGTTAAAAACCTGTTGTTGTGAAGCAGGCGAGCATATCATGGCCATATCCTGTCAATTTACCCTAACCACTACATGCACATCTGCACACACACACAGACAGACACGCTCCTTGTCTCATTTACACTGAAAAAATGCGGAATTCTGGCATAAAATCAATCCCAAACGGTGCCAAATGTTTCGAAATCTCGGAATTTATTAAAATGAGTACAAAGTATTTGATTCAAGTAGAACTTTTCAATTCCTACTTCGCATATATTTCAACTATCGGGAGTTTTTTCAGTGAAATCAAATGTTTTTGGCTTTTTTTAAGCTTTTTTAACGCTATCCGCCAATTGTCTAAATTTAACAATAATATTATGAAAACATGCTTAAATTCATGTCAAAATTTAGAATTTTAAGCGTGAATTGAAGAATGCCTTTTGTTTTCTCTCTGTGTACTTCTTGCCACACACGATATGTTGCTGCTGCAACTGCTGCTTGTGTCTGCTGCATTTTCGTTTCGTTTTTTGCGCATTTCTCACAATTTGTTGCGCCTGGTTTCGGTTTGGCATTTGACTTGACTGGAGTTGGCAGGATGCTTGCTGGCTGCTTGCTGCTGGCTGCTGGCTGTTTGGCAAGCCAAGGACAATGTGTCGCCTCTAGGATTTGCCTCTCCAGGCATCTGGTTAGTGCTCGAGATAGATGCGCTCGTTTGTTGCAGTTGCTTGTCATTTTTATAGGTTTGTTTGCGGCTTGTTTGCCATATTGGTGGTTGGGTGGTGCGGTGTGGTGCATCCCTTATTGGTTATTGGTCTCTAGTTTTCCTTTATTAGTTGCCGCCTGTCGTCGCTGCTGTAGCTGGCCAAGAATTATGGTTGTCAATAGCCAATGAGCCATTGCAGCCTCCTCTTGCTATACGTCTCTCTTCAGCTAAAACAATTTGATTTGTTTGTCTCAACTCTCTCACACTCCCTTTCCCTTCTCGCTCACACACTGTATCTCCGTTGAGCGACAGTTGATTAAAACATATGCCCCGCCCACATTGCCCACATGCAGCTATTTGTCCAAGTAATTGAGTTAAGTGACGCACAGAGCCCTTTCATTTATTGTTATCGCTGTTGTTGTAATTGTTATTGTCCATTCATAATTATAATCCAATAAAATAATAAACATATCGCATCGTTCAATTTACTTTCACACACTTGCCACATGCTGCAGAACTTTTTTGTCACGCAAACTTAACTAAATTAAGCCAAACATTTATGGCCAATACACCCACTCTGGCAATTGCTTTTGTACCCCATCATTTCCTGCTTCGATTGGGTATATTTGTATCAATTTCACGTTTGTAACAATTCGAAAAGTTGGAAAGTGTGAGTTAAAGTGCATTACAAGTTTCTGGTTAGAAATTTTGGTGGTTTATTAGAATAAAAGCTTTAAAAGCTGCTTAAAATCAATCATATATTTTTGAAAACTATATATTGCTAGATAAAATATTGCTTAAAATTATTTATAGCATTGTTTTATAGCTAATTAAGTAAACAGCTTTAAATGATATAAAGCTCACAACTTTTATTTTTAAGATAAATAATCTTGCAGCTCTTAAGCTTTCGTTTGCTTGATTTACTGGGTGTCTTATCGAACATCATTTGACTTTTTCATTCCATTTCTTATTGGTTTCGTTATTGGTTTCTGTGCTGGTTATTATTATTTTTTTTTTTCCTGTATCATGATTTTGTTTACACGCCAAATGCTCACGTAGCGCGCGTCGCACTTTTTACTATTATTATTATTATTCTTTTTTTTTTCTCCTTCTCCATTGATACTCACCTGTATTTTTTTAATATTTATTTTGGTTTCTTGTTTGGTTGTTGTTGTTGTTTCGTAGCTTTTCTATTAGACTGAATCGTCGCTTGACCACGTACGACATGCACTGCAGCCAACTGTGTTGCCCCTTACTCTTCCCCCCTCCGAACCCCTTTTCGATTTTCAAACACGTAGAGCGCCAGCACATTTTCCATTTCCCATTAAAAGCGCAAAAGGCCAATGCATAAATGATTGATCCCCCCAACTGTCCCTATCCCCCCATGTCCCCCGTGCCTGCACTCGTCTCTAGCCCAGAAAATGGGAACGCAAGTAAAATAACGCGTTTCCGTTGAGCCCAGTGCAGGAGGCTTGTGCAATTCATTCACTTACTCACTCATTCACTCACACACTCACTCACACACTCATTCATTCATTCATGCCACTATCAACAGCTATTGTAGTTTATTATCGACAACGTCGACGTCGACGTCGTCGTTGGCGTCACAGCGGGCGGTCATAAAATCGACGCCTGTCATCATACTCAGCTCTCCATCTCTATCTAAACTTGTATCTGTATCTGTATCTGTCTTTCTGACTGCGTTTGGGTTTGGGCTCGCGTCGCGTATCCTTGACACTCCCTGTTTAAGTTGAATTTATGGCCCAAAAGCTTTCGATTAACCAAATTGACTAACCTTTCTGTATTTCCGCTTCAGGATCCATGAATTCAAACGAACGGGGTTAGAGTCGCTTTTCAAAAAGTCTTATAGATCGTATGAATCATATGAATTAACTGGCTAACAATTAAATCACGAAATGTGTGCTTAAACTAGTTGAGAATTATAAGCCATACGGTACTCGTTTATAGTTATTCAAACTTTGCTCTTAAATTCTAAATACCTAATACAAAATACATAATTACCTTGTTTCTAAGCAATTACAAACGCTAGAAGACCATATAAAGGCGAATTATTTATATTTATTCTGTGCTAAAACTGTTTGGGAATTTTAAACGAAAGTTTTTTGAATAGCTTAACGTACATGGTATTGTGTTGTTTAACTACTTATTAGCTGGAATACTAGTTGTTTTTTGAATTATTATTCCCTTCAACTCTCTCGCTCTCTCTCTCTTCCTCGCTCTCCCTGTCTCTGTCTTGCTTCTTTTTTTTTGGCTAAGCCTGAAATTTATGCATAAAGTTTTAGCGCTTATAAAAAATTAATCAACTTGCAGACAAACAGTTTCCGTTCGCCGTTGTTCGTTGTCCACTTTGTCCACTTGTCGGATTTCTCAGCTAAGAAACTTGTACATATTTTAATTGATATTGTTTTCATGTACATTTGTTGTATATTTGTTACCTGCCAACCAATGGACTATGGTAGTTATAGGCTCTCTTGTCACGATACGTTCTATGAATTTCAATGTGCCATTCAGTGATTGTGCTTGTGTTTGTGTGGGCTTTCTTCGAATGCGAATAGCCTCGGACGACAACGTAACACAAAAGCAGTGTAACGTTAACGTAACCAAATGACGCTGACGCCGCTGCTGACGCTGAAGTTGAAGCTGATCCTGACGGCTGACGTGTTGCAACAACGTGACAACTTTTAAGACTATGACGCACTTTGTGACCAACAACTGGCTGCATTGACATTTCTGCTTTTCTTGCTGTTTGTATCATGTTTTGTGTTATGTTGCACTTGCAATGTTGCAAGGGTCCGCGCAGTTATATAAAAAAGGGGGAAACATTCCTTAAAGCCAAGCAAAAGAAATAAATTTCAAGAAGTGTGAGTCAGCTGACCCAAAGCAGCAAGACAAATTTATAGCTAAGAAAATGTACAAAAATAAATCAAGCTTTCTTTCTGGTTATATAAATATATAAATTCTGTGTAAAAATTTAATAACATCTCAATTCTAAATGAGAATTTCTTAGCAGTAGCGAATATTTGTGTAGAAATTTGACGAATAATTTTGCAGTTGATTCATAATTTCTGAAAATAAATAGATAGTAATGAAATGTTCAGCAACTTCATAATAATTTTGTAGAATTCGACACAATGCGTCACAATTTTTATTTGTAACGAAGCAATTATTTTAAACACTTTAAGTTACGGTGCTTTTTGGAAAATAAGAAAAATCCAATGAAACAATTCTAAAAAATTCTGAAAAAATTCTAGAAACCCTTAATATTTGCAGAATAACATTATAAATTTACCAAGTTTTTTATTTGCAATTACTTATTTCATTGATGGAATCTTGCCTCAATAAAATTAATTTAAAACGACTGTATTAAACACAGTGTATTTATTCTTGAATAAACAATTAAAAACTTAAGCTATTAGCAAATAAAGTTGTTAATTTAATATCGTTAGCAAGTTCTTCAACATGTTAAATGTCTTCATTACCAATTGGCATTTAACTTAAGTAGTTTGTCTCGTTCTCTTTCTTTCTCATTCTTTAGCTCTGGCACTTTTTATTGCAGTTTCTTTGACCCAGCTCCAACACTATCTATATATCTATTTATCTTTCAGTTTTATATGCATTACACGATCTAGTCAGCCACACACACCATTTATCAATCGATTCCCCAATAAATCCAGCTAATCGCCACACATCACGTTCTTAGCGTACTACCAATAGAATCTTAACTTGTTAACGTTTCTTTGACATCAAGAATTTTTTTGTGAATCGACTTTATTTTACTTGGCTCTGATTAAATGATAAAAAAAAACTGTGCTTTTTTTAAATTTTTTGGATTTTGCATAAACAACAAAAAAAATGTGCCAAAAAAGTGGAAAAATTTTCTAGTTGTTTTCATGTTGTTTTTCACATGTTTCCAGCAAATTGCGTGTGGGCGTTAGAGCGGGTTGGGAGGGAGGCGTGGCAGCGGAGTGTGTGACAATTTTCTCATATATATCCGAAATGAAAGAGAAAATTTAATTTGCAGGTCACGTAATTTGCTGGTGTGTGTGTCTGCTGTGCGCGTGTGTGTGTGTGTGAGCGTGTGTGCCACGCCTCCGCTCACCAAGTTCTCCCCCACACACTCATGTGTATGTGTGTGTGTGTGTGAGTAAATAAATTTGCCTGGTTTGTTCCATGTAAAAATATGCAAATCCAGTCTACACATATGGCCAGAGCTCTGTTTTGTCGTCGATGTCGCACACTTTACAGTTATGACTGTTTATTTGGTTGCGGGTCGTGCCCTAAAAACAGCAAAAAAAAAAACAAACAAAAATAAAAATATGCCCATCGATTGTGAACAGACTCTGAGTGAGCCAGAAACTGAAACAGAATCCCCAAAAAATAAAAGAGCTAGCCTTTATACCCTATACTATAGGGCCTATAGCATATTTTAGCTGGATGGGTAAATTGGGCCTTACGAAAATACATAAGATTCAAAATATTGACTTAGAAACAACCAAAACAAAAACTAAACCGCTTCAAATTTATTTAATTAATTTAATAAATTTAAAATAAAAATTATAATCGAATGAAAGACTAAACTAAATTATATTCAAACTCAATTGAATATAACTTTTTAAGAGTTCATTTAAATATAAATAATAATAAATTTAAAATAAAAATTATAATCGAATATATTAAACTCAATTGAATATAACTTTTTAAGATTTCATTTAAATATATCAACGTTATTGATCAAATCTTTTTCTAAAACTTATATTTTAATTTTTGTTTCTTAGAGTATCTTTTCAAGCATTGTTAAGTGAATATTTCGCTAGCCAACTACAAATTTGTTTGATGCTTCAAGTCTACATAGTAAGCCTAAAAGCATTAATCTTTTTCATCTTTTGTTGAAATTCCGGTCACTTTGAAATATATGAATGTATATATCTGACAGCTACAAGTGCAAACTCAAAGTCGAGCAAGCCCCAAAACTTTATCGTTGTATCTTTGTATTTTTTTTTGTGGCATACTTTTTGGCTTATTAATGTAACGTTAAACTTTGCTGTTGTTGTTATCTCTGTTGTTGTTGTTGTTGTTGCTGTGACTGTTGCTTTTATCATTAACTTTATGCAAAAAGTTTTTTATGCTGGCATCATTTGCCGACGCGCCTACATTAAGCCAACAAATAGTTTTGGGCTAACAACAACTGGCAACCATTTCACTTGGCACACTTCCCTAATGCAACTGTTTTTTTTACTCTTATTTTCCCTCCTCCTTTTTTTTCACTTGTTTACTTACAACATTTGCCATCTTTGCTTTCCACTTGCAGTACAATTACCTCATGCAGTTTGATTATCTGCCCAAGTCAGACCTGGAAACTGGCGCTCTCCGTTCCGAGGAGCAACTGATAGATGCAATACGTAATCTCCAGGTAGGTGGTGCCAACCAGAAGCAGATGCAGATGCAGATGCTACTGCTGTCACATGTATTATGCACAATTTCACAGACTAACATTTGTGTTTTGTGTTTTCCTTTCAGGCATTTGGCAACATTCCAGTTACGGGCCAAATCAACCAGGCTACGGCCAAGCTAATACAAAAGCCCCGCTGCGGTGTGGGCGACAATAAGTATGCGTATAATTTCTCACCGGATAATCTGGATCATGGCAATGGACATGGCTCACGTGTGCGTCGCTATGTGCTGCAGGGTGCCAAATGGGATAAAACGGATCTAACATGGAGGTGAGTTGACAAAAATAAACAATTTCATAAAAGAAAAAAAAAACTACGAAATTAAGCATTATAAATGATTTAGATTAATTGAGGGTACAAGACTAAAAAAATAGTTTCTAAACATGAAATTAAAAAAATTTAGGAATATTTTACCAAAAAATTTAGATTATTTGAGTTTATAAGACTTAAAATTGATTTCTGAAATATGAATGCAATATTAAAAATTATTGGTATTCATTTCTTGATCTGCTTTCGGAATATTGTTCTTAAATTTGAAAAAAAAAGTTATAGCATTTGAAACATAACTGAATTTTGCGCTAAATGTTGAATATGTTTTCATAACTTATCCAAAACTTAACTGCATTACATGTAGTGTGATTTCAAAACATACATTTTTTGAATAGTTTCGAAATTCAGCTCGCAAAATGTTGCTTTTCAAAAACTTTCGAAACTTCATGTGCTGATTAACTGTGTGATACTTTAAATAAACTGCTGCATTTTGCATAGATAAAATTGGTTTTCATTATGCATTTTCCCAAACAGTTGCTGCCAGTTTGTTCCCCTCTCTTTCTATCCCCCTGGTACCCTCAACTCCCCTCTCGTTATGCCCTCCTGTGGATGCGCATTTCAATTAAACTGCATGCAGTTCATTAATTTTGCAACGCTCATTTAGACGCGAATTTATAATTTTATAAGGCAAGCAGCATCCTGACAGAGTTAGAGAGAGAGAGAGCGCGCTACTGCAATCTGTCCTCCTTCTCTCTCACCCGTCTCCCCTCTCGTCCTTTGGAGAATGTCCTGCGCATACGCGCTTTCAATTAATTCAAAACTCAAACGTAGCGTAGCTTGTTAATTTTTATTACAGTCATTGCATTTTGTCAGTGCGCACAACAAAAAAAAAAAAAAAATTTGAAGTTAACCCCCTGTCACCCCCTGCCCTCTGCTCTCTATTGCATAATTTGATGTCTAAAGTGTGTTTTTATGTAAAACAAGTCGCTATTTTGTTGTTGTTGTTGTATTTTGTTGTTGCTGTTGCTGTTGTTTGGTTCTTAGCCATGCGTAGCGACGACTGCGAGAGAATTGTTAATGGCCAAGTTGGCCCGCTGTGCTTGAGGACTGAGGACTGTGGGTCGAGGTGCCAACTTGGCGCATTCATTAAACACTTTGCGCCAAATTGAATTTTATGATGACCAAAAAAGCGTTGCCAGATTGCTCAACTTCGCGTCGTCCTGATTGCAGCTGTCACTTTTAATGCTATATTTGATTTTTAATGTGCAGCTGCATAATTGCGCTTTAAAAATTCAACAGACAATGAATCCCAAAAAGTTTCCAAAAAGTTTAATTATAAAAAAAGTGTAAAAAAAATAGAAAATAGTGCTGAATTCTTTTGGGCAATGCGCATAAATGAGATTACACATACGACGCGTGGTACAGGCGACTTGAAGGCAGCCGAAAATGGAATGAAATCAGCTTTGAACAACATAAAAGCTCCACATGCAGCGCTTTAATTATTTCTTGTGTCGTCTACGCTTAATTGGCCATTAAGGCAATGGCAACAGTGGGTGATGGAGATGGAGATGGAGGAGATGGCAGCACAGCTCTCTAGCAGCGGTTGGTCAACGCACATCAAATTGACTTTACATGAAATATACATATAAAAACAGTGCAACTTTTCCCTTACCCCTCTAGTCAATATGTATTGAGTGACCTGCTTTTTTGCTTGCTTGCTTCCTAAAAACTGCATGAGTTCTTGCTTAATTGCGAACAAAGGCAGCTGCCACATGGCACATGGCACATGAAAAGGGAAGGGAAGAATCAGAACTCAGGAACGCAGGAACGCAGCAAGTGTTTTTCCATTTCCGGCGGAGTGCGCAGCATGCAAATTGCCAAGCGGAAGTCGTTTTTAGTATTTTGTACTCATTTTGTTTTCGCGCACAAACACACACATACACACAGATACAGAAGTGACAACATCCTGACCAGGGACAAAGTTGCCGCGTGCCATTGCAAATGCCTTGAGATACGAGTATTAACTGAAAACAGAAATTGCTGCACAACAGAGCAAGCGAGAAGGATGGCAAAGAGTGGAAGAAAGATAGAGAGAGAGAGAGTAAGTGAAATACACAAATCAAGTGACAGCAGCAACCGCAGCTAACGGAAGTGGCCAAAAACTTAACTTGCGCTTTTGGCCAGAAATGTTTAAGCCAAATTGGCAATTGTTTTGCAATAGGGAAGGAAACAGCAGCAACCGGCAAACTGCAAATGAAGTTCTCCTTATACTATACATACTACAAGTGCAGGGCATTTGTTTATCAACTGTTGCCACTTTGTAAGGTGTTGAATAAAACTTTTCTTCTTTGCCCCCCCTCGCCGCCCTTCCATGTTCAAAGTATACACAAAAAAGGCACTTCAATGAGTCTTAATTAAACTTGTTTAACTACGCAAAAAGTCAACAATTTCTGCACTTTCTCCTACCAATCCCGCACGTCTATTTGGCTTTAACCTTTTTGGCTCTTTTCAGTTGCACACTAACGCAAAGAGAGTGAGAGAGAGATGGTATAAAGTGAGATAGAATTGCCCATTGTTCAAATTGTTATCAAATGGAGCTGCCAGTTTAATGCATTGGCAAACAATTGCTCAACAAAAATGGCTCACAATGCGACAATAAACTCGGTTAAAACTGTTGCACTTCATTGCTATTTTTGGGGTAACATTTCTGGCTAAAACATAGATAAAATGAATTTTCACACTAAATTTACATTTCACAGCATTTATTTAGATATTTATTTATTGATGTGTGCAGCAGTGTTTAGTTGAATTTAGCAAGCAATTGACAAGGCATTATATGTTGAAAATATTTTGCAGCATACTTTTAGGCTGCATTTGTATTTTGTTTGTTTTTTTGCAGTTTTAACAGGTAACATATTATTGTAAGTAATCATTTAAGCCCGAAATTAGTTAAAATGGTTAAATATTTAATTAGAGTTATTTTTTCAACAATTGGTTTTGGGGAAATGAAATCAAGCTATGGGTATTTCAAATAAATTAAAAACCGTTGCAAGCTTTTAGGCTGTTTTTTAAATAATGATTATTTTTGTCAGGCTTAATTGGAAATTATTTATTGTGTTGAATATTTGTAATTAATATTAACACTAATAGAGCTATTAAATGTATTTGGATTAACTTAATTAATAAAATAGTGACTGCTTAAAATTGTTGCATACTTTTATGCTGCATTGAAATCTATTTAATAATGTCACTTGCTAAAAGAGACATTTAGCTTAATTATATGCCCGTTTAAACGTTTCTTTACATAAATGTCTACACGTTGTCGTGGAAACATGAGTTTTTAATTGGTTCATCAAAAGGATTTTGTAACTCATACGACCTGTTGTGCCATTAAATGCTCATCTTAGAGGCAGCTAAACTCTGTAACGTTGCTGTCAATTGGCAATGTGGCAACTATGTTGCAAGTGCCGCATTGACCGCTGAGCAGCCGCATTAATTGGCACTTGCGTATGTGCGGCAGCGTTGGGGCATTAATAAAGCGAACAGAGGACAGACGACAGACGGAGGGATGGACGGACTGAGAGTTGGGATAGCTGAGCGCAAGTTGTGCGCATTTGTTAGATTTTTAATAACATTAATAAAGTGCACAAAGAAGTCAAAGTGCTGCACGCACGCTATGTCCGTGTTCATGTCGATGTCGCTGTCCATGACCATGTCCACGTCCATGTCCGTGTCGATGCCCATGTCCTGGCAACAGGACGAGGCGCAGAGACAACACGGAAGGAACTGGCAATCGAGTCACATGGCAAAGTTTGCGTTTATGCTTATTAGCAACCAGGGCTGTCGTGCATGTGAGCCATTAATACAATGCAGCAGCTCAAGCTGATGCTGATGCTGATGCTGTTGCTATAGCAGAAGTAGAACCAGAAAAACGTGGGGACAGAGTCAGGGTTAACAACAGGGCGGAAGAAGCAACATCCTTTTAGTTGCAACACATAAAGAAAACGTGTATGAATGTCTTTGGTGCTGGTTGCTCATAAAAACGACTGCGTACATCATCCAAGGACCTCGTATTCTCGTCTTCTGTCATGTTACAATGATAAAAAGTAATTTTACGACGCACTCACACACGCACATACACTGACAAACAGACAGACAGACAGACAGACAGACCTCCCAGTCTGATGATAGCCCCGTTGCACTTATTGGTTCGACAGCGTTCATTGTCTTTCTCAGACGCACACATCCTGTCTATGTGTGTGTCCTTTTGTAATGATTCTAGCTATCGCATAAAAGGCGCTGCTTTTAAAAGTGCACTCTGCACGGAGGCGTGTAACTTGAAACCCCTAAAAAATGCACCCTCTCTCCCTCTTCATCACTTTCCCTTCACTTCCTCGGTCAGCTTAAAGACAGCTCGTAAATTTTTGAAACTAAAGCAAATATCAGAAAAAAATAAAAAGTTACGAGTTGCATGAAAAATCGCCGAAAATATCCTAAAACGAGTTTGAGGCTTTGACTGGATTTTAATGTCATTTGCTGCAGCTGTTGCAACAGCGCAACAACAACAAAAGCAACATAAAACAACAGCAACAACGGTGATTATCCACAATAGCCAAAAACGAGCGGCGTCGAAGGGTTAAGGAAAACGCAACGTTTAAATCAATTTTTGGTGGCTTTTGGGGCAGCCCCCAAAACCAACATGTGGCAAGTGTCACACTGACTGCAGCTGCAACACGCCACAGTGGCCGCCAAAATGCCAGTCGTGTGCGTTATTTCCGTTTCCGCTGCCAGCGTTGACGTCGACGTTGTTTTTAATATTCGCTTGTATTTTTTTTTCTTTTATAAATACATATTTTCTGAACAACGCGTTTATAATAATTTATGCACAAAATGAAGTAAATCACACGCACAGCTGACCCACAGACAGACAGACAGACAGACAGATAGAGAGTGGGAGGGGAAGAGATAAAGAGAGACAGAGAGAGTGAGCTCGTTAAATGCCGCAAACAGAATATAGCAATAGTTTTCTGCTCGAATTTCTGCTATTGTTGTTGCTTTTGTTGCTTATTTTTCAGCAGTCATTTGCAGTTGCTGTTGCACTTTGTTGCCTGACTTCACACCTCCTACCATTCTTTTGTACCTCCCTCCTCCCTTCCTCCTCCTTCACAGTTGCCCTCTCACCCCCTCTTTCTCGCTCCAGTTCATTTTGGCCAGTCTAATGGACGTCATTGGCCATAGTTTTCTGACTTTTTGTATGCTGTCAAGTGCTCGCACTCGAAATTATTATCTGCCATTAATCATGGCTATAATGTTTTGGCTGCTGCTATAAAATGGAAGTGTACCAAGTGGATCCCACCGAGCAGCGCTCTCTATCCACAACTCTTCCTCCTCTCCTCGTGCTCACAGCGAGCGATGTAAGTCAAGAACTTGAAATGGCAGGGCAAGCACGAGGGCAGCTTTTGCTGAAAGCTTGTCCAAAGCTCTGACAAATGAATTATCTCAGATTCATCGAGTTGACAAAAATAACTTGTTAGTTAAAGAATCGAAGTAAATTTGAACATTGGTAATAATCCTTTTATGATATTAGTTGTTTAATTAGCAGAATTATTTTTGTAAAGTAAACTCATATTATAAATAAATGATATTTTTCATTCTCTAGAAATGAGGAAAACGTTGATTTCAATTGGATTAATAAAGGCATAAAAATCTTTAAAATCTATACAGAAGAATATTATGATATTTCTAAATCTTTTTTAATTAATTATATTTAATAAATTCTATTCTTCAAGAATAATTTTAATATTTATTAATTGATTCTTAATTTTAAATATTTATTTTTCTATTTAAAATATTTATAAATATTTTTGCTTTATTTATACCATTATACATATTTATTAAATTAAACTTTTCAAACTACCCATTTGTATATAATTTTGTGCATCACTTTATTACAGTGACAATTATTTTAACTGCAGGGCATTTTTATTACGACAGTTCTTGTTGTTATATCTATTTTTTTTATTATTCTTAAGCTCCCTTCTCACTTTCTCCTGCTACCCCATATGTCTGGTCTGTTGTTTTTTGTTTTTGTTTTTATTTTCATTTTTTATAATATACACACTACACGCTGTGCACCAGAGAAGAAGACCGTAAAAAACTGTCGAGACTCGTGGCCATAAGGTATTGTAAACTATACATAAATAACAAGCTCAATTTAGGCTCATATTAAAATGGAGAAATAGAAATGGAAAATAGAACATATTTCTGCTGAGTCTGGCACAAGCAAATAAAATAAAATAAAGGTGAGGAAGGCAACCAAAACTGTGTCAACATATCAAAATGTTTGTGTGTGTGTAAAGGATTGTTTATTCTTATATGGCTGGCTGAGTTGAGCTGACTGTCTGAGCTAGCAGGACTCACACTCGTATTCATATTCATATTCATATTCGTATTCATATAAAATTTATGACAGGGCATATTTCCTTATGCTGGGCTAAGGTTTTTTGCATTTTACATGAACTTCGATGGGCAGAAGATGCCTTTGTCTTAACGCTGTCTTACGGCAATCTGATACCGTAGCAAGGTGTAGCATTTCAAATTTAATAACCCACCACAGCAGTAGCTACAACAATAAGAACAACAACAACAACTACTATAACTACATACCGCAAAATTTCGTAAGCTGCTGCTACATTTTGTGGCAAGCTGCGGGCCAAAAGCGTTGCACGAATTTATCCAAAAACTCGAACCTGATGCCCGAAAACCCCATTGAAAAACCATTTAGAATTGCCCGCAGGCCTACACAATGTGCGAGGAGGGGCTAAAAGGGGTAAAATCAACTGGAGTGGGTATATTGGTTGATGGGGGTAACATTGCCATGCTTCCAGCTTCCAGGTTCCAGCTTTCAACTTTGTCGGATTCTGTACGTGTCAATGCAGTAAGCAAAGTTTGTGTGTCCTTCTGCCATCTTTGCTGGCCTAACGGTTTTTGTGCCACATCAGTCAAAGCACTGCAGCAATAGCAGTTTACTTATACACATCCACACACACACATCCACACACACGCACACACACATCCAGACGCACATCAGTCTCGTCGAGCGACTGATGCAATCAATGATGGCATTTTAGCTAATTTTTTTAGCTAGAATTGGCTATTTGTAATTGCAAATGCTAAAAAAACATTGACTTCTTTGCAAATTGACTGATAATTTCAGTATTATATTTTTCAATAAAAAGTGGTCGTTATTTTGGAAACATTTAGGCGTTTTGACTAAAATTCGAAGTATTTATTGTTCAAATATTCTTATTTTTTGGGTGTTCTATTATTATCAGCTTGGTATAATGCATAGGTTTAAAAAGATTTTAGTCAACAGCAAACCAATCTAAAAATAGAATGCACTTAAAAATTAAATTATATTTTAAACGTTGGTTTTTTCATTGAAAAAGAAAAGAAAATGTATTGTATTTTAATACAAAGTCTATATAATCAGGCCTGTTCCGAATTTCACATTCGATAAGATTTGTCGGATTTGAATTTCTTTAACCTGCTCTTATACCATTTCAGCGATATTCAGAAGATTGATATCACTTTGAGTTGATGAGTTTAAGTCTGATAAAGCGAAAAACCATCATTTTCAAACACTTAGTCTAAATTAGTGAATAAATGCATATCACTAAATGCTAAAAAGTAAAAAGTTATAACCGGAACAGGCCTGAATATGAATTTTATCTAAAACTAATCAAAAGCTAAACTTTTTATACTACATTTTTTTGGGATAAAAATGTCTATTTTTGTCCTCGAAAAATCGACAGCACTGGGTGCAATGGGGCGACCTAACGGTTTTGTCGGCAGCAACTTAACACTCACAGCTGCCGCCTGCTGCACTGTTGCCATCGCCATCGCCATCGCCAAGTTGCAAGTTGCTGCTTGCACATTTTGCATCAGTTTTCTGGTTGCTGTTGCAGTTTTGTGTGCTAATTTGGCATCTAATTTGCAGCTTGGACAGCAAATGAGCAACTTTCAACTGTTGCCGTCTGATGCTCTGATGCTCTGATGTTGCAAGTGCCACCTCCTGCTGAATTTGCTTTTCTGTTGTGCATCGCATTTTGCAATCGCAACTTTCCAACCATCAAAATGAGTTGACGCCAGCAGCAGCAGCAGTAGCAGCAGCATAGGCGACAATTTGCACATCTCTCTCCCTTCCTCTCGCCATCCACAGTCTCTACCAACGAAATACTAACAAGTGCAACTTTTTGTTTAGGCCAACAAACCTCATTAATGCTCATATTCTGCTCATTTGACTGTGGTATTGCTTAGCTGTGTCATCAGCTACTACAGTCTGCTTGCTGTTAACTAACATTGAGTGCTATGTTATTGAATTAGCTGTAATGTTATTGATCGCTCAAAGCGAGAGATTGCCTTTCAGTTCAGCAGTAAACTGAGGTTTTAAAGCTATCTACTTTCCGTGTACATGAATTAGAATAGAACTACTTTATATTAGAGTTTGAATACATAAGCTTTTATCTCAAGTAATGTACAGTTCTTGCAATGTTAGCTAACATTGGGCCTATGTTTTCGTTATCTGGAGCAACAGACTGTTAGCTAGAGTAGTTGTTAAAGTAATTATATGATTATACCATCGTATTAATCAGTGAAAGCTGGCACTTTGAATTCAGGACATCATGACGCACAGGCAACTGACAGGAATAGCATATATAGTATGTGCGAATGTACATATATATTGTAAATGTATATGTAGGTTGGCATCGGCGTAATTATGTTTGCTTACGTGGACAGTGTCGCCAGGAACAACAACAACAGCAGGAACAACAACAACAACAACAACAGTAACAAGGATGTCAGCTATGCGGACAACACCAACAATGTGGCTTGAAATTTGACACTTTCACAGTTGGTCAGTTGATTTGCTCGCTTGCCCGGCATGGCCTCTACACCCGCTTCTCGCTTCTCGCTCCTCGTCCTCGCCATTGTCCTTCTCGCTGGCGGCCTGTATCCTGTTAGTCCTGCCGCTGGCAGAGCCCCCCGCTAGCCAGCATTCTGTTAGATTAATGTCCTGCTCAATCATCAATAGGTTCAGCGTACTGCTCCGTTTTGTTTGTACAGCACTTGTTTATCGTCCTAGCCCTAGTCCTGGCCCTATTCCCGGGCTTTTCGTTTTTCGCTTTTTGTTGTTTCTTTAGCTGCGCTTTATTCTATTTATTACAGCTTTCATTTTGGCTTGTGCATTCATCCTTTGCTTTGTTCTTTCGTTTACTTTTAATTCATTTAGGTTTTTCTTGTTGTACATTTTGATTGATGACCACTTTAATTGCGGATATTAAATGACAAGCGCACCACCAAACCACCAAACCACCCAACCACTGAACCACCTAACACACCGTGCCCTCTGTCACCTTAGTGCCATTTTGTGGCTTCATTTCGGCGCTCTAATTTTCCATTGGTCAAGTCACTGCCCGGTTCGCGTTTTTATCGATCGTCTGTGCTCTTCTTCTTCCACCGAAATAGGGGGTTATCTTCATTGGATTGCACATACGTTGCGGTACGGGAGAAATTTTGTTGAAACCGTAGATAAACAAAGTTAATCAAAGTGAAAACAACTGCAATTCAAAGTGCGCTGTACATTTGTTTTGAGCTATTTCCATGGCAGATTTATGCAAAGTTTACATTGCGATTCTTGAATTCGAATCAATTCTAAGTAGTCGTGTCCTCCTTGTTTACTGTGTTATAATAAACATGATTTTATCATCGCATATATCATGAATTTCATTAAATGTTACTTTTCATTGTTTTGCGATAATATTTAAAATATTTATTTATATTTTTATATCCAACTCACCCTTATGAAATTAAAAAATGCTGAGCAAAGTTATCGGAGGCAGCGCTATTTTAATAAGTTGACAGATCCACATGAACGAGTTGGCAGGCCTATTTGATGAAAACTGGTGGAAATAAAAACCAAGTGGTTTTTGCTTGCTTGCTGTTATCTTAATCACGTTTTACAACAGGCATAAACGCATTTAAAGTGCGTCAAGAGTCCTGAGTGGCCGCTGTTTCATTCCTTTGATGTGGGTGCAAAATAATGATGACTTTGCCAGCCGACTAGAAACTAGAAATGGAACTTGACTATAACTACATAATAATTCTAATGAAAAATGTCGAGCTGCAAATGTGATTAGTTGCTTTGATTGTCAATTAAAGCACAACAACAAATTTGCAGTGGGGAAATCTCGTTAGTTTATGTTATTGCCAGAGACAGTAAGACTATATAGGGTAGATATGTACATATATATTTAGTATATAGTATATTAATATGCTGTCACAGTTGATGATGAGCGAATCCTAATTAATTTTGTAGTGTATGTGTTTGTGTATATGCATTAAATGACACAGCAAATCAGTTGGCTTACTCATTAGGCCCATTAATTGATAAATTGATATTGGCTGGACAATGCCGAAGGGCAGATAGGCTGGCCAAAAGCTGTGGTAAGGATATTTAGTAAAAGCAGAGAGAGTTATGAACTGTACTTTGAATGACTTTACGACTTTGTTTGTCTCTCAGTGTGTGTGTGTGTGTGTGTGTGTGTGTGATGCACACACACTTGAAGTTCAAGTTGTAAAGTAAAAGTCGCAAGCTGAAAGATAAACATCAAATGCAAGTTGCTTTCGTCCTTTCGTCCTGTCTGGCTGTCAAATCGAACTTTGATTTGATTTGATATTTTCCCCGTGCAACTTTTATGCGAACTGACATAAAGTTTAGTCAGTGTTGCCAAACCCTCCGCTACAATCAGTTAATGCAATGGCATCCAAAAAAAAAATATACCGTTACCGTTATCGTTACTATTACCGCTATTTGGTGTGTTGATTAATTGTTGCGGGCTTTAGTGTCAGCAGCAGAGTTGATTAATGCTATTGTTGTTGTCCTTCTGCTGCCTATTCTCTCACTCTATCTCACACACTCATTTGTAGCGAGCCTAGTGTCACCAATTGTTAATTGTAGTTAAGCGTTTTAATTTTCATATGTTGCAACAACAACACTAACAACAACAAGCGACAGGTTAAATGCCACAGTGACGGCATGAAAAAAAATGAAGCCGAAATTCCAACGAAAACCGAAGCTAGAGCCGAAGCAGCAAAACGAACTAATTAGAGGATGCGCCGACGCACTAAAGAGCGCGAGAGAGAGCAAGAGAGCGCGCTCTTATAAAGCTTTCGAGTTGAGCTTTGGGATCAGAGCAAGGCAAAGCACAGCGTGAAAAAGCACAGCATGAAAGTCTTATACGATGCGACGCGTCGCGTCGTTTCATTGAAATACGACAGCACAGCTGGTCGAGCGCTCAGTTGCTGGCAAGTTGTCGGTGTGAGTGGTTCAAAAACTCTGGAACAGCAGCAGCAACAGCAGCAGCAACAGCAGCAGTAACAGCAACGTCAGCAATATTTTGTGTGGTGGCAATCAAAGTTAAATTGCTGTTAAATTAATATGTGTTGGCGGTGCCAGAGCGATCGACAATGGGAACGTTGGCAACACACTCGAATCAGCAACGTATTCAACGTCAACATAATCCCAGCCACTTGACAACAACGGAAACGACAACGGCAACGGCAACGGCAACGGCAATGGGCAACTTGACTGAAAGTCTGCCTGGCTTTTACAATAGCCCGATTAAAAAACAAAAAAACAGCCAGCTGAAGTGCTCAAGTGTTGGCCAAGTCATTTGTGCCTTCATTGTGGAGGATCTAAGCCTTAGAGCGAACGAACGATGACTCTAAGGGGGCAGCAACAAGAACAAGAACAAGAACGGCAGCTTAGTGCAGCGCCGTCATATAATGTCTGCTAATATTTGAAGAGTGCGCCGCATTAATTGACATGAAAGCCAACAAAAAAAAAAATGAGAATGAGAAAGCGATGCAAGAAGAAATGGAAGAAAAAAGTAAGATGATGGAATGATGAATCTGCCACAAGGACTGGCTTTTGGCTTTGGCTTTGGCTTTGGCTTCTAATGAGCGCGCTAACGTCAAGCTCAATTCTGCTAGGTAAGTGCCGGCTTAAGTCTAAGTCTACTCTCTCTCTATCTAAGTGTATGCGAGTGTGTGTGTGTGCGTGTGTGTGTTAGTCTGTGCTTGTGGCTGTGCTATGTGTCTGTGATTTGGTGGCAAGTTCAAAAGTGATTTATATGCCAATAAATGCACGAGTTGGTCGCATTAATATTGCAACTGCTTAAACTCTCACACTCTCTCCATCTCCATCTCTATCGCTATCTCGCTCTTTGACTGCTTTATGGCAAATTAGCCTGGCTGGTAATTTAGTATTGCATAGCCAACAGGCGCCAGGCACTAAATTACATAACGCCAGTCAGTAGTCAACCATATGGCACCGAATATTGTTGTATAATTTGGCAAATCGTTTGCTGTTGTCAATTTGCAAATTAGAGCCACACACACACACAACAAAAACCCAATTGCAAATTTGTTTGTTTTGTCTCATCATTGATCGTTCGTTTTTTTATGGCCTGTTGCCTGGCAATCAGCCTTCAATTGTTTAACATATTGCACTTTATAATAGGGGACCATTTTATTGCCCTGATTCCGTTTTTACTGCGGTCGTTTTGCACTTGTCTCTGCGGTGGCTTTGTGCATATTTGTTTATTTCGGTTTTATATAATATAATTACGTGCCATTTTCAAACCGTTTTTCATATGTTTTTTATTGTATTTCATTATTTTTTTAGTTGAGCGTTTGCCATTTTAATTAAAGGTTCAAAAGACGAAATATTTCAATGATCTGTAATCTATGCAAATTGGTTTGTTCATGTGTAATATTATATTAAATATATATTGAGCGAGCTGCTTAAAGAATTATATTAATTAATCTGATAACTCAGACGTGCTTCGTTTAAAGTTCTGTGGCTTACGAACTTAACATAATTATTTTTTACAAACATATGTTCTTGTAAAATTGTTGTATCTTCAATTGATAAGCTTGGAACAGAACAATTATAATAAAAATAGAATCAGTTTTTACCTCTAAAAACTTAGAAGCAACATTATCATTCATATAATGTAATAATGTGTTCAATATTTAAATGTAAGCCAACTAGTTATTAACTAATTAAAAATCTAAGTAAAATTTCAAACTGATTATTCAAGCAGCATCAAACGATTTACTTAAAGCCAAGTTAATTACGATTTCATTTGAGTTACAACAACTTCAAGTCATTATTAGCTAATTCGCAGTCAATTAAATTGCAGCCTTTATTCAAGCCATGTAAATATTTGCCTAAACACTTTTGCTTTCAATGGCAAAATTCAATTAAAAAGAACAAAAAATAGACTAGCGAAAGAAGTAAAAATGGCCGAAAGCGTTTGCGCCAACTTTTCTTTTTTGGCTAGGCAAAAATCTTTTTTAATAACATTTAAATGGAATTACTTTTAATTAAGTCCAAAGTCCAGGCGCAACCACAAAAGGCAGCAGTTGGACACAGTACCTACTAACAGTCTGCTGCTAGCCAAACCAAAAATGTTAACAGTCTCAAATTACCGAAACGAAACGAAACAAAAAAGAAACACGCTGAAAATGTAGCGCAAGGAAGTGATTAAAATTTTACTTACCTTTAGGTTGAAGTGCCTGATGTTTCTCCTGCTCTTGCCGTTTGCTCTCTAAGTTTGCCTTTTCCAGTTGCCTTCTTTATTTTGTGTTTTTTTTTTTTTTTTATAATAAGTAAGTATTAATTAATGCAAAAATGAAGAACTCGAACTTAAGTAGGGCTTCTGCTGTTGCTTCTTGTTTTACAAATGAGCAGCGCTTTGCAGTGTTTTTTTTTGTTTTGTTTTTTTTTTTTTGAAATTTGAGAGCGTGACGCAAATTAAGATGCCGAAAACCGTTGAGGGAGCAGTTGAGTTTAGCCCCTCCGTGTCCATTCAGCCAGAATCAACTTAATGAAAATGAAATTGACACCTACCTACGCTGCGGACCTGCTTATAATCAGCTCCTTTCCTGTCCTTTCCTGTCCTCTCGTGTTTTTTTTTTCTTCTGTTTGTTGCTGACCGCAGAGCTTGGAGTAAAATTATACGCACGTCTAAAGTTACGTGAATGTCGATGATGAGTACAGTGCGTGTCAATAGTTGAAACACCAGTCAGTTGTTGTTGAGTTGGGCACATCCGGGGGGAGGCAGGGTTCCGGTTCTTTTACACCCGGACCCGGGGTCCTTGTGCCTGGGCACTTCCTGTGCCATCCCGTTTGACATTCTGTACACCATCATCGCACACATCCTTGCGTGTGCGACCAGAGAAATGCTCATAAATCTTCTCATAGTGTGTGCCCCCTTTTACTTCTCTTCTCTTCTCCTCTCTTCTCATATTGTTCAATGCTTTCAGTGTGGTGTTATTTCGATTTCAAAACTGTATATATGTATATATGTATGGGTGTGTATGTTGTGTGTGTGTGCGTGTGTCGACTTTATGTTTTATCTTGCTTTTACGCTTCCGAGCTGATGCTCCTGCTCCTGCTCCTGATTCTGCTCCTGCTGCAGGCATCGAATATGTCTCCTTGTCACCCGTTCCAGTTCTTGGCCATTGCCCGAATTGTCTCCAGTTATTTCGGTTTGTTGTTTAGCTCATAAATCTGCTTATCTGGCGAGTCGTCGCATTGGTTGCGCACTGCCTAAAAGCTCAAAGTTCCCATTGCCATTTGCTTTTCTATACCCTGTAATTAAAAGGGTTGCAGAAAAATGTGCTAAAGTGAACTGTCATTTATTCAATTAAAATATTCACTATTTGTATATAAATATAGTCTATTATAAATAAGAAATATTCAAAGCTATATTCCATTTGTGTAATGAATGAAAAATTTACATTAAAATGGAAAACAAATTTAAGAAATTTTAGTAGAATACAAATATATAAAATAATAATACTTTTTTGTTTAAATTAGGAGATGAATTCAATGAAAATTGAATAATTTTATTTAGAATACTATTTCCATGCTCAAGTCCAGGGTATTGCCAAGTCACATATGCCACATATGACCATAGTTGTTGCTTTCAAGTTGTTGGTGTTTTTTCTATTTGGCCAGATTGGTTTAGATTTTGGGCGGACTGAAAGCAGCTGCGGCGCATTAAAGGATTTTGCAGCAACTTGACCCTGTTGCAGTCATGCATAAATTTGTTAGATTTGCCCATTGACAAGCAGCAAAACCAAAGCAACCAATACCCATACACAAACACACAAAAACACACACACAACAAACAAACAAACAAACGACAAAACAATATTGTGCCAAAAATGTTCTGAAACCCAAAATGGTCGAGCGCCTAAAAGTTATAAATATTTTTGGGAATTAATTAAGCCCTTGCACGGGCGACGGCACCAAGAATTGAGCCGGGGGAGCCGGAGGGGTTGTATGGGGGAAGGGGTAAAAAGTAAATGGAGTCTCAGCCTCCCTTTTTAGCCCCATTCTCCCCATCCAAAGTGTGTTTGAAATATGCACGAAATGAAATTAGTAGCCAAAAGATAAAAACGTAATGAAATCAAATGCGGCCTAAATATTTGGTAGTCATTTTTGGATTGTCCCTGCTGCTGTTGGGTAAACGGGAAAAATAGTAGAAGGGTCCTTTTCCCCCCTCCCTCCCCCAGGCCAGAGCCAAGAAAATTGAAATATGTGCGCCTATAAATGGGCTACAATGCAGTTTACTGGAGCGTAAAGTCAAATGCGCTAATGAAAGATTGTGAAGGCAAGAAAAAGATTATTACACCATTTGACAGGGGGAGAGATTGAAAGAGAAGTTGGCAAAGGATTTATTTGATAAATGAATAAGATGAAATGGACGAAGACAAGTCAAGCAAAATCATTTTCAATTGGGAATTACAATGGATTAATGAGGAAAATAAATAAAATGTGAAAGGAATTAATGAATGGAAATTGAATAAGTAATTATTAAATTGAAAATTTTTTAATTGAAATTATGTTAAATTGAAAAAAGAGTTTCAATCTTTTGAAATCTGTAGATTAAGAAGATTTTAATATATTTTAACATATTTATATATATTTTTGCAATTTGCTAAAGCTTAAGAATCGTTTTAAACTTTCCAACTTGCATCTTCTGTTCACCTTTGCTAAACATCAAAGAATTACCTTCAAATATCAACAGTCGTCAGTCAAATCATGTCTTTCAGCTTGCTTTTAGCCAGTTTTGATTGACATGACCCAGCTATGTGTGTGCCACAAAAATTTAACTACCATTTAAAGTCAGTTGACGGCCGTTGAAAGTCATAAAAACGGATGGAGAGTAAAATGCGGTGGCATTTAATTTGAATTTTAATGTGCATTCAAAATTCTAGCATGTCCGCACGACAACATTTTTTAATATTTATTTCAAATGCTGCCGGCTGCAAAGCAAAGGCAAAAAGGCAAGAGATATAAAAAAAATGTGGGAAAAGGGACATGGCCGCAGTTGTTGAGTCGTCTGCATACGTCATCGAACTGTTGACCGAGTTGGCGTTTGGCCAGCATGTTGCCTGTTGCCAGACTGTCCTCGCCTGGTTCCTTCCATTCCTCCTTCTCCTTCTGCTTCTTTTCTGTGTGCCTGTCAGCAAAACTGCACAGAGATAGCGCAAAGGACACGCAGTAGCTGCTGCCCCAGAAGGCAACTGGTCTAGGACACTGTTTTATGCATTGCATGCATTAAGGCGCAAAGTGTTGATAGGCAGCACACACAGCAGCAGACAACAGACAGCACACAGGACACAGCTCACAGGCATCACAGGACACTGCAGACAGGACACAGATTTGTGCTGAGACAGCTTTTGGCCATAAAAATGCAGCAGGCAACGTTGCAAGCAGCTGCTGCTTCTGTTGCTGCAACAAGAGCTAATATCACCTGCTGCTCCCTTTGCGTCCTGCGGTCCTGATCCTTGCAGCAGCCCACAACTCCTTCACAGCATTCATCAAACGCCACCATATTGAATCAACGCAAAATAATTGCTTTTTAAATGGGTTTTTATGCGATATGAAGACGCGACCATAAATTCAAGGCGCCACTTGCCACGCCTACTAGTTAAACGCCCCCTAGAGGCTGTTGTTTCTTGTTGTTGTTGTTGCTCCTGCTGTCTTCGTATTTACTTTTTTTTTTATTTTTTTTATTTGTAAGCTTTAATTTTCAGATTTATGCTCGCTGCAGCCGCAAGGACATTTTTAATGAGATTTCTTTAGCCGTTACCCAAGAAGGAAGCGGAGTGGAGAGTGACAGAGGTGGAGGGGGGAGCGGGGAGGGGCTGAGTGGAAAATAGCGAATAGCTGAGGAAAATTGCTGCCCAAGAAAAGCAGCTTCAGTTTTAAGCGATGACAGACACAGATTATGAGCCAAGCCAAAAAGTCACTGTGGTTAAGCATCTTGCTGCTTGGAAAAGTAAAATGGAAATGGAAATGAAAGTGGAAATGGAAATGGCCAAATGAAGATGAAAGACGAAACGTTAAAGAATGAAGGAGAGAGTGAGAGAGAGATAGAGAGAAGGAGATGAATGGGAATGGGATAAGATTGAAGATGCTTCTCTGGCAACAAGTTTTGCACTTGGTTGAGTTTTCCCAAAAAGTTTTGCTTGTTGTACTAAATTTGCGTTTAGAAAAGCCAACGCAATATGTTAGTGGCCAGCATTATTTGATTTGTTTTTCTTCCTCTCACTCCATCTGTCTTGCTCTAACTCATTTTGTGTCCCTTTGCTGTTTATATCGCCGGAGACACCAAACATAATTGACTCATTTATCAAGTGCAATGCGAATTCACACAGTTATTTCAAGTACAAACTGCAATTGCTTTTTGGCTGGGGTTAAGACTTGATTTCAGTGCTGAGAATAATAAATAAATTTGATAAAGATATGCATCCAACTATATGTACATATATAGAACTGGGAACTGGCAACTGGGAACTGGCAACCAATGCAAAGTCCAGTGGCTTTATAAACTGCAATTGAGCACATTCAAAATTTAATGCTGTTAAGAATTGCAAAATGAATTTGCTTAGATTAGACTGAGATTTGGCAGCTGGAAAGACAAATGTTTGTGCAAGAAATTGTGATTTTTCTTCTTCTAAAAAACATATTCCTATATTTTAATTTCAAGTTGAGAAAATACTTAATTTTTATTTTGAATATCAGTTTATTTGTACACTCAAATAAAAACTAATTGCAATCTTGTCAATACAAATGATTTTAATCTTAAACTAATTGCGACTTGTAAGGATAATCAGGTTATATGGCAATGCGGAATTTCGCCTGATAATTTCAAGCTAAAACTTAAAAACTTTTTATCAAAACCAAAAGCTGATTGATGCTGATCACTTTCACAGCTCTTGTAGCATTCAAAGCAAATTTGAAGCATCATTTAATAAACTTTGCTGATTACAAAACTCATTCAACAATTCAGTCATCGAAAGCACTTGAATTCAACTGAGCAACGTCAGAGAAAAACACCCATAGTTGCCGCCTTGTGCCACTTTGCTTGCAACACTACACAACACAACACGAGACAACACAACACTACACAACACAACAAGTTACACATACATAAAAGTATTTTGAAGCAGCAACAAATTGAGCGAAACATTTGACGCATAGCAACAATCAAATACAATTTTCATTAAGAACTAAATTCCAATATTTTACAAAGCGAGAAGGAGATATATGGAGATGGGAAAGAGCGAGAGAGAGAGAGAAAGAAGAGGGAAGAGAATAAGAGAAGGCCATAGATTTGTCATCGAATGTTGTTTATGCATAAACTTAATTGAGTTCAACTGAAAGTGTCAACTCATGTGACACACAGCTACGCAAATGAGACTGAAAGAGAGTGGGGAAGAGTGTGCGAAAGGGAGAGGTAGAGATAGAGAAAGAGAGAAAGATGTAGCGACTGTTAAGAGTGAGATTTGTTGAAAAGCCTGGTAGATGATTTGGCGTAAATGGCAGCTATTTAACTGACTGTACTCGAACTGACTCTTAAAAGAGAGACAGAGAGAGAGCGAGAGAGAGAAAGATAGGGAGAGAGGGAAGTTTGTGCTTTTGATTAGCCAATTTGTTTGGTATTGTGCAAAGTTATATCACTGCAATGATAATTGCTGTCATCAGGCAAACGTATAAAAAGCGAGACTGCATTTAGCATATCCGCTCCGAGTGCGTTCAATTCAAACGGAAACGGAAGTGTAAATGCCGCAGCAAAGCACACACATGTGCATGTATGTATGTGTGTCTGTTAAATGTTTGTCTGTCTACAATATGTGCATCTGTGTGTGTGTGTGCTTCAACTCTTTCTGAGCGCAAGGCGCATTTATAATTAACATAATGATGGCATTTTGCTAAACAGCGTTTTCCGCACGACGCTGCTGTAGCACACACATGTAATACAAAAACACGCATACACACACACACTCACACACACACACTTGCACACACCGACACAGACACAGACAAAGGACACTTGAGTGTCCTGGCATACGCGCTGCATAGTTGACATGAAATGCCAACTTAATGTCAGAAAGTTAACATGCCACTTGAAATTAACAAGCCCCACCCGAAGCAACCCGAACCCGCCCCCAAACCACCCCCTTAAACACAACCCTTTTTTGCCTGACGCCATTGTTATAACTTCTCAGATGTGTGTGAGTGTCGTGTGTGTGTGTGTGTGTGTCCTGAAGTGCTCGACGTGCGGCTCGTCAGGTGAGCCGCATTAAAAATGTAGAATTTTCATCTTTTAGTCAGCAATTGTAACGGTTTTTCACATTCTCTTTTTTCCCCCTCATTTTTTTTAAGTGCCTGCCTGTCTAAGTACTCAAGTGTTTGCACCGTTGAGTGACTAGGGGCGGGGGTGTAAGGGGTTTTAGCATTGTTTAAAACTGTCGCGCACTTTTGTAACCACATATGCCCCATACTCTCTCTCTCATTTCAAGCACATTCCTTTGTCCTCTGTTCTTTGCGCTCAGCTCAGCGCTCAATTATTAATTTATGCCCACACACACACACACACACACACACACACCCACACGCTCTTATTTAAATTTAGATCTTTTGCATAACTAATGATGAATTGTCAACCAAAAAAGACGCCCAATAATCAGCTCTCATTTGATTTGGCTTTTGGGCCAGGCTAACATCAAAGCCTTTGCCCTCCTTTGTTATCGTTATCGTTATCGATAGCTATTGATTACACATAGACAAGTTTTGTTTTTATCAAAATTTGTTTTCCCATCAAAATCGAGGAACGAGAAAACGTGCTGTGAAAACTTTCGCATGCATTGGAAAAATTTGATATACTTCGTTGCATGCGAATAATCCAGGATGATTGAAGTGCAGTTTTTGTGTCCTTTGTTTGCATACGTGGCGCACTGAGTGCTTCTATATGTAATGGTATCTCCAGCTGCTGGATTGAGTTGACGGTTTTATAAATCTTTTAGTTGGCAGCTATTGGAGGGACTAAAACTAAAAGGGTAAAGTTGTATGTACAATTTAGATATGAAATTGAACCCGCTTTAAAAATGCTCGAAGCTAGGGAAATTTATTAAATTCTTACATAAAGGTAGCCAGAGACTTGGTGTCTTAGAATATTATAAATCATTACGATTTGATAACAAAATTTCACTTGAAAATTATTTTCAATTGTAAGCTTGTTGCTAACAAATTCCAAAATAATAATCAGTATGAATAATTGGTTAAATACATATTTTTAATTTAAGTAAAGATTTATACATATTAATCTATTTCAATTAAATTTGAGTTCTGCTAATATTAAGAAAAGGCGGCTTAATCGAATAATTCTTTCGTTCGATTTGCCTTGATTTTGTATTGGATTTCGAGGAATAAAATAAGTACCAACAAGAAGCATAAGTCGAAGCAAATACCAAGCAAAATTGCGCACTCTTAAATACTTAGATCTAATTTAATATTCGCATTTCTAAGCAACGCACAGAATACAAGAAAAAAAAATTAACTGCCATCGTTTCGGTTTTGGCACGAAAAAGGAAAACCCAAATTGGTCGTTAGCACATTGCGAGGGCTCTGAGGAGGAGGGGGGAAGCAGAGAAAGTGGGAAGTGGAGAAGTTGAAGTTGTGGGTTGAAGGTTGAGGCACAAAAAGGTTGCTGCAAATTACACGTGACGTGATGATGTTGATGTTGATGATGATGATGATGATGGAGTTCACGTTCCAAAATGATCATAAAATTAGCGCACAAAAGTAAAACATATGAGACGCGATTTGAATTTGACACCATTAGCTTCATTTGGACAACAGACAGTGCGACGGGGGGGCAGAACAGACAAAAATGACGCACCAGGCGCCAAAGTCATTTGCATACGCGACACACACATTTACACCTACACACATAGGGGTTGAAATTTGTACTGCTGTGCAGTTTTTATTGATGCCTGCTAAAAAAAAGAAATACACGCTGACTGGCATACTAAGCGAGTTTTTATGCCGCATGCTGATAATAATAATAATAATAAATACACATACACACAGACACACACACCGGCATAATTATGTGGGCCCGATAGCGTTAATTATACAGTGTCCCAGCCTAATTATGATTTGTTGCCAAGCAGCAAACGCAGCGGAAGTGCGAGCAAAAAAAGCGTTGCCTACTTTCAGGCGCAGGCATTTTTTTCTGCTTTTAAGTGAGTGTAAAGGAGGAGAAGGGGAATGGAAAGGGGAAAGAAGGCAATCAATAGACCTATTGTAAGGTGGGCGAGAGTCGAAACGCACTCGAAACTTTGTGCGCAATCTACAATCGGTGTGTGTGTGTGTGTGTTTGTGTGTGTGAGGCGTGACAACGTTTAGTACGCCACTTGAGTCAAACAAAAGACAAGCAAAAATGTATCTGACGGATGCGGCTATATCTAGTATAACTGTAACGACAACTACAGCGACAACTACAGTCGCAATTATGTTACAAAACGTTGCAATTAAGCAAACTCTAACAATGACTTGCCCGCCTGTCCAGCTGCAGAGACAAAAACGTCTCTAACTCTAACTAAATATATATATATATACATATATATGATGAGAAAGTGCCAAGAAAAAAGATTCAAAGAAGAACGGAAAACAGAAGAATAAGAAGAAAAAGATGAAGAAGAATATTCAACGCTGCCACAAAGCAACTTCCGTTGTCGTTGTCGTTGTCGTTGTTCTCATCAACACTTGAGTGCACTTTGTGTGTAAAAAGCAAGTGTAGAAACAAGAATTCATATTGTGTATGTATTTATGTGTGTGTGTGTGTGTGTGTGTGAGCGTGTGTATCTGTGTGTGCTGAAACGTGTTCAATTGATATTTCTGCACGCGCCGCTTTTGCTAAAGAAAAAGTTATAAATAACAAGAAGCGAAGCAACTTGAGCCAAAAACTGCAATATTCCTGCCCTCTACACTGAGTGCCAAAATGACGCAGACACAAGTCTTAAAATACCCACACATACACACACATACAGTCGCATACTTGAACATGTGTAAGTAGCAAGGAGAAGCAGCAGCAGAGTGCTGCATAGTCAAAACCAGCTACTCAACTTCAACTTCAACTTCGACTCAACTGCAACTCGCAGCTCGCAGCTCAACTCAAACTCCAATTCCAATTCCAACTCCAACTCAAACAAGCAGCTACTTTGGGGCAAGTTTAAGTGTGGCAAGCCAAACAAGTGACTGCCCCTCATATTGATTGCTAAGCTCTGTTCAGAATGTGGTGGAAAACACAAAAGAGGTGTTATTTTATACCCTTGAAGACCACTATACATATTTTAAAGTAAAGTTTTCATTTATTGCAAGTGAAAAGCTTAAAATTGAAGTGTAAAAAACGACAAATTTAAATTGAGTTGTAGACATTTATAAATTTGATCCTGAGACATATCCTTCTGTGGTCAAAAGTCATGCCAGATCAAGTGTCTGACAAACTTCAAACTTTCATAATTTTATCAAAGCTGAAACGATTTTCAAGCGAAATTCTGTATTCAAATTAAATTAATTTTGTTAAAATATTTTTTTTGTTTTTCAAAATTGTAAAACTCAAGCTTTAACTTTTAATCAATTTCCTATGCCACAATTAACTAAACTTGTATGGAAACAAATAAACATAACTAAATAGATTTATTTACCTTTATGCACTTTTACATTTCATGCCAAAACTGTAATAACCTCTGCCAGAGTATACAAATATAGAAAAATGGAGAAGAGAAACTTGGCTCAAAAATTGGACATGTTTTCATTTAGCTGTCACATGTCCCAAAAACCATTTACCTGTGCCGCCGCCTCCTCCTTCCGCGCCCTCACATCATGCACTATCCGCCTGCATATTGAAATTTTATTGCATTTGCTGGCAATGGAAATGGAGTAGGAGAGTAAGAGGTAAAGGAGTAAGAGGGTAAAGGACATGCAGTCAAGCGGCACAAATTCAAACATTTGTATTGCTGAAATTGAAAAAGGTGTTGGGGCTGCAAATGAAAAATTACTCAGCGCCCAGAGGGAGACAGATGGCATGAGGACAGGAGACAGGAGGACAGAAGGCAGGACGAGACTTGGTTCAGAGGGGCATCGTTCGCTGATTGCCAAACGGCGAGTGGTCAGCATTGATAGCAAACTTTTTGTCTTAATTTTTTGTTGTTGTCTAGCCAATTGTCAGACAGGTGAGCCAACAACAGCTGGAGTGCCAAAAGGGCAAGGGAAAGAGGGGAGAAGGGAGATGGGAGATGGGAGAAGGGAGAAAGGGAGAGTGACAAAAGAACAATGTTCAGCATTTGTATGCGATAGCTTTTGGTAATTATGGCAAATGCTTTTCCATTTTTCAATACCAAAATCAACTGCATTCCCTTCTCCCCCTTTTTTAATTTGATTGTGATATATGCTAAAAAAATATCATATGTTGCATGTTTCCTTCTTCTTTTTTTTGTATAGTTAATTAAATGATATTTTTGCCATTGATTTATGACATATTAATAATGTTTTTTTTTTTCACTATTCGTGTGTTATTAATTAGCCAATATTTTTTAACATTAATTTGTATAAATTGCTGATATATTGACAAAAGTCATTTAAGCTTATAATGATTTTTCATAAATAAAGAAGAGTTTTGCAATTCAAATATATGGTTTGATTTATGTATGTCATGTTGAACATTTTATATGATTACATTTCGTAAAAAAGTTTATTTTTACAGTCGTTAATGCTGATAAATATGATGAATTAAATTATGTTTAAAGTGATTGGCATTGTTCAATTTGAAGTTAAGTAATTTAAATCAAATCCCTTTGTTTTTAAGGATATATGAGTTTTTCTTATAATTAAATAATAAAAAGATGTTCATCATCTGTAGAAACTCAAACTGCTCTTACATCGAAATACGAGTATTTTTTTGTATTTTTTCATATGTATCTGTATCAATAACCACTTTTTTTAACTTCCAAAACTGTCATCAATCTGGCTAAAGTCGCAACATGTAACAGAAATCATATTCTTGTCGTTTTTTTTGTTGTTCCCATTCGAAATGTGCAACATTGTGGGGCATGCTCGCTTTTTGTTTGTTATCTCTGACGCTGTCTGCGTCCGTTTTGTGCGTGTTTGCGAAATTTATCTTTCATTTTGATGCTGCTGCATTTATGCAAACATATGCCGCGTGAAGAGGCACAAAAAACAAAAAAAGGGAACAAAAATCACGCGTAGACAGCTGAAAAAAGTTTGGCCAGCTAAGCTCATAGCCCGAGGCCAGGCAGCTGTCGGCAGTCAAATCTGCAGCAAACACAACAACAACAACAACAACAATGACAACAATAACAAGAGCACAGAATGAGTCAAGTTGCAAGGCAGTTGGATGAGGCATGAGGCATGAGGCATGATGACGTTTAGCTGCATGACAGTTGGCTTCCATCTCCAGTTGTTTGTTGTATAGCTTAGGCGTTAACCCTGCTTTTAATATTCCCCTGTCTATCTAGCTTTCTCTCTGTCTCTCACCTTGCCGCACACGCACAAAAGTAGGCAATGCTTTAGCTTAATCCACAGCAACGAAAGCGCAGCTTTAGGTTAATACTTTCTGGATTTATTATTCATGCTTATAAAAGCTATCAAAACAGCTGACTCTAAGTTAAGCAAATTTCAATAATTCTAAATTTAACAAAACAGCAACAACAACAACAACAACAAATATTGCCGAATGACAAAAAACTTTGCTGCCTGATGAGGGCCAACAAAAGCTGGCAACAGTCACTTCTCTCCCCTTGCCTCCCCTCGCTGCCAACTGAATGTTTGCCAAATGTAAACAAAGCCATAGTCAGCGGGCTAAAAGAGAGAGAGAGAGAAGTGAAAGCACACACACACACACACACATACATAGAGTCTGTCATTTTAAGGCAACTCCCCCGCACTAATGTAAACGTGCAACTCACGTCGTCGTCTTGTTGCTTTGGCTTTTTCATGCACCATTTATATAACCAGACCCAGAACAACGAACAACGTCTGCTCTGGCAGCTGTTCCGGCTACAACATTGGCTAACGCTTTTTTCTCTGCCCTTTCCCCTCCTTCCCGCATATACGTATATCTATATGCCGTAGGCCCTGGCTACAATTTGACGTGTGCTCGTTTATCATTCATTTTGCGCTCGCTTACATTACCGAGAGTCTTTCAAACTCGAACCAAAACTGAACTGAACCTAAAACATTAAATTTTAGCACGTTCAACGTTAACGTGCGCTCATTTCGTGTGTTGGTGTTGGTGTTGGTATTGGCCAGGCCAATGTCTTGGCATTACGCACGCCATAAAGCTTAGCCATCCCTCTCTTGTCTTTGTTATCCCTTATCCCTTATACCGTTCAGGACATCGCTCAGGACATCGAAGCCATAATGAAGTTAAGTGACGGACGTCAAGGCGGCTTAACAATTTACGAATTTACGAACTTACGTTGCCAGCACACGAACAAAAAAATAAATACATACCAAAATGTGAAGAAAACAAATATAAAGAAAGTAATACATAAATAAACAATAAAGTTGAGTTGAAGCTGACCTGATTTGGCCGTTGAGCTTCCGGGCACTCATAAGGGCTAAAAGCCCAAGAGCCAGATTTGCAGGTTGAGCAGGTCTAAAACAGTCTAAAGATTGAGTTTAATTGAAAGTGGCAAGCATTTAAAACATATTTGAAATTTAGAATTTTTTATCCTCTCTGCTGATTCAGAAATTAATGGGAAAAGAGATTAAGCTTTTTAGATGCTTGAAAAATAAAGAAAATATTAATATTTTCTAACAAATTATTAGCTAAGATAATAAATGTACATAAACCCACTTTAGACATTGAAAAAGCAGAGCTTGAATTGAAATAAGATTATAAAAATTGTTTAGTGAAAGTTTATTATATTATACAGATTGAATAGAAAATACTTACAATATCAAAAACAATTTATATGAATAAAATATAGATTTTAGTCTCATTTAAAGCTGTTCCACATTAGGTTTAAGACCAAACGATATTTGACAAATTTAAATCTAATAATATTTTCATTTGCTCAACTGATTTTTATTAAATTACGCACATTGAACAAAGTTTTGTTTTTGCTTTTCGCTGTTTTATTTGAATTTATATTTTAGTGATTTATAGAGCTGCCGCTTTTAGTGCTTAACTTGCCACATGCCACACGCTAAAAAACAAAAGCGCGCTACACTTGTAGTAGTTGAAATAATTTTGTTTATAGCGCAAACATTTTTATGCTTTTGGCTTTTTGAAAGCAACAGCAACAAAAACAGAGGGAAGGAGAGAGAAAGCTGTGAAATCAACGTCGCGTCGTTGGCCATTAATTTCAGCGTCAGGTGCAATTTCATTACGCAACGAAAAGAAAATGAAAAAATAAAATAAAAAGTGGAAAATTAAATTCCAACGCAGCTTATTTATTTATTTATTTATTATTCATACCGAAAAAACGGAAGTAGCTCAAAGCTTTTAAACAATTACAAAGCGGCCAGGTGCAAAACCTGCAAAGGTGACCAGCCCACACAATTTTCCACAAAGAAATCAAGTAGCGCACTTTGGCGACATTTAAAATTCAATAATCATAATTAAATAGCGACAGACCAAAGGCTGTGTTAAATCGCTGCCAGGACTTTCTCTTCTTCTGCTGCCTTTTTCCTTTATTCCTGCGAATGCCGAAAAACCAGAAATATGAACGGCAGTCGACAGTCGGGCTGAACTTTTAATGTTTCTAACTACTGCAGCGCAAGTTTGTCAGTTTACGCTGCGTTTACTCGTATTCCCCTTTTCGTATAATGGCAAACTTGTTTCGAAACTTTTAAATTAATTTTATTTTCGCCAGCTACAAATGTCGTCCTTTGTTAAGCTCTCTTTCTCTCTCCCTTTTGCTCTCTCGAGTTGTGCAGAGGGTCCGTCCAAGCTAGCAATTAAAATAACAATATTCCATACAGTTGGCGCTATCTATTCATTTGTATCTTTTAGTATCTATATATCTGTGTGCTTCACTTGACATCCTTTTCAGCTAAGCCAATTGTCTGGCAACTCACAGATTTATTCAAACAGAAGACAAAGAGCTGCATGAAAATGTGCAGAAAAGATGCACAGATAATTTGATTGAATAAGAAAAGACGGCAAATACAAATATGCATCTATCAGATACTTTCTATATGCAGTCATATTTTTCAATGAATACGGCAAACTTATAATTAACTTATTTCAAGATATTATCTTGACTTTGTCTGAGCCCTACACTGCACAAAATTAGCAACAAGTTTTCTTTATTTACATTGTGTTTTGAATACCTGGTCAGTAAAAAATCTATGAAATTACTGCAAAAATTGAAAGTCGAAACATGCATTGTTATAACTTTACACTTTTGCGTAGTCTCCCAAATGGAAAGTTACTCATGCATTCAGCTGTGAAAACATGCTTGTGGTCAAACCGAATAAGGAACTCAGCTCGAAAGTCTTTGAAAATATGCAGAATTTATACATCTTTCGTTTTGTGCAGTTCGAGAAACAAACTTTCAATTTGTAAATTTCGATTTGCGTGAAGTCAGAAGTGAGAAAGTTTTTGCATTTTCTGCAGTAAACTTTAAGAAGTTGACTTCTGGAAATGAAACATCTCGACTGTGTCCTTATCATGATTGGCGCTAACTCAGTCCGTCTGGATCGATATGACCTAAGGCACTAGTCGGCAATGTTCGACACGCAAACCGGTCAGTCCCTGTCCAGAGTCCACTGTACTATGTTTTTGTACTGTCCCTTTTGGCCCCCGGGGCCACACAATCCGGTCTGGTCAGGGTGTGCATTTTAAATGTTTGTTTGCTGTCGCTGTGTCGCAGTATATTGTTTTCCTTTTTTTCTCTCTCTCTCTCTCTTTCTTACTGTTTATTTGTACCGTTGCCGCAATGTTGACGCTAGTTGTAGAACACGCACACACATTTTGACCGATGGCCCAGGAAAAGTTCTTGGTTTGAGAGTGCTCGACTTGTAGATTACCTGAAAAGTCAACCTCCTATGAAAAATTAAGAATAGATAGTCTATATAATTTAGTATATATATTTTTAATAACAAAACTCTAACTATAAAGCTGAAACTGTTAAAAGTTTATACAGAATTCTCAAACTCAAAATTGAATTCAATTTGATAATAACTTAATTTAAAAATGCTCTCCGCCTATGAAATATTGATAATAGATAGTCAATATAATATATTATATGTATTCTTAATTACAAAACTCCATCTTTAAAGCTGAAACTATTATAAAATTTTAAATATAAATTCCGAAAGATGAACATAAAGAAAATATTGAATTTGTGGCTTTAATAAACAATTTTAAAAATGTGGAATATGTAGAAAGATTAAATTAACAAACAAAGTTACTATATATGATACAACTATTTAATTAAGTAAATGCTACCCTTATTAATAAGCTCAACAGGGCATAAAATAAAGTGACCAGCCGGCAAAAGAGTGTTGTGTGCTGTGTTAACACAACAAACTTACCAAATTGCATTTTGTTCTTTCTTTTTGCCTCAGTCAGTCGCTGTCTAGCTCTATAAATATCGTGTATATAGGGGTATATATGTATATATACCTAAAGTAAAGTCAGTTTAAGGGCGTGCCATTTAAACGCTGGCAATTAACAAAGTAAATTGCGAGTCCTTTGCCATTCAAAGATGACATTTGAGTGAATTTTGAGCCAAGCCCTTATTAACTTTTACTCATCTTTATTTTCTCTTTCTTTTGCAGGTATGTATCTATTGATGACATGTCTGGTTTTTACATGCAAACGCCATTTGGTTGACAGCATTTGGAACGGAAAGGGATGGAGAGGAGGAAGAGGATAGGAAGGGGGGAAGACAATTTCCGGCGCCCGCTTTAATGCAGCAATTTTTTAACTTTTCATCTAGTGGATGGAAGCTGCTGCTGCAAAAGTTTATAACATGCTGTCATTATGGCCAGGCGACATTTTGTGATACCCATTCTCATTCCCGTTCCCGTTCCCGTTCCCGTTCCCGTTCCCTTACTCTTGCCATACTCCTGTCACTCGCTGCCACTTGGCATTTCCGCCATTTTGTTTGCGACCTCCTTTACCGCGTCCCCGCTAATTTCTTCGACATTTATTTCTGTGCTTTTGCGGTAAGTTTTTGCGGGCAAAGTTTCAAGTGTTGCTTTCTAATGTAATTAAAGTGCTGCGGCGACAAAACGTTGGAATTATCATGCCAAACAAGTTTAATAATAATAATAATAATTATAATTTAATACTTAGTTGGCATTTGATATATTTAAGCAACTAACTTGAGCTTTCTAATATTTTAACTTTGTGTCTAGAAACGAACGTTGAATTTTAGTTTATTTTATTTAATTTGTAGTTTTTTATTTGAAATTAGTTTACTTAATATTTGAGACTACTCATAGTTGACTCATAAATAACCTTAAAACGTTTTACAACACTGCTGCGGCTGCTGCTTGTGTCCAATCAACAACTAATTTGTAGCATTAAATAAAAATCAAATAAAATTATCAGTGCCACGTGTAAATGCTCAGCAAATTGACATTTGCCACACGCAACACAACACACACATGCAGAAAGAGAGAGAGGGCGAGAGAGTGGGAGAGAGAGAGTGGGAGAGTAGTTGCCAAAGCATACTTGAAGGCGTCAAAAGGCGGCAACAAATTTGTTGGCTTCGTTTAGCCACTTATGCTTACTGCTCACGTAGGCGATAATGTTTGCCTGCCAAGTGAGCTGACGAAGACGAAGAAAGTAGGAGAAAAAGTAGTAGGAGGAGAAGGAGAAGGAAAAGGAGACAGAGCTGAAGATGGAGCAGCATCTGCTAGTCCTTAAAAACTGCAAAATAGTGCGACGTGGCACATGTGGCACACAGCCTAAACGTCTGCCACATGTCGAGCAGCACTTATAGTATTATTTTTTATATTATATAAGTGTGTACACACTGTTTAGCTTACCACTTCTATCATCATCGATGTATGCAAAAGTTATGTGAGCATGTTTTTTTCCCAATTTATCACAAAGTTATTTATGGATGCGCCTTTGTGTATGCAATACATTTCTCTTGCGCTTCCAATATAATTAACCAATTTGTTCATTAAACTGACCTTTATGTTCGCATCCATAATCCACACACACACACACACACACACACACAGGCCCATACACATAAATGGCACTACGATTCAATTTAATATTGACTTTATTACGCGACCCGCAGAATTCAGTTATGGTCTTTGCGTTCATAGACCAATCCATTCAATAAGCTACAGTGGGCACTCCTTAAACAGCTTTAACAATGTGCAGGGCATATCAAAATATGCAAATCATAGAAGCGAATATGCATAACACTAAGTTTAATAGTTAGATAAATATAAGAAAGTTTAAAAGAGATACTTTGTTGGATCAAAGTCAAAACTTAAAGATCTATTTTATTTACCAAAGTTTTAAATTATGCTCAGTTTCTTTTTATAGAAACTTGCAGCAACTCAATATTGGATGTCAATTTTTAAAAAGTTAAACAAATAATACTATTGCTAATCAGCAGTTATCAATTGTGATTTTGTAATCATATTTATCTATAATGAAGTTAAACATCTTTCGTGAGTATCCACTGTATTGCGTAATAAAGCATGCCTCTATCAAAGTCTCTTTACTCATTCAGATCCCAATTTATTCCCATTGCGCATTGTCACGCAAGCCGCAGAATAGGCCATATAAAAAAATATAGACTCGTATGTATATATACAAATATATATAAACTGCTACAATGCCAGATATTTATCTGGCTTTATTGACAATAGCGTTTTGTCGATTGTTCAAATAAATTATGCCCTTATCAATAAAGTTTGTGCTGTATTACAACGCGGTGTCTCTGTCCTTTTTTTTTGCCATTTCCCTTTTTCCTGCTCGGTCGTTTTGGCTCATCGCTGTTGCTACGTGATGTTGACTGTTTGTAACTGGCACAAGATTTGTTATGAGCCAGGCCAAAATCAAGTGGTTTTATGTTTATGCGTATTTATGAGCTGTTGAGGCCAAAAGCAACTCTATAAATCTTTAAACAGTCCGACATTTACACTGACTTTACTAAGTGTTGCCTGGGGGGAGGAAAGAAGTAAGTGAATGGAGGGAGGGTGGGTGGGTGTTGGTGAGGACAAATCTAAAAATCAAATTGCTTAAGTGATTTTTCATTTTGTGCTTTCACCTTGTTACGTTAACATAATTTCAGCGCCACTTCAAACAAACAGCAGCCCAACGTAAAATGGCAGCATAAGTGATTTGCTCCCGTTGTTCTGGTTGTTCTTGTAGTTGTTATTTCAGTTATTGTTGTTGTTGTTGTTCTGCCCCCACTTTGATGTGTGTGTACAGTTTGTACAGTTTACTTTCTCCCCACGAATTCACCCCAAAGCAGCCGTCATTTAATTTTTATCGTGCGGAAGTTCTAAGTGCAATGTTTTTTGCCAACGTTGTTGTTTTCAATGATGTTGTTGTTGTTGTTATTGGACAGGTGTGCGAGTGCGGTGTGTGTGTGTCGATGTATGTCGGTACTCAGGACGACATTGCTTAAAAGCGCGCTAAAATGTTCAATTTACGTTTGCTTTTCGTTTTTTCTTTGCTTTCTTTTTTTCACATTTTTTGAGAGCGAGAAACATTGAAAATAAATTGAAAATGTTGGCTCCCCTCATAAAAGCTTGTTGACAACGCTGCACAATAATAACAACAACAACAGAATTGTGTACAAAATATACCAAAAAATAAAAAACAAAAGCTGAAGCTGAAGCATCATCTACAATGTGCAATATAAATTTGTATTTATTTATTATGATTTTCCATTTTTGCAAATTCAGCAATTTAAAATGCGTTGACTTCGTCTCCATTGAAATTGGTTCCTCTCTGTTTTTTTTGGACTCCTTGTTGACGCCCCTAGTTTATTTGCATATTTGTTTTTTTTATTTTTTGGTTTAAGAATGTAAACAGAGTGCAGAATAAAAAACAAATATAAAAATAAAATAAATGGTATCTGTTAATATATTCGCATTAAAAAACAAGCAAACGAAAACTTTCAGTGGCCACAGGCAAACGAATAAAAATAAACACTACAATCTGATATAATATGATTTGATATGGGCATGCATGGGACTTTTTATAAAGATTTTCATATGTGATATGATTTAATGTTGAGTCCCATAAAAACGGTAGAAAAGAACCATTTATTAAATCGGACATAATCCTGAAATACATGTGTTGTTTTTAATCAAGTGTCTATTAAAATAAATTAAACTCTGGAACATGTCTGTATATTATAATAGTTTTTTTATATTTTCTTTTTTAAAAGTTCCAGCCAACTTGCAGTTTTTAACAACTTTTGCCAAGACCTTAACACAAGTTGTTTTTCTTTTGAGAAACTTCCCTCACTTTGAGTATTTGCACTAGTTTCTATTATATAATTTTTCGCATTTTCTCTCATCGCAAAATGACAAGAACATGCACAAATATTGTGTTTAATAATGGGACAGCATACTTTATTTTCTTATGATTATTACACACAGAGTCTAAGTACTTCGCTGGCTGCTTCAAAATAAAGCCATTTATGCCTCCAACATACTATATCATACAATACATATATATATATTTGTATAGCAAAATGTGTGTGTGTGTGTCCTCAACAGAACAAGCAGCTCAATAAGCTAGACCGCAGCAATAAGAAAAGAAAAATTGGTAGTAAAAAAAATAGAAAAAAGAAAAGAATGAAAAGCCAAAGGAAAAACACTTCCTACAATTTTACTACATGTACATGGAACATTTGTGCGCATATTTTAAATACAGCGCATTATGTTTTGAGTGATTTACGGCACGAGGGAAGGCGCAGCAAAAAACTGAAGAAACAATAAGAAAATAAAAATAAAAAAGAAAAGATTGAAAAAACGAGAGCATAATTTAAGCATTGTTGTTGTTGTTGTTGTTGTTGTTGTTGTTGTTGTCTTGCTGCTGTTGCTGAAAATGATTTGTGTTGGAAACTTTGCACGGACAGAGCAACGAGCTGATGCTAATGCAGAAAAGTATGCTATACAAATTTGTTGCTACTCTTCTTCGTTGTTGCCCCCGCACTGCATCCCCATCACCATCACCATCACCACCATCTCTGGTTGCTTACTGCCCTCCTGATGCCATTAATGTCGCCAACAAACTTTAGATAACTAATTAGACGAAAGGCGAGTCGGAGAGTGTCTCGGCCATAGTTTTGTGCTAACCTTAGCGCAGCTAATTACATTTAATGTGTCGACTAAGCAACTCCAAAGTGTGGATAGATGGCCAACGCTTATTAAACAACTAACACAACAGGCCATAGTCTTGGTATACAAATACCCTGTAGACATATTGTGTATAAATACTAAAAAGAAAATATCATGAACTGAACTTGAGTTAAGCTTTCTTTTAAGATTGACAAATGAAAGTTATGTTTTACAAAATTCTTTTAACGATGAGGTATCTGGGAAAAGCATTTTATTTTATTTTAATTAATTTAAAATATTAAAAAGTATTTAATCAAAATCAACAAGTAATTTGCATTTCATGGTATTGAAATTGTTTGTTTTCTTCAATTTATATCGTAAAATTTCTAACTGAATCGATTTCTGAATTAAATAAACTGTGGAATCAATATGCTCTACTCTGGGGCATGTTACAGGGTATAGGCACTAGCTGGCGAGGCACGTAGCTCCTACAGCTGTGACTGTAACTGTAGCTCCTTAAGTGTTATGCAGGAGCAGCCGCCTGGCAACGTGTGCTCAACTTAATTATAACTAATTTGTGGCATATGTATGTAGGGGACAGACTATGGACAAGGCAAGTCAAAAAAATAAGACAGAGACAGTGTTATAGATCAAGTGAGAGAAAGAGTGAGAAAGCAAGGACAGGTAGTATAGAAAAAGTGCCGAAGAAGTCACAAGTTGTGCGGCTCAAGTGGCCATTAAAGCATTAAAGCCGAGTTACAAACGTCCTCTAATGATATAGCAATTAGCCAAGTCTGTGTGCATGTGTACAAATGTATGTGTGGGTGTGTGAGTGGGTGTGTGTGTGGGTGTGTGTTATGGCATATGCTGAAATTAAGCGTTCCAAAAACTATGCAAACGCTAATCGCATTTTGCGCAAAATGCGCGCGCATCGCAATTGCATTTGCATATTTATTAACGTTGATTTCAGCAGCGAGTCCTTTGAACTTTGTTGGCAACCCTGGCAACAAACGTGGCCAACCAACTAACCAGCAAAATGATTGAAATTAAAACCACAGGCGTACATAAAAAAGCGCTTACGCTTAAAAGCTGTTGTTGCAACTCTGACTCTGACTCTTCCCACTCTTCCCAGTGTTGGCCAATGAATTCACGTAACCGCATAAAATCAAACGAAATAAGCCAACGCCGGCAAAAGTGGCAACAAAATGCACTTTATACGAGTACGAGTACGAGTACGAGTACAACATAGCACCAGTCAACTTTACGTGAGCCCCAAAGCGATTCCAACTCCCAACTCTCGACTCTCTTACACCCACTGCCAAAGAGGTGTAATAATGGCCAACGGCTGTCCCGACACGCACGTGCCTGCCAATGGACCAAATGTTCATGGACAGAAAGACTGGGAGGACAGAAAGACGTCACGAACACGAACGCACAATGAAAATGCAGCATCTGAAAACAAAGAGTGTGGCAAAGTGGGAACATGGAAAATGCAACTAACCAACCAAAAGCAACATTTCTTTTTGTTGCCCATAAATGTTGCCAACTAACAACAAAAAAATAAAATCAAAAATACCCAAAATCCCTCACACTGCCTGCAAATAGTAGTCCAACAAAATACTCGAACAAATACTCATTGTACGAAAATCAAGTGGAAATTTGTTGAGGTTGAATCGAAACGTTGAACGTTCCACAAAATGCTGCCGGCAAACCGAAAGAAACTCACGACCAACGTACAGTGGCAAAAGGGGGAGGGAAATAGAGATGAATACAGGTGTGTTTCATTTTAATTTTCAAGTGCTGCCATATGCGTTTTCATTGCAATTTTCAAATTGCAGTAAAAGCGTTACAATTGAGCCACAAATTTCGAATATCACGTTAATTATAAAATGTGTAAGAGAATGAGTTTTATGAAGAGCGTATTATGAAGCGTTTTATGATGCTGTTTAAAGCTGTAAGATAAAGATAAATTTAATAAAATGAAGTACTTTATTCGTCTTATTTGTATATAATTTATTTAAAGATGTTGTATTATTTTTAGAAAGGATTTAATTTAATTTTTATAGCAGCTAAAGTGCAACTGTATTAAATTTAACTTAACTGAATATTCATATCTTTTCAGTTACAAATTAAAATTGTTTTTAATATAATTAAATTATTAATTTCACATTCTTATTTTATAATACTTTTTAATTTCAAATAAACTTTATTTTCCTCTCTGTCGATTGTTGAGCAAATAAATAAATATATTAAACTTAAAGCTAAGAAAACTATCAACGTAATTTAAAAATCATATATGTATTTACATATGTGACTGGACTTTAAGCTGACAAAGTAACAATCGAGTCGATTCTATCGTCAACTTGTTTAAATCACAAACCAAGCATAAGCGATGGGGCGTATACGTAATTTTCATCATATTGCATACGAAATCGATAACATATGTTGCGAAACTCTTCAACAATGTAAATGTGGCTGATTTTAATGCGATTTCAGCTCATGTACTTAACTATTTTGTTCTACTCAATTGCCGGCCAATTGACTCTGGGCCAGACAACCAGACCATACTAAATAGAACATTGAGGTTGGGGCTTATCATGCGGCAAACTTACAGGCAACTCTGGGAAATCCTCACATGCTTCACCAAAAGTGCTCGTAGTTACTGCTCAATGGCTGCCAGATTGCCTAGCTCAACGGAGACAGACAGACAGACACAGAGACAGACTGATAGACAGACGGACAGACGGAGAAGACAATAACCCAAATGCAACTGCCAATATTACTTAGTTACGTCAGCCAACTTTTCCCCCACACACACACACACACACAGAGAAATACATATATGTACATATATCGAATAGGGATCGACTTGAATAGAATAGAATCGAATACGGTGTAGAGCTAACGACATAAACGACATACGTGCTGTGTGGCAGATTGGCAAAATGGCACAAATGGCACAAATGGAGGTAAAACTTTAGCCCAGTGCGAAGCAGAAGCAGAAGCAGAGACGGAAAACCGTCAAAAAGTAAATATGCAACAAACAATGGCATTATGCAACTGCAAGTTAAAGTGCTCAACGTCGTTGTCGTTGTCGTTGTCGTTCCTCCTGCAACAATGGACCCCAAAATCCGATTAACGTAGCTGCTGCTGCTGCTGCAGATCTTTCTCCCCTCACGATTTGATGAGAAGAAATGGGTAGAGAAGAGTTGCCGTTGCTCCTCACTAAATACAATGAATCGCTTCAACACACAACACACACACACAACACACACACATGGCACATGGCCAATAAACAAAAGGACAAATGCGACGCATCGCGCCGCCCCAGAGCCAATCAATCGCTATGGCACCCCAGAGAGCTTCAGCTTCAGCTTCAGTTTCAGTTTCAGGGCAACCGTGTGGTGTGCTGCGATGTGGTGCAGTGTGTGTGTGTGTGTGGTGTGTGTGTGGTTTGCTGCAGAGGCGATTGAACGCAACCTGACACGCGACCAGTTCAATGCACGTTTCCCTCGCGTAGGTCAAACCCCAAGCAAAGTAATAGATTTTTGTCATACTCGATACTCGTTGAATCGACTATAGAATGTACTATCAAAAATTGTTATATAAATAACAGATATTCGGAAGGGAATAAAACTGTTGAATAGACTATAGAATGTACTATCAAAACTTGTTCAATAAATATCAGATACTCCGAAGAGAATTAAACTGATGAATGAACTATCCAAAATTGTTTTTTAAAGAACTCATATTTAATCTGAAAAAGATTTCTTGCATGGGAACTAAACAATTTTAGTATACAAAATTGATTTGATTTTAGAACAATACGATTATTTAAATAAATAAATAAACTAATGTCTCAACATTTCAAATTATAATGGAGAGTAAGTGATTGACATTAAAGAAGAGCAAGTTTCTGCATTGCTTCAGGCTCAATAGATCAAAGTGTTTGTTTGCTTGTTGCCCTCGCCGCATATGCAATAAATACACACACACACACACACACACATCCAAGGACATAGAGCCACGCCCAGTGGAATGCAGTTAGAGTAGAGTTTGGCGAGTGGCGGATGGATCCATTGGCTTAATTCAATTACATAAACCAAGCAGCGAGCGTTTGAAAACTTTAATTTGTATGCAAAGTCAATGCAAACGGGAACGAGCAGAGGAGGCGGATGAGGAATCGATGGAAGGATGGCAGCTTGTTGTAGCGTTGTTGTCATTGCCGTCAGGTCCTTGGGCACTGACTGGGACGCCTAATCCTTTGAAATTGCCACACAAACAGCAACACAAACTGAAATGCCAATGGCAATACCAATACCAATGCCAATACCAATACCAATACCAATACCAATATATGAATACAGTGGCTTAAGCGCAGCTTATATTACGCATACGCCGCGTGTGGCGCGCTTGAGCTCGTAAATTCGCAGACAAAGAACATAAAATGTAATGCGTAAATGCGCGTGAATATTGCATAAACGAATTACAAATGTTAACGGCTTGCCATTTGACTGCTACTCAAATTAGTTAAAAAGCCAGATACAAATACGCGTACACATGCAGATATAGATACAAAATATACATATATACAAATTATATTCACAGCAGCTGGAGTTCCAATTGCCAGTTGCCATTTGGCCAAAAAAAAATTTATTTTTCTCATTTCCGTCGAGTACAGAAAATATTTTTGCGATTTCCGCACCCCTTGGCACCGCCTCCTGCCACGCCCTGAACGCAGCTGGTAAAGCGTCACAGCATGAAACATAAATACAATAGAAATAAACGCGTGTCGCGCATATTGCACATTGTACATTTTGTTGTATTTATTTACAGCAACAACAGCAACAAGGGGAACAATTCGCGAACATAACAGCAAAGGGGTTGACAATTTGTCAGCCTCCCATTTAGCCAGTTAGGCCATAAGCCCTGCAGACCATGAAAATGTGCTGTGAAAATTTGTTATGCGCTGCATTAAATTCATGTGCAACACCAACACCATCAACGCAGAACACGCAACTCGCAACAGCGCATACCAAAATGAATGCGAATATATATAACAATAAAATAGAGCTCCAAGGTAGTGGATTATGTCAGCAGAAGAACGATTCGTAGATACCCTAGAAAATAATATGTAATAAATATAAATAAACTTAATTTAAATTTCATTTAAAACATGTCGAGAACAATTTACAAACTTCAATAAATAGTCGAAAAAAGTCGTATAAATTTGAATGTTTAAAATTGTAATTGATAAGTTATCATTATTAGCTATATTATACAAATTACATAATAACAATTATATAATCATTTTTATATTGTTTTGATGCAAACACTTGACCATTTTAATGCATTTGATAACTTAGATAGCTTTTCATTTTTAAACTTTAGTTATTTCTTTAAAGTTTAAACTTCCTTTAAGCCAACTAAGTGGTTGCCTTAGCCAAGTGACTCTCTCTAATGGCTCAGTACAACGAGCAGTGCAAAAGGCAAAAGCGTTGAAGCAATGAAATGAATTTGCGGGCGCTCATAAATATTTTACATATGCATATTGGCCAACACCCATACACATACCCCACACACACGCACACACACACACATGGAAATACTTTCCCACACATACATACTCCCTCCAGAACGGAGTCCAATTGTAAGCTGCCTACAAATGTGAAGATGTTAGCTGCTGGCACGTGAAATGAATGCATATATAATACTCACATACACACACACGCACACCCATCACACACACACACACGCACACACATATACAAAAGCGCGCTGCAAATTATTGTGACATAAAGTGCTTTGACAGCGACACCCAGCGCCAAGCAACGAGCCTCTCTGCAACTGAGACTAAGCTGAAGTTGTTGTTGTTGCTGCTGCTGCTGCTGACATTCATGCGCAACATAATTCATAGCATACTTTTGAGGGTGGCTGCCATTGGAAATTCAAATGCTGAGCTCTTTAGTCGTATGATTAGTCCCGCACTCGTATGCATATGACATATTTAAGTGGGTTATGTAACGCGCACAGTGTGAACGCATTTTTGCTCATTAAAGCAGGCAGACAGTAGACAACAGACAATAGATGGCAGTGGGAACAGGACAACAGACGAGTCACAAAAATGGCTCGTAAGTTGGCAGTTAATGCAACTTATGCATATGATTACATCATATATATACTGACGACTTTATACGGGAATATATATGTATATATTTACACAGCATATATTTTTTGTACATATATAAGGTCCTTTATTTAAGCGCCTTAGCTTCAGGACATACATTGTCGGCATTAAAAATAAATTGCGTCTCAATGAAATACGGCATAAAGTTGTGAATATTTCCTCATATTTCCTGCCGTCACTAACAGCAAGTAAATATCGTATAATCAGCAGAGTGATCGACTGAAAGATACCCTATACTCAGCTAACACAGTTTCAAAATTTAAATAAATAAAATATCTATATTCAATGGATATATTAAAACATAATTTTAATTCATTTCTTTAATATGATTATAGAAGATAGAATCATTTTTTATAATTGCTGAAATGAAACCTTTGAAACTGGCAAACTCTGTGACTTTTAAAACTGCGAAATATATTTACTTTATTGTAATCGTCTTAACCATTTACTGGGTGTTAACACCATTAATGTAAAAAGCCAAGTACAAGTGAAATACTTAATTTAAACAGCACACAACTCAGCTCAGTGCCTTATTACGGAAATTGCACGTGTATATTTAATTAAAAACTGACAGTTTTACTTAATTAGTTGCTGCCGCTGCTTGTACATGGCAAATTTCCCCCAGCGGGCTACTATTCTTCATTTCACATCGCAATTTATAAGCTTCAACACAATTTCATCTTTCAAATTAGCTGTCAATATGTAAACTTTTGTCTTGTCTTGTCTTGTAGTTTGCATTAATTTATGATAATTAGAAATGAATTTTCGCCAACTTTAATTTAAGTTTGCAACATGTTGTAAATAAGTTGATCATTTTAGTAAAATTCGCTTGATTGGAGCAGAATTTATATATTAGCAACATTTATTAATATAATTGCATATTATTTTAATTAACTTGCCATAGAGATTGATCAATTTATGATGTAATTTTCTATTTCTGGATTTCCAATTCTCATCTGTGATTTATTGTACTCTGCACTCAATTCTAATCCAATTTCTGACCAATTTGTTAATACGGCCAATTATCGTCTAAGCCTAAATTTACTCCGTAATCCAATAATGCTGAAATCTCTTTCAATTTCCTCAACTTTGACTGCACTTTCTTGCTTATTCTCAGCTTGCAGGCTAATAAGCTCAACACATCTGCATATCTCCTAAAGCTCCACTTAAAATCTGCGTCGAAAAGCAGCAGAAATCACAAGGGAAAACTGTCAAGAAAAACACTTTTGTCTTGCTGTTGTTTTCCCGCCTCTGGGGAACGTTTGCTTCTTCTACATTTTTTGTTATTTCTTTCACTTTGCCTTATCCAAAAGTAATTATTTTCCATTAAACGTAATAATGATGTCTAGAGACTGATAACAGCCGGATCTGTCGGCATTTCTGTTGTGCCACTGTGGAAATTAAATTATGCCGTTTGTTTTTCCTCGGCTTTTGTAACGGACGCCTCGGGCACGGACGACACTCGGCAGTTGTGTTGTGTTTTCATGCCTGGGGGCCAACTTTGTCACCTCAAATAACTTGTGACAGCAATACCAAAAAAAGAAAAGATGAAAAAAGTACTTCAACAACAACAGGAACAACAGGAACGACAACAATTGGTGCGCGGCCTCGTCGAGGTTTGTTAAGCGCAGCCATAAAACGGCTCAGTACACTTGATCGACGCCACAAATGACTTTGGCTAGGGTTGCCACACTCACTCATCCAACGCTCACAGGACAACGCAACACGACTCTGTCGCTTTTCCCACCTTCTCCTCAATGGTGTCCTTCCTGGTCTAGGCCTGGGCCAAGTGTACGCCTCGTTGGTTTCCTATGCGTTTATCAAAAGCATACATAATATCTGCGAAATTCTCTTCCTCTCTCCCTCTCTCCCTCTCTTCCTCTCTCTCTCTCTCTAACTGTAGCGTCCCCATTTCTATGCCCTGCACATTATAACAAATTTCTCGCTTGCATAAGCAACACACTCAACAAATATGTATGTATATAGCTGCGAATGTATGTATGTATGTGTTTGCTTTAGTGATGAGCTCGTGAGTGTGAACATTCAAATCATAAGTTTTTATGACCTCTGATTTTATTTACAGAACTGTTTATGATTATACTTTTGTGATACTATGCATAAAGATATTCAATTTACAGGTAGACAAGTAATTGTTTTATCAACATAAAAAATTAACAGGCTTTTTAATATTTGAAAAAATAGTTAAGACCAAAGCCATCAAATTTTTTCTGAGCTTTTCTTTCTTTCGTTTTTATCTAAATTTGTAACTAATAAAAGTTTGTCAATAGAGAAACCATTTTGAATACAAAATACATATTCGAACATCTTATTTATTATTAATATATTTTCTTTGAAATCAGTTCTTAAATAAATCAAAAAGCAAACAAATTCCGATCTTATCTTATTTCAACTTTCTTTATTTGAATGCGAATGATATAAAATATTATAATCGATAGTAATTACTTGTTTTAATATATTTTCTTTTAAACGAGTAATAAAATCAAACTAAATTGAAACTATTTTCTGAGCTCACGAGTTCATCTCTCCTTTATCCACATGTAAAACATAAAACGCTGGCTAGGCTACCAGCCGCTATATCACTGCATAACAAATGGCCGACCCAACACTCGCTCTCACACACACACACACACACTCATACACACACACACACACACTATGCAAGAGAAAAGCGTCATGGCGGCAGTCCATAAAAATGGAACGGAACTGCAAGTAAATTAACAGGCAGGGAATATGAAGGAGGCACAAAGCTGGCATAGAACGGGAAGAAGTAGGAGGGAGGATAGAAGAGGATAGTGGGAGGATAAAAGGGGGTAGAGGGGTAAGGGATGTATCTGTTTGTGCTGTATGCGCCTTGTTTTACATAATCAACCCCTCGCACACACATATGTGAAAGTGCATATACATATACATATACTGTGTGTGTGTGTGTATATGTGTATATATGATGTTGGCTACTTAAGTTACACAATGACATTTTTCAATGTGTCAGAATTTTATTGTTGCAACTTGGGGCATTGTTGTTGACAACTGACATCTTTCTTTCTGCAGCTGACAGAAGCGTCATGGTTGCAGCTGCTGCTGCTTCTTACTTCCACTGTCTCACTCTCTCCATCTCTCTCTCTGTCTCTCTTTTTCTGCCTCAACTACCTCCTTTATATTCTTCTTCTGCTATGTCCGGACTTCGAAGCGTAGCTGTTGCTGCTGTTTTTGCTTGTTTTGTCTTGAAATGTTGACAACTGTTTTGCCACTTTTGCCGTAATTGAAAAAAGTATTCAAATATTGTGTGCTATCTGCAAGTTACATACATACATACATATTTAAAAAAAAAGTATTTTATATATTTATACATATATTTATTGTATATACCAGTTCACGGATGGCTCAGATTCTTAGCACGGCAAATATTATAACTGCCCAACAGTTTAAGTTGAGAGTATTAAAACTAAAACGAGAGTATTGTTTTGTAACTGAAGAATGTTTCTGTAATATAAACTAGTAAAAGAAAATTGATTCAAGATTAAGATTTTGGTTTTAAAACCAAAAATTTCGAAAGCAAGATTTTGATAAGCTTTTTTATAATTAAACTCTTAAAGTGGAATTTTCTAACACTATAATTTAACTCCCTCATTCTCATCTATGCATACTGTGAAGGTATTAAATTTCCAATTCAGTGATAATATTTTCAATTGCATTACATTTATTTGCTGAGCACAATTGAAATAATCTACACGACGCACAACTTGCAGCTGCCTTTTATTTTTTAACTTCTCTCCCCAGCTAAAGAATAAGGTACAAAATATCAAAGAAAACTAGAATTTTTGGCAAAAAGTAGCTGCAATTGCATTGCATAGATAAGAGTGCTGAGTGAAGCAGTTCCAGAGCTATAAGCAGTGCATTACTATTCGCGCATTCATAAATAGTGTAACACCCCCAAGCCCCCTGCCCACTATCTTAGCCTCTTTTCCTCTGCTTTTGCTGCTTATTGTTGCATTGCGCTGAAACTGCGAGCCAACTAAAGCAATTTACAGTTGCTAAAACAGGCAGACTGAGGCATGCAACTGACCTGCCAAGGCGAAAGGAGCAGGAGAAGCAGCCAAACCAAACAAATGGAAAAAATTCAAATTATCCGCAAGAAGGCAAAACACAGAGAGAGAGAGAGGGAAGACAGAGAGAGAGGGAAGAGAGGGAGAAAAACACTGACAACAACAAGAACGCGAAGTGTGTGCCAAAGTTGAGTTCTTTGCACACATTCTGGCACTTGAACATTTTTCTTATTGTACTCCAGCCAAAGGAGTCTCAGTCTGGTTTTGTGCCAGTCACTGAGGAGAAGAGTGTAAAAGTGGTGGTGGTGGGGGGGATGGAGCGACTGTTGGAATTTTGGTGGAAGAACCAAATTGCGCGCACTGTTCTCTAACGTGTTTGGCTTAAGTTGGCTTGGTTTCTGGTCTCGGTTGGGTTTTGGGTTTGGGCTTTGGACTGTTTGTCTTCTGAAAAGGGAAGGGATAGGGCGTTTTATTTGCATGCCAAAAGGCAACACACACATACACACATACACACACACACACTTACCCATATACCAGCTAAGTGAAAAAGTGATTCTGCGTTATGCTTTTCTTTCTTATGCTTCTTGCTCATTTTGCCCTTACTTGTTCACTTTTTTTTGTATATATATATATATATATACTTTTTTTTGTAAGTTCGAAGTCAGGCAAGTTACTTTTGTGGGGGGGTGTAGAGCTGCTTAATGCATGAAAGCAAATGAAAAATGAACTTAATACACTTGCAAACTACACGGCACACGGTTCGGGTAATTGCACGCTGATTTACAAAATGGCCAACACACAACAACAATATTATACACACTCACACACACAACAATACTCTCACACTCTCACACATTTACACACATTCAGACACTTCAGGCTATTAGCGTGCTTAAAGCACAAAGTTTTTCGCTTTAAGCCTACGTAAAAGAGCCGTAAAATGTTTAGCTGTTTTTTGGTCTTCTTTGCGGCTTTACGGTCAACTTTTAGCCAAAAAACCCCAGTCGCCCCCTCCTCCCTTTGCTTGGTCCCCCTCTATTAGTTTGGAAAAAGTTGACAGCTGGCATTTGCAACAGTTTAACAGTTAAACAAAATGTCAAGAGCACAAACATATTGAAATGTAAGCAATGTGCCAGTTGTTTCCGCTTCCTTCTCTCCCTCTCTCTCTCTCTCTTGCACTTGTCTCGCCCTCTCTCTGTCGTTTCTCTGGTTTTTGGGTTCTGGTCAGACTTATGGCCCTGCTGGCCCTTTCTGGTTAACCCCATGAAGCTCTGTGGCTTTTGCCAGTGTGCAACACACAATCTGACAATTTATTCATTGTGCTCCACATTTCAGCTTAATCCATTAATGGTTTCAACTACAAAGCGTTGACTAATGGCCTTGAAGTATGTTTTTTTTTTTTACTGTTGCTGCTCGCTTTTTGGTCGCATCGAAATTTACAAACTCAAAGAAATAGACTTTGAGCTGTTGCAAGTAATCTTTAGATTGCTTTTCATTTCGATTTGTCATGCTTAAGTCGAAGAGTCAGCAATCATTTGATTACAATTCACTTGATTTATTTTTTAAAAACATTTTAGAAATGATTTAAATCGTTGCCTAAGGTCATAAATATATTAAGCTTATTCGCTTTTAGCCATAGTAAATGGTCTGGAAAATAATGAATTAATATTAATTCTTTTAGCATAATATATTGATATAAAAAGCTTTCTCTTTATGCACTTTTATATTTCTTTAAGCCGTCTAAAACAAAACAGCCAAAAATCAAAAATAAACTAGAAATTGAGTTAGTTGAATCACTTTGCATTCTCCATAAATTAAATAAATATGAAATAAATAAAACGTATCAATAATAAACAATATATGCTAAAATTTCTTAAGCAGTTTCTTTTGCCAAGTCCCCAAGAAACTGTTTTAATGCAATGGAAAATATTGAATTATTAATTTTTTTAGTGCCAAGTATTCATATAAAAAGATTTTACTTTTTGAATTGTCAAAGACATTAATTATAATATATTTAACACTTTTAAATATATTTTATAAATGTTTTTTTTAAACTACGTAAAATAAAAAAAGTATATTATTTATCAAATACAATTAATATGAGATAAATAAAATGTTTCATAAGCAATTTTCCTTATTAAGTTCCCTTGGGATATTCTTAATGCAATCGCATTCCTTTTCCATATGAAATTCTCTATTGGCAATAAGAAAAAACTATTGCGTACTTTTAGGAGCCATAGGAGTTGATATTGCATTGCACTTGACTGCAATTTGCAGTTTGTGTGGAATTTGAAATTATCGCTTAGCTCGGGCTGACAGCTAATGCACTTAAAACTTCACAAATGTCTTGTCAATGTTTAAATGTTTCGACTGTGGCCACGCCCACCGCCCAAGCGCCCACAGCCCCAAACGCCCACAAAACGACAGCGTCAACGACTTGAGTGCAAAATTCAATTAACTTGCTTAAGCACACACACACACACACACATGTACACACACTCTTACTCACACTTGTGTTGCATGCATATGCAATGTGTGTATGCAAGTATGTGCTTGTGTGTGTGTGTGTGAGCTATCAATTTCATGTCCAATCAAGCAGGCAGCCAGGCAGCAGCAGAAGCAGCATCAGCTGCGAATGAAACTGCAGCCTGCAGAAGTCGTAAGAGCCATGTGGATTGCCCAAAACCCCAGCCACTTAAGCAGATGTCAACTTCATTTTGCATATGCCATATGCCGCATGCCACATGCCACCTGCCACCTGCCACATGCCACATGCCACCTGCACTTGCCACACACACACCACACACCTACAGCAATGCCACTTAAAGGTGCACAATCCCTCAAAATGTCTTCAATTCTCTGCCCCTCACTCTCTCTCTCACTCTGTCTCTCTCTCTATCTATCGCGAGCCAATCAATCGAAGCAGCTGCGGTTTAACTTTGTGGCTATAACTGCAACTGCGGCTAATTGTTTTTGCCACACGTTGTTTAATTATTATGTAAGTCCAAAAACACGCCGACTACGATTACAAATACATACTCAAATTCCAATTAAAGCGCTTTGCATAATAAATTAGACACCAATATCGCAGTCGTTGTGGCTGTGGTTGCATCTGTTCGGTGGTTCAGCGGTTCAGCGGTTCGGTGGTTGCCTCATGTTGTTGTCATTGCCAAATGGCCTGTCAAATAAGAAAGCAGTTTGTCCAAATGTTACCGTTGCCGACAAACAACACAACAAAGTTTGACATTTTATGATGGAACAACCGCAACTACAGTCACCCACAGCAGCAGCAGCAGCAGCAGCACCACCCAACCACCCAACCACACTCACAGCCCTTTGGTTGCCTGTCAATTACATCAAAATTGTGAATTGTTCTCGTTATGCATTTGACATTTTCGACTCAATATAAAACGAGAATAACACAAATAGGGGTAAGAAAGAGAGAGAGAGAGAGAGAGAGGGACAATCAACTATGACCAACAATAGTCGTATATACCTTTTTTGAGTGCCATAAATAAATAATCAATGAATTTTATACCTTTTTGCCCATGTCCATTCGTCGTCGTTGTCGTACAAATCGACGTATACGTAATATGCTGTACAATTTATTTGCCCTGCAGATGAAAGAGTAATTTGATTTTGTTGTGATTTATATGAGACATTGGCAGCTGGACAGCTGAATATATCTGTGCATATACATACATATATAAGTGACAGATATCCCATCAGATATTGCCCAGGAAGGAGAAGATGGGGGCCATGAAAGTGACAGCAATTGACACACTTTTCTGAGAAATGACATGTAAAGATGGTCAAGTGTAGCAGAAATTGCCCTGAAATATGTTATAGCCAAGGTTTATGTAAACTATTCTCAGCTCTGTTTTTATTTACTATTTGTTGCCTTTAAGTTTGTTGGGAATTGATACTCCAATTTAATTTTAAATAATTAATTAATTACATTATCACCTTATTAGCTATCATTAAAACTTTCTTCAGGCTAACATAATTACAAATGATTATTATCACAAGTTGTTAAACATTTTGTCATTTATATTTATAATAGTAATTGGTTCTTAAACGGCATTTGTTAGTGTCCCAAATTTGTTCACCTGTTTCGTGTTTTTTTATTTCACAGCCGTCAACTTTAATTCACTGAGAGAACATTTGGTTCATCTAAAATTCCATGTGTTTGGTTTGGTTCTCACCTCCAGAATTTATGTCAATTGCGCATTGATTTATTGTGCTTTATATTATGTATTTATTTATTTATTGCTTTTGCTCATTGCCCAATGTCGTGACTGGAAAGAAAATTAGTTTTGATTTTTCGATAGGCTAGCGTGACCACACGGCATTGCAGCTCGAGAAAACACACATAGAGCTTCAATAAATAAGAGTGCAAAGGGGGCAGAAAGAGAAGTGGATAGATAGCAACAACAAAGCAACAACAACAGCAAAACTAAAGTCAAAATGCACGGCAAGAAGAATATTCCCCGTGCGCATAAATTGCTAAAACGAAAACAGAAAGAAAAAAAAATGAACAAAATAAAATAAATAAAATAGCAAACGGCGATGGGTAAAAATAAAGAGGGAAAGAGATAGGAGGAGTTTAGGGAAAAAGCAGTCAACAAAATGAAGGCAATGCAGAAACTCGTGTTAACTACACATTTGGGTATTTGTGTATTAACACTTTGGCAGTTGGAGGAGCAGCAAACTGAAGCAGGGCCCAAAGAATATCATGGCCAGGGACTCAACTCAACTCAACTCAACTCCGCTCTGCGTCCAGGCTAAAGTTTAATTGGCTGGTTTAATTGTCAGCAAATGAAAAACTAGAGCACACAAAAAATAGAAAATAAAACAAAGAAATTTAATCAAGCAAGGAACAATTGCAGCATACACACACACACACACAAACAGATTCATATAAATAAAAAACTGCAAACGTTTATTGGATTTAACGAGCTCTCAGTGTAGTTGTAGTATGTGGGCAGAGGGAGAGGGAGCGAAAACATGAAAGCACTTTTAACGATGGCAGCTTAATTTAAATGTCACCTGCACTAAACAAATACCAGGGCAAAGGATCGCATACACAGAGAGAGAGAGAGAAGAGACAATCAGACAGACAGACAGACAGCAGGGCGATGATATTGTTAGTGACACTCTTTCAGCATTAAGTGTGTACATGACAAATATATACACACAGGCAGACACACAGACACACAGACAGACAGACACACAGACAGCTAGATTGGCTGCACTTCAAAAGCCACTCAACATTTCAGCCAGGCTCAAACAGTTGCTGGCCATGTGCTTTCTGCTGGCTGCCAGCTGCTTAAATATTTTGATTAAATTAAAATAAACAGAATTGAACGTAACGACATTTGACATTTGCTGCAGTACTAGAGCCCTATCAATATGGCCAATAGAAATCATTATAATGCCAATAAAAATAAATTATTACAAAGTCCAAACGCAGCATTTCCAGAGAAAGAGATTCCTCTCTCTCTCTTCGCTCTTCACATTTTCTAAATGTATATTGAGTATTTTGTGTGGCTAATGGGCCGCGTCTTGTGGCTCATATCATTATGCATCATTAAGTTGATGGGCCAAGAGGACACACTGGGAGAAGGGGGACAAGCACACACTTCGGTTTTATGGCCAAGTCCAAAAGAATCCGGGCCATATGTCCTGTGTCCCATGTCCCATGTCCCTATTTCTATTTACTTCGAGCGCCTTCTGTGCGCGCTATTAAACGCATATTACTCATCGAACAGTATCGAGTATTTTTGTCGCCTCGGTTCGATTGCAAATGACATAAAGGACATTGTTTTATGTGTAACTTACAGTTAAGCTAATAATTTGATAGTGTGTGTGTGCGATGATAAGGCGGATGACGTAACACTCGCATTTTGATAACCAACTAAATTATTGGTAATTAAATATAGCATTGCGTAAACTAATTGATTTTGGTTGTTGGAGTTTTCTCGTTACGTGACGTAAGCAGTTGCGTGACATAAACACAATATGCTAATTGATATTGTCTTTGCAAGTGCTTGAGAATTATAATTATATTTATATTTTGTTGAAAAACACAACTACCCAATTAAATAACAACTAAACAAATTACGTGACGTAAGCAATTGTGTAACGTGAACATAAAATGTATTGGTAGTTATAGTTTTTACAAGTATTTGAGAATTATAATTATTATAAATTTAGTTTTGTCAAATTAAATAAATAGTTCAACGAATTCGGCATACAAATGTTCAGCACGTGACGTAAGCAGCTGCGTGACGTAAACATAATATCAATTAGTACATCTTATCACCACAATTTCTTGGGAATTATAACTGAACATTTATTCTGCTAAAAGTATAACAAATAGATTTCAATATAAAAACTCGCTTAATGAAAATTGTTACGTGAATTGCTTACGCATTCACAACGTTAGCAAGAAACTCAGCTACAACACGTAACTCACTGGAGCACAACGTAAAGCGGCAAGTAAGACAAATTACTTGGAAAAGTGCAACTATATTTGACACAGCTCCCAAGCGGTTGACAACTTAACGTAAGTGCTTACGTCATTGTGTGCACAACTGTACTTTTTTCGCTGCTGCTATTCCCGTTATTTAGTAAGTGTTTTGCTGCTGTTTCCCTTTTTTCCCTTTTCAGCTATAACTTTCCATCTTTGCGTCAAGTTTTTTGGCACATTTGCTTGACAAATTGTTTTGTTTGCGCCGCTCGACATCAGCAATCGATACACATTTATATATATATATATATATGTATAGATGACAATATACTATAGAAGTCAGTGTATATATTTGACGATAGATATGAGCCATGGGTGTGGGCAATATAAACAGCAACAGTAACAGTCACAGGACACACCCAAAAAAAGAAGAAAAAAAATAAACTAACTAAGCAAAGTAGTTGTCACAGCAACCGAAGCATTTTGTGAGCTTTATGCTGTCGGCTAAATAAATATAAATAAGAATCTCTATAGAAAGTACGAATGTTGGGTTTTACATAAGAATATATATATACTATATACCATATAACGCTTGTATAGATTGACTACAATTTCAATTTCTTTATTTTCTTGTCTCTTTTGCAGGTAAGTCGCTGCTAAGACGCTCGCTCGTTTGGTTATAAAATCAAAGTACGTACTTTTTATTTTGACACCAGCTCACACACACACAACAAACACACACACAGTGTCAACAATGACGCCATTAGACGTCTGAGGTAGAGAAAGAGAGAGAGAGAGAGAGAGCGAAAGAGATGAAATCAATAAAGTCGAACGTATCCTGCTGATAGCTGTTTAATGTTTACAATATGTCTTTATTTCTTTTTTGCTCTGCTTCTCATCTCAATTCCCAATTTCATATACTACATTTGCCTTTGACTTTACCTTGAGGCCAACGCCTGAGCAGTCGTTGCCATTGGCAATTCAGTCCGCCCATCCGTCTGTCCGTTCAGTCCGTTAAGTTCGTCCTGTTGGTCCTGTGGTCCTTGCCAGCTATGCAAAACGATTTGATAATACCAAGCGTTATGGTCCTGCCCAGCAGCTGCAGTTGTTATGATAGCAATATTCAAATGGTAGATAGCCTCGGAATTGTAGAGGAGGAGAGGGAACCACAGGACTCTCTCTCTCCCGCTCTCTCGCTCTCTCTCTCTCTTTATAATGCCAAACAATTTAGTGCAGTTGCTGCTGGTGTCGCCTGACAAAGGTAACCTCCATTATCCGATTTGCATTTAGGTTTAGGTTGAATGCGCTCAAATGTGCAATTCAATTTAAGCAAACAAACACAGGCAACCTGCTCAGGGGGGATAGGGGGATGCAACAGTAGCTACTGCTGAGTTTTGGCATGCAGTTAACCAGAAAAGCAGCGCAAAAAGCAGCTTAGCTCCTGGGGGCCAACTGCACAACAACAACAACTAAAAAAGGGTCGACATTGCGCATAAAAAATTCAAAGTCAGTGAAACGCAAGTTAAGCTTCTTTTTTTTTACACTGGTTACCAACTGCTGGGGCAGAGAGGGAATCAACACAAAATCAGGATAAACACACATGTACAACAGCAGACACACAGACACACCCACACACACATACACAGTCACAAAGTGAGAGGCGGAAAAGCGAAACAGGATGTTAGCACATAAGCAAAGTAGATTAAACACCGCAAAACAGGCGCTCAATGAGTCACATGCAAAATGCCAGCACACAAAGTTGAGTTGAGATTTTCTCTCTCTCTCTCCACTTTTTTCTCTTTTACCCTTCTTCTTTTTTTCTTTTTTTTTTTTGGTATTTTATTTTGAATCCGTCAAAGCCGACAAAGTGCGCTTAAAATTGTCAAAACAAAACCAGTCAACGGTTCATCTGTACACAAAAGTAGAGAGGGGATCAAGGGAGGGGAAATGGAAAAGCGTATGTGGACCACCGCAATGTGCAAACTCATGCAAAATGATTTCTAAAACAGTTTGCACACAAGTTTTGCACAGCACAAAACTAACTTTTTGCAGTTGCATACAAATATTTAAATTATTTCTAAATCACAAATAAGCTTCGACTTTATGTTAAATCATATTTTAAAACGAGTGCTCTACTCGTTATTTAATTAGAAAACAAAAGACATAAAGGTCTTACTTGGCTAAAATTCAGACTGAACACAGATATTAAAAACAATTTTCAAATATTTAAATACCAAAAGATACTCACTGCTTAAGTTGAGATAGGTAAAAGGCCAGAGTTTATAAACAATTATTGAATGCTTTATTAGTAAAATATATTGTTTAAATCAGTTTCTTTGCACTGATTTAAATCGAAATATTATCCTTTAAAGATTAAAAATTCAAATTAGTTTCTTGTCACATAAAAATAGGTGAGGCAAATGGCAAATGAAATTATATTGTTCAGAAGTCTTTTTAAAATCAACTTTAAATGTTTTAAAATTCTTTTCTTTGCATTCCTATGAATTAAAATTCTTTAAGCATTCAAGTTGATATCTAAGCTTGATATTTGTTAAATAATACATGAAGGTGACAAATCTTTGTGATAACGATTGAAATTGTGTTACAATAAAACACAATTATTGGGCACATATAATTTATGTAGGAATTGCAAATATTTGTGTAAGCGCCATAACATTTATTTGTTGACTTTATAATCCGAATTTAACATTTAGTATGCATGCGTTGCGAATTAACCCATTTAAAGCTAATGGGTATTTAAATACCCAAAAAAGTATTGACACTTTAAAAATTCTAGCTCGGGGCATGTGAGAGATATCGAAGCCAAATTTATTTCATAGTAAAGAGAAATAATTAAAATATGAGTATAAAATATGAACAGTTTTGTTATCCTTGTTATACCTGTAGTTTTTTACAGGTGAATATCTAGGTTTTTTTCTTCATACAAAATGTTGGCGAAAAAAGCTGAAAAATGTATGGAAATCGAAAAAATGAGATTTGAAGATAAAAATTTTTTTTTTTTTTCTTTCAACTTCTATGGTCTTCTAGGCACACATTTCAAAATTTCGTCAAAATCGTACCAGCCGATCTATGGGCAGCCATTAATGGGTTAAGCAATTGTCTGCCTATTGTAGATACATATAAATATTAAATATGCATTAGCTTGGTTCACTTCACGCTCACACACAAACACAAACACACACACGCGGAGAAACGCACAGTCTATAAAATTTTCACCAGGCGCCCATTAGTATGCTATACTTTTTTTTATTTCATTTTATATTTGTAATGCTCTCTAGCAGAAACTGAAACTCAACCTCAGCTTCAGCCACGTGGCGCCGCAATGTGTTAAATTTTTACAGTTGAATTTGTTATGCGTTGCTCTAAGTGTGTTTGTGTGTGTGTGTGTGTGTGAGTGTGTTGAGTAAATTTGAATTTGATTGAAAAGCATGTGACATAGCGCCCAGCTCGAGGCTGCTCCTTTTTACCTGAACTTGTCGCTTTCTTTTGATGCTGCCCCCTTCGCCCTCTGCCACCCTATGCGGCAACTTCTTCTTCTTCTTTGGCATTGCCTTTGCCTTTGCCTCGATGTCGTCTGCAGTTTAGATAACGTTGAACGGTGCGCATCATTTGGCGCCCCGTCTTGACTGCTTACTTTGCCACACGTTGTGGCACGGTTACGTCTCAGCTTGTCAAATGGTTTTGTATAGATTTCTGGCTTCACCACCAAAACTCCCTTCATCTATCCCTTCCCCTCCCCCCATTGACGACTCTCATCGAGTAACACTACCCACTAACAGGGCCCAGGCCTTTGTGAGTTTTTGTGACAGCTTGTTAGACGTGGCATGTATTCTAGTTTGGCACACAGATACGGGAAGGGGAAGGGGAAACAGAAGGGGAAGGGGAAGTAGCAGTGGCAAAGCATTCATTGTGCAGCAAACTGACAACGATGAATGTAAGCGATTTATTTTATGATTTATTGCTTATACTCATTGTATTCGCAGCCATGGATTTACTACTTTGTATATACATACATATATATCTATTTAAGTACATACAATATGTACAATATATATGTATATATTTATTTGTCGCATTGTCAACACTTGCAAATCATTTGGATATTGAGACTTCCGGAAATCCATATCAACAATACGTTAAAGATTATGTATTATGAAACTGAACTCATTATGCAACTGTCATACCCATTAAATAAGGGTATTTAGAGGCATATAGGTTAAAAACTTCCTCAAGTTTTAACATAGATATATAAGAAGTATATCTTACCCATCAGAATCAATATACCCTGTGCCAAAAATTGTACTACAAGACTGTAGCATTTAAAAAATTCAATTCAATCAAGTGTCAAATTAGTGGGGATTTTAAATTTAAGCGTCCCTTTTTTTATTTGCCATTCGACTCATAAATAAAACATGCACCTGCCACTCAATTAGGAGCCCTGTGGCACACTCGGAACCCAACTGGACGACGAAGGCGGCGAAGGGGCGTGGCAGTGCCGAAGTGCCAAGAGTTACAAATCAAAATGTATAAAACATGCAATTTGTTTGCCAAAAGTCACGCGTAACTTGCGACCCAAACTTCTCCAGGGACAAAAGTAACAGACTTAGCATAAGAATCGAAAAAAAAGAGATAAAGACAGAACAGAGAAGAGATGAGATGATAAAGAGTGAGACAGAAACTAAAACAGAGTTACTGACAGAATGAAACGCATCAAACTGTATGCAAATGAAGTGTTAAAGTTGGTGAAAAAGTGCAAAAGTGTTAAATAAAAAAACAAAAAAATAACTACACATTTTGTCTTGCTTTGACTCACTCAACCTGGGTGTGATGTTATTTCGATTTGGTATCCATCACAACCTCCTTGAGTGAGCGATAGCAGGATAGAATATCCACTAAGCTAAACCGCTGACCAACAATAAAAAATTATATAGTACAGCAAAAGTTCAACTTGCAAAGATAAACAGAATTGGCTTTCAAATTCTGGAAAGAAAACGAAATTATTCTAAAAACTTTTTTAAATAAGCTCTGTTTAAAAGTTGTCTTAAGCTGGATAAATGAAATATACTTTCAAGAATAATTCGTAACTCAAGAAATATTTTGTGATAAATTAACTCTGAATTTAAAATACCAACTAATTTAAGCATTTTAAGGAAATAATCTTCATTTTATCGGATTATTCTATTTATATATAAAAATCTGTATAATTAGCTCGATTCACAGTCAAAAAAGTATCAAGTTAATGTACTTGAAAATTGCTTCAGCGACAATCTAATTGTCGATTTTTCGATGTTCTTTTTACATCATTATTTTAGATAATATGTAGAAGTGTTTATTTAATTTTAATAATGGAATCAAAGCCCATCCTATGTTGCTCTTCTAATCCCAAGTCTTCAGTTTACAACACAGACAGATGCTCCATCTGCCAGTCGAATGGCCAAGTTCATCACGAATTCATCATGCTCAACTTTTTGCAAAGGCCTCGGGACAAAAGTCAAGCTGCGTATGCATAATAAAATTTTGAAATGCCAATTTAATAATGCTTAATGGCAAAAATCATTTTTGGTAATAAATTTATAAGCACATCCCAGGCAATATATGATGGAGACGCCATCTTCCTTACCCTCCCTCTGAATGTGTGTGTGACTGAGTGTGTGTGTCTGTGTGTGTGTGTGTGTATGTGTGCCCTTGGGGCAAGCACTCAAGTTGAAGCTGTAGCATACTTCTAGGCAGTGGCAAAGAGTCTTGTGGCAAATATTTACCTTTTGGGGGCATGTGAAAATAACATTTGCAATTTTAAACACTTGAGACTTGTCGCCAGCTGCTTGGTAATTTTTCACCACCATCAATATACTTGTGTGTGTCACTGTCTGTCAATTTCGTCGCACACACTAATGACAATTTTCATTTCTATGTATACTATACTTATATTTTTTGTTGTTGTTGCTTCCGCTGGTTATTACTCTTGTGGCTACAATGTGATTATTTATTAATTAAATTTGCCATGAGACAGCAGCTAAAGTAAATTCGTTTGTTTTTGTGTTTGTATTTGTGTTTGTGTTGGTTTTTGTGGCTTTTAGCTTTGGGCTTTGGGCTTACAGGATACTCACAACACACAGCTTTGTCCTATTATTTGTAGACTTAGACCTGGCTTTGCTGCGTATGAGTATTTTTTTAAAGCATTTCATTGACTTTATTCATAGCCCTTTCCTTAACTTTTTTTGTGTGTGTGTGTGTGTGTTACCTTTGGGTCTACGGTCCTTCTGGCCAAAACCTAAATATTTAATGTGCCCACTTGGAAGCTCAAGCGTAATTATCTCCTGTCATTCCCGGACAGCTGAAGTTATGTATGTGAGACCAGGTGCCCAGGATACACAGGATACCCAGGTGGTTAAGGCTGCGATAAATTGTAGTTAAAGCGCTTATAAATAGAACTTAAAGGATCAACATTAATAGTGAGAATATGTCAACTAAATTATTCTAGTTAATGTGCAAAGACATGATAAATGTCATCAAATTAGATGGAATTTAATTAGATATGCTGCTAGATACTAATGACAGCGATAATTAAGATACGACTTTAAATGAAATACAGATATCTTAAATAAAAAATAGTGTATTACAATTGGGTACTAAATTTATCATTAAATTACTACTACTATTTGATGATTTCTCAAGTGATAAATTTTAGTTAAATTGCATATTTAATTTGCGAAACATTTCAATCTTATAAGAGCTATAATAATGCTATATAAATCTGTTACACACTCAACGTTCTCGTTGATGGCCCTTTTTTCTTGGTATTGGGAAATCAAAAGCCGTTGGCTGCCACTCTTCAGTTGCCAAAATGTCAACATTACGCCAATCTCTGACAGCCTATCTCAGTCTTGTCACAAAGTATCTTCCACACACACACACATATTTTTTTGATTAAAATTGCAGGTAGTTTGAGTTCTGTGAGGTGCAAGGGTATGTGTCTGTGTGTGTGTGTGTGGGTAACAACTGCTGTTGGCTGTCTGGCAGCAACGATTTGTTCGCCCTTCGTTGCCAATTGATTGAATTGAGCACATCGAGCCATGAAATGTTTGCCCGACGGCTAACAACTAAATCACCGTTGGCAGCTTTTGCATGTTTTTGCCGTCTAAGGAAAAAACGTCAGCCAAGTCATTGCCTTACCCAAAAAGTAAGACTTTTACGAAGTGAAGTTAAATGATGCCAACTGTATACGGCTGCAAGATACTACCTATTAATTTTGTAAAAAATGGCAAGTGATTAATTTGTTCAGAGTCGAAAGGAGTAACTATTAACTTGTCTAATTTGATTAAAGTTATGTAAAGAGTTACAACTGCATTTATATTTAATTTGAGTGATAGATATTGATGGAATGACATATTGAATTATTTATTTATTTAACGTCAACTTAGGACAGTCAAAAGTTGAAATAATTGAATTGAATTGAATAAATTCAATTCAATTCTATATTTTTATTATAGTAATAAGTCATATATACGAAGTAAAAATAATAAGACGCATAATAATATTTCTGAATTGTAGAAATGCCATTCACAAGTATAACTTAACTACCCCATGGGGCTACAAAATGTGCTGGGTATTGGAAGATGGCGTAATAGAAAATGCCTCTGGCCGCGCTGCTGCAAGCGAAGACAACGGTAGTATTGGTGGCATCGGTGGCATCGGTGGCATCGGTGGCATCGGTGGCATCAATAGAGCTGGTGGCGCATTTTGCAATTTTTTTTTTTTTCGCCGAATCGCAAAGATTTTTCTTTTGGCCGGAGCCAGAGACAATTTCGTGCACATTTTCGCTGCGATTTTTTCCTATAAACTTCCGTCGAAAGTTTCTCTGGGGCTTTTCTTTTTATTTCTCATTTTATTTTCATGCTTTTGGTTTCTGGTTTTGTTGTTAGACAGCTATCGAAAAAGTTTCGCCTATGTTTGCCCATGAGCGTAGCGAACTAACAAAATGAGTTTATTTTTTGCTTAATTTCGCACAAATTAAAAACGTCGATTCCGGCTCAGTAACGGCTCCAAAAATATTTCAAAAAGTACAAAAAAAGAGAGAAAAGAAAAAAGAATGGGTATAAAAGAAAGCTTGTGTAAGGAAAAGTTAAGGATGCGTGCGTTTGCCTGGCAACAGCAATTTTTCGTCGTCGCCCTAACGAAAAACTTTTTAACAGCACTGTATGGCAGCTATAAATACTTGAGCATACGTATGTGTATCGATGTGTGTGTGTGTGTAAATTACATAATATTTTTTATTAAGAGTTTTCGTATATATCGTATGGCCACTTCTTAAAAGTCAATTTCAAGAACGCAGCCCAGCTTATCAGACATTCAATGAGTTGGCAAAGTCCTTAATCCTTATGCCTGAACGCCTCAAAACTGAACTTGAATAAAAGTGTAAAATGATCTGAATTACCGAAAGCTAAAAATGATTCGATTTGCGTTGAAATATATCTGTTCAGATTCGTGTGTGTGTGTGTGTGTGTGTGTGTATAAACTGGTTTATGATATCCTCTCAAGTGCGATTGCTCCATTAACTGCTTGTACATACGAGTACTTGAAAGAAAAAGGAGTATCAAAAGGATAAGCACTAAGATTGCAGAAAGATTTGATAACTTGAGAGTTGTGAAGGTTTATCTTGCAGTTGTTAAGACCCCAAATTTGTACTAGGCTAGTGAGTATCAAAAGAAGAAGTAGAGTTAAACTAAAAACACAATTAAAAGAATTTGTTGTTACAATTTTAGCGAGTGGAAATTCGAAAATAAATCCAATTGTAATAAATTGTATCAATCAAAATTAAATAGAGCTTATTGTTAGCATTTAGCTTAAAATATTAGGAATCAAACTATTTCATTTAATTAAATACTAATCAAAAATATGAATAATATCTATTTTTTGACTACTTTTCAAAAATCAAAAGCAAATGAAAATGAATAAATTGAATCCATTTAAAATACAGTTTAAAACACATTAGTAGCTTGTTTTTCAAATCAAAACATTAGATAACTTTTCTATGATTATTTCAATTCATTTAATACAAATTAATAGGCCAACATTCAATTTAGGGAACAAAGCTCAAAAGTTTAAAATTATTATAGATTTTTAGGTTATTTGAAAAATACATATAGCTGAAAATTAAATGCATTTAGAAAGCAGCTTAAATACTGTAGTGGCTGGTATTACAAGTCCACCTGCCTTTTTGCTCCTGCCCCCATTGCTCAGCCTATGAAATGTTGCAAATGGAGTCGCGCAGCCATTTGGCTAATTGTTCGGTTTGTTTTACGTGTAAGGCAACAAATTGGCCAAAACACACGTTTGCCAACAGCAGAGAGAGAAAGGGAAGTAGCAGAGCCCAAAAGGTAGTTGCAGTTGGAGAAGGCCAAAAAAGCAAAAAAAAAAAACCCCAACCTTTGACTAAATAAACCCCATTGGCAGTGACGTGTCCTGGCTTGCAGTTGGCAGTTGGCAGTTGGTAGTTAGCAGTTAGCGAGGCGGGTTCATAATAATTTAAATGCTCGGCACACAAAGTGACATGGCAAAGACAAACAGAGGTCAAACCGAGAGGCTCCAGCTGTTGCTACAGTTGTTGTTGTTGTTGTTGTTGTTGTTGTTACATTTGTTGCAGCTGGAAATGGCTACGTGACAGGACACAGTGCAATGGCTCGCATTTAAATCCAAGCGCAGTGGCAACAAAATTAGCACGACAAAGGGACTTGTCAGCAAGGTGGCAAGAGAGGAGAAGAGACAGGGAGACAGAGAGAGAGAGAGCATGATGAACGATGGCAAAAGGTAAAGGGAAGTGATAGAGGCATAGAGGGGGGAAAAGGACATTGGTAGTGCAGTTAATTTGCCATTGCGCGGCAACAACAACAACAACAACAAGAAGCTTTTTGAGCAAATAGCAAACGAGTCACATCAACCAGCCTTCTGCCACGCCTCCCTGGCGCCCCTTTTGCCCACAGCTCCTGTGTAAGGACAAACGGATCAACAACTAAGCAAACAAATGGCGTTGCAATTGAGCACGTTTTGGGCAAAGCGCCGGAATCAGAGTCGCAAGTCGTAGAGCAGCCCATGGAAATGAACTGTGGCATAGTAAAAACACACAGCAACAGGACACGAACTGAGACTGGAGACAGGAGACAGTAGACAGGACATGGAGACAGCAGACAGACATGTGTATGTACATAGGTCAGGTCAAGTGACCATGCAGCAGTATCCAATCATTTGTACGTGTGGCTAATGATGTTGCAGTCCGATTCAGATACAGATTCAGATACAGATTTAGATGCAAATGCAGATACATCTCCAGTTGCCGAAACAGGTCTTTGATTTTGGCGACGTGTCAGCAGCAGCCGATGGTTCATTTGATTGGAAAACGGCACAAGAGAGAAAGAGACAGGACACACACAGAAAGTCCACTTAAGTGAAGCTATCATGTGGGCGTGGCACCCAACTGGTTAAATGCTTCAATGCATATTGACAAAAAAGACAACAGGACAACACGCATACGCACTGTAAGCCAGCCGCAAATGAGAAACTACGAGCAGCAGGACATTTTGGCCAGCACCGGACAAGGCAAACAAAAAGTCAAGCCAACAATGGCAAAATGGAAGTGGAAGTAAAAAAAAAGTAAAGAGTGCAGCAAAACAAAAAGGGAATGGTAAAAGGCCAAAGGATAAAACAAAAACAAAAATAGATGTGATATTAAGAAACATAGCAGCAGCTGGCCCAGGCCTGGGGATTTTATGTAAACCACACACACACACACACACACACACACACTCACACAAATACGGGACACAAAAAAAAATAGAAGAACAAACAACAGACGTGGCCGATGCCGAGGCGAGGCAACAATGGCATAAAAGAAACATAACTAATTTGCATAAAATGTTGAAACACCGACAGAGTGAGAGAGAGAGAGAGAGAGAGAGAGAGAGAGTGCTCCGAGAGAATCTGTCAGGAATATTGTAGCGACAAGGATACAGGTAACAGAGCTGGTTGGAAAAACTTCTGTCCAAGCGGAAATCGAGTAAAATTCGTAAGTGAAGAGTTTCGCTAAGAGTAAGGGATATATATTCATAGACTCGTAGTGCCTTTCAGGTGAAATTTGTTGCCAACTTTGGCACAAAATTTCCAAAAATAGTCAACTAAGTGACAGTTTTAGTCCTCCGCCTGCTGTCTCTCTCTCTCTCTCACTCTCACTTCCCTTTTGACCCCCTTTTGTGACTTGTATATGCAGCAAACAAACTATATTTTTGCATCACAGCATAAAAGTTATATATAAGTGTGTGTGTGTTTGTGTGTGTGTGTGTGTAAGTGTGTATGCGTAAAATAATAGTCTCCTCATATTAGCGGCTTGTATCTTTTGCAACATGACCATGTTGAGACAAAGTTGTAGGCCAAAATGTCAGCGAACAATGTGCAAAGACTATTAAATGTGTGTGTGTGAGTTGTGTGTGTGTGAGTTGTGTGTGTGAGTTGCGTCTAGTCTATCTATACATATAAGAAAAGAATCTTACTTTGGTATGCGCTTTGAAGTACGATATTTACTCAAATTCAAGTTAAAGGGTTGCCACCCCATACCAAAAATGTGCAAAATATGCGACAAAACCATAAATTATTATATTTATTTTATTTTACGATAAATTCCTTTATGTGCAAATTCAATTGCAAATCATTGAAAGCTTCAATCGAATTTTACACATGGAATTTTCTTAAGCTGAACCTTTATTTGGACAATTATTTAATAAACAAATACCATTGAAAATAATAATTTAATATTTGTTTTGTTACAGCATTTAAGAACATTTCTTAAAGAAATAAATATTGTATTAAACATACAATACAATATTTAATGTCTACATGATAGTCAACTAAGTGCAGTTTATAATTTTTTAACTTTAATATATCAAAGAATTTTCTTATTAAAAATCAACGCATTTTCATTTGGATTACTTACAGTTTGGTGAATCAGTCGATGCCGGACGCGCCCAAGATACGGATGATGGTGGCCCAAGCTTTGCGCGTTTGGGAAAACAATTCCAAGTTGACATTTCGTGAAGTGTACAGCGATCAGGCGGATATACAGGTTCTCTTTGCACGGTGCGTATTAAAAGGGGTGTGTGCGGGTGATGGGGGAGGATAAACCATAAAGAACGAAATCGTTATGTAGTGCCATAAACCTTGTGCACCATGGGCAAACACATAAAATTGCACTTAAAACCAGGCAACGATAAATAAGCCAAGTATTAAACCATGAAACCGAAGATGATGATGATGATGACGACAACTAAGGAGTGTGTGTGGGTGTGTGGGGTGTGTGTGTATGCCATAACCAATTTCAAATCAAAGAGTTTATGTTTCAGCTGTTTGTGTGTGTGTTGTTTTTTAATATAGATAAGTATATAGAACAGCTCGTTATTTCAATGCCATTGAATTGACTAATCAACGCCGCTATTAACTCGACAGCAAATATAATAATAAGGCTCTCATGCTCTGCTCCTCTTCCATAGACGCGATCACGGCGATGGCTATAAATTTGATGGACCTGGTTTGGTGCTGGCACACGCCTTCTATCCGGGCGTGGGGCGTGGCGGCGATGCGCACTTTGATGCGGAGGAGACCTGGGAGTTTGATGCCAGCAGCGATGATAGTCGTGGTAAGTGTGTGCGCGTGTGTGTGGTTAGCTCATGATTTAGTCTGACTAAATGAATGCATAATTTAATTACATTTGATAACAACAATAACAAGAAGAGTAATAGATAATAATAATCATGGGCAGGCAGCTGCTGTTGCTGCGGTCACGTCGCGGCTAAAAAGGCTGCGGGCGGATTGCAGGCGCCAAAACCGCAGCCAACAAAATCAATAAACGTTGCATACGCAACGGCGCAGCTCGCAAAAGGGGGAATCCCCCAAACCAAACCCAATACTATACAACAAAATGAGCAACTGGCGCCGGCTGACTGCCTGTTAGCCTCTTCGCCTGTTGTCCTTTCCCGCCTGTCCCGTCTGTCCCGAGTGTCCTCAGTGTCCTGGCTGGCCTGCATGCGTTTTGTAATTTAGCGCTATAAATCGTGTCCCTAGCAACAGCAACTGAAAATCCCCTCAATATCCCTCCCAACCTCAATGACATACCCACAGAATCAAGCTGCAATCTTCCATCTGCAACCTCAACCCAGTGTCGACATTTTTAATGGTTTTTAATGCCAATAAAAAATTGTCAGCATGACGCGTGACGTTGGCAAACGCAGCAATGAGCATTTTTCATACCCTGTTGCCATAAAGCGACTTTAAGCGGAGTTTCTTATAAGAGTATAAGTATAGGTTTCATATAAGAAGCTTTACTTTTAAGTGAGCTCTACTCTAAATTTCATCCATTTCAATTGTCTTTCTCATTCATCTTAAGAGCTAGAGGTACCAAATTCTCACTATACAAATTCAGATTCTATCTTTTACTCCAAAATAGGCATTTAATTTGTACTTGTAGAATTAGATTTTTGAATTTTGTATACTAAATCTATCTAGCATCTTCAATATAATCGAAGCAACTACAATTATGTCTCTCAGTCTGCTAAAGAGCTAGAGATACCAAATTCTAACTTAACAAATTTCGATTCTTTTCTCTACTCCAAAAACATCATTCCAATCTCATTTATTAAAGTAGAACATCTCACATATAACCTTTAACTTTCTCGAGATCAACGAGATCAAAACAGAACTCTTTTGTATTAGCCCAGGGTAACTGCGAGTCGTACACTCTTATCTATCTTACAAAATGTTGCAACGACGCCATTTTTATGCCACTTACAAAGTCGTCAAGGCGACGGCAACGACGCAACGTCGCAATGTCGTTGCCTTTGTGTCAGTAGTCGCTGTTGCCATTAACCAGTCGCATTTTACTGTCATTTTGCAGGCACCAACTTTCTGAATGTGGCCCTGCATGAACTGGGTCATTCGCTGGGCCTGGGACACTCCACGGACTCGAATGCGGTCATGTTTCCCTGGTATCAGAACAATGAGGTGGATGGCAAGCTGCCCGATGATGATCGCAATGCCATACAGGAGCTCTATGGTGCCAAGGAGAAGGTTTGGGGACCTTATCGACCGCAAACCACAACGAGTACCACAACAACAACAACGACAACAACAATGCGACCGCTCACATACTATCCGAATCGTTATCCCAACTATTATCCCAACTATTATCCGAATAGAGATCGCACGCGAGAGCGAGAGCGTGAACGGGAGCGAGAACGAGAGCGAGCACGTGAGCGAGATCGTGTGCAACGAGAACGTGAGCAGCGAGAGCGTGAACAACGAGAGCGAGCACAGCGTGAAAGGGAAAGAGAACGCGAGCGAGAACGAGAGCGAGAGCGAGAACGCATGTCAACAACAACAACGAGAGCAACAGTGCCAACGAGAAGAACACAGACCTACAGACCGTACAACTATCCGACGGTTCATCAGCCTAACAAACCACATAAGCCACACAAACCACGCAAACCCAAACCCGACAGTTGTATGACCAGCTACGATGCCATCTCCATGATACGCAGCGAATTATTCATCTTCAGGGGACAGGTTAGTAACGAGTAGAAAGAACGAGCTATGAGTTATTAGAATTAATCTTAACTCTCCATTAATCTGCAGTTCCTTTGGCGTATTGGTGCAAAGGGCTTATATAATGGTTATCCGACGGAAACGCGACGTCATTGGATGGCACTGCCCGAGGATTTCAACAAGGTGGACGCAGTGTTTGAGAATCAACAGCGACAGATTGTTTTCTTTATAGGTAAGTAACGAGAAACGAGTAACGAGTAAATATTCATCACTAAACTAAATTCTATTTATTTGTAGGTCGTCAGTATTATGTGTTTGATTCGGTGACTTTGGCGCCTGGTTATCCACAGCCATTGACCAGCCTGGGATTACCACCGACACTGACCCACATAGATGCGGCCTTTGTGTGGGGCCACAACAATCGGACATATCTGACGAGTGGCACACTCTACTGGCGCATCGATGAGAACACGGGCAAAGTGGAGCTGGATTATCCGCGGGACATGTCCATTTGGGCTGGCGTTGGCTATAACATCGATGCCGCATTCCAGTATAAGAACGGCAAGACGTATTTCTTCAAGAACCTGGGCTACTGGGAGTTCAACGATGACCGCATGAAGGTGGCACATGCCCGACCCAAGTTATCGTCTCGCATGTGGATGCAATGTGCGCGCAGTGTCAACGATGTGGATGAGGAACAGCGCTGGACGTCGCCATTGGTATCTGGTACCAATGAATCAATAGAAACCAACTCCGCCGACTGCCCAAGGCGGAGGCACAGTCTGATTGGGGTTGTGGTACTGCTGCTCACATGGTTCGCATGGCATTGATCTATAAGAGTTAAAATATATAGCTATAAGCTTAGCTATAACCATCATTTAAATGGATACTTAGAGTTCTCTTCCGCATTCAAATGGAAAACGCAATATTGCCGAAAATGAACGGGAATGATAGTTATAGACAAAGATTACTGTCAGACAGTAAAACGTTTCCCCACACAACGCGGCCTTAAAAAACTCATTTTCCGATTCATAATTTTATTATTATTTTTAAAAAAGTCGTTTTTTCCTATAAGAAAACTTGCCAATTGTGCACACACAGACACCATCTATTGGTCCGAATAGCAGGATTGTTTAATCGCATCTACTAATTTTATAAACTTTATAAAGATATACAAAATTTATACAATATACATATAATATTAGCTATTTACTCCTAAGAAATATAAATATATATATAAAAATGTACGTAAATAATTACGCACTGAATCAAATGAGAACTTCTCAGCCACAACTGCCTTATAATTAAGTACAGTATTGCTTCATACGGACGAACAGATTGGCCCGAGTCTTAGTAGCTATGAGCTGCCCGCATTTTATGTTTGATTTGATTATAAACATTTCTAATTATTTATATTTAAATGTGATATTATCATAAATTTTATGTGTGCGATTGAATTGATTAAAACACAAGAACTCATGAACAAAATCAAAAATCCAATCGACAATTTCAAATAAAAACAAACAATTATTTTAAATATTTTTTGTTAGCATTAGTTTTATATTATATATGTATCTCTGTATATTTATACTTAAACACCCACATTTAAGTTGAGAATATCGTTTTATATATATTTTTTATGAAATAAATAAATAAATAAATAATAAAACATATTGCGACATAAACTGAAATTGGACTTTCCTATGCTTTTTTTATCGTAAGTAATTTATCTTTCCATGTGACGTAAACTGTTTCACAAATTTAAAACTAGACTAAGTTTCCCCTTAGGTAACAGCAAGCTTGTTTAATAAAACTACTAATTTTTTACCAATCCTAAAGTGGGCGATGTTATGCAACTTCAGGCATCGAAGTACCTTCAACGACTTGGTGGTCATCCTAACGCGCTAGCCAGACGACTAACTACCAAACCCAGAAAGAGAAGACTCAAAAGGTGCCATCCATTGGATCTCCCTACTAGATTTCTTCATTGACTTGTAAATAATAATCTGTAAATAATATAATTCTATATATGTACATATGTTTCACCTGTGATTAATTGTTCCTTCCCTTAAATGTAAAACTAGATTAAGTTGCCACTAAAGGTAGCAGAAAACCTGTTTAAATAAAATATACAAATTTTTTACGAAAAAAAAAAAAAAAAAAAAGTAATTTATCTAAATAAATCTTTGTTGCATACTTCTAGGCTGCAAAATTATTTATGACAGATATTCCAATAAAAGATACAATTTGGGAATATGTTTTGATTTGGGCTTCAAAAAGCGATATGTTTTCAGTGGAGTTAATAAATATAAAGGGAATCTAAAGATCCTTAGATTAATTTCAAACGAAAATCGAAATTCGCTTTTATAAAACTGGAATATAAATAGGATTTAACGAATGATGAAATTTTGCAATGCTTTTGCTTTTAAACCATATCATGCAGTTTCTACAAATGCCAAATTAAAAATGACGATTTATACGAGCGTTTGGGCTATAAAATCATTAATATGGTACTTTTTTTCTGAATGACGTGTCGAAAAAACGATCAGATCAAGTTCATAGCAATTATATTTGCTTTATTTGTGTCAATATCTAGCACATAAAATGTGGCGATAAGAACTGATAATGTGCTGGGCTATGTAAAAACCGAAAAACCAAGTGAAATACTAAAAAAACCAAAATAGATGTATCATGTTTAGCGATAATGCCCTTATCTAGCTATAGACAGGTAAATGGAAACGCTTTAGATATCTGTGTATAACCTGATAACTGGGCCCAAAAACAGTGTGTTGAGTGTTGAGAGTGGGTTCAGAGAAAAAACAGATGTTACGGATACCAAATACTCAAATGTAAGTGAGTCTGAATATCTTAACTTGAATTGACAGCACTTAGATAATGAGCACTTAAATACTCTGTATTTTTTGTTATCTTATCAGTTGTAAAGTGTTGGGGCGAATCGCTTCCGTAGAGTCCAACAAGTTCAATTCTCTCGCTCTCAGATTGACTCTCCAGTGGAAACATCTGTCATTAGTCCATGCGTCATTGGCCGTGACGACACGAAAGAGTGCACCTTCCATTCCGAATATGAATCCGATTCTGAGTGCGAGTGCGAATGCCAGAACAAGTATTCAACACAGATACAAAAAAAAAAGAAACGGTAACGACAATTCCGGATCGTTGACAGTCGCGCATAGACCACAGTCGCGTTCGGTAGTTAGTGGTTTGACATTTAAATTACGTATACGACGTGAATACCCATATATGTACATATATACAAATAACATCTACATCTACACCTACATACTTGCCTCTATAAATAACAGCTTATATTAAATTAAAGACAATTGTGAGTAGAGGTCGAAAATTGAACTGAGCATTGTGCTATATACTCGTACTCAAGACAAGTCAAGGCCCCAGGCCCCCAAGGCCCCCATATGGTTGATAGGGGCTTACCTCTATCTTAACCGTAACAAGACCCAGAACTAGCGAGCTGTAATTCTTATCTTTATATGTTTGGGCTTACTCCAAATCTATGACGAATCATTTGGCAAATTGAAGTGTCTGGTAGCCTTAGTCCATATCTAATCGGGAGTTAGGGCCATGACAACTGCAAATGGCCCCGGAAGTTGACAATCAAAAGAGAAATTTCAATAAATCACAGTTCGATGTATAATCATATCTATTTCAGATACCATGTCGTCCAATCAATCCATCGATGATAATCTCATACGTCCACTGAGCGCTGAGTTGGCGCTGAAGGCGCAAGAGGAACTGGGCGAGGTTCCCGATCGTGTGCCGAAAGACATTGAAGCCCTACGGACTTGGATCTCAAAGCAGCCGCATTTAAAGGCACGACAGGATGCACAGTTTCTGGTCGCCTTTCTGCGCGGCTGCAAGTACAGTCTGGAGAAGACCAAACTGAAGCTGGACAACTTCTATGCGATGCGTGGAGCAGTGCCGGAATTGTACAAGAATCGCTTTGTGGGCGAGAAACAGTTGAGCATACTCAAAACGGCGTAAGTGACGGGAGATTACAGGATTAATCAGTGGATTTAATTGAATCTTCTTCCCTATTTAGCTGCCTGTTGCGTCTGTCGCAGCCACTGCAGGTGGATGGACCACGTATTCACATCTCACGCTATGCTCAGTACGATTCCAACAAGTATTCCATTGCCGAGGTGATGCAAGTGAATACCATGTTGGGCGAAATCCAAATACGTGAAGATGACAACGCTATGGTATCGGGATTCGTGGAGATTATTGATATGAAAGGCGTCACCGCCGGTCACATGTTCCAGTTCGATGTGGTGCTGATCAAGAAACTTGCCGTGCTGGGTGACAAAGCTCTGCCCTACAGGCCCAAGGGATTCCACTTCATCAACGCTCCATCCACCGCCGAGACGGCCATGTCCATAGCCAAGAGTTTGATGAGCGACAAGATACGCAAACGGGTGAGAGCATAACATATATAAAATAAATATAATAATAAAATATATATTCTATTGTCTTTTCCAGTTCCATATACACTCCAAACTGGACACGCTTTATCAGTACGTGCCCAAGGAATGCCTGCCCGTGGAATATGGTGGCACCAATGGCACCATCCAGGATGTTGTGGACACTTGGACACAGAAACTGATCAGCTACACGGACTTCTTTGATCAGGATGCACAATATGGCACAAATGAGAAGCTGCGTCGAGGGGAACCAATTAACTCCGAAACGCTGTTCGGAATTCAGGGCTCATTTCGGAAACTGGACATTGATTAGTTTCTGCATCTAATTTTAGTACAAATTCATACAAAAATAATCCAATTAATGAACAAACATCATTTAAAGCACAACAAATCAATAGATTGTAAAATAGAACACAACGAAATTAAGCTAAACTGTTTACAAAATCAAACAAGTAAAAATGCAGTTTTGACTAAGGAAGTGTCGAGGACAGGAACTTAGATCTTGGCTTTGGCTTTGGCTGCCTCCTTGAATTTCTTGTCAAGGAAAGCGTGAGCCTGATCATGATAGGGATGGGCAGCTTCCCGCACACGCTCCAACCACTTGGCCACCTTGGGAAATTGCTTTTCGTTCACACTGTACTGGCAAAGTTCTGGAAATTGTAAAACATAGAATTAATATAAGGAGAAAAATTAAATTAAAGCAACCTACTTAGCTGTTCAATATCGGAGGCACCAAGCAAGTCAGCTACTGTCAGATTCTTGCCGATCAAGAAGTCATTGTCCAACCACAAGCGCTCCAAGAGACCCAAACTCCCTTCGACATTTTTGATCAACTGTTCGACGTGTTCCGCCTTTGGCTTGGGCTTAATGCCATTGATCGGAAACAGCCAAGCGTCCCGGAAGTATGTGAGTGTAACCATGCGCAGGTTAAAGTGCTGCCACTCCAAGAACTCATCCACACGTGCCCGCTCCTCTACAGACTTCGTGGGATAAAGCTGCTCAGTCAGTTGATTCTTAGCCGCCAAATATCTGCAAGTATATTATTTAAACTGCTTTTAGAGTGCATTTATTATATCCTTGCAGTGGGTATTGCTTGTTGAACTAATGTGCCTTTTAGAAATAATGTTTTCTTTGTAAATACAAAATTTAATACTTGAGGTAAACTCAACCGATCTCAAAGCTCGATGACAAAAATAGAAGAGAGGTAAAACTTGCAGCGTGTAACAGTTAACAGCATAGCGCTTCTGTTAAGCTTACAATTATGTTAAGCTTCGAAGGACGTAACATTACATTATGTTGCTGCACTAGGCAGATTCTACTACTATTTCAGGTGCCGCTGCGAGCAGATATTATGATATATTCGATATATGTAGCTTTGTTCATCTGTCAGTAGAAATATTGTACCAAGAGCAGTCTCCACCAAGGTTTAAAAAATTCAAAATAAAATTAAGAACTAGAATTTTAACATACAAATTAAAAAAAAACTAAACATACCGCAGCATTGCCCCGCTCTCGGACAAGTGGAAGTTGCCATCCACCAGGGCGGGCACCTTCTGGAAACGATTGATGCTCTTGTATTCATCTGTCAACTGTTCGCCTGCCAAAAATTAATTGCACTTCAAATTGCCGGGTAACAACATGCAGTTGCAGTTAAACTCACGTTTGCGCAGCGCTACGGGGCAATCTTCGAACGGTGTTTTGGCCAATTTCAGTGCAATCCACAATGCACGCGATGGTGGCGACAATAGATCATAGTAATATTTAATTGATTGAGCCATGTTGACACTTAAATTGAGCAGCACAATTTGTAGAGCTTCGATGGAAACAGCTGTGGTACAAAGTTCAAACTGCGTTGCTTTACAACACTGTTGACTTGCTGTACGCTTATATAGTTGTCTCACTCACACTTATAATGTGCCGTATGGCAAGATGCGCGCGCTGATTTTTCAATTCAAATTGACAACAAAAATATTAGTTTGAAAGAATATTGCTTAGTTTCAGGCAAAGCAAATATTTCAAATGTCAATTTGGTATATTTTTTTAATGATTAAGTGGATTTCGTGACCAGTTTTATCAGCAACCTTGCTGAGCCAACAAATATATAACATTAACTTGTATCTAAAGCACAGATAATATCGAAGCATAAACGCAATGTTTATCAGTTGCTATGCTACAAATGATTAGCACATAAATTACACTTGGTATCAAACAAGTGTCATTTTTTGTGTGATAAGTTTTTTTTATTTAACTTTAGTACAAAAATAAATAGATTTTAGAAAAGAACACATTTAAATGAAGGTAAACTATTTAGAGAATCAAAGTTTGGCTTGAACAGCCTGCTGGGACTTTTTGTTAACGAAAGCATAAGCCTGATCATGATACGGTTGAGTAGATTCACGCACACGATCCAACCACTTGGCCACCTTGGGAAACTTCTTCTCATTCACAGAGTACTGGCAAAGTTCTAAAAATTAAATAAAATTAATATTAGTAAGAAATTTTATTGATGCTACTTACTTAGCTGTTCAATATCGGAGGAACCAATCAAGTCAGCTACTGTCAGATTCGCTCCGATTAAAAAGTCGTTTTCCAACCAAAAGCGCTCCAGCAGCTCCAAACTTCCCTCCACATTTTGGATTAGCTTTTCCAGCTTTTCCGCTGTTGGCTTGGGCTTAATTCCGTTAATTGGAAAGAGCCAACCGTCCAGAAAGTATTGCCCTGTGGGCAGTCGCAAGTTAAAGTATTGCCAGCCCAAGAACTCATCCACACGTGCCCGATCCTCGACAGACTTGGGATACAGCTGCTCAGTCAGTTGATTTTTATCCGCCAGATAGCTGCAAGTGTATTCAATATTCGTATTGAAAATCAATTAAATCTACATATGTTTAATATACCGAATCATTGCCGCGCTCTCGGACAAGTGGAATTTGCCATCCACCAGGGCGGGCAACTTCTGGAAACGATTGACGCTCTTGTATTCATCAGTCAGCTGTTCGACTAAAATCATTTGGACTTTAAATTTGCCAATTTAAAATGAAAGTTGCAGTTAAACTCACATTTACGCAGTGCCACGGGGCAATCTTCGAATGGTGTTTTGGCCAATTTCAATGCAATCCACAATGCACGCGATGGCGGGGACAATAGATCATAGTAATACTTAATTGATTGAGCCATGTTGATGAATCGAACAGCACAAATTGTAGAACTCCGATGGAATCAGCTGGAGTACAAAGTTCAAGTTTTGCCTATGTGCCCATATAGTTGTCTCATTTGCACTTGTAGAGTGCCGTATGACAAGTTGCGCGCGCTAATTCAAGTTCAAATTGATCGCAACAACTAATTGTTTGAAAACATATTACTCCGCAAGTATTTATAATGTCAGCTTGGTGTTTTCTTAATGATCAAGTGAATTTTGTAGCCAGTTTTATCTTTAACCTTGCTGTGCCAAAAAAAAATAGAATCTAAAGCACAGATAATATCAAAGCATAAACCTAAAATGCTTCGATACGTCATAGACGCTTATCAGTTTGCTATCGGTTACAAAATGATAAGCTCATAAATTACAGTAGAAATCAAAGAAAAGTCTCATTTGTTTGGTTTCAGATGTGTTTTTGTTTTGACATTTAAACAAATTCGTTTTAATTTATTAACGTACTCAACATGGGTCGCGCTACAATACTCATTCAATTATATATCTGTATCTGCATGTATATACTAAATATATATATATATATAGTATGTATATCTGTATGCATATATGTGTAAACTAGTATCAAAAATTAGTAGAAATGACACTTAACTAATGCAAAACTCATCGAAAAATTATATATATGTATATGTATATGCATTCAATATGTTTGTATGTTTGTATGTATGTGCGTACGCGCATGTTTAAAATAAAAGCCAACAACTTAGCATAGTTTAAGTATAATAAAGTAGAAGACGTTTCATAGTGAGCGACAAAGTGTGGCGAGAATAATTTTGGGGAATCGACTATCCAAAACGTCCATCGATAGACATGGAGGGGGCATGTACTACATGCTGTTGTTTTTGATAAGAACACGACAATAAATTATAATCGACATTCATGAGGTTTTTTGTTGCCATTTGATGGCGCTTTTTTCTTTTTGTAGATACATATTTGTTTTTTTTTTCATATTCATTTTCCATTTTCATATCATTTAATTTTTTAGTGTGCACTCTTGACTTATTTTTTGGTTGTGTTTTTGTTGTTATTGTAACATTGTTCAATTTGCTTTTAGTTTCGATGTTGCTTTCTATGAATTGTTATAAAATATCAGGTTCAGCTATGACCAAAGTTCGCTATAGCGTTTGTAGTACATATATGTATAGGGTATATATAGTATATACACATATGTATATATATGCATAGAGAGAGAGAGAGATAGAGTGTGAGGTGTGTGTATATAGTATGTGCATGTGAATATACAAATTAACTGTTCAAGCCACAGCCACAGCCTCAATCGATGTTCAGCTTGCGAAAGGCGCCCTCTTCCCCAGAGACAGCCGGGACACCAGTGACACCAGGGACAAGCGACGTTTGCCGCTGCTCCTTCTCGCGCTCGCTGGCCTCGCGCAGCTTCTCATCGACGCCATAGCGCTCGTCATCGTTGAAGTAGCTCGCAAAGCTATTAAGTTGCGCCTCGTAGCGGGACACGGCATCGTTCAGAGCGCCATTATTGCCGCCCAGCTCCACCGGCAGGTACTCCTTGCCAATGGTCTTGGCCAGTGACTCCACATTGGGGTGTATGTGCAGCTGAAACCAAAAGAGATCAATTTTAAATAATATAATAAATATGTAATAATTATTATATTAATGTTAACAAATATTTATTACCTTATTATTAATATAAATATTTATTTTTAATTAACTAAAAATAATCACTTAATCAATAAATAATATAATTAAATCTTAATTTTTAATTTAAAGTAACATTAAATAAATAAATAAAATAATATATTAATTAATATAACAATGATAAATGTTAAGTATTAATATAAAATTTATATATTAATTAAATATATATATTTAATGATGAATCAGAGTAGGAGATTACTCACCAATTCCTTCTGTTTCATCACATTGCGGATTACAGTGAGCACAAATTGCGTTTCACGCGAGGCATTCACAATATGCGTGGCCACCAAATTCGTGGGTATGCCGTGCTCCAGGAATGCATTCATGCGCCGGAACATACTTGGATCGAATTGCAGCAGCAGTGAGTATGGGATTTTGGTGAAATCCATAATCTCAACAACGCCGGAAATGTTCCAATTATCGTCTGTGTTCAACTCAATTTCGGAGCGGAAGGCATGGAAGCGAAAAATGTCGGTCACACTGTGCTTGGAAGTCTCAATGTGTCCCATGCGTGTGTAATGAATCCGCGGACCACCAGGTCCAATTGGATTTGGCAACGTAGCAAATATGCTACAATTATGAAAACAGACATTCAGTAAATCATTTTAATTAATGGCTGATATACGAGCTTACCCAGATCTGGCCAGTTCGAGCAGTTTGTCATCGACGAGACGACTTTTGAGGAGTCCACGTTCCTTGGACTTGTAGTTGTAGAAGAAGACAATGCGCTTTTTGGCCAACTCCAAGTCCCACAGGCAGACGCGCAGGAATGCGACCAGGAATTGATCATCGGTGCGTGCCTCCAGGTAGTTCTGTTCATTGATCCATGTGCGGAATGCCACAATGAGTGCATCCCGATTGGCCGCATTCTCGTTGAGCTCCGTGCGCGCCACTTCCGCCAGCTCCGGCACCAGCTCTCGTATTTTGGCCATAGTCTGGATAGGATAACTGCAAATTTTGGTATCGAAACTTTAGTGTGTGCGTGAGTGTAAGTGTGTGTGTATTTCCTGTTGTCCAAAACAAGATTTTGAGAGACTTGTGTTCTCTATCTAGGCTGATACACGACTAATGACAAAGTCGGCGCCTGCTTCGAGGGGCCCAGACAAGTGTACATTTTACTAGACTGTTGTCGTTACCATTGCACAGTGGCGCAACATTGATTTGCATGCTGCCAAATCAAAGTATTGCTGATGCAATGCTCTAAACTTTGCAGCAGATTAGAATTTCATTTTATAAACAGGAAGATTATAAATCGATAAGCAATCAGGTGATGATAGCAGCCAATAATCCTTTGTTTGACTTGATAGAATTTATTTTTCAATAAAAAATATTGAAATAAATTTCGCTCTAATAGGAAGTAAAGCTAAAATCATAATTAAATTGGTCTAAATTGATTTTTTGAATGATTGAAAATTAACAAAACTCCTTGAAATCTTACAAATAATAAATCTGGGGTGCCACAGAAATCGCTTTCGCTTGAATTTCACTGGAATTTGTATGCAATTTAAGTGAAATTCAAGCGAAAGCGATTTCTGTGGCACCCCAGAATATGTCAAATTTTAAAGATACATTTCAAATAAAGTTTAGACATTTACTAAGAAATGAATAAAATGAGAGACTTTTTAGCAATTATCTGTTTTTTTTTAAATTTCGAATGCTTTTACTAATATTTCCAATTTGAAATTTCATTTATTTATTTAAAATACATAAAATGTATGTATGCTTTACTTTTAAGACATTTTTCACAATTTTATTAACTTAATTTTTAAATGATTAAATTTGATTTAATAATCCATCATATTGAGGACACTGTGCAGCTCCAGTTTTGAGATAAGATAACGTTTAAGGTACATATAACGGTTACGCGGTTCGATTAACAGACGATATCAACAAAAGTGAACTGTTTTATTTTTTGCGCCCCTTTTTCACAGCTGCATTGCGTTGACTCCATGACCAATTCCCAGTTCCCAGTTCCCCTATTGCCGACCCCGACCTTCATCGTATTCCTGGTCTTATCTTCTAGGAACAGCTGCAAATTGTGTCGCCATTAACGACTACTAAGCATGATTCTTGGACTTGAGTCAATCTTATCAACGGGTTGACTCTCTCCTCTCCTCAACTGAACTAAACTGAGTTAAGAACAACCAGCGTACGTTGGTACCCGGGGATTCTGGTAGAAATGGCAAAAATGCCTCTATTATCAGTTCAGGCAAATGATTGGCCATAAAGGCCAATTGATTAGAGCCAAACTGATGATTAGGCGGCAGTAGCAGACCAATTCAGTAGTCGGACAGTTGCCACGACGCACAGTTGAGATACAGGTGGGCAGTTGGTCAGTTGGACAGGTGTGCAGATTATGGCCGAGATACGTCCACTCAGCGCTGAATTGCGCCACATTGCCGAAACGGAGCTGAACGAGGTGGAGGAACGAATTCCCGCGGATTTGCAGGCACTACGAGATTGGCTGACAAAGCAGCCGCATCTCAAGTGTCGCCAGGATGATCAGTTCCTCATTGCCTTTCTGCGTGGCTGCAAATTCAGCCTGGAGAAGGCCAAGTCCAAGCTGGATCACTTCTACACCATCAAGACCATGATGCCCGAGCTGTTCTCCAATCGTCAAATGGATGAGCGAAACATTGCCTTGTGTCGCACGGGGTAAGTTCCAAATGAATCGCTTCTTTCTGTCAAGGTACCAATCTGAATTTCCTCACAGCACATATTTGAGTTTGCCCAAACCCTTTGGACCCGGCGGACCACGCATTCAGCTCACAGACTATTCCAAATTCGATCCGAAAGTCTTCAAGATGATCGATCTGTTTCGGTACCAAACACTTTTGCTGGAGCGCAAGGTGCGCGAGGATGACAACAGCATCATCAGTGGCTACATTGAGATTCTCGACCTGTCCGGCATGAGCCTCAGCTTTCTGGCCCAATTCGATCTGGCGCTGATCAAGAAACTGGGCGTGTTTGCCGAAAAGGCGCAGCCGACGAGAGTGAAGGGAGTTCACTTCATCAACTGTCCCAAGGAGGCGGCCACCATACTTAACTTGGCCAAGAGTCTAATGCCCGCCAAGCTGCAACAGCGCGTAAGTATTAAGATCTTGAGTTCGTTTCAGACAGGCTTTACTGTGCTTCAACTTTTGAGATATGCAACAAATTAGCCAAGTTCAGAAATTGCATTACAGCTTGTGATAATCGATTTATTGGCCGATAATTCTGCTGACTGTTAGTTTATTTATTCACTTGGCAATCGCTTATCAAGTTATTTTTGATTTGATAACGAATAGAAGCACTTGAAAAGATTGCAGGCTCAACATAAAATCTATTAAAGTTTCACTCAATTTCAGGGAATTTTCCCATGTTCACAAATATACATTTGTATAATATATAAACTTACAACTTATCAACTTTTAACTCTTTGATTATTTGCTTAGTTCTATGTGTACAAGAGTCTGGAGAAGCTTTACGAGGTAATACCACGCGAATATCTACCTGAGGAATATGGCGGCAGTAATGGACGCATAGCTGATATTAAAGCCCAGATGGAACAGGACATGATCGGCTATAACGACTACATGAAGGAGGAGAGCCAGTATGGAGTCAACGAGCAACTGCGTCCCGGCAAGCGGATGAATCCCGACACTCTGTTCGGCATTGAGGGATCCTTTCGCAAGTTGGACATTGACTAGATTAGATAACATTGAACTCAACTGAAATTTAATATAAAAATCAGCGATCAAAAGGCACAAATTAAAGAGCAAACATAACTCAAAGGAAAGCATTCTTAAATTAACACAAACAAGCAAAGTTTCAAAACTAAAGAATCTATGTATAAAAAATGCCAAGCAATTTTCACAAACATATTTACTGATGAAACTGCATAGATAATATAAAATTCAGCCAAAATAAAAACATATGAATTTATTCATAATTCACATAATATAAATATATTTTTCTGAGAATCGCATAGAAGGGAATCTCGTTTGTTTGCGAATCGCAAAGAGAGTTGAGAAACACTCTAGTCCGTTTCAATATGAGAGGTAAACAACAACAAGGCCCATCAAATTCATAAGCTTTTAGTGTGCATTATCAGTGACAAGTGTTAATAGCCTTATCTATCAGTTAAGTGAATTACACAGGATCAATAAATGGTCATGTTAATTTGCATGTTACTTGGCAGTCAGTTGGCCAACAGACTGCCAACAGTTAGCATCTAAAAAATGGCTGAAAATACGACAAATTACAGTAGCATTCAGGTGCGTAAAACTTAGGAATTTAGATGTTTAGAAATTAATCAGAGTTCTGGTTGCAGTTTGATTTTAGTCAATGGGATTTTCCCGCTGAGCGCATTTGGCTGCACAAATCGATAGTGAATATATCCTGGAAGATTTGTACATTTGTGCCGTTGATCGCCTTCGGTTTGTATGGCAACTTCATACTGATCTATCTGCTAGTCAGGACTCGATCACTGCGATCACCCACGAATATGATCATTGCCAACATGGCCTTGGCCGACTTCTTCACGCTCCTCATCTGTCCGACGATGTTCATGATCAATGACTTTTATCAGAACTATCAGTTGGGCTGTGTTGGCTGCAAGCTGGAAGGTTTCCTCGTCGTGGTCTTTCTGATTACGGCCGTGTTGAATCTCTCAGCGGTCAGCTACGATCGTCTCACAGCCATTGTCCTGCCCCAGGAGTCGCGTCTGACGCTGCGAGGGGCACAAATCGTGATCGGTTGCACTTGGCTGGCGGGTGTGATCCTCGCCCTCCCCTTGGCCATCTATCGGGTGTACAAGGTGCGCATCTGGCGTAACTTCACCGAGTCTTATTGCAAGGAGAATACCAATGTGTTGCCCAAGTATTGGTATGTTCTGATCACGGTATTGGTGTGGCTGCCACTGGGCATTATGCTCATCTGCTACACCGCCATCTTCATCAAGGTGAGTTCTAGCCCATGAATTGTTTAATTTATAATCATTTTCATTTAAATATAAATTTTGCTTTTTTTAACTGTAATTTATTTTGTTATTTAAGTTTTTTAATTGGGAATTTTCATTTAAATTTGTATTGTTTATAAATATAAATTTTGTTTTACTTTAATTTATTTTGTAATTGAAATTTTTTAATTTTATATTTATATTGTTGATAAATATAAATTTTGCTTTTTCATCTTTAATTTATTTTGTTATTTAAATTTGTTAATTTAAAATTTTATTGTTAATAAACGTAAATTATTTTTTTTAACTTTAATCAATTTTTTAATTTCAATTTATAATTTAAATTTATATTGTTTATAAATATAAATTTTGTTTTTTTTTACTTAAATTAATTTTGTTATTGAAATTTTTTAATTTCAATTTTAATTTAAATTTATATTGTTTATAAATATAAATTTGTTTTTTTAACCGTAATTTATTTTGTTATGTAAATTGTTTATTTTATATTTTAAATTCATATTGCTAATAAATATATTTCCCATTTCAGCTGGATCGCTATGAGAAACGTGTTTTGAGCCGTGAGCACCCGCTGAGTGTCAGCTACAAACGCAGCGTGGCCAAGACACTGTTCATAGTGGTCATTGTCTTTGTGGTGCTGCGTTTGCCCTTCACCATTCTGGTGGTGCTGCGTGCCAAGTATTACACCACCGAGACCACAATTGACAGTGGCATGAAACTCTTTTGGTACATCGCCCAGTATCTCATGTTTGTCAATGCCGCCGTCAATCCCATCATCTATGGCTACAACAACGAGAACTTTCGGCGTGCCTACAACCAAATATCGTGGATCAAACGAAGCAAATCCAATCGCATTCATCGCTGTTTCTATTGCGATTTCATTAAACGCAAAAATACCGACGAATCGCCAGCAAATGCGGCGCAGAAACTGGAAAACGATATATCACAGTCCACAGCAAAGGGAACTAAAAAGTTGGAGGCAACATCGCAGTTGTATGACAATCCAGACGATTCGCTAGTGCCGCAAATCGACGGAGATGGCTTTATATAAACTCTATGCGAAAAGTTGATGAAAACTAACAAAACTCCTACTAACAACTATATTATATAGTTACCCGATCTTGAATAAATCTATTTAAAATAATAAATAATTACGATATATCGAGTTTTGTAACAAAAATTGAAAGAAAACATAGTTATACATACAAGATACACTTGTAAATTTTAATTTGTATAGTTGACAGGTTGAAAATCAGAACAACTTCCAACGTTCATTACTTTGCCAAAACTGAACTAATTTCCAATTGGAATATCATATCAAATTCTGCTTTCAAATATTATTTGTTTAGCAAGGTAACTTTTTCTTACCTTAACATTTTTTTGAAATTTAAAACTTTAAATCTTAGCTGTCACATTTAATAAACTCCTATCATAACATCGTAACTAAACTACTTTAAACAGCTGTCTGAGCTTGAATCTGCAAAAAGTTCACTCTAGCTCTCTCCTTCTCTTTCTCCCTCTCTCTGGTTCTTGCTCTCTCAGTGCTTTAAAAGCCGTTATAAAAGCTCAGCTTAGTGTGCGTTTCATCTGTCACGTGTTAAGTGTTAATCGTAAATCGTGTATTGAGTTATTGAATTAAATATGTTTCGTATATTGTTCATCTTGATATTATTTTGGGTACTATGGGGACATGTGCCCGCCTTTGAGGTGCGCTTCCAGGAGAGCTACCCCAGCCATCGGCTGGGCTCGGATCTGGACGCGGAGTCGATGCGACTGCACAAACGCGACATGCAGCAGTTTTTCGACAAAGGTTTTCATTTCACTTTTTGCAGAATAACAATCAAAATTTATTAGAACTCGAATTTGAACAAGTGCAAACAAAGTTCGGTCTCAGTCTCAGTCTATGCCAAACAACTCGGATTTCATGTAGCCCGTGCCATGGGCCTCCAGGAATCGGATGAACTGGCCCATGTTCATGACTCCCTCCTCCCCTCCGCCGTCGTTGGCATTGAAGAGCTGCTCGCTGAAGTTGCCAAAGAGCCGCTTGCGCTGACGCTGCTCCGACTTGACCAGGCTAATCTTCTGCCAGCGCAGCATCTTGATGGTGCGCCAATACTCCTGCACCTGCTCCGGCTGCCCCTCGACGCAGATGATGCCCGGCTTGCCGGGTCGGCTGAAGCCGCTCAGCTGCAGCTGTCGAGCCAATCGCACAATCTCCTGCCTCTTGGCGCTCGACTTGATGTGATGCGAGTGGATCCAGAGACGCTCCAGTTGTGTCGCTGCTTTGGGCAGTGCCTCTTCTGCCGGCGGACTCTCAAGTTCACTGGACGGGCGCAACAACAACGCTTCAATCTGATCCTGCAGCCAACTGAGCAGTTGATATACATATGGCTCCTCTGCATTGCATTGTTCCTCCAAATATTTGGCTATTTCATTCTTAAGATGCTGCTCCTTCACCTTGTCCAGCAGCGTTGTGTGCACACTAATCCTGGCCAGCTCCACCAGGGGATACAAGTGTGGCAACTCAATGCGCACATCCACAATCCGCTTGCCAGGCAAACTCAGCTTGATGACGTACTCCAGGTGGGAGCGCAGTGTAGCTGGACTGGGACTGGGACTCGTTGCCTCATTGAACTCATTGAAATCCGCAACGACGCCGGCGTCGAGCAACTGCAGCTCGCCGGCGCCACAATAAATGGAACTGAGCAGCTCCAGTTCCTCCAGTTGCTGGCCAATGCAGCGTCGATAGCTTTCCAGCTCCAGCTCCATGGCCAGGGCTAGCGAAGATTGAGAAAGATTGTTTTTGTTTCTTTTAGTCTCAGTCCGAACTTAAACTCACAAATAGATCTGAAGATGGGGGCAAAACACTGAGAGAAATACATTGTGGTTACAGAGTAAACTATCACAACAAATGTTTCCTATTTCTAATGAAAATAAACTAGTGTTTACCTATATTAATTGTAGATTTTCCTAATCTCATAGGCATGTCAAAAATTTAGAAACATTTTTCAGAAAAGGAAAATATTGTTATCCAATGAATAAAAATGTTTTAATTATCATATTAAATTAATTTTTAATAGATTGTTTTTAATGAGAATTCTCTTGCAGATTTCCTCATTTACGTACATTACTTTCTGGATCAATTTCATACAAGTTTCAAACTAGAACATTTCCGTAACCTTTCCCCTTTTTCTTAGCTAAATTTGCTTAATCTCCAATAGAAATAAAATGATTGATTATTTCCAATCTTCTCTCTAGAAGATCTCTCCACCTTCGTCTCCTTTCCAACCTAATTAAATATTTCTTTACAAGATTAACTCCTCTTTTCTCAACTTCTCTACAGCCAGCTACAGTTTTAATGGCCTCGTGCGTGTGGCATCCGTGCCAGTGCCCTTCCCGCTGGACATTTGCATGCTGCAGCTGCCCACGGTGAAGTATGCGACGGCGCTGCACAAGGATGCGGCAGGAGTGCGACACTTTGCCGTCTACATGTGGCGTGCCACGGAGCAGGACTATGTGCTGTTGCATCAACAGGCAGCGCCCAAGGCGGTGGCACTGGACTGCCTCGCCTATGCTGGACATGGCTATGTGGCGCTGAGCTATAACCAAACGGAGCCCGTGGAACAGGCCAACGAGGGTTCGCCCATTTACGAGCTCTCGCCGGACGGGAGCATGCGCACGGTTCAGTATTTTGCCGAGCAGCGGCTGCGTGGAATGTACTTGAGGATTAGCAGTCAGGAGTTGACGCTACTCCAGGCGTACGAAGGTGGGGCCAAGAGGCAACAGCGTTGTCCCTACTTCAAGTGGACGGGCGGCACCTTTCGACGCCTCGGATCCATTCCCTGCAGCAATGCCCGACGAATGGAGGCCTTTGGCATCGACTTTGCCGACTACGTGGCGGTGGCCAACTATGCGAGTGCCGATGGACGCACCTCCACGCACTCCGAGATCTTCAAATACGACGCCACCGCCCGTCGCTTTGAGCTGTTCCAACGACTGCGCTCCAATGGCGCCGTCGATGTCAAGTATTTCAGTCTCCCGGTGAACGAAGTGAGTCGACGGCACTTTCTTATCCTCGGCAATACAGTGGCCAGCGGTGGTATTGGTGGCACCACCAAAGAGGCGGACACTGTCATCTATGTCTACGAGAAGGGACAGTTTGTGCCCTACCAGCGGCTGAGCTTCTTTGCATTGGAACGCTTTCTGCCCGTGACTGTAAGTACAACACTCAGTGACTCTAAAACTGTATGTGCTCAGTACGCTGTTCACAAAAGAAGCGAGCAAAATCGTATGATAATTTAGATCTTTTTGTAAGATATAAATACTAGAAATAATTTAAATCAATTTCTTCACTAGAAAAACTGATACAAATAACAGATAATACGAAAAATATATTTAATTTAAAAAATGGTTTCGTTTGTCTACTGAAAAATATTTTCTATTGTCCAAAAAATCATTTTCTTTTAATAAAAACTTTTTAAAATATATGTAAATATTAAAGTATTTTTAAATTTTAAATTCATTAATTTTCAGCATGTAATTTCGGAAAAGTTTCTGCTTTTTGTGGCCTGCAATAAGCAGGATGTGAAAATTTATAATCTCAACGATTGGAAATTTGAGGAGTCAACGGTGCAATTTACAGAGGGCGCATTCAGCAGGGGCGTGGCACGCATGCGCAGCTACGAGGAGAATGAACAAAGCTACTTGGGTATGATTAAAACGAGTCCGTTGATCAAATCATAACTGACTTTCTTTTCTTAAATAGTTATTGCCAATGAAAATATGGCCGCCAATGAGACAAACATTTTCCAGCCGCTCTACAAACAGGACGAACACGCGAATATCCTGCGTCAGCAAATTATCGACTGGGCACGCGAACAAACCAAAAGATTGGAGCAGGTGAATGTGGATCACTTAATGCTGGCCTTACAGGTAAATAAAGAAGCTTTAAAGGGAATCAAAAATATAGATAAATTTTATATTCACAGCAAAAGCTTAAGGAGCGCAAAAACAAAGTACAACCAATGCATGTCAAACGTGTGAATACCAAATCTGTAAGTATGTAGATTAGTAACTAAATGTAAGTTCCAAATTTTCCAAATTTGTTACAAATTTTCTTAATTTTGAAAAAGTTGAAAACAATAAGAAAATATAAAAACTATAGAAAACGAGACTGAGTTAAATTTTGGATCGAAGCGTAAAGTTTTTAAGGAAACAGACAAAAATATTAAAAAATGGGAAACGTATTTTACTGTTTAAGATTAAAATAAAGAGCCAGCTTAATAATTAATTTAGCAGAATATTAAATTCACCCATATTAAATTCAATTGTTTTTTATAGTATATTTATAGTATACACTTATAAATGATTGTTCTTCGAACCACTTATAAAAAGAAAGATATATGAATTTCACCTAAAATTTTATGAAATTTAAGTGAAATTCAAGCGAAAGCGATTTCTATCGTACCCCTGATAATAAAATCCATTGGGTTAAGTACCAGTATTTTTAAAAATAATGAGAATTACTTGACTAGATGTATTTAAACCTTGTAATCTTGTCATAACCCACATGAATCTACGCCCTAGTTTGTCGATGTGAATCAACGGCTGACCACAAACTATTGGGATGCATTGCAATATGCGAAACGGGCCCTCGATATACTCCAACATGATGTAGCTGTGGCCCAGCGTCAACCGGTCAAGCGGGCATCCGGAAGACAGCCCAGGGAACAGCACGAGTTCGACGAGATTACAGTGGGCACTCTGGTGGTGCACGAAAGTCTAAAGGCGACACGCATCAACGGAGTCGACCCACAGAATCCGGTTTATGAATCGGTTAATGCCAGCAAGGTGTACATAAGCGGGGAGTTCAAGGAAGCGACTGGCGGAGGAAAGCAACTGCCGATCATGAAGGAGCTCCACTTGCAGGATCTGCAATTGGATGGCAGCCTCAATGGCCAGAACTGGACGCAGTTGCTGGAGCAGACACTCAAGCGTCGCGGTAGCCAAGTACAGTTCATCAAAGCTCCCGTGGACATAAGCAATCTGAAGGCCGAGGCGATTCTGGTCAACGGCAATGAGATCAATGATCGACCACTGGGCCAGCTCGTCTCCATCGATGGTGGCGACTATGTTGTGCACCAGGACATACAATTTGCCCAGCCCATTGAGGTGAACAAGCTGCTGATCAATCAGCGTCTCAATCACATACATGTGAGCCGCCAGAGCTTCGATGTGCTGCTCCATCAGGCGAATCACACACAGATCATCGAGGGATTCAAGCGCTTTGAAAACATTCGCGTCCTGGAGCCCATCACCATGGCAGTAAGTGTGGAGATTAATTAGATTAGTCAGCGACGGGATCGATAGTGTTAATTGAATTCGAATTTATTGCAGGGTCAAATGCTTGGAGCTGAATTAAATGCCATGTCGCCCATGAAGGTGACTCATCAATCGGTGGAGCTGCAGGGAGACTATGTCATCAATGGAGATGTGACCATTGGGCAGCTGTTGCAAGTTGAGGATTTGCTTGACGCAGCCACACAGAGATCAGCAGCAAGGGCATTGCAACAAGCACTGCGCACTGACCAGCAACTGGAGGATGTGAATCTGCGCTTTGAGCGACCGTTGCATGTCAACGATACGCAGTTGAGTTTCATCAATGCAGAGGACTTGCAGCAGCTGGTGCGGCTGAATGAGGACGAGGTGCAAGTGGTGGAGGGCGCCAAGTTGCTGCCACAGAGTCTGACAATACGCAACGGCTTTGGCGAGGTTAACATACTGAACGACATCCATGTGGATCAGTTATCACAGCAGCTGCTGCTGAAAAGCTCCAATCAGAGCCTCAAAATCCCGGTGCAGTTGCTCGCCTTGGAGGTGCCACATTTGAGTGTCGCCCAGCTGCAGCTGAATAAACTAGAATTGCAGGATTATATGCGTCACTCGGGCGAACAACGCAGCACTGGAAATCTGTATGTGGATCATCTACAGGCCGACCAGGCGCAGGTGGAACAGCTGCACATGCATGGCACACTCTTCAACCACCCGCTGAAGCAGCTCTATGAACTGGGAGCCCAACGCCTGCGCAGCTGGCAGCTTCCGGCCAACTTCAATGGCACCATCCATGCCCACAATGTGTGGCTCAAGGGCCACATAAACAACGCCAGTGTGGCCCAGGTGGAGCAGCAGCTGCAGCAACTGGCGGGCAACATTAAATACGTTGGTGACTTCACCTTTCGCCACGTCGTCAACATCAGCAAACTGAGCTTTAGTGCATCCTTGAATGGCATCCAAGCTCAGCGATTGGGTAAATGTTGGCTAGAGATCGACGGGGAACAGAAGTTCACGGCAATGCAAACGCTGGCGGCTGTGGCAAGTGATCAGAATGTGCTGCTCCAGGGGCGACTGAACGACTACACATTGGAGCAGCTGGTCAGCGACAGCTACAGGTTGAATTCCTCAGAGCAGCTGCCAGCGGTCAAGTTTGGTAAGTAAAGATACGAATTAGGATTAAGTGACATAAAGATTACTCATGCTCTAACCCTTCGCTGCGCAGTGAATCCCATTGTGCTCCAGCGATCGATCCAAGTGGGTCGCGTGAATGGACTGCGTGTGCCGGAGGATATGCTCTATGTCCAAGGCGACAACTATCTCCAAGCGCCGCTCAAGATTAATGGCAACCTCCATGGCCAGCTGTGCAATGTGAGCAGCCTGAATGGATTTCATCTCGAGTCGCTGAATCATTATTTGAGTGACGCATCACCTTTGGACACTTTGCACGTGGAGCAGGCACAGTTCGATCGGTCACCCAGCTATGAGACACTCAATGGTCGTCCATTGCAGCAACTGCTGGATGATCTGTGGCTGGACAACGAGCATGTGGAACTAAAGGGCGTACAGTTATCCAATTGCCACTTCGAGGGACTGCTGGAGTTTGAGGTGAGGGCGGAGGAAACTCGAGTATTAAAAAAAGTGCACATTTCAGCAGTTTTTTCGTTTGTTTCTTTGTTTGTAATAGGGCACTTTGAATGGTCTGCATTTGGAGCATATCGAGCAGAATTATTTCAGCCGAACGCGCAGTCAGCGCCTTAATGTGCCGTTAAGTTTCGAGCATGACGTCACTTTTGCACAACAGCTAACGGCAAAACAAGTACAGCTACGTATCAAAGATGGCGCACTTGTTGAGGGCATAGGGTAAGTAAGTCGTAAGTGGTCGTAAAATCATTTTGCTGTAAATGGTATCAAATTTCACTGCATTTGTTTACGCGCTCGAAACGGTTTTGCAAGCATTGCCCAACTACATACAAAACAAAATACACACGCACACACACATACACAAGGTAAAATCAGCTGTGCGCGCTACTGTTTGCAGGTGAAATTTCTGTACACGTTGCAATTGGCACAGCTATCAAATAACGCAATTACTTCAAGTCTCTTGTACATTTTACCTTGTGTTTGTTGGAGTTTAACTCAATTTAAATGCACTTTCTACTGGCAGGCAGCAGCTTTTTTAATAGTTCAATAACACTTCGGGACAAGAAGAAAAACAATAGTGACTGACAGACAGAGTTGTACTTTTGAAAGACAGGGTCGGTCTACTATTAAAATGTGAACGTGTGGCAACCTTAATTCCCAGAAAAGAGACGTTTTAGGTAAATTTTAGGCATTTTTTATAGAGGATCTATTATGGGGTGGCAGCTCTGTTGATCAATTTAAAGAAAAAAAGACGTTACTCTTAAAACTTGATATTAAATGATTAACTTTATCATCTGTAATTAATTCCCTACAGCAATATCTCGCTAAGTTTTGATGATTTCGTGTCAAACACGTTGAAAACTGCCGGCGCACACACCATCACGGGTCAATGGATCATACCGGAGGCTATTGTGGCGGGAGATTTGAACAATGTTTTAGTAAATCAATTAAATTTAGTCGATGACATTCTGCGAACTGACACCAAAGAGATTACATTGATAGATGCGCCCAAGATCGTTGAAAGCGCCACAATAAAGCGGCTGTTTGCCACGCCCACAAGCACTGTGGGAAATGTGCCCGTGGCACAGTGGATCAACGATACGGTGTACATCTATGGGAATCACACAATTGCCGGTACCACAGTACTCGAAACGTTGAATCTGTACAACGATCTGCGAGTGATGGGACCGGTTAATGGTGTCCACTGGCATCCGGATGAGCTGCTGCTCTGCGATCAGCCACAAGAGATTAAAGGATCGTTGCTGGTGGAGAACTCGCTGCCTGAGGAGAATCGCATCCTGAGCCACAACATTAAGGAGCTCTGGGTGGACCAGATTAATGGGCTGAATGTCAACGAGCTGCTGTCCAACAAGGCGCACGATCGCCCCAATCTGCATGTCTCCGGTCAGCTGGTGTTCACCAAGCCCCTCACTGTGTCCAACTACGAGCTGGGCAACGATGTGGCTGCCACCACAAGCGGCAACAAGTGGAAACGCGGAACAAGCTCAAACGCTGTCGAGGATTTCCAGCAGCTGGGCCAACAAGTAGCTGCAGTCCAACGACGTCTCATAGGTAAGTGGAGTTGAATCTTCAGTTTGGACTTACTTTAATTATTTTCATTTCCACAGAGCCATCATTCGTGCTGGAAAACTTTGAGCTGCTGCAGCAACTGCCACTCAATGCCAGTGACATCGAGATGCTGGACACGGAGGATGCGCTGGCCATCTGGCATGGAAACATCTCCGGACGGCAACAAGTGGATGTCTTCGAGTGGCAGCAGCGGGAAGAACGCTTCAAGCACAATCCAAGTAAGTGGGCTCTATAATGCGTCTTTATTTATAATATAATATTATCATTATCATATAATTTAATGTGTGTTTGAAATGATCAATTCAACTTACAAACTAAAATCAAATGACATGAATTTGTGGACAATTTCTACGTTTATACGAAGCACAAAGACGCGACACGACTTTGTCAAATTACAAGGTATAAAATTGCTATAATTTAAAATCTTATCATAGCTATCGCTCTCGCTCTCGATATAATTGTTGGTTATCTGTATAAACGTAGCAAATTGTATAAATAATACCAATTTAAATGTGAGAGCACTTAATACAGCGATTGCTGCTGAAATCAGTTCTAAATTTGTTTTTTTAAATGAATAATTAATCAAATACTTTATCAGTTAATGATGACAGACAATAATGTCATAAATTAAAATTGAGCTGTGTTTTCTCAGCTTGTTGTTGTCTATCTGTAACCTGTAAGGAGTCTCTACTGTATGTGGTAATTGTAGTATGTATAGTTACTGCTCCAGCTCATCGCTCTGCACATCGACAATGGCACGGAGTATGCCCAGCTCCAGTTTGGCAGCGCCGCGTCGTGAGACACGATTCATGACATTGGCCACATAGAGACCGAGTGCCTCGTGTCGTGTCGAGTTGCACAGATTCTTGAAGAATGTGGGCGGCAGTGAGTTGTCAAAGTTGCCCAAATTGATAATCTCTGGTGTGGCATGCGAGTTGGCATTCACCTTGGACGAATCAAAGATGATGTCGTTCTTAAAGTCCAGCTCCTCAATGTGCGGCGAGAAGCCATTGGTGCTTGCCACCGATGTGGATGCCATTGTTGCAGCTGTCGAGGAGTTGCCACCACCACCACCACCCACCAGATTGCCATTGAGCTGCTGTGAGGCAGGTATGGTTATAATATTAATGCCCGGCGGAGGTGATTGATTGCTTTCCCGCTCCTTCTTCACCTGCAGCAGTTGAGCGGTGGTTGTGTGAACCACATTGCCGCTGGATGTGGATGTGGATGCGGTTGCTGTTGGAGTGGTTGGCTCTGCAGTGGAAGCTTGTGCTTGCTTGGGACTTGTCTGATGCTTCATCAGTTTCTTTTGCACTGACGAACTGGCGCATTCATCGGACAACTTGCGTTTCATTGCCTCCGGCAGTTGGATTGTGGTGCGCACAGAGGACGTTGCCTTATTGCTGCCGCTCTGCTGCTGCTGTTGTTGTGTTGTTGCTCCTTGTGTCGACTTGTGTCCAGCTGAGACGCTGCTGGGCGTCTTCTTTAAGGTGATTCCCTTCTTTTGCAGCGCAGCTGCGGCCACCGAGACTGCTGAGGCCTGTGAGCTGCTGCTGGAGCGTTGTGGATTGCTGGCCATGGTGTTGAGCAGCTTCTTCTCCTCAAACGCAGGACGAGGCGTGTCCACAATAGGTTTAGAGTACGGTTTATCCTCCTTTTCTGGCGTGACGCCGCCGCCCCCAGTGCTGTTTGACTTTGTGGGACTGTTGTCGCCATCCGAGCTGGCCGAGCCAGTCGAATTGGCTGTCTGGCCATACATCGGTGGTGTCCCAGTCGCCGAGCAGTCATCATCATCCTCTGGCTCCTGCACCTCCAGCATTTCGTATTCCTCCACCTCCTCCATGGGCAATGGTTCTCTATTTTAAGTGAAAGAAACAGCATTTATTATACTGATTAGATAGTTTACCTTGTGCACTTACTCTTCCGTCTTGACCACCACCTTGGGCTCCTGGTGGATCTTTTGCATCAGTCCAAACAGCTTCCAGCCCGAGTTGCCTTTCAGTTTCTCCTGCTCGTATTTCTTTTGCAGCACTATGAAAATGGAGCGCGACTCGTGCACGGTCAGTTTGTTGAGTCGGCCGATGCGCGCCCAGGCGTCGTCCTGCTCCTGTTTGGTGGCACCAGCGTTATTCGGATGCAACGCCTTCTCCTTTGCAATGTCCGCCAGAATTTTGTCCAGCTGTATTGCCATTTTAGTCAGCGACTTGCGGCCTGCGTTCTGCACGTTTTTAATAATTTTGACGGCTTTTTTGTTAACACTTTTCGTCACTTAACTTTTATGCTGCTGCCTCTGCCGCTCTTTTCTAGCGTTTGCGCTGTTTCTGCTTCGTTTTGCAACTTCGCTTTTTCACGTATGCGGCGTCTGCTGCGAAGCTGATTTGGCGGAAAAATAATTGGGAGGTCTATACACGTTCAGTCACAAACGACAAGATGGCTAACCAGTGACATTTAATACTCAATTCATTCAAGGCATAAATTGAATCACTTATATACATCAGTTACCTTATAAATAAATAAATATTATGTGATATCAGCTGCACTTGGCAAAATTTTACACAATTTAAAAATGTGGCACATATATAAAGTGGCCAATTCACCATCACTTATTTAAAGCAAATCAATCAGCTGTTCAATTGTCAGCTTGTCAAAAATATGTGAACAAATTGTTTAACCAGTTCTAAAAGTATTATGAACATTTTCGCTAATAACTTATTCATCATGCAGACGGAACGTCTTTCATAAGCGAAACATTGTCAAAGAGAAATGCAAAAACTTTATGTCGTTGTGCAACACTGCAAAACTAACAAAACAGCCCAACAAAAGACATAAACAGAGAGAATGCAATTATTTTAGTTACTTTTATTTGATTATGTTTACGTTTACGTTGCTTTTGCTAAGGGCACCAAATCGACATCCGTCAGAGTGGGCAAACACTTGGCTGTCTGCACGCTTGTCGATTGCAGGGGGCTGCTGACCACAAAGGGAAACTCGGCCATTCCATAGCAGGCGGCGGCAAATTGTCCCTGTCGATTGGCGGCAATAACCGCGCCGGAAAAGTCCCTGTGGTGCTTGAGGATGCGTCGAATGGCCGCTTCGGCGGCCTCGGCCGGTGTCTTGCCACTCCGCATAGCCTCCACAGCCAGCAGTGTGGGCAGGAAGCGCATCATAATGTCGCCATCGCCAGTTGCAACAGCAGCTCCAACCTCGTTGTCCGCATAGCCGCCGGCACCGGGAATGGGTGAATCGCCCACACGGCCGGGTATCTTGTGGCGTGCACCGTTGGTTGAGGTGCCCACATGTATTTGCTCGTGCACATCGATGGCTATCATGCCGATGGTGTCGTGATTCTGTTGTCCAATTTGGTATTCGGTGCGAGCACGATCCTCCTTCCAGCGGGTCAGGGGCGTGGCCTTTGGGGCGTAGGGGCCGCATGAGATCTTTGGATCAGGATGCACATCATTCCAGAAATTCGGTTGGCAATTGCCAGCCTTCCAGTGCTCCCACATGGTCTTCGATTCCGGCGTTACCATCGATTCAGGACGAAATCCCATCGCCTTGGCAAACTCGGTGGCCGAATTGCCCACCAGCATGGTGTGGGATGTGTGCTCCAGGACATGCCTGGCCACCCGTATGGCATCCCTAATGCCCTGCAGTCCCGCCACGGCGCCCACCTTCATGGTGGCCCCATCCATAACCAATGCATCCAGCGTCGTCTCACCCAACTCATCCGGTGATCCGCCATAGCCGACGGTGCCGTCGCATTGCAGCTGCTCGCACTTGGTGCAGCCCTCCACGACCGCATTCCGCGTCTGACGAACTCCCCCCGCCGACTGCTTCAGTATGCGCCAGGCCAGCGCATTGGCATCCGTAAAGTTCCACGTATTGATCACCATGGGCAGCAGCTGATCAGACACCACTCCCACCCCCGCCCCCTTTGTCTTTGTCGTTGCCACTGTGGTAAATGACGGATTCGCACTGACGCCCCATTTTATATTTGGCTTTGTTGTTGCTGTTCCTGTTGTTGTTGTTGCCTTCCAGCTGAAGGACGGCAAAGTTGCCAGGGACGCCGCCAAGCAGCAAAACAGGCAGATTAATATTTTCAGCATTTGAATTCCTTTGCTGGTCGATGACTGAATGCAGTCGCAGTCGCTGCGACGCTGCTTTTAAATAAAGCGCAAACCAAGGTGGATTTATACATGGGATTTATACATGGTGATGTATTCGCTCTCTCTCGGGGCGAATCTGTCAGAGAGAGTCTGACGTGAGAGAGACGACAAAGATAGATATATAGAAAAATTGTTTTGTTTGGTTTTCTATACTCTTCACTCATTTTCGTTTTGGTCGCTGTGCAATATATAAAATCGAAATAAAAAGCAATGGCATGTTTGTCTTATTGTTCCTGTTGCATTTATCCACGTTTGTCTCTTCTTAATATCTCTGGGAACACAAACCAAACGACTCGAGTTCGAGCTTCATATTTTTTTTTGCACACACGGAGCATTTTTAGGAGAATATAATACAACCGCCTACTACGACGTTTGCTTTCGTAATGACGTTTGCGCCCCGAAAAAGAGAGTACGTCAAACGAATACATTACCATGTATAAATCCACCTTGGCGCAAACAATCTAACCTCACTTTTGATTCGGCTTATCTGCTTTGTTATTGTTCTACCCTGGAACTGCAGACAAAAACGGGTATATAATTCACCTGACTTGCATGCATCATCTAAATAAATTAAAGGAAACAATTTAGTTTAGCTAAATTAATTTTTTTGAGTTATCTGCAACAAATTGATTTTTTTACATTTAAATGCAAAAAAATTCTTTTTATCTTTTCCAGGCCAATCAAAATTGTTGCTGCCCCATGAGAAATGGGCTGCATCGAAACTGGAAGCGCGCTTTGGGCAACTTGGCGCTGACTTGACAACTTTAATAAGTCCCTTGCAGATGCAGTTGCAAGATTGCCTGGCACTACAAAAAGAATCCAAAGAATCCAAACTAGTCATTCACTGCCTGGACAACAACAGCAATGTTAAACAACAATTCGTCATTCCAACAGGGCCTGTAAAACAGCTGTTGTCGCTTGCGTATGATGATGATAACGGCACACTTCTAGCACTGCTTGGACACAACGCAGTGGAGTTTTGGCAATGGAATGGCAGCAGCAGCAGCAAATTCCAGCAACGCGTGCAACTAATGCAAGCAGAGCAAATAGCGCTGGCCAAGCATGAGAATCATCTTTACCTGGCAGTTCTAACTGCACCACCAGCAACCGGCGTCCACATTTACAGGTGAGTGTTAGCGATTGACCCAAATGTACAATTTCATCAACATCTGAATCATTTTCAAGGTCCGACTACAGAAAATCGCTGGATTTCCAACTTCAGCAAGTCTTTGACTTGGATGAAGCTGTGCAGCAGCCGCGTCGCTTGAGTTTTGTGCAGCTACGTCTATCCAAGGATTTGCTGCTGTGCCTGTCCAATGCCACGCCCACACAGTCGCTGCGAATTTATCAGCACCAGGGAGTCAAAGGCTTTAAACAGATCTTGGGCGACAGCACGTTGCCCGGTGCCAAGCTGTTGAAAACGCTTCAGATGCCAGGGATGCGACACCCGTTGTTGGCATTGGCCAATGGAGATGGCGTCTATTTGGTGGCACCACAATTCACAAGGCTCTAAGCCACTAATTTGCACATTAACATTGTTAAAAGTTTCGAGTTATTTCTAAATAAAAATTTACTTTTTATTAACGTATTTTGCGATAGCGGCGTAAACTGTTTAGTTGTTGTTTTGTTTTGCTTTGTTTATTCGTCGCTGACCTCAACGTTCTCCGTTTGCAAATTCTTGAATGTGGGCACGGGCACGTATGTCACCAGGGTGTACAGTTTGTTGGGTGAATCCTCATCGTCATTGCGGCGACGCGCCAGACGCACACGCAGGCGGAATGGCGTCGATCTGTAACCCAAGTGATAAACAATATTAGATATAAAATCAAATGGCCATATTGATTTACAGTGCGCCAAGTAATTGTTTTGACAAAGATTAAGTATTTACTTTGTCCAAACAATTACTTGACACAGTGTCCAGTTGTACTCACCGGATACCCTTGGACCAGATGTGCTTGTTGAGGCGGGTGTCGATGCGCACATCGTTGGTGCCCATCTCGCGCTCGGCAAACTTGCGGATCTCCTTGATGGCGCGGGGCGCACGCTTCTTGAAGCCAATGTTGTGCACACGCTTGGCCAAGTGGATGGTGCACTCGCGGGTGACGACTTCGTTGATCGCCGACTTCTTGCGTTTCTCGCCCTTTGTCTTTGCCATTGTTATTGCAATTCAACTGTCAGTTCCTGATTGATAAACAGCATTCGATTAATATCTTTGTATCATTCCAAATACAATACAAAATGTAATCACAAACACAAGAGCAATTTTTAAACGCCATTTAAACACACATAGAGCTGTAACTGCCATTATATTTAGGTGTCCACCATTCGCACTTTATGTTTAACATTCATTTTCATACATTTCATTTGATTATTATTGGCGTAAATTGCGATGTTTTATGATTATATTTCGGATAATTGGCAAAAACCCACCTATAGGAAATGAAAGCTTGACGTAAAAGAATTTGACAGCTGCGTAGAGCTGTCAGAGTTGAGCGGCAATCGGTGTTGGTTAACTATCGCATGCAACCCTGTATCAGTGCTGCCAACTCACAGCTGACTTTGACAGCTGCTGCCGCCGACATGTAAACAAATAAACAATGCTAGCAACGACGTGTAAATTCATTGCGACATGTTTTAGACAATTAAAATATTAATCATTTTATTAATTACAGTGCAACTGTTGACCGTCGGCCTGCTGTGGGGCGTGACAAACCCCTTTATACGCCTAGGCAGCCAGGGTATTGAGTGTGTGAAGGATACGGGCTCCAAATATAGAAATTTCCTCGCTGAGCTGCGTATGATTGGATCGCGTTTAAATTACTGGATTCCATTTGGACTGAATCAGTGCGGTAGTTTGCTATATGTGTGGACACTGCAAAGCGCCAATATAACCATAGCTGTACCCGTGGCTAACTCGCTGAGTTTTGTTTTTACAGCAATAACCGGATATCTGCTGGGCGAACAATTACCTGGCAAAAGTGAGTAACATCAAGCATAAATAAATATTAAATTATTTGTTTTATTCACCGCAGAGATAATCATTGGAACGCTGCTCATTTGTTGCGGCAGCACACTCATGATATGTGATAAAATGCAGCAGGAACAGCAGAGTCTTAACATCCCATTCCACGAATAATTTCATTTATATTCAGAATTAAATTAATTTAGATAAGATTAAAATATTCCGTGTACCATTCATTAAGGGTATTCCCGAATACTGTGTGATCACAACGCCTGTTGTCTGACAGTGCTGCATTTCTAGGGCTATAGCTAATTTTAAGCCAAAAGAAGCTAAAAATAGCTAAGATGCCAATATTGATTGGAATAAGAAGTGATAAGTACATTTTAAAAATCTTTATTTTCCGCGTTTAGGTCCAATTCAGATTCAACACTGTGGCTTTATTACTTTCTTTTTTTTATAAATCTTTTTAAGATTTTACCCTAACCCAAGGCTAAATTGTCTTTATAACATAGTTACAAGATAGAAAACATTTCCAATCAACTGCCGTCGTTATCTACAACGCCTTGTGAACCGAGTCAACCAGCACCTCCATGCTAGTGATGGGCGTTGCCGGCGTTATTCCGTGTCCCAAATTTGCAATGTAGCGTGACTTTCCAAATTTGTGGACCATTTCAGTGGTGAGCGTGCGTAGCTCGCTGGGATCTCGGTACATATCCTGTGGATCCAGATTGCCCTGCAGTGTTATATTTGGTCCGACCTGGGCACGTGCCTCGACGGGATCCACAGTCCAGTCCAGACCGATAACATCATAGCCCAGCTCGCTCTGTTCCTTTAGGGAATGACCAGCGCCCTTGGCAAAGAGAGTCTAGCCCAAGAAGATAATGATTATACATTCAACAGGTGGCTGGTTTGTTACTTACAAGGGGCACCAGTGGGATTACTTTCTTGGTGAGGCGATCCACTAAATCATCGCGTATGCGACGCAAGTAGGGTGCTCCCCACATCAGAAACTCCTCCTTTGTCAAATGCTCGGCGGAGGATTCAAATATCTGTAACATTTGCGCGCCAGCCACGACCTGCATCTCCAGATAATCGACTATGACATCGGTTAGCAGGTTCAGGAACAGCTTCGTGTCTTCGGGGTAATCACTTAGCCAGGCCTTGGCCTTGGACATGGTCTTGCTGCCGCCACCCTCAATCATGTAGCCCATTAGTGTCCAGGGAGCGCCGGTAAAGCCAATTAACGGCACGCGTCCCTCCAGCTTGTGCCGCATCATGGTAATGGCATCGCCCACGTACGTTAGACGCGACAGAGCGCCGTCTGGTGTCAGGCGCTTGAGATCCTCGGGTGTAACGATGGGCTGTGGCAAAACAGGTCCAACACCGGCATGCATTTCCACCGTTAGGCCAAGTGCTTGTGGTATAACCAATATATCCGAGAATATAATGGAGGCGTCCAAGTCGAAGCGTCGCAGCGGCTGCATCGTCACCTCGCAGGCCAGCTCCGGGGTGCGGCAGACCGTGAAGAAGTCGTGCTGCTTGCGCAGCTCCTGGAACTCGGGCAAATAACGTCCAGCCTGACGCATCACCCAAACGGGAACACGGTCCACAACTTCGCCGCGTGCGGCACGCAACAAATTGTCATTCTTAAGCGGCGGGAAGGGCTGCAAATGGTTGAACGTGTTGTTGTTGTAACCAGTTGACATTTGAGCAGACAGCAGCAGCAGCAACAACAACAACGCCAATCGAAGTCCAAGAGTTTTCATTGATTTAATTGGGTCAAACTTGTATGTACTTTTCAATTGTGAACTTAACACGCACTGCTACGTACCTTTGTGTTTTTCATTCTGATAATTAAATTGTATTTATGTGTTAAATTCAAGCAGCTATTTTCTGTTTATCACGGGCAGATTTTGATGTAATGTTTTGTGAATTCGGCGAAACTCTGCCGAAGTATCGATCAGTGCTGCCAAACCAATTTTTTCCGTCAAATCTCCGACGAATTGCTGAGTTGGCAGCACCTTCATGTTGTTTACGTTTGGTAGCGCTGCCCAAGGTGGATTTATACATGGTGATGTATTCGTTTGACGTGCTCTCTTTTTCGGGACGCAAACGTCATTACGAAAGCAAACGTCGTAATAGGCGGTTGTATTATATTCTCCGAAAAATGCTCCGTGTGTGCAAAAAAAAATATGAAGCTCGAACTCGAGTCGTTTGGTTTGTGTTCCCAGAGATACTAACAAGAGACAAATGTGGATAAATGCAACAGGAACAATAAGACAAACATGCCATTGCTTTTTATTTCGATTTTATATATTGCACAGCGACCAAAACGAAAATGAGTGAAGAGTATAGAAAACCAAACAAAACAATTTTTCTATATATCTATCTTTGTCGTCTCTCTCACGTCAGACTCTCTCTGACAGATTCGCCCCGAGAGAGAGCGAATACATCACCATGTATAAATCCACCGTGGCGCTGCCAACCCTTCGCATGTAATCTCAAGTGCTGCTTTATTTTTACACATCACTAGCAAAACTGCATTCGTGTCACACAAAAATTTAGAACGCAAAAGAAACAGGCCACAGTTAATTTTCCTTAAAAAAGGTTTGTTCTTTAATTTAATTATATCGATTATATATAACCTTTAATATAATTTCAGTTTATATTACTTGCAAACATGGCTGATGAACAACCAAATCTTGTCGCTGGACACCCACCTGCTTGTAAGTGCATACGGTTCTTTTTCTATGTGTACATGTGTGTGAGTCTGTGTGTGTCGGAGAGGGAGCAGCTTTTATTTGTTGTTTTGGTCAAGAATCAATAAGTTAAGTGATTTTAATGACCTATAATACATTGTTGGCAGCAATCAACTAGCCTATTTGTATTAATAGGCCATGATATGCTTGATCTTATCAGTTTTCACCTCTGCATAGCCATGTGCTGATAAAACTCACACACACGCACACATGCATATGAAGCTATTGCGTTGTGCGGCTTTTGCCGAAAAACATATTTTTGATATTCAGCTGACGTCATGTTTTGTATGTTACAGTGAAGGCCGGTGGAATGCGTATTGTGCAGCATAAGGCACCAGCCTCAGAGCGTCCGGCCAAGGATGCTGAAGACTGCACCGGTCTGACGGTAAGACGACTTACTATACAGTTACTAACAGTCAAGAAATATTTTTGACAAATAAAAAAATATATTTTCTTTTTATAAATAAGAAATGTTTTTTTGTCAAAACAATTTCTTGACACGGTGTAAGTAAAACATACAGTTACTCAATCCATCAATATGTAATTTCAGCAACCAGTCAACGTGAACTCGACCGTAGTGAGTGGTGCAGCTGTTAAGGGTAACACAGATTTTACACCGGCCTCTGCGCAGGTGGCTCACTCCCATAAGCCACCAAATGCGGTTCAACAGAAGCCGCAGCCGCATATACAGCAGCCCCGCAAATGAATGAATAATCAGCAATTACATATATAGGATATGTCCACCACTGACTTTAACTGTATTTTTTGATTGCTTTCAAAAGCGAGATTAATTTAAATATGCCTTGTATTTTGCTACTCCTAATATTTTTTATATCTTTTGTTTATCCATGATTCATTCCAAATGCATTTTGCATCAAGTTCTTGATTTAAATAAAAAGTGTATGGGATTATTATTGTAGGCATTGCTTAAAATGCGTTGAGTTGAGAGATTTTTATAATTTTCGCTTATAATTCCCAAGTGCTTATTCCGAATGATGTTTGCTTAAATAGAGCTTCTGTCTACTTAAAACTGCCCCACTGAGCTTCGGTGGTCCGGGGTGCGGACTTCAAATCCGTAGTCGACTAATAATCGAAGTGGTTCGATTCCACCTGGGGGGCGTTTTTAAATTAAATTAGGCTTTACTTTAAAAAAAAATATCCGCAACACTTTTTGCAAAATTCAATGAAAGTGTGCCAAGAAATACAAATACGGCTGTTATATAATTTATACCTCAGGGGCTTCAACCAGGGATCCTGAAATCAAGCCTGCTGGAGATTGAATTTAAATTAATAAATTTAAAAACAGGCTTGATTTCAGAATTAAAAAAGTCAAGAATTTACATTTAATATTGTTCGTCACAAAATTTGATATCAGAAATTTTTGGGGCCTGAAAATGTTTTCGTCACTAGATTTTTACTTCGTACAAAGAAGTTCTTTAACAATATAAATTGCATATAAATTTAATTTTCAAAGTGTGTTTTACTTTTGACTTTGAGCTTCTCATAAGGAATTTGCTGACTTAATGATCCAAGGCCGGAGCATGGCGACGTCCACATATACGCCGGGATAGTTGGTCCGTGCACAGCCGTATCCCCAGGCTACAATGCCCGCCAGCAATCGATCGGAGACCATGGGACCACCAGAGTCGCCAGTGCAGGCATCTCTATTATCGGATGCGGCACAAATCATTTCCTCGCCCACGAAATCCCAGCCATAACCGTATTTGGCTGAGGCGCATTCGTTGCGTGCGATGATCTGGAGATGGACCACTTGCAGACTGTTGGCAAATCCCGTGGCTCCAGTCTCCTCCGTGTAGCCCCAGCCGCTGACGGAGACATCGGAGCCAGATTTGGGACTTGTGCTGGCCAGGCCAATGGCCTTAACGGACAAGCTGTAGGTGAGTTGAGTGGAAAGACGCACAAGTGCAATGTCGTAGGACTTCAACTGTGGATTATACTGCTCATGGATCGTGTAACGTGTGACGGGAATGAGACTGCCTCCGGAATTGTGTTGATTGGCGCCCACGCGCACCTTCAGCAGAGTCACGGATGTGCCCGCCACGCAATGGGCTGCCGTGATGATAATATCCTTGCTGTAAATGGCGCCGCCGCACACATGACGAGCGCTCACCTGTATGGACACCTGCCAGGGTGCATTGTAAATGGACAATTCCGTGCCGCCCACGATGCGTTCACTACGAGTACTGGGCGGATTTGCAGAGCCACCACGAGCGAAGAAGATCAGCAGTAGAGTAATGGATATGATGATTAAATGCCGTGCCATGTCGTCGAACGCGCACGAAAGCTAAGAGGGAACTGATCGCACCTTGGTCGAAGCATGTTGCAATTCTTATCGCTTGCTTAAGGGCTGTAAATGCTAATCGCCCGGTAATTGGTCATCGAAGATTAGCTTCGAGTGGGTTACCCAGCAAGCGCCTAGTCGAATTTAAATTATTTTTAGTGCAAATAATCATATTAAATCTTATTAAAAACATAACTATGCTAAATGATCGTTTTCTCTTTTTTGTCCTGTTGGCGCAATGACACTTATTTCTTCGAATTGGCTCATTTTTTCATCAGTTCAGAACTAGGTATTTTGTATAGTTTTAGGTTGAAGTACATATTTATTTTTATTTATTAACATAATCATGTGTTTTTTTGCTTTATTTATTTTGCTATGCTGCTCGAACAGCATAATTGAAATTCTCCACAATTAATTTACTCCTCTAAGTATGCTACACAAAGTTTTCACTCCTGCAATGTTAAATTTGTACCGAAACTGGTACACATTTTATTCGATGGTAGATATGGTAAATTTTTTGCTAACTTCAGCTGTTGATCTTATCGGAACTTGCATTTGCTATTTGATGTTTGTGATTCATTTAAATAATACAACTATGGGCGTATGTATGTATGTATCGTCCAATTCCTTGTTACCCAGGCAACCATTGGCAAACAAACTCATTTCAAGCAGCTGTCGTAAAGCGTTCACAAATATTATTTAATACTTTCAACTGTTGTAAGGCACAAATATTTGCCAAATGTCCAATTCGAGCGAGATAACATCCGAGGAGCTGCTGCGTCTTCGCGATCTTTGCCTGCAGCGTCTGCGGGATGATGAACTCTATTATCTGCGCAACGATGCCAAACTGAGGGCAGTGACGAACACCCAGAGCTATGAGGAGTTCAAGTGGGTTTGAGTGAATTGTACCATGTTCAGCTTTACACACATATGTATATGTAATTGTTGTCCTTGCAGGGACATTGTTGATGCAGCGCATCTGCGTCCTGTTTCCAAACAGGATAAATCCAATGCCAAGACCAAGAATCGCCTGTGGAACTCGGCTGCTCCTGAGCAATCCTCTTAAATTGATTTCAATAAGTTAATTAAACATCAATTTATATCGTTATACGAATCTGCTTTGTTTTATTTTGCAAATGTTCTTAGACACTGTTCGCGTTGCTGATCACCCAGCTGCGGAGGACAGCAACATCGGCGTAGACACCTGGGTAGTTGGCATAGGCGCAGCCATAGCCCCAGGAGACAACACCAGCGAGGGTACCACCAGACACCAATGGACCACCGGAATCACCCTGGCAGGCATCCTTGCCGACAGCATAAGCGCAGATCATGGTAGCCCTGATCTGGCTACCATATCCATAGGTGGATGACGCACAAGAGGACTGGCTAACAATGTTTACATTGGTGTACTGCAGCTGGGTGGGAATGGAGCTGGAGCCAGAGGACTGAGTGCCCCATCCAGAGACGGAGGCAGCGGCACCGTTAGCGGGAGCATAAGTGGCCAGACCGATAGCCTTGATGGTGGAGCTCATTCCCAGGTTACCGCTCAGACGGATGACGGCGATGTCGTTGATCATGGTGTTGGCGTTGTAGCCCTCGTGGTTCCTGAAGGCAGCGACGTTAAGGAGAACACCACCGGTGTTCCAGTAGGTGGATCCGGCGCGAACCTTCAGGTTGGAAGGGGACACGGATTGCAGGCAGTGAGCAGCAGTCACAATGATGTTGGATGAGAAGATGGAGCCACCGCAGGAGTGACCGCCATTGCGCTGGAGGGAGATTTGCCAGGGGAAGCTGCTAATGGTGGTGGCAACGCCGCCAACGATGCGTCCATCCAACTGGGGCAGGAGACCCTCCGGGACAGCAGCTCCAAAGGCGCAGGCAACAACCGACAACAAGATCACGAACTTGAACATATTGCTAAGTACAATGTGTGTCCAATGGAAATGCATTCGACTTTTATAGCAGTTTGAGGTGTCTTATTATCTCCTCCTTCGGTGATAATCAAAAGCTTTCAGTCCATTTTATCAGAAGAAGTGCGAAGTTTGCTCGGCACTCAATTCAAGTTGGAAAAACCTATCGAAAGCTTAACGAATCCAGATAAACGAATTCAATTGAATTAATTTACTTGAAATTGATATACATACATATTTATTTTTAGTTAGTGCTCTATAATGACATTACAATTTTATTTAAAATATTTTTTTGATTAAAGCGATCGAATAAGTGTAAGTACCACAACTTACTGTTATTTTAATAATATAATGAGTGTCAAATTATTGAATTAGAATGAAATTATCATGCTGCCATATTTACAATCACTGTTTGCACTTAAGGTTGAAAACTAGTGACGAAAGCAGCACGAAGTGAGCGAAAGGCGACTAGCAATGTAGACAGGAAGAATGGAAAATTTGCTATGACTGTCCGATCGGGTCGAGTTATATACCGATCGAAAGGTATCAATTTAATTAACAAATGTGCATACTACGTATGATTTTTTGAAACTTCGTGAGGTAATTAGGTATAAATGGGAGGGGCAAAATTTAAACGATTGGAGCAAATGGTGCCGTTGAAGCCTTTTGGTAAAATTTTAAAATTTTTTTTATTTTATAAAAAATAACCACCGCATGACACCTTGTTCATTAAAATCCGACCACTGGTTCAAATTATAAAATTTTGAAATTTTTAATGGCCTTCCGAAAATGAGATAAAAAGTCAGTCTGTCTGTTTGTTTGTATCATAGCGTTGAAAAACTATCTAAAATCGGTGAATGAGGACTTATTTCCTATCAAAAATCTAGAAACTTTTGTTGATTTTAAAATAACTTATAAGTAAAACTTAATATTATTCGGCACAAAATTGGATATAGAAATTTTGGGGCATGAAAATGTTTTCGTCACTAGAATTTTACCTCGAGAAGAGGTTTTTTTTATAAGCTTTACAATCACTGCTTACACTTAAGGTTCAAAATCGAAAATGTTTAAAAAAATACTTAAATTTCTAAATGAATGTAATTTTAATGCAGAATAAAATTATATATTTTATCAGTTCGTATTGAAATTGGTTGAATTTAGTGAATCGAGTTTATTATCGAAATTAATAAAAATGTATAGGGTATATTTATTGCATATTTTATTTAGAATTCTTTTTTAGACATCGCTGGCAGCACTGATCACCCAGTCGCGGAAGACAGCAACGTCGGAGTAGACCCTAGGAAAGTCTGGGTTCGCACAATAATAGCCCCAAGAGGCAACACCAACGAGGACACCTCCAGAGACCAATGGGCCACCGAAATCACCGTGGCATGCATCCTTGGCGCTGGCGGCAGCGCAAATCATGGTGTTCTTGATCTGGCTACCATATCCATAGCTGGAGGAAGCGCATGCGGACGGGCTTACGATGTTCACATCGACGTACTGCAACTGGGAAGGAATAGAGCTCGATCCATAATACTCAGTACCCCAGCCAGAGACAGAAGCGGAAGCTCCGTTGGCGGGAGCAGAGCTAGCTAGATCGATAGCCTTGATGTTGGAACTGAAGGACAGGGAAGAGCTCAAACGGATGATGGCAATATCGTTGACCATGGTGTTGGCGTTGTAGCCCTCGTGACTTTTAAAGGCGGCAACCTGCAGAAGAATACCGCCAGAGTTCCAGTAGGTGGCGCCAGCGCGAACTTTTAAGCTAGAGATGGTTACAGACTGCAGACAGCGGGCAGCGGTCACGATGATATTGGAACGGTAGATGGAGCCACCGCAGGAGTGACCGCCATTACGCTGGAGGGAGATTTGCCAGGGGAAGCTACCGATAGTGGTGGCAGTGCCTCCAACGATGCGTCCGTCCAACTGGGGCAGGAGACCCTCCGGGATGGCAGCTCCAAAGGCGCAGGCAACAATCGACAACAAAATTGCGAGCTTGAGCATAGTGAAAAACAGCTTGCTGCAAATAGACAAACATCGGTCTTTTATACCCGTCGCATTCCGAGTTTGCCAAATCCACACCTTTCAATCAGTATTATCAGAATAGATAGGAAATAAATGCATGACAGCAGCTGAAAATAACAAAACAATTGATTAAGTCAAATTTATATCTGTCTGTGACTTTATTTATATAAGGCACTGTTTACCTTCAGATTTAATACATAAAGAATATTTGTTGTAAAAAAGAAAGAGAGGAACGTTTTGAAGTCTTTGTGTAAAGCTGAATTTGAAATAACATTCTGTTAACATGACCTTGATTAACATTAAAGCAGTGGTCAGCACCAACACAGTCATATGCTTGCGTTGCGTACTAACGCACACTAGTGCATTTTTGTTCGCCTAACAGCGGAATAACAGAGACTTAACAGAAACAAATCGTAGCAGCGACGCAGTTTATACTGTACGTGTGCAGGCAGCGCTGCGGCAGAGACCACTGTGCCGACCACTGCATTAAAGTGTGAAGCATATAACAGAGAGCACCAAAAGAAAGAGAGATCTTCTATGTACATACATATGTATATCGATTAGTAAAATGCAAAAAATTCTCTATTCCTTCTTCTTTTGTGAACTCTCGAGCTGACAGTTTACAGCAAGGTGAATACATAGATAAATTAAATTGGAAATTTGAAACTATAATTAAATGTGCTTTCTGATTGGCTGTATGGCTGAATCTCCAACACCAAGAATATTAAGATCTGAGAACCTAGTACCAATAGTCAAGTAAGAAATCATGTCAATTGATTTTTAAACTGTGATTTATTTTGCAAAAGTTCTTAAACGGAGTTGGCGCTGTTGATCACCCAGCTGCGGAGGGCAGCAACATCAGCGTAGACACCTGGATAGTTGGAGGCGGCACAGCCATAGCCCCAGGAGACGACACCAACAAGGACACCTCCAGAGACCAATGGACCACCGGAATCACCCTGGCAGGAATCCTTGCCGGCAGCAGAAGCGCAGATCATGCTAGCCTTGATCTGGCTACCATAGCTGTAGGAGCCGGATGAGCATCTGGACCGGTCGACGATGTTCACATTGACGTAGCGCAGCTGGGTGGGAGTTGCGCTGGAGCCAGAGTACTCAGCGCCCCATCCAGAGACGGAGGCAGCAGCGCCATTGCCGGGAGCAGAAGAGGCCAGACCGATAGCCCTGATTGTAGAGCTCATTGCCAGGTTGCCGTTCAGACGAATGACGGCAATATCGTTGACCTTAGTGCTGGGGTTGTAACCCTCGTGGTTCCTGAAGGCAGCGACCGAGAAGACAGCACCACCAGAGTTCCAGTTGCTGGATCCGGCGCGAATCTGCAGGGAGGAAGCGGACACGGATTGCAGGCAGTGAGCAGCAGTCACGATGATTCTGGAAGAGTAGATGGAGCCACCGCAGGAGTGACGACCACTACGCTGGAGGGAGATTTGCCAGGGGAAGCTGTTAATGGTGGTGGCAACGCCTCCAACGATGCGTCCATCCAACTGGGGCAGGAGACCCTCAGGGATGGCAGCTCCAAAGGCGCAGGCTACAACCGACAACAAGATCACGAACTTGAACATATTGCTAAGTACAATGTGGCTTATGGTAACATGCAAGCGAATATATAGCATTCTGAGGTGTTTACTATCTGCATCTTATCAGAAGCTACTGATATAGGGGTGTTTTTTTACTATATGTCAATCAATTCTAATCCGAATTATCGCGCGTGGTCTAAGAATACATAAGTATATAAGAGAAGAGAATCAAAACATGGAACGCTTGAGTTGAGGGTACTTGAGAATCACATCCGGCGCAATATATTAAAAATCATTCAAAAATGTGGCAAATGTGATATGATACTGAAGCGCTGAGGTTTGTTTAATGATTTTAGTATGATATTCGTATGTATCGAAACTTGAGAATTCATTCTATTTAAACAATTCACATTTTAAACAATTATGTTAAAAAATACTGCGTTCTATTCCCGCACTGTCATGTTAAAATAACAGTCAAACGTAACAAAATTTCCCATCTCCGTCATTGGTTTAAAAAAATGTGTTTTTCAGTTAAAGAAATATTTATTAAGAGTTAAATTAGTAGGTTGCCCTAGAACCTATGCGCACTCTTATTTCATTTAATGAACCATTTAAAATGTTCAGTGGTGAACATACACTTCAACCATTATTAGTGACTCCACACAATCGCATCAATATTGGTTAAATTTATTTTTAGCTGGGCTGCTTTTTAATTTCGGCTAGCACCTAAGTGTATGCAGACATTATTTTAACGTTCGATTAATTAACATCTATATATCTAAAACTCTTTGTTCTGATTGACTGGCATTTCATTGTGTAGGTCAAACGGGTAAGCCTAGAAATCTGAAATTTTCACACAACATAGCTGAGACAATTTTATCGTGCTATACGACGGCGTTCTGCGAATTTCGGTCTGTAAGTGGGTCAAATTCAGGGTCAAAGTTCACAAAACAAGGCAATTGTTTAGTATGAAAAACATTTTTGCTTCTTAAGATATCTCAACCAAACTCACTGATTGTATTTTTGGGACTGCCAGTCACATCAAAATTAGACTTTCTGGTGTTCAGAAAACACAATATTTTTTAGAAAACAATTTCGGGTTGTCCGAATTAACAAATGTCGAATAATCCAGTAGATTATTAAAGAATAATATAAGAAGTGTGCCTCCATTTCACACTTCAATTCTGCGAGCGAAGCGAACAAGAAAATAAATATCAGTTTTTGCTACTGAAGATCCATTCATGTAAAAAAGCCTTTCGCATGAATATCGGTACAGTAAATAAAATCTTTTTATCAAATCATCTCTAACAAATTGAAAACGATTGATGGATAATTTTCAATGCAGTATTTTATTCGTTCAAGTTCTTAAACTGAGTTGGCAGCGTTGATCACCCAGCCGCGGAGCTCAGCAACATTAGCGTAGACACCTGGATAGTTGGAGGCGGCACAGCCATAGCCCCAAGAGACGACACCAACGAGGACACCGCCGGAGACCAATGGGCCACCGGAATCACCCTGGCAGGAATCCTTGCCGGCACCAGATGCGCAGATCATGGTAGCCTTGATCTGGCTACCATAGCTGTAGGAGCCGGATGAGCATCTGGACCGGTCGACGATGTTCACATTGACGTAGCGCAGCTGGGTGGGAGTTGCGCTGGAGCCAGAGTACTCAGCGCCCCATCCAGAGACGGAGGCAGCAGCGCCATTGCCGGGAGTACTACCGGCCAGACCGATAGCCTTGATGTTGGAGCTCATTCCCAGGTTACCGTTCAGACGGATGACGGCGATGTCGTTGACCATGGTGCTAGGGTTGTAACCCTCATGGTTTCTGAAAGCGGCGACCGAGAAGGTAACACCACCGGAGTTCCAGTAGCTGGATCCAGCACGAATCTGCAGGGAGGAAGCGGACACGGATTGCAGGCAGTGAGCAGCAGTCACGATGATTCTGGAAGAGTAGATGGAGCCACCGCAGGAGTGACGACCACTACGCTGGAGGGAGATTTGCCAGGGGAAGCTACCGATAGTGGTGGCAACACCTCCAACAATGCGTCCGTCCAACTGGGGCAGGAGACCCTCAGGGATGGCAGCTCCAAAGGCGCAGGCAACAACCGACAACAAGATCACGAACTTGAACATATTGTTAAGTACAATGTGGCTTATGGTAACATGCAAGCGTATTTATATGATTCTGAGGTGTTTACTATCTGCATCTTATCTCGGACTACTAATATAGATAGGTATGTACTGTATATCAAGAATATTTAATTCAAATAATCAAGTCTAAGAATACATTAGTATATAAAGAATCAAAACAAGGAACGCTTGAGTTGAGGGTACTTGACAATCGCATCCGGTGCAATATATAAAACGTCATTCAAATGCGGCGAATGTGATATGATACTGAAGCTTTGTCTAATGTATTTCATTATGATATTTGATTAGAATTCATTAACATAATTTGAATATTTAATGTCACATTTAGAAGTTTCAGTTTGAAAAAATAAATAAAAAGTAAATAAATTAAATAGGTTGCTCTCAGTTTTTAAGACACTCTAATTTTCATTAGTAGTGCTTATTCTCTTCTGCTTGATACATTCCACAAAATCCTCTCAAAACTGGTTAAAATTTTCGGTAGCAATGCTTTTTTAATTAATGCTAGCGCCTAAGTGTATGCTGACATTTTTTTTTACCATGGGAACTCTGAATTCATAAATTAATTCATAGGCATTAAATTGAAACGGGTGTCTAAAATGGGGGACTCCACTACGGAGCTCTTAATTGCCTACTGTGGACTTAGAAGAAAAGAAGAAAATTTAATGGCTTAGAATTAAAGTTGCTATCAGAATTTAAGATTTGAACTGCATTATTTCCTTAAATCTTAGTCTTACGTAGCTAACATAGCCTTCTGAGGATTTATCAAGTAGTTTCTTATTGTTGCTCTTATCGTAGTCTACAATTAGGTCTTACATTTGGTCTATCTTTGTTTAGGTCAATTTCAAAATCACCGCCACATAATTTATGGTTGCCAGTATTCAAAATCAGATGTTGATTAAAAGTAAGAGCCTTGGAAATGAACATTGTGATTTCTAATCGTAGTCTTACCGGTTTTTTTTTTTTTTTTTTTTTTTTTTGAAGCTTATTTTAGTGAAGTTGTAAATAGTAAATCTAAACAGTAAATCTAAACAAATTTGTTTGTGTTTTAGAATAAATTTCAAAATTCTAAGGAGCAAAAGAAATGTGTTTTCGCTGCTAAACTATTTTTTTTACTATACACGTAAAATAGATGCAAGGCTCCAGTCATGATTAAAATGGTATTCCGTTCGAATACCGATTTTTGAAAAGTCCAGAAAAGTCTGCATTAAAATCGTCTCTAAGAAATTACAAACGATTGATGGATAATTTTCAATGCAGTATTTTATTCGTTCAAGTTCTTAAACTGAGTTGGCAGCGTTGATCACCCAGCCGCGGAGCTCAGCAACATTAGCGTAGACACCTGGATAGTTGGAGGCGGCACAGCCATAGCCCCAGGAGACGACACCAACGAGGACACCTCCAGAGACCAATGGGCCACCGGAATCACCCTGGCAGGAATCCTTGCCGGCACCAGATGCGCAGATCATGGTAGCCTTGATCTGGCTACCATAGCTGTAGGAGCCGGATGAGCATCTGGACCGGTCGACGATGTTCACATTGACGTAGCGCAGCTGGGTGGGAGTTGCGCTGGAGCCAGAGTACTCAGCGCCCCATCCAGAGACGGAGGCAGCAGCGCCATTGCCGGGAGTACTACCGGCCAGACCGATAGCCTTGATGTTGGAGCTCATTCCCAGGTTACCGTTCAGACGGATGACGGCGATGTCGTTGACCATGGTGCTAGGGTTGTAACCCTCATGGTTCCTGAAAGCAGCGACCTTGAAGACAACACCGCCGGAGTTCCAGTAACTGGATCCGGCGCGAACCTGCAGGGAAGAGGCGGACACGGACTGCAGGCAGTGAGCAGCAGTCACGATGATTCTGGAAGAGTAGATGGAGCCACCGCAGGAGTGACGACCATTACGCTGGAGGGAGATTTGCCAGGGGAAGCTACCGATAGTGGTGGCAACACCTCCAACAATGCGTCCGTCCAACTGGGGCAGGAGACCCTCAGGGATGGCAGCTCCGAAGGCGCAGGCCACAACCGACAACAAGATCACGAACTTGAACATGTTACAAGTAGAATATACTTCGTTGTAATGCTATATCGTGCTTATATAGGAATCAGAGGTGTCTACTATCTCAAGAGCTTGTGAGTTATCACACGCGTTTTGATTAAAAATAAGTTATCGGAATAAAAAAAATGGCGTGGTCTTGTTAAGTGGTCAAAATTCGACGGCTGTTGAGATTTGAACTTCAGGCGCACGGGCCACTTATCTAGGTCTGGATTGGATTATGATAGCTAGAGATAGAGGGGGGCTATAAAAAGGGTGTGTGTGAGATTTTTGGGAATATACCGAGAAAAGATGTTGAGATTCGTGGTTCTTCTTTCCCTTGCCGCCTGTGCCTTGGGTGCTGCCGTGCCCGAGGGTCTGTTGCCCCAGTTGGACGGTCGCATCGTCGGTGGCTACGAGACGAGCATCGATGATCATCCCTACCAGGTGTCGCTGCAGCGCAGCGGTTCCCACTTCTGCGGAGGATCGATCTACTCGCACGACATTGTGATCACCGCCGCCCATTGTCTGCAGAAGGTGTCCGCCTCCCAGATCAAGGTACGTGTCGGCAGCACTTTCTGGCGCTCCGGCGGCAGTGTGCACTCCGTGCGCGCCTTCAAGAACCATGAGGGTTACAACGCCAGGACCATGATCAACGACATTGCCATCATTCGCATCGAATCTTCGCTGAGCTTCCGTTCCACTGTCCGTGCTATTGGCATTGCTGAGTCGAATCCCAGGAATGGCGCCGAGGCTGTCGTCTCTGGCTGGGGCACTACCTCATCTGGTAGCAGCTCCATTCCCGATCATCTGTTGGCTGTCGACCTGAAGATCGTCGAGCGGGAGGAGTGCGCCTCCAAGGAATACAGCTATGGCAGCAAGATCAAGGACACCATGATCTGCGCCTACGCCGCTCACAAGGATGCCTGCCAGGGTGATTCCGGTGGCCCATTGGTATCCGGCGGCCGTCTCGTTGGTGTTGTTTCCTGGGGACATGGCTGCGCCGACACCAGATACCCAGGTGTCTACGCTGACGTCGCTCACTTCCACTCGTGGGTCGAGAAGACCGCCGAAGAGGTCTAAAGCCCTCAACCCTTGAGAATAGTTCAATAAATTGCATTGTAAACAAACTTGAATGTCTTTTATCACTTGCTATTTCGTAAATGGGCGTAATCCCCTTGAAAACTCACTCGTCTGGCACTGATAACGATCCACCTGGTTCCCTATAAAAAGCCATGTTAACGATGTAACCAATTCACTTTTTAGCCAAGTTTGATATGTTCAAGTTCGTGATCTTGTTGTCGGTTGTTGCCTGCGCCTTCGGAGCTGCCATCCCTGAGGGTCTCCTGCCCCAGTTGGATGGACGCATCGTTGGAGGTGTTGCCACCACTATCGGTAGCTTCCCCTGGCAAATCTCCCTCCAGCGTAATGGCGGTCACTCCTGCGGTGGCTCCATCTACCGCTCCAACATCATCGTGACTGCCGCCCACTGTCTGCAATCCGTGTCCGCCTCCTCCCTGCAGATTCGTGCCGGATCCAGCTACTGGAGCTCTGGTGGTTCTGTCATCAGGGTCGCCGCTTTCAGGAACCACGAGGGCTACAACGCCAACACCATGGTCAACGATATTGCTATCATCCGTCTGAGCTCTCACCTGTCCTTCAGCTCCAACATCAAGGCTATCGGTCTGGCTAGCTCTGCTCCCGCCAACGGTGCCGCCGCCTCCGTCTCTGGATGGGGCACTCAGTCCTCTGGCTCCAGCTCCATTCCCACCCAACTGCAGTATGTCAACTTGAACATTGTCAGCCAGTCCAGGTGTGCGTCTTCCAGCTATGGATATGGTAGCCAGATCAGGAGCACCATGATCTGCGCTGCTGCTAATGGCAAGGATGCCTGCCAGGGTGATTCCGGTGGCCCATTGGTCTCTGGAGGTGTCCTCGCTGGTGTCGTCTCCTGGGGCTATGGCTGTGCCTATGCCAACTACCCAGGTGTCTACGCCGATGTGGCTGTCCTCCGATCCTGGGTGATCAACAATGCCAACTCGATCTAAACTAATCGAAAGTGCGTTTATAAAATATCCAAAATAAATCTATTAGCATGCAGAAAGTTTGTTGTTTTTCTTCCGGGTTTCACATCGGGGCAATGACGTTCAAACCTTATCTAGGGGAAGCATCTGGCAAGTTCTTAAGGGCCGAAAGCGTTTATCAATGTGTCGTGTGCTGGAGCACTCTCTAGATTCGCAAAGTGCTTCAGCTGTGCTGATGTGTTATGATGTCCACCATTACGTGTGAGGTTATCTAATCAGTTTAGAGTGGAGACGCACGCCCGAAACAAAATGAATGACTAGTCAGATTTACAAAAATGTCTATCGACAGCTGATGGAGAGCATGGGCTGTCTCCTGACTTGGACAGAAGGAGATTGATTGGACGCAGCTCAAGTGCCTCGATTGATAAAGTCAATGAAAAATACAGAATCCTGAGTACAGCACTATCAGATTTTGTATTTACATTCATAAAATGGAATTGTTATCTTTTGTTATATATTCTCTGAATTTGTTTAGATCTTGTGTGTTGATCAAAGGTAAGGTACTTAAATTCATTAAATTGTATAAGGATTGAGAATACTTTCCTTTTACATTCATAAATTTCAGCTTTTCCGTTTTATAAAACAAATCAAAAATCAAAGCATCATTAGGTAAAGTAGAAGAAATATCGAGGAATCTCCATTATAATTTAACTTTTTTACATTCCAAATAATAATTTTATACTTTTAGAAATGTATATTATTTATTTATGAAATTCTCTCTTAATTTTTTGCAGTTTTCCAAATTCACACAGATCTTGAGATCAAATTGTTGAACTCTTAGATTGAAAGAGAAATCTCAAATTAGGCGCATTTAATTTTCAGCTTAAATTTTTGCCTGCTGTCTTCTATTCTTGGAATTTACACAGATCTTGAGATAAACCTAGGAAAGTTTTTTTTTTCTTTTTGATTAGTAGAATCCTATCAGCTGATATTAGTTTATATTTGATAAGTTTATTTTTAATTAAATTTTTGCCAAATAAGGCAAATGATAATGGTTTGACGGGTGCGTTTAATTTGCCAAGAATTTAATGGAACGTCAACAAAAATAGGAACAGACAATCGGGCGCAAGAATTGATTTCGTAACCTCAATTGATGAACTGCACCTGAACAATATGAAACATGACATGAGTAATATCTGTGTCAAAACATATTATAAACAATATTACGAATATTATTACCAATCACAAAACAAGCGTTAAAACAATATCAATGGGTGTTGGCGAAAAACCCAGCTATTACTCAAAATATCTGCTCTAATAGATAGCGACATTATGACAATAGTCCATAAAATACTTACAGGTCGAGATTTTGCGAAAGGCCATAAAAACTAATTCTGATTTCGAATGGTGTCTTTGACAGATAAGAATACAGCACAAAACAAATAACCATGGAAAGAATTTGCAATCGTTGGGTAGGGAAAAGTCCCTCCAATAAATCAAAGCTAGAGTCAAAATATAAAAATATAGAATCGATGCTAATGCCAAAACTTAAGTTATAATAAATATTTTTTGATATTTGATACTGTCAAAATGTTAATTTCAAAAAAAGCACTTGGCAGTTCACTAAAGATGTGCACGTGACACGAAAGCACACGATATAATGTAACGTGATCGTGTTAAAATAAACAATGAACAAGACACAAAATTGATAAATTTTTACCGCAAATAATGATTACTGAAATTTTTTCACATCAAAAATCAATGACTAGAATACATATACAAAAAAAATAATGATAATGATTAAATTTGAGCGAAAAAATTAAACTCACAAATAATCATTATTTATGATTTTTATTTTTTTCGCTCCCCCTAAAATTCACTTTAAATTCATGGCTTTTGTGTAGGATTTTCACAAAGTATTTTTGCATATTCCTTTAAAAGAAGTGAGTTTTATTTAATTCGCTCAAATTTAATCATTACCATTGAAAAAATCCTTAAAAATCTCTAAATAATCATTACTATGTAATTTTTATAAAAAAAACTCATAATGATTACGGTCCCTGATTTAAGGGTTTAACATGATTTGAACTTATTTATTTATATACTTTATTTTACTTTCCTGAATGTTTTCAACTTTTATGTCTATCCACATGTTCCCATCTCTAGATAAAATGCTCAACTGTAAATTGCAGTCGATCAATCAAGCTCAAGGTCTCGAGATCCCTATAAATATGACCACTTGAGGAGCATGTTTTTTAGTATTCGTCAAAATGCATAGAGTGGCAGCATTATTGGTTTGTCTGGTTGTTGGGACCTGGGCTGGTACCGTTGACTTAGCCCCCAATCGGTTTGAGCGTGAGGGTCGCATCGTCGGCGGTGAGGATACCACAATTCGAGCGCATCCCTACCAGGTGTCATTGCAGAAAAAAGGCGGCTCTCACATGTGTGGCGGTAGTTTGATCAGTCCCAATATTGTGGTAACTGCGGCACATTGTCTACAGGGCTACAAGGCATCCACGATCTGGGTGCGTCTGGGCTCCACGATCTACAATGAAGGTGGATTGCGTGTTGCCGCCGAGACGTTGATCTATCACGAGAAGTACAATCACCAGACCATGCAGTACGATGTGGGTCTGGTGAAGTTAGCCGAGAGTGTCGAGGAGACCGAGGACATACGTTACATTGAGCTGGCAAGGAAAACTCCTGAGACTGGTACTCCAGCTGTGGTCACCGGTTGGGGCTCCAAGTGCCACTTGTGGTGCATGTCCCTGCCCAAGATCCTCCAGGCTGTCGTCGTTTACATTGTGGACTGGAAGGAGTGTGCATCGGAATCTTATAAATATGGCGATATCGTCTTGCCCACAATGGTCTGTGCCTACGAGAAGAAGAAGGACGCCTGCCAAGGTGATTCCGGCGGTCCTTTGGTGGCCAACGATCAACTAGTTGGCATTGTATCCTGGGGCTACGGTTGTGCCTCAAATCTAATGCCCGGTGTCTATGCAGATGTGCCTTCTGTGCGCGATTGGATCATTGACACATCAAAAGCTTTGCAGGAAAAGTTTTAAATAAATGAAGAAATTTGAAATAATACTCGAGCCATCAAGCTTTAAGGTTTAATAAACAGCTAGAGCTTAAGCTTGTTCAAGAGCTTTTTTTAAGAGCTTGAGTAAGCGGAAATGAGAGTGGTTAATCTACTTTGAAAGCTTTCATTCCTGTTATCTGAGAAACGCTTTTTTGGCATTTGCAGAAGTTGCCCATAGAGAAGAAAATATTATTAGAGATAAAACCTATCTCATGCTAGCTTTTATACCCTGTAATCATAATAATGAGTGTAAAGGGTATAACCAAGCTAATGCACTTTAGCATCCATCTTAGATTCAATAAGACACGAAACTTTTGTCATATTGAGTTACTTATTGAGTTATTTTTAGTTATTTAAAAAATCTTACACCTAATGGAATTTGGATAGCTAAGAGTTTTGCACAGGGTGTTTTGCTAGTCGAGAATGCCTTGCAGCTATATAATATATAGAAAAAACAAAGCGACTTACATTTGTGACTTAAGATCTTAGTCACATTCTGATAATCCCACAAACATTAAATTTACCAATGAAATTTTGGGGTACAGGGTCTATGTAAGTCGACCTTGCCTCAATCTTATTAAAATCTGTATTACAAGAACAAAGCTCAAGTTTAGGGTCATATGTGACTCAGAATATTATAGATCCATTCTTTATCATAGCTGATACCATAAATACTCATATTGTTCTTACAAAAGCGCATATACCTCGTATTACTCGAGGTATATTCTCGGCAATCGAGGCTCTTATCTGTCATTTATAGAGTCGTTTATTGAGCTGATACCGTTGGACACTTGGATGTCTACAGAAATTCGCGTCCAGTTAGTCAAAGACCAAACATTGAAATGGACAACAAATTGCTTGGAGTTATTGTGGCTCTTTTGCTGATGATTGGCAGCTCCAGTTGCCAATCGGATCTGGAAGGTCGCATCGTTGGTGGCAACGTTATCTCGACTTATTACCTGCCCTATCAGGTGTCTCTGCGGCGAAGGACGAGCACGAGCAGTGCCTATGCCCACACCTGTGGAGGAAGTCTGATCAATGAGAGAATCGTTGTGACGGCGGCACATTGTGTCTACAATCGATTGGCGGAGAATTTCCTGGTGGTTGCCGGCACCGAGATGCGTTCCGGCATGGATGGCGGTGTGATCTCACGGGTGGAGAAGCTGATACCACATGGGCACTACAATGCCTCGATAACGGACAATGATATTGCCCTGATCTTTGTCTCGCCGCCATTTCCCGTTGGATCGCATTACAAGATAGACACCATTGAGTTGGCTGAGGAGTTGCCCGCTGTGGGCACCGTTGCCACCGTCTCCGGCTGGGGTGCCACCACCGAGGGTGGACTCTCCTCCGCCCAGCTGCAACAGGTGCAAGTCCCGCTGGTGGACAATGCCGAGTGCCAGGCTGCCTACGACTGGCGACCCATTACCCAGGGAATGCTCTGTGCTGCGGTGCCCGGAGGGGGCAAGGACGCCTGCCAGGGTGACTCGGGAGGACCGCTGGTGGTCAACAATCGACTGCTGGGCATCGTCTCTTGGGGCGAGGGCTGTGCACGCGAAGATTATCCCGGAGTCTATGCATCCGTGCCACATTTCCAAGGCTGGATTGCCGAGCAGCTGGCGGCGAATTCATAAAATAATATGATCAACTAACTGTAAGCTTTGTGTTTACCGTTTTACCATCCACTTAATAAAAAAACCACCACTGCTAGCTTGTGCTCACTGTCAAAAGCTGACTGTTATGCGTTCAGTAAGCCACTTATCGATAAGGCAAATTATTTGATACACTTATCGACTCAATGGTCGATTATTATTAATAGTTCAGCTTGCGCTCACTGTCAAAAGCTGACTGTTATACGGCCAGAAAGCAACTTATCGATGCATTTATCCACTTATTGAGTTTTTTTTTTTATTTTCTTATTAAAACCAAAATTGTTTCTTTGAAATTTTGGCTAAAATAATTACCAAGGTTGGATTGCCGAACATAAAAGCCGCCATGGTCATATAAAGCACTATCACGACTGTAGTATAGTGTGTATGACCAACAAAATGTATCCAGTAAAATTTATGGCCAAGAGAATCGGTTTCTAATCGCCGATGACCGGTTGATAAGTGTCGTTTTACAATCCAATCGATTGCGGGGCTATTTGGGGATATTTTTAGTCTTTCGGCTGTTGTTCAACATGACGCACGCAACGCTCTACATCTGCCTGGGATTGGGTCTTTTGGTGGCCAGTGCCTGGTCACATCCTGCCCAGGAGTCCGTGTCCTTGACGGAGGACTCCCTCAACGGCCGCATTGTGGGTGGCCATGAGACCAATGTGGCCGTCTATCCGCATCAAATCTCGCTACGTCGCAAGGCCATCAACTTCCCGAAGAATCCGTTTTCCCACATCTGCGGTGGTTCCATCATTGCCGAGGATGTTATTGCGACGGCCGCCCATTGCATCATTGCCTCGATTGCGAGCCAGTATAAAGTTGTCGCCGGCACAAGTCGCCGCAATGGCGGCGATGGCGTCATTGTCTCCGTCACGGAGATCATCATGCACGAGAAATACAATCCGGATACCTATGACAACGACATTGCCCTGCTCCGGTTGAGCTCGCCGCTGCCGCTGAACAACTTTACCATGAAGGCCATTGAGCTGGCCAGCGAGGATGTCACTCCGGGTGCCATTAGCACCATCACCGGCTGGGGTACAACGAGCTCTGGCGGAACATCGTCCAATCAACTGATGGCCGTCGATGTGCCAATTGTGAGCAACGCGGATTGCGATAAGGATTACGGTGGCAATCGCATCACGGACTCCATGCTCTGTGCCGGTGTCCGTGGCGTCGGTGGCAAGGATGCCTGCCAGGGTGACTCCGGTGGCCCCTTGATCGTGGACAACAAGCTGCACGGCGTCGTCTCCTGGGGCTATGGCTGTGCCGATCCCAAATATCCGGGTGTCTATGCCAAGGTCTCTTATCTTAACGCCTGGATCAACTCCAAGGTGAAGTTGCCTTAGGCCATAAAATAGTTTTAGTGAATTCCCTTAATGTCACATGTCCAAATAAATATGACAAATGGGCGTCCATTTGGTTGCGTTTGGATTTACTACTTTGGGTCTTATCTGGTACATAGATTACGGGTAATACTAATCGGATATGATTAGTGCTTGTGCAAGGGATCAAATTGGGCCTAATATACTTGTTGATTATAGCCGAGACGTTGCTAATCGTCTACTAAGCCCAAAATAACTTGAAGTCTAACTATGCAACGATTTCTTTTTTGGTAATATAAAGATCAACAGATCGTCAGCTCTCTGTTTTCCTGTCTGCCTAAAAGTATGCACTGAATTTGGAAAAATACCGTGTTCCCTCTTTCTGGAAATACTCAGGTATATTTCTATAGCGATTTGCTAGACATACTTTACTATATAATAGACAATTAATAAAGTTTATTTAAAACAAAATAAATATATTTTCTTAATGCGATCTGAGGTTTAACTTTTTTGAATTTGAGTATGAAAATCGATACAAAAATAGTCGATAAATCTGAAAATGTTTTTATTAAACTCAAAAGAATAGTAAAACAAATCAATATATTTTAAATCGATTCTGTTGAATTTGAAAATGAGAACTGTGTTCAATTGATACCAAGTTTAAATTGTCGATACGATATCTTTATTGTCTGAGCTATCTAAATTATGAAATCGCTGCAATCAAAGTTCCATGTTCCTTCTTCTTTCAGTCACTTGTAAGTTATAGGAGTCTACGGTCATGATTTGGAAAGTCAACTTGTTGCTGTTGTGCCTCAGTTGTCATCAAGTGGCAGGCAGTGTCAGGATCTTAGGAGGTCAGGATGGTCAAATACATCGAGCACCTTACCATGTCTCCCTGAGATATAGGGCCAATGCCACAGCACCCTATATACAACGTTGTGCTGGCGCCATCTACAATTCCCATGTGATTTTGACCACGGCAATGTGTGTCCAAGATCTGGACATGCAAAGACTTCAAGTTGTGGCCGGAGATGAACATCGCACTGGGAGCAAGGGAAGCGTCTATCGTGTGGAACGGATTATCATCCCTGGCGATTTCGATAAGTGGTTCATGGACAACGACTTGGCTCTGCTGCTCCTCGACCCCGAACTGACCCTTAAGAGTCAGGGATTAGCAAGCATTTCGATTGCCACAGATCAACCTGTTGCCGGAAGTTTGGCAACCATTTCCGGTTGGGGTGCTACGGCGGATTCCCAGGCAACGGACATACTGCAGATTGCTCAGGTAAAGATTGTGGATTCAACTCAGTGTCGCTTGTCCTATGGACAGGATCGCATCACCGAAGCCATGTTGTGTGCGGGCAGCTTTAACGGCAACCAAGTCATCGATGCCTGTCAACGAGATGCCGGAGGAGCTCTGGTGGTCAATGGAGCTGCTGTAGGTTTGATCTCCTGGGGCAGCGGTTGTGGTCGTCCGAATTATCCTGGTGTCTACACGAATTTGGTGCATCTCAAGGATTGGATAGAGCAACAGGTTGAGATAATAAAAAAATAAATAATATAACGTATGTAATTCCAGAAACGAAATGAAGAAAGTAGAAACAAATTTTTTTAAATATTAATCTAATTTTAATAAAATTTGTACAGGATGTAGTACAAGCCCCTATATTCCTTCTGTCGGTTTGGTTGAGTTACCTGAAGAAACTACATGGTTTTAAGTACTTAAGTTGATTCCTGTTGATTCGTTTCTTTGTTAGCTGTATTTCGTGACTAGTTTATTAAACTCCTCGAAAGGGTATACAAATATTTTGTAGTTCAACATATCGAAGGCAAGAAAACTTCTTTCATTCACTAGCATTTTGGCGTTTGGAACTTTGTTATCAGGCGGACCCTGTACATGGGGCCTATCCGTATCTGAAATAGCCGCAATTAAGATAATCTTACCGCGAAATACCAAAAATACATAATTTGTAATCGCACAGTTCGATAGAAGGCGGTCGCTTGTACGGATGCCAAATACCAATCATGGGTAACATCATGGACATCCTTCGTGTCCAACTGCTGATGCTGCTGTTAACGCTGGCAGCTTGTGTCTGGATGATTGAGGCTCAGCCGGAGGCGCGTATTATCAATGGCTCCAAGGTGGACATAGCACGTCATCCGTATTGCGTTTCTCTGCGCTATCGACGGAGCAATGAATCCGCCTATCTGCACGAATGTGCCGGCGTCATCTACTCGGATCGGGCCGTGGTGACGGCGGCCCAGTGTCTGGCGGGTCTCACGGAGGACATCAAACTGCTGGTGGTTGGTGGCGCCAATACACGTAACGGCAGCGATGGATTGGTCTATCCCGTTTCAAACTGGACATATCATCCGAAATTTAGTTACTATACGGCTGACTACGACATTGGCGTTGTCTTTTTGGAATCGCCCCTTGACTTGACGCATTTCGGCTTACGCACAATTGGATTGCGTCCGGAGCGACCGGCGACTGGACGAGATGCCCTTGTGGTTGGCTGGGGCTATCGTCAGGAGTGGGGACCATCCAGTCCCCATCTGGAACAGGCGTATGTGCCCATCGTGGGCTCGGAACAATGCAACAAGATCTACGGTGCGGGAGAGGTCACTGAACGCATGATCTGCGCGGGAGATGTGGCCCAAGGTGGTCGCGATGCCTGCCAGGGGGATACGGGCGGGCCACTGATCATCGACGAGCAACTGGTGGGTCTAGTCTCCTGGGGACGGGGCTGTGGCCGGCCTGGCTATCCCACAGTTTACACCTACGTGCCCAGCCTGAAGTCGTGGATCGATGATACGCTGAAGGCCGCGGGAGCGCTATAAACGGAAAGAACTATGTCTGATAGCGCCTATCATCGAGTAGCAATACATGATAATTATGTGACTTTGTGTTTACCGATTTACCACCCACTTCATAATAATAAAACTACAAATTTAGTTCGAGTGTTTGGCTTTCATACGTATCCAAAGACAAACAAATCTACAAAGTGCTAGCTTGTGCTCACTGCCAAAAGCTGAATGTTATGCGGCCAGCAAGCAACTTATCGATAAGCCATTTTGTTAGATTTATTTATTTTTTCCTTCTAAATCTGTCTTGATTTATTAATTAAATTATTGAAACAGTCAAAATTCATAGAAAATGATCACATTCTTTTATTGCATCTATTAGATTAAAAAATTGACACTTCTATAGAAAATCAATGCTACCCAAATCCGAATTGGCCTTGATGGTCTGCTCTAGCCAAGAGCGTACAGCGGGAACGGCAGCATACACGCCTGGATATTTGGGACGCGCACATCCTGTTCCCCAGGACACAATGCCTAGCAGTTGATTGTTGTAGATCAGGGGACCGCCAGAGTCGCCCTGGCAGGCATCCTTGCCGCCACCATCTTGGGCCGCACACAACATATTTTGAGTTAGCATAATGGAGTAGGACTTTTTGCAAACCGCATTTTCGACCACATTCACAACCACCTTTTGGAGTATGTTGGGCAGCATGCCATTCTCGGTGGTGACACCCCAGCCGGTTACAGTGACGGGCGTACCGTGCTCGGGCAGTTCCGTGGCGAGTGGAATGGGTTGAACGGATTCGTTAAACTCAAAATCTCCATCCAGCAACAGAATAGCGGCATCATTATCGTTGTTAAAGGTCTTGTACTTGTCATGAATGATGAATTTTCGCACTGGCAGCACCTGAGCATTGGCACTCAATTGGAATAATGTGGTAGATCCAGCCACGATCGTCAGATTACTCGCATTTGCCAATGTATTTACACAGTGGGCGGCACTGACGATAACATTGCTGGAGACGATGGTACCGCCACATCTGTGATTTCCCCTGTAGCGCATGGAAATCTGATGGGGAAATTCACGAATGTCCGCATCCTCGCCACCAACAATGCGGCCATCCGGCATGGGTACACCGCTGGGGAAAACGGTATTCGCCAGCGATGCTCCCAAAATACACAGTCCGATTAAGATCCGAAACATTATTGTCAACTAAAACCAAATTTCCACGAAACACGCTTTTTATAGCATGTTTTTCAATGTACAATGTAGTTGTACCACCCAATCAACTTGATTAAAAGCGATAATACAATAGTTATAAATCCATCTAAACGGCTTTAAAGTTTAAGGTTAGACTTATTTTTCTTATCTTATCCTTATCGACAGTTCACGATTGTAATCACGGTTGCCACTTTGTGAATTTATTTGAGTACCAGACTTTAGTGAAATAGTTCCGTTTTCATAAAAAATTTTACCAACTTATTACATGTACCAAATAATTTTAAATTAAAATCATTTTATATTTAAAATTCATTTCTTGCGTCGCTTTTATATTTGTTTTGATACATTTAATTGGAGGGTAAAATTTATGCTTGCAGTTAATTGATATAATTACAAAGAAATTTAAAATAAATTTAAATAATTTAAAAATGTACCATTTTATAAAACCGATCCAATGTACCAACAAATAAGAGATGTACCACTCTTGGTACACGTGTACCAAATGTGCCAGCCCTGATTTTAGTGCGATCACTTGTACTGCTTCATCTGCAAAGCTGGCTGCTACGACATTTGGTGCTTTGATATATAGATTTCACGATTAATATCGATGAAATTCACGAAAAATATAACGGCTGGTAAAGTTCAAGATGGCATATTGTGAAATCTTGTAATTAAAATAAAAAATAGTTCACGAAATTGATTTTTTTTATCTTTTATATAATATTTAAACTATAATTAATTAATATTTGGTTACTCTTCAAGTTATTTAAATAACAATTTTATTTTGATAGCATTTACATACATACTATATATCAAAATGTTGTGTAGTGTACTGGGTGAGTTTTTTGTACGTTATACATTAGTTGATGATAAATCGACCACTCCAAGTAATTGTCAATCAAACACTAAAAGTGTGCTGGTGATTCATAGTTCGCAAAAAGTAATTTTCAACGTGTTTAACGTATTTAATCTTTATGATTTTGCATATCACAAGTTTATGAAGAATTGGCTACCATATAAAATTACGATATGGTAGCAAGTTATATGTTTATATCGATTGCTTTCTATTGGAAACATAAAAATCATAGTTATTATTGCCTTATCATGCAGTTAAGTTGGCACGCACCCGGAGAGATAAGAAATCTCAGACTTTTTGACAAGTTTAGGGTTTTCGGAATTATAGATTACATAAAGCGCAGACATCTCAAAATTAAATTCAAAGTTCATTCGAGCTTAAGCACACGTAATATGAGTCAGCTTATTGATAATCTAGTTGGGTCAATTATGTGGGTTTGTTTATTTTATTTTTTTTTTTTACTTTTGTTTTTTTCTTTTTTTTTCTATATCGTAAAATCGACTTATCGAAGAGCTTATGGTTCTATGGTTTAATTATGGCTAAGAATTTCTCTTTAAAAGACTACCGACTTTATAGAGTATACTATAAAACCTTGGTCACATAAACTTTATAATATCATAGAATGAATTTGTGTACTGAAATCCGACATCAATCGTGGATTTCATGCGATTTCGGGTTTTGTCCACAGCGATAAGCCCTATGCTATATATAAGAAACGTCTGACTTTCAGTTTAGCATTAAACACTTTCGTAATGTCGTCGTCGCGTTTGGGATTCATTCTCTTGGGGCTGCTGTCCTTGGCAGCCTTGAGTTATGGGGCATCTATAAGCACCCATATTGTGGGTGGCACCGAGACGGATATTGGTAATTATCCCTATCAGGTGTCCGTGCGTCTCGAGACTTATATGCTGCTCCACATTTGCGGTGGCAGCATCTATGCCCCGCGTGTCGTCCTCACGGCTGCCCATTGCATCAAGGGTCGCTTCGCCTCCTACATCCGCATTGTGGCCGGACAGAATTCCATTGCGGATCTGGAGGAGCAGGGCGTGAAGGTGACCAAGCTGATCTACCACACCGGCTACAACAAGAAGACGCATGTGAATGATGTGGGCATGATTATAACCAGCGTACCATTGGAATACTCCAGCCTGGTGCAACCCATTCCCCTGGCTGTGGATTCGCCCAAGGCGGGAGCACTCGCCATTGTCAGCGGCTGGGGTAAGCGGACCGAGGGGGACGAGGCACTTCCAGCAATGTTGCGCGCCGTTCAAGTGGAAATCATGGACACGAACATGTGCGGAGCACAGTACTCGACCAAGGATTACACCATCACCGATGAAATGCTGTGCGCTGGCGTTGAGGAGGGCGGCAAGGATGCCTGCCAAGGCGACTCCGGTGGACCATTGACTGTGGAGGGCATTTTAGTTGGCATCGTGTCCTGGGGCGTTGGTTGTGCCCGCGAGGGATTCCCCGGCGTGTACACGAGTGTCCTTCATCACACCGATTGGATTGAGGAACAGGCCGCTCCTTATTTGTAAGAAATTAAGTGCAATCACTTGATTAACAGCAAACGAACAAATTAAGCGAACAAATTACCATTTTAATTATTTTATCTATTATACAAACACCTATCAATAAAATGAGCATTGAAAATTATTTATTTGAACTTAAATTTTAAGTTAGCAGTCATCGCATTTTTCGATAAGGTTGGCAGCACCTTTTCAGTATTTTTGCCGAAATGTCAGGTTGTATGGATATTTCTGGTTTTGCCAAACGGTCACATTGTCTTCGAGAAAACTCGTGAAATTCACAAAAAAAAAGAACAGACGGAAAAAATACAATTTAATTATTGCAAGCAACGTAAACAACAACAATAAAGAAATATGTCACTATTCGGTGCGTTAATGGGTGATTTCGATGATGATCTCGGATTCATGAAGTAAGTTCAAAGTGTAAATGCTTCTCGTGGTCCTAATTGCTGCTGTTTTCGGGGCGTGGAAAAGTTGTATGTGAAGTGTGAAGAATATATGTATGTAGTACCTACCCAGAAGCTGAAAGTTATAAGTTCACTGGAAAATTCTGGTAGTGCGGTTTCAGACTTAAATACATTATTCAGTCGGGGCTTCGTTGGACAGCGCAAAGCCAATGTGCATTTTCTAGTGTGTGTGTGTGTCTGTTTGCAAAATTTACACAATACACACAACGTAGTTTTTCGCTGTTTACGTGTGTGTGTGTGTGCGCAGCATGCCATCGTAAAAACGCAGGAAGGAAAAAAATCGTGAGGGCACGTAATTAATCGATTATTTCGATTGCTCATTCGCGGCAGCCTATTTTCAATAACATTAGTTAGTTTTGCTTGTCAACTAGAAAAACAAAAGATATATATCATTATATTGCGGTTATATTTTGATTTATTTACTGTCGGATTGGTGTCGCTTTACCATAAAAAGTGACCTAAATCAGTAATTTGTATTTTGTTTTCCATTTTTTTTATGCTTGATCAAATTTGAAGAAATGCATTCATGCACACACACACACATACATACGTGTCTTGCTTAATTAATGTAATAGAAAAACAGCTGTTCGACTGAATAAACAAAGTTTCAATCGATTTACATAGAATTGGATCAGTAGTGCCTTGCTAAATTCGTATAAAGTAATGTTTTTCTTCAGCTTTTCATATTTTAAATATTCATTCTAGTTTATTATACCATTTTGGCATATAATACCTGTATTGTAAGGTTATGAAACGAAAGCGAAATTCTCAACGCAAGAAAACTTCCCAGAATCAAGAAATGGATCTAAAGTTCGCTTCATCAATCAGCGCATATCAATATATTAATATAATTTTTGCTTTGTATTTACAGCAACCACATGAACCATCACATGAACGCCATGAATATGCAAATGCGCTCGATGAACCGTTTGATGAACTCGTTCATGCCCGATCCATTCAGCATGCTGGCACCATCACCATTCGATCCGGGCTTCCAGCAGGGCGCACTTATGGAGCGCAGCCAACAGGCAATGGCTCCAATGGGTGGTGGTCTCTTTGGATTCCCACCCATGCCCACATTTAATCGTTTGCTTAATGCCGGTTAGCATGACTTGAAGTTCATTCTAAAAGAAACCCAGAATAACTTTATTTTTATTTATCGCTTCAGATATTGGTGCTCCTAGTGGCGCTTCATTTTGCCAAAGCAACGTAATGACCGTGTCCACGGGTCCCGATGGACGTCCACAGATTTATCAGGCTAGCAGCAGTACCAAAACTGGACCAGGAGGTGTGCGTGAGACACGCAAGACCGTTCAGGATTCACGTACGGGCTTTAAGAAAATGGCAATTGGTCATCACATTGGCGAGCGTGCTCACATTATTGAGAAGGAGCAGGATCTACGCTCTGGCCAATTGGAGGAGCGCCAGGAGTTCATCAATCTGGATGAAGAGGAGGCCGAACAGTTTGATCGCGAGTTCACAACACGTGCCACACGCGGTATTATGCCACATGGCGGCTCTCGAGGCGGCATGCAGGCCATACAAGGAGTTCATCCAGCTCCAGCCACATCGACTGTCACCATTGAGCCACTAGATGACGATGATGATGATGATTGTGTGATCCAGGAGCCATCGCGCTCAGTTCGACAATTGCCCGCTCTGCCAGCGCCGCCAACAACTTCACATAACAGGTGAGCTTACACGGGCAAACAATATCCTCATTCAGTCCGTCCCAACAGGTTTAAGCGTCGTATTTATTGAGCTGCGTAAGATTAGCTTCCGTTTGACCACTAACAAATTTGGCCTCTTAACAACTCACAAAAAACAATTGTATCATGGATATGTCTGTTGTGGCTGTTAATGTTATTTCTAACAGAACAGATACCTGCTAGTAACAGCATGTCTCATTTACTAACAGTTGTTTAACTTAGTTAATGTAATTAACTATTTTGATATGGTACAGTCACAGCGGGCATATTCAGATGTAAGAGTCAGGCTGTTCCCTTTTTTGTACCCTTTTTGTGACAATGACCGCTAAATTAAACGTTTGTATTTACTTGCAGATATAATAATTACTAATTCAAGCAAAGTACATACAGTATATTTTACTATATAAATATATATATCTCAGAGTCAATGCTAAAAACAAAATCAATTGCATATATATAATTATAAATTTCTGCTTTTACATTCCTACTACGTTAAATACTAAAAAAGATAAATCAAAAAAGAGAACAATTTTGAGGTAGGCGGCAAGCAATTTGTAATTCTACTTTATTTCTTCCATATTTTGCTTTTGATTGACCCACCAATTTGCAAATCAATTCTGAGTATTTATTATTTATTATTATTTGTTTTTTGATTCACTCATTTGTTCATATTCATTCATAGAATACATACTACATACATATGTAAATAGTATGTTGTACATAAATTCCTAATCGCGTTACGTTAATGGGTTTGCTACGCTAACGTCATCTACTACCAATAGTAACACAAAGACATACGCCAAACGTTTTGTTGTAATCTCTTTTAAATTTTCTTCGAATCGATTGCATACGACGACAACAACAACAACAGCGACACAGCAGCAGCAGCAACAACAACTACAGCGACAGCAGCTACGTCATCGCCAACAGTCTACGACGTAACAAATAACAACAACAACTATTTGGGCGCTGGAAATTTATCGTCCTCGCGTCGCGCCTACTTGCGCAATGCCCAGCATTTGGCCACGCCCCGTCGCCCGCTACGTACGCCTTCCTCGTCACCGCTGGCCACCGTTTCCAGCGCTAGTCACAGCATTGCCGGCACGCCAAGGTTTGTTCGCATAAGCAAAACAAGACATCATCAGCAACAACAACCAAATGATAAATATAACCCATAAATAGGCCCCAGAGACATGCCTAGTTTCTATATATATGTATATTATATTCATATGTATACCAAACCCGTCAAATTCCAACGATTTTCAACAGTTTCTATCTTTCTGTTAAATTAACGGCTGTCTCTTCTAATACGTTATGTTATCGTTACGTTATTTGGCTGTTAACCCAATTAAGCTGCTTCCCTGCTAATACATTGAAAAAAAAAAGAAGAAATTATAATCAAATTAATCGCCATAGTTTTAACACTATATGATAAACATACGTTATTGCAAATTTATAACTTAATTAACAACTTCTCGCTCTATTTCTCTCTCCTCTCTTCAAAAATGTATTTTATTTAAAATGCAGAGATTGGCGTTTATACAATTCACGTTTCTATCGCAAGTAGAAACATTTATGCATAGTACCAATATCATGATCAATAATCAATACATAAAATAAATCTATATGCAATATATATATATATACAATACCACCACGTAATTGAGCAACGATCAGCGACGTAAGACGCGCTACGTCAACGTAATCACATCCACTACTAACCTGTCACGGCGTTTTCCGGCGACACCCAAATCTCTCTCTCTCCCCGCCCGCCTTGATATCATCGCTGCGACGCTACGCATCATCGTTACGTCACACATCTCAGCAACGTCACACGTCGTTACGTGCCACATGTTACGTGTAAGGCCGCCCGCAAATCCAGCTATGTACATAAAACTACTACTACTACCTACTACTACACACATTCTTTATATAGTACCTCTTTAAAAAACAAAACATTCTCAATCAAATAAGGCGACGATTACGTAATCAGCATGTGTCACAATTGTCTTATTTGCGTATTACGTAAGCCGAATCGCCATAAGCTACTATGTACCTGAAAACCAAATACCAAAAAAATACTACATTTCAAATACCAGACAAAAAGTAAAATTAGTACTATTCCTGCTGTTTACAGTTAAAAGAGCAACATGTGTGAAGATCGTTTGTCACTTATTTTTTTTTATTATGCCTTTTGACAAATTCCATTTAGTTTTTCGTTTAACTTATGCATATAATCATCGTTACGTTACGCTACGCTACGTCACAAAACAACGCTTAATTGGTCAACGTTACACATTTTCTACGTACTACAACAAATTACGTGACAACGCCGAACGACGCTTATCAAAATTCTAACGTTGTTGTTGTTGCTGCTGCCGCTGCGATTTGCATTATTTTGTTGTCTTAACGAAGAACCGCAACAACACATTAACTACTGCGTACCTTAACACATCACAACATAACGGTGTTTAACCGAAAAAACTCCGCCTGCCCAGCCCACCATCCAAGCTTATGCCTCTCAAAAACTCATTACAACAAAAACAAAACCTCTTTCATTTGAATAACAAGCATTCTCTCGCTCGCTCGCTGTCTCTCATCATTTTACAATTACAATTTACGTTCAAATTGGCTTATGTACGAATGATTATATTTTCTCTATAAACCTTTTACGTTGTCATATTTTTTACGTATTGTGCCCTACGTCGTTAACTAAGATAATGTTGAGTTATTAATGAACTTTTCTCTTTTCGCCTGCCTCATCTACAGCATACATCCACATCCTTATGCTGCAAATCACGCAGCTGCACGTCGCCAGCAGCGTCTGAAGCATCATCACCAAGGCAATGGCAACGGCAACGGGAATGTCAATGGGGGAGGAGCGGCGGAGGATGCAAGTGAGCCGCGCACCAAATCCGCCAAACGGAACAAGCCTCAATAATATGATATGAGGGGGAACAAATAACACACACATATACCTACAATACATACACACCCACACACACACTCCCACGCCCACGCCCACGCAAACAGTTAATTAAGCCTCCAATTGCAAAGCTTCAGAAAAAAATTCACACACACCCACATACAAAAAAATATTCTGTTATTACGTTATTTCTTTATTTTATACTACGCGTCTTAAGATTTTTGGTCAGGCCAATCCAAAAATCAAAGGACGCTTTTCAAGTTTATTTAACCAGCCAATCATAATTTGTACCAAAATTTATTGCACAGTTTATGCACATCGGCTTGCTAAATTGCGATAGAATTTTCGATCAATTATCGATACATTTTGCTTGATTGACAGGCAACTGCTCACACCTACACTGAGACACACACACACATACATACAATAATGCAATATTAATGCAAATTTTTAGTTGTATTAAAAAAACGGCACTAATATGGAAATTTGGTCGTTTTGAAATATTCTCAAGATTTTAGTTAACTATTACTTACTAGAGTATAAGCTTTAAATTTTGCAGCCTAAACTACATGCATACATACTTATAAATAAAGTAAAAATAAAAAGAGAACCCAATACATATGTAATTATTAAGGCATAAGTAAATGTTTATGTGAATTTAATTAAACGAAAATACACACATAGTAAACTGGAAACAAATAATTGATTATTTACTACTACTTATTTAATGTGCCCCCTCCTATTTATTTGACCCGCCCCGAAGCGCCGCAATCTAATCAACCATTTCCATTTGAGTCTCTTCGGATTCCCGCCAGTTGCGTTGCACCATTTCCACCAATTGCTTCCACATGAGTGTGCGTCGCACGTAGTTGGCCAGGCAGATCAGTATGAATGCCCAGGCCAGGCCCAGATAGTAGTCCGTCTGGAAATCGGGTGTATTCAACAATGGCCCTATTTTGGTCTCTTTCCGAACATAGAGCCTGATGCTCCTGGGATCAACTGTCTTCAGATTGGTGTGGCGCATAATGAACTTGGCACAGGCCAGGCGGCTTGTCTCGTCCCAGGCGGGATCGTATTTGAGCAGCGGGCGACCCTGATGGAAGATCAGCAGAGTTGGCAGCGAAACGATCCCGAACTCGGCATTAAATCGTGTAAACTTGTACGCATCGACGTAGGCCACCGGCAGTGTGGGAAACAGATGTGGCAACAAGTTGACCACATTGGCAAATCGGGCGCACTCGAGACTCGTCGACGTACAGAAATGCACCACGACACAGCTGCCGTACTCGTGTCGCTTCGTTGCATTGCCAATTGGTTTCAGCAGATTCACAATCTCCTTGGCCGACTGCATGATAAGGAGTTTTGAGGTGGGAAGTGTTTCGTTCCCGTTCCCGTTCGACTCCATCTGCCCAAGCTGTCCGAAATCGGGCTGCTCCAGGCACCGAATCCTTAGCGGTGGCTTGCGCTGCTGCGGCACCTCCGTCATGTGCATGATGTGCTCATCGTCCGGCACACACGTGTGCCGTTCCCGCATCAACGCGAAGGACTCGAATGTGTACTCACACTGACCCCGCGACCCTTGGGACTGTGATCCTGCGCCATTCGGTTGGATTTTGAGGCCCATATATTGCAGGACGCTTAGCAAGCCGGAGAGTTCAGCATTGGCCACGGTGGCGCAGAGTCCTGTCAATAGATACAGCTGTATAAATAAAAACACTGTTTATTTGTTGGTTTACTTACCAAATAATAACAAAGTCAGAAAATTTACATTTGCAGTCATTTTATGTTTTGCTTTCGTTCAGTGTGACTGCTAGTGTTGGGTTGCTCATGAGTGAGTGAACAAAAAAGAGTTGCTCATGTTCAGTTGTTCTCCCAAATGTTCTTATTCTTTATTTCCTTTGCGCTCTGAATTCTGTCACGGCACCTTGCGTATATTCGTTAGCTCATTTTGGAGAAAAGTATAAAGAAGTGAAGGGAAATCAATACTTTCATTATTTTACTTTTTAATTTGGTTGTTTGTTATGAAGGGAATATATTATCATTATTTTATTTTTAATTTTGATACTTCAGTTTTATGTACATGTATATTATACATAATAAAGTGATGAATCCGATTTAAATTGAAAGTATGAAATGTATAACGTATGAAATTTTTGAGTGAGTGAGCCAATGAGCTACTGAACAAGTGAGTGACTGAGCAACTGAGCAAGTGAGCAACTGAACAAGTGAGCGATCTGAGTGAGTTGACTCACCTAAAAAAAATAGAGCAAGTGAACATGTTCACCTAAATGAGCAATTATTACCCAACACTAGTGACTGCATACTGTCAACAATAAAATACTCAGCTGACATTTTGCCAGTATTCAAAATATACTACATTTAAAAGATGTCGTACAAAAGCTGAATGTCGCCTGCAACTAAAAAGCTGCTTGATGTATCACAATGACTTTTTTAAATCAACAACGGCCATTTCAAAAAACACTTAATAAATCGAGATAAAAATTTATGGGACTGCGTGTTGATGTGTTGGTTCCATTGCTGTTGTAATTATGCATGCCCATAAACACGCACACTGACACACTGTCTACCCAGTGCACACACAGAACAGTTATTCTTGCTCAGCATTTTGTCACACACCCTTTGTAATAGATCAAAACGGGTATGCACTTTTCTTATAAAAGTAAATGAAGTGGAATTAAAGAAAAACAAAAATGTTTGAAATGGTTAAGTTGACAATTTATACCCTACAAGAGCGTGTAGTGGGGTGTATGTATAATGAAAACACTTGAGTACGGGTATAAAATAGTCAAGTGCTTGCTGTTGTTGCTCGCATTTTATTTTTCTTGTGTTTTTTTGAAAACCGGCAACATCAATTTATCATGCTGAAGTGGTGTCCATATAAGCGGAAGTTGTAGTACAAGCTGCCTGCTCAGGGCAAACCAGGCGTATGCGCAACGACAACGCCAAGGAGAAAGAGACAGAGAACGAGAAAGAGAAAGAGAACTCCCAGCACGAGAATAGAGAATATACATGACTATAAAAAGGAAATGGGGGCGACCTTTTGGGAGGGGTGTCACAACTATTTTCAACATTGTGCACACATTTCATTCATTGAGTGCATGTTGAGCATATTTACAACTAGTTAAGGCCCAACAACAACAGCAGCAACAACAATAACAACAATTGTGTTGTTAAAAGGCACTTTATGCGCTTTTATGAGATTTTATGGAGCATTTGAAAATGTCAGTTGCTTTTTTATGATGACTGCAAATGCCTCGATAATTATCTTCTTGGTCTTCACATTGGCAGCCCAATGAATTCAATTGAAAATTCTTTCATTTCAAGCAACGACTGTGGGGGCAAAAGGGGGCGTGGGCTGTTGGCCAACAGCGGAAGTATTTCGGCTGTCTGTATTCGTGAGAGTTTCAAGAGTTCTTTTGGGGCCAGTCGCCAAGTCCAACTCCAACTACAACTACAACTTCAACTTCGAGTCGTCGAACTTTTTGCAGGCCCAAAGCACTCGATATGTGACGACAACAACAACAACAATGAGAACAACAACAACGAGAACAACAACAACAACAACAACAAAAAGTGACTGCGCTCTTTTCTTCAACTGATAAAGATAAGACCAAGGAGTTGAGTGCTCTGCAAGTCTCGGTCTCGAGGCAAACTTTGTCAGTCTTTTGCCTTTTGCGGTCGCTTCTTAACTTGGCCAGCATTTTGTGACAATTTATTTTCTATGCTTTGGCGTTTGCTTTCAACAAATCGAAAAACTATTAAATTGGGCTCTCAGCCAAAAAGACGCAAATAAAATAAAAAAAAAAAACGAACACTAAAAGAAAACGTAGCTCAAACAGTCGATTTTTTATACCCTACACAAAGTACAGTCATATTTATCATAAGATAGACTCAAGGCGTTGCCAGATACACACGAAAAATCAGTTTGTTTATGCATCGTTGGCGTAGGGTTGCCACATGCATGCGAAATATCTATGTACATATGTAATGCGCCTATAAAAAACGTTGAACTGTCATAACTTTGCCAAATCTCAACCTATTTCCTAGCGGAATTTTTTCCATTGTTTGACTTCCATTTTGATTTGGCATCAAAATTGTTTTCAATTGGAAATCCTTGACAGTTTTTCAAAAACTTCGAACTACGATAAATTTGTCGAAACTCAACCGATTTACTTGCGGAATGAACTTTTTTTTTTTTTGACCTCTAGTTTGATATAACAAATTAATATTCATAACTTTTAAAATTAAATTTGTTTATAAAATTGTCTACTTTTTCCATACTTACCTTTGATTTTTTTAAAATTATCGAATTTTCGTAGCTTTGTCAAAAACTTGGCCAATTTTCTTGCTTAATGCCAATTTTATCATTGTTTGAACTCTAATTTGAAATTTTATTTTAAACATTTATTTTATTGGACAGTTTAATTTATTCCAAAACTGTCCACTGGTCCACTGCATTGATATTTGCTCAACAAATTTGATAATTGGCCAAGTAGAGTTGTAGAGTATTGGGAATATAGTTTGGTAGCAAATTTAAGAGTCTGACAGTCACGCGATTTGGATGGTTGTGCCATGGTTTGGCACATTTGATATCGCTGCAACTTTTCACCTTTTGCACGGCGTTGACAGGCCTTCGACGACGACGACGACGACGTCTGGTTAATTGGATGGGAATGGAATGGCAGGCGTGTGGCCAAGGCAACGGCAACGGCAATGGGCAGACAGACAGACAGACAGACAGTCAGGCAGTCAGTTGTGAGATAAGATCGGAAAGTAAACCAAGTGGATGCTGGTGGACTCTGGCATAACCTCAATAGACAGCGCTTAGAAGTATGCAACAGCTTTATGCTATGCAAACATGATTTAACACCCCACGAGTCGCTTATCTCAGCATCTGCAAATGTAAATAAAAAGAAGCTGTGGATACATAAAAAAAGAAAGAAAGGAGCCAACTAAATATAGAATCTACTGTCCATATTGAAATGTGCTGTGAACACTTTGGATTGCCTCCTGACAGCGACTGACACTAAACTAATTAAAAGTTTTTCGGCTTGGATCGGAGCTACCCATATGGCAATGGGTTCAGAGCAGAAAGATGACATAAATTACGCATTGAAATCACGTAAATGTTGGCAAATTTAATCAGCATAACATCACAGTGCGGCCACTAAACAAAAATTTAATTTTATCAACATAACCAAATAAAGGCACCCAACGGAAAGTACAAAAATAAATGTCAAGGAAGTGACAAAAAAGGTTTAGCAGGGAGAAGCACGACTAGTAGATACCCTGCAATTGCAGCATGAGTTTGCGTGTTAGACAAATCTAAAAAAATAAATATAGCTGCGCTGTAAATAAGACTATTCGACTAGTAGATACTCTATACCGTAAAAGATTATGTTAATTTAATTTTTTAATTACATTATTTTTGTTTAATAATGACATAAGGAAAATATACAATGGTGAAGCTACACGAGCATCTAGATTCTCTACAAAGCAAAAAGTTTCTTAAATAATTATTATAATTTTTGTTACTCTAAAATCAGATATTTTTAAAATCAATATCATATTTTCAAATGTCCTATAAAAACTCCCTTTATCTTAGCCCTTTGTCTAATATTTTGTTTATAGGGTATCTGAAGAAAAAAACTCGTAGTGTCAACGGTACAAAAAATTTGCACACAGCTACGTGACTTCAATTTCTCAGTCAGCCGCAGTTTGGTCGTAACGTCCTCAACTGGCCACAAAGGTGTATCTGTGTATCTCTGTATCTGTGTATCTTTTTATGTATCTGTGTGTGGGTGTCTGTCTATGTATCTGTGTGTGTTCATGTTTTGGCTTTCTTTTTTTTTGGTAGTTGGTTAGTTTTTGCCTGCCTGTGCACAACTTTTAATCCCTTGCACTTTTGTCAATGTCAGACGAGATGGTCAATGACAAACACGAAATCGGGGTAGAAGAACCCAAAAGACCAAGTTAATGTGTGTATGCCCTAACCAGATGTCGAAGTTGATAAATTAGTCGATTTAAAATCCTTTTTAATTGGCAAAAGACATTTTTAAGTAATTTAAAATGTTTTCTTTGAGCTTGAAATTTGAAAATTACTAAAAATATAATTTTATACAATATATTGTTTGTTTTTAAAACTATTTGTATTATTGTGAAATATAAATATACAATTTTTTAAATATTTAAAGTTATTCAAACAGAGATAAATGGAATAAATATAATATTTAAAAACTAAAATTTTTTTCACTATGTTTTTCATTTAGACTGAAAATCTCCAATCTCTAACTTACAAAATATTGTAATTTTTGCAAGCTTTTTTGAGGAATACCCTTTATTTTTTTGTTGATTGCCAATTGCATCGGAGCAATCGTTTTCCACCACAATGACATTTCAGTTTGTGCTGCCGAAATAAAAAAAAAAAAACAAGGACACCCAATAAAATTAATTGATTTCGAGGCTTTCCTTTGCCGTGTTTCGAGCGATTATGATTTTTACCCTGACAATTCACCGCATTTGATAGACAGCATTGGGCCAGAGATTAAAGTGAATTTATTTGCTTATCCAATATTGTTTAAGTGTTTTTATGTCCGTTTTAAGGTAGACAGGTGTGTTTGTGATTAGTTTACAAGAATCATTTTCCTTTGGGAATGTTATTATAAAATAGTGTTGAACTTTTTTGAAATTTATTGTCTAGGTCTTCAATAACTTACTATAAAAAAAGTTCAAGTTTAAAGCATGCAGTCTATATTTAACTTAAGAAAATCATAATATTATTTATTGTACTTCTATAACCGTTACTTAGATCAGCCAAACAGAATGGTAGTAATGGCTGATCTAAGTATCAAGCAATGTAAGTGCCTAAAAGCATGCAATAACAAATATTTTATATATATCCAAAGAAAGGAGATATTTGACTTATAGAGTTATTTTTCTTAAGTTAATTCGAGTTACAGAAGTTCGAGTTATGGAAGTTCAACTGTATTTAAATGGGTAATGGGTATTCTATGGTCGGGTTTTCGACTATAGCCTTTTCCGCTTGTTTGTAGATTTAAATCCTATGAATTTCAAGTTGCAGCAACTTTTTATTTTGATTTCTTTGACATTTAAGCACAATGAGTCACGATTATGACTCCATTGAGTGTCAATTTGATGTCAAGCTGTCGCTCTTTCTCTCTTGCTCCCTTTCTCTCACTCTCCCCTCTCACCACATTTATCAGAGTTGCCTTTTACGCCACTCGCATTATCAATTATGCGTTGGCATTGCGAGTCCTTCCCGTGTCCCGTGTCCGAGTCCTGTAAACTTGGCAATTTATTTGCACCGGAAACTCAACATAAATCAAACTAATTTCTCCAGGGATTTTTGAACAAGTTTCGACGTGTCGTGCTCGACTGCTGCTCCGCTCCTGTCTGAGAGTCCTTTTTGTTGTTGTTGTTGATGTTGCTCCTGTTGTTGTTGTTGGGCACGTGTTTGGGGCATAGCAAATTGAATTTGTCGCGCCATGTTGCATAATTTGGAGCCCATTGTGCGTCTAATTGGCCAAAATGTGAGAGACCAAAATGGAGCTGCCTATTTATATACGAGTATATATATATACACACATACTTATACATATATCTATGGATGAAGTTGATTCTAAACGTGATTGCAGTTCGAATGGACAGACATCAGAGTAGTTGACACATTCATAATTTTGGCAAAACTAAACTGATTTATAAGCGGAATATCATTTTGATCATGGCTTGGAGTCTTATTTCAATTCGCAACAATATTTTATTAATTTAAAGAAATTAATTTTTTTTCCATAATTTTCGATAGTTTTCATACTTACCCCGTTACATATTTTCGATAACTTTGAGCCCGCATAACTTTATCAAAACTCGACGGATTTTCCAGCGGAATGTCATTTTGATTTTGGTTTGGCATCTAAATTTATTATTTAATTCATTTAAATAATTAAAATAAAGTTCATTCATTCAAATCTTGAAATATTTTCTAAATTATTGACGTTTCTTAGTAGCTCTGACTTTTTATATATATATTTATTGATAGAAACAAAATTGTTAGTTTTCAAACAAAAACAAAATGTCCGACTCAGACTCGATTGATTTGGAGAAATTGGCCTTGGAGCCGAGCATGCCGTTGTTATCCCTGTCCGAGTTTCATGGCGGCAATCAGCTGCCCACATGGAACATGCCCAATGGGGAGATTCTGCTCAAGAAGAGCGTCTCCGTGGCACCGATGCTCCTAAAGATCTGGAAGCAGAACGATGCAAGAGGTTTACTTATAAAACTGGGCACTCGACAGTTGTATTGCAATCGATTGCGATTGATATGCCACTCCAACTACGCACTAAGGGAACTGACCAATGGCAGGAGGGAGCTGGAGTTGCCCGAGGATCGAGTGACGTGGGCGGGTCTGGAGCGCGTCTGCAACTGGATAAAGGCGCCGGAGGCGTTGCTGGAACGTCGTCACATCATGATGCTGCTGGCGGCGGCCATATTCCTGGAGATGGACGGGCTGGTCAATCAGATTTGGTACTGCCTGGACTTGGCCATTCAGTTCCACGACGATCAGGCGTTTGTCATCTCCCAGGAGGCGCTGAGTCTGCGCTCCAATCTTCCATACACGGGTCTGGATAGATCCATGCTGCGTCGCATCGAATGCTTCTTTCTCACACTCGTGGCCAGCGTCGAGTTCGTCCAGCTGCCAGTTGACCACATCTGCTGTCTGCTCAACGCGGAACGGATTGCGGTCAACAGCGAGAAGGAGGTCTTCTTTGCCGCCATCCGTTGGCTAACACACGACTGGCCCAATCGGGCCAAGCATGTTCTGGCCGTCATGCAGAACATTCGCCTCGTCCTCCTGCCCCCCAACTTTCTTCTCGAACTACGCGAATCGACGGATGAGGAACTGCTCAATCTAATCATTGCATTGCCTGATTTCCAGCAAATCATCTGCGAGGCCTGGCAAGTATTATTATACATCATCTTTTGACCAAGTTAACACAGTTTTGCATCCACAGCTCAGATCAGACCTTTTTGTACTCGGATGATGGCACTAAGTCCTATAGTTATCTCTTCGATAGCTTCGCAATGTTGTTGCCCGTGCGTCGTCCTTTCATCTGCCATGATCTGTGCTCGTATCACAGGCAATTCAGCGATGAATTCATCGGTGATTTCAGCTACAGGCAGTTCCTCTCCTATTTGCGAGTCCTTCAAAATGAAAGAAACTACTGGAAATTATTAAAGGCCGAGCAGGTTCCCTGGCGATGAATCGCTTGAAGAACTTCACTTATTAAATATTTTATAAATATTTTTTTAGTTTTTTGTCTAAATTGCATTTTTGTATAAATTTATCGGCGTTTTATAAAAAACATTTGACTTTCTTATTATAAACATATATTTATGTTTTATTGACACTAATTATGCATGAAAAACTGATACAAAATGCAACAAAAACTTGAAATTTATATCTTAAGGATATACATTTTAAAAAATGTTCCTAAACCTGTCTAAGGGTAAAACCATGTTTGTAGCTTGTTCTACCGCTATTTGTTATTTTCGAAAACAATTTCCTCATCAGTGACAACAACAACAACAACAACAACAACTGCAACAAAAACACGTGGAATAAGTGCAACCACATCGTCAACATCGTCGTCAACATCGTCACCGTGTTTTGGTTTCGTTGCTCGCGGCGCTGCTTGTGCGCTCAACCACGTTTTCCGCATCCCCATTCCCCATCCCACTTCACCCTTTCCTATACACTATCTACTTCCTTTCTATCCCGCCCACACATCCACCTGGCCACATCGCCCTGCTGCTGTTGTCGGCAAATTGAAAATGTTGTGCGGCCAAAAGGAGAAGATGTCTTGGCTAAGTTGCCAAGCGGCAAACGAGATTGCTGTGCAGATGCAGCAGTTGCAGCAGTTTTTGTTGTTGTAGCCCCCAGTTGCTGTTGTTGCTGTTGTTGTTGTTGCTGTTGCACTCGCCTAATGATGCTCATCTAATAAATGCAATTCCAAAGAAAGCTAAGCTAATACATTTAAATACTTATCAATGTAAAATACCCTCTCTGCCCAAGTGGCTTATTTATACTATTTATACTATAAATGATTTTTTTAACATATAAAGAATAAGAAACATTTACATTTATGAACAATAAATACAGTACATTACATGAAGTTAAATAAGAATAAATAAAACATTTGTTGTTGCATTATCACACTGCACTTCTCTCCGGCGTCGACTACAGCAAGCAGTTTAAGGAATTCATACTTAGTCAGAGTGCTCTCAAGAGAGAGTGACAGAGCAGAGTCAGCGCGCTGATTGAATTACACTTACATACACTGCTTGCTCAACTGCTTTCACCCACGCATAGACACCACATTGGCCTCTCTTTCAATTGATCTCCACTGCTTGCACAGCTCACTTACACATATTCACACAGTGGAAAGTTTCTCTTGCGTTCTCATCTTCTTTTGCACTTCAATTGATTTTATAAATATTGTAAAATAATCCATTATTATTAATAAATTCATTTCGAGTTGATTCCATAAACTGCTTGCTCTCTTTTTAAATGCCTTAAAAACACTTTTGGCAATTTAACAATTTGTGAGCAATTAAAGTCGCATAATTTCTGGCTGCACTATGTGGCTGCTGCTTTTTGGGCCTCTGCTCGCAGACGTGTCTGCGCCAACAGCTGCCTCTCTTTATTCCTCGTCTCTTCCACTCTTCCCCTCTCTTTCGTGGATTGTCCCTGACATTGTTGGCGTTGGCTAAAAATTGCAATGTCATTGTTGCGAGACAGCGGGCGGTGCACACAAAAACCATGTGGCTAGTAATTCATTACCCCGACCGCCACACACACATACACACACTAACACACACACACACACACACACACACACACTAACACACGCACAACAATTGCACATGGCCGCCGACGCCATTTAATGTGCAAACAAAAGGCGTTGGCAACACAAAATATAAAAAAGGAGAAGAAAGAAAAAAATGAAAGAGAAAGAGAGAAAAGCTTGTCCAATGTTATGAAGTATTTGTAAAGTGCAGACGGCGCACAATGGCCACAAACAAAAAAAAAATACAGGAAAAGGGACATAGTGTGAGAGAGAGAGAGAGAGGGAGGGAGAGAGAGAGAGATGGGAAAAAAAGTGCGCTCTATGCTAAAAGTTAAAATAACGAGCGATAATTAATGGAATGACAACATAAAGCAGGCAACAATTTCAACGGGTTTCCAATGCTCAGACGTTAGGCGTCTCCCCCCACTCCCCAACACTCCCCCCCTTCTGTCATCCTTCTGCCTCCCCCCTTTGCAGTTGTGGGGCGTGTGAATGCTTATCGTAGCCTGGGCGCGAAAAAAGATGAAGCGGAAGCAACGCCAATGTGAATGTGAATGTGATTGTGAGTGTGATTGTGAGTGTGTGAATGTGAGTGTGAGTGTGTGAGTACGAGTGTGTGCATGTGAATGTGAACGGTTTCTGGACAACCGGAAATGCATTGTTTCACGCGCAATTTCATTTTGGCATTTATTATGCAAAGAGCAGACTGAAGTGAACCTGCAGATCCAAAGGGGGGTAGACAAAAGGGGCGAGCCAAGGAGGGAAGGGGAATTATACATTTAAATAATGCAAAAGTAATCAAAATAATTAATTAAGACGACGCTATTGGGGACGTGCTCAAGTATCTGCGGCATTTAGAGAGCAACTTTATTGCAATTCCGTGAAATCGAGAGTTTCAATATTGAACGATTATAAATAAAAGACAAAGTGATAATTATTATGAATAACTTATTGATTCCATCTTAGAAATATTGATATTAGAAATCAAATTGATTAGGATAAACTAAAGAATCATAAACCATATTTTTATTATAAGTAAAATCATTCCCACACCAAATATGTAATTGAAATGCAGATATTTTTTATGCATTTGTTATTAAATAAATGCTTAACAAGCCTCAACATTTTATCATGTTTTCTGTGTTATGAGTTTGTTAACAATCGATTGAATGTAATATTTTTTTGTATAGTTGTTTGTTTATTTCGTGTAGCCATTAGTCTATTGGCACAAGCGGGCACATGTTGGCTTCGGGGCACTGCCACGCCCACCAATAAGTGGGCGTATAATAAATCATGTAGCTTGAAACCTATTGAAACACGAGGCAACTGTGATTCATTGCATTGGTAGCAGGTCAAAGAGAGGAAGTGAGAGAGGGAAATAAACGGGATGATAAATAATAAGCAACAAAAGCTGACAGTAACAATCACAGATTCCACTCGGATGTCTACATTTTCAACAACAACAAAAAAAAATACAAAACAACAAACAAAACAAATTAACAATGAACTTTGTCCAGCTGGGGGAGGGTAAGGATATGTGACCTGTGACTTAACCTTTCACATTTATCAATGCATTGGGTCAACAGACAATCAAACACATTAATTTCATTTCGAACAACAATTCCAGCTCACAGTTTCGTCACAAACTCATCAAACATCAGACAAAGTCCGACGATGTTCCTCTTCCTTCTTCTCTGTCTCTGTCTCTGTCTGCCTTCCTTTATCTTCCTCCACCTTTGGCTCCTTTTCTCAGCTTTGACATTTATCTTGGATCGACCTGAGTGACACTTTTTGTACCGCAGCAAATTCAATTTGCTTTATTGATAACACACAATGAAAGGCAATTCAACACAATACAAATAAAAGCAACAACATGATCTATAAATATCTGACTAGAACGACTAGTTAATACCCTTCAGTAGTGTTTATTGAGTAGTCAACAGAAATTATTAATATAATAATTGCATAAAATGTATAACAAACTATTTTCTATAGTTCAGAGTAAAGGTTAAAGCTTTTTAAAAGATATCTTTTGATTTTGGCATTCACAATTATTATTATAAATAATTTGTATTATTTACATTACATTTTTATTTATTTTTAATACATTTACTCAAACTTATTTGTCAACTTGGCTCTCTAGTTGTGCATACCCCACTGCAGGGTATAAAAATGTGCTCAAAAATCTCCGACAAGAAAACGCAACACATTTCTCTGGCCTTTATCAGATTGTGGTCAGTGGACATATACATTTATCACAGTGGCTCTGAAAATTTATGGACAACTTGGGAATTTCTCATTTATTGGCCGTCGTGTATGAATGCTCTTTATTCGTGAGTGTGAGTGTGTGAGTGGGTGTGAATGTTGCAGTGAGTACTCGCTAATTGTTTGCCAACTTGTGCAAGTTTTAAGCGCTGCATTTGAGTTCATCTTGCTTAATTTGTTTGCTCAGCTCTGCTGACAAAGGACCAAAAAGGATACAAAGGACGAAAAATTATAATCTTTTTTTTTTCTTTTTTACTCATTTTGTTGCAATATTAAACAGTTAAAGGATTTCAGAGTGAAACTGATTGCAACTGTTGTTGTTGTTGTTGTTGGTGAAGCTCTCGCAGTTTCTTCCCTTGGACAGTCACGTCCTGAAGTCCCCCCCCTTGGTTTCTTTCCCCTCTTCAGGTTTTAGCTGCCTGTCAGCGTTTTGTCTGCCACCGAATGAAGCCGCAGACATTTGCAGCGGTGGTTGCAGCTCCTCCAGATGCTGCTGATGCTGCTCCCAGACTAGATGGGCAAATTGTTGGCCCAACACAAAGTTTATTTAATTTTTGTGCAGTGCCCCCGTCTACGTGCCCCTTTTTTGACTTTGTTGATTAAAACAAATTGCGCGCTGCTTCAAGTGCAACAGACTATACAGTTAGAGGACGGGGGTGGCAGAGCAGTGGGGGAGGGGGAGGGGAATGGCCAAGGGCTGTGAAGCATGCCAGACAGACAACATGCCAAGGCGTTTGGTCAGGGTCTCCAGATTAAATTGGTTTTATTGGACAACTAGCTACAATGAGGTGCCGTTCTTCTGTCTCTCTCTCTTTCTCTCTCTCTCTCTCTCTTAGCATCAGCTCCTCTCTTCGCTTCATAATAAAATTTATCAATTTCGCAGCACTTTAAAAGGAGATTCAAAAAAATGGAAATAAATAAACTCTATGCATATCTTTTTTAATTACGATAATTTCTAAACTTATTTTTAATTTAACTTTTTAATAAAATTTATCAAATCAATTTATATATAATTTAATTTTAATTTATTAAACACATTTTTATTTTCTTTTTATTTATTTTTAATATTTTTTCTTTTTTATTTGGAAAATAATAAAAAATTTGTAGGTACATCAGATACTAAATAAATTAAATTAAAATACATTTTTCAGCAAGTGTTCCCATTTTCCTTAGTCAATACTGCGCCTCTCTACGCACTTCTCACTGCCACTCTTTCATATTAGATTAGATAAGGCTTTCGTATCTCGCTAATTAGTTTTCCGACAGCACAATAGAGAATCCGTTGACTTGATTTTTGTCTTGTTCAACGTCGTCTTCGTTTTGGCCAAAAGCATCAAATTTGTCGGCAATTGTCATAACTTTAATGCAATTAACCCTTGGCTAAAAGTGACCCCGACGCTTATCAAGCGCACAGTGTGATAAGGATGGCAACAAAAGACAGAGACAGGAACAGTTACAGATAGAGAGAGATAGAGAAAGGGGCAGAAAAAGTAAATACAGCCATAGAGTAAACCTAAATATTTAATTAGGATTATAACGAAGCGAGCTTATCGCTCCACACTTGAGCAAGGGCTGCAGTTGAGAGGGTGAAGGGGGGTCGAGGGGGGTTGGAAAGGGATTGTGTCCTGACGGCATCAAAGTGATGAGGGAAACAGACGAACGGCGAATGTCAAAGACTTCGCGTCCTGGCATCGAGCCTGCGGGCAAAATATCCTGCTGCTCTAGCCAGGATACAATTCTGTGAGTGTGTGTGTGTGTGTGTGTTTATATGTATGTGTGTCTCCCTCTCTCTGTTGTTGCGTTTTGGCTTATGCCGTTTCACTTTTCGTTGACTTAATTTAATTAATTTCCCTGCCCCAAAGGGTCCAAACCGATCCGAGCCGTTTGCTTGCCTCTTGTCGATGTCGATGTCGATGCTTCATGCAACGTTTCCCTTATTTGTTGTGTTGCGTATACGTCACGTTGCACGGCGCACAAACATGGCCACAATCTACACACACACACACACAATGCATATACCCTTATGTATGACTATCGATAGGCCATATAATACCACGACCCGTGTATTATGCTGTAAATAATGTAAATCCAATTTTTTGCGTTGCCTTTCATATACTCTTACTGAAGCCAATACTGTTACCTGTAGCTGAGCTGTTACAGAGTTGTGGACAGGATATTATCAAGTTTCAAAATACTTATAGTAATTTACAACTATTCAAGATAAATGCCAAAAAATATCTGATAAATGGGGAGCAATTGGAAAAGTCTTGGTCACTAGAAATAATTAAAAATATGTATAAATTAAAAAAAAAGGTAATTACAAAATCTTAAAGCTGTCTTTATAAGCAATAAATAATAAAAATAATAAAAAAGTAAACCGTTAATAATAATATGCATAATAATTAATCTTACATTGTCAACTTCATTTATTATTTAGATTATATTTATTATAGTTACTCATAAGAGTATCCCATCTTCGGTCTTAGTAAGTTTCTGATTTTCTGCTTTTCAATTGCATTTACATTTGCAACTCTGCGTAGCGCATTTCCTTTTCGCCCGTTATTTGGGGAACCTTTTTTGTCATCATTCTTTTTTGGATTTATTTTAAGCACGAAACTCGATAAAATCAAGTAATAAAAACGGCAGACAAAGTACACAAAAAACTAAGGACTCGCTGCTGTGGGATGTTCAGAATTGAATTTAGATAAACTATTCTGCATCTATGACAAATTTTTGAGTTAAAGCTAAGCCAAATTCTGATTGGAAAAAAATATATAAAAATATTAAAAAATATATTTGCGGTTCAGTTAAGGTTTATCTTTTCAATTTGTTGCATATTTATGGCTAGAATATGAAATAGAGAGTTTTGGAATCTGTATAATATTCATCATAATCTGTATAATATTGTCATAAATCGCCAGCAGGTGGCGCTGTTTGTTTTCTGGTTAAATGTCGAGGCTTAAAAGCGCAACAAAACAACCACAACAATAGACTTGTGTGTGTGTGTGTGTCTGTTTGGTTCAGTGTGTATGTTTGTCTCTGTCTGTGTGTGTGTGTGTGTGTGTGTGTGTGTGTGCTTTTACAATCCTATTAAAGTATCAGACAATCTAATCAGAGGCAGCTCAAAAACCGCGCGCTAAACGTTGCCAAAGGACCACAAAGGAAAAGGACACAGGATGGAGTTGGCAGCCAGATTTGAAGTTGAAGTTGAAGCTGAAGCTGAAGCTATTGCGTTGACAGGACATCTCTTTCTTATTTTTGTGTATACACAATCAGATAAGTACGAGAGCAACAACAACAACGCATTACACGAGAAATGCCCACTAAAACGAGACGAAACTTGAAGGAGGAAAACAGCTAAAGCTGAAGCTTCAGTTGAGCTTGGTAGTGCCGTTTTGGCCCAGTTGGATAGCCGGTTTTGTGTATTGTATTGTCTCCATTTCAATTGCGGACTGGGCTTGTTGTCCGACCGTCCGACAGTCCGACCGTCCGACTGTCGACTTGTGCCTGATTGTTGGTCTGCGTCAGTTTAATTTGAATACACTTAAGTGTCCTGCGGTTTGCCATTGCCGTCACAAGAATTTCCAATTGAAAATCACTTCAAGTTTAATTTGATTGCCGCTCTGCCTGTGCTCAATGTCCTCAACGTCCTTCTCCTCAGGCTGTCTGGATTCCTGGCTGGCTGACTGTTCCAACCAAACACTTTAATCACATTTCGCCTTCGCATTAATATGGATGAAAACTTGTTAGCTTTGCATAAATTGTTCTCAACCGCAACAACTGAAAATCCTTAAATGACATACAAGTCTACGAGGCCCACAGAAAAATAAGTTACAAAATATGCTTGAAATAAGTATTGTTGATATTAAATCAAGTTCTCTTGATTGTAATAACATACGATCTAATATTTAAACGAGGATTCATATATAATTTTTGAAATAAACAAAATAACAATAAAATGTTGGATCCAAACTTAGTTGATAGTTAATTTAATTAACAATAATTTCTGTTCGGTCTCCACATTCATAAAAAGTTCTCTAAAATGATCAAAGAATACTTTCAGACTTGTTTAGATATCTAAGTATAAAATTTATAATAATTGCTAATTTAAATTTGAGGAACTTTAAGCTGACTAAAGTTAATTCTCCCTCAATTATAATTACATAATTATCAACAGCAACATTCGCTCTTTGGGAATTTTGGATACTTGCTATAAATACGAAATTGCAATTGGTCAGCAAGTTAAGCAGCTTAAGGGCTTAAAATGCAGCACGAATAGTCTTCGGGTAGTTGTCAGCTATTAAGCACTTATTATTCAGCTATACATAAATATATGTTGGGGAGAAACATGCAATATCTATGAGCAAGCAAATAAACAGTTAAAGGCTTATGAATAACACACACATACACAGAGAGAGAGAGAGAGAGGGAGTTGAACATGACAGGATAAAGTTGCCAATGGCCCCAGGAAATCTGTATTAAAATCGCATTATGTGCGCCTCACTTGACAATGGGGCCAAGGGAGGAGAGAGGGGAAGGAGGGAAGAGAGGGATGAGAGAGGGTGCAAACAGAATAAATGAGAAGAAATGGAAAAGCGAGAGCGAGATAGAGGAAGAATTTTACCAAATGTACTGACAGGCAAAATGTTGAGCAAGTTTATAAAACCGAGTACCAAATGCCCCAACCCCCTCCGCCCCTGCCCCCTGTTTAGTTGCATGCCCCACGTTTCGGCTTGGGGCATTAACCTCAAAATGCATTTGCAGTTGCTGCTGCTGCTGTGTTGTGAACCTCGTGGGTGGAATGGGAAAAAAACTGATGCCATACTTTAGCCAGAAGGGGAATTGGTTTGGTTGCCTGGTTAGTCGAGCGGGCTGAGTTGCCAGAGCTTGAAAAGCTGGCCAACTGACAGGCCGGCGGACTGGCAGTAAGTGCCAGTGAAAATGAAAAGTTGCACGTTGCCGGGGCAGCAGCAGCAGCAGCAGCAGCAATTGTGGCTTCTAATTGTTTGGGTTATTTTACACTAACAATTGACCGCAACGATGCGCTGTAATTTGAACTTTTCTTTATTAAAACACAAAATCCACAACACAAACAGCCAATCGATAGTTTTTAAATATTTATTTCAAAGTATGCTATCTTATCTTTGGCTCCTTTTTTAAATTATAAATACAGAAGGGACAAGTTAAAACTATTTTTGAGAGACACATAAAATATAATTAAAATAAAAAAAAACAATAGTTATAATATAGTTTATAATACATGTACCACAATATATCGTTCAAATAATTAAACTAGTTAAAGTAGACTGTAATCTTAAACTAAAGCAAGGATTGCTTACGGTTATATGTGACTTTTTCTTTTCCTTAATAATTGTAAAATGTTTAATGTTAATAATATTTAAGAAAACGATGTTTGCAATAGTGGCTAGTGCATTAAATTATAAGCGTTAGCTTGTAGCACTGGGAATCAAAATAAAGTAATAAAATAAAATAAACATAGAAATAAAACTTACTCAAATTAAATAGGAATAATCTCAATATAGCTTAGCTCTGTTCAATCAAAGCTTGCAAAATTAATCAAAAATTCATTGCTTAAAATGCCTGGTTTAAAAAATCATTAATCATATGTACATATGTTTTAATTTTTTAATAAGACACGTTGAAGACTTAAATTTTTCTATTTTCTATTCGGTTTGTCAATCTAATTTATTTGAATCTTACTTTTGTACATTATTCATATTTAAATATTTATGTTTGATTTTAATATAATATGTACATATTTAAATATTTTATATCTAAATAGTCCATGTTGTTAGTAACTTAATGGGACACCCTTCGTGCTGCTTTCGTCACTAGCGCGGACTGCCGTCCGCAGTGATAATAGATGTTGTAAAAATGATTTTCTACTCAAGCTGATTTCACGGAATTTATTTCAGTTGCGAGGCCTCAGAAGTAAATGCTTAGTAATAACTGCCAGGCACTAAAGCCTTAGAGCTCATTTATAAGGATTCTGGCAGCATGAAGGAACGCAAATGCGACAATGAACCAAATTAAAGTGGTTTTTAATCAATTTTTATTTTATTCCGCTTTCATTTCTTCCACATTTTTTGTGGCGTAAGCGAAATAAATTACACAACGCCTTTCATGCAGGCATCAGGCTAGCTTATTCTCCATTTTATGTGTGTCTGTGTGTGTGTGTGTGTGTGTGTTGGTATAGGGTAAATGGGATGTGCGAACATGTGCTTAAGGACAGCTGAGAGTTTATTAAAAAGAAGCGCGAACACAAAAAAAATTGCGACTAAAAATGAAAAATGCTTTGTCGGCTAGCAAAGAGTAGACTAAAAAAAACTCAAATGACTGAGTCGCCCAACAGATACCCTGTATTTTACTCAGTGGCTAGTTTCTTGATTAACTTGATTTATTTATAACGGAAATAATATTGAGATAAATATGCTTCTTTATAAACATAAGAATAATCATCCTTGTTTCCTACTCAGCTATTCTACTTTTCAAATGTTGTGTTTCACATTTGCTTAATAAAACTTCGTTTTTCCATTTTAGGTACAGAGGGTATAACTTTGGTTTGCTGGGCTTAATCTACATACATAGGGCTATGATTACGTACAGACATCTATCTACATACTGTGTATTTAATGCAGATTTATGATTTTAATAAAAGCATAAACACACAAGCAAACACATATCTATTTAAGCCGCAAAGTGTTAAAGAGCCTTAAAAATACGTTTGTCTTCTTTGGTTTAATTTAATACATTGCTTAAAAGGTAAAGCTTTAAATTGTGCAAATTCTAATAAATTTTAAAGTCACAAATTTACTTTTATATTGATAGAATTAAATAAAATACCCTGTAAAGTAAAAGATTTTAATTAAATAAATCGGACATGAGAATTCTTTAGTTCATTAAAAGTTGGTTGAAGTGTCAAGCGGTGAAATGAATTAAAGCTGATTGCGTTTAGAGCAGGTCAAGTGTCGAAACTGAAATGAAACTGAAAATGGAAATGGAAAAAGGCAAAGGCAAAAGGCAAAAGAAATGTCAACTCAATGCCAAAGCGGAAATGTGACACGTTGTACTTCAACACGCTGACGATGGCGATGGCGATGGCGATGTCGGAGTTTCCGGTTGCCACAAAAATTAATTTCATTAATGCATGGCCAGCGAAATGAAATGGAATGAATTGAAAGCGGACTTTGCAATTAGAGAATGGGGGAACGGGCTAACAAAGGGGGTGGTTTAACCCACTCCACCCACAAATTTAATCAACACAAATGGCACATGCAAAAATACAAAATACAAAATACAATTTCGCAATCAATTCGATGGAAACTGCCGCTTAAGTGTTGATAGCCGCGTCAGGAACTCGTCGCGTGTGGCACGTCGCTGTGGCAGCGCCTCCAGTGGCACAATCTCCTCGCACTGACGCGCAATCTCCGCCAGCGTCTCGCTCTCCGCCGCGCCGCACATATCCGGCGTTGGGCCATAGCTGGCGCTCACTGTGCCGATCTCGCCGCCAAAGCGCTTAAAGTAATCCAACACGCCGCCGGGTGCATTCAAGTGCGCCGTCTCCAGGGATCCCATCAGGGCATAGCGCAGGCCCAGACCATCGCTCAGCACCCGATCCGCGTCCGCCACGCTGATGATGCCACCTCCAACCAGACGCCACACCTCGTTGAGTATCGCGTACTGTATGCGATTCGTGGCAAAGCCCTGAATCTCCCGCTGCAGCACCACCGGACGTTGTCCGAGTGTCAGCATCAGCTCGCGAGTCCGCTCCACAGCCTCCGTCGAGGTCCAAGGTGCCGGCACCAGCTCCACCAGCGGTATGAAGTAGGGCGGATTCAGCGGATGCGCCACAAGCATCTGTGGAAATGTAAGGCAATACATTATAAGATAAAAATACAATTATTGATGGTATCTCCACCAGTTTTCAAGCCTTTCTCACCTGAGAGCGCCGTTTCAAGCCTTCACTGTAGAGGGAGGGCATAAAGGTGCTCGTCGAGCTGGCCACGATGGTCTGCGGCTCCAGCAGCTCGTCCAGCTGGGCATAGAGGTCACGTTTCAGCTGCAGCTGCTCCGGAACGCACTCCTGGATGTGTGTGGCGTTCTGCAGCAGCTGCTGCAACTCGTTGCTGCCGCTGATCAGCTCGAATTGTGCCTCAGCTGACAGGTTGCCACGCAGTGTTCCCTTCGCCTCCAGACTGTGCAACTCCTTCCGCAGCTCAGCGAGTGCTGTGGCCACTTGTGTCTCCAGAATGTCATAGAGTTGCACTCGATAGCCAGCTGCGGCAAATAACATTGCCCAGGCACGTCCGATTAAACCGCTGCCCACGATGCCGATCTTCATCTTCTCAGCACTCATTTTGCACTGTCGACGAGTTGAGCTTTGAGTTCAGATTTATATGTTTGAGTTTGAGTTCATTCCTCATTCACATAATTAAAATAATGTTAATGATAATGACTTGTTGATTATTTTATGTGTTTATGTTTATCAGTCTGAGAAGACAGAGTGAAAAACTAACTCATTTCTTTGTATATTTTTAAACTGTTTGTTGTCTTTTATCATTCAAATATAATCAAAGCCGCAAATACATATATTAATAATATAAAAGAACAGAAAATTCTTTAATAAACTAATTGAAACGTTCCACATTCACTATAGATTAGCTGTTCATTTATGTTTTCACTGCCCAGCAATTAATAAATTGAAATGCTATATGAGTAATTTCACAGTCTACAGCAAAGTACATTATTATTTAACAAAAAACTATTATCAACGCTTTCACGAGCTCTTGTTATATTCAATAAAATACAATTCAAAGCTTATCAGCTGTTGAATTCTTTTATGATTTATTTCTTTAACATTATTTGTGCATAATTTCTGACATTAATATAAGTATATTTATTTATATTTTTATTGCCTGACAGCTAATTGGATGATTTCCGAGTGAACAGAGATAAGAAGCTTTATTTTGAGTCAGTGTTGAGCGCATCATTAATGTGCTTGTTATTTTTTTTTTGAAGTACACGAACACAAACACGTATTTATTGTATTGAATTTCAATCATAAATCTGCCTTTTGCTGCTGCTGCAGACCACATCAAAGGAAATGTATTCGAATTGTTAGTTGACTACTCGTATTTTCGTATTCGGGGTGGAGATTTTCCAACTTGCCGGGGACAAAAAAGCATAACAAAAGTCTGCATGTAATACTTTTATGCATATTTCGCGCATATTTTTCTGACATTGTAAGTGGCTGCGGCTGCCAGCTATAAATTATTGAATAAGCACTGCCGCCAGAAGCAGCAGCAGCAGCAGCAGCAACCACAACAACAACAACACAAATAACAACAACAATAACAGAAACAGAACCAGAAACAAAGACAGACTTTGCCACAGTTCATGGCATTGCCAGTCGTTTTCATATGTAAACCGCATTAATCATACGCCCCGTTTGCGTTTTCATTTACGCCACTGACATATGAAAAACGCACAACGACAGCAACAACAACAGCAACAACAACAATAGCAATAACATCAAGAGCAAGGGAACAACAGCCACAGGAACAACAGCAATAACTGGAATAAATAAATGTGATGCTGTTAGGTACTTTCGAGACCAGGTTAAATCAGCCATGAAATGCCAACTACACCAACAATCGAAATGAATGAATAAAAAAAAAGTATAAAAATAAAAACACACAATGACAAAAATAATAAAAAGTACTTGAAGATATGCGCATTGTATTTCAGTTCATTGCATTTAAATGATTGTTAATACAAATGGAAATCAATACGAAACGTTTACAATTTGCCTATTTGCCTCAAACGAGCTGAACAGAAAAAATGTAAAAAGCAATTTGCAGCTATTAACTTACCAAAGGAATCTGTATAAAATATCCTCAAGTTGCAGACAGAAAACTGAAGTAGAAGGCTGAATGTCTCCAGTATTCTGAGAATGCAAATTTTACTTTGAGAGTGGAATTTAGAGGGAATGTTTCTAGTATATTAAGGTAAATGTGAGTTATATATAGAATTAATCAGGGATTGCGATATAAATAAATATTCATTATAATCTGAGTTGTCTATCCTTAAGTTGCCGTTGAAATACCTTAAGCTTAAGTAATATTATTATATTATAAAATATCCTCAAGTTGCAGAAAGGAAACTGAAGTGGAAGGTTGAATGTCTCCAGTATTCTGAGAATGCAAATTTTACTTTGAGAGTGGAATTCAGAAGATGTGTTTCTATATATATTAAGGTAAATGTGAGCTATATATAGTATTAATCAGGGACTTAATAAAACAGGTATTGCGATATAAATAAATATTCATTATAATCTGAGTTGTCTAACCTTAAGTTGCCGTTGAAATAACTTAAGCTTAAGTAATATTATTAGTTAAGTTTTTGCATAAAAAACTGTCTCTTGAACACAACTACAATTTGTCAGATGGGATTATTATATATCTGCTAACTGGTGCCCGTATATTTAAGTCAAGAACTGTCGTTTAGCTGCCCTGCTGCTTGTTAGCCATGGCCAATGTCAAAGATACAAAAATATGACAACGAAAACAACTGACAGGAAAGAAACGAAAAGAGGGAGAAAGGAGAAATAAAAAGTGGAAAGGGAGTTGCGGAAAAGCGTCACAAAAAGCTGGCAAACTTTTCATTCCACACGCACACGGAAAATAAAATCAAACAAAACAAACATCGAGCGAAAAAACGACAACGAAACAGGACATGGCATATGCTCCAGGACATATGGCGGCTGATATTTTGTTGTTGTTCCTCTTTATGTTTTTGTATTTTGTTTTTTATTTCTCTTCCAGATGTTGTTGTTGCTTTTGTTGTGCCATTTTTTACTCCTGTTATTTTTTGTGAGATTGTTTGATCTGAATCTGGCTGAGTGGCAACTTTTGGCCAGATTTCACCTGTTTGTTTATTAAACTTTTGCAGTTGCAGTTGCATTCGAAGCGCAACTAAAGTACTTAAGCAATTTTTATCGCAGGACTTTGTCAGTTCAAATTGTTTGCTGTTTGCTTCAAAGTTGTCGCAAAGTCGATGTTGCTTTTATTTTTGTTGTTGTTTTCATCCTTGCTTCAGCTAAAAAAGTTTTGTGTGCAAATTGCAGTTTACTTACTGCTCACACAGCTCACAGTTCACCGATTACTGCACACTGAATACTGTGAATACTATGAGTACTGAATGTTCTTCCCGGTTCCCTGTTCCCTGTTCCCTGTTCCCTGTTTACTGCTGATCTGGCAGCGAGTGTAAACAGTTTGCCAGTTGGGCAACATCATAAATGCCACAGCATGGCTTAAACATTGTGGGCGTGGCATGCAAAAAGCCATAAGCCATAAGCCCTTCTCTGTTCTGGCCTGGGTTATTGTACTTGGCTGCAAAACTATGCGCCGCCAGTTTTGTGTGCAAGTTTGCTTTGACACTTTGACATTGACAATGATGTATGTGTATGCTGTGTGTATGTGTGTGTGTGTGTGTGTGTGTATGTTGGGTGTGACTATGCTTTGTCATTAAATATCGATTAGTTAAGTGCAGCAAATTCAGTTAATAGCTATTTCTAATCCACTTCAAACTCTGCCTATTCACAGCACTGAAGATTCACCTAATTTTTGGACCATTGATATGAACTTTAATTGACTTAATTATAAAGTAAACACGTTCACATATCCTTTATAAATTACCACAATTTAATACAGACTCTTACAATAAATTTCTTATATCGATTTGATTTTTCAACTCGTTGCAAGTAATTTGTCATATCAGATTTATTTTGGTCTCTGAGCTTTCAGAGCTTGATTCATTAACTATTTATTTATAAATCAATTTATGGCCAGTAGGGCGATTCAGGCGAAAAGTAAATTCGTTAACGGAATGCACAATTTTTTGTACAACAGACAAAGTTTTCTAATACTAGCACAAGCATACCCTTTAATCATGAAATGCATAAGAAATAAAAGATAATATTTTGTAAATTATTAAAATTGTTTTAAAATGTTAAATTCGATTAAAAGAAACTTCTTTAAGGAATGCTCCAGCTCTTGGCTTATTTTATTTTTATTTTAATATCTTTCCAGGGCATTTACTAGTCAGTCCCAGTTAATCAAAGCATACAAGTTATTTCTCTCTTTTAGTGCGATTTTATTAGCAACGATTTATGGCGACATGCAAATAAAATTGCCAACGAATTGTTGCATATGTCATGTTGTTATTGTTGTTGTTTTATGGCTGCCTGTGGCATGTTCAAGGACAACAGCAACAACAACAATTGTAACAACAACTATAAAATACAAACGCTTGATATATTGTGATTTAACAACATAGTGTTTTCATAGTCTAGGTAAATCAATTTGCAATTGATTGAATACTTTTTTGGCTTTTGTGCTTTGAATTGAGATTTGCATCTGAAATTGTCGCTTATAAATAATTAATGCATAAATTGTTGTTGATGCTACGTGCGAAACTAATTAAATGTGCAAAGTGCACAACATTTCCATTCAACTGTGGTTTTGTCTGAGTGTGTGTGTGTGTGTGTGTGTGTATGTGTGTGAGTGTCACAGCTAACCACATGTAAAATGCATTGCAATTGTGTGCGTATTTGTGGTTTACGCCTATTTTATTGTTCGAGCAAGCAAACGCAGCTCAAACTAAACAATTGAATTCCCCGATCTCCCCTCGTTTGTCGATTTAATGATGCATCATCAAACAATGTCGATTGTGTAGCCAACTGAACCATTGTCACAGTTGGCTTATATAAATAGGAGTACAGGGTGTTCTTTCCAATCAAACGCGACTCTGCAATCCGGGTTAACCTAATGGTAAATGAATGAAGAAGTTTTACATATGGCTAAGGCAATGAAAATATTAAAGCCAAGTGTCTTAAAAATACATATACTTGCTTAAGAATTCCTAAGGATAATTTACAAAATTAATATGATAAAAATAATTAAAAATGTTATTCGAATTCAACCTAAAAATATACAAAATTATTTATGGTAGATCATAATTTTATTCAAATCGTTCTTCCTATTTTGATATTAAACACCTTACTATTAGCAACAATACAAAAACTAAGTGTTTTATTTTTTAAGCGTCTTAAAACTTAAATTATTTTTTTGTTAGATACTTTAATACTTGGAATTATTTGTCATAAACTTTTAATCAACTCACGTATTATTTAAATTTTCCATACAATAAGAAGTACATAATATCGTAGTCTAAGTACAATAAGCAAATTATTATTTAATTGACAAGCAGTTCGATATATATTTATATATATCCATGTACCGCTCAGTTTGCTTATTGTGTACACGTTTATAATTATTATGAGTCAGTGTGTGTGTGTTATATATAATTGAATTATGCATTTGCCATAATATGCAAACAAAATTTTGTTGATTTTCTATGGCTATAGTCGTAAGCCGCGCGCTTGTTCCTATTTTAATTGTTTTATTTAACATTTAAAACCAATTTATATTTATGAAATTGCAAATTGGCGGCATCAGGGGCCACAAAAGCACACACAAACGCACACGCACACACTCAGCCTTGTACACACATCTACGTTGCGTATACGCAACATTTCCCATTTTCCATTTGCCATTAAAATGTGCGAAACATGTCGCGAAATGTGCCCCGTGCCAATTTGGTTGCCATGTTTGGCTGTTATGCAGGTAATTAAAATGAATACGCGATGTTCGTTGGTGCTTGTCAATTTTTACGCTGCCAACTCGGCGTATGCGTAATAAGCACTGTGTAATGTGTATATTCATTATTAATTGACTTTTATAGCATTGCTGCAGGAGCTGAAATGACGACGGCAATGGCAATGCTAATTAATTAGCACATTGTTGTGTGGCGACACAAAATTTAAGCCGCCTCAACGAACCGCTGCAAGTGTTTGGCTACAAATCGCATTACCAGATTGCAGACAGTGTCCAAAGGACCGAAAGGACAAAGCCAGCACAAAGGAACTTCAACTCTCTTCTCTGTCTATTGTCTGCTGTCTGCAAGTGCACTTAATGCCACAGGCGAAGAGCCAAGACTGAGTTTATTTGGTCTTGTGGTTTTTGTCCGGGGCCCCCCAATGGATATAGCTGGCAACGAGGCGTATGATTAATATCAACAGCAGTGAATTCATAAAATAGAAGATAATAATAAAAATACGCTAGCAGTAAACATTTAATTGCCTGACAAATATTTGCACCGCCAATGAGTTAAGACCAAGTTGTTCGAGTGCTGCTCAAATACTAAGCACACAGAAAAATAATTAACAAAGCTGTGAAAGAAAAGAAAAGGCTATAGAATTAAAGGTATCCTTTGAGCCATGTAAATAATTCTTTACCATTTTATTTAGTTGTAATAAATAAGAATAAGTAAAATAATTCGAGTGTTTAAAATATGTAATATATCTTAACTGTCTCTTGCATAATTTTCTATTATTTTTACAGGGCATAGAAACAAAAGGAACAGCCGCTTTATGCTTGATGAGCTACAACTTTAGTGGCAAAACTTGCATTATCGGCATACGCTGCCATTTCATATATTGTAAGTTTGACTGCAAAACTTTGTCGCTTTGCCGCTTGACAAAATGTGCGAAGTCTTGTGACTCAGCGGGGTCAGAGGGGAGTGGGGTGAGAACTCAAATCCATCGTCGATACTCGTATTTATATGCAAAAATCTTAAGTGAAGTATCGATTTTGCCGGCAGCTAGAAAATTATTTACAAACGAATGAACTTGCAAAGTAAAAAACTGAGTACACAGCTTGTAGAATATACATACAAACACAATCACACACACACACACACACACACACACACACACATACATACCATACATACACTAATGCGAATGTATTTGCATGTATTTGTGGCGTATAGAGTTTTGTTTATCTATTCCTTGAGCCTTTTGTGCGCCTGCTTCGAGCACTTCAAAAGAAAACTCACTGGCTATGAAGTTCAGATAGAGCTCAATAGAATCTGCCTGTTAAGCTGTCAGTTATTCTTTTTTTTTTTTCGCTATTTAACGGAAATTTTTGAAGGTAATTTGATATCTTTTTTTTTTTGATTTAGGTAATGCTTTAACTATAGAAATTGTTACATTTTATTCTAGTTAAAAAAGAGCAAACAATTCAAAGATGAACTTTAAAAGCATATTAAAGTCACAGTTTGCATTATTTATAAATATATTTAAATTCCTAAAAGTGCTCTTAAGCTAATGTATTTGTAAGCTCATCGTTTTGGTAAATACAGTTTGCACACTCTGCAAGTCATTAACACTTTATCTGTCTATAATGGAGAGAGCTCAGCTTGGGCGCAGCTTGTAAATTTATGTGACGACTTCATTGGAAATGTATTTGTCTTTTTGCATTTTAGCATTTTACCCTTTCGCGTTTGCATTAATCTTTTGGCACAAAAGTTTCACTCTGGCCGTCGCCCAAAAAAAGTGAAAAGTAATTTAAACTTTTGCTTTTACTTTTGTCTGAGCTCTTACAGTTTTTCAGTATGTTTCTCTTGTTCTACAACTTTTTATTATACACCCTGTATAAAATAGATATGAGAAAGCTTGTGCATCTAGTGAACATTAAATTTCAGCATTGCAGCAATTAAAATGATTGTTAAATGAAGATAAAATAAGCGCTTTAGTTTCTTGAAATTGCAGAAAAAACATTGTGTGTAATTTATTTGTAGGCCAGTGTGTGCTGTAATTTGTGTTGTTGCTGTTTTGCTGGGTTGATCTGGCCAGTGTGTCTCATTGTAAAATTAAAAAAACATTTTAATTTTCAATTTTCCTCCTACGCGTTTCGATGGTCTTTGCCATCTTCATCAGGGAGTCTGATCAGTCTGATCAGACTCCCTGATGAAGATGGCAAAGACCATCGAAACGCGTAGGAGGAAAATTGAAAATTAAAATGTTTTTTTAATTTTACAATGAGACACACTGGCCAGATCAACCCAGCAAAACAGCAACAACACAAAAACATTCTGTTATGATAAATAAAACTATTACCACAGGGTATTGTCAGTGCGAGCAATCACTTCCGATTGGTTTTTGTGTATTTTCGTTACCCTCAATAAACGCCAGACAAATTTTGCTCAACACTTTTGCCTATTGACTAAATGAAATTCAAACAGTAAAATAAGTTGAACTAAAGGAAGAGAAATGCATAAGAAATTTATTTGAGAAATTTTTGGTTTGTTTCATTTTTGCATAAGCCGCTTAGGCGCTTACTTTGATTCTGTTTAACGTGCTCGCAATTTGCCATTTCAAGTTTATTGCCAAAGACGTAAATTCCTTTTTATTTAATGTAAGCCAAAGTCAAGTGTGTGCAGAGTGTGGAGGGGAGGAGGGATGGGGATTACCTACGCGATTCTACACCTGCACATATAACTTCATGGGTTTCCTGCCATATATTGTACGTGCTACACATGCATAACATGTTTTTATTCAGTTGTTATTCCCATACACTAACCTGAAAGGCATGATAACTATGTTATCTTGTTTGTGACTTTATTAATAGATATATTAATAGAGATATATTTCCTAAAAATATAAAAAATCGTTATAAATGTTGAATGTTTTTACTCTATGTATCTACTATCTTTAAAGTGGATTTTAGAACAATTTCACTTAGAAAATCATTCAAATTAAATTAATTTAATTCAACTTTTTTATCTTTTTAGTTGCGAATTTAAATTGTTTTTAATACAATATAATTGCTAATTTTACATTCTTATTTTATAATTCGAATCATTTTTTTCTCTCTGTCTAAGCCGTGTACGTTTTTTTGCTACTTGAAGTGTATTTACAAGTCGGCACTTATTAAACGCGATTGTTTTTAGTGACTTTTACACTTTTATGTGCAGACAAATTTGTGCTCGCATTGGTTTTTGTGTTTTTAATCAAATGGCACTCAATAATTAAAGAGCAGAGCCAAAAGGCGATAGATGCAGAAAGCCATTGGGACATAAATCCAGCTGCCATAACTTCCTGCTGCAAATATTGAAAGTCCATTAACAGTAAAACATGGCTGGCTCCCAGTTGGAAACAGGTATCCCATATTCCATATATCCCATTGTTCATTGTTCTCTTTCACCTGTCTGACAGGGCGTTTGACTCAAACTCCAACTTCAACTCCTACTCCTACTTCTATTTCAACTAGAGTTGAATTGAGAGTTGTAGTCGGAGTTCTGTTACAGTGGCAGCTGCTATGTTTTTTGCCCTAGGTGCAGGTGCATACTCCTAGTCGTACTCGTAATCGTAGTCGGGGCTTATGGCATGTCCTGTCTGCATCTGATAAATGCGTTCAAACAACTTTAATTAAAACATTTGCCATTTGCTCAACACACCCAACACCGTTCGATGTCAATAGACGTCAATAGGATTTTGTTGATTTTGCAGCACAAACGAGGCGAGAACATAACAAATAGCTAAAAGGAAACAACGTCAGGACACACCCATTACACACACACACACACACACTCACACACATCTATTCATTTGACATTTGACACTATTTGTTTGCCTTGACATTTGGCTCAAATTGCATTTGTTTTTGTTTATGTTGTTTTTATTATTTGTGGTTTTATTTATTTATTTGTGTTTGCTTTGGACATTATTAACGCGTTTTGTTCTGAAACCAATTAATAAAATTACCAAACTCCAAAAATATTTGCTTAATCGTCATGTATTATCAAGGAATATGTTGATTTATTGATTAACTGCTGATTCTTATCAGTAATGTCAGACTTATAATTATGGTATATATTTTTAATTAAGTCTTCAGTTTAATCAACTTCTTGTCAGCCTAACCAAGTTTGATTTCAATTGGTAAATGAAAACTTCAAATGCCAATATTTGCTAAAAGCAGTAACTACTTTCTTAAACGTTTTTCTAAGCATTTTCAACTGCAATTGCTATTTTTTCACTGTCCAAAATCGAAAAACCTCAAAGTCTTGAAGCCATAAAAAATGAGACACTGGCCGAATTGGCACAGTAATATTTTTTCAGTCTGAAAATCCTTTTTCATTAAGTTTCTTAACAAAAAGTGGAAGAGAGTAGAATGAGAATGTGAAGGAAAATTGAATGTGTGTGTGTGTGTTTGTATGTGTATCCTGAAAGTTGAGCTGAATTTCACTTTTGAGTAGTTATCCCTTGACTAGTCGGAAAAACGGATGAAGATTGGCAGATTGATGTGTTGCTGTTGATTTTGACAAGTTTTGGGTTGTCTGCTGTGTATGTTCTACTCTATGACTGGTAACCACGGCAATTTCGACCTGGGGGTCAAAATTATTTAAGCTACGACGGCTCATCATCAACTTGAGCGATGTAGAGACTCGACTCGGCCTGGCTAATCGGGAGGGAGACGAAGAATGCCCAGCACAGTAAGCAGCTTGGTTCGCAGATTAACAGATTATGATCTGACATGAGAGAAATAAAGTTGGAGAACTTCATTAGCAACGTGTGTACACTGCCAGAGTGTATTCTGTGTTTTCTGTTGCCCTCGACGCGCACCAGTGGGCAATTAAAGCAATAAAAGTGTAGACGACTGCACATTGAATGGCCGAATCCATACAGGCAGCCATTTCCACAGCTCGCCAGAAATACACAGAAAGCAGAGGAGGATGGAGGCTGGGGGAAGGAGATGAAACAGGAAGTGGAAAGGGGGGATATCCCACACTTAAAAAAGTTGTCGGGTGGACGCAAAAAAACAAAAAATAATTGAAAAGCGCACTTTGGCTTTGCTTTTGTTTGCCTTTTTAACGTAAACATTTGGCGAAAAGATATATTAGCTAAACAATAAGAATTGTAACGCCCATGTTGAGGTTTATTTAATGTAGAGTTGAAGAAAAGATTGTGATAACAACTATAAAATTAATAATAATACTTTTTTTTTTACATTTTATTTATAAGAAGCGGGAAAGGCTACAAACGAGGACCCAACTATAGGATACCTGTTACTTATTTAAATAAGTATAAAATATTTTTTATTGCATATTTTTAGGCACTTACATTGCTTTATTACCTAAATCTGTCATTATCGCCCTTCTATTTGTCCGATCTTGCTATGATTTAGTACAATGATAGCTATTAAAAGTAGTTAACGTTATTAACATAGAGTATGCAATCGACGACTTGTTACCATTTGATTTTCATGGCCATTTCATTTTCGTTTGGGCCTTTTTTGGATGGCAGCTGTGATTGGGTCGTGTCCACGCTAATCCCCACTTGCCAGATCGCGTTCAAAGCCCATTTTCAATTTTATTTAATGCAATTTCCGTTAAAATTGTTCTTCTGTACGAATATATATCTATGTATGTATTTTGCGTGTTTATTTAATGGACAGCGTATTTAATGAACAATAGAAGTATTGGAAATTAATTTTTGGCTATGCGGCTAAACACAAGCATTTAGTATTGATATAGGAAAACCAACAACAACAACAACAACAACAATAAAAATTAGAACAACAAACAACAACATGAGCTAAAACAACAAATGAAATCGTCTAAAATCAATGCGGCGAAATCATGCATCAGACTTGCCCCTGCAAAATCCGGATTGCACTCTATTAAATGCAAAATAAAATCACAGACTCAAAGAGAGAGAGAGAAAGAGAGAGGAGGAGAGTGTGTGAGAGAGAGAGAGTGCGAGTTGTAGATTGCGGTTGCACTGTAAATTAAATATAAAATGTAATGCGGACTGTCGCTCTTTATGCATGCGGCTGCCCCCAACGACATCAACAACAACATGAACAACAACAACATGAACAACATGAGTAACAACGACAACGTCGACATTGCAACCAAAAGTTTTGCACATTTTTGAAATGCTTTTTCAACAAATGCAGACAGAGAGTCAATGGGGTAAAGGGGAAACGGGGGCTGGGGCTGAGGGTTCTGCTAAAATCCAAAACAAAAGACAACTTGACAACAAGTTTAAGCACATACACAAAGGAAGAGAGAGAGGGAGAGAGAGAGAGACAGAGAGAGAGACAGAGAGAGAGAGACACACGGGCTCGGCTTAGTTGTCCCATCAACAATTTCAAGTGCACTTTTTCTTTTGCTTGCTCTTCAACAGGAAAATCTCGTACAGGCGACAAATTCAACATAGTTAATAATATTAAATAGTAATAATAAACTACAAGTTTATGTAAGAAAATATATAGCAGATTATGTTTGATTTTAAAATAATAAATATTTAATTTAAATATTATTTATGTTTGATTTTAACAAGAAATATATTTGATTTAAATATGAAACATATTTGATTTTAAATATAAAACTTTTTGAATTTTAATATGAAACATATTTGATTTAAATTTGAAACATTCGATATGAAACATATTTGATTAAAGTATGAAACTTATTTAATTTAAATATGAAACATATTTGATTTAAGTATTAATTATATTTGATTTAAATATGAAACATATTTGATTTTAAAATGATACACATTTTATTTAAATATTATTCATTATATTATGTATGTTCTATTTTAGTATGATACATATTTAATATAAATATTATTTATGTTTATCTAGCTTTATTGTTTATATTATATTTATATTGTTTATAGTATATTTTGTTAGATTTAGATTTGGATTATGTAAATTTTGTCTGGTGCATCAAAAATTTAGTATACTTGTATGTATGTCATTATTTGTACGTAATTTTGTTGTGTACGCTTGATGAAAATAATTGTAGCATACTTTACAGCAACAATTTAAAAGGCCATGGTCACGTTTACAACAACAACAACAACAACAACGGCTAAGGGAATGAGAAGGAGAAAAACAAGGAGAGGGAGAAGGAAAAGGAGATCAAGAACAAGAACAACAACAATAGCTACAACTACAACTGGCCAACATGGCTCTGTGCGCTTTGACATGAATGACATTGCAGCCACTCTTGAGACGCGCCCAGTCTACTGAGCTCTGTAAAATATGAAATATAATTTGCCTGATACGATATTAAATGCAAAACGCACTCACTTGTCACAAATTGGCTGCTGGGGCAACAACAAAAACAACAACAACAACAGTTGCAATTGTTGAATATCATTTGGCATAGGGCCAGAGCATAGATTAAACGACTTGAACTCGTAGACATACGTTCAAGTATTCCTTATATTATAGTTTGGCATCTGAGATTTGTTAAACTGGCAGCTTCGTAGGAATTGGCTTGTGAATTGCGTGCATTGAATAAACGAAAGTGTACGGTCAGAACAGACTGTGCGGCTCTTGTTACATATTAATATGCAGACACTGTAGCACTTGCCGTAAATCACCTGAGCATCATGACCACAACAGCAGCAGCAGCAGCAGCAAGAAATGTGGTAATAACAGCAGCAGAAGGAGAAGTGGTTAAACCAATAGGAGCAACAAAAGCAGCTGAAAAGACCGCAGCAGCAGCAACAGCAGTTGCAAAAGTAGCAGCAGCAGCAATATGTGAAGTAGCAGCAAGAAAAGTAGCAACGACAGCAGCAAAAGTAGTAGAAACAATAGTAGCAGCAGGAAAAGAGACAGCAGAAGGAGCAGCAACAACATTAACAGAAACAGTAGCAGTTATTGTTGTAATAGTAGTAGAACAAATTGAGACAGATCAAGAAACAGCAGCAGCAATAGTAGTAGAAGCAACTGAAATAGCAGCAGCAACATCTCAGATAACATCATCAACACTCGCAGATGAAGCTATATAAATGATTGGTAAATATAATATGAGCAATTGCAACAATAGAACAGCAAGAACAACATCTAAAATTGCAGCAATATTGGCAGTGGACAACGAAGCAAAAGTAGCAGCAACATGAGAAATGAACATTGATTTAAAATTAAAATAATTTTAAACTTTACATAATATAAATACTTTTGTAACAAAATAATAAAAGGAAGAGCTAAGTTAGGCATAGAATTAGTAACAGTAGCAACAAAAATAGTTACTAGAGTCAATAGTAGCAACAGTAGCAGCAACAACAGCAACACTTTTTATTGTATCTGTAGTAAATAGGAAAAATTAAAAACAATTACATAACAGCAATACTAAAAATATAATGCAAAAGAACAAAATTGTATACCATTTTAAAATTTAGTTTGTTAATAAATGAAGTTAATAAATAGTAGGAGCTGGTAGCAACAGTCACAACTTTAGCAGTAGCATTATTTTTTGTTAGTACTAACTGCAGCAGAGGTAACAGCAAAAAACAACAACAACAACAGCAATAACAACTGCAACAACACCAGCAACAGCAGCTGTTAATTTGGCGTCTGTCTGAGCAAAGTTTTTGCTTGGGCCACAGAAACTTGCGGCAACCGCAGCCAAAAGTTCAAGCAAAATGAAGATTTATTTGTCTGGCGAGCGGAAGTCATAGACAGGCAAGACTATGCATAGTGATAGTATCTCTCTCCCTCTCTCTCTTCGTCTCTCTCACTCACTCACTCACTCCCATCCATCTAACTGTCTGCGTGTGTGTGTGTTGTATGATCACGTGTCTTGTGGCAATTTCCGTTCCGGATATTTGTTGTGCCTCTCATATATATGAGGCAAACTAAGAGCCAACTTGCCACTAATTTGTTGCACAAACTTCGACAATGGCCAAAGTGCAACAGACATGGCTCGTCTCATTAATGAAAGCGATTCTAATGGCATTCGAAATGGGACTCAAGCAGCAACAACAACAACAACTTGGTGCTGAAGTTGCCATGATGATGATGATGTGTGGCATGTTGTTGTTGTTGTTGTTGTTGCTTGCAACCTGCAGCAAGTATAAATTCTTCCTCAACACTGACCAGTTCTCTGACAGCCTAACCGACTCTCAGACTGTCCAACTGTCTGTCCGTCTGTCAGTCTGTCTGGCAGCTTATGTTTGTGTTAATGAACAGTTCCCCAACTGGAGCTGCTGTCTAGCATATGTCTGACTTCTCACTCCTTTCTCTCCCTCTCTCTCTCTCTCTCTCGGTTCCTCTCCCTTCTCTGTATGTGTGTCCATTACATAGTAAATTATTGTGTGTGTCCATGTCTACTATAGTCTATGGCCCCTGTACAAGCTGTCAATTTGCAACTCGGACAATGGTCACAGTCATGACTTTTGACAGTTGTTTTTTGCCTTGCTTGGCCCATTTTAATTACATTTTTGACTTTTCATTCCACAAATGGAGCATTTGTTCTCAAAATTATTAAAGCGGCAGTTAAATAGCTAAAAAGTGTGCTCAAAATCTTTGTAGATTTATCAAAATGTTGCCCTAAATGCGTTCATAAATTTTCTTATCTACTCGCTGAGTTGGGTTAAGTTCAGTGCTGCGTTGTCTCTGGGCCATGGCTCACATTTTACAGTCTAAAAACTTCCACATCAGTTCACTAACGAGCCTTTTACCACACATGCACGCACTCACACATACATATACACATGCAATGAAAGGAAGTGAATTTAGACACAAACACACACGTACATATATATATATACATATATATATGTAATAAGTGGAGTATGAATAAACTGTCGCTGTCAACAAAGTGTTTTTATTCGTTGCTCCGGATTGTGATAGTTGAGTGCTTAAAATGCGATGCGAATAGTTATTTAATAATGTTTCTTAATAAAAGTGAGCTTTAAATGTCAGACACAAACTGCTTTTGCTGAAAAGTGATTGCGCAATTAAAATAATACAAATTTCAGTTTTTGACAGATAATTTCAAGTATAATAAGTATATAAAAGACCTTTTTATCATTAATAAAAAAATATATAAATAAATATAAATATAGTGTAAAATATAAATAAAATAAAATAAATATAAGTAAAGAATATAATTAAATAATATTTGGACTTTTTTGAAATTTTACTTAATTTTCACAGTATCTCTCTCTTTTTCCTGTACCGCTTACTGTAGCTCAGAACGATTCAGACAGTAACAACATTATCTTTTTGCTTAATTTAATAAATTGCATTGCTTATTTTTATTTATTTATTTATTATTCTGTTCATCAAGTAATGAGTTTCCGTTAATTAGTTACAGAAATAAAACCTTCAGCTAATGTCATTGCTACTTTAATCCTTTTAAAGCCCAATATAATGAGTAGGACTACCACAATGCCTTGGGGCTTATTACACAAAAACATACATATATGTACTTATATGTTCAATCTAATAAAAGCTTTTTGCCACATTTGATGATTCGCAAAAAAACGAGCAAAAAGGCTTTGAAATTTAATGAATTTTTGTTTTTACGCTCGCCTGCGTGGCACATAAAAAGGGAAAACACATTTGGCTCATTTGTTTTCGGGGGGCTTTTTGGGCACTGGCAACAGTGGAAACAAAAATAAGACGCACAACACGCATTTGCCTCTGATTATTTTGATGTGCGGTGGCAAAAGGCGTGAAATGCGCCCACGTACACATACACATGCAAACTGATATAGATATATATGATACATACACTGAATCACATTCACTTTGCACAAAATGTGCCCAAAAAGGTTTTATGTCAAATTGAAAGACGACAGGCAGGCAAAACAACAATAACAACAACAATAACAACACTGCTAAAGAGCAACTAAAACCAATGTGTATATGTGTGTGTGGGTGTGTGTGTGTGAGGTTGTTTGTGACATGGAACTCAAAATGCATGACTCGTCATGTGGCAGCAGGAATCAGGCTCTAAATAATTTAGCAACTGGGCGGACAATAAAATTCGAACTGAAATGTCATACGCATGCATTTGCATATGATTTACCAGTTTCCAGGCATTGCAATGCCACGTCCTGTTCATAGTTGTTGTCATTGTTGTTGTTGTTGTTGTTATACTTATCGTTGTTGTTGCTGTTGTTGCCTGACTGTAAACGCGCAGTGCAAATGCCATTGAAATTGATGCCAGCGGCAAATCAGCAGCACCAACTCTACTTTGTATCTACCACTTCCCTTTCTCTCTCTCTCTCTCTCTCTCTCTCTTTCTCGCTCTCTGCTTCATCTATCTCTATCACTCGACGCTTCTGTGATAAATTTACAATATAATTTGTATATTGTCATGGCTCGGTTCAGGCTATATATCTTCTTGTATTTTGTACTACAATTTGCATGACCAAATTGCAAATGCACAAAATTGCATTGCCTACTTTCAGGCGCACAAATTGTCAACATATAATTTGTTTAGAAATTAAACTCGATGATTCAACAAATTTGGCAACATTTGCAATTTGATATTGTTAAGCACTTGATGCATACTCGTAAATGTGCATTAGCCTGGCTAAAACACAATGCAGATAGAATACAATACAATACAATGTTCAGCCAAAAGGCAAATTGCATTCCAAAATTGTATACATAATTTCATTAGTGTTAAAGCTTCAGACAATCAAATTTCTCACAGGTGAGTGTTGAGTGTGTGTGTGTGTGTGTGTGTCATGAATAAAATGCAACTTTTGTTTGCGACTCAATAAATTTTACGATATAAAATAATCAATTTGGCACTAATTTGTAATAATTAACTAAAGATTCAGTCAGCACATGAATTGATTTACAGTTTGATTATTTATTGAGAGTTGCAAAAATACTAGAATTTAACTGGAAGAACTTGACTAGAATTTATACGCAGTTGATTGACAATGTGTAAAGTGTCTCTTCATTTCTGACCCTCTCGCTCTTTCTCTCTGTTGTTTGTTCTAACAAAATCCTTTGCGTAATTGACACCCAGTCAGACACACACACACTCACTTAGACAGATGAGTATCGTATTAAGAGTCAACACGCATATGAGCAACATGCTCCTGCTTCTTCTTCTGCCTCATCGACGTCCCCAGAGTTGCCACAGCTCCAGAGTTGCTGCAGCTGCAGCATCAGCATCAGCATCAGGTACCCGGGACTTGTCTGCAACAATGGCACAACACACAAAATTCCATTCTGTCTGCATATTTGAGACTTTGATCATTTGAAACGTTGCTGCCAGACAGAGAAAAAATGCATGACCCTCAACTCCCTCCCTCTCCCCCTCCCCACAATATATTCTATCGTATGCTAATGCCAATCTCCTTCACATATACATACTTATATATGACAGACAAATGTATGTGTCTCTGTCTGTACGTTATTATGTGGCTACTCAGCAAACCCGCAACATACAACGACTTTTGCTTCAGCTGCAACAATCTAATCATCATCATCAATAACACTAGTCAACATTAATCCGGATTTGACTACATACAAAAAGTGCAAGGTTTCTTTTTAAGTGGGACTTGTAAGTACACCTTAGATATAAGATATTTTTTTATTTTAATAATATTGAAACTGCAAAGTAAAAATGTTATTAAATAACATAAGTTACTCAAATTGTCATCTCAGTTTAAAAGCTCCAAGCTGACACAATTTTTTCGAAAATCTTTTGTTATAAATTCATTATAATATCTGCATTTCAATTTTAAAATTCCTTGAAAAAAACTGCAATTGTGTTAGACAGTGTTGTCCACGTTGTCCACGTTGTCGTTCATGTCGCCCATGTCGCCCATGTCGAGTGCAACATATTGACCAACGCTTTGGGCACACTTAACCCTTTCTCATTCTGTCAACTTTGATCAATTTATGCACATTATTTGTCCTGCTGCATGTCGCGTTGATTTTTCTCCCAATCCTTTGCATTCACATTTCGATATGTCATTTGCATGCAAACTAACTTCACTTCAGCTTCAGTTGCCGCTTTATCTTTAGCATTCTGATTTCGATATTTCGTTATGTGTTGGCCATGGCTATATGTGTATGACCAGCAAGACAATTTCGATTTCAGCTACCAATTTATGGATTTATGGTTTAAATCAAACATATCTTTGTAACTATATAGAAACTGTAAAGGATTAGCTGTTTAAATGTGCACTGTGTGCATTTAACAGCAGAAATTAACATAGCAAAAGTAGAAAATGTTAAGGAAATTTCAAGAAGAATATCATAGTCGATATGGCTTGATCTGTGGATTATTTTCGTGACTTCATGGACCACATTTGAAATAACTGCTAAAAGTATTTATTAATTCGACGCTTGTCGCACGCGTTTCCTAATTTATAAATTCATGAATATAAATTGCTTTTCAAATGATATATAATATAATCAAATATGCAAATTAGAGCAGTCTGCATGTATGATTTTCCCACAAAAAAGGTTATTAAAAATGTCAAATATTGGCATCACATACAAATATGTTGCAGCTGCACGAGTTACTTTCAAACAGGTTTAAATCCAGCTGGATACACGTACATACGAGTATATGCTGTGGTTTTTCTTTGTGTATTGCATTGGCAACACATGTCCAGTTTTTGTACTGTCCTCCTGTTGGCCGAAATGCTGCAGTAGCAAATGGCCAGAAGCCCAAAGTCAAATGCAGTTAAGGGGTATGTTGTATGCCACAAAGTGGACAACTAAAAACCAAACCAAGTGACCAAAACCGAAAAACATTCCCAGCAACTGCAAAAACAATGCAACCAAATAGATTTAGTAACCATTTTATGCTTCTTTAATGAAATTAAAGTATTTTTGGTCGTGTGCTCTAAGTTAACTTTTGCTAAATACATATTTAGATCTTTCAAGAATTATAAATGTTATTTAGTTAGCTGCACTTATTCATTTAAAAGTAGTAAGCAGTTTTGCTTTATTAATTACAACTCTTAACATAACACTAACATTACATTAACAGCAGTGCAAAACTGTTGACAGCTCGTTTTTCTTTTTTTTGAAGCGAAAATCGAACTGGTTTTTCAAATTTGTGTTTTTTTTTAGGTTTTGAAGCATGTTGCATGCCTCGTGTCGCACATTGCATGCTGCTGTGTAAGCTTTTTCCAGAAATACATCAATTATCCTATGGCTGTCAAACTGTGCGCCAGTCTAGCGTGTCAATTGATCACAGCTAACAGCAGAAAACTATCCCATTTCCTTGGCACTTTTGCAACGCTGCTCATCCTCATGTGTTTGTCATGCTCCAATTGACAAGAACTGCCAATTGATAAATGGCAGTGTAACTTTTTCGATAATTGTTGCTAATTTTTGTTGGTTATGTGGCAAGTTGAGAAGAGCAGGCGAAGTTTGCCACGCGTGTGTCAATTGTGCAACAGCTGCGGGCCAAAGTTGAACAAATAATAAAGTTTTTAATTATAAGCAATGCCCCCAAAAAAGTTCGTTTTCTTCAGTTGATCGCAATCAAGTTTGAAAGATGACTTTCCTGTCCCCCGCCATCACAGTTGCAACGACAGCAATCGAATGAGAAGTGTGTGGCAACTTCTAGCACACACTGTGCGTGTTTGCCCCCCGGCGTGTGCGTGCCACTTTGACTGGCTTCTGGATATCTATGTGACTGTGACTGTGTGTGTGTGTGTGTGTCTGTATCTGTGTGAGTAAGTAAGTCAATGAAATTAGTGCCGGCAGGCACAAACCAGGCCAAGACTCAAGCACAAGCCGAAGTTAAACCGGAAATGTTGGTAGGAGTATCGTTGTCTTTTTGACATTTACATCTCCCTCTCTCTCATTCTCTCTCTCTCTCTAGCCTCTCCCTTTTAGTCGTGCTGAACTTAGTATGCTATAAAAAGTTGTGTGGTAAAACTTATTGGGTTTGCCTGCCTGATAATCAAAAAGCCGGATAACTTAAATAATTTGCGGCAGCGCTGCGCGTGTTGCCCCAGAATTATCACTGGTCACTTCCGTTAACTGAGTTTCGGCTCTAGAGCAAGTAGAGCACAGGAAATTCCAGATACTTAACGGATATACTAAGATTTCCTTGCGTTCAAATAAAACTGGCAAAACTAAATTCAGCACTTCAAATATAAATTGCTAAATTTACCCGACAATCTTTATCTGTACTTAACAATAGTTGATAATAAATATTATTGTGATGTTTTGGGCTCATCTGCCAGCATTTTGTCAGCATTCTCTATGGTCCAGTCGACCCAATTCTCCCATTTCACTTTCCACTTTTGCATTGCATTGGCTTTCTCCTCATCCGAAAGAGCACTGTGTTTAATAGAATTTTTGGCAGTACGTTTCAGAAACTTCAAGTCCGCATTTCTGGGCTATAAATGGACAAATTAAATTGCAATTTAGTTTAAGTTTAGTCAACTCACCGCTATGCCTAGAAAGGCCATGTAGAAGTCATGGGAAAGAGGTTTAGTACGCCAAAATGAGGGATTTCCCGAAGAGAGAACAATGGGAATATTGTTGGCAATCAAAGAGGCAGCTGGATGATTGCGATAATCAGCGCCCAGTTGCAACACCTGATTGCAAACGGGACAAACCTCGATGGCAACTCCGAACTTCTTGGCCAACTCCATGACCAATGGATGTTTGGTTATGGCATAGGCGTGGCCAATACGCCGAGTGCCCAGCAGAAGGGCATCTATGAGATTCTCGTCCAGCGGCGAGCCATACCAGTTGGTTTGACCCGCATGGAAATAGAACTGAATGTGCGATGGCATTTTTAAGAGCTCCTTGACAAACATACTCAGAGGATGGCCCAATTCCTCTTGGCCAATAAGATCGAAACCCACCAGTAAATTGGGAAACTCCTTCTGCAAAAAGGCTTCAAATTTAATGTGATTGATTAATGATTACTTTTTGATTACTCACATTTAGTTCAATGCATAGTTTCACATGCTCGGCCATCTTTTGGACCGTCGTTTGCCGGTGTGGTGAATAGATCACTTTGGAGTCTATAAAGTCCGGATGATCGTCCTTAAAGCGCTTTAGCTCATCGTTGTAGACCTGAAGGGTTTCTTTGACGGGTAACTTGTTGCCATCCAGGCAGTAGAGACGCTTGAGGAGTGAACGGACTTCCACATACTGCACTCCGTCCTCGCTGAACTCCTTCAGGGCATTGTAATAGTATTCTCCCCAAATGGGATAGTACAGAACAATACCATCGATCAGAGCAAATATCTTCATCATGCGTTTCCACGCCAAGTCATTTGACTTTAAATTCGACAAAGGATACATACTGAAAAGTGCCTTCAAATGCTTTCGAACATTCTCTTCTCCCCGACGATCTCGAAACTCATCCATTGTCTGCCAATTGCCGTCTTTGTGTTTCATTCTCTTTGGTTTATCCTTGGAGAAACGGAACTCTTCTATCTCACAGCCGTCTTCTGTGCTGCAGACCCAGAGATGCTTCTTGTAGGTCAAATCTATGAGGAACTGAGTACTGCACATGGAGCTGTCGTGTGTTTTGAGAGCTCCTCCCTTGGGCATCTTCCGGATCAATTGAAACAGCGGCGACTTCTCAATGTCGTACAGTCTCTCAAAGATATGAGATCCGGGCACAAACTGATTCGGATCCTTGACTCCCCGATTATACTCATCCATCTTGAGGCACATGATCACATCATTCACTCTGATCTCCTTCTGCGTCAACTCAATGTCATTGCCAAGTATCGCACCCTGTTCCAGTTTGCAAACTATTTCCCGGAGTTTCCTGTACGCCTCTGGCGTACACTTTCGCAGACTTGACGGCCCAAAAAACTGGGTCAATATGCTTCCAGACAATTGATGGAACATAGTTAGTATCAAACAGAAATTTGTGTTGTGTACATATAAAATATATCTCAATGATTTGCGATCATATATTTTTTCATCGATTTTCTTGGATTTTGTGAGCTCAGAAACTAATTTAAAAAACTTCTTATAGCTAATCGTATAGATAATACTTGGATTACAGTTCTTAAGTTCGTGAAGTTTGTTTGTTTATCCGTTCAAGCCTTTGTAAGACTGATCTCACACACTCTGATGTGTTTTTGCTGGTAACCAGCTTTTGCTTAAGTGTTTTTTAGCAGCATTACATTACTTGCTTACTACAAACTCCTTCAATTCAACCCAGACCTAAAACCAGACCAAGTATACAAGCCCAACCCAAAGCTGCAACCTTTCCAAACCGAAACAGTTACAATTGCCCAGGGCCATGAAAGTTTTCAAGTGTTAACGAGTTTTGTTGCACACATGTGTCGATTGCATACGTAGTGCACTTAACTTGAAAACTTGCACGACATTCAGGCAACAACAGCAACAACTACAACAACAACAACAACAAAGAAGGCAATGGAAAGTGGCAAACTGATATGCAGCTTTTCCTTGGCTGAAAATTTTCACAGAATTTGATTTCGTGCAAAAACAATTTGCATCTTAATTGTGTCCTTTGCTGGAAGGATACAAAACAGCTTAGGGCCAAAAACAGGCATCTCTATAATTTTATCAGCACCTAAGTTACTAAGTCGTGAGTTGTTGGTATCTGGAAGTCATCTTGTAACCTAAACCTAAAACTAACAGTCTAGTTAAGCTTAAGTATGTCTAGAATAGTTGTTGATGAATAACTTTTATCTATGATATATTTGCAAATTTGATATTAATTTTAGCTTAACTTGTCCTCTGTTTGTATTCTGCATCAAAGTTTAATTAATTTATAAATAATTTTTTATTTCAACACTTTTTCTATACCTTGTTTAACTGTGGAAATTTGTAAAATATACTTACATATGTGTGATTTGAAACTTGGCTAAATTGCTAGCTGTTCTCGTTATCCTTTCTCAGTTATGCTAAAAACATATTTTAAATAAATTCGAAATGTTTTCATAAATTTGAAATCGATGCCACATTTTAGCCATTGCCATCTATCATTCATGTTTTCTGTGTTACCATGTTGAACTCCCTGGTTAGTTGCTCTTTTTCTGCTAGATTTTCTCTTTCGTCCTGCGTCCTCCTCGGCTTGCGGCATCGTTACATATCATTTTTTTTTGTCTGTTACAAATTATGCTCATATAAATTTTTATAAAACATTTCTGGCGTTGCCATTTTATTTTATGTTTCTTTTTGTTACAACTGCGTCTCACTTATACACACCCGCATACACTCACACACACACACACACATACACAGACACATTCACAGCCATTTTCAGCAACTGCCTTACAATTTGCTGCGCACAAAAGTAGGCAACAAAATGGGGCACGAGGCAGAACGAGAAACGCGTTGTGTGTCTGCAGCAAAAATGAAAAGCAATTCACACTTGAAAAGTTTCAACATGCGTTTTTAAGTCGCACACAAAGAAGACCCAACTATTTTATTATTTTTTACACACTTTGCTTAAATTCTAGCTGTGATGTCAGCTTCAACCCTTTAGGCAAAATGGCAAAGAGGCCACATCTGGACTTGGGAGTAGTTTGAGATAAAAATAAAATAGATTTCACAAAGATGAAATTTTAAAATATTATAAAATACATAAAAGTTGTTGAAAAAAAGTTGTTAAATCCAGCTCTGCTTTTAACTTTTTACCTTTTTAAAACATCAGATAATGTGTTTATAAATATTTGAAATATTTTCAAATATATAAATATCTTAGAGTAAGTTCTTAAGTCCAACTCTACATGGATTATTCGAATATGCTTTCAACTCTTTACCTTTTGAACCCATTGCACATTGCAAATGGAAATGGTTTGCAAGATTAAAAAATCAGATAATGTGGTTATAAATATGTGAAAGAGTCACTTAAATGATATTTTTATACATAATATATAAGGATGTGGATGGGAATATGCAGGCTGATAAAACATGTGCGTGTTCCTTGCGTATTTTGGTGTGTTAATGTGTGTGAATATGAAGCTGATGGCTGCCTTTAAAAAGCAGCTGCAAATTCAGGCGCCCATTGCCATTTGGGCCAACATAATGTTAGGTCGGAGACGATGCGACCATAAAAAAGGGTTCGCACTTGGAATTTGTTGAATCATCGAGTGTGTGTGTGTGTGTTAGTGTGTGTTTGTTGTGCCAGTTTATTGTGGCACTTTGGATGCCTTTTGCCAGTTTATTTTTGAGGGCAAGCCAACTAATTTAATATGCATAAATGCTAGCACATGTCTTATAAATGGCATTTTAAAGCCGCACCAAATGGGTTTATTATGTTATGTTGGCTGCTCGCCCTTTGCCACATTTCGCATACAATATGAATTTCTATTAATGCTCTTTATGCTGTATGTGGTGTAGTACAATTTCCGTGCTCATGTGCCGAAATGCACACACAACATGCCAAAATTCGTATTCAGATTTGTGTGGGGGGGAAAAAAAAAACTGTTGCATTCTCACAATGAACTCGAGTTTAATGCCATAATTAAAGTGAAGGCAACGCCATGGCAGTTGTCAAACTGCTGCAGATAAGCCAAAGTATTGTCTGTCCGTTCCCACACTGCCCCTGCCCTTCTCTTTTAGCCATTTGGCGACTGCTCGTGATGTCTGTTTTGGCCAGAAGTGAGCGACAGTTAGACGCGCTGCAGACAACAACAGTTGTTTAAACTCTTTAGGAGCGCTCAATGTGTGCACTTGCCACAGTCCCGTGGCATGCCACCGCCCCGCTTGCCCCCTCTTGCGCCACCTTAGCCCCTCCCGCTGGCATTATGACTGTAGCTTAAATTGAAACAATGGCCACCAACTGTCGACTCGTTTTTGTCCTTTGTCTTTTGTCCATTTGCTTGTTAAGCTTGCGGCTGGCATTTTTATCTGCCGTTTGCTTTGTCTTCTACGCATTGTCATTTTCACAATGGCCAAAAATTTGTGCTTATACACACACACACACACACACACACACACAGTCACAATTCCATCACACTCAGATACTCAAACACACACACAGCGTTTGATTACAAATTTTTGCGTTTTGTCAAATTGATTTGTCTACAGTCAGCACGTAGACAGAGCTACCTTATTCTGCCTTCAATTCAGCCCAAATCACCCCGCCCCCCTCTTTTGGCTGTTACCAATTTACATTTTGACGCGTTTTGCGCTTTGAATTGCGCGGCACGTTTGTTGCCTATTTGAATTACGAGTTTGTCAATGGAATCGCACGCTGTTGTTGCCTGTTGCCTGTTGCCTCCTTCCTTGGCCATCTCAAATAAATGTCAATAAACATCTTAGCCAGTTTGACAGCAAATGCTTCAGGCCAAACAACTCGACAGCATTGACAGAGACAGAGACATTTCTTTGTTTTGTAAAAGTGCCAAGTCGACGTTGTGTCTTTAATTCGACGGCTGACACAATTTATTTTGTATGCCTAAGACGGGACTAATTTATTTCGAATAATATAATTGTCATTTTAATTTAATACCTAATGAAAGTCGTATACGTAATAATTAATTTACTTTATAGAATATAAATGTAAATGTTTATCAGGGATGCCACGGAAATGCAAGCGAAATAGAAATCCGCAGATAGCAATTCCGCACGGAAATTTCCGAGATGCCACAGAACTTCGAGAGATTTAATATTTCTTAGCATTTTCACCAACCTTTTCGAACTAGGCTGCTAAGGGTTGACACCTTCTCAGATTAAATTACCCAAGAGTTTGATTAGCAACTTTTTCAAGTTTATCATTGCAGAGCAAAAAGCTTTTGTTTTTTTCTTACTTAATAAACATAATTTAATTTATTTATGCAATAATTGATTTTGTTTAGCTAAAAAAAATTTAAAAGTATTTGGCGCGAGAAAATAAAAGTTACTCGACAACTCTAGCAATTGTATGCCATTAATCTGGCAACTCTTCGTGACAAATGTTTTTACAAATTGCACAATAAGTTAAAGGTTTTTTTTGGGTAAAACTTGATTTACCTCAAATTACCTATTTTTTTAATGCCTAATTTAAAGAAAACTGAAGTGGTTCCATATATAATATTTTTTTTAAATACCTTACTTCGAATTCTGACTAAAAAATGTGGCATCGCTTCCCCCGACTTTGAAAATCTAAATTGAACTAGGTGGCAGCATGGGACGAAAGTGGATTTAGCGCTTGTTTATTCCGCACAAAATTATTGTGCGATTTGACCTGTGGCACAGCGAAATGAAATTGAAGTGAAATTCAAGTGAAAGCGATATCTGTGGCACCCCCGTATATTTATTCTCCAATCGATTTCAATTAAATTTAAATTTAAAATCAATTAAAATACGATTTTCTGTTAATATCTATATATTTTTAACACTTGAACAATATCTCAATTAAGAGCTACCATCTATCACAGCTTTATAAATATCATTCTTATGTCTAAATCCCTGCACAGCGGGCCATAACAATTTTCAGCATTGTTTTCATTAAATGACTGCATTTCTTTCTTTTTTTTTTAAGAGCCCTGGGCATGTTTACAGCCATTTGTATGGGTTGTTTTTAAGCAATATGGTAGCTGGTAGCCATTTAACTGGCCATATACGAGTAGTGGCCATAAAAAGAAATTATAAAATAATATTAACAATCTAGCAACAACTATGAACAAGCTGGCAGGCATTTAGTGCTCCACCAGAAACAAAGTGTGTACAAAGGAAAAACACCAAAAAAAAAACAAGAAGCGAAAAAGAAAATAGAATGAAAGTAATGTAATGTAAAGGAAAGTGGAATTTTACGTTTATGGTTATGTGGGTGCAGTTTGCACAATGCTGAAAACTCAACTGGATCTGCGCTTAAAGGTTAAACGGCAAATGGAGTGAAGAGAAGGAGAAGGGGGCTGGCAGGCAGGCAATAACAGCAAAGACCAGGGCCGCACTTAAAGTGCAGTTGTAATTAAGGCGCCATTTAATTGTCACAATTGTGCAGCGACTCAGTTCATGATCCTCACTTAATTTGGGGCCAGTTTTAAGTGTAGTTTGAATTAAAGCAACAATTTGAGTTCATATATTTTTAAGAAATCTAAATAAATTAGCTAGCAAAGAAGAGGCAGTAATGGAATGACGTTAGTGACGCTTTCAGACTTGACTGACCTATGGATCAGATGACTCTATCCACTAAAGATACGTCTATCTCTCTCTTTCACAGACCCCTTGCAGTCGTAAAGCCTCATTTTGTTTTAGAGGTGACTCATGTGAGACACAAACACACACATATATATGTACCTACGTGTGTATAACAAGCCATCTGTTGTTGTTGTTGTTGTTGCCTGAGCTGGGGGCGAAATACAGCCAGCAAGCAAAAGCATGTTGTGAAAAAAGTTTTATAATAAAATTATTTGTTTGGGCCAAAATAGACAACTTTTCAGCCATACATTTCATTTGTGCGAAATGTCACTCTGGGGCATACTTTTGCCAAACAACTGAACAACCATATGAAAAACATCAGCAACAAGGACAAATGCTTGGCAAATTTGCAGCTCAGTTGCAGGACTCAGTCGACAGGACTGAGAGGACTCTACACTTAACATCGTCTCCACGTCTCCATGTCAATGCCAAGGCACTAACAATTAAATACGCCCTGGGAAAAGTGTGTGTGCATTTGCATTTAAATAAATATAAAAATGCATTGCATTTCTGTTGGCGCTTTTCATTAGCCATGCCTACTGTTTACCCACCTTCCTGCTGCTCTCTTCTCCTCTCGACTGGCACCCAAAGTGACTTTCAATGTAAACGTCAGCGCTTTGTGCTGTTGACATTTGTGCGCCCAGACGAAGAAGGAAGAGACAGAGGGGAGAAACAGGAGCAGGAGGATGACGATGACGGCAACAATTTACGATAAACATCTCAGCGGCATGCAAATCCCTTTTAGGAACGCCACCAGCCACCAGGCGCAGGAGAGCACTTCAGCTATCCTTTAACTTGGAGGAGCCAGGGACAAAGCGAAAGTAGCTGAAGAATACAGGGAAAAGGGAAACAGGATGCGGCATCCGATTCGATTTGAGTGGCAACTAGGAATTAACCAACACAAGCAGGCTCGGCTATAGCTTTAGCTACAACATCAACTTCAAATTGCACTTCACTTTACCATTCAAGATATGGAAATGGGCAGCAAGATAAATACGGCAACAAATATACATAAATGAATTCGCATTTAAATCAAATAAAATGATGACAAAAAAGCTGTTAATTCTTTAAAGCACTTGAAATGAATCACGCTCAGCCCAAAGCAGTTTCTGCTTTGATTGATTGAATTCCATTTATAAGTATTATTCACAAGTTCAGAATCTTTCAAGCAGTTCTCATGAATCGAAGTTTTTCTTGAAAGCTGAAGGCGATACTCTAATAAATTAATTTTAAAAACTCCTTTAATAGCTTAAGACAATGTTGACAATTTTAGTAACTTGTTTATATTAATAAATATGATTAAAAAAAATGCTTTGAGTCGTTTTTACGGGCCGCTAATTATACTATTTGCTTTTTGATTTAATTTATTTACTTTATTTATTTATTATATCCCGACTTAATGCAGTAATTCAGATATTGACAGCCAAACTAAAACTATATAAATACAAAAATTAGTACAAACTTTAAGCTATAAACTGAAAATTAATCTTCAAAGTTCCAGTAAGCTGTATATATAAATATGACTAAAAAAAATGCGAATCGTTTTTAACGGCCGTTAATTATTCTATTTTTTTTTGTTTAAATTTTTTTACTTTATTATTTATTTATTTGTTTATTATATCCCAACTTAATGCAGTAATTCAAATATTGACAGCCAAACTAAAACTATATAAATACAAAAATTAGTACAAACTTTAAGCTATAAACTGAAAATTAATTTTCAAAGTTCCTAACAAAAATAATACAATAATGTTCATTAATTAATAAATGCTTTCATTTAATAATAGGTTAATTTCTGTAAAAAACTTCCATTGACAATGATAATCGCATTTAATTGCAATCGTAATTAGCATGATAATAATTTTCTGAATCTGGTTAGTTTTATAAAATTGCAATAATTACTCTACATCATCGATTGATACAAAATGAATTGCAGCAAAGAAATTTTGTGTTGCACATCCTTATAAAGTCGGGTCGTAATCAATATGAAACAATATATACATATGTAAGTATATATAAACCCAGTTCTAGTCCAGAAACTCCAAAATTATGCAATTCTTAAAACGAGAGTGAGAGAGAGAGAGAGAGTTCTGTGAAATTTGGTTAAATTTTGAAATACACTTTTATTAAATTTCTTTTTAAATTTCTTAGCTCACCGCTCAGTGCTCAGTGCTCAACGTTTGGTGCGCCAAAAGTTCCACGTGTCACAGAGACTGGCCTTTTGGTCGCACTCGCAGGCTGTGATTGGCGGCAGCAACGGGAATTTCTTGCACTCGGAGAAGCTGAGATACGGCGTCCCCCGCTTCACGCAGCAGGAGGGCGCCCGACCCCGCGGGCATCGCACGTCGTTGCGGCTCGTCCGGCATTTGGGCGAGCGGAGCTTGCAGCACGGCCAGGGCAACGTTGTGGGCGGAAAGAGGCGGGGCGGCGGGGCGCGTGGACTAACCGGAAGTTCACAATCTTCTGGTTCACAAGCGGTACAAAGTTTACCTCGAAAGATTTTTGGATCGCGTCGCTCGTGCACCGGATAGATTTTGCGGACTTTTGGCTTCTGTCGCGGCATCAGCTTGAACTCGGACCAGGTCTTCTGATATTTGCGTTTCCCCTTATCACTTGGCTGATACGCTTTCACATCAAGTGGTAGTGGACATGGCTCTGGTATGCAGGGATCGGGCTTTATCTCCTGATATGCCAAACACTTGTACTCGGACCGTCGCTCTGTCAAATAGCACGGCGTCAGTCTCCTTTGAGCCCGACGCATTCGGCGTAGCCTCTCCTTAAATATTTCACCAGATTTTAGAATCCGATTGGAATGGGTGCTCGAGTATAACACCAACGAATGCCCGAACATACTCGAGTTGTCCATATGAAGAACGCAACGGAATCGGCTCATTAAGTTGTTCATATTAGGGACAATCGAAATTTTGAAGTGCTTTGTGCCGAAAATGTTGAAATGTCTAGCAATTCTGTACTGACTGAAACCGATCTGACGACGTCTGTCAGACATTTCATGACTAGCCTGGAAAAGCCTTTGTGTTGAAAAATAACTTGGAAATATTCGTATATATTTCGTTTATATCAGTTGAAAGCAATATAGTCGAAATTAAAATGCAATTAATTAATAGATACTATGATAATACTCGATTTTATTGAAATCTGTAATTTGCTGTTAAAATATACTGATCTGGAAGCGTTTCTTGTACATTAGAAACACTTGGTAACGTCACAATGTCTGGTTTAAGCAGTTTCTAGGTAAAATTCCTTAGCTATGTCTGGTTTTGAAAGCACGCCAAGTTTCGCAAATGGAAATCTTCTTCGGGCATTCGGTTATCGGAGCCGCATTCAGTTGGACGTGTTGGCATTCGGAAAAGCTGGGATAACGTGTTAGCTGCCGTCGGGCATTGGATTGAACCTTTGGCTTAATTCTGCATCGAGTGACTTTCCTTGCCGCTGGGCACTCACAGAGCGGATTCTTAATGCACCGAGTTTCGGAAGTTGCGGGTCCTGGCTGTAAGGGTCGACATAGCATCGGCCTCATCGACATCTTGCACGCCGGCGTCGCCGGCTGGGTGCAACTGGTCCTTCGAGGCTGACGTCGTGGAATTTCAGGTTTTTCATGCATCGCGCTGCACACACGTTTGGGAATCCTTTCGATGACACAGTCCACCCAGTACTTCTTGTACGGCTTGTCGAGCGTTTTGCTGGGCCGATACAGTTTAGTATCCAGGCGGGGTTCATTGAAACAGGGTCCCATACACAATGGCTTATAGGGTGGATCGCAGCGCATATAAACGCCCAAAGATCGTTCTGTTTTGAGCTCTTCATCTGTCTTGCAGGGATTGGGCCTTTTAAAATATTCCGGTGGGATGTATATTGGCATTCTGCACTTCTTCTTCTCCTTCTTCGGGGGCCCTCCACATTTCTGAGAGCCGCCCATGTACCGGACTGTCCTCGACGCCAACGCCAACGACGAAGACGACGACGACAATAGACCCTTTACGAAGCCCCTCTGCAGATGAATCGCCCCCAACAGAACGTTTGAGCATTTCACAGAATTTTTGACACCCATAGCCAAGAGCAAATTTTGAAAATTTTCTTTCAGTGAAGTCCGAAAGCAGAGTGACTACTCAGAATAATCGTAGATATTTCGTACACATCACTGTGACAGGTTTTTCTAAGCAATATATTTATGTAGTTTTCATTTATTTAGTTAACGTCGACAAGCTAAAATTATGAACATATGTAATTAAAATATTTATAAATTAATTTTATAAAAAGAAATGAATTTTATGGTAGTATTAAGAAACAAATAAATTAATCCCAAAAATACAAAATAAAATTGAGTAATTTAAATCATATTGAGACATATTATGAAAATTACATTATAATGACTGTATGATAGTTTTTAAGAATTTTCATCACTGATATTGATTTATTTTGAGTAGTTTCATAGAGATCTGATTCATGATATGATTTTTTTTTATGGGTTTTAGCTGAATATCTTTCTAAACCAAGCCCAAACAAGCCCGTTTTTTGATATTAAAAATTAAAAATAATCAATATTCAAGGTTTATTAAAGTTTTTTAAAGAGTTCTTTGAAGCATTAAAATACATTGAATCCCACACTATTATAACGAACCCGTCTATGATGCACATTTCGATGCATGTACTGTGAAGTTGAAGTGCTTCCTGTCTAGCTGGGCAAACAAAAAACTGAACCCTCTGCCAAAAGTTTGAACATCGAATAAACAAAACGCACTAATTAATTAGCGAGTGGAGCATCCTTCCATCCTTCCATCGTCCAGAGTCCTCGTCAGCGTCCAAACTGGGGATCAAGTGTCTGTGTGCAGCTCTGATTTTCCTCGATTTTCCTCAATTTTCTGTTTTACCAACAACTCTATCCAAAATTGTTTTTTCAAAAAGGTTTCGAACGTGCCAGTTTCTCATCCTCTTCGGACTGTATTTCTTTTTTTTTTTGGTATTTTTTTAACAGCCAGCGCAATTTTTGGGGTACATCCAATTGGGCCGTTTGGTTAGGGGCAGCTGCCTTGAAATCGAAACGGCCAAAAGATTGCGCCGCCAAATTGTTAACAGCAATTGACCCAATTTTATGGGCCTGCACTCATGCATATCTCGGCCAGTTTGTTGGTTTGTTGGTGTGCGCTCAGGCTGAAGGGGAAGGAGAAGCGGAAGGGAAAGGGGAAGCTGGGGAAGCGGGGGAAGCACAAAATCGGCGTAAAAGCGAAAACTGGCCGTGCCCGTTAACTGTCCAAGCGACGCGTACAACGCGCCGTATACTTATTTCATTTTTTATATTTTTTCAGCTGCCCTTTTTACTTGGCTTTCTTTCACGTGCGAAACAAACCAAAAAATGCATGAGCTTGTTTGGCAGGCTCCCATTACTTTTATATGTGATTGTATGTATGTTTGAGTTTGTATTTTTATTTTTTTATTTTATTTTTGTATCGAATCGTGAAGCCGCTTAGCAGCTGCCATTTAAGTGAAAATTCACTTTAATAAAGTTAAACAAATTAAACCAGAAAAACTTATTTGCAGCTATATAAAAGAGTATTGACAAATTAACTCATATCAATTTCAATACATGTATCACGAGATATTAACTGATAAATGTAAATACAAGATGAGCTTAGTCAATAAAGTAATAATTTACTTTGGTGAAATTAAAAAAATCAAATCGAATATGTTGATTAAAAATAATTAAGACACCATATTGTAATTAAGGATAATTAGACACATTAAACATGAAGAAATTATATTGAAATAATAATTATAATAAATAATATTATAATAAATATTTTACAGTATTTACTCTCTTTATCTATATCAGAAATGGGTTATATATTCTTAAATGATATTCTTAAATGAAAATTCACTTCAACTTTAGTTTGCCACGTCAGAGTGAACACGATGGATCGCCATCAAATTGTAGTGTACTTTAAACTTTCTTACCATTTGAATAAATAATGCTGTAACTTAAGTAACTGCAACTTGGCGCTCAAAACTCGCATAAAGCTCAAATGCACTTGAGTAGTGTGTATGTGTAGATAGAGGGAGTTGGAGAAGGAGAAGCAGATGGAGGTAAGGGAAATGGAGTTGGGTGCAACTGTGGAATGATTTCATTTACTTGCAATCAATGAAATTGCACTGATGCAATTTCGTTGGACCAAAATAAACAACAACTACAGCTGGCAATGGGAGATGGCAAAAGTAACAGTCGCAGTTGCAGTAAAAGCAACTCTAAAGGAAGTGGGGAATTCATGAGTGAAAAGGGGGTAGGAGTTGGCTGTCTGTCTGTCTGTCATGGCTGTCTGTCACAGCAGCAGCTCTGTGCAAAAGTCACAGAGAGCGACAACGTTGGCAGAGTTAGCTTCGCGGTCTGTAGCCAGGAATTCTGGAATTTCTCATATCGCAGGCAGGACACATTTGGCTGGCGAAAGGACCAAAGGACCGAAGGAGCTGAACTGCAACTGAAGCTGAATCTGAATCTGAAACTGTGACTGCTACCTCACGGCTGTCCTCAGTTGGAAAAGTTCACGCACTGCCGTTGACATTAAGACTTGGATTGGGTGCGACAGCCCCGCACAGAGTGAGATTTGAGAAAAATGTCAGACGAGACGAAAGATGAGCAGAAAACATAGCCAGGGTAGGTGAGTGTGTCTTAGTAGTGCCTACGAGCCACCGGCTAACCACAAGTCCGCCACAGTCAAAGCCCGTCGCCGTCCGACGATAGCAGCACCACTTTGGTAGTACAGTCATCCACCGATATTATCGACTGGGACACAGAGAGCCCACGATTGCCACTGCAATCAGTTGTTTTGGCAACAGCCACCAGCCTTGACAATGATGACAATGATGATGAAGAGGGACAGAGGAAACTTAATGTGAAAATACTGAGCCAACCACAACAAATTCCAATTATTCTGGTGGCTCCACAGTCGACGCCGTTAATGAAAGATGCGCAGGTGGGAACCGCATCGCATCGCACGGGAAGTGGACAGGGCTCAAGATTGAGATCCAGCGGCACAGACGTATACGACCAGGATGAACCACTCACCACAAAGGTGGTTAAGGTGTTTAAAAAAAGTACGTTCTGCTCTAAGAAGTTACAGTTGAATTGGGGACGATAATGGTAAATTTCGATGAATTACCGATTAATAATCGAGGTTCAATTGATTAATGCCATTGTTGTTGTGGTAAAGGTAATTACAAAAAGTACGTTCTACCATTAGAAGATACAAATGAAACTCGATTATAATTGAGGATATTAGGGGTTAATCAAGGTTAAGAAATTATAGAGGGTCAACTTAATAGAGTGCAGATAATTGAGGTTGAACTCAACTGCATTTCTGTATAGTTTAAGTCCGTTTAACGAAAAGAGATTGACATGCGGAAAAGTATGCAAATAAGAGTTAGGGAGCTTTCTGCTGCCAAGATAAGAATATTTATCTTGTTACATTTTCCAACATTTTTTCCAGAGCACTTGGCAAATCCTGCGCCATACGATTCCGACGAATCTTTCCAAATGAGGACCTCCCATAGAAATGTGGCACACTCATCAGACAGGACGCCCACCGTATTCGACTCGGATATACCGAAATCGGATACAACGGCCACGGCATTGGCCACTGAAGTTAGCACGAATAGCAGCTCGGATTTGCGCAGTAGTGAGTCCAAGATTCACTTTGACAGCGAACAGACGGAGGCATATAGAAGCGATTATCCCCAGGGGAATTTAACACCGGGTCATAAGCTGGCTTCAGGCTTGGCGTTTGTAAGTGACTGAAAGGAAGGCATTAAACAACCACGACTGATACTCTCTATCTCTCTCTCTCTTTATATACAGATCTATATGGCTATACCACCAGATGGAGGCTATGGCTGGGTGGTGCTGTTCCTCAGCTTTCTGGCCCAGCTCATTGTGGATGGCATTGTCTTCTCCATTGGAATATTGCTTCCCTATATTAGTGCGGACTTCAATGTGACCAGTGCCCAAGTGGTGCTCGTGGGCAGCGTTCAAATCGGATGCTATTTCATGGGTGGTGCCTTCTCCAGTGCCCTGATCAATAGCTATGGCTTCAGGCCGGTTGCTTTGGTCGGCGTCGTCATCTCAGCTGCGTCCATTTTGATAGCCAGCTTCAGTCCCAATGTGCTGATGATGATCATCTTTTACAGCGTCATTGGTAGGTGGTTGTTATACTTAAAGTCACTTGGAAATAGTGATTTAAATTCAAATAATGTATCGAGTCTCAAATCGAAATGTTAACATCTTCAAAACAATAATCGAGCTGTCGATATATCTGTTCAAAATGATCGATATGTCGATATTTCGGTTAATTGTTACATCACCACATCCAACTACAAATGGCACAGTTTCTACAGGTGGACCCGGCCTAAGCATGATCTGGGTGAGCTCCCAGCTGATCATTGGCTACTACTTTGAGCGCTATCGACCCATTGCCAGTGGCTTCTCCTGCTCGGGCGCTGGCGCCGGCATCTTTCTGTTCTCGATAACCAACAGCGTGTTGGTGCCGAGCATCGGTTGGCGGAACACAATACGTGTCCAGGTCATTCTGATCGTGCTCATCTTCTTTATGGCCCTGGCCTACCTGGAGGTGGCGCCCACACCTGTGGGCTTCTTGCGCACCGATCCCGTGTCGGCTTCCAGCTCGAATGAGTACTACGGCAATTTCTATGTGCACAACTTTCTCTATGAAGATGTGTCCTCGAAGAAATCCCATGTGGTGCTGGAGACCTATGAGCCGCCGGAGAGACAGGGACGTGTCCGTCGCTGGATCAGTCGATGTTGTCCGTGCTGTGTAAAAAAACCAACTCAAAGCGAATTTCGATATCCTTTATCGGATGATGAGCGCTCGGAGCGCAATTTTGTGGTACGTGCCGATCCCATACAGAAGGAGGATCTCTTCTATACAGGTCCCGCTGACTACGATGAACCCCACAACCGTGAGCAGTTCGATGGCAAGGAACTAGAGTTGGTCGGATCTCAGGCGCATGTGAGTAACCTGATTTTAAGCAGACATTCTCTGACTATATTTGTAATTCCATAGATTCAAAGAGTCGCCTATGGTCTGCACAATATACATGACTATGATAGCACGGACAAGGACTCGTTTGTTCCGCCCGATTCGGAGGGCACTTCACAGGGTCCCCCAACCACGCCCCCCTCCCCAAGAGCTCAAGGCCATCGATACAAGAACCGAAAGATCAAGAAACGCAGCTGGCTGGGCACGAAGGCGACGAAGGCCATGGAACGTCTCTTTGACGTGCATCTGCTGAAGACCTTCGAGTTCCGTGTGCTGTTGGCCTCCGCCTTCCTCTATCCGATGGGCTTCAATATACCCTTCGTTTACTCCAAGGAGCGCACCACCATCTCCTCGGAGTACTCACAATGGATTGGACCGGCAATTGGTGCCACCAGCTTCCTGGTCCGCATTCTGTGTGGCTTCGTCGCCTACAAGCTGAGGAGCTGGACGAACCACCTCTGCGGAGGTGGCATGATGCTCGGCGGCATCATGGTCTTCATCAGCGCCTTCTACGGCAGCGATTTGATTTGGTTTCAGTTCGTCTACGGTTTGTTGTACGGCGTGGCGCCAGGTGAGTTGAGTCATTTGCAGTTGCAATTGCCCTAATTAAGCTTCCCTCCCTTCTCACTCTCTTCCCCCCGTCTATTAGCTGTCTTTGCCACACTCCGAGCTCTCATCTATGTGCGCTACTTGGGCCTCTCGAAGCTGACCAATGCCTTTGGCATTACCGCATTGGCCATGGGCTTGGGCGTCTTTATTGGCACCACTTTCGGTGGCCTTTTGGTCGATAAAACTGATGGTTATATGGCTCCATTTGCCTTTGCCGGACTCTGCATTACCTTCTCTGGCATCTTGAAATTGATTTTGCCAGCTTGGGTCAAACACCGAAAGAATCGAAAGATGATTTGATTGAGTTACTCGCTTACAGTTTACGATGCATTGGTTTTTATTATTGGGTTTTGCTGTTGTTCTTGTTGATTTATTTTACAAAATGTCTTATGCACTTGCAGTTGTTGTGTTTGGTTTATTACATCATAAGTGTTTAAATGACTAATTTGTAATTTTGCATTCATTGTTTTTCTTTTTCTTTAATTTACATTATTGGCTGTCGAACACATTGCCCAAGCTGTGTGCCTCTAAAACTGTTACCTACTCTCAAAATCAAACTGTGTGCATGTGGCTCTCAAACTGTATGTGATTCTGTATCAGATTTCATTTCTACTTTACATTGTTGATTGCCTCATTTACGATGACTGCAAAACTGTACGACGACTCTCAAACTTGTATCGTTTTTCTTGAGCTCAAATTAAAATTGTGGTAGGTACATTTCAAACTGTATTTTAATAGACTGTTCTTGTTCTTGCTATTGCTGTTGTTTCAATAAACTTTTATTGCAATCTGTTAAAGTTTAATTAGCTTAGTTTACAGTACATCTAATGTTAGCTTAATTGCTGTTCTACACACACTTTCACACTAGCTTCGAGTGTGTGTGTGACTCTTTTTTGGTTTTTTGTTTTTTGTTTTTTGGTATTTTCCTTGTTTGGTTACGCAAATTTTCACGCTTTGTTTTTGTTTTTGTATTTGTTTGATTTAGTTAATATACTTATAGATACGAGGGCAGTTCAATAAATAGCTGAAATATAATGCAAAATGTTACCAATTTCACGTTCAAAATGGAAACACATTTATTTAAAATATTTCTAAATTTATCATTTTTTTCAAGTAAATTTAATTAGCAGCACAATTTATTAAACTGCTCTCGTAGTCGCTTGCATCTTAAATTTGTACGCCTACTAAATATTATTTTATTTTTTTTGGTTTCTGAATTTCTTTTATATATGACACATATATGTAATTCGGAAATTTCTGTTTGATTTATACATTAAAATTAGCTTAAGCAACTCAAAGGAATAACTTAAAAGTTCACTTTTCATTATCCAAATGTATGTTTTCAAAGCTGTTCCGAGTTTCATATTTGAGTGAGTTCCTCAGACGCATACGTTGCATACTTTTTGGTGCTGATTTGAATTCATTTATAGATGTTCCGAAATGCATGCTATACAAATGTGGAACTCGGAACCGTTCTTTATGTTTTTTCCCTTTAAATCCATTTTGTTTTTAATATTGTCAGTAGTCTTCGGTTTCATATGCAATTTTCATGATTAAATTGTTTTTTACTTTCGTTTTTTGTTTAATTTCGAACATTTTGCTGTCTGCATTTGCGTGCATTTGAAAATGAATGTTTTCAATTTGAATTTCGTATCGTAATCTAAATGTAAATTAAATTTAAAATCGGTCTGCAGCTGCTGGGATCTGTGCCTGGTCTCTCTCCGCTGGGTTTCTCTACTGCACTGTTTTGTTTTTTGTTTTTGTCCAGAAGAAGAAGAAGAAGCAATTCTTACGCCTTAAATTAAAATTATATATTTATATATCGCTTGGTCCAGCATAGCGTGTTCATGTATCGGAATCGGACCTGCAGACACAATTTCAGAAAATTAAATGCATATTTGACTATCACAGGGGGACAAGGGTTGTAGAGGGGATGAAGGAGGCAGGGGATTCTTACCAATTAAAATAGCTCTGCGGCCCGTGACAGTTGCGCTCGGTGCCGCACCATTTGGACTGCTGCAGCGCCGGACACGGTCGTCCGCCCCGTTTGCCGTGCTTGATGACTTTGCGATATCGATGCATTTCACCAATGCCACAGCTCTTGCTGCAGGCCGTCCACTCGGACCAATGGCTCACGCGGCAGTCGCGACGCCTCTTCGACGCCAGCCCCGACCGACGTCGTGTTGAACCAGAAACTGAACCCGAGCTGGAGCCTGTGGCAGTGGCAGTGTCCTTTGCCGAGTAGCTGGCATTGGCATTGGCATTCTGATTGTTATTGTTATTGTTATTGGCCACATCCGTGCGCCTGTAGCTGCTGGCAATGCTCTGCATCAGCGCGTGTTTATCATTCTTCGGCACCACGTTGACCATCGCCGGTGGTTGTTGGCTGTTGTTGTAGCTGCGGGACAGCGAAATAAATAAATATTTTGCATTTAAATATTGTGATTTCAAAAGAAATCTGCGTACTTAATTAATTATGCGAATCTAAATATAGTAAGAGCATTGTGTATTTTATTATACGGTTGTAATTTCAACAAAAATACGACTGGGTAGCTTTAGAATTTAAATATATTATATTTCTAAATATATTATATTTCTAAATATATTAAAGAAACATTTTACAAAAAATTAAATACAGTCACGAGTTGTTAACATTACTAAATTCAAATAATTTCCCTAAACAATATTCACTTTCAATTTTATTATCAGTTGTTACTTCAAAATTAGTTTTTAAAATCGATTTCAGTTCTTTCTTATTATTTTTCAATTTTCGGCTTTAATTTAGTTTGCTTTCATGAGAATTTTGTATGAAATCAATTGAATTGCTTTATGATTTTCAAAAGTAAGTCAGAGCATACAACGCTCCGTTACAAGCACGATTTTCATTCCTTAATACATTCTCACACACACACTCATACATATGCAGAGAGAGATTACACATCCGCCACGTTAGCCGAACCCGAAGCAAAGGTGTTCTGCACTGAGCGTGTTTCTTATTTCAGCACGTCAGCTGTAGACAATTTCAATTTAAATTTGCCTTTTGCAGTTTTTCTGTATCAGTGTGTGTGTGTGTGTGTGTGTGTGTGTGCTTGTTGTCTGGTCTTCTTCTCTGGAACCCCAGAATCAGAATCCGAGGTAGAAGCAACATTTGCTGTGCCGCCGCCATTTTCCTTCCTTCCTTCCTTGCTTCCTTCCTCGCTTCCTTCCTGGCCAACTTCCTTGTTTTGTTTCCTGCACTTTTCGTTTATTTGCATACCCATTCCCCGTATGCTGTGCAAAATCGCGCAAATAATAATAATAATAATAAAAGAAAGTAAGAAAGAAAACATAGGAGCAGGAGGAGGCAAAAGAAGGAGAAGGAGCAGGAGTCGAAATCAAGAGGCAAAAGCAGCAACCGAAAAATGCCAAGTAAATTGGCAAAAATATTGAAAACATGAAGCGAGACTAAAGACTCGAAAAGAGTCGACAGACATAAAAGCCCCAAAAGCGTGGAAAAGCATGGAAAAGCGTGGAAAAGCGTGGAAAGCGAGGAAAGCGAGGAAAAGCGGTGCCGCCAGCTGCCTGCCGACTGTCGACTGACTGATGAAAATAATGAAGAAAATTCACAAATTGAAATTACAAACATTTTTATTATATATATTTTTGCACTGAGGCAACTGAACATGTGTGTGAATGTGTGTGTATGTATGTGTGTATGTGTGTGGGATGACAGTTATTAGCAACCATTTACGTTGATCATGTTTACGGCAATTACCGTTAGACGAGCGCATCAAACTGTATTCAGTGAATGTGAATGTTATTTTAAGCGCAATTTGAATTTCGTGCACAGCCCCCAGAAATATGCAACATACACAAGTATAATAAGTATTATTTTACTCAAATTTGAGACATGTCGCAACATGTCGAAGACCTTGATGTATTTTATGCTGATTTGAAGTCTTTAAATTGTGAGAGTTGTTCAAATTAGACAAATATTTTGGTGTGTGTATTTGTTTACGCTTAGAACTCACTCGTTTCAGTGAACTTCAATGTTGCTGAAACAATTTAAATTTAAACAAATCAAATATCTTAACATATCGTAAAGTTTATTCGTTTATTCTTCGATTAAATTTTAAAATGTAAACATTTTAAAATGTTTTAACATAAATTTTGCTAAGCTTTTATTCTTCTAAGTTCCCTTTGTCTTAATTTTTTTGTCGGCATCACTTTGTAGCTTGGAGTATATTTTTAAGACATTTCAGTTAGTTGAAACAGTGTTAAGTAAAGTTTTAACCAATCAGTCACAATGCTTATCTGAGTTGACTCAAACTATTAACAGAGCAAAACAACTTGACAGCTTTTAATCAACAGTTTCCTTTTTAGGGAATTTAATTTCAGTAACCGTAAGATAACACTTTTAAAAAGAAGGAAATCTCGAGAGAATTGCGCTCACAAAACTTAACAATTTATTCACAGTCACAAATTAGATACAGATGCATAATATAGATAAAGATACAGATACATATCTTATAAGTATTATAGTTATAATCACACACACACACACACACACACGTGTGTAGACTCAACTTGGCCTATTGAATGACACAACAACAAACCTCCGGCTGTGTGTAGACAGTTGCTGTGGCCATTTGCGGTTGCATGTTGGCAACAACTGTGGGTCGCGGTGGTCCAAATGTCTCCACAATGACCGGCGGCTGGGCAGATGCACCGATGACAACTGGCGGTCCGCCGATAATCAACGGCGGCGGCGCAAAGCCAATGCCCACCCCAATGGGCGGTGGTCGTGCCCCAATATTGACATCCACATTCACATTGGTGCGTCCAGGTGGCGGTGGTCCGGGTCCGGGTCCATAACCGGGTGGACCACGGAATCCAGGTCCGGGCGGCGGTCGTTGCGGCCCTGGTCCAAAAGCAGGGCCGGGTCCATAGCCCCGTCTTGGCGGAGGCATCGAACTCTCCTTTCTCCTTGCTCCTTTCACCTGTCTCCGGTCTCCTTTCTCCTTGTGCCGAGTGCTGCTCAACGGCTTCTGACTCTTGACTGAATGCCGTCAAGTGTTTTATCGCAGTGGTTGGCCATTCACTTTGGAGTTGCCCTCGAGTGGACGCAGCTAATTAATTATCAATTACGTTTTTTGTCAGCGACGGTGATTTTGTTTGCTCCAACTGAAACCCCCCAACCACCGCACCACCATCTGCCCCATCGATTAGATAAGCTCCATGCAGGCGGTAGCTTAAGTTCACATGCTGATAAGGCTGCTTTGTCATCGATAAGCACTGACTGTGCTTTTCCTATTGTACTTATCATTTTAAATATTGCTTGGGGCATGCCCCTAGTAAAATGTACTTTTAAAATGTTTTACTTGATTTTAAATTAAAAAACATATTAATTAAAGATTTAATTGTATAATTTAAACTCATATTTCATAATTTAATCTAAATTCAGAAACAACATTTAAATGAAAGTTGCAATTTTTAAGTAATATTATTATTTTTTTTTTGGGAAATACTGCCTTTCTAAAACAATAACATATGTTTAAATTTAAAAATATTTATTTAAATTTATTTTCATTTCAGCGATAAATCGAGCGATTTGCCAATACTTTTTTCCATGACTGTACTTGTACAAATTTTGTTTTTTAAATTAATTTTCCACATGTGGCAGCTCTGCTGTGAGTGTGCACCGGCGTTGCCAGATGGCGTAATTAAATGCAGCAGTTGTTTGCAAATTCTGTCGATCAATATGTATAACTGGCTCTTTCACACTTCTTGTTGGCCTCAAAGAGTGGACTATGTTGTGCTCACTCTAACGCCCTGTGCTTTGTATTTGCGTGTAATTAACAGTTGCACAAAGGGAGCTTTACATTGGAATTTTCAGTGCAATTCCTTAAGGCACTTAGGCAATGATGCAACGGCAACATTTCTTTGGCTCTTGCGGTGGCGCCTCCAAATCGGTGCTGACTCTGTAGCTTCTGCTCCGCTTGTCCGTGGTTTCGACAGACACGGCGCCGACGAGAACCAACTCGGTGGTGGCTGCTGACGGTGGTGCTGCTGACCCTGACTGGGTGCGAGGAGTCTCGATGATGAGCTCCGTTGGTGGTTGTGATGTTGTTGTTGCTGCTGCTGTTGTTGCTGCTACTATTTCTGCTGTTGTTGTTGCTATTTCTACAGCTGCTATTTCTGCTGCTGCTACGGCTGGTGGTGGTGGTGCTGGTGACTCAACTTCAGGTACTGTGGGCGTCGACTGCTGTGGTGGCAGATCCAAGTCCACGTCCACGTCCAAATCCGTTCGCCACACAATTTCCTCCTGCGTTAGGCTCTGAGTGGGCGAGGGATAGGGAGGTGCTGTTGTGGGCAATGGTGGTGGCACTGCTGGTGGTTGTGGCGCCATTTGCTGTTTGTGACGATGCTGATGATGCTGTTTATGATGACGATGATGATGTTTCTCTTGTGGCTGCTTCAAGTCTGTTTCAATAACATCGCTAACATCAGTTATAACTAAAGTTGTTTCACTTTCCTCCCTTTGATGATGATGATGATGTTGATGATGCTCATGATGATGATGATGATGTTGTCGCTCTGCTGGCGTCGGTGTCGTCTCAATTGTTGTGATGTCAATCGTTTCACTTATCGTTGCACCATTTATCGTTTCATTTGTGCTAATTTCCGCAATTGTTGTTGTACTCTCCATTTTCTCGATTTATTTATTTATTTATTTCTATATATTATTTGTTATTTATCGCAACTTCTGCTGCGTTTTCGTTGCGCCACTTGACTAAAATACTTTTGTCCCGACCCCGTCAATTTATAGTGAATGTTTATGTCATAGCAAATGTATTTTCATGCCACAAATCCATTGATTAGATAACCGACTAACTAACTGATTTGGCAACTATTTGACTTGGCTTCGCACTCTGCTTGTTTCCCTTGTGCTTGCTGGCCAACTTTATCCGCTTCCTTTTTGACTTTAGATTCTGTAAATTATTTTAATCACTATACTCTTGGTATGTAAATTAAGTAACTATCTTACTGCTTTGTCGCTGCTGTTTTTGCTTCTGTGATTTATTGGCAGCGGCACCAATAATCACAAGTGTTGCTGGCGGCACGGACATGTTGTCGTTGTCGTTGTGTCAGTGATGTTGTTGTCTGGACACAGTTAGCTGTTAACTGTAATTGCTGGGCATTTGCCTTACTTTTATAAGTAGCACAGCCATGGAATTGATAAGATAGTAATTATAATGCATCAAAGATGTCTAAAGAATCGAATGACGTCATAGTTCTGATTAATATTTAAACAATTGAAAAGGATTGCTGACTTAGTTCATGGACTACCAACCAGATAAGATACGAGTGCTTCCCCAGAGCCAGACAATTGACTTAGCAGTAGGTTAAAGCAAATCAAACAAAGGAATGAAAAGAATGTCACCCCTTAAGATATCGATATTTGTGCAAACTTAATTCTGTGAATGATCTACGATGAGCAAACTTTAGTGAATTCTCAGTATTCCATGCGATTGATTTGATAAACTTGAATGATAGTCATACAAAAATATTTGCATTTTAATTAGCTTTATAGACTGCTCAGAAATATTTACACATACTCATAATTGACACTAATTAGCATAAGATTTAACATATTTATTTCTGCAGCCGACACATATTTAGCTTAAGCTTTTGGGTCTTTGGCCTTTGGTTGTTTCTCTGCAAATTATATATAAACTTGTTGTAAATGCCAAACTACTTTTTTAAGGCTCAATGCTCACTTCTTGGTTGCTGTGGTTGTTGTTGTGGTAGTTGCTGTTGTGATAATTGCTGGTATTGTTGCCGTGGCATGTTGCATGCTGTGCTCACAGCAATAAGCGAGATTGTTGCTGGCAGCGCGAACATGTTGTTGCGATTACTTAACGGCGTGTTTGTTGTCTGTTAGGGCCAAGTTAAGTTGAGTGTGTTGTGTTGTGGGTGTCAGGCATTCAGGTGCTTGGCTTTTTATTATAGACACAACTCGTTAAAGGGACGGGGCAGGGGTTAGGGAGTGGGGTCATTGATAAGATTGCAAGTAATTACACTGTCCGAGCAAGTGTTGGCATTGCTTTTGGTTTTGGTTTCTTTTGGTTTGCTGTTGGCGCTTTTGTCAGCTTGCCAATTGTTTTTAAACCCCTGCCACGCCCACGCCCACGCAGCAAACATGCTAGGCACTTTAGTCAGCTGCCTGGCAGAGTTTTTACTTGGATTTTGGATTTCGGATTTTGCTTCTTGGCACTCGAACACGTACGCGTTTGTCCCCTTGTCCCTTTGTCCCTCCCCCGACAGGAGTTTGTCATTAAATATGCAGGTTACCAGTGCCAATGGTGCCAAAAATCCACTTCCAAGCAGCCCAAGTAGCACGCAAGTGGGCGTGGCCCAGAGAGATGTCGATGTTGCCGTTGCCTTTAGTTTGGCACTGGATTAGTTGTAGTCGTAGTTGGCGTTTGTTCTTGGGAGTATCCTGCACGTCGAGGACATTGCCCGACATTGCAGAAGTTGGATATATTCAGACTTTCTTTCATTTCCTATGCTTTCTTTTACACTCTGCTACGGGGGCAAGCTTTTTAAAGATGCAGCATTACCCGGCTACGTGCCACGATCTCTGCCAGCCACTCAGTCAGTCCGTATTCCTGCCAACCACTCACCACCCACCCACAACTTCCCCATTTCCAGAGTGGTGTAATGTCCTTTCAAGTGTGCTAGAAACCAGCTATTTTCTTGTTGTTTTTCTGGTTTTGGGTTTTACTTTTTGCTTTTCCTGTTTGCCAGCTGCTCTGAATGTGTTGAAAGTAGTTTTCTCATCTGAAAACAGGCGCACCTGACGCATATTCGTATGTTAAGTATGGCAAATTGCTGTCTACCTGCTGCCATTACACACCTAAGCATTGCTAGATACGGATTTGTGCATTTAGCACGAGTATAAACTGCAGCAGATTATGTATACGCAACGTTGTCTAAACAACTTAAGTCTATTTTAAGCAGAAATATTTTATTATTACTCTTTTTCTATTGTTCCAATATCAAGCTAATATATAATTTTATATAGTAAAAATATAAGTTTATATTAAGCCCTGTTAAACAGCTTGTTGTGGCAAATAAACATTACGCATACGACGCGTTGTCTTGACTCTTTTATTTCCCCAGCTAATGAATCACTTTTCTGTTTTTTTCTTTCTTTTCGTTGTTGTTGTTGTTGTTACTGTGGAGAGTGTGTGTAATTAACTATATTTAGCTCGACGTAAAGCGACAAGCTAAATATATAATTGCATGTCGCTTGTACTTTGTTTTAACAGCGTGTAATTAATGGCAAATGAATGAATATTGATTAATGCTTAATGCTGTTAATTACATCCATTATTAACCTGACCAAAAACACTGTGTAATTATTAGTGAAACATACTTAAAGCTTTCAATTGCAGATACTATATATATGAATATCAATTTCTGAATTATTTCAACTTGAATAGCTTAAATGAATTGAAGAGTGAACAACTTAAAATAGTATTCATATTATTAGTTGAAATATACTCATCTTATGTATTATTTCTATATTTATCTTTAATTTAAATAATTGTTAAACTCACATGGGATTCATTTTGGCCAACAGCTGTGAGCGTATCCGTTGTCTCTCGTCATCGTATTGTTGCAGCTGCAACTGTTGCGGCGTCTCCCCCTCTCGCTCCCTCTCCCCCTCTCGCTCGCGCTCTCTCTGTCGCTCTCGCTCAATGCTGGCGGACAGCTCGTTGTTCATCTCGACGTGATTGTGCTCGGCATCCAGGTGTGTTTGGGTCTGAACCATTTCATATTTGCGATCATCCTCGGCAATGTTGAACACCTCGCTCAGTTCGTACTCCTTCAGCTGCAAGTGGAAAATGAAAATGAAAATGGCAGAAAATTGTTGTTAGACTGGGCAAAAGCAAATGTTATTCACACAGACAAGCAAATACACATACACACTGAGCGAAAACATCAAGTGTTTCACACTTAAAACACCAACTTTGAAACTTGATTTGAAGTTGAAGATTGAAATTGCTAAAGTCGAGAAAGTCCAGAATGTAACTTGATTTAAGAGTTCCTTGTTCGTATATCAATCATTTTCATACTCATTTCCCGTATGGAAGTTAAGAGTTCATTCGAATTTAATTTAAGTACGCATTTTTTCTCTCAGTGCACATGTGTGTGCAGCATATTAATTTACGCGGATTATGTGCATGGCATAAGCAAGGGAAATGCTCACATCCATTCACACAAATAGCCATGAGTGTGAATGTGAGTGTGAGTATGCTTATAAGTATGGGTGTGAGTGTGTGTGTGTGTGTCTAAGTATGAGTACAGGTGCGTCTAACGCGCTGCTAATTTCAATTTGTGGCAAATATTGACACAGACACTGGGGCAACAACAGGACTAAAGGCCAGGTGTGCAATTCAAGGGGAGATTGAAGCATAGAGCGGGGGGAGAGGGGAGAGGGAAGGGCAGGCGTGGCATCCTGTGTCCTGTGACAACGACTAGCTGCCAAAGTATAGCCAGGAAAAACGAGAAAAACTTTTGTTGGCGCGCTGTCGCGCATTTTAATTTATTTGTTTGGGTTGCTGTCATTTTCTATACTTATACTACACAGGCGCCCCTCGCATTGTTATTGGCCTTGTTTTTGTTTTTGTTTTGTGTTGCCTGGCTTTGGGCTTTGGGCTTATCGGTGGGCTACCTTTGGTAGCTTCACTTTGCAAATGCGTCGACAGCGGCCGCGTGTTGCTTTTGTGGCATTAAAATACACACAAACACATACACACATAATCCGCAAATAACAACAACAGAAATACTGTGAAATTCCTTGTGGATTACAGACCCAGATCCACAGCCAGATCCACAACCTCACTCTCATCCTTGGCTCCTGTCTCGGTCCCTGTCTCACATTCCACATCCCAATCCGAGATTTCATGCGCCAAATGGCACACAAACATTTCGGGCATTTCACTTAAACGCAAATTTAAGAATTTAATGCCCAACCAAATCAACACATAATTACCCATACATACATACACACACACTACAGTGTCACACATCTAGTCAGCGAGTTCTTTCAGTTACTACTACTTAGAACTCGGCCTGGTCCACATGTCTCGGCCATAAAATGAAGCAGACGAACATTCTCCTAAGTAAATAACTTTCCATTTCGTTGGCCATAAACAAAAGTAGCCAAATATAACGTTAAGCAAGTTAACCATGTTCAGCTTGACAAACTCTGTATACTCTTTTATCGATCAATTATAAATAAGTATTAAATAAATACGTATTTAATTTTAAATTTCATCTTAATTTATTTTGTAATTTAAATATATATATTTTATAATATTAGTGTATAATTGGCTGTGTCGGCTGCTTTTAGCCAGACAATAAACTAATAAATAAATATACTAAAATATCTAAAATAGTATTATTTTTAAATATTTTAAAACATTATTATTATTTTAAATTTAATAATTTTCATATGTTCAATTTCAAATTAATGACTAATAAAAAAAATTAACTTTTTCTCAACTCAGTTAAAATTTGTTGATATTCATTAAAATCAAATTGTTTTAAATGTTGTCTTATAATTAAGTTGATTACTTTACTAATTTCTTGTAAAATAATTAAACAGACTTGAATTTTCTAAGAAATGCATTTTTTAGTTATAAATTTATAATTCCGAAATAAAATCAATTTGGTACAAATTAAAACTTGATAGCATACTTTTAGGAGCGTGTTAAAATTTAATTCTTAAACCCAATGATCTATTCCTTTAAAGTTGTGCCCAGTTTAATATAATTAATGAAATATTGATCAATTGAAGTCCTAACAAATCAAAATTAATTTTTGATGACTAAGACAACAAGGCTTGCCACAAATTTGGTATGCTCTAAGGAAGCGCATTAAAAGGAGTAGACATTTTTAGGGCTTTCTTGCCCATTGGGCTGTTGCATCCCCTGTACGAAATAAAACTAGAATTAGTAGTGTCAAAAAGGCGTTACAATAACAACAACAATGGCAACAGCAGCCAATACAAGGAGAAGACGTAGAAGAAGCATTTGAGCTGGACCAACAAATAAAGAATAATGACCACACGTACAGAGAGTGTGTGTGTGTGTGTGAGTGTGCCACGCCCCATGGACAACTGCCCATCGGCAAGTAAACTATGCAAACGTAGTCGAAACATCTGCCAGAAGCGTTGGGCGTAAATTTTATGTGCGTCTCTCTTGGCCACACACATAAAAGCAATTTTGATGAGCGGCTACGACGAAGGAGGAAGAAGAAGGGGAATAGGTTGTGGGGGTGTCTGTATTGTGAGTGTAAGTGCCGCACTTTCAGAACATCGTTCGTCGTTCGTCCTGCAATATAATTACAATGCCTGAATGCTTCAATTGCCTTTGTGTATGTTGTGGAGGTGGTTTTAGTGGCGAGTCCTGCTCCTGTTCCAGCTCCTGTTGAGCAGGGATCTTTTCTGGTAAGACCATAGCAAATTTTGCATTACCATTGTCCTGAAATGGCTCACGTTCACCTTTCACGATTTGTGCCAGCTAATGGATTGGCGTTTATTAAGGTCGACCCCAGTGGATAACGTAATATGACGTGGACGAGCTATGCGTTGCCTTTAATGGTTATGGCAAACTTAGATAACGCAACTAGGATAACGAAATGGCGATTTACCCATAATTTATTGAGTACTTAAGGCGTATTCCTTGTTATAATTGACGAGTACTCTGGAGAAATCAAACTAATCTATAGGTTAAAAACAATGTGTATATATTTTAGCGCTTACTTATAACAAAATTAATTCAGTGTAATTTTGCAATTGTTTATAGCTTGAGGATTATGAAGCTTAAGTGCTGTTTCTATATCCTGTTCTTAACGAAAGTAAGTGAAAAAGTTGAAAAAGGTGAAAAAGGGGAAACAAAAAATACATTTTATCAAATTTTCACTTAAATTTGTATGAAATTTAAGTGAAATTTAAGCGAAATCGTTTTCTGTGTCATCCCTGGTAGTTTAAAATTTGACATTAATTTCAATATATTTCATTCAATACATTTGACATCAAAAACATCTTTTTAGTACATGGCATATTATTTATACATTAAAAAAACGGCATTAAAGTATTTTTTGCAAGTATAGATATATGAAAGTTTTTTTTACAATAATTCTAGAAAATAGAATATGTACTTTTATTGCGTTTAATAGATTTAATGCAGTCCGAGGCATGTGCAACATAATGATAACTATATTTAGCCTAATTTAGTGGAACGGAACCACAGATATAACTTAGTTAAACAGTTTCCATCTTCTCTCTCTCTCTCTCTCTCACACTATTACTGTCTCTTGTTCATTTCACACGCTACTAATTACTTTAATAATTTCATTACTCTTTCGACTTTTAGCTAATTCGCTGAGTTCAGCATCATGCATATAATTTTAATGTAATTAACATTATTTTTTCCGCTCTCTCTCTCTTTCTGTTTTACTCGCTTTTCTCATTTTATTTTATTTTATTTTTTAAATCTGTTTCATTTTTTTCACACACTTTGCGTGGCTGCGGCAGCTGATTTATAAAGCGTATTTAGCGCACGCAGCCACAGGAATATGCCCCAACTTTCAACACACACAAACACACACACTTTTACACTTACACACACACACACATACAAACCCATACACTCACACGCAATGCCCTTTACACATGTTTAACGCCATTGTAATGCTAATGGCTCATTAGCACTTTGATTTCTTCTCTCTTTTTTTCACACAAAAAAAGTCATTAGGGCTGTAAATGGTGAGGAGGAACCGGGTACGATAGATGGCGCCACATGGGCAGGAGGAACAGAACTGGGTACGATGGATGGCGCCACATTTTGACTGCTAATTTGCACTTAATTAACTTGTTTAAGCATATTTTTGAAGAGGAGACTCGCCAGCTTACCTTGATGAACTGAAATGTGGCAATCGGAGGCAAACGCTTGCTCTTTGGATAATAGAAACTGCCCGCCGGATGGCCTGGATACCTCGAGGTGATGCGGTAGATGACGCCCTGCGGCGCTGTTGGCCAATTGGGAGCGGTGAAGGTGAAACCATTGTCGGTGCCCGCATCAAGTGGATCCAATTCAACGGTGACCGTATCAATCCAAGAGCCTCCAACGCAAAGCTGTAAAGGAAAGGAAAAAAAGAAAAGAAGAGAAAAAAGGAAACTGGGCATTGATTTCTGTTTTGTTCAGTTTGCTCATTTTCACCTACCTCAAAGGAGTCGACGCCTATGAACCAATCCGGCGATGGAACAATGCGCGTCATTAGCGATACCAAACTGTGATTACTGTCGACAAACACTTTGGCCTCACTTCGACCTGCGCCCAGTTGAATTGCCGGGATGCTGAACTCATCGAATACACTGCGCTCAGTAGTTGCAGTGGCAGCTCCGGCAAATCCTGTCCTGTCCAGTGGCTTCTGTCCTGCCTGCATCTGTTGCTGCTGCTGCTCGCCGGCATTGCTGTCCAGCAGCTCCGTTTTGCCCGTCTCCGCAAACTGTTTGACCCCCGCCGTGGCGGGCTGGCCGATGTGGTACAGCGCATAGTTGGCATTGTGTGTGCGACCTGTGAGTGCGACAAGGACAAAGCGAGACTCATTAGCATTTAATGAGCAACTGTAACTGCAACTGCAACTGCAGCTACAACTACACTGAACAAAATACTACGGAATTCCGGAATTAAACCAATCCCAAACGGTGACAAAATATCGACAACATATTCTTGATTCAAGTTATATTCTTCATTTTCCTAAATATTCAAGAATTCTTTCAGTACAATCAAATGTATTAGGATTATTGACAACTATATATTAATCTAAAAATATACTGAATAAATACTTAAGAAATACATGTTAAAATCAGAAGTTTTTAATTGGCATTTTAGAGAATGCAGTTTTTTACTGTGTACAGCTACAAAGCGTACTCAAAATAAAACAATGCACAAAATTGTGCAAACATTTGCATTTGCAGTCAACACTCGACTCTTGATGAGCCTTAAGCCTTGCTCTCAACTTAAATATGAGATTAAGTATACGCAATGTGCTGCTGATTGCAGCTTTAATTGAATAGCAAGAAAGGGAAAAGGAGAAATGTTGAGTTTACCTTATGGAATTACTATGTTAAGCATTAACTTCATACCTTCAATGCCTGCAGATGAAGTAAATATAAGCCTAACTCATAGTTGAAAACATTATTTTATACAATACTCTTTTAAATGTTCTGCGTTAACTTTAGGCAACTGACAAATGTTAAGTAAAATTCAAAATAAATTCAGGAACTAATAGTTTTGTTTTGTTATTTTTAATGCAATTCAAACTTTACAATTGTTCTGTACAGCTCTTCAAAGCAGATTTCTTAGTAACTAAAATCAAAAGTAATCCTGATTAAGCATTAAAGAAAGAAGAGAAGCAAACTGAGCACAATTAAATATATTAAAGAAGCAAACACATGCAGATAGCAAGAATTGATGTCATCATTATAATTTGAATTGTTTCCTCAAATCATTAACATAAAGTCACAGCTCCATGTGGTTTCTCTCATGGCTTAGCTCAAAACTTAATTGTGTTTTAACATTTTCCAAAATATTTGTCTAAATTGCATAATGAAGTGCATGAATGAATGATATTCCAAGTCGTAAATTCCATTTGCATTTGCTAAATCTTTGAATACGAATACGAATACGAAGCTTAATTGAATTGAGTCTGAGAAATAAGCAGAATTTTCCACATTCTTTAATCACAATCTGAATCTCTGTTGCCTGGCAATATACAAATGGATTGCACAACTTTTGCCTAAAGAGCAGTCAGAGCCATTTTCAATTATTGGCAAGCGCCCCGAAAAGTATGCAACAAACTTGTCAATTACACAAAGTGCAAGGCAAATAAGCCAAAGAAAATAAACGAGTCAAAGCATAAATAATAATATTGCATTTGACACACTTTCGACCCGCAGGTTGGTCATCCCTCTCTCTCTTGTTCTCTCTCTCTCTCTCTCTCTAACTCTGTCCCTTTCTTGATGCTGTGTTGTGTTTTGTTGGGGCGTTGCATAAAAGCGCAAAGTTGAAAAGGCAAAAATTTGCTTTGTAGTCGAGGCTTTCATTAGTCGTCGTCGTCGTCGTCGTCGTCGTCAGGGCGTTGTCAAAGCACAGCATAAAAAACTTGTAAATTAAAAATAAGTTAGAGAAGAACAGACAGAGACAAAGCAATTGAAAGAGAGAAGGAGAATAAAACTAATAAATAAGCTGACACAGTGTGGCAGCTATAGAAAATGAAAAACCAACGAAAAGAAATATCTCAAAATAAAAAAGTCAATGGAACAAGACAAGGCACAAAAAAAAGTGGCACAAGTGGCATGTTGCAATGTTAATTGAAGACAAATAAAAGCGAAGCGACAACCCAGAGAAAGAGAGAGTGAGAGAGAGCGGGAAAATGAGAAAGAGAGAAACAAATAAACCGCAACCAAGAGCAGCAGGCGGACAACTTCAAAGGCAGCGCGTTGCACGGACTGTGGCAACGTGGGCGTGGTCAAAGGGGCAGGCAGCAAAAGGGAGGAAGGTGGAGGGAGGGGAGGGGAAGGGGGAGGGGGTAAGAGGTTGTAGGCAGCAACTGCGGCAGCGTGTGACAATTTTGTTGAGCCAAAAAAGACAGCGCAGTGCCTAGAGGCGAATTGGAGCGAAACGCTTTAAATTACTTGTGGCAATGGGCTTTGAAAATGACTTTTTGTTTCAAGGAGAGGAAGACGCATAAAAAGAGAATGAGAGGAAGAGAAAGAAAGTGAGAGAGTGAAGGGAAATAAGTATAAAGAAGGCATAATCTACAGAGTTACTGAACAGTAAACAAAAACAAGCCAAGTATGAATGCGCTAGCATAGAGTACTCGACTTAAAGTTACCCTGTACTGACAGCAGAAATGTCATTTCAACTATATTGTTAAACGAATATATTTTTAGAAATCTTTACATTCTAAATTCCCGCTTTTTGTAATTTACAGGGTATGCCAAGCAGTCCTGACTACTTGAATTAAAATTGCATACAAATGAGAAAAAATGTTGAGCAAATAATAAGCTGAAACTAGTTGCAAACAAGGCTAAGGAATCCAGCACAACAAGTAATAGCATAAAGCAGAAAAGCAGAAAGTAAAAGGCAACTGAAATGCTTAACATATTTTGAAATAATTATATAGACGAATTCTAGGCGTCTTCTTAAGTACATAATCAGGAAATGCTTTTGTCTAAAGAATGATAAGTTAAGGCAGACAGAAATTTTACCAGAACAAAATATTTTGTGAGTACTCAGTAACGAATTTATAATATTATCAAAATATCCAATTACATTTCTTTATTTATATTTAATAAACTGTAGCACATAAATGCATTTCAGCAATTTATCAATAATTCTTTCAACTACTCGGCAATTTGGAAAAATGAATGAAGGTCATTAGGTTATGATATGTGGACATCTGTTGGCGGATTTGAATCTGTCTGTCGGCTTATGGCCAGATTCACTTTCATCGCAATGCGGGCAGGTCAATCAATTACGAAATGGCCATTGCGCACCCACAAAATAAGCATAATAAATTTGCAATTAAATGCTTAAATTGTGCAAATGGTTTGCCGATGCGGTGGTGGCATGCGGTGGTCAAATGGTCATCGTTTAAATGACCACAGTGGGCACAACTGGCTGGAGACATACATATCTCTGCCGTCTGGGAGTGAGATAAATGCCCGTTGTAAAAATAAACCATGAAAAAAACGACAGAGAGAGAGAGAGAGAGAAGAAGGTGGCAGGAGGCAAAGGACGTGAGTGTAATTAATGCTTAATTATGCACATTAAAAGCCAAAACCTGCCGCGTTTGCTGCTCTGCTCCGTGCACCGTTGGCCACGTAATAAATGCGCGCCACGTATGGCCCATAAATTACACTTTGCCTCGAAATGAAACTACATTGCGCATACGCCGCGTTGTGCACAGCAAGGTAAGGCAAAGGGAAGCAGCCCCAAAATCGAATCATAGTCATGGCCGTATCATAATTGAAAATCGACAACAGCAACAAATTAATACAAAATTGCTAAACTGACAAAAACAAAATACAAAATAATATATTTAGTATAAAAAATTCTCGTTGAATGAAAGTGCAATGTGGCGAACTGCCAACTGTTTACGCGTGGGTTGTTCAATAAATATGCAATAATATGAGATACTGTAAAGATAAATGACTAAGGTAATTGTGAATAACAGACTGTAGAAATGTTTCTGTTTAATCAAATATAATTGTAGCAATGTATAGTTTAGTCAAATAAAAATAAATATGATTAATTCGCTCGCTCAACTTAATTGCCTTCATTTAGTCAGAAATTGTGTAAACGAATGTTCCTTTGAACTGCCCTAGGATGAGTCATCGACTGTTTGTCCCATCGGCGTCTGAGTTTCCGTTTGATTGGCACCGAATTCTGCTTTCGGCCGCGACTTTTTAGCACGCATGAAAGTCAGGTATTAATAAACGCGTGGCAATGTGACACACATTTGATCATTTCGCTGAAATTGTGACGCACAGCTGACACAGTTGGACCCATCTTTTATTTTATGCAATTTCATTTAAGCCATGCACAAATAAATTGAAACAATTTTTGTGCGCCAGTCACGCTCGATTTCCAGCAATTTCCGCAACAAAAAATGGCTGTGGAATTTTCCCCCAGTTTTTTTTTCCTTTTTTGTAGTAGCATGAACTTTAATTATAGGCAATAAATTTGCTTTTAATAGCGCGGCATTAAGAACAAAGCTCAGGCTTTAGCTTTGAGTTGGAAAGAGAGAAAAAGAAACAGAGAAAGAGAACGAGATAGGGATTATCGTAGCATATGTAATGCAGATGCTGAAGCTGCAACAAAAGCCACCCAAAGAGGTGATTGGATGCATTGCTGTCAGCACGTGTGCTTCGTGACTGAGAAAACAGATCAGACAGACTGTAATGCCATCTGATTGTATGTATATATGTACAATGTACATATATATGTGCCACTGTAAATTGTATTCTGTTTGCCAGTGAGACATTTCTCTGGTATTTAGTCAGTGCTTAAATGATTTGTTCTGGCCATGAATTACGATATTCACTTTTTGCAAAAATCTTATTTATAGAATGTGAAAACTCAGGTGTTGGAAAAGCAACAAGGAAAACAAATGAAATTATAGTATTCTCAGACACACTTTTGTCAGAAAAACTGTCTAAGTTTAGATGTATGTATTATTTAATATGAATCTCACTCACTTGAGAGAATTTAAAGTGCCTACATGAAACTAATTCATTATTTGAGTTGAAACAAAAAATAGTATTATTATTTATATTTGCCTAAAATAAATTTAAAAACTATAAATATTACAAATTTAAATTCAAAATTTATTCAAACTTAGTTGTTTTTAAAAATAAGTTTGCATTTAACTAATCCAACAATCAGTCTTGTTGTTAATTATTTAAGGAGCATAGCAAGCAATCAATAAAGGGCAACGCTTATTAGTTTTGCTGTAGACACCTGGCTGGACTATGAAATAATAAATTCAATTCAGTGCTAATTAAAAATTCAATTCGCCTGCCCAACTTAATATTTCAGCTGCTTTGGGCGTCGCAATATCACTTAATTATGTATGTCAAATTTAATTGGCCTGTCAGTTCACACACAGCCATAGAGACAGATAGAGAAGGAGAAAGAGACACACCATGAGAAATCTGAGCGCACGCTATAAATACATTACATAAAACAGTGTACACCTGGCGTATACGTAATGTTGAATATACATATATGTAGATATACATTTTTATGGCATAGTCTAACGACAAATGATGGACAGACACACACACACACACACTCACACACACACAAGTAAATGCATATATCATTTTGCGCTCTATAAATATTTGCATTTTGCTAATTTCATTGGGCAACGAGGCGTATGCGCAATATATGCCAACTGCATAATGCAATGCGAGAAACGCCTACAAACCAATTTAAGCAGCAAATTAAATTTTAAAGCGCCAAGTGAATGAAGGGAAGAGCCAGAGCAAGAGAGAGAGAGGAGAGAGAGGTAGTAAGTGAAGTGAGAAAGTCAGCATCAGGAATACAATCAGAAATCCTGGCAGCAGTCATTTGAAATGCAAAACTCGTGCGCTGCATTTGGAAATCTCCGACATTGTCACATACTCTGAAGCTCTCTCGCCTCTCGCTCCATAGATATCAAGTCTGTCGAGCATTGTGTGTGTCTGTGTCGAGCTTAAAGGACCTGTGCGCGCATTACGCATACGCCACATATGCAAAATGTCTGTAGAGAAAGAAAAAAAAACACAGAAAATAAAATGAAAATGTCTGTTGAAATTCTCATGCGCTCAATAAAGCAACCAAAATGTTGGCGGAATAAATGGAGGAGAGTCGAGAGAGGGAGACGGAGAGGGAGAGGGGTTTTTGTCTGCGAGGGTGGACGCTGTTGTTAATAGTAATTTCGAGCCATATTTTTGCTGCAGCAATTTCCCGGACCGGCTGCCAACAAATTGCAGGCACACGAACCGAACCAACTGCAGCACCAGAAACTCGGATAAAATGTCAAGTTGATGACGCTTCTGACGTGGCAACCTAGTTTCTTGTTTTCTTTCTTTTACGTTTTTGTAGATATTTTTGGATGTCCGGAAGGCAGACAGCCCAGTTTCTGTGTGCTCGTGTGTGTGTGTCTGTTTTTTGGCCAAATTGACAGGCAACTTAAGCATTCGGTTAACCGCAGGCAACCAAATGAAATTTAGCCATTACTTTAATGGCCTCCGAAAAAGTTATGCAAGTCGAGGCCAACTGCAGTTTTGTGGCTTGGCCAGATCTCTTATAATTAATGTGTGCGAGGCTAACAACCGACAACCTTACACGGCCAGGCTTAAACTCTAACCATGGCTAAGACCAACAATGCGGCATTTAGGCAAATGAGACACCCAATTCTCCGACATAAACCCAAAAAGCCATCAGCCTGGGCAATTATGTAGACAAACAAACAAGCTGGCATTAGAGTTGTCACTTCTGTCCGCCTATTGATGTGTGTGTGTGTGTGTTTGTGTGTGTGGCTCAAAGGGATTACACATGAAATTGACCAGCAAAATAACAAGGCAACAAGCAACAACTGAGAAATCGAGAGAGAGAGAGAGAAAATTCAGTCGAAAGATTTGCAGTTTATAAAATCATGTGACAAATGAGGGTTGCTAAGCCCCTTTTGTGTCCATCCATCCAACAGTCCAACTATCCAACCATCCAAAGATCCAACAATCCATCCAACTGTCCATCTAACCGCCTAGACTTTGTCCTTGTGCCATCTGCCATTTATCTTATGTCCCACATGTGATTTGGCCCATTGTAACATAAGGTGAATGTGTGTGTGTGTGCCAATTATTTGATCTCTGCTTACGCCCAACAGTCATGTGTCTAAGTATGTTAGTATGTTGTGTGTTATCTTGGCCAAGTTGTAAATAATAATGGGAAAAGTCATGATACAAACAGCCCGTAACCATGATGGCCATCGTAAGCCTCACTGAATATGCACGTGTAATCAAGGTGAAAAGACAAACAGGTTGTCTTTGTGCATATCTTTGCTGACTGACATGTTAAGAATTCACAACACATTCTTGTCTTTAAATTATTATATCCTTGACATTTTATTGAAATATGTATATCATAATTAATTTTGCATTTGAATTTGGCTAATTTTCAGAGTGTACATTTCATCCGTGAAATTCGCATAACTTTGTCACATCTTTACCGATTTTAATGAGCAATGTCTATTTGATTGTTGTTGGTACTCTTAAATAATTCGGCATTCAAATATTGTTAGCTAAGGAAAGATTAGCCAAGATTAGCTACTTTCATGCCTTTCCCTTAGCAAACTTTTATAGACTTCGAACTCTCATTTCTTTGTCAAATCAGCACCAATTTAAATTATTTAGAATTTAATTTACTTAGAAGTTAAATTTAAATTCGAAAAACACGCTAAACTCAAGTGTCATCATTCATCTAAAAAATACATAAATAAAAATGGATTTTCACCACTTTCAGCTAGTTTCCCACCATGTGTCTTGGGCCCCAAAGTGGCTGACAGTTGTCTCTTCTTTGATGGATGAAATGGCTTTGGTGCGAATGCATCAGTCATAAAGAGCATTACGCAGTCAGCATTGCTATAGAGTTTGTTTTCTCTATTCTCTTTGGTTTTTTCATTTTTTTGCTATTACCAGGAAAATGCATATCTGAGTGTGTATGTGAGAGTGTATTGGTATTTTGGCTTACTCTCTGGTTACATTCATTATAATGGCTTATTGTACCATGAAAAGTGTGTCAGTCGTGTTAGCTGCAAAGGCAATGCCAGCAAAAGCAACAAACTTACAAGGGGAAGGAGAAGATCTAGAGGAGGGGCAAAACAAGTGCAATGACAGTTGACTGCAGCCTTAGAGCCAAGAACCTGAGAGAGAGAAAGAGAGAGAGAGCTACAAAAATACAGCTCACAGTTACAGGGCACGTCAGGCATTGTCCTTTGTTTGCATTGCACTAAGCAAACACAAAAGCCAGACAGACACACACACACACACACACACCAACACATATGGGAACAGGACTTATGCAAGGACATGCTTCAACGACACACAAATTGATGAGCATCGCGTGCTCAGCGGCTTTTGTTATTTTTACTTTACTTTCCATTCCTCTCCATTCCATTCCATTCCTTCGTTCCCCCTTTTGCCACTGTTTGTTGATGTTGCGGCAATTTTGATTGATTTCTTGTGGCAAGTCAGCGCCGTCTCCTGCCTCAAAAGATTCAGCACATGCACAGACAGTGACACAGTTTTCCCCTGTTTCTGTTTCTCTGTCAGTTTCAGTTTCTGTGTGTGTCGTAAAGTGGCAAAAGTAAAAGTCATAAAAGTACTTCGGCCTGAAAGTCGCAAATTCCCTCGAATTTCACGTACGTGATGTACGGAATACGTCAACATATTTGTTGCATTAAAATAATTGAAGAAAATTGTAAAACAAATAAAAAAGACACAACAAAAAGAAAGAAAACTGAATGGGAAAAGCAGCCAAGTTACGCATCGATTGATGTATCGCCTACTCAGAAAATGTTCGGCTTTTGAGTGCCTCGAAATGGGAAATTCGAGTGCCAATGGAAAATGCTTTTCCTATGTATGTACAAATATATATTCAGCTCAGCTGTTGCCGAACATGTGAGTAAATTGCAGACGGCAATTCGAATAGTGAATACAATTCAAGTATCAAGCACGAGTATGTGCAAGACATTCATGATATAATAAATATATATGTAGATGTGAGTGTGCACTCATACTTTTAGTATGAGTATGAGCATGAATGAGTACTTGTTAGACTGATGTGAGTGTGTGGCCCTTGACTGATGGTAAACGTCTTGCAGAAAGCAAATTGACATTAAAGATCTTTTCGCAATTGATGACTCCAACTCCAAGTGTTGACTACAGAATTGATATAAGTAATACAAATATTTTTGAAATCCCCAAGCACTGTAAACATAACTCTTTTGGGAGAAATTTTGTTGCTTAAATAAAAAGCAATAATAAAGATTTGGAGAAGAATTTATTGAAGCACAAAATAAGATAAGGCAAATACTGTAAGATAATTTGTAAAGTAAATATATATATCTTTAAATACCTCAACTAAATTATTAAGAGTTTACTTGTACCTGAAACTTTTCAATTTAATATTATATTAATGAAAGTATTAGAGCTGTTTTGCAGAATATGTCTTATAGCCTTGCCATCTTTTACATAAATAGAAAACATGTATGCAGTTCATTTATAACCAGCCACAATATCAAGTATACGCAATGCCACAAAACGCAGCTCAATAAATCAACGAAAATGTATTGAGAGAACCACAATTGAAAATTGTATGCAAAACACATGTTGCAATCAGTTGTATTTGTTGTTGTTGTTGTTGTTGAAATTGGGCAGCCAGAGAAATGCTAGTGAAATGGAAATGCAATCAAGTTTCACTCAATGCATTCAACATCACTGGTTCACAGGATTCACAGGATGTTCTTGAACCCTTTTTGCAGCTGTTGCTGGAATCAATTTTGATTTGGATTCGGTAACGACTAAATGAAATTAATTAGCATTTGAAACTAGGCAACCACAACATCTGAACGTGATTAACTAGTAGATACTCAGTAGTCAACTTTGAGAGTTATCTATGAGAAGATAATGTAGGAAACTAATAAACCCCTTCAACTTGAACACAGAGTATCAAAGCAATTATGTGAGCCATAAAAGGCCATAAATAAGTTAATCAATAAGTCAAGTGTTCGGCTCAAAGCCATTTAATATGCAATAAATTCATTCGCACAAAGTAGATCAGAAAGTGGGCGTTGCCGCCCTAATTAGTATTTATTTAATTCATAAATTGGTTGCAAACTCTCGAATATCTCGTATTAAATAATTTGCGTATTTTTGGCTTAAAACTTCCTCTTAAACTGCAATTGCAACTGCAATTAAAGTGCAAAGTTCAACAAAAGCTTCTACATTATGCACAACCACACACATGCAAATAAGCCGAAATTTCGGAGAACATTTGTATGGATGTGTGTGTGTATTGCGTGTGTGTGTGTGTACTGCGTTCTCGCGCATAAATAAACAACACAAATTTGCAAATATAATACACATACAATTTGCAAAATGGTTGCAACAGCAGCAAAGCAAACTTTCCGCCATGTCCCCCTTGAAACAAGTTTACACAACAAAATGGCGGAACACACACACACGCACAGCACACATACATAAGCACACGCGCACACAAGTGCAATGCAAAGAGCAACTAACAAGAAGATAAAAAAAAAAATAATATAAAACAAAGTTTTGTTAAACGCAATGTTTATTGAGCGTCCAAAAGTTTGGGCAGCGTCTTTAGGTAACCGGGTAGAGATGGCAACGTGAGTGACGTGACACGATTAATTATGAGGAATATTTATAGAGTAGGGATAACTTTACTCTTAAAACGACACTTTTATTTATTTATTATTTAATGCTCTTCGATTTGCATATCTGAACGATGTCCTAAATGAATCAGTAAAGCTCTTAGTTATTTAGAGCTTTTGAAAAATAGGATAAATGAATTAAAAACAAAACAATAAACACATAAATAAAATAGTCGTAGTAAAAAAAAATAAAAACAATTTCTTTTCTTATTATCACTAAATTTTAAGCTCCTAGATATTATTATATTAATTATTATTTTAATTATTATTTATCAACTCAAATCTCCACGTTTTTGCATTTTTAATTTCTGATTAAGTCAAACTCAAGCTGACAGCACAACCTTAAAATTTGTTAAACTTTTTTTTTAATCCACGCAATCTGCCCTAAGATAACATGTGTGTTTGTACATTGTCAGCGCTAGGTGGAGCCACAGATACAGATAAAAAATAAAGAGAGGCAAACAGGAAGCATAAGGGAAAATGGCATTTCTGTGTTTATTTGTTTGTTTGCGTGTTGTTTGTTTATTAGTGGAATTTTTAATCAAAGTTACACAAGTTGACGTACCTGAGCTAAGCGAAAGAGACAAGAGATAGAAAGGTAAAGAAAGAGAGCAAAGTTTTTGTAATCAGGCGACCGCGTGGCGCTTTTGGCTTTTTCCCACTGTTGTGTACTTGTAATTCCTTTGGCAGTTTTGTTGGCTAAACTCTTGAAACTTTGCTGCCATGTAAACTGTCAGCGTCTGTGCACCACACACATACCCTTGAACACACACATACACACACACTCACACACACGCAAGCATACAATCCACACACTTCAAAAGCTTATCTTACTAAAGTCTAAAAAAAACTTTTGTTTACACGTTGCGCCCTCGAGACAGAAACGTATATTATATATGTATATAAAGTAAATACATAAGCACGTTTATATACAAAAATATATATTTGATTTTCACCTTTGGCATTTTATTGAAATATTGTAAAATATTTTATGTCTGGAGAGTTTTTAATTAAAACGCCGTTAGGTCAAATCAAATTGCATTAAAATTGCAGTCAATTTGCATATGTGAAGTGAGAGAGGGAAACATAATGAGAGAGAGAGAGGGAGAAAGGCTTCGATATGCTGTATATTTATGTGAAATATTACGTATACGCAGTGTGCCCGATTGAATTGAAAATGCAGTTCAACGGCAACATTTTACAGTGCATGTTGCATCTAGAAGTATGTGTGTGTAAGTGTGTGTGTGTGTGTGTGTGTGTATGTTTCTTTGTGTGTGCAATATTTTTATGCAGTATTTACATTTTTAGCATATTTATGCAGTCGAAACGACAACGACAACAACAATGTCAGCACGTCAACAACTGTGGATTTCTTGTTGTTCCTAGTTGTTGCAACTGTTGTTGTTGTTGTTGGTATCGTTGTTGCCCAGCAGACCGTAAAGGAATTGCAATGCAAACAGAATGTTAGACATGCGAGACGACGCTTTGAATTTCGAACTGCAGGTGGAATACTCGAATACAGAATCCAACAGAATTCACCCACTGATCCACCCAACTATCCAACTACCCAGTATTCACATTGCAAGTGCCATCCAACTGACGGTAAAGTTCAAACAAGTCTCTACAACAATTTCAGCAGCTGTTTAAATGAATACCCAGCAAATATAAATAGTTACTCCCCCTCACTCTGTACTCAATCGAAACATGGCAACTATTTGGCAATTTAAGCAGCCAAAAAAGGCCAAAACAAACTTTGACCCGACCAACAGCAGCCGCACAAAAGCTGCGCCAAATAACTTATAAAAAAACAAAATTGGACTAAAAAATTAAAATAAAATAAAATATATGAAAGGCATTCGAGGCAACCGCAAGTTGCGCTGACCAACAAAAGCGTAGAGAAAAATTCATTTTCCACTAGCAAAAAAATAAGCGAAAAATACTCGCACACATTTTCAGGAGCAGCAGAAGTGGCAACAGTGGCAAAGAGGAAGGAAAACAGATTTTATTTTAGTTTTTTCATTCAACTTGTTAACACAACTGCACCGTAGGATATACAAACTGCAAAAATTGCAATAAATATACATAGAATAAGTTTATTGCCTGCAGTAAGTATTTTATCAATACATTTTAATCAAAAATAAAACTACTTTCCAATATCTTGTATAATGTTTAATTGGGCTCTTTTCAGCTTTGTTAGTATTGAACGAAATTGGAGTATTCCCAAAGAACTTTTCGTTTTAATCTTGTAGTTTTCTCAGGGAATATAATGAGTTTCTGATTACTAATAATCTGAGTTTCATTCAAGCCAAATCATCTAAGGAATTTCTTATCCTGTTTTACTTTTGTGTAATTCAATTCCGATATCTCTACTTTTTTCAGTTTGACTAAAACTTAAAAGCCACAAGCTTAAGGACTTTTGCTTATCTTGACCTTTGGTTACAACTGCTTTTTCTCTCACCAACTACAAGTAGGTTAAACCTTTTTCCGTTTTCTTTGAAATTTCATATATTACTTCCCAGTTCTTTAGGTATTTTTAGAACAAGCTGAACACACATTCATACACACACACACACAGAGAAGGAGAGAGGGAAATGTAATCAGAGCTAGCACAACAAGGATTGCAAAATTCCGCACACAGAAGTAGAACATGAAAATCTCGTCGTTAACCAACGGCAAATATGCTGTGGCACTTAATTTTAATTAATTTTATACTTTCTTCATTTTTAAGGCAAAAAGCAAAGCCCAGAGTGTTTAATAGATTTTTGAGGAATTTATTGGCGGCTTTTTGTTAATTTCAATAGGGGGAGAAAAACAACCGCAAACTCAAAACTTCACAGCTTTAAAATGAAATGGAAAGCAAAACGAGTGGCAGTCACATTAACAAAAGGCAAAAGGACTAAACAAAAGAAAAAGGATATCAATGTCGTCGTTTGTCGACTAATGTGCCCAGGGGGAGTGGTGGGGCAGAAGGGAGGAAGAGGGAGAAAGGGATTTGAAGCCTCACTTAGGCGTCGTTTAGCGATAAAAGGCGACATTTGCAATGTTTTTACTCTTCCCAATCTCCCAATTTTGTCGACTTCCCTTAAAAACTTTAAACTGTGACAACAAAAACAAAAGATAGTCTCAACTTTATGTACTCCTTGTTGTTGTTTTGAAAACATATTCAGCAGTTACAGTTGCTGCTCTTGGAGCATTTGATGCTGCAGCCGAGAGTGAAATATCGTTAACCTAATTTCAGTTGCTTTTGGCTCCTTTTGCTGTTGTTTTCTCTCGGTTTTCCGTCGGTTCTCTGTGGCCAAAGCATTCGCACAATGCTACACCATAAATTTCCTTTATCTTTATGACTTGTTTTGCCTGCTACTTTCACTTCATGTTGTTGTTGTTGTTGTTGTTGCTCTAAATTTCTTTTTCAGTTTTTTGTCATTCGCTCGTGTTAAATAAAGCTGCAAGAATTAGCTTAAATACAATTTTGCTTTTATTTTTTCTTGTTTTGGTTTCTTTTCTTATTTTTTGTACTTCAAATTTATGTTTTTGTTTTAATTTTTATTGGCAGCCATTTGGCTTTGAGTGCGAAACCAAAGTAATGCCTAGATTTCTCACCAGGCAACGCGAGGTGTGTGTGAGTGTGTGTGTTTGTTTCTGTGGGTGTGAATTTGTTTATGTGTGTGCTTATCACACCCGAGGGTACACTTTTTGGGGTGTGTCTGGCGCTTAAAAAATACATAAAGAATCGAGAAACTAATATGAAAAACAAGAAATGGTTGCTTTCATATTAAATATGTGCAATATATTAGATGAAATTGGCACTTAAGCATGAAGATAAACAGAGCTAGTTAGAGTGAGAAATGTTTGGTGTTAAGACAGTTAACTGAACTTAAGTGAGCTTATTTCAAACACTTTGCCATACAGCATTGATAAATTCACCTTAAATTGAAACTAATTTATAATTTATTCTAAATAAGAATTTTAAAATATATTTTGAATTTTTATTTGTATATTACTGATATTTTAAATGAAATAAGAAGTGTTAAGCTTAAGTTTATTATCTCTTAAAGTTTTTAATAAAGTTGCAACATATCGTTTATGAAGTTATCGTAATCGCATTAAAAGTTGCACCTGCTGCACGTAAAACACATTTACTCGAATTTGGGTTAATTGCTTAGGCAGAAACTTAACAAGAAACTCAATGAAGGCACTTAATAAGCTCAGCTCAATGCATAAATAATATAATATTTGCACATGTGTATATCTCTCTCTCACTCTTTCACTCTTGCTTTCTCCCTCTCTCTCTCTCCTACACTGAATGGAATAATTGGAATCTGATGGCAGACTCGATTGCAGTTGACTTAATGACATTTGCACATTTTTGCCAGCTGCTTGAAATGCAATTATGCAATGAGGAAAAATTGAAATTGAATTAAATTATGGCATATTGAATGACCCACAAATGTTGTGGATAAAATGCTATTAAAATGATATATGGAAGGGACGATAGACAGACAGGTCAGAGGGGAAGTAACTCAAACCAATTACAAAAGCAGGCATTTGATTTTTATGCAACTGCTGGCAAATTTATTATGAAAATGATACTTAAATATTTGATTGAAATAGCAAATTAGCAAACTGGTTAATGTTTTTGACCTAATTAAACTGTGTAGTGTAGTGTAGTGTAGTGTAGTTAATTGAATTGAACTGTACTAAAACTTCTGCAACAGTTGCATTAGAATTGAATTTGTGCCGCGAGTTGGCCATAAAAGAGAGAGTCGAAATGGCCAGCTAATTGACAGCTAGAGGGCCGAAATGTAATCAAATTTATGGCAACAATTGAAGTGAGGCAAGGCAATAAAGAAGCGTAATACGAAATCATAAACAAAGCCATAACAAAGCAAAGTGCGAAAGCAATATGCAAATGAATAAAAGGCGACTGTCAAATGGCCAACAGCTGGCTGAGCCATAATAAAACCCAGGCAACAGGCAACAGGCAACCGGCAACAAGGCAGAATGGTCATGAATACTGCCACAATCATTTTCACTTTGAGTTCGACTCTGAGTTGGATTTGGTCTTTGAAGAGAATTTTCAATTAAAGATGCGAGTCTGCGATGGCGAGAAAGGAGTCAAAGCGAATGTTGTCTACAGCGAAATTAGGAATTAATTAAGACAACAACAAAGGAGAAGAGAACATTGAGAATGCCGTATAATTTCAAGCGGAAACCGGCCAAACAAACAAACTACCCGAAAAGCGCCTTAGGTTAGGCAATACAAAATAAACAGAAGAGAAGAAAACAGAAGGAGACAAAGACAGGGAGAGAGAGAGGGGTATAGAAATAGCAAGATGGAAAATTTATTTGTGCGTTGATTGCGCGCAAATGATGATCATTTAATTAAGCACGCAACAGCAAACAGGCTCAGTCGGCCGCCATCTTGGCCGGAAGTGGCCACCTTCATTTTGAATTTGGAGTTTGAAAAGCGGCTCCTTCTTTACCGCAAAACACACACAAATACAAACAAGCCTCGCACACAATCTGTTTGTATTTTGCATTTGCCCGCCACAATTTTATGGGCCTGTTATTATTAAATTCTTCTTTTTTTTGGTCGTTTTCGGGTCTGGGACCAACTTTGGAATTTGATTGGTTTACTTAATGGTCTCTTTTCGTCGTTGTCCCAGACGGAATTGCAGATTTCTTTACTATGTGATTTGCAATGTAAATTGGGCAGCTGCCTTAATTTGAGTGCGGCATTGATTGAAGTTGTATTTATTTTTAATTAAAAGCCATTTGTGTGCAAATTATAGGCTTACGAAATTATCGCGGAGAGCAAAGAAATGTTCACAAAAAAAAAAAAAGAAGAGCAAGATAAAAATTTGATTTTTAATTACATTTTAATCCAATCAGGTGTTTCAATTTGACCCTAATTGATACTTGAAATGAAATCAGAAACATGCTAATAAAGTTTTTTGATTATTCAAGTTTTTTCATTAGAATTGTAAAGCATTTCGAGAGCTTTAAATGAATTGATTCCAATTTGTATAGTTTGGATCAAAAGCCAATTTAATAATAATTTTAATTCTTTTTAATGAATATCTTTATTTACATTTTTATTAATGTCTTGAATAGAATATCTTTATTTGCATTTTTATATATTTTTTCAATAGAATATTTTTATTTACATTTGTATTTGTTAAAATGGTGCTTTGTTCTGAGTAAACAGCAGCTTTTCACCTTTTTTTGTGCTATCTGTCAATATTTTGCAGATAAAAAACCAATGTTTTTCAAAATTTGTGCACAAACTTTTGCCATTTCGCATTGCACAGAAACAAACATTTCAATAAATTTGCATTGCCCAACAGAACAGAACTCGAACAAACATTCATATATGGTAATGGTTGCTATGTGACTCCTTTCATGCCCCCATCTACAGCTCCTTTCGATTTGTGCATGGATACTTATAACTAGCATTGTCCTTCCGTTTGCTGCTATCATCTAAAGCGCGCTCCTGGGATTTTGCCAATACCGCATTTCGTAGCCATGTATAAAACTGGCAGCAGCAACCCCAACATTCGAGTGGCAACACTGCGGCAATTTGTGAGCCCAATACAAACACACACACACACACACACACACAAATTCATATATGTACAGACATTAATACCAAATGAAAATTGAAATTATGTCTATACTACATACACTCGACACAGGACAAACTTTTATGGCCAAAAGAGAGAACAGCGTCGAGTTCAGTTCAAATGTTCCTATATTTACCAAACAGTTGTAACTTTGTTGGCTGGGCGTGTCTGGCACACACACACACGCACATTTACACATATATATACACACACACAATCATATCCATAATCAATGATAATCCGCTGGCGTATTATAACCGCATTAACAGTTAGGCACGTTCGATACAATTCGTTACGTTTCGATAGATTTCATGCTCATTTCAGATATCGTCTGTAAATGTGTGTGCGTGTGTGTGTGTGTGAGGGCAGCTTGTATAGATTGTATAACAAATATAATTGTGTACAATTTGCGTAACATGATTTTTGGGTGCGTTGTTGTTGTTGGCGCACAAATTGAATTGCAACCAACTTTAGCTTGATTTACGTAAAACCCGCAAAATGCCTGCAAATCCCTCAACTTTCCCCCTCTTTTCTCATCCCTTTCCACTCTTCATTATTTTTGTACTGCGGTTCATCGTCAACTAAAATTCAGAATATTGATTTCTGTTTGGAACTTCTGTTTGTTACTCCATTTCATCGGTTTCAGTTACGACTCTTTGATTCAGTCAGCTGCAGATCCAACCACAAAATCAATCAGAAGAGTGTATAAAAGATCATTATGGTAAAACCGAAGCACAGCTGCAGACCACAGAGCCAAGAAGAGCCAAGAAGACAAATGACAGTTTAAAAGTCTGCACAGTTTTGACAATGATGAAGAGGCCAGTTTGCCAAGTTGTGCAAGTAATTGTTTTCATTTTATTTTTAGACATCGAGCAACGCACAAAATCCAAATGAAGCACACAGAAAATACCTCATCAGATGTATATTTTATTTATGCTTATAAATTGATATCAAATGTGGCAATCAATTGATCCACTTTGAAACCGACTAGTGGGATTTCAATTCATATTTTAAGTTTATTTATATTATTGAAATATTTAACATTTATTGACCATAAAAATTGTCATATTTATTTGACAGCCTCTGTGAATTGTTTGGGAGCTAATTTCAATCATATTTTTAGTATCGTAAGTTTTTTTTAATTTTACTTATCATTTTTAGGATAAATTGTGTTTAAATTATCATTTAAATGGTCATTTCGGGCATATAAATATTTTATTATATTTTTTTATTTCATTCATTTTATGGTTTTTGTGTGTATTTTGACTATTTTATTTATGGAAAATATATTTATTTTATATTTATTTATGAAAATTATTCTTTACAAAAGTAGCTCAAAGTATCTATTTGATACTATCAAACGAAGATAAGAGGATAATCCTTTTCTAAACTCTTAATCTTTTCATGGTCTTACACATAAACTGAATAGATAAATTGCCTAAAGATTCCATCAAGTAATCTTACCAATCCAACAATTCAATTCCATGCTTCAATACGCAATTTAATAAGCAGCAGATTTTATAGTTCATCCCCTAAACTCAACTAGAATTCCAAGCAGTCAGAATATAGTGGATACAGTGTATGCAGGGAATCGAGAAATTTGATTACTACCCATCCGAAACTGCATTAGTGCATAAATCCATGTCAAGTCGACAGCAAATTCAATTAGCTGACATAATTCCATTTATGCGCTGACAGCTGGCAAACGCCAAAACGCTCCACAATTTTGCCCAAAAGGGGTTTTAAAACTTGACAACATTGTACTGTATGCGTGCGTGCGTGTGTGTTGTGTGTGTGTGTGTGTGTGTGTGTATTGCCTCGTACTAGGACTAAGTCCATGACGACATCGTTGCCAACATAAGCGCAAAGTCATAAATTTCGCAATGGCAGCACGTGGAAATTAAGTGATGAATATTGTGGGGCAAATATACTTGCCACACACATACACACACACACACACACACACACACCCAAACACCCCCTACATCACATTGTGTAGCATTTAGGTCGCTATGTCTGGCCATATAAATTGTAAAATTGCCGAAGCGCAACGCTGCCCCACGCAAAAAATATTGAAAAATATGGCAAAATGTTGAATATTGCGAAATACAACGAGGGAAGAAAAACGGAGCTCACACATACATGTAAACATGTACATATATCACATGGCTGCGTGTGCAACGTGGCGTATGCCTTGGGGCCACATTAACCCTAACTTCCGAACTAAACTGGAGCTCCACAACTGGCCGAAACTCTCTCTTGACAACTCTTCACCCTTCAAATGATGCGCTAATCCAATTATTATCAATTCAGTGACAGAACGAGGGTTGCTCCTGTCCATGCTCCTGCTCCTGCTCCTGCTCCTGTCGCTCATCCTCGTCCTTGTCCAGTTAAAGTTTCAATCTGCCCTTAAGCATTGTTATAAATAAACACGCCGCCAACTTGATTGAATATTTTTCATCATATTTCTGCATCAATTTCAGCATTTCACTTACCTGTAAAAGACAGCGAGAGATAGAGAAAGAGACAGTGAGAACGGTGAATTGTGAATAAGAAGAGCGCGTTAAATTTTGTATTATTTGGGGATTTGAGAGTAAGCACTTAGCTGGCAAATTGCCTATTGATGTGTCCCTGGCAACTCTTTTTGGCCTACATCAAAGCCAAAATGCAAACTTCCGACGTGGCCATTAGGTAGCTCATTAAAAATGCATAAACCCACCGATTCGCTGATATCGTGACAGCATATTTGGGCAAGAGTGTTAAAGAAAAATGGAAAAAATGAAGTCAATGAACGGCGGGAATATACCACGCACTTAAGAAGTCCTTAAAGATTTTAATAGCAGTTTTTGCTTAACAAATTTATGATCAACTGAAATTTATATTTTATAGAAAAGTAAATCAATGAACGGCAAATATACCACAAACTTACAAAATGTTTTAAGATGCTAAAACTTATTTAGCGTTGTGTATTTTTATTTTAAGGAAATTAGTGATCTTTGTTTTGAAACAAGTTTGCATTTCCAGCAACTGAAATTTATTATTAATATGCAAATTTTATTTCTTACTCAAAGCATTAAAAACCATATATATTTAAACAAGTTATTGCAATAAGTATAGTAATAATGTACAGATTATTCCTGAATAAAAAGGTACCATTAACTGAATTTGTTGTCAGTACACACTATCTGGCATCGGTGTTGACTCCTTTCCAAGGACAATGGCCTACCTCAAGGCGTTAAGGGCACGTATCAAAGTCAACTAACTTTTTGGCTGGGCTTAAATTTTAAGCAAATAATAATATTTGCCACGCTGCCGCAGGCAACAAAACCCCCTCTTAAAGGAAAGAGGCAACGTTAAAATGCCAAAGTAAACAAACAAATACACACACACATACACACTTATTGTATGATACAAATAACAACAACAAGTCTGCAAATTATCTGGGGAGCAGCGACGTCAAACGCTGGCAAAAAAGGGCTTGAAATGGAAGAGGCTGTAACATAAAGGAAAGAAGAAGGGGTGAAATGAGAGGGGGGTATAGGTGTTAAGGCTGTGTGTGTGTCTGTGTGTGTGTGCCTGATTGTGAAATCGATAAAGTAAATCGCTGAAGCGATAACATAATAAATTCTACGTTTCACGCTCAACTACACGTTGCTGCTGCTGCTGCTGCTGCCACCGTGTGGCAAGGTGGCACTGATATTTATACCCCACACAGCTCTGACAATCACTACACTTCACACACACACCAACACACACACACCGCACTCACTTTGTGTTAAGGGCACATCAATTTTTATGATCTCAAATTGCAAACGTATTGTAAAGCAACGCATTTGCCCCCAAAAAAAACAGAGAAAAGAAAGAGAAACACAACTGAGCAATGCAACAATCAATTTGCTTTTTTTATACCCTCTCCCTGTTTATTTGTTTGTTTGCCCTATCGCACATAACTCAATGGAGCACAACAACACAATACACACACACACAAACAAACACCAAGCATAATAATAACAACAATCAGGACAACCCTTTTGAGCCGTTGCTTTTGTGGAATAGCCCTTGAGAAAAGTTGCGCACTCAAAGTTGGCCACAAAACGAAATGGCATATGGCAAACTCAGCTTGTATGGATATGTGTAGTTCCTAAGCCTTATAGAGATGAGAAGCAACTCCAAAATAGCTGACCAATAACTGTGACTGTGACAGCACAGAAAATTAAGTGATGGCTTTATGGCAGCATGGAGTTTTCTGACCAGAAGAACTTGTACTATAAGTTTTGTATTTAAATCCAATATGAAAATTATTTAAATCAAATATGTTATATTCTTAAATCAAATATATTTCATATTTAAATCAAATATGTTTCATTTTTAAATCAAATATGTTTCATATTTAAATCAAATATAATTAATATTTAAATCAAATATAATAATCAAATATGGTTCATATTAAAATCAAATATGTTACATATTAAAATCAAATATGTTACATATTAAAATCGAATATGTTGCATATTAAAATCGAACATATTTTAAATTATATTACATACACTTCATTCACCGCTCCCAACATCGTGACTCGCTCATCTCAATCGCTGCTCTTATTTCGATTACAAATTCCGACATAACCCAAAAAATAAAATAAAAACTTTTCATTTTGTTGGGTATTTTGGATGCCATTAATGTACCATACACTCAAACGGTATACAGTATTATGCGATATTTGTATATTTGCTGATTTCGCATTTATTTTTGGTAGCACTTTTAACCTTTGCGCATTGTCTGCATGAAAATATTATGAGTGGCATTAAAATTTGATGCTGACTCGAAGTTCACAGTTCACAGTTCCCTTAAGGCGAAAGGCGTTTTTTATTCTTGCTCATCCCAAGTCCGAAATCTACAATTGTCGGCTACAAATCATGTGGGGCCATCAACGCCAGCAATCGCCTCATACTGCCATAAAGTACAGTTGTGCTCGACAGCTGACAGTCCAAGAGAGAAGCAAAAGTACAGTTGTCAACTCAAATTTATATCAGCTGTACTATAGTTGTTACTTCAACTGCATAAATGTATACCCTACACAATCAGAAAGTATAGCTTAACTTGAATGTATAATTTAAGATTGGATTTGTTTACATAATAATAATAAAAATAATACTAAGTCAAAAATCAGAAAAACTTTAAAGTCTCATAACTCTTCAGATTTCCAGCAGAATGTCATTTTGATTATGGTTTGGCCTTTAAATTCATTCTGCATACAAATTAAATTCATTTCGTTCAAATTATTTTTGTGTTTTATCAAGTATTCCAAATTTTAAATTTCAAATCTATGCCATAAGCGAAGATCCCAGTTTATAATTCAATTTGAAAAGTGCATTTAGTTGTCGTCTTCACTTTTTGGCTATTTATTTTCTGGCTTTGCCTTTGGCAGCGTCATTTAATTGCTGCCTCCGACTGACCGACATAAAAAGCGTCGACATATTTCAAATGTCAAGTGAAGTCAGAGCGAAGCAGGAAGAAAAGAGAGATAGAGACAGGGAGAGGGAAAGAGCTTAACCCTCTAACACCCAAGCGTGCCTCGAGACACTTATCCGTTAAATCACAATAACTTAAAAAGTAATCCGTTTTTTAACATGAAAATATTTTTTAACTGTTGCTAATAAACACAGCTTGACATTTGCAACATGCTTTAAAGCACTCGGAAACTTTTAATGGTGCTTTTTTTTTTATTAAGACATGCCATGTGTTTTTTCCGATTTTCTTTCGCGAAAAATCTCGGGAGGGTCAATTTCAATCTGCTCTTATTCTTTACACACAACAAAATCTATTTGGTTGGTGTTACATAACAATAGATAAATGACAAATCTAAGATGTAAACATATTTTCAACCGTCTTTTTCCACTGATAGCCCCAAAAGAGCCTTGATTCACTTTTCACATTTTGTCACCTCACAGGTGAACGAAGCCATCTACACCTTTTCTGAGCTCATTTTTGAATTCAGAGGCCCAGGTTCATCTTAGAAAAAATAACTTGACTTCTGTTTCTTCATTATTTTAAAAGATAGCCTTAGAGGGTTAAGGCGCAGACCAAAGTGAAAGTGTTTGGAATGCTGCACATAAATTTATATTTAAAGAAGTCCCAACAACAACAACAACAACTAAATCCGAAGCCAGCAAAAGCAACAACTAAGAGAGTTTATTACGCTTTTACTTGGGGGTCGTCGTGCATAGTTGACCCCTGGAAAAGCGCTGGATAATTGTGACGCAGACTGCACGCTAATTGTAAGTTAATGTGGCATTTTTATTAACGCTTTTGCCGGCACGTTAATTAAGTGAAATGTGCTCGAAATTATGCGGCAAGCAGTCGGCTAAACAGCCAAGTTAAAGGCATTAACTATAGTCAAGTTAAGACGCTGGACTTTCAACTAACAACTAAAAAACTAGCCACGAAAACTTGCGATACCAAAATATATAAAAACGAAAACTTTTCTGACCTTAACAATAATTTACACTTACGCAGCGGGAAAGTTAGCAGCGGTTTTTATCCTGGGCTGGGACCAAACTCGTTGCGGTCGGTTAACGCGACAATAAAAAACACTTTAAAAAATGTGCCCATTGTTGTTGGCCAAGAAACTTTTAATAAAAAACAGCAGCAGCAGCTAGGGGTTGTTATTGTTGGTGGTGGTGGTGGTGGTGATGGTGGTTGGGGCTATGCCATAAAGTGAAAGTGCCCGAAACTTGGGCGTGGAAATTGCAATTTCTTCGGCTGCTGCTGCTGCCGCTGCCGCTTGACTTGGGCGCACAGGCAACGGCAGAATGTGGCACAAGGGGGCGTGGCGCATTGAGGCATAAATAACAGCAACATTATTCACACCAAAAACAACGCCTTTGCCTTTGCCTCCGCCTTTGCCACTGCCACGCCCCGTTGTATGTTACGGTTTTACTTTGGCTGCTAAGCAAACTCTAAACTGTCTCAAAAACCAACTTGAGCGCAAGTTTGTCTGCCCAAGAAAAACAACAACAACAACAACGACAACAGCTTAGTCAACTTGACTTTGTTGGGTGGTTGGCGGTGGTTGCTAACTTTATTTGCTTTATTTACGCTTAGCCAAGTTTTTATTTTTACTTGCAAGTATATTTTTTAACGCTTTAGCGCATTTCTCTCTCACTCTCTCTCTCTCACTCTCTCTTCTCATCTACTTTTTGTTTATTTCTTTTGATTTTTATTGGCCAAAAACTTTTGACGCATTTAAAATGCGTCTCAAATGAATCCCTTGTTAATAGCCGAAAATGAGTTAAGCACATGTTAGAGCAAAATAATTTGTAACAACAATTTTAGAAGTGGAAAATAACGAGATTTCTTATTTTCAGAGGGGAGTAAGAACAGGGGACAGCAATATAAAATATTAAATGAGAACAGTATAGAAATAGATAGAAAGTAAAAGATGGATAGGAAGAAGATACAGATTGAATTGGAAATGAGGAATGGAATAGAAATAGAGATTGTCATAGAAATAGAATTAGATACAAGACTAGAAGTAGAATCGCAGTAATTTTGCAGTTGACATAATTTTAAATTGGGAATAATACTTGGGAAAAATAATTTCTTAAAATCAGAAGTTGTTAAAGAAATATTATTTTGAATATCATTTCTCATATGAAAGTGAGTTTGATTGATTGTTATTTGAGATTTTGAAAGAGACTTATTAAAGTTCTTTAAGACAAGTTTAATACTCACTCGTAAGTAGCTTATAAATATTTTATACGATTTTTGAACCACAGTTTCGAATTGTAACAGTTGGCAATTGTGCTGCCACGCCCACTGTAATTGCATTTGCAATGCCCGACAGAAAAGTTGATTTAATTCTTTGAAGGGTTCGTTTGACAGCTCCAAGAAAACCGTCAAGACGTGCCAAATGTATGTAATAATGTGGTTAATATTTAATTTAGGAAATGTTTCATTTCATTTTGTGAGTTGCTTTGAAGTTACAGTTTGTTGTTGTTTGTTGTTTGTTGTCGTTATAAACACTTAATGGGTTTTTACTGAAAGCAGCTTCTTTCCTTTTACAGAAAAACACCCCAGATTATGTTGACAGATTGTAAGGGCTAATTTGAAATGCATTACACTGTGAGATACTCAATTTAAGTGGTTAATTTGTTGCTGAATTGATCATCTCGATGTCTATCAATCCATCTATCTAGCTAAGTTGATCTGGCGCATATCATTCACAGTGATTGCAATGACTTTATCTTATTATACGGCTGATTGACCATAAAAATTGAGCCGCAACTTGGCCATAAAAATGAAAAGTTGTATAATTTTCACACAGCACTTTGATGTTGCCACAGCTCGCTTGGTGGCGTCTCCTTTTCCTTATCCTATTCGATACTTACGCCATTAACTGGCGCAAAAATATTGCCACTCCCTTGGGTCAAATGCGTAGAAATTGCTCACTATCAAAACTTTACCATTTTCCTTCCTCTGTTCTTCTTCCACTTGGACTGTCCCCTCACCTTTTCCATTTCTTTGTCTACGTTGTTCGTCGCTCGCAGCTTGTTAAGTTTTATTTTTATTATTTTTATGTCTGCGTTCTTGTCTTGCCACATAAAACTGCTTAATTAAATGAATTTATGTTTTATTGCTTCATCGCAGTCACTCAAATTTGCTGCAAGGCGCCGCTGGGCGTCACAAAATTATATATATAGAGAATAGACCAACAAATATATATTTATTCGGACGTGTCACGTAGCTGTGCGAGTTGCCCTTCAATATAAATATGGCCTGCTTTCGTTAGACTCCATAATTATTGCATCAAATTGTGTCAGACAGTCGCAAGCGGTTGATAAGGACATAGACCCGCGTGTCCTGGCATAAATAAACGCGAATACCCGAAACGGAAACTCCCTAAGGAAGAGCAAAGATAAACAACTGATAAGCACTAACAATGGGGAAATGCTCTGTAAAAATATATAACTTAATACTCTTTCATTAAATAAATAGAATAAAGTTCATATATCTATACCTTTGAAGTAAATTCTCTAAAACGGAAAGAGCTAGAAGAATGAAAAGTTCTCAGAAGGTTAATTCATCTTATTAAATAATTATAATTAAGTTTGTGTGATACTGACATAACTACAATCTATTTGTTTAATGTTTTTTCTGACTATCAAACGGAAAGAACCAGAAGGCTGAAATTTTCACAGAAGTTTCGTTCTATTCCTTAAGTGCCAAAATTAATAGAACAAATTCTACGTTAATATGTGACGTATACTTTCTGGATTTGCGACTTTTAGGACTTATTAAATGTCATTTCAACCGCAAAAATCCACAACTCAACTGGTTTAATGAGGTCTCATCAGATTTGTATGAAACGCAAACTTGTTACGAAAGTTGTAATACCTGCTTAGGTATTTCTTCTGGATAAGGTCGAAATAAGCAGAAATTGTGCTGTAATTTGTAGACATTCTTCATAGAACAGCCGCGGGGCGAAACCATAACGAAAGCCAGAAAAACACGCAGACAAAATGCACAGACAGGCAGCAGTCAGTGTATCACAGCAGCACCCAACCACCCAACCAATGACAGTAATATACACACTCACACCCACACACAAACACACACAGAAACAGACAATCAGCGCACATTACGCAGACACAGACACAGACAAAGTTTTGTGCGTTTTGCCGGGAAAGGCAACACGCATGTTGTCTGCGCCTTGTCTGCCTCTTAATGGAGAGTTGCAGGAAGTAGAAGGAAGAGAAGGAGCAGGGCTAGGAGCAGGGTTCACTCCCACACACACATAACGCACCCACCTGGCAAAGATTTATGTAGTCCAAAAGGTGTGCGCGTCTTAAAGTTGCCAGCCAAAGCAATGAGCGTAAATTTATATGCCAGACAGAGACAGTCAGGGGAAAGGGGAGAACAAGAGAGAGGGGGAGAGGGAAGAGGGCTGAGAAAAGGGTTTGTTTGGGGCCATTCTTTGTGGTCAGCATAATTAGGCTGCCATTAGGCAGCCATGCAACTTTTGCCTTGGACATTTCTGCCGCATAACTCAAAAACCGAGTCGAAGATTTTCCACATTTTCTCTTCAGTTTTTTCCTTTTCATTTCATGCGGTCACAAGTTTTTTGGGATCATAAATTGCCACACACACAAAAAGGGGTTTTCCATTTTGTTTTGCGGTATGCAAATGCATTATTAATGAGCATTTTGTATCGCATGATTTATGGGCGACACTTAATTAGGATCTGCTTAAATTGTGTTGCCGACTTTTGAGCGCTTGCAATTATTTGACATATCAAATATAAATCAAATGTTAGTCAAACGTAAAAGCCGCATAACAAATGTGTATGCACACAACAAACAAAGAACAAAAACAACAACAGTGTAAATACAAGCAAAACATTTAAATCAGAAACAGGCAAAAATGCTTCAAGCGCCAGATGCCATAAACTTTGCTTTTTTTTGCGATTCCTGTCATAAATATTGCAATTAAAATAATGCGATTGCAATACCTTGTACTGTACAAAATACCCAAATGGGGTAGATTGATAAAACACACAGTATATCGAAATATTTATTCATAAAATTCTCTCAACCACTGCGTAGTATCTCGATGTCCAAGCATTAAATGCACTTTTATTACAACTTTGTTGGCATTTAAAGTGTGTAAAAAAATTATGTATTTATTGGCAGAAAAATAAATAAACAGCTTTTATTATATGGCAATTATTTTGGCATATTAAGTGGCATACGACAGCAGAAACAACTTTTTTTAATACTGTAAAGCAATTTATAAGATTTAATATTTGTGTTAAAGTTTAAGCTCGGCTTGTGCACAACTGAAATACATATACATTTTGTCATTATATTTATGAATTAATTTTAAAAGGAATTTTTTAATAATGTCACATCCTTTTTGGTACAAAAAAGTATATAATTATGAATCTTTTCCAACTGAAAATAAATGTGTTAACTTAATTTCATACAGGCAATTAATCGATTACTTCAAGTCCAAAATCAATAGAAATACTATTTAATTTTTTATAAACGTTTGACAATTAAAATCAATTAAACATTTCGACAGGAATGCAAATGGAATTTATTTATTTAGTTCATTTAAAATATCATTAATTCGTTGTAATACTGTCGTTTTTTACCAATCTCTGACACAAAAAATAATTGCATGAATTGAATGTAAATTTGATATTTAATTTAAATGAAATCATGTCAATAGATAATGTTCTCACATTACAAAATATTGCTAATGTTGCTGATGTTGTTGTTACTGCAGCTTACAAAAACAAATTGCGCAATTTATTTGTAATTAGCAGAGCTAATTTATGCCAATTTGTGCGGTTATTTTTAAACCTTTAAGCATACGTTGTTAAATCAGCGAATAAAAATTTAATTAATTAAAAATGCCACACTAATTGTAGGTTTACGACACAGAGACTAACTAATACTCTTCTTAAGCAAGACAAAATTATTATATATTTTTATATTATTAAGTACAGAGCAGCTATTACAGTTTACATATATAGTCGGTAATTCCCCTTTTTGTTAGGGTATTCTAAATATTTTATAATGCCAAATTAATGTTTGTACAAATTGCAATTTAAACTTGCTTTAAAGCTACGTTATTGGCATTAAATAAAAATATTATGATACGTGTTGTGCGTGAAGCACGTGCGCATAAATTAAATTAAATTTGGACGCGGCTGGTAACCCTGGCAGCTGCTAGAGAGGAGCACTCGGCACCCACCACTGTTGAATCAGCAACTGACAGTATATCAAATTTCATTCATTAATTTCCATTTGCCAATGCCACGCCTGTCTGCGCCGCCTACTCACTGACTCTCCCTCTCTCTCTCTCTCTCTCTCTTTAACTTGGCTTTGACTATCCATCAGAGTTTTTCTTTTTTTTTGGGAGAGTTGGGCAACCCCTGAGGGTCCAACTGGCAACTGGCAGCTCCTTGGCAGCGTGTAATTCAAAACCTGAGCGCTGTTTGCTGTTGTCTGTTGTCTGTTCTGTGTTTTGTATTTTGTGTTCTGTTGCCTAATCATGTATGAATGAATAATGACACGAATTTGACAAAGCACAAAATGTATAGAAGACAGAGAGAACATAAAAGACATGCAGCCCAAAAATTTATTCATGCAAGTAAATGCGCAAAATAGAAAAGAAAAGAAATAAAAGGAAGAAGACGAAAAATAAAATAAATTTGTTTGCCAGTCCGCAGTGATTTACCACGACGACAAGCAGAAAAACAAAAAAAAAATGCAAACACGGCTCATTTTACAACGGAAACTGTAGACCGTCCCTCGCCTCTAGGTCCACCCCAAAAACACACACATTAGGGCGGCAGGCAGGGCGTGACAACGTCAAGCTGAGCACATCAAAGTCTCGCTGCCTTTTAATTATAACACTTTAGGACTCAGCGGCAACTAAGTAGCTGCAAGTAGCCGGAAAAGTAATCATTCCCCTCTTCCCCCTCCCTCTCCTCACTGGCGACGCAACAACACAAAAAATATAAAATAAAATTTACATTTATTATTAATGTACTTATGCTGCAGCAACAGACTTGCTTGCCCCAAGATGTATGCTATGATTTTGTGTGCGTTCTCTGAGTCCTCTGAGCACGCACACAAAGCTCAGGTACAAGAGGTATGAGAGTATTATGAATTTGTAATGGCGCTTGTAACGCACACTCACATACACACACACACACACACACACACACACACACACACGCACACTGCGAAAGCCCCCGGAGATGCAGACAATCTGCGGAGATAGTAAGCGTAATCAGCGTGACGAAATAAATTCATTTTTCTTATGGTCTGTTCTCAACTTTCATATTAATTTTGCATCTTTAATCATGTCCTTGAGACAGTGTAACTCTTGCACTCAAAAGAACAGAAATTCGAGATATCTTTTAATACAAAATAAAGAAATATTTTTTCTTGAATAGAAATCAATAGATTCAATATGAAAAATGTGAATTTAGAAACAAATATAACAATAGTATACTGAAAACTATTAAAAATAGTATTTGTGTAGGTAAGGAAAGATCTAATGGTGATTTTATCTATTTCTATATCTACTTATTTATTTTACGTAATAGAAATTCGTGAAACAAAATTTATAAATGAACAAGTATTGGCTAAAAATTAAAATTATTTAAAAGTTTGTTTTTCTGCTTTGATTGCAGGGCATCTCCCAGTCTAGCACTCCCGTTTTCATCTCTCTCAACTTGTTTCCTGTTGTAGTTTCGAATTGCTGCCAGACAAGCTTATGATTTTCGTCTTTGTCTGCGACAGTTTTTGCTGCGTGCGAACAAAAAAATGGCAAACATTTAAAGTTTGTCATGAGAAATGGAAAACTTTTGGCCTAACAACAAAAAAAAACGGAGCAATGACATCGCTGACAGAGACAACAAAAGTCTCGAGGGTATGTGTAGGTGTGTGTGTGTGAGTGTGTGGGGTGCATAATATATGTATAATATGTACAAGAAGACATACATGTATAGAGCATTAGGCAGGAAAACATGTTATATTTATGAATATGGCGTACATTTGTGTGTTTGGCAAAAAGCTTTTAAAATTCATTTGCCAAAAGCAACAAAAAAAAATTTGGCATTTCATTTGCACAACAAGAGGAAATTGTTGTTGTTGTTGTTGTAGCTGAAACAATAAAACACGAGGCGTGAAAGTGCCAGAGGCTCAACATTTAACACCAAACTACATATGAGTACAAGTACAAGAGGAATACACACACACACACAGAGAGAGACACACACAGAGACACACGCACATCCCAGCGGCCAAGGCAAACAGGATAATTGCCAGGCACGCAGGCAATTAACATTGCTGAGGCTGAGGGAAAAGGTAGAGAGAGACGAGAGAGAGAGAGGGTAGACTGCATGACAATGCGTCGCAGAAAGAAGAGAGAGAGAGAGAGAGAGAGTTGAACGTGTTGCAAGTTTCCATTCAATGGCCGCTTGAAATTTGTGTTTACTTAATTGTGGCAACTCTTATTGTTGTTGTTGTTGTTTATTTGCCAACTATTAATTTACAACAACTACCCGCTATCCTCTATCAACCTTCTTCCTCCTCTTCTTCCTCCTATCTCCTGCGCCACAAAACCAATTGCAACTTTTATTGATTTGCAAATCAAAGCTGTGGCACAAAACCGTGGATTGTGGGTGGCTTATTGGTGGCTTCGTGGTTCGCTGATTGTTCAATTTCAAATGCAATTGCAATTGCAAGCGGCAACATTTCATTTTGCTTGCTTGCAGCCGAGAGTCAAGGATATGCCAGGCTGGCTGCCATATCCTGCCCGAAAAACACTTGAGAATTGAGAAAACAAAAAGCGTTGGCAAGCAATAAAAATGCCAAAAAATTTATTTTCACAAAACTTGTGAAAAAAGCTAAACAAAAACTGTGTTGAATGCCCCAAATGCTCAAAAAGTATGCAGCTGAAAAACACAGCAAATAACCCCAAAACACAACACAGCATTCAAGTGTGGGGGAGTGCAAAGATGGGCTAGTAAAAACTAAATGATACCCTGTACTTGAAGAAACTGAAAGTAATGGAAATGAAAGCGACTAAGAGAAAACTAATTAAATGAGATTAAAAAAAAAGTTAATGTTAAACATTCGCTTAAATTCTACTTTTGTTTTTAATAAATACCAACACCATCTACAAATAAAATATTAAACGTCAATTGTTTATATTTACGGAGATATTGGCCTGTATATTATAACGTAAGCGACATACGACGTGAAGAAATCCACGTAACGAAATTTCAAATACTCTCCTGTAAAATTTGCTTTTTGTAGACAAATTTTGATTATTAGGGCTCCATTAGAATTTTTTCAGTGATATCAACTGTTTATCCTTTTTTAACTATTTTATAGCTATATTATTCATATAATTAAATAATGATATCCTTAATACATACTTAAAAGCATGCTAAAATTAAGAAATTTATATTTTAAAATTACTTTTTTTTACATATATATATGACTTAGCCAATCGACCCCTTTAGACACAATTTGTCATTGCAGGGTATGCGAAAATATGCTCGTGGAAACGCAGCTTGGGGATCGGGCATCGGGCATCGGGATCGCTGTCTAGTTGCGCACTCATCGTCGGGTCGTGTTGAAAAGCAAAAACTTTATTTCGCTTTCAATTTGCGATAAAAACAGCAGCAAGTTGGCCAAAATGGCAAATGGCGACAACAGTCGCCAACAGGGCCGCGGCAATGTCCACAAATGAAATTTAACAACTAGACGAGGACATTTGGGGCCGCAACTGAAACTGGTACGAGTTGAAAGCTGGGAACTGGGAGCTGGGAGCTGGGAGCGCAATCCTTGGGGCTGCTTTTGACTTGGCACAAAAGACAAGAAATGCATTTGCTGTCGCTGCTTGTTTTTCAACATTCATAATAAATTTTCGTGTCCCAGGCCCAGGCCCAGGCCCGTGACCACGCCCACTCCCACGCCAACGCCCTAAGTTCTTGCAACAAAAACAACAGCAAATTTCAGGCAGGACACTTTTTTTTGTTGTTGGTCCTGTTGCCAGCTCATTGCTCGCCGAGTTGAATTGTAACGGATGCTGAAGCTGCTCAGTGAACTTTATATATAAACAGGATATGACAGGCAGGAAGCTTACTCCGCTCCCCTTCTCCCCCCTTCTCCTGTAAAGTGCATTGCTAAGCTTCCTCTTTGCCTTTCATTTTTTCTTGACGTTGTTGTTGTTGTTGTTGCCTGCATTTTAATGCCAGCTGAAGGCTCCGGTTGGACTATCTAAAGTTACCATTGGCTTAACTAAACGCCGCTCCAGGGCAAAAAAACATCTCCACTGAGGTGGCAACAAAAGAAGAGAAAGAATCTCCATTTATCTAAATATTTGATGCTCTGAGTATACGAGTATAATACTCTCATGTAATGCTGTTCTCCTAACACACTCAAAGAGAACACATACACATGTGTGTATTATATCATAGCAAGAGCGAGAAAACATTTTTGAGATGAACTTATATAGATATGTCAAAGTATCTTTATGCATGTACTCCCACAGATATCTTTAGGATGCTTGCCAGCAATCTTTATGGCAAAAACAAATCATTTAAGTTTTTTTGTATATTGAATTCATATTGATATACTTTACTCTACTTCTATTCTGGGTTTATTTTCATATTTGTTGAGGTCTTTTAAGTGCCGATTCCTCATGATGAATCTCTTCAAAACAAACAGATTTATAATAATTTTGCCACAATCAATTGAATTCTTATATTTTAATCTTGTTCAAAATCTATTCAAACCATGTTAAAGTTTTACTCATATCCCACAATATACAAAAAACTACAAATACTCTGAACTATTCAATACTTTTATCAATTTCCAATTAACCCAAAAAGCAATCTCTGAGAAATTATTTATGTGTCATTCAAATGCGCTCATAGTATGTCAATAAAAAGAGCAGTAAAAAATTTAAAAATTATACATAAAAAGTAAATAAAAAATTTATTTCGTTACACAACACTGAAATGCCGAAGGGAAACGCTTTAGTGCGGCTTAAAATATTATTGTGACTGCAGTTGACATGGCAATCAAAGTGCTTAAATTTCAAATTGAACTATAAAATTTATAGCCATGGTGAAGTCAATATATTTTACCGGCAGACGAGTAAAAGAATCGCATTTAGTATATATGTTTGGTATATGTTCTATCAATAGTTATAGTGGGAACAGTAAATCTGTGGATGACACTAGCACGAGTTGTACATAAATCACGCATACGCAATGTTTCCAATGGCAAATACTATAAATTATCAAGACGACACAATAAATAAGTTGAGGCTGAAGCTGAAAATAAAACTGTAATGTGCGAAGAGAGGAAAGCAGATGAGAAAGGTGGAGAAATCGAAGATATATGAGATACAAATGCAATCAAAGAAAAAAACAAAGAGTTGCTGCATTTAATTACTTAAAGTTAACCTTGTTTACGATTACTTACTTCAAGTGATTCTTAGCTTATAAAGTAACTGAATAACAAACAATGTAATAAATAAGCAACCACTTGGTTTTATTTTTGAGTTATCTAAAAACTCTTGAGTGCAACAGCGCAAAAAATCAAAACATCAAAAGTTGTGAGTCTCAACAACAACAAGAAATGGGGCAACAACTTTATCCAATTTCTTGTGTGTTTATTTTGTTCTGCTTTTCAATGCTGAGTCGAGCATATAGCGCATAAGCACGTACAAATCGCATTTCTTAGGCGCTCCTTTGGCGCTGGCCTTATCCTTTTTTATGTGCGCCTGAAAGTATGCTATGTATGTATTTGCAAAAAGCAACGCTTGTTCGCCTGTCAGATTTACTTGTCTTGCCTGTGTGTGTGTGTGTGTGCGTGTGCGTGTGTGTGTGTGCTATAAATTGACAGCTAAATCTGCAAAAACATGATAAGACAAGCGACATGCCAATGCGGCCAAGGATTCCAACGATTCCCCATTATTACTACCTACTAACCATTGTATCTTGTATCTCTGTGTGTGTTTTATATCTGTATCTCATCTATTTGGGTCTGGCCTCTATTTCTATTTAACTCAATAACAACAACAACGAAGACAACATCGACAACAACATCAACAACAACAACAACAAAATGCGAAATTGCTTTTCGATTTATTTTTATATGTCTGCCAAGTTGCGAGCATTGTGACAAATTAGTGTTTAGCTTTTTTTTTTGTTATTGTTTGTCTCTTTTTGTTGTTGTTCTTCTTCTTACTTTGTTGTTGTTATTTTTGTTACTGTTGCTGCTGAGCTGGCAGAATTTATACGGTTTTATCAACATTTTAGCCAAAAACATAAGCACAAATTTAATTGAGCGTTAGAGTAATGGCCATTTTTTGCCGACTTTCCAATTTGTTTTTTGTAAACAATTCAAAATGGTTTATTAAAATAATATTATGAGAATGTGATTACACAATAAATGAAGATACAAATCCACTGATAAATTGTTGTAGTACAGCTGAAAATGATTTTAGATTGATTCAAAATGAATCTAAATTGATAGTTACTTGAAACACAAATTTCTGAATATAGTTGTTTGAATTTTTCGAAAAATTAGAAATACTGAAATAATTTGGAATGCCTTATGCCCTATTTTAAAGGTATACAAATGAGTTAGAATGTTTTTTTAAAAGCATTGAAATACTTGAGATATAATAAAAAAATCGACTTGCTTTATTTTTCTAAAATACAAAAACTTTTTAAATATCTAGAATTAAATTAATTAAAAATCAAAATAAATGAAGTCACCAAGTCTAAAATGAAATTCATATAATATTTGAGTCGTTATAGCGAGGAATGACTGTTATTTATTTATTTCATTAACATTTCCAAGGCTCAACTCGTATCCCTGATAGTTGACAGTTGATTTTCCGAGTATCTCCCACTTACCTAGGGTCTTGGTCCACTGAGCTGTGGGTCGCCAGTCGGGATAATGCTTGGGGAACAGCTCCCGGGTCCAATAGGTGTGCAGGACGACCTTGTAGACGGCCAGGCGGTCCAGGGTGCAGCCCGAAAGCGGCGCTGGTTGTGTGGCAGCTGAGGAAGCCGGATTTAAATCCGGAACTGGAGCTGGGGGCGTGTTAAGCGTGGGCGTGGCAGCATCTTCATTTGCATTCACATCGGTGTAGTAATAATTACGATTCGAAGCGCCGACGCCGACGCCAACGTCGCTGCCGGCGCGATTTAAATTTGCATTGGCAGTGTCAAAATTGATAAGCTGTTGTTGTTGTTGTTTTTGTTGTTGCTGATTGGCCACGTTATACGCATATATGGCCGGATTTGATATGAACGAGGCGCCGTAGGAGCTCACAGGCTGCGCTTCAGCCGCTGCCAGCGCCAGCGTCAGCGTCAGCAGCGAGCAGAGCGTCGCTGCCAGCAGCTGGTCGTATTTGAGTTTCGCTTTCATTTCTCTCGATTTACTTTTGTATCTTTTTATTGATATTCCTTTATTTCTATTTTTTGTCAACTTTTCGCTCGTTTCTTTTTTGTATGCAGCCGGCCTGTGATATTTATAGATTTTGATTGGATTTCATATTCTTTTTATTTTTATTTTTAATTTATTTTGTTGGTTTTACACTTTACACACACACACACACTCGCACACATCGCAGCCGCACACACGCACAAACACGTCCATGTGTAAATGAAACGCGCGCGTGCTTATTTTTGGGTTCCTTTTTATTCTTCAGATTCACGTGGAAGCGACGCGTGAGAGACCGAAAAGGAGAGTGCACAAGAAACGAGCGCTAAATCAAACCGTTCGCGTGCAAAGTTCGTTGCGTACTGAAAGCTGAGCGCATGTTGCGGCAGGCACTGTGGCCCCCAAATGTCAATAGCAGCAGCATAACATTCCATGCAGCGCGAGAGCAATGGAGAGCGTTGGAGAGCGCGAGAGCGTAAGGAACTAGTGAGAGAGAGCGTTCATTGCTTTGGTACTTTTCTGCTCTGTGTTGGGGAAATTTTTTCCGTTTTTGGTACAAGCAGAAAATCAGCCTGTTGAGCTTTGACTGAAGTTAGGTGTTGTTGTTGGTGTTGTTGTCGTTGTTGTTGTGGCTGGTGTTGTTGGTGTTGTTGTTATTGTTGACCTCAAGGCCTTAGGCAGATTATTGCACATTTCCTTTTTGTCATTTGAATGGCAGCGTTAATGAAGCACCGCTTGTCTTGCAATTAACGGTAACAGCACAATTTGCCTGAATGCCTAACTGTACTTGCCGTAACGACAGCAACAACAACAACAATACAACAACAGCTGCTAACAATGAGAACAATTTCCGATTAAAATCAATTGAAGCACTTTAATTACTACAATTCAATTAAACAACTCGCTAATGGAGAATGCACAGTAAGATAACAACAACAACAACAACAACAACAATTCAACATCGATTTTGAGCGTGGGCGTTAACACACACACACAAAGACACACACACACACAGAGGCATTTATTCATTCACACATACAGATACAGAAATAGTCTTTAGTTGTGCGTGGAAATTACTTTCCAATTCTTGGCGCATTGTTGGTGGCAGCTTAAGTTGGAGAACTTGTCAAGGAAAACTTTTAGACCAGGCACAAACATTCTATTACCTGAATTGGTAGTCAAACTACACTATAAAAAAAAACTATAGCAACAAGAGTATTGGAAGTGAATGCAACTACCTGAGAGCACTAAAAAAAAAAATGTTAAATTGGAAATACACTACGGAAAACTATCATAACAGAAATTTTAATTTAAATATTAAAAAGCTTAAGTAAAAAAGTACAGTATTTAAGCTACACTAACAAAAATAAAATAATTACATATTTATAGAATGCGAATACCACTAAATACACTGCAAAAAAAATATGGAAACGTTTATAAGAATTATCTAAAGTAAAAAAATACCATGTTAAGTACTGAATATGTTTTTTGAATCACCTTAATAAATTTAGTTATTAAAAAACACCCATTAACACTTCCTTATGATAACATCCACATACATATGTATGTATTAGTGTTCCTCAGTGTAGTTGTCCTTCTTTCTCACCTCCTCCTCCCCGCGCATAACATAATTGCTATTGACACACGACACCCAAACACACTTACACACATGCATATACAGAACGGGAGAGGGAGAGAGAGAGAGCTAGAGAGGGAGAGGGAGAGAGAGCGTACAATTATCGTTGCCCAAAATGTTTCCTGGGGTCCTTCAACAATTATGTGTTGCACTTAAACGATTTGTACGTGACGCAGCCCCAACCAAAAATCTAGACATTACCCCCCCCCCCTCTCCCATCACCGCACTCTCGCAACCCCCTCTCTCACAGTGCTACACATAATCCTGTGTACGCTCGCGTGCTTTTGTATGTAAATTATGCGTGCGTGAAATTTATTGCAGTTAATAATAATTGTCCATTTACTTTGAACGACGACCACGCAGACACAACAACAACAACAACAAAAACAACATCTTCCTTCCCTTTCCTTTCTCCCCGATTACACTTGTGGTCAATTATAAACGACAATTTGCTATTTGTCTTAGAACAGGTTGGCAGCACTTAGCATTGAGGGGGAGGGGTGGGTCCCTTGGGGCTTTTATTGCGCTTTAAATGCCGTCCATTTGTTAGGAGTTTCCTTTTTTATGGCCAAGTTTAATTTATGCTTATGATGTGCTAATGTTTCAAACGTTGTAAATGTTTATTCTGCGCTGCTTGTCTATTAAATGCACAAAGATTTTATTATCAACAAATAAAGTAAGAAAATTATAAACTAGTTTAACTACAAATTTATTAATTTTAATAAATTAAAAAATTAAATGGTTTGCTTTCAGTGTTATCAATGTTAGTGGCCGTCACTGTAAAACAAATACACTGTTATTGCGTGAGTCGTGAGTGAGGGAAATTTTCTCTCTCACAGCTTGTGCTCTGCACAGACACTCTGCATATGCGCATTTTCTTAGGCACACTGCTGTCTTTCTCTCCTGCTCTCGCTCTCACTCTCGCTACACCTGGACAGCGACCAACAGACACACATACTCATACAGTTGTCGTTCGTATGCACGGCATTGCAATTCATTGAGCAAAAATCAAATCCAGAAAATATTCCTGGATATTACTGGATGAGCTGAGACAAATAAACAAAGACAAAAACAAAGACAGAAACAGAAACAAGAGTAAAATGAGCTTTGGCTTTGTTTTATTCATTGTTCCGTTTTCATTTATTATTGACTTGTATGCAGAGCGTATAAAAGACTGTAAAATTCCTAATAAAGTTGGCATTTGGCAAACACACACACACACACCACACACACAGACAAAACAACAACAATGCTTTTATGTAGGAGATCCTGACATACGTGTGCATTTCCCACCTGGGATTCACACATTTGCATAAAAACTATGCATGCGCTTTTGGAATGTTTCAATGTTTTTCCATTTTATTCTTTTCACATTTTTAGTTTGATTTGCTTTGTTTTATTTTGCCTTTTTTGATAAGTAAATCCACTCAAAGCAGCGGTAACAGAAACAGTTAACTTGCTTTGTTGTTCTGGTCATATTTATACGGTTATTTATGTCAGCAAGGCAAACGATAAAAAATCTCAGTGTATTTACAAATGTATTTTTGGCATTTCCTTACATTCTCATATTGCATTTCAATTGCTGCACAGTTAATTATTTTATTATTTCATTTAATTCAAGTTGAATTATTTTGTTAGAAATAAAATCTATATTTTTTTTGCATGCTATTTAATTGCCACATATTTTACAAAAAAATTTGAATTTCTATTTTTTTTTCTTTGCCAATTAGCAGTTTCGATTAAATTGTCTGGTTATACAAATTGTACATTTTATGTAAAATTTTTTTTATTTTTCAAATACATATAAATTAAAATCCTGTGGGATTCTTTCAATTGGTATTTTTTTGTTTCAGATATTACAATTAATATAATTTTTGTTATTTACACTTTTTATTCATCATGCAAAAATATGTTGTGTCTATCAATCAAATTAATTAACACATTGATTAACTCGTTTTATGTAGATTGTTACACACTATTTAATATAAAAACTCAAATCTGAATATGACAGAGTATGAAAAAGAAAACCCTTTCAATTTTGTTTCCGAATTACAGTCGAACTTCCCTAACTCGAATCACCATTATCCGAGAAAAAAGTTCGAGTTAGGGAGACTTCGAGTTAGGGAATTTTTTTTTTTTAGTTTTTTAAATGAAACTACAGTTTCATTCATTCATAAATACATTTCAAATTGCAACCTTTTCTTTGTTATTTTCAACAACAAAAAATTTCAGTTTGTTCAAGACCTGTCGATATTCTTAAAAATAGGTTTTATCGTTCTTTTGATATATCCAGAAGATGTTCCCGATTCAAATGACATAATTAATTTTCAATTTTTTAATATAATGAAAACTGTTTTCGATTAGATACCATATTTTTCAGCCACTTAAATTTTTTTGGTCCACTTTTGAATTTCTTAACAAATAAGTTTAAAGATTACTTAAAGACATAAACATTTTAACACACGTGCTGGTGCCATGGTAAATAATCTTGAGCTGATCCGCTGACAAATAAGTGCATTACGAACATCTTTCCTAAAGTAATTTCACAAGCTTAAGTAATTTTTGGTGCAATATTCTATCATATACCATCACCATATGCTAATTTACATCAATATTACATATCCAAACGAGCCGTTAACAAAAGCATTAAATAGAAACGAAAAAAAATACAAACTTTATTGGGGATTTTCCCGAAAAATTCGACTTACAGAAGCACGCACGGGCCAATATTTTTGTTCGAGTTAAGGAGAACTTCGACTTATGGAAGTTCGAGTTAGGGAAGCAGAATTGTATGAAATTTGCTCAGTAAACGCTATTGCCACTCGATTTTGTTCGAGTTAGAGAAAATTCGAGTTAGGGAAGTTCGAGTTAGGGAAGTTCGACTGTATAAGCATGTAAACGCTTCATAACGCTAAATTACAGGCCAAAAAAGCGCGTTAAAAATTAAGCTAAAAAGGCTGAAAGAGATGAGAGAGAGAGAGAGAAGGGAAGAGAGAAGGATGGGAAGAAAGAGAAAAAATGCAATGCGTGCATTTTAATGAAATGGCAACTGATTTAAAGCGCTGCCCTCAAAAAGCAGCTCAGCAACTGTCTACGTGTGTGTGTGTGAGTGGGCGAGTGTGTTGGTATGAGTGGGCGTGGCAACAGGTATGAGTTACATTTTCATAGCACACTTTTAAGCTGCGCAAAAATGCGTTATGCATGAAGCCTGCAGCACAGAGGCAAACGAGAGGCAACAGAGGCAACAGACCAGCAGCCCAAAAGCCTGACACAGTTAGGCATCAAATTATGGCCGTAGCCCATCCCCCTCCCTCTCCCCCTTTCCCCTCTGCGAGTGTCCTTTACCAGGTGCCAGTGACTACATTTAATGACGTTTGCATATTTCTCTCTCTCATTCACTTCCTCCCTCTCTCGCTCTCTCTCTCGCTCTCTCTCTCGCTGTCTCTGTCGCTCTTTAAATGTGTGCGCACTCACATCAAAGCGACGTTGAAATTTATGCAATTAATGTTCCGCATTGCATTTCCCATGCACTTTGACACTCGCATTTTCATTTTCATTTTGACTTTTTCGCCTTTTTCCTCATTTCTTTATTTCCTTATTGTTTTTGCTTTCTCGCTCTTCTTCTTTGCCACTGCTGCCAAATAAAAGTGGCCAAATTAGCTTTGGCTAAGTAAAAGCCAGGCCAAGAGCAAGGGCCAAAGTGACAGTGACAGCATTTGCCAATGGCTTTTCCCGCTTTTCCCGCTTTTCTCTGCTTTTTGGGGGCTACATGATCCCCGTTTTAATTAAGCGTCGCCTCTTAACGTGGCCCAAACACACACACACACAAAGTTTGCTCTTTAAGTCCCCCCACTCCGCCTCTCCCTCTTCTTCTTACCCCTTCCTCTGCTCAACCACGCCCACTTCCGCTTGCATTTAGCCGCAACTGTGCAGCTTTCAAAGTAGGCGTAGTGCAGCCAACAACAACAACTGTTAACTGTTTTAAGCCTTTCTCTCTCCATCTTTTTCCTTTTCTCTCTCTCTCTCTCTCTCGCTCTCTCACTCTCCATTTGGCTCTCACACACGCACTTTCTGCATTTGCTCTTCGCGTTGTCATTCGTTCGCCCGCGAAACGCATTTGCGGCTTTGTTTAATACTCTAACAACTTGTTGTTGTTGCTGGTGTTGTTTTCATGTGCGGTAAGCCTAACATGTTCTTGTTATTATTACTGTTGCTGTTGTTTCTAGTTCATTATACTATCTACATATGTACATATGTATATATGTATATTGTTTAGTACATAGTGATGTTAATCCAATCAGACAATTTACTTTAATATCGAAATGTTAAAGCGAAATGATAAAATAAAGAATATCGGGGGTGCCACAGAAATCGCTTTCGCTTGCATTTCACTTAAATTTCATACAAATTCCAGTGAAATTCAAATGAAAGCGATTTCTGTGGCATCCTTGTATATCTCCAAATAATAACAACACATCAAGTATTTCCAAAAAAAAAATAGAAAAGAAATTCTAATTAAAAAATACACTCGTACTTTTAACATGATTTTGACATGTAAATTGGCCTGGCAAAAATCAGACTTTCAACTTTAATAACTGTGCCAAAACGGAACCGATTCCCAAGCAAAATGTCATTGTGATCATGGTTTCGGCCTTAATTCCTTTTGCATTATTTGGTACAGAGTCCCCCCTTGTAATTTTCGAAAATTCAAGTTTTAACTTTTAATCAACTCTCATGTCACAATTCCGACTTGTAAAGTTTCTAGATGAAGTGTTGAATCGACTTGAAGCTTTCATAACTTTATCAAGCTATTTTGATCATGGTTTGGCCTCCATTTAATTCATTCTGTATTCAAATTGTATTTATTCCACTCACATAATTCATTTTTTAAGCTTCTTTTTTTCTTCACTTAACAATCCTATTCTTATTTTCTAAATTAATAACGCAGATGCGTTAAAATGAATGAAATTAAAACATATACAAATTTGTATTGTGAAAAAATATTGAATGCTTTCTATTTTAATTATTAAATGTAACAATATAATTACAGCAAAAATAAAAGTATTTTACAGCTTAATTATTTTCCCCCATTTAAAGAGTATTAAGAAGTCAAACAATTCAATTGTCTGACAGCTTTTGAGTGTTGTTACAATAGTAGCAAATGCGATTTGAGGAGGGCCATAATTAATTGAATCAAAATGGAAATCAAAATGAAATTCAAAATGAATATCAAAATTATGACGGCAGAGAGAACAAATCGCATTTGTTGATTGTTTAATTGCAGCTGCCACATAATTATCAGACATAATATAAAATGCATTTCCATTTTCATTTCAAATTTTCCGATGTTCCGAGTGGGAGCTGCAAATCTAATTGAAATTTGCCCCCTTTGCAAAAATAAATATTTTTCAATTGGTTTCCGCTGATTTGGTCGAAACAGTTAATGAAATCAAGTGGACAGACAGACGGCGACTAAATATATATTTTTATATTTATTACATTTATATTGCACATTTATTTAAGCCAAATTGAAATAAAATAGATCAAGGCGCAGTCAGCGGATGTGACGTCATGGCGCATAAAAATCAACATAAAAAGCATAAAAATGAAATACACATGGTCAGATATGTATGAATATGAATACATATTTCTGTATAGGATTCAGCATCCCCGTGAAAGGGGAACGAGGCGGAACACACAGATCGTCACACGACCCATAAAGATACACAAAGTAAAACATCTCTGACAGCCAACAACATGCAGCATAAAGCAACATGAGCAAAAACAAACAGCTGCTCGACTAGCAAATACCCTGTAAGCTGTGAAAAAATAAGTCAATTTTAAGAACAAATGTATAACAAGTCAGATAACAGTATTCTATATGCACAAAAATATAAATTCCAATATGGGATTTGACTTTTATTACACATTTTTAAAAAAATACTACTCAATATCTAAATTTAGATTACTAATTTATGAATTTTGTTTTATTATTACCTCTTTTCCCAATTTTTACATATTCACACGCCAGTCTAACATACACTCTATACCCTATACATTATTCTGCATCACTACACACTCTAGTCACATACGCTGTCACTAGCACAGCATACCCCTTGTGCTATTTACTATACAGGGCATAGGACTGACAGCATATTTAGAAAGTTTATGGTCATACACATTCATTATATATGTATGTATGTTTATGGACATATGTGTGTGTGTGGGTGTGTTTGTGTGTGCAGATGTATAACTGTATTTGTGGCTAAACTTTAAATAACATTAATTATGCGCTAAGCCTTTCAAAACTGACAAATTTTTGACGTTGCCACTGGATTAAGTCACATTTAGCGGACAGAGGCGGACTGAGGACAGTGGACACATTGGACAAGTAACAAGCTAACGTATTTTTAATGAACTCTGGCCACACTCTGGCGGTGGTAGTATCACAAAATAAATCTTGATAGTTGTGCATTTATTCACAAACACACATACATATTTGAATATGTGGAGCACACACTGTGTGGTTTATTTATTATTGAAAAAGAGCAGTTAAAAATCGAATAAAAAATATATCAAATTCAAAAATTCCAACAAAAACCATTTCAAATGGTACATAACTATGTTATATTATTTTATTCTGAATTTCAAATTCAATTTCCACAAGGATTTCCATAGTTTTTCTATATAGAAATGACATTTTTATGGGTATGATCTGTATTTTTGGTATGCAAATATTTTATTGTGTCTTCCTAATATTTGAAGAATATGAATTGCATTTATATTGAACTTATTGAAGTAACTAAAGAGGAAAACTTTTAGATGTTCTTATTAAAAAAAAACCCTCTAACTTAAAAGTAAATAAAGCTCTGAAACCTTTAATCCCAGATTTTAAATCCATTCCATAAATAAATTTCTTAAATGAACTGATTAAAAGCTACAAAAGCTCAGCTAAGCACGTTCAGCAAAAGCAATTAATTTTTTAAGCCAAATATATATTTTTAAACATGGCCCAAACCGAGAGTGGGACAATCGATAAGTGTGCGGAGAAAAACAAAATCAGTTTTCACCCAATCGAAAGCATTTTTCTTTTATTATTTGCAGTTGACGTTGTCGCAACAGTTTTCAGTTTTCAGTGTTCAGTTTTCAGTTCAGTAACTGGCTTAGGAAAAGCTGCTGCGATAAGGAAAGTTACCCATGTCAAAAATACAGGGAGAGAGAGAGAGAGAGAGGGGAAGAGAGAGTAAAGAGAGGGGAGTACATTACACCATAATTTTCAATAAATAGTTTTGTTGGTCCAAATGATTTGGCGCGTGCTGTGAACTTTGAAGCTGTGTGGCAAATGTGGCACCGTCTGCTGTTGATGCCCCAAACGTGACTGCGAGACGCTTCTAACCGTGCCGCACAAATATCATTTCAATTTCAGCTTTTCGGTGCGCAAAGTCAACAACAATAAACGAAATGACAGCCGCAGTCCCAAAGTCGCCGCCAAGTGCCGCCGATTTGCACCACTTGCCCCACTTGCCACACTTGCCACACTTGCCCCACTTGTCAGTGGCAGTTGCGAAATGACAAACAAAACGCGTTTATTATTAGCTAAAAGTTGCAATGCCATTTTCAATAGTGCTGTTTAGCAACACTGTACTTTAACTTCTGTTTTCCGTTCACAACTTCATAAGGCTAAAAAGGAAATATGGCAACAGGGAGAGAGGTTTGGGTAATTAGCCTGCCAAGCAATTAAATCGCTAAGAAATTCACGCTGACAGGCAAAAACAACAGCAACTCGGAGTTGAACATGCGCCAGGTAAGACTGTCTGGTAGCTTGCCAAGTCCACAGACTTTCGACTCTGCGCCCCATTTAGTCGCCCCACATAATTCCAGGAATCATTTCCACTTCCATTTCCATTTCCATTTCCATTGCCAGCTGCCTCACAATGTGTCGCCCCTTTGCAAAGAAAACACACAAAACTCTTGCAGCAGTCGCGCTCTATAAATAAAGTGCATCAAAATATAAATGAGTCTTAGATATATACGACTAGCAGATATTCTACATCAATCGAAAATTTGTATAAAGATAATTATTACAAACAAACATTTAACTTTAAGTGATTTATATTGAAAAAACATTTAGATTAAAGCGCAGTTTAATAAATAATAAAACTAAACGGGATATTAGTAATGCAAAATAACAAAGTTGTATATTATTTTAAATGGTTTATCAGTAATATTAAATATTAAATATCACACTTCAAGTCTTTAAGATCAAAAGGAACGGAAAAAGAAAATATTTTGTATACCTTACCGTAATTAATGATTATTATTTTTAAATAAATTTTTAGATATTTATAAATGTATTCCCGAGTTTTTTATTTTTTAATTTTAATTTATTTTGAAATTTAAAAATATATATACTTTTTTTAACTTTAATGTTATATTTTTAAATTAATTGTTGTGTCGGCTGCTTTTAGCCTGATGATAAGTAAATAAATAAATAAAAACAAAAATAAAATAAAATATTGAATTGATTACCAAATAAAGAACTAAATAGATGGTCTAAATACACATAAATTACATCCTGCAAATCGAAAATAATTTAATTTGTTAATTTATATAATATGTCGGAAATATTTAAGTCCTTTAACATTTTTAAAATTTCTATTATTACAGGGTAAAAAAAAGGAAAACAATATGTGCTTAATCCATGACTCCGTTCTCGACGTTGCAGTTGCAGTTGTTGTAAATGAAGTCGTTGTAAAAATGGCAAATATTTAATAAGCTACAAATTAAGAACAAATATTTACAGAATCCATGAGAAGAGAGAGGGCAACAGAGAATTAAAGGGTGAAATATGAGTACTCAAGTCAAGTATTTAATATTAAAATCAAATAACCAAGTGGAATCTGAGTGCCAAAATTGTATTTTATTAAATTACAGTGAGAACTTTTGAGTATGTACAAAATAAAAATTACATAAAAAGTAAATTGAATTTTAATATTAATTAAAACATATAGGAATATAATGGAATGAATTTAATAAATCTTATATTCATCATAAGTCTATATGTGTTTTGTACTTTAATTAATACTTAAACAACTGTCAATCAGCTGCTTAATTACTTAGTTGAGCTGCCAGTCAACTTGTCGAGTTACCACTGTGCCCCAAGCATTGCCAAGAGCGTGCCACAGTCTTTGCCCCCTCCCTCTCTTTCCCACCCTCCTCTCACTCTTCTTATTTCCAGCAGTTTTTACCTCTTAGCGCCCACTCACAAAAAATGAAATAAATAAGAACAACAACTCATTTAGCTGCATAGAATCATGCCTCAGTTGACGTGAATCACTCACTCAGACTCTCGAGAGTGGCAAGCGAGAGAGAGAGAGGGAGTGGCAAGCGAGAGGAGGGAGGGGGGTTGGAAAAACTATTTTCATGTCTGTGGGGCCTATTAGCTCTGACCGAGATGATCCCAAGTAGCGCAGCGTGGAAAATTTTACCTCTCAAGCTGTCACTTGGCGTCTGTCTAGCAAAAGAGGGAGAAGAATCAGGGCCAAGAGGGATAAGAGGGGCAAGAGGAGGACAGGTTATTGTAAGATGACAACACAACTGCGAGGAAAATGCGCGGAAAACTGAAATACGACAAAGGCAAACGCAAACGCAGAAGGGAAAATGAAAATGCAAACTTTTGAATTGCTCATTAGACACGCTACTTTTCGGGGGCACAAACACACACACACAGACCAGACACACACTACACACGCACACACACACACTTTACTGTAATGTGTCTGTTGGAAAAACTTACTTAAAGTTTTATGCGCCAACAGCAAAAAATAAAGCAGAAATGAAGAAAAAAAAACATTTGACAGCCCAATAATGTTCCAGGGGCGGTCGTACGTTGCGTAGGCGTGGCAGTTGTCTATTAGTTTGTTTCATGTCTTGCCAGCTCTTCTACCCTCACCCCTCACCTCTCTTCCTCTCCTTTTCCCACTTTCGCCGGCCTCCTAATGAGGACAATGTCAAGGCGCGCCTGAAACTGTGCTATCAATTAAATCCTCAACGATGAGCATTGAACTCAAATCTAAAAACCATAATTTACAGCATTTTCTAAGTATGTTTAATTGTCTAGAATTGTTTTTGCGAAAAGTGTTTCCGCTTAAGCGGTTCATCTGTCATCGCCAGATTCAAATAATTTCATATTTATATTTTCTTGAGAAATTTTTAAATGTTTTGTTCTTAAATCAAAGTTTTTTCTTTTGCTGTTCGAGTGGTTTCTTCTGTCTTTTAGACATAATTTTTATATATTTTTCACTTTTATTTTATGTACATATATTTGGGTCTCATTGGGTTCTGGGAATTTTTTCTCAGAACTTTTTCTTTTAATACACTTGACAATAATTTCAAAAAAATATTCTACGAAATTTCAAAAAAGTTTATTCTTCCATGAAAGTTTTTCTTTTGCTGTTTGAAAAGCTTTTTCTATCATGTTCGCAAACTTTTTTTATTGTTAAGTTTAAAATAATTTAGGGTTTCTTAAAGTTTTTATTCTGAAATAGAATATTTTATTACTATCTTTAAATAGTTTGTTTCTTTTTTAAGTTAGATTATTATATTAGAAATTATGTATTAAAAATCTTTTAAATTTTTAAAATCCTGTTAATCATTTGATGATGATATATTTTGAAATTAATTTCTTGAAAATTGTATGATCTTAAGTATATGTTTCAATTTTACAGCTTGCAACAAATGCAAATTCTGGCTTAAGTCAAGGAATCCAACCTTATGCATATTTATTCGAATGCTCGATGTTGCGTGCCACATGAATCATGACTCATGAGGCATATTCAAGTGGCACATTGTTTGTTTATTTGCTTCCTTTCGGTTTCATTTTTATTTTTAATTTCTCCGTGCATTTCATTAATGCAGCCAGTTTGTGGGTGGTTTCCTTTCGGGTTGTTCAACTGTTTGCGTGGTGCTGATTTAAAGTCGAGCATTGAAAGCGACACCACGCCCCCCTGCGCCCACTTCCAGTAACCAGAGGGCAGTGGCTCGCCTTGAAACTCAATATTTTGACAGCTTGTACAATTTGAAGCTCAACATTTTTGCTTTATTACACATCTCTGGTATTTTCTGGCCTGGCAGCTCGCTGAAACTTTTTGTTGGTCAAAGCGGGGTGAAGTGGTGGGGGGTGGGGGGGGAGCGAGGGTAACTGTTGTCACACACATTGGGTCAAGTTGTCAACGCGGCAGTTGCCACGTTCCTTAAAGGAAGCCAGCACCCGGTGGTGTTGGCGGTAGAAACCGTCGAGGCGGCAACTTGTCGCCACTTTATTAACTGTCAATCTGCGCGTGTTTTGACTTCCACTTTCTTGGGCTCGAACAATGCGACTTTCTAGGGTATCTTGGTGAGGTTTTCTTAAAAAGTGATAAGAATGATGGGAGTTTTAAGCGATGACATGATTACTACTTATATGGAAATACTAAGTAATGAATAAATACTTGTATAGAAAAGAGACTGTCAAGTCTGTAAATTATTATATATTTATTTATTATTAAGAAATGTAAACATATATTTTACTACTTTGCATCACAGTTGAATTTCGATTTTTATATGCTTGTACCTTCTGGATTAAATGAAAAATTACTGCATATAAAATTTATAAATTGTAAACTAAACAGTTTTTTTTTTTTTAGGACTCTTTCAGAAGTTTATCAAGTGTTATGGCAATTTAAAAATTTCTTTTAATACCGATAGTATCGCCAAAAGTATGACATTTGAACAAATTTAATTTAATCTGCTTAACTTTGTTGCTCCTAAATGTATTTACTTATTTAAGTAGAGTATTTAGACAGTGACTTTTGCATCTTTACTACGTTTTCTCCCCCATTTTTGATGTAATTCACAGCTGCTACTTAGATTGTTGTGCCTGGTGCTCTTTAATTTTATATGACAAGGCACGCACCTTGATTTTCTGCTCAAATCCAGAAATGTCTGCTCTCTCCTGTTGCTTCAATAAAAAAAAACATGTTATTCAATATTTGCCAACGTGTTTATTACAAAACAGGCAACATATTGGGGTATAACTAAAAAAACATATGATAAAAAATTGTATTTATTGTTATCCAATTGAAAAGTATTAAAAATATCCATTTGTACTTTGGTAAACAAATATAAATCATAATAAATATAAAAATGGCATATCAATTCCAGCTGTAAAGTCCAAATGCACAATCGTTTCTCGTTGGTTGTACTATGTTAAATTTGATTGTTTGTCTGAGTGGAGATTGGAGAGATAAAGGAAGAGGCAAAGAGAGAGAGAGAGAGGGACACAGTCACAACATTTGTGCCATTAACCCAGTTGGCCATGGCTCGAGAGTTGGTTACAGCAACATCAAAGCGACAATTCTGATGATGCTCAGATACGATGAGTGCAGCCCCCTAAAGGGTGACTCAAGGGTTGGGATCTAACACACCTCCCCCTCCCCCCGCACTCCTCCTGGTCCCCTTGGAAACCTCTCGGCATTGGCCCAGCGCAAACAATGGACGTGCAGTTTGAAGTGCATGACACAATTGCGGAGAGTAAAATAAAAGATGACAGAAAAGAAATATATTTGTATACAATATATAGAAAAAAAAAACTAAATAAATACAAGTTCGTACTTGTATGAGTATATATTTATTTTTATATAGAAGCATGTATGCGATGAAAGTACAAAAAACAACGCAAAATGAAAAGTGCACATTTTTTGACAGCGACAGCACAAAAACAAATTGCATACAAATACATTTTATCTCTGAAGTGTTTTGTCAGCAACTCAGTAAAAAGGGGGGACAAAGGGAGGTTTCAGATTTCTGAACCTTGACATGCCACAGTGTTGCAAGAACTGAACACTGAACACTGAATGTTGCATTCCCCCGTCGAGTAAATACAGTTGACAATAATGTCAAAAATACTTCACATTTCATTTTGGTATTTTTTCTGAATTTATTTAAGGTTTATGTACGCACGAAGAGAGAGAGCGAGAGAAAGAGAGAGAGAGAGAGGGTTGTGCCAAAACGCAGAGAATTCTTGGGTATTATAAACAGGGAATCCTTTTAAAAGTTTTCCCAATCAAATTGAGGCGTTTTTCAGAATTGGACAATTGTTTTTTGAGAGCGTAACGATTGAAACATTTTTAAAATGTCAATTACCATAACTTGGTCAAAACTGAAATAGTTCTGAAATCTGAAAGCTCTAAGTCTATGATCTGTATACAGATAAAATATATTTATTGATTTTTATTTGAATTATATACATACACTGGCGAACATAATTATTGGCACAGCAAACATTTTGAGATTTGGGGGCTTAATTGTTCCCTTATCGTTAACATATTGGTATCAATGGAAAGGTCATTTAAATTCCGTTTGAATGATATAAAACTTTCCTTAACCCATTAAGTACCCTTCGAAAATTTCGAATTTATGTAAAAGTCAATTTTCGAAACTTTTTTCCTCGATTTTTTACAAAAAATATTTTGATGCAAAAAAATTCTTCAAACAATTTAAGGAGTGACTGCAAAAAAAAATTTTCAAAAATATTTTTGCTAGTATTTTTTATAATCATTTTTTTATATCATTCAAACGGAATTTAAATGACCTTTCCATTGATACCAATATGTTAACGATAAGGGAACAATTAAGCCCCCAAATCTCAAAATGTTGGTGTGCCAATAAATATGTTCGCCAGTGTATATGTACATATGTATACTGAATCATAAATTTGATTAAATTTAATTTATAAGAATTCTTAATTCTTCTTAAGTGATGCAAATATTTTTTTTTATTTGGAATATTTTTAAAATTGAAATATGTTTCTAGATTTGCTAAGTTTTCAACTAGCCTAAAATAAAAATATATTAAAAAATACTTCGAAAATATCATATTTTCTTGAATTATTATTGAACACGTTTGTTTTCCCACATTCACATGTAATACTCGTGTTTGTGTGACAATCATGTCCCAGTTTAAGAGCGGATTTTGGCAAACAACTCAATTTGGGGCAGCTCCACTCAGTAGGCCGCTCCGATTGCCGCAGATTAGAGTAAGTATAAGTATAAGCTGGCGTCTTGCCGGCTTCGCAATCTGAAATCTGTTCGCCATTCTCGAATACAATGGCCAATTGTGCTGGCAAATGTTGCCACTTAGCTACCAAAGGAACCACCCAGAAACCACCCAGAAATCAGGCCCATTTGGAACTTGAGGCTGTCTGTCAACGCATAATTGGCGCAATTCAATGGGCGGACAAATGAAAATGAAAAATGAGCAGAGGTTAAAGCTGATGGGCCACATTTGGTGTGCGAATAAATAAATAATTGTGTCCGGATTACACAAGTTCAAAGCAACAGAGACAGAGACAGAGACAGCGAGAGTGTGTGGGAGTGAGATAGACAGCCAATAAATAACAAATTTTGATTTTGATGTGCCATTTGTTGTCGGTGCTAATGTGGCCAAAGTTCATTTCATTTTGGGCCAAAATCCGTGCCAATTAAAAAGCTAATAAGCAGGACAAGTTATGATACGAAAGGACACTGTTGCCAATTGCCAAAATGTTTGGCTTAATTAGCTTGGCGTCGACTAACAAAACCCGTTGCTGAATCCAACGTTGAAACCAACCGCCAACGTTTGTAATTTCAAACTGTCAACGCCAGGCATTGTGGGCGGAGTGGACTTTGTCTCTCTCACTCTCCCTCTCTCTCTATCTTTTATGCTCTTTCTCTGTCTTTCTCTTTTTCTGTTTGCCGCACATGTCCATGGACAGGACTTAGAACTCAGGACTATAATTTATTAGCAACAGTCACCACATAGACTCAGTCTATGCCACGCCCCCTTTGCACCACTTGCCGCCCACTCGACGCACCATGATAAATGGCGTTTATATTGGGTTACACAGTTGCCCACTTTTGCATGCCATAATTATCAGTATCATCATAATCACCATCGTCATTATCATTATCATAGAGAGTCGCACCCAAAAATCTCTCTAGAAAACCTCTAAGCCGACAGTTGTAATTATTTGCCGTAATATATATGACATTATTTATGCCCATTTAATGCTAATTCTGTTGAAAATATCCCTTTAAAAAGAGTTGACAAGCTTGTGGCTAGAAATTAGTGCAGGAAGTTTCAATTTATTCATTTGGATTCGGCTTGGCATTTGAATAAATTACATTTAGTTTCGTTAGCAGCATTTGCATTATAATTATTATGTAAACAATGCTTTAACAATCTCACAACTTTCATGTTAATTTTGAATGTGCAACTCACTTTTTGGTTTATTTAAACAGTTCTTTAATATTAATAATAAACATCTATGTATAAAACTTACTAATCTAGGCAAATCTAATTAAAATACTTTTTTATACTTTTACTTTTTTTACCTTTATTGCAATAGTATTAAAAATGTGAAACATAACTTCACTTTTTTGTTCTTAAAAACTACAAAATCGCCATAGTCTACGCATGTTGTATAAAAATACTGTGTATACTTGGTTAATCCCTCAGTTGAGTGTATTTAAATTGGAAGGATATGAAATAAGTAAAACATAACTTTACTATTTCAGTGAAATCACAAAGAAATAAATCTCGTCATATCTTATAAAAATACTTTTTAGTCCTTCACCATTAACTTAACTATTTATAAACAGTTCTTAAAAATCAACAAGAAAGAACTTTAAAACTTGCCCTCAGTCAGACAAGTCTTTTACAAATACTGTATTTTCCTGGTTAATCCTTCAAATCGGTGAACTTAAATTGCAACGGAATGCGAGGCGTGGCAAGTTGATAGGCAACGAAGGGCTTATCAACCGGATGATTGAATTCCAATTGAAAGTTCCTCAGCAAACGGGCCACACCGATTTCCAGCTCCATTTCGGAAATGCGACGGCCAATGCAGCTGCGTGATCCAAAGCCAAAGGGCAAATAGGCAAACGGATGACTCGTTTTGGTGGCCGCAGGACAACCGGAGGAATCCGTTTGATTCACTCGCAGCCAACGCTCGGGTATAAACTCATCCGGCTGGGAAAAGTGTTGGGCATTGCGCCACAGGTTCAAGTGCAACATGGCAACCTCAGTGCCCTCGGGCACCGTGTAACCACTGAGCACCAAATCCTGACGAGTGGTGCGCACATTGGCCGCGGTCAGTGGATAATAGCGGAGCGTCTCCTTGATGCAGGCCCGCAAATACGGCAAATTCTTCATGGACTCAACCGTCAGGGGCGTGTCCTTCTCGGGCAGAATGCCGAGTATCTCCGTGCGCAGCTTTGCCTGCTTTTCCGGATGCTTGGACAGGGCCAAGAGTATAGCTGCAAAAGTGCTCGTTGTCTGCAATAGAATAGGGTATTTTTAAGTCAAGTTTATCCACATTATGGGTACAGTTTTATATCGAAATGTTATAATTGTCAAAACAAAAATCGATATATCGTAAAAAAAATTATCGAGTCAAAGTGTCGAGCTTAAAATTGAGCTGACGATATATATTACGAAAAATTATCGAGTTAAAAAATCGAGTTATCGATTTATAAATATATCCGGCTATACTCACAGTATCGACGCCAGCGAAGAGCATATCCATGGCAATAATCATGGCGTATTTGTGATTGATGGCCAACAGTTTCTCCAGAACACTCTTTTCCGCATCGGCCGTATCGCTTTTCTTGTTCTCGATACGTTCCACAGCCTCCTTGATGAACTCATCCAAAACACGCACTGTCTCATCCAATATATGGATAACTTCCTTCAGCTCTTTGGTCTTGTACAGACGCCACAACGAGGGTTTTATCTCCAGGTCAACGGCCAAGCCGAAGAAGCGTTGAAGTAACGAGAAGAAATAGCGACCTTTGGGATTCGTATTGTCGATAAGACCGAGACGACTGTCCAGTGCAACCATGCCCACCGACTCCAGAGTCCAGGCACTGATCTCATCCTTGAAGTCAACAGGCACTTCCAGTGTCTGGGGATCGCGTATAAGTTTGATTCTATAACGGATTTGATTATATGAAATTATGATATAAAATTATTTAATTTAAAAATTTAATATAAGTATCAGTTTTGTTTCGAAAGTTGAGAGTAATTAAAGAAATAATTATTTATAATTATTTATAATAGTAATAATAAATATTTCTTTAATTACTCTAATCATACTTAAATATAAATTATAATAATTATTAATTTATTATTATTTAATTCAACAATTTAATTCAATATAATTTAAATTAAATTGAAATTTTTATATTTACCGCTCTATAAACTGCTGGTTGATCTTATCCAGGGAACTCAAGTATAGCTTCGCATTCTTGGGATGTACGATAATGGGATTTGCCGCCGATCGCATGTTGCCCCAGTCCTCGTCCTGCGAGGTCAACAGACCCGTCTCCTTGCCGAAGTAATCCCTGCGATGCACGTTGCGATAATAGTTGAGCAGCTCGAAGCCCTTGCGATAAGGCCAGACACCGTCGTGGCGGAAGATCGTCTCGAAATCATCCGGATTCTGTGTGATTATCACAGCTGGTTTGCCCAAGAGACCCGCCAACATGGTGATATCACTGCCAGAGTCCTTAATTAATCCCTTGCTAATCTCGTTCATATCGGCACCGTAATATTTTCCGCCTGGCATGAAACCAAAAAGTAATTTCAATGCGCTTACACTTGGCATCTCCTTAAGCGGCTTTCCCACTGTCTTTGTTGTTGTTTTTGTTGTCGATCCATAGCCACGCTGCATATAATAGAAGTTTAACAAAGTGTTTAAGTAATTATATAATTACTTTTAAGTATACACGCACCTGCTGCAATTCCTGCGCAACTGTTACGGAGCTGCATAATTCGGTTGTTGTTCTTTTCAGGCAATTTATGACCGAATTGCTTCCCAATATTTTCAGCTGAGTCATTGTGACTTTGTTTTGTTTACGTTACGTCACGCTCTCTCGTTTGTTTATTGTGTGTATATATGTGTGTGTGTGTTTATGTTTTGAGGTAGTTTTCGGTTGCGTTGCCAACTTTGTTTCGCGTGTCGCCGTCTCAGCTACTCGCCGCACACTAAATTCGCTTCGCCACTGACCGGCCCTCCTAAGTATCAATTCACGCTGACGCAATGAGCGGCAAATGATTGTGAAATATCGAGAGAGCGTTTGATATTCGCTCTCAGCTGTTTGCCGGCATACACATGTTTGTATGTTTGAACGCTAATCTTTTGACTAAGCATAATAAATCGCTCTCTCCCTCTCTCATTGATACAGATGAGTATGTTAACGCAATGTTCTCTCTCTTTGATGAAATGAACTTGCATTACTGTTGTTTTATTTTATGTTTCTCTGCTCTCTTTGAACTTGTACAGACTAAATCAGCTTTGTATAAGCTTATGACCAAATAATCTTTGTTTAACATGTATTTGTTATCGATCATATATTTTAGATTACTTATTTGATTAATTTTATGTAAATATTTATTGAACTGTAACAAAATGAGAAATAAAATAATAATAATTATAAAACATAATAAAATAAAGTTTGCATATATTTCAACCTGTCAAGAAATAATAGTGTAGCACTGTGCGAAATGCCCTGACCTAAAAAGAATCAAACCAGTAAGACCTTGCTCTCTAAGCTTGAATTTAATGACACTCTGCTGCTCTCTTAAAACTCAACAAAGAGAGCAGAAAAGAAGAAATTTTGAACAGACCATTGAATTTGAATACTGAAGAAACTGCGTACGGTTGTGGGCAAATTCTCTAAACAAAAAATATCTAAAAATAAGTCAAAAATGCGGCCTGGAAGCAAACAAAAAAAAGACAACAAGATTAGCAAATGTATCGATTGAATTATACTATACTATATTCTATGATTATATGTTTGTGATCTAGTAGCCCATATGCTAATACTAAAGTATAATAGGAAAATAAAATGTGTAAACAACACACTTAATACAAACAATGAACACGAATAACTCGCATCATAAATACACTTTAATAACAATTTATAAACTAGACAGATTCGATTGAAAACCGCGATATTTACAGACATTTAACACACATTTAATACATTTTTAGTCACTATGCAGGTACAGTTGAACAAGGCGTGTCTGGGGAAACCCGGACACTCGATGTTTATCAAGAATCGCACTCTTCGACCCGTTGTGATCTCGGCGAAACGGTTTGATGCCATTATGGGCCGATCCCAGATGGCCCAAAAGCACGAGAAACTGGCGGCAGATGAGGAGGAGCATCGATATATGCAATATCTGAAGGAAGGCAGCGATAACTTATGCCATCAATTCACGAACATGGGTCACATGTCCCTCGAGGAGGAGAAACAGGCGAAACTGGATCTGGAGGTGAAGGAAGATGAGATCCGGAGAAAACAGGTGAAGAAGGAGGACGAACAGTTGCGCAAGGAGCGCATTATGCGTGCGAATCGCATTCTGGAGAATCTGAAGTCGGGACAACGAGCTCTACATCATGCTCTGGTGGAGAGTGAGATGACCTATCAGCGCAAGTTCAATGAGAATCTCAATCGACAGATTGCCAAGGATGCACTGCGTCAGCAGCGTCTGGACGAGGCACAGTGTCCCCTGATGCTGATTCCATTCTGCGGTGTCACCGAGGAGCAGGAGAAGGCGGAGCAGGAGAAGAAATCGCTGGCGATTCGAGAACATTTCGAGAAGGAGCTCAAGGAGCGGCATCAGCAGCGTCTGGACGAGAAGGAGCAAAGGGACTACGAGGTCATCGTTGAGCGGGCACAGTACAAATGCCTGCAGGACATCGAGGAGAAGCTGAAAAAGAAGCTGGCCCAAAGCAAACGCGACTTTTGTCGACGCGCCTATCAGGAAGCGGTCAAGGAGAAGGCCGAGAGGGCGAAATGTAAGTGTATAGTAAGAATCTTGGGAGAGACAGACCCCAGAATAGGTATTTATTCATGATCATTTCTGTTTCTACTTCCTAAAACGATCAGTCGAATGTTAGCTTTAAGTATTAAGAATTTTGCAGTTTCTTACAGACTGTATATTTCACATTATCTTATACATCCTAAGAAGTTAACTAAAACTCCGACAACAATATCACATTAAAGTCGTAGAAGAATCTGCCGAAAACTGATGTTTAGTATAAAAATTGTTGTTGTTTCTTCTTTCTTTCTTCTTTCCTTTTCTTCTCCACCTCTAACCTTCTTTACTTCTTGCTAAAACCCATCCTACATCCATCCAAAAGATGAAAACATTCGAGAATCGATCGAGGATCGTGTACTTTGTGTCGATCAGGTGAGGCGTCGTAAGCTCGACTCACGTTCCGGCCAGGATGCCAAGGCGATGCGAGAGAAGGAAATCCTTGAGAAGGAAGCCCGTGCCATACAACTCTGTCGTGCTCAACAGGCCAAAAAGGAACAGGACGAGGAGCATCAACGTGAGGTTGAGGAACTTCACGATTCAAAGGTTCAAGCGGATGCAGAACGTCGCATTTGCCGATTGGAAGAGTTGCGGAAAGAACGCATCGCCTACCAGAAGGAGGAGCGTCACCAGGACGAGGAGAAACGCAAGCGAGCTGATCAAATTCATCGCTTCCATGTGGCCGAAAGATTCAAGAACGACGAGACCAACAAACGGTTTGCAATCGCCCAGAAATGCAAAAAGGACGAGGACACTGCGAAGCTTCGCAATATTCTGTATGGCCAGCGGGATGAGTTCCTGCAGCGACGTGATGAGGAACTGATGCGAATCTCTGCCTGCGATGCTGATCCCTATTTGCAGGAGGATGTGAGTTTCTTCGATGATGCGGTCAAGATGATTACACATGCCAAGCAGGGCGGACGTTCCGTTTATCCCATGGCCAAGGCAGTTGAGGTTTATCGCCGCAAGAACCAGATTGACATGGAACCGGAGGGTCGAATGGTGCGCAGGAGCAAGTTGCGCGACTACTGCTGGCCAGGCTATCACTCCAAGGCGGACCTGGCCTACAGGAAGTACGATCAGCGGGAGGAGTGTCGCCAGCAGCAGGAGCGCAATCGCCATGGCATCTTTGCCAAGTGCATCAAAATCACCAAAATGGCTGCCGAGGAGGCACCATATAAGAAATGTCCCGTCGAGTGTCCTGTGAAGTGTTTCCAGCACTGTGGAATGCCAGCAATCGAGGATGTGGATTCCTTCGATTGTGGCAGCAATGCGTGCCACGTGGATGATTCGCCACCTAGACCCTGTACTAGTGACATCAAGTTGTGATTAGGATTAACAAATTTAAACTTAACAAACCACACCAAAAAAAATACTTACAATTCATACTTTTAAATTTTTACAACTAAAAATGGGCTGAGGCCGGAAGAGAACTCTTTCAAGTTTAAATATTGGAAGAGAATACAATATACAGGGTATCAAGTTGTGATTAGAGTTTTGGCCCCTAACAAATTACAACTTTACAAATGACAAAAAAAATACAAATAATTCATACTTTTGAATTTTTACAACTAAAAATATGCAGAGAACTGAAAAGAACTCTTTCAAGAGGACAAAGATAGTAAATCGCTCGGAATAGCATTCAAATATTAATTCTTATGAAATAATATAACAATTAATTGTAAAATAATCTTTCTTTGCGAACTCGATCGATTTACTTAAATATCGCATATATGTAACATAAAAAAAACTATAAAGCTTTAATAAAGTGTATATAAAATTGTGTGTTGTCTATAATTCTCTAATAATAACAACTTGGGCAATTTAACAATTGATTTATATATATTTTACATAAATTGTATATTTTTTTGGTACTTTAAATACGACTGGCTTTTAGACAAATTGTAAAGGCTTTTTTCACAGCCTTTTGTAGAATGAAATTCAATTCCGTTTGCCTTGGAATTCCCAAGGAGTCGCCACAGGTTTTAGCTATTTAATATTATACACGCAAGACATTTATATAAACTTCTTGCAATACACTTAGACTTGAGCTTTGTGTCAAGTCAAGTTCTTTTGCAATATTCTCCAGCTTCAGCACATTTTGCATTTTTAATAAAACAATTTTCCGGGCAGCATATAAAATGCAATCGCAGCTGGAAAATTATTTATACAAGTAGAGCAAACAGATTATAAAAGTAACATAGTTAAGGATAGTCGCTTGGAGGATATCCTGTAAAAAAAAGTCAGACTAAATATAAAGATATATTTGATTTTAATTACAAATTTTTAATATTTAGAAAATCAATACCAGATTTACAATTTATACAGATATAAATATAGTGATACAGGGTATCTTCAAGTCTAATACTGTGTTTCTATATATTTTTCTTTTTTACTTGGACAAATAAATGTGAGGCAACATTTATCAGGAAGTGATTTAACTTGGTCTGTTTGACAGTTTAGTGGATTTATTTGAGCCAAAACGACATTTTAATAGACTGGAGGGCTAATTAAATTTGCATTTGAGCCAGGAAAAGTGCGTTAACTGTTGACAGCAGTGCCAAATGTGGCCAAGACGTGCCACATGCAACGCGTTGTCAAGCCACGTAACATATGAATAAATTATTCAAATTGCTGACAAGCCGCCAAAAACTAACACGACGCGATGTTGGCCCAAAAAAAAAAAAAAACCATAAGATAAACTTTGCGCATTAGCCAAAAATGGCGTCTTGAACTTTGTCCTTGTGCGGCAAATGTAATTTATCAGCGCGGAAATAAGTAAATCAAAAACAATTTAAAGCACGTTCTCCCTCTCTCTCTCTCTCGGCATCTCTCGCTCAAACTCGACGACATCATTAGCAGGAGTGGGAGTGAGGTCAGAGGACAGAATCTGTATCTGGATCAGAAACAGGACCAGCATCAGCATCAGGGCCACAACCAGAACCAGAAAGAGGCAGCAACTTTAACTTAATTAGCTCGTCTAAGGCATGCCTAGAAATGGAAATGGAAACGGGGCTGACATTGTCTGCCAAAGTCATGCAGTGTGGCCTCCAAAAAGTTCAACAAACACAAAGACCACACTGAAAAAAATAAACATAAAAATTCAATTTTAAAATTTTAGATTCGGGATATAATTGTTAAATTAACACAATATGCGTATAAAATGGCAACAACTGAGCAATAAAATAGTCAAAAAACGTCTAAAATATTTGATGTCACTGAAAAAATAATAATTAAAATATTTGTAGAAAAGAAATTGAAATAAAAAGTATATCGTAATCAATTAAAGTAAGTTTCAAGTTTTGTCACCGTTTGGGATTAGCTTTACACCAAAATTACGTCATATTTTTTTTTCAGTGTATACGATAGAGTGGGGGTAAAGAGAAGGGATGAAGCTAATGAAATTTTCAAAATTTTCCAACTGGCAGCCGACGAACCTCAAAAGCAATTAATCACCTGCATTAAAGCGCGTTAGGTGCCGACATCAGAAACTCAACAGTAAGTCTCAGTGTGTGTGTGAGTGTCTGTGTGTGTGTATATCCTGTGTGTGTGCTTGTCCTGAGTGTGTTTGTAATGATGTTTGCTCAAGGACTTGCCATCCCCTCTCTCTGTCTCACTCTGGAGGAAGGGGACAAAAACCTCCAGCTAAACCCCCAAAGTCTCCATCGCCCCTTAAAAAGTTGAGTGCTTTGTGTTATTGTTTGCTCAGCAGCCAATTGTGTTTGCTTTTTGGTAGTTAATCCTATTAATTAGCCAACTGTGTCGAGTGCCAAACAAATGCGTCTAATGCCAACAAATGGTCGAGGTGAAAGAGGTAAAAGAGAAAGCCTTTCACTGAAACGCTATCAAAAGAAATCAGCACAGGTTTTCACTTTGCTGTGAACATCAAATTGATTAGCAACTTTTCATCAAATATGATGAAAGCAATTACTTGATCCTCTTTTCATTCGTTTGCTTTTAACGAATGGCTTTTAGAAAATATGACAACTTTTTATACAAAAAATTTGTTTGACTAGATTTAAAGTAATACACAAAATAAATAGTAAAATTTATAGCTGATTTAGCTAATTTTGGGCTCATGGTCTGATTAACAGAGCACGTGATATATTAGATATATGTATTTAATTTGCATAAAGATTTATTACTTAATTTTTTTTACTACTACATTTTGTTTATTCCTTAATATAAATATGGTTTCATTGTTAATCATTTACACTAAAGTTACGAATAAGAAAATTATTACTTATAAAATGTCTAGAAATTAAATAAAAGTATTTAAATGTTCTAAAAACTAATTTAATACAATATTATACAATTGCAGAAAAGAAAAAGATAGTTTATAAAATTTAGAAATCAAATTACATTTAACTTTTAAATATTTTAGCATCAAATTTAATGAAAATTCCTATTAATTGTAAGACTTTGAATTAAATAATATCCAAAATCAAACAAATCACATCACTTATACAAACCCAGATACATCAACGTCAATGTCAGTCTCAGCCAGGTCTAAATGAACGTCTTAAGCACAAAAAGTGGGGCAACAAAAATCAAGAACATAATTGCTTTTAATGTTTATTAACTTGGCTATCAAAGGCACGCATGAGGCTGGATGGCAGGAGGAGGAAGCAGGAGGCAGGGGGTTGGAGGATGCGACGCCGTGCATGTTAAAATAAAATCCAATTAGCATTTTCTTCCCTTTTTGCGGCGACTCTTGCTGATGTTGCCACGATGTTGATGCTGCTGCTTTTCCTGCTTTTCCTGCTTTTCCAGCTGCGCTGCTGCTCCATTTCACAGTTTTCATTTTGTTTGATAAACGCGCGAGCATTTCAAATTAAATTACACGCAACTAATTTGTTTTTGTGATTTCCCCAAGCGTGTGTGTGCGTGTGTGTATGTCTGTGTGTGGCACATACATCATGCACTCAGCCTGTGCGTGTGTGTGTGTGAGTGTAAATAAACGACAATGCCGCCCAGTTAAGTCAACAGCAACCACACGAACAAAGTCGCTGAACAAATGTTGAAAATTTAATTTGTGTATTTCCCCAAAAAATGACCAAAAACTGAGTAAATGGGCAACGTATGTACGAGTGTGTTGCATTGTGGCACGTTGTTTGCCTCACACGCAATTGTGGCAAGCAATTGCATCAAAACTCAGCAAAGTACTTACAAATTGTTGCACGCCGAAACGGGTTCAAAGAGTGGTTCAAAAGCGATTCAATGTTGAATTAACACAGTGCCGAAATTGCGCTACAAAAATCACATTAATTTTTAAAAGTTTCGCATATGGGAAACAACTTTTATATAATTAAAATACATTCCATAATTATTGCACAGGATATTAAAAATCTGTTTTAAATTATTTTAATTTAATGAACTACTTTATGATTGTCTATGGTATATTTGGAGGCTAAGTTTTCAGCGATTGTAATGGTACAACGTTGAAATCAGGGGCAAAAGGGCACTCGTTGCCCGCTTGCTCAAGACCGACCATACGTGGTGAAGAATCACATCCTGCACGAGGTGCCTCTGCTGCCTACAAAATATGGCGGCTCTAGAGAGGTAAACTCGATAAAACCCGTAATCTCAGGTGTTATTCGAACCGTGCCTATGGGATGAATGGCACTACGTTATTGTGTCTTTGAACGGTGGCCTCCGGATACCTGGCGACCTCCGGTTGTAACTAGCCTTACCGGGACAAGAGGCTCTGTTCCGGTGGACCAATCCCTTCCTCTTTACTCGTGGGACCAAACTATGGACACCTTTAATAAAAATATTGAACCAAAAGAGGCTGAACAGCCTCCTCAATCCGAGGTCGCTGACCTCTCGACTACGGTCGAACCGATGGATGCTGAAGACGGGCTGGATCTCGATCCATATAGCCCAGTCAGCAACTCTAATACAGAGGAGATGGAAGAACTCCTCAGAGTAGAGGAGGAAATCCTGAACTCACCGCCAAAGGCGGAGCCAGCACCAAAAGCTGTAAAAAGCGTAGGCGACAAAATTCGCCTAAGTGGTGCTGGTCGGAAACGCCTAGCACACTACCGGGCCAAAGGAGTGCCAATCGAGCAGGCACTGGTCATGGCAAAGCAGCCGATGCCGAAAGCAGAAAAAGGCAGAAAGGCTGAAAACAAGTTAAAGCGGGAGAGATCGGCGAATACTACGCCGGAGATGAGCCTGCCAAAACGAGGAAGTGCAAAACCCGGGGCTGGAGCAACGCCAGCCAGGGTTCCAGAAAGTGAGGCCGTGTCGACGGATCCAAAGGCTGTACAGCCTCTGATTCCAAGACCGACTGAGCCGACTGGAGCCAGGGAGCACCGCTCGTACAGTGAAGTCGCCAGCTCGGAAAGATTCGCTGTCATCTCAAAGGGCTATCCCACAGCCCTGCTATCGACAAAAGAGCTCGGTACGATAAAGGAAGCCATTCTGGATGAGATCCGGAAGCAGCGCCAAGGAGCTGTAAAGCCCTACTTTACGGGCTGCTCTCTCCGTCCAGGGTGGCTTCTCATATCGTGCGCAAACCAGGAAACAGCTGACTGGCTAAAGGCAATAGTGCCTAAGCTGAAGCTGTGGAAAGGGGCGCAGGTCGAGTTAGTGGCAGAGGCAGACATGCCTAGACCACAAATCTACGTTGGGTACTTCCCCAAAACGGACAAGTCCTCAAATGAGGATATCCTCCAACTCCTCGAGGGGCAGAATCGTGCTCTACGGATTGGAGACTGGAGGATACTCAACCGGGTAGAAAGAGGGAAGCACGTTGAGCTGACAATCTCAGTGGACCCGGTATCAGATGACCTTCTAAAAAGCAAAGGTTACACACTGTGGTACGGCTTTGGGCTAGTCAATGTGCGACCAAGGAACAGGCATAGTGTAGAGGTGAAGGACACCTCAGCTGAGCCTGAACCAGGGACCGCCTCGACTGCCCAAGTGCCGGCAGCAGATCAGGAGCTACCCTGTTGCTCAAGCAGCATAGCTCCAATCTCCCAACACTCCGGATCAAACGGAACAAAATGCCGTAGGCAGCACTTTGGAGGGTCCATCGACAAGTGCCAAGGCTGCCAAAATGGAGCGACCAGCGACCAATGCCCCACAGGTCGCTAGGATGCGCCCTCCACTTTACGGTCGGCTCCCAACCAAACCTGGAAAAGGCGCCAGGCGGTCTCAAGAGGAGACTGTGCTGCTAAGCAGCAACCGGGGAAAGAAGAGGGCCGCTCGAGGCCGGAAAAGGGACTGATGGCCCTATCCAATCCTCCCTCCATCCCACACAACAAAAGGCAGCTAAAGTGCCTTCAAGCAAACCTGCACCACGCTAAGGCAGCCTCGGACGTGCTGTGCTGCAGGTTTGCCAAAGAGGACCTGGACATATCCTTCCTGCAGGAACCATGGATCCTCTCGGGTAAGATAAAAGGCCTGAACACAAGAGACGGCAACCTAGTATATGCCTATGAACTGCAACGCCCACGTGCGGCGCTGCTTCTCAATAAGAAACTGACATTTGTGCCTCTTTCACAGTTCATAACTGAAGACTTGGTGGCAGTTTGGGCAAAGGTGCCCACAGCAGGCGGAGAGCAAGAGGCAGTGCTGGCCTCGGCTTACTTTCCAGGGGACTCAAACGATGCTCCACCTAGAGAGGTTAGTGCCCTCGTGGAATATTGCCGGCAAAAACATATCCGCTGGATCATTGGCTGCGACGCGAATGCCCACCACACAGTCTGGGGAAGCACAGATGTAAACAAAAGGGGTGAGTGCCTCCTTGAATATCTTATCAGTAATAGCATTAATATACTGAACAGGGGCAATGAGCCAACCTTCATAAATGCCATTAGGGGGGAAGTATTAGACCTCACTATTTGTAGCAATAATATGTTGGCCTCTGTCACCAATTGGCACGTCTCTGGGGAAGTTTCCATGTCAGACCATCAGCACATAAGGTTTGATATAGGAAGCACTACAGTAACTTGTCCGATTCTTAAAAATCCCAGAACTACAAATTGGGAACTTTTCACATTAGAGCTTGAGCCACATGTGAACCATTCAAGCTCTCCTATTCAGAGCATGGAAGAGTTGGAATATGAAACAAATGATGTTCATCTCAACATTGAAAACGCCTTCAATAAAAGCTGCATTCACAAACATCGCAAATCTCAGAGGGACGTTCCCTGGTGGAACAAATCCTTGGAGAAACTGCGAAAGAATGCAAGAAGACTTTTCAATAGGGCGAAAACATCGGGAGATTGGTCCCATTACAAATTCGCCCTAACGCTCTATAACAAAGAGCTGAGAAAGTCTAAAAGAGCCACGTGGAGGGACTACTGCGGGAAGATTGACAACCTCCCCGAAGCAGTCCGACTACAAAAAGCTCTCTCAAAAGACCACTCAAACGGCATTAGTACTTTGAAAAAGCCTGATGGAAGCTTTACAAATACCCCAAGTGAAACTAGCAAACTTCTGCTAGAAACCCACTTTCCAGGGTGTATAGGTGCAGACCACACTCCCACGATTCCTTTGGTCCCCACCAGAGCGGTCGGTGTGGACAGTAGTCTCCCGTACAAGCTATTTCATCTAAACAAGGTACAATGGGCTATATCCACTTTTAGTCCTTTTAAATCACCTGGACCAGATGGGATTTATCCTTGCTTCCTGCAAAAGGGTATGCATCTACTTGCTCCCAATCTGACCCGAATTTTTAGAGCAAGTCTCCTACTGGGCCACATTCCTAGTAAATGGACCAAGGTAAAAGTCGTCTTTATACCAAAGGCAGGGAAGAAATCAGCCCAATTGCCCAAATCATATAGACCAATTAGCCTCAGTTCCTTCTTCCTTAAAACAATGGAGAAAATCATAGACCAGCATATTCGGGATGAAAATCTCAAGCAACATCCCCTATATAGATTTCAATTTGCATATCAAGCTGGAAAATCAACTGAAACTGCTATACACTGCCTAACAACTACAATTGAAAAGGCATTAGCATCTCAGCAAATAGTCCTCGGAGCATTCATAGATATATCCGGGGCCTTTGACAATACATCATACGAGGCTATTCACAAAGCCCTGATCAACAAAGGCGTTTCACCGCTGATCATAAACTGGATTCTAAGCATGCTCAAAACTAGAATCATTACAGTAGACCTGGGCGAGCAAAAAACATCAATCATAGCCACTAGAGGCTGCCCCCAAGGGGGAGTACTCTCGCCTCTACTGTGGACTATTGTGATTGACGAACTCCTACATAAGCTGCATAGCTTAGGGTTCGTAACTCAGGGATATGCTGACGATTTAGTCATTTGTGTCGGTGGTTGCCACGAGCAAACTATCATGGAGCGAATGCAGTACGCCCTAGACACAACAACAAGATGGTGTAGGAGCAGAGGGTTAACAATAAACTCGTCCAAAACTGTCTTAGTACCGTTCACTAGGAAAAGGCTCTTGAACCTTACTAACCTAACAGTAAATGGTGCTCAAATTGAGTTCTCAAAAGAGGTGGTGTATCTGGGGGTAACTCTAGATGCTAAACTCACTTGGAATTCTCATCTCGCGAAAACCATAAATAAGGCCACTAGGGCATTCTTTGCCTGTAATAGACTTTTCGGTAGCACATGGGGTCTAAATCCCAAGATGATATTCTGGTCATTTACCACTATCGTGAAACCTATTCTCACCTATGCAGCCCTTGCTTGGTGGACTAAGGTCAAACAACGAAAGGCAACAGCAGAATTAAGTAAGCTTCAACGCCTTGTTTGCGTGGGCATTACAGGTGCAATGAGAACCTGCCCAACGGATGCCCTCGGCATCATAACAGGAATATCACCCCTTCCAATTCTAATAGAAAAGGAAGCCTGTCTAGGGGCCTTAAGGCTTCAGGGTGTTGCCAATCTCAAAAGTGGCGACTTAACAGGGCATTTGAAGGTTCTCGAACCCTTCTTCTCGAGCCCTATTGTGCATATAACTGATGTGCAACTCCCGAGGATGGTATTCAATAGGAACTTTACTGTTGCGATAACTGACAGAAGCTCCTGGAGAAACCCGAATCTCTGCACACCATCAGGGGCCCAAATCTGGTATACGGATGGCTCCAAACTGGAAAATGGAGATACTGGAGCGGGGGTATGGGGACCACGTTTCGGTAGGGCAATAGCCATGGGGAAGACCCCGTCCATCTTCCAAGCAGAGATTCATGCAATAGAGGTGTGCGCCACAGAGTGCATCCGACGTAGGATGCAAGGAGCGACCATCTTTATCTTATCGGATAGTCAAGCGGCTCTAAAAGCCCTACAATCCTTTAAGATAACATCCAAACTTGTGGACAACTGCCTGCGACTACTAGATTGCCTGGGGGAAATGAACTCTTTAACTGTGGGCTGGATCCCTGGGCATGAGGGTCATAAAGGCAATGAGATTGCGGACTGTCTCGCAAAAAAGGGTGCAATGAAACCCCTTATAGGTCCTGAACCCTTCTGTGGCCTTGCAAAAGGACACACCATGGAGGCTATAAGGAATTGGGAAGGAAAAATGCTTAGCAAGTACTGGACAGACAGTACAGGCCAGCGGCAAGCAAAACGATTTCTCGTCCCGGCCAGAAACCAATCAAAAAGAATGGTATGCCTCAAAAAGAGTGATATTCGTATTCTCACAGGTTATCTCACAGGACACTGTAGCCTGAGATACCATCTCAGAAAACTGAACCTCTCTGAAACTGAAACTTGCAGGTTCTGTGAACTGGAGCAGGAGACATCGGAACATGTTCTCTGTGAATGCCCAGCACTCTGTAGGCGTAGGTTGCAAATACTAGGGTGCGTGACAACACCACCCTACAAGATATGGGAGACCAAGCCCGGAAAAGTGCTTAAATTCATAAAAAGCCTTGATATTCAACGGGATGTACCCTAATGTCTTACTGGCCAGTACAATAGACCTATCATTACGTGGTCGCGGTACAAATAGGCCATATATCAACTTAACTTATGGTATATCAATTGAAAAATAATGTATATATAACATAAATTAAACATAAAATATTAAGAAGCCATAATAAAAATTCGTTAATTAAATAAACTTTAATTAAATTGATATTGATAGAAATATCATTTCTCATAAGAAATCAGACATACTTTATACATGTTTATTTATTTTATTTAGCAACAAAACCCATTCTAAATGGTATACAATTTAGTAATTTATTTTTTTTTATTTTATTTATATTTCAAAATAAATTCGTAAGAATTCTCACAAACAAATTACTTGCAGCACTCCAATACAGAATTTTGAACGTCTAAATTATGCCATTAGGCACTTGGCTCTTTGTGCCACAAATAACTTTGAACTCGCCCCATTGACTGGTCAACTTTGCAGAATGCTCGCCTTGGGGCAGCTTAATTATAACTTTATAAGCTACAAAGTTAGTTGGTTACATGCCCCAAAGGTGCTGACAATACAAGTAAAGTAAAGTGAAATGCGCTAAAAAATATGCAACACTTTCTGGATTTATATGCATATTTTTACTTGCAGCTAAGTGTGTCAGTGTGTGTGTGTGTGTGTGTGTGTGTTTGTGTGTGGTGTTCTTTGTTGCGGTCAGACAGCCACAGAGAGTAGCAGATGCTGCATAGCGCTACATTATGTATAAATATACCATATGCTGCAAATGGAGAGGGCGTAAAGGGGGCGTGGCAGTACTGTGTGTGTGTGTGGCAACGTTCAAACGACTACATAAATCCAACGCGGCGGCTGTCTTCCTGGTTATTGTTTATCATGCACACACACACACACACACACATCCATGCATATGCAATGAGAAACAAACACAAATGCGGGCGCATATCACGCATACGCCATGTGTGGCCACTCAGCAATATAAATATAAATATTTAAAAGCAACATCAGCAATTAGTTAAGCACATCTTAAGCTAGGCTAGTCTTAAATTCATTTTGATATTTCTAAATCATTTTTAGATTAACACTCTTTAAACTTTCCGATCAAAAATAAACTTGATAAGAATAAATGACAATTCAATTTACGCAAAAAATAAATAAATAAATAAGCTCAAACAGCGGCGAGCGAAAGTACTAAAAGCGGAATCATTTCTGTTTGCACACATGTCGTATGCGTAATTTCAATTTAATTGATTTCCAGAGCAATTGCTTTTTGCGCTGTTGCTTAACAAACTTTGGCTGAAGCTTTTAATGCAGCAAGGACGCGGATTTCCTTTTTTTTTTTTGTATTACTCAAGTCCTTTTAACGGCTATATTTAATTTGACATAGAACTTGTTATTAAAAAGATAAAAATGTAACTTCATAATTATGTTAACGAATGCATTAATTAAAGTTTTATATTTTCTTGAAAAATGCTTAAAATTTTGTTAGCACTTCTTTAAACACGCTGTAAATTTAAAGAGCATTTAAGCTTCGACTTTTTTAATGCTCTTTCTCTTTTTGCTTTCTGCTTAACTTTGACTGCGATTTGCCAAAGTGGTTTTGAAAATTCCACATTTACGTTTACCATTTTTTCTCATTTTCCTTCTTTTTTTTTTGCTTTCCTCATTTGCCTTTTAGCAAATAAATGAGCAGCGTACAGCGCTGATTAATGCAACTTGAGTTCGACTTTGAGCGCGAGTATAAGTGGAATATGTTTGAGTGTGTGTGTGCGTGTGTGTGTGTGTGTTTAAGTGTGTGTTGGCAGCATGTAGAGCACAATTAATCAAACCGCAATTGAGTTGAGCTCGCGCGACGGTTGCTTTGAAATTAATTTGCAGCTGCTTTGAGTTTAAATTAAAAGTTAAAACCCCGTCAAAAGCTCCGAAGTTCAATGAGTCAGTCAACTACGATAGTAATCTGGATTTTCTGCATTTTTTTGACATTTAACAAAGTCAAAACGGATTCCCTTGTCTAAATTTAATAAACTAAAACCATTTGCAGTTCACTGAACTGACAGTAAATAAATTTAACCTAATTCGTACATGTCAATAACAACAGGAACCAGGACAAGACAAGCTGCTGTTTCTTGCTCCTGCTGCTGCTGCTGCTGCTTCTTCGTCTTCTCTCCTCTTCTCTTTCTGGCTGAGAAAAAGCTGACTAACACACACACACACACTCTCACACACAAATAACTTAGGGAATTTCATACAATGGATGCAAAGAAGAGAAATGTTCATTAGAAAAATAGACAGCTATCAAAAATCAAGCATAATTTATGTTTAAATAATTTAGTAGTACTCGTATAACAATTAATTTAATTTAAATAAATAGTACATGACTAGAGCTTTAAATAAGAAATATAAGTAAAATATGTTACCATAAAATATGTATAAATAAAATTAAAATTTTGTGGTGAATGGATTGAGAAAAAAATATACGCATAATAAAGAAAATTTAAAACTTTAGCTAATATTTATAAAATATGAATGTTTTTGGAGATCATAGAAATATTAATGGTAATATTTTCAGATAGATAGCTAATTTATTTTTAATAAATAAATTTGTTAAAGAAAACCTTAGCAGGAGTATTATTCCATCTGTTGAGTAATCAATATCTCTTGAATGATTTCCATAATAAAGAAACTGAGCTATCAAATTCTATTAAAAACTTCATTTAGTAATTTAAAAATAATTGAAAACTAGGTTTTTATTTTATTATTATTCCAACTTAATAATATTTTAATTTGATAATTGGCAGTTGGCTTATCAGACTAACTGCAATAAGCTCTTTATCTTTAATTTTTGTCTACAATTTCAGTGCAAACTTCCACTGTGCCGTTCTTTTGTCTGTTATGAAGTGCAAAGTGTAAAGCAAAAGCTAAAGATGACGACCATTTCTTAGTGTTGGTAATCGTCCGTGTGTGTGTGTGTGTCTGTACATATCTCAGTTAGCTCTTTGACTGTGTGTGTGTGTGTGTGTGTGTCTGTGTGTGCGTAGTAGTATTTTTGGCATTTTGCGTTTTGTGCTTTGGCACCACATGCTTCTGATGGGTTGCAGTTAATCCACTTAATGACCTCGATGATTTTATTGATGAGCACCTAACGCCATTTTCATCTCCATTGCCATCTCCATTTTCATTTTCATCTCCATCGTTCTGGCCAATGGCAACATATGCCGCCTGATGATGAAGACGCTCGTCTATCGTTTTTCGGTTTATTTCCCTTTCCTTTTTCCTCTTTCCATTTACATACATATTTTTTTTCGTTTTTCGACTTTTGCTTGTCAACACGGACTGTGCAACGGGGCGTGGCACTGCCACTAAACGGTGTTGCCATCATCATCATCAGCTGGATCGTGATCATCATCATCATCATTATCATCATCATGTTTGTGTTTCCTGTTGATTTTCGGCACGGCCACGGAAACCTACTAAATTAGTGACAGCGACTTTGGCTTCCAGCTTCTGGATTTCAGCGTTTGATAAAATGGCAGACGGACGCTCTTATGTGTCTATGTGTGTGTGTTGGTGTGTGTGTGTGTGTGTCTGTCTCATGTGTGTGTTTTCTGTGTGTGTCCTGTTCTGTGTTATTTATGCGCGCGCATTAAAATACAATTTTTATGCTTGGCATTGCCAGACTTATCCTTTGACTGGCACAACACCCATCGCCACTCCCCCTCCAACTCCCACTCTCACTCCCAATCCCCTACTCCATCTTCCAATTCCCCTTCCACTCGCTGGCAGCAGCATCTTTATTGAGTGTAAATGCGCGTGGCGAAAGCATATTTATTTACGTTGAGCTGCTTATTTATTTGGCAAATGGTTTTGCATTTGTCAACAGCAACAACAACAACAACGTTGCCGAAATCTTCATCACCAACGGCGACAACTTGCATTTCAATTTAGTCCAAGCCATTTTCTCCCATGGACTCCCATTGGTCAAATCCAGTCGCTGGCGGCCAAATGTCCTTCTGCCAAATGTCCTTTGGCCAAGTGAAGTGTGTGTGAAATGCTCGAGTTTCCGTTTTGGGAATTTTCGTTTCGTTTTTCGTTTATCTAACAGCATTTCACTTAGTTAATGCCTGACTTTAAACAATTGCTTAGCAGTTTATTGAGAGATGATTTAGTTAACAGTTTTTTAATTGCAAAATGCCTGCTAAATAAGTTTATATTAATTTTAAACTCAACCAATCAGATAAAAAATACAAATTTTGGGAAGAAATATATATTATAAATTTAAGTACGAGATAAACTGTGAACCAAAAAGTATTTAGACAAGAAATTGAGTAAGATTTAAAGTACAAGTTAATATATGTATAAAAGGAGAAATGCAATTGCAGTAAATATTTCATAAAATTTAAATAAATTACTTATAATAATTTCTTGATAAACTATGATTAATCCCAGGTTGTTTTTCACAAGAAAAAGATACAGATAAAAATGAATATTTAAGTAAAATAAATATAAATACAAATATCTACAATAAAAGATGAGAAGTATTTAAATATATTGTAAAAATTTTTTGATAAATTATGATTAATTACAAAAATCCTAAGTAGTACATAAAGTAGAAATTGATTCAGTTTTAAAATGGAGCAACTACAAATATCTGCAGCAATTAAAAATATTACAATAATTTATTTACAAATTACGATTAATCCCCAAAATAAATTATATATTTTTTGTTGTGTTTTTAAAGCTGAGTTTAATTAATTAATACATTATTATATATTATATAATATATTTTTTATAGTGTTATTTAGGCGATAATTGAAGTCAGAACACAGTGTGAAGTCTTTGGAGCATTCAAGCTGAACAAGTCGAGTGTGAGTTGCACTCACTTAATGATGCATTAAAGCGTTAACATTAATATAGGCCATACGCATACACGCACACACACACACACACTTACAGGACACACACACACACATATACATACATATATGCAAGGTATGGCGCCTTGTGACATTCGGTGCTTTAATTAAATTTTCGATAATTGCTTGCGGCAAGTGGCAAGTGTCGAGTTGTAGTTGGGGAATGTGGCCAAGTGGCGACAACTGAAATACATCGAAACATGAAAATATTTGCTGCCGCCAGGCGCATTTAAGTGGCATTTTTAATTGATTAAAAAATGCAGGAAGCAGGACACACAGGACGAGGGACAAGGGACAGAGGAGGGGCAACATGGGAACATGTCGAATGCCCATTATTGCTTGTTGCTGCGACATTTAATTAACGGGCCGCCTTCATGTGTCGCAGCGACATTTTTAATTTCCTTGGACGCATCGGAAGTGGCGTGAAGCAAACCGGAAGTGCTGCCTGACGCACGCAGCAAAGCGCAAAGCACAGCGCATAATTAACTTGTAGGCGGGTGGGCAGCAAACTGACAGCAACTCGGCCACGCCCACAGCCCACAGCCCACTGCACAGAGCCACTTGTAAAAGTTGCAAAAGTGCCAGAGACACAAGCGGCAACTGTTCAAAAATAATATATGAGAAAAGAAGGAAAGGCCGGAAGATACCCTGTATAAATAAAAAAGTTAAAAAATAATATAAATAGAAATAAGCTGCTACAAAATACACTCCAAATATTCAAATGTTTGCTTTCTACTATCCATTTAATTATAAAAAATATTTAACTTTATTTTAACTTTAAATAAGCCATAAAATCTATCAAAACTATATGCCCAGTTTCATTGATCACTTGAGTTTAATAAAAGTCAATTCTGATCAAAAATACATTTCTAATTGTTATAATCCCCTAACTTAATTCACCTTTTCACAGGGTATTCTGAAATAAAAAGAAAAATGTATAAAAATTAAAAGAAAACTTTCACTGCATCTAAACTTGGCCAAGACCAAAAGAATTGAGAAATGAGCAGACGATGCCGGCATCGTTGAAACTTTTGCCATAGCTCGAACATAATTATAAAAGTTTCGACAAGCATTTGCCAGGTGGGCAGGAAGCGTTTGCCACAAATCTGGACACTGGACAACGGACAGCGCGGACAACTCGGACAACTCGGCATTTCCATCGACTTTCGAGTTTGGTAGTCAACTTCCTTCGACTTCGGCTTCGACTTCGACTTCGGCCAAGTGGCAAGTGTTTCAATGCCCACTCTACTCCATTTTCACTTCCATTTTCAGTTGCTGTGTTAATTAGCGTGCCATTGGCATTTATGCTTAAACGCTTAATGAGCTCGTTGAAATCGAGGCTACTTGTCTGCCCTCTCTCTTCCACTCTCTCACACCCTCTCTCTTTATATATTCCCCTCTACTAATTGCTTTTGCCTAGCAAATATTAGGCTGTACAATACGTATGTGTAATTGCGACGTATGCGTCGTATACGTAATTTTCTGGCGTGTCATTCAACCAGCCGGAAAATGGCTTATAGTGCTCCCCACTAGCTTATAACAAAGCTTTGCCTGTCTGCCGTTGACAACAACTAACAACAGAAGTGATCAAAAATTTAACGACTTTTGAATACTCTATAAGGAAATAGTTTCTCTAACAGTTTATTTTAAATTATTTTATTGATTTTTTTCGAATTTCTTCCTAGCGCTAAACTACATGAGACTACTTAAGGTCAATGAACTAGTCACAATTGATATTTCTTTACAATCTTAGGCCTTTTTAATATTATATTCTAATTCTCTTGTTTAATTATAAAATTCCCTTGAATTTGTTTTATTATTATAGCAAGGATCTGATTTTAAAAGCTGGTATAAAAAAGATAAAGGTGTTGTAATATTATTATTTGTATTTTTATAAGACCAACTGATAAGCTGCTTATTTAAGCTACAGAAAATTAAAATAAAGAGTTAAATCTAATATTTTTTAAGCTACAACTAAAACTACATATTTAAACTACAACAAATTAAAATAAAGAGTTTACTCTAATATTTTTTAAGCTACATGATAATAACATTGTCAAGTTTTGAATATAAACTGAAATAAACAAATAAATATTTTAATAGATATTTTTTTAAGCTGCATGCATTTATGAAAATAATGTTGCCAAGTTATAAGTAAATATAAACTGGTAGAAGCTTAAACATAAATATTTCAACTGATATGCCTTTGCATTAGGGCATTTTTAACAATAGAGGTTGCAGGAAAAAACTCAGAGCAGCCACTTTGGCGCTGAGTGTCGCTGGTTTTGTATTGCTTGGAGAATGGAGTGACAGGGGGGAAAGGGGGTAGAGGGTCTTGAACCAGGTCCAAACACAAACTCGTCTACCTTTTGCTGTGCAGCACTTGGAAATTGCTTTGAGTTGATGTTGGTGCTGTTTTCTTATCTCTCAAAATAGGCATTGTTGTCTGCCTTAAATGCATGTGTTCCTTCTCTCACAGTCACAGTAGGTGTCTGTGTGTGTGTGTGTGTGTGAATTTCCCTTTGATTTTTCCCATGCACGCATGAAAATTGTTTTCCTTTTGTTTGGCACAGCAAACAACAAAAGCAAAAGCAAAAACCCAAAGGTTGTTGGCAGCATCAGGAAACTTTGCAGGATTATGGATGCGCCTCCGCCTCAAAACTTAAGTGTGTCCTGGTGGCAGGTGTGAGGCAGGTAAAAGGCCGCATAATGACAATGGACTGATGCACGGATATGAGGCAACAACCAAATGGGTCACGAGACCTTTCGCAAATGGGCATTAAAGTTGATGCAATGCGAACTGAGATGTGATTGAAAATTGAATGCCAGTTAACTGGGAGCACAACAGGGAGAAAGAGAGGGAGAGAGAGAAAGAAAGAGAATGGAAAGTGAAGTTACCAGTTTACCGGAAGGAAGGATGTAAAGTGTTGTGTTTGTTGGCTGCTGTACTTGTTTCAGCATTAGTTTCACTACTTAGACGAAAAGCTGGGAAAGTGCTCCACATAAGCAACAGACTGAAAAGGTGAGTAAACTACTAAATGCAAAGTCTAATGGCATTCACAGTCTGAGTTGAAAATCCGGCTGAATGGCATATATAATATAGATAAAAGTAACATAAAATTCTTTAAAAGAATTCTATTAAATGATGATATAAATCATTATATAATATATATATTTTCATCTTAGGATTAATATGCTTAAGACTTATATATAATATTTATAACAGACATTACGAAATTCTAGACAGGGATGGTTTTATTATTGTTACTGTAGAGAAATGCATTTGAATAAATACTAATAATTATTTAACACCTTTTATTCTAACTTCTGTAGAGACTTTTTATCAGCTTAATCACCTTTTTAAAAGATTTTCATTAAATCAAGAACTCTCTCTTTCTCTCCTTCTGACTTTCTGTCTCCCTTTTTCAGTCGACACCGATTCACTCTATCTCTATTTTGTTCCTCCATCTCTTACTCTCACTTGTCATGCCTTCAAATTAATGCAACTATTTATTTTCCTCAACTCAAGTTTCACATTCAGTTTAACTCCCTTCTGACTTTCTAATATGTTAACCAATTTCATAGTATTACCAGCTCCATTACAGGATTCTGAAGTGCAACCAACAAAATGAAGCTAATCTGAAATAAAGCGAACAAGGAAAAGCTGCTCTGCATTACGAGAATGTGAAGCAGGTATTTATTATATAATATAAGCACAATTTATAAGCGCCAAATCAGAAACATTAAATTTTGTGGAAACCTCAGCAGCTGAAAGCCAAAGCAGAATGTAGTGATATTTATGTATATCCTGTGACTGGGAATCCAATGTGAATGTGGGAGACAAACGGCAGCCACTTAAAACTGTCACAAGTTAAAAACCGCAAACTGCAGTCAGAGTGAAGGAGAGTGGAGGAGAATGGAGGAGAATGGAGGAGAATCGTGAGTTCTAGACTCGAACTCGAAGCCAGAAGAAAGACATTATGCGAAGGCATACCGCACAACAATTTCACAGACAATGAATACATTGCTAAAATGAGGCAACACACGCACGCACACACCCTCACGCACACACACATAGATACGTCCTTATTGTGACACAAGGAATTTAAATAAATGCATGTGCACGAGTTGCCCGCACTCGAGGGGAGCACAACAAATAAAATAAGAAAAAATAAAAATAAAACGAGAGTCACCAAATAAATAGATTAAAGTACAGCATTTTAAATACCCTTAAAAATATGTATAATTGAACTACAGCTTTACATTTTAAGCTACACTTATTGAAACTTAAGCTTTTTATGAAGAAATTACCCTATTTTAATAAAACTTTTATAAATGCAAATAGCTAAAAAATTTCCAATTTATATAAAAGAACATTGCCGTATTTATTTTTCAAATAATTTTTAAGATACAATTGTTTGTAAAAAAAATTTCTAAACACTTTAAAAGATGTTTAATTCCAATCTCTAAAATGAAACAAGTTCCTCTTAAAAGGTCAGGTATAAATTCAACAGTTAATATAAAATTTGTATCTAAAAGGATTAAGATAATTTAAAAATTAAATTTTTTGATGAAATATATTTTATTCTTATGGCAAATATATTTATTCTTCGCAACTATATATTATAGTCTCCTATATTGATGACTTGTAATCGGATATAGATCACATTTCTGTACAGTTACTGATATAGTCGAACTTCCCTAACTCGAACTTCCCTAACTCGAATTTTCTCTAACTCGAACAAAATCGAGTGGCAATAGCGTTTACTGAGCAAATTTCATATAATTCTGCTTCCCTAACTCGAACTTCCCTAACTCGAATTTCTCCTTAACTCGAACAAAAATATTGGCCCGTACTTCTGTAAGTCGAATTTTTCGGGAAAATCCCCAATAAAGTTTGAATTTTTATTCGTTTCTATTTAATGCTTTTGTTAACGGCTCGTTTGGATATGTAATATTGATGTAAATTAGCATATGGTGATGGTATATGATAGAATATTGCATCAAAAATTACTTAAACTTGTGAAATTGCTTTAGGAAAGATGTTTGTAATGTACTTCTCTGTCAGCGCATCTGTGCAAGATTATTTACCATGGCACCAGCACGTGTATTAAAATGTTTATCTCTTTAAGAAATCTTTAAAATTATTTGATAAAAAATTCAAAAGTGGACCAAAAAAATTGAAGTGGCTAAAAAATATGGTATCTCATCGAAAACAGTTTTCATTATATTAAAAAATGGAAAATTAATTATGTCATTTGAATCGGGAACTTCTTCTGGATACAGCAAAACAACGATAAAACCTATTTTTGAGAATATCGACAGGTCTTGAACAAACTAGAATTTATTTTTGTTGAAAATAACAAGAAAAATTTGCAATTTGAAATGTATTTATGAATGAATGAAACTGTAGTTTCATTTAAAAAACTAAAAAAAAAAAATTCCCTAACTCGAAGTCTCCCTAACTCGAACTTTTTTCTCGGATAATGGTGATTCGAGTTAGGAAAGTTCGACTGTATTTATATATTTACAATTCGCTACAAATAATCAGATGACACAACAAAGTGAATTATACAAACACAATTTTTAATTAAAATAAAGTGAAAGTTTATTTGATGAGGATTTCAAGTCGATCTCCTAAAGCGTCGCATGTCAAGTGCTAAAATTCAAATACCCGCTGCAAGGACAATGCAAAATCACAACAATTGTTAGGGCGGAGCTGCTGCTGCTGCTGTTGCTGTCGCAGCCGCTCAGTGGGTGATGTTGGTGGTGTCGCTGTTGCTGTTGCTGTTGCCGTGGAAGGAGGCGGATCAACTGCAACCACTTGGCATGTACGAGCGGTGCGATGACTTTGCATTTTGCATTACTTTTGCTGGCGACTTTGCTTTGAAAGCAGTTTGAAATTATTGTCTTTCAAGCCCGCAGCGCCTGTGGTTGTCCTGCTCCTTGTTGTTGTTGTTTTTATTGTTGTTGTCCTTGCCAACTTCACCACATTTCAATGTTGCGTGTAGAGTTATTTTAAGTCAATGTTGTTGCTGTGGTTCTTGGCCATTGTTGTTCCTGTTGTTGTTGTTGTTGTTGCTATGTGCTTACACACGCAAATGTCTTATTTATGCTCAGCACTTTTCGCTACCCAGCGACAACTGCGTTTTTGCCTCATCCTGTGGCTGCAACAGCACATGATCAGAGAGGGGAGGCTAAAGGATGTTGCAAGTACAGGCAACTTGGGAGGTAAGAGGTGAGAGGTAGGAGGTAGTTGCTCCTTAACATTATGCACTGTTGTGGCTGCAGCCGCGTCTGTCTCAGTGTCTCAATGTCTCAGTCTGCTGTTCTTGTGGCTGCTGTTCTTGTGGGTGTGCCTACACTGAAAAAAATAATCAATTTAAATTCTTGATTTAAGCATGTATTATTAGGGCTAAAATAACATAGCATGCGGATAAAATGGCAATCACTCATAATGAAAATAGTTAAGAAGTCTAAAACATTTGATTGAAGGAATTGAAAAATCGAACTGAATCGAATCGAAATCCTGGTCTTCTATATATTTTTTCTGTGTATATATGTTTGTGTGTGTGTGTGTGTGTGCTACAACATTCACAATGACTTGGTCACAGAGGTAGCTTCAGTTTTGCTAGCTAGTTAGTTAGTTAGCTTCAACTGCGCTCAGATTGCAAGCAAAGAAGTTGAAATTATCTAATTAGGGTCGTAAAGCATCTCTCAGCTGAATGACTTTGGACATGAGTTCACAGCGATTTAAGAACGCTTTCAACTGAGATAGATATAAGGCTTAAACGCATTTATAGCGATCATTAATTCAATGGTCAACTAAATATTGTAGTATTGATCAGACACAATTTAAAATATTCTAGCAATGCTTTAAAATGTCAAATAAAAAGATTTCTCGAGTGATTTGACGCATTTTATTTATTTATTATTTTATCAGGAACTGTAGATATTATAAGTTATGTCATAAAAATTACTCAGTACTGATAACATGGCTAATATATGAATTATCTTCAATTGAAACGATGAAAATTAGAAAATGTTATAAAAATCGGACAATATTCATTTTATTTTAAAATAATTTTTAAGGAATATTATCTTTCTTTTATGTGCATTACTTACATTGATTTAAAAATAATAACTATTGTTATATACGGTCTCTGTAATTTATTTAAACATGTAATTAATTATTCCATTAAATATAAAGGCTTACATTAAACAAAAATCTATAAATTACAGAAGCAGCTTTCAAAAATATTTATTCTACCAATGATGGGCATAGAAACAAAATAGAGAAACTCTAAAGAGGTTTCAAAATTGCCTTAAAAAATATGCCTTGTTGTGTAGGGTATAAAAAAAGGTTCGCAGCTTTGCACATCTATCTGAACTATACGCGGATTGGAGGAGAGAGAGAAACTGTTGTAGGAGAAAGAGAAAGAGAATGAGAAAGAGCTGCTTCTTTGGCCATACTTCAGCTGCAGACGAGCTTTCTTATGCAAAAATGTATTGTAGTTGTTATTATTGTTGTTTGCTTGTTATTTTTGCATAATAGAAAATTGTTTATATAGCTTCAGTTGCATACACACAGCACACACACAGCACACACACACACAAACATATATTGGACAAGGATCTGTCTGCCTTTTGCCTTAGTCAGAATCTCCGGCACTGGCTTTGACTCTGGCTCTAATAGACTCTTGCCAAAAAGCCTTTTTTATACTATGCTTCTTATTATGGCTCATGCAAAGGCAAGGAGCCTCTTGTTCCCCCCTCCCCCTCCCCCTCCCACTTTCCACCTGCCCGCATCGCAATCTAAGCTTATTTATTGTGCATATTTTTTGCCACAAGATGCAAAAAGTGAAAAATATGAGTAAAAAGCAGAGAAGGAATTACATTTTAAAGGGCAGCAGTTGCTAATGGCACATAATCACATTAACTCAAAACTGTCGCCACTAACTTAATAAGCAAGGCAAGTTTAAAGTTTGTCCCTCCTGCCATGGATGAGGCCAAGCAAGGGTAGGGCATGGGAAGGGAGGAGGGGGTTGGGGGGAGGAACCAGGATGAGCTGGACGACATGGCACGTTATGCAATTTAACAAAATTATTTAAAATTCCGCAACTTTTGCCATAGCTAAAACTGGGGCAGCATAAACTTTGCAACATGGCAACTTGGCGCAACAACAACAACTGCAACTACAACAACAACAAGTGCAACAACTTCAACAAATACAACTTGCAGCACTTACAGTCCATGGGTCAGTGTTGCAAGCGGCGGCGGCTGCAATGGTAACTTTTAAATTAACCCTAATTCCAACAACAGCAAAAAAAATTGTACATATATATTAGGGTGTCCCTTATTTGGTCAAAGTCAATATTTTTAAACGCATACGGGCTAGTTTTGTTCATTAGGTCCTAAAGGACTCAGAAATAAATTTTCACCTCAATCGGAGTATGATAACCCGTGCCGACTTGGATCGGAAAATTTAAAAATTATATAGGAAAAAAAAAATTTTTTTTATTTTTTTTAATTTTTTATTTTTTTATTTTGTTCATTTGGCCCTAAAGAACTCAAAACCAAGTTTTCACCTTAATCGGAGTACGATAACCCATTCAAATTTGCATCGAAACATGCAAAAACAGTGTTTTAACACTGATTATACATTTTTCGATGATTTTTCATGTTTCGATGCAAATTTGAATGGGTTATCGTACTCCGATTAAGGTGAAAACTTGGTTTTGAGTTCTTTAGGGCCAAATGAACAAAATAAAAAAATAAAAAATTAAAAAAAATAAAAAAAATTTTTTTTTTCCTATATAATTTTTAAATTTTCCGATCCAAGTCGGCACGGGTTATCATACTCCGATTGAGGTGAAAATTTATTTCTGAGTCCTTTAGGACCTAATGAACAAAACTAGCCCGTATGCGTTTAAAAATATTGACTTTGACCAAATAAGGGACACCCAGCAGACACAGCAGACACAGCAGACAGGCAGACATAAAGAAATAAATAAATAAATAAATAAATAAATAAAGAAATAAAGAAATAAATAAATACATAAATATACATAAATATTCATAAATATACATAAATATACATAAATATACATAAATATACATAAATATACATAAATATACATAAATATACATAAATAAACATAAATATACATAAATATACATAAATATACATAAATATACATATATATACATAAATATACATAAATAAACATAAATATACATAAATATACATAAATATACATAAATATACATCAATATACATCAATATACATCAATATACATCAATATACATCAATATACATCAATATACATAAATATACATAAATATACATAAATATACATAAATATACATCAATATACATCAATATACATCAAAATACATCAATATACATAAATATACATCAATATACATCAATATACATCAATATACATCAATATACATCAATATACATCAATATACATAAATATACATAACAGACAGACAGGCAGACAGACAGACATGATTTCCATGATAAAAATTAAAAATATAAATTTACAATCCATGATTTTCAAGAAAAAAATGAAAAAAAATAAAGTTACAATTTTGTCCATTTTTCCATGATTTTCATGAAAAAATAAATTTACAATCCATGATTTCCATGAAAAAAATGAAAAAAAATAAATGTACAGACAGACAGACAGACACAGCAGACACAGCAGACAGGCAGACAGACAGAAAGAATAAATAAATAATGAAAGAAATAAAGAAATAAATAAATAAGGAAATAAAGAAATAAAGAAGTAAAGAAATAAATTAATAAAT